>CM077670.1:203812500-205281666 GCA_039707655.1 Elymus sibiricus
GGGAGTGGACAGCGAGGAATCACCCTCTGTAACCCACAATCGACTAGCTACACTACAGAGATATCATCAGGAGTGAGGTACGAGGTATCACCCACGGCACTCGATAGTAGCTCTGCAGAGTCGTACAACTAAGGGGGAGTGCGGTGGTGTGTCGGTCTCTGCACATTGATCACGTTGATCGAGTCATCCGGAAGCAAAGCATGGCAACACGGACAAGCGTGCGGGGACATTGATGGATCACTAACCAGCCTATACTAAGCATATAGGACAACAGGTAAAGTATCAACAGTAGGTTCAAAATCAGGCTATGCATCAGAATAGGAGCTAACGAATACAGTAGCAAAATCTAATGCAAGCATGGGAGAGAAAAAACAGGCGACATAGGAATGATCAAGGGGGTTTTGCTTGCCTGGAAGCTCTGCTGAAAGAGGCTGGGCGTCTGCGACGTAGTCGTACTCAGGGGCCTCGTCGGTCTCGGGGTCTACCAGAGAGAAGAGGGGGAGGAAACAAATAAATACAAATCATACAAATGCAATCACAGAGCATGACATGGCAATATGCTGTGCTAGGGGTGACCTAACGCAGTGCTACACGTTACAGACGGAGCGGGAAAATATCTGGGAATATTTTCCCGGCATTAGGCATTTGTCAGTCAGACGAACCGGAGGGGAAGGTTCCATGTTTGCAGTGTTAGAGGCATGGGACAGGCATATGGAGGGCATAAACGGATTCGTCTCATTTTTCTGAATGTTTTTCATATATAAATTATTTTCATCCGAGTTACGGTTTATTTTATATGATTTTTCAAAGTTTAAATGATTTTCTAGAATTACTGTATTTATTTTAATTTGAAAATACTAAATGGGTTAAATGCTAGGGATACACAGAAGTGTACCCAGCAGTGCGTAACAGAGGCTGACAGTGGGACCCAGTTGACTGCTGAGTCAGCAGTCAACAGTCAAGGTTGACTGGTCGAATGGCCAAGTGGGACCCATCTGTCATAGACTCAGGCTTATTAAAAAGTTTAAACTAAACTAATTAGGCTAATCAGAAGGTGGGGCTTGGTGTCAGCGACTATTTACCTAACTGATTTTAGTTATAAGTTAATTAAACTAATTAACGGCGGGGGCCACATGGCAGTGGCACAGGCTAGCTCCTCTGGCTGTGCACGCGCGCACAGAGAGGGTTCCGCCATGGCCGTGCGAGTGCGGAGAGCGGCGGGCGCGGCCAGCGAAGGCGGACGCGGGGAGCGGCAGGCGTGGCTGGGCAGAGGTGGGCACAGGGAGCGGCGGGCGCGGCCGGGCAGAGGCGGGCGCGGCCGGGCGCGGCGAGGCGAGCGCGAGCAGCAGCAGCGGCGCAGTAGCAGGCAGCAGTAGTGCAGCGGCAGGAGCAGCAGCAGCCAGCAAGTGGCGGTAGTGAGCAGTAGCAAGGCAGAGCGGCATGAGCAGTAGTAGCAGTACAGCAGCAGCGGAGCAAGGCAGCAGCAGAGACAGAGAGCAGCGGCAGCAAGCACGCACATACGCGTACGCATACTCGGGAGCTCGGACGAGCTCGGGGAAGGTGGCTACGGCAACGGATCGAGGGGGAAAAGGGAGGGGATCAGCCGAGGAGCTCACTGCGAAGCTCGTAGACGTGGTTTGGAGGCGCGGGGATGACCGGACGCGACGAGCTCGACGATGAGATGCGACGGCCGTGGCGGGAAATCGACTCGATGCCGAGCGTACGGTGCCTCCTAGCTTGATTCAGCGGAGGTAGGCGAAGGAGTCGATGATGCCGGAGCTCCTAGACATCTTGGAGCAATGAGGGTAGGCCAGTGGCCATGGGATCGACGCGGCGACGGCGACCAGAGCTCAAGCACGAGCAAACGTGAGAGAGAGAGATAGAGAGAGAGAGAGAGAGAGAGAGAGAGAGAGAGAGAGCAAGTGAGGGGATAAGTGAGGGTTAGGGTTTGTCCTAGGGGTTGGGCTCGACCAGGTATACCCCCACGCGAGCTCCTGTAGCGCCAGACGTCAAGCATCGTGCCATGGCGGCCGTGGGATGGCCGACACGCCATGGCTCTGTCTCCTCCTGTACGTGAGGTAAGAGAAAAGGTTGTAGATGGGTTGGGCGTGCTACTGTAGCACTGGGCCATTAGTGCACAGTATTCTTTCTTTTCTTTTACTTCTTTTCTATTTTCATTTTTCATTTCTGTTTTGCATTTCTATTTAGTATCAAATGAGTTTTGTAAAATATGGAACTTGGCCACATATTTACATTGCAATATTTGGCACTGTCACAAAAAGTTTGGGAAATGTTTGAAGTTGTTTGAATTTTTCATAAATGGAAAAGCATTTAAATATGCAGATTTGGCACTATTTTAATTGCTATAGCTCATTTAAGCAAATAAGTGATGTTGTTTTCCTTAACAAATAATTGTTATGGAATATTTGCTAAATGATGGACTATTTTGCAACTATGTTTGTGAAACTTTAAATTTCACTTGCAATTTGAATTGATTTCAGTGGTGGAATTTGAAATGACATATGAATCCATAGTGATCAAGCATAGCAAAGCAAAGTGACTTAGCATAATCATGAAGGATCACTGTAGCATAATACATGGGGGTGTTACAACTCTCCTCCTCTAAAATAAATTCTCGTCCCGAGAATTAAGAGGTGGAATGGAAAAGATCGGGGTATTCTTCACGAAGGCGATCCTCACGTTCCCAAGTGGCTTCATCTTCAGTATGATTCGACCACTACACTTTAAGGAACTTGATTACCTTCTGACGGGTTCGTTGTTCAGCTTGATCAAGAATGCGGATCGGATGCTCCTTATAAGAGAGATCATCTTGCAATTCGAGCATTTCATGATCCACTGCACGGTGTGGATCCTTGAAGCAACGACGAAGTTGCGACACATGGAAGACATCGTGGATGTGAGAAAACTGCGGTGGCAATTCCAATTTATAAGCCACATATCCACATCTGGCGAGAATGCGGAAGGGTCCAATGTAGCGAGGAGCTAACTTGCCCTTGATTCCAAAACGATGAGTGCCCTTCATAGGAGTGACACGCAGATAAGCGTGTTCACCAGGTTGGCAGATCGATCCCCAATGTTTACGATCATAGTTGCTCTTCTGGCGGGACTGGGCTGCCTTGAGATTTTCCCGGACAATGCAGACTTGCTCTTCAGCTTGTTGGATAATATCCGGACCGATGAGCGGACGTTCCCCAGTTTCTGACCAATTCAGAGGGGTTCGGCACTTATGTCCATATAACACCTTGAAGGGTGCCATCTTCAAGCTAGCTTGATAGCTGTTGTTGTATGAGAATTCAGCATACGGGAGAGATTCTTCCCACTTCTTGCCAAATGAGATGACACAAGCACGTAGCATATCTTCAAGCACTTGGTTAACTCGTTCAACTTGACCTTGGGACTGAGGGTGATAAGTCGTGCTCCAGGTTATATGAGTTCCCATAGCTTGTTGGAAACTTTCCCAGAACTTTGAGGTGAAGAGGTTGCCACGGTCTGAACTGATCTCCTTCGGAATACCATGGAGTGTCACAATTCTGGAGATATACAAGTCTATTAACTGACTAGCAGTGATCGTCTCCTTGACTGGCAGAAAGTGTGCAACTTTGGAGAATTGGTCGATGACGACAAGAATAGCATCATGACCTTTTTTGATTTGGGTAAGCCAGTAATGAGATCCATTTGAACCTTATCCCATTTCCATTCAGGGATAGGAAGCGGTTGCAGAAGTCCAGCAAGTTTTTGATGTTCTGCTTTGATGCGACGGCAAACATCACATTCAGCAACATATCTAGCAATGTCTTGCTTCATATTAGACCACCAGTACATCTGACGAATGTCTTGGTACATCTTGGTACTACCCGGATGAATAGACAGAGGTGTGTCACGTGCTTCTTTCATAACTTTCCCTGTCATATCGTCGAACTGGGGTACCACAAGGCAATCTTTGAAGAACAAAGCTCCATCCTTATCAAGAGAGAAATCTGAGGCCTTACCAGAGGCAAGATCACGCTTAATCTGGTCAACTTCAGTGTCATTCCTCTGCGCAGTCTTGATAGATTGCTCGAGAGTTGGTTCCAAGACAAGGGTATTGAGAGAACCCTGTGGAACAATGTGGAGGTTCATTTTGCGAAGTTCCTCATAAAGAAGGGGTTGAGCTTGCTGACCCATGAAGTTGTTGCAATAAGACTTGCGGCTCAAAGCATCGGCCATAACATTAGCCTTACCAGGGGTATATGAAATACCACAGTCATAGTCCATAATTGCTTCCATCCATCTCTGTTGACGGAGATTCAGATCCGGCTAAGTAAACAGATACTTCAGAATTTGATGATCCGTGTAGATCTCGCACCGATTACCAAGAAGGTAATGTTGCCATAACTTCAGTGCATAAATAACTGCAGCAAGTTCGAGATCATGGACTGGGTAGTTCTCTTCATGAGGACGCAACTGTCGTGAGGCATAAGCAATCACTTTGCGCTCTTGAATTAGGACACAACCTAATCCTTGACGGGATGCGTCGCAATAAATGATGAAGTCCTTGCGAGAATCTGGAGGAGCAAGCACTGGGGCAGATGTCAACTTGTCTTTGAGTGTCTGGAAACTTTCCTGACATTTTTCTGTCCACTCAAACTTAATGCCCTTGTGAAGTAAATCAGTCAAAGGCTTGGCAATCTTGGAGAAGTTCTCGACAAAATGGCGGCAATAGCTGGCGAGTCCGAGAAAACTCCTGACTTGCTTGACATTCTTCGGAGGAGTCCAGTCAAGAATAGCCTGAACTCGCTCTGGGTTGACAGCAATACCATCCTTGGAAATCACATGACCAAGATAGGTCACTTCAGATAACCAGAATTCACACTTGGAATATTTGGCATATAGCTGATGCTCTCGAAGCTTTTCCAGTACAAGACGAAGATGTTCAGCATGTTCTTCTTTATTCTTAGAATACACAAGGATATCATCCAGATAAACCACGACGAACTTGTCAAGGTATTCCATGAAGATATAGTTCATCAATCGAGAGAACGTTGTTGGGGCATTGGTTAAGCCGAAAGATATGACGGTGTACTCGTACGAGCCATATCGAGTAACGAAGGCGGTCTTGGGAATGTCCTCTTCATGAACTCAAATCTGGTGGTAACCCAACCTTAGATTGAGTTTAGAGAATACTGAGGAACCAGCTAGTTGATCATACAGATCGTTGATCCGAGCAAGCAGATACTTGTTCTGAATTGTTGCCTAGTTAATGGGCCGGTAATCTTGGACCAACCGATTCCTACCATCTTTCTTCTTAACAAAGAGAGAAGGTGCTCCCCAAGCAGACGAACTTGGACGAATGAAACCCTTACGAAGTGATTTGTCGATTTCCTCCTTAAGTTCAAGGAGTTCAAAGATGTCAAATGACAGTGTGTATCATACATCATTCATTCAAAGGAATAGTTGCAGATAATCCAGCTCTCCGGGTTGATGTGATCACGAGAACCTAATGTTAGAGTTAGTAAAATCTTTAACCCAAATAGAAGAGAGATCAGAATCCCAGAGTAAAGGAGAGGAATAAAAGATCCTAATCCCAACCATTTGCGATGTGGGCCCGCAAGCCACACAACAATGTTAGTAAAATAGTTTTTCAAAGACTAGACTCAACTTCGGCCAAGGAGTTGGAAAGGGGCTTCCTATAGGCAGTCGGCTCTGATACCAACTTGTGACGCCCCTGACTCAATCATGCACTAATCATATACGCAAATGCGCACGATCAAGATCAGAGACTCACGGGAAGATATCACAACACAACTCTAGACACAAATTAAAGTCATACAACTTTATATCACAAGCCAGGCCACGAAGGCTCGAATACATAAGTCAGCGGAAGCAACAATATCTGAGTACAAACATAACTAAACAAGTTTGCCTTAAGAAGGTTGAGCAAAACAACGACATCTAGATCGAAAAAGCGCAGGCCTCCTGCCTGGGAGCCTCCGAACTACTCCTGCTCGTTAGTCTCCACGTAGTAGTAGGCTCCGTCGGTGTAGTAGTACTCTGATACGTCTCCAACGTATCTATAATTTTTTATTGTTCCATGCTATTATAGTATCAATCTTCGATGTTTTTATATGCAATTATATATCATTTTTTGGGACTAACCTATTAACCTAGTGCCCAGTGCCAGTTGCTGTTTTCTGCTTGTTTTTGGTTTTTAGAGAAACAGTACCAAATGAAGTCCAAATGCCACGAAACTTTTTGGAGATTTTTTTCTGGACAAAAGAACCCTTGGAAGCTTCGGGAGGAGGCCAGAAGCCTCACGGAGGCTTCACAAGGCAACAGAGCGCGCCCTAGGAGGGGGCGCGCCGTGTTGCCTTGTGGGGCCCACGTGACTCCGTTTGACCTAATTCCACTTCTATAAATTCACAAATATTGGGAAACCCCCAAACAGCTAGAAGAAATAACCTTTCCGCCGCCGCAAGCCTCTGTTTTTCCGCGATCCCATCTGGAGGCCTTTTCCGGTACTCTGCCGGAGGGGAATCGATCACGGAGGGCTTCTACATCAACCTTGCTGCCCTTCCGATGATGTGTGAGTAGTTTACCACAGACCTATGGGTCCATAGCTAGTAGCTAGATGGCTTCTTCTCTCTCTTTGATCTTCAATACAACGTTCTCCTTGATGTTCTTGGAGTTCTATCCGATGTAATCTTCTTTTGCGGTGTGTTTGTTGGGATCCGATGAATTATGAGTTTATGATCAAATTATTCATGAGAAATATTTGAGTCTTCTCTAAACTCTTTTATGCATGATTGCTATAGCTTTGTATTTCTCTCCGATCTATCGGTTAAGTTTGGCCTACTAGATTGATTTATCTTGCAATGGGAGAGGTGCTTTGTGATGGGTTCAATCTTGCAGTGCTCAATCCAAGTGACAGAAGGGGACATGACACGTATTTGTACTGTTGCCATTACGGATAAAAAGATGGGGTTTATTCATATTGTTTGAATTTGCTTCTCTACATCATGTCATCTTGCTTAAGGCATTACTCTGTTTCATACTTAATACCCTAGATGCATGCTGGATAGCGGTCGATGGGTGGAGTAATAGTAGTAGATGCAGGCAGGAATCGGTCTACTTGTCTCGGACATGATGCCTATATACATGATCACTGCCATGAATCCGTCATAGTTATTTGCTATTCTGTCAATTGCCCAACAGTAATTTGTTTACCCACCGTATGTTTCTGCGCTCGAGAGAGAAGCCTCTAGTGAAAACTATGGCCCCCGGGTCTATCTTTATCATATTAAAAACCTAAAAATACCTTGCTGCAATTTATTTACTTTTATTTTAATTAGTATTTTAGTTTAGCTATTTACCTCGATAAGATTTAATCCTTGCAAGTAACCGATAAGAGGATTGACAACCCTCTTATTTGCGTTGGGTGCAAGTGTTTGCTCTTGTGTGTGCAGGTGTGCTTAACGGAATTTTTTCTGGTTCTCCTACTGGATTAATAACCTTGGTTCTTAACTGAGGGAAATACTTATCTCTACTGTACTGCATCATCCTCTCCTCTTCGAGGAAGTACCAACGCAGACTACAAGTAGCAGGAAGAATTTCTGGCGCCGTTGCCGGGGAGACATCATCGAAATTACCAAGTACCTTCGCACAAATTATCATTCACTTGCATTTACTTTATTTATCTTTTATTTGCATTTGCCTCTCGTTTTCATCTCCCCCACTTCTAATTTTTTTTTTTTACAAAAACACAAAAATATTTTATTTGCTTGTTTGCTAGTTTGCTTGCTTTGTCACGATGTCTCAAGAAAATACAAAATTGTGTGACTTTTCCATTACTAATAATATTGATTTTATTAGTACTCCTATTGCTCCTCCCGCCACTAGTGCGGAGTCATGTGATATTAATACTGCCTTGCTTAATCTTGTTATGAAAGAACAATTTTCTGGTAGTCCTAATGAAGATGATGCATCCCATCTAAATACTTTCGTTGAACTTTCTGATATGCAAAAGAAGAAAGATGTGGATAATGATATTGTCAAATTAAAATTATTTCCGTTCTCACTACGAGATCGTGCTAAAACTTGGTTTTCATCCTTGCCTAGAAATAGTATTGATTCATGGGATAAGTGTAAGGATGCTTTTATTACCAAGTATTTTCCTCCCGCTAAGATTATTTCTTTAAGAAATCAAATTATGAATTTTAAGCAACTCGAGCATGAACATGTTGCACAATCTTGGGAGAGGATGAAATTAATGATAAGAAATTTCCCAACTCTTGGTCTGAATTTATGGATGATCATACAAAAAAATTATGCGGGGCTAAACTTTGTCTCTAGAAATTTGCTAGACTCTGCCACAGGTGGTACTTTTATGGAAATTACATTGGGAGAAGCTACAAAACTTCTTGATAATATTATGGCAAATTATTCTCAATGGCACACTGAACGAACTCCAACTGGTAAGAAGGTAAATTATGTTGAAGAAATTAATACTTTGAGTGATAAGATGGATGCTTTATTGAAATTGGTTGCTAGTAAAAATGCTCATATTGATCCTAATGATGTACCATTGTCTACTTTGATTGAGCAAAATAATGATGCTATTGATGTGAACTTTGTGTCTAGAAATAATTTCAACAATAATGCTTATAGGGGTAATTTCAATGCTAGACCGTTTCCTGGAAATTCCTCTAATAATTATGGCAATCCTTATGGTAATTCTTATAATAATAATAATATTAATAATAATAATAGGATTCCCTCTGATCTTGAAAGTAATATTAAAGAATTTATTAGTTCGCAAAAGAATTTTAATACTATGATAGAAGAAAAATTGAATAGAGTTGATGAATTGGCTAGGAACATGGATAGAATTACTCATGATGTGGAAAATCTCAGAACTAAAATTTTGCCATCCAAACATGATATAAATCAGTCTATTAAAGCTCTCTATGTCTCCATTAATGAAAGTAAAGAAAGGACCGCTAGGTTGAGAGCTAAGCGAGAGTTTCTAGAAAAAGCGATTCCACCCGGCTTCTATCGTAGTAATGATGAAGATATTAAAATGATTGGTGTCACTCCTATTGAATCATTATTTAGTAACATAAAACTTGATGAAAAAGTGACTGGAGAAGAGTTAACTTTAGATAGAAGGAGTCCCACTTGCATGGAGGGTGATAATCTTGATCGTAAAAATGAAAAAAAGTGGGTTTGGAGAGGTCAAAACTTTAAATAGTAATGCACCCACTACTTTGGATTACAAGGACTTTAATTATGATAGTTGTTCTTTAATTGATTGTATTTCCTTGTTGCAATCCATGATTAATTCACCAAATGCATATGAACAAAATAAAGCTTTCACTAAACATATTGTAGAAGCCATGATGAAAGCACATGAAGAAAAACTTGAATTGGAAGTATCAATTCCTAGAAAATTACAAGATGAATGGGAACCAACTATTAAAGTGAAAATTAAAGATTATGAATGTAATGCTCTTCGTGATCTTGGTGCTAGCGTTTCCACCATACCTAAGTCTTTGTGTGATGTGCTAGGTCTCACCGACATGGCTCCTTGTTCCCTTAATTTGCATCTTGCAGATTCCACTATTAAAAAGCCATTGGGTAGAATAAATGATGTTATTATTCTTGCAAATAGAAATTATGTGCCCGTGGACTTTATTGTTCTTGATATTGAATGCAATCCTTCTTGCCCCATAATACTTGGTAGGCCTTTTCTTCGAACTATTGGTGCTATTATTGATATGAAAGAAGGTAATATAAGATTTCAATTTCCACTAAAGAAAGGGATGGAACACTTCCCTAGAAAAATAATTAAAGCACCTTATGAATCCATTATGAGAGCCACTTATGGAATTAACTTGAAGGATGACAACACTTGAAACTATGCATTATGCCTAGCTAGGGGCATAAAACAATAGCGCTTGTTGGGAGGCAACCCAATGAATAAAGTAAATTTTTTCTTTTACCTACTGTTTTTGTGTGTTTGCATGATTATGGCTTCTGTTATGATTGTGTTTTTATGTTTTAATTAGTGTTTGTGCCAGGTAATGCCTTTGGGATGATGTTGATGATACTATAATTGATGCTGTTTGGAAAACAGAAAGTTTTGCGTCCAGTGCTGGAATTTTAGTTCTGTACTGGAGCGTCAGAAAAATCTAAAATTTTTACAAAGTATTGGTATATGAATTGTTTACGTTTTCCAAATTTTTAGAATTTTTGGAGTTACAGAAGTATGGCTTTTAGATAGATCTTTACAGTCTGTTCTGTTTTAGACAGATTCTGTTTTTGTTGCATAGTTTGCTTATTTTGATGAATCTATGGATCGTATCGGGGGGTATGAGTCATGGAGAAGTTGGAGTACAGTTGAATTATGCCAATATTAAATATGAATCAATTTATAACAGTACCTAAAGTTCAAGATTTGTTTGTTATACTAACGGATCTCACGAGGTTTCTGTTGAGTTTTGTGCGCTGAAGTTTTCAAGTTTTGGGTGAGACTACGATGGATAAAGGAATAAGGAGCGGCAAGAGCCTAAGCTTGGGGATGCCCAAGTCACCCCAAGGTAATATTGAAGGAATACTCAAGCATCTAAGATTGGGGATGCCCCGGAAGGCATCCCCTCTTTCGTCTACAATCTATCGGTAACTCACTTGGAGCTATATTTTTATTCATCACATGATATGTGTTTTACTTGGAGAGTCTTGTGAAATAGTTTGTTTGCTTTTGTTTGCTTTGTAGTTTGTCACAATCTTCTTTGCTGAACACACCTTTTTGAGATGGACACACATTATTCGTGATTGTTAGAATACTCTATGTGCTTCACTTATATCTTTTGAGCTAGGCAGTTGCTCTATTGCTTCACTTATATCTTTTAGAGCACGGCAGTGGTTATATTTTAAAGAAATAGTTGCACTCTCATGCTTCAATTATATATTTTTGAGAGTCTCATGATAGCAATGGTAATATGCATGGGTTATGAATTTGGTCCTGATATGATAGGTATTCAAGAGGGATATAATAAAAACTTTCATGTAGATCACTGAATATGATAAATTTGATTCCTTGCAATAGTTTTGCGATATTAAGATGGTAATATGTGGGAGGTATTAGTAGATAATTGTGGTTTAGTAAGAATAATTGTGTTAAGGTTTGTGATTCCCGATGCATGAACGTATGGTCTGTCGTTATGCTAAGAAGTTGGAGCATGAATTATTATTGATTGTCTTCCTTTGTGTGGCGGTCGGGGGCGCGCGATGGTTAACTCCTACCAACCTCCCCCCTAGGAGCATGCGTAGTAGTACTTTGCTTCGAGGGCTAATAAACTTTCGCAATAAGTATGCGAGTTCTTTATGACTAATGTGAGTCCATGGATCATACGCACTCTCACCCTTCCGCAATTTGCTAGCCTCTTCGGTACCGTGCATTACCCTTTCTCACATCGAGAGTTGCGGCAAACTTCGCCGGTACATCCAAACCCCGTGATATGATATGCTCTATCACACATAAGCCTCCTTATATCTTCCTCAAAACAGCCACCATACCTACATATCATGGCATTTCCATAGCCATTCCAAGATATATTGCCATGCAACTTCCACCGTTCCGATTTCATGACATACATCATCATTGTCATATTGCTTTGCATGATCATATAGCTGACATAGTATTTGTGGCTCAGCCACCGTTCATCATTTTTATACATGTTACGCTAGCATCATTGCACATCCTGGTACACTGCCAGAGGCATTCATATAGTCATATTTTTGTTCTAGTATCGAGTTGTAATGTTGAGTTGTAAGTAAATAGAAGTGTGATGATCATCTTTATTAGAGCATTGTCCCAGTGAGGTAAGAATGATGGAGACTAATGAGTCCTCGAAAAAGTGGGGATGAGGTCCATGAGATCGTTCTAAAATAAAAAATAAAAAAAAGAAGAAAAAAAGGAAAAAAAGAAAGAAAAAAATAAATGACAGAAAAGATAGAAGGGGCAATGTTACTATCCTCTTTCCACACTTGTGCTTCAGAGTAGCACCATATTTTTCATATAGAGAGTCTCCTATTTTGTCACTTTCATATACTAGTGGGAATTTTTCATTATAGAACTTGGCTTGTATATTCCGATGACGGGCTTCCACAAATGCCCGAGATCTTCATGAGCAAGCAAGTTGGATGCACAGCCACTTAGTTTTCATGTTGAGCTTTCATACACTTATAGCTCTTAGTGCATCCGTTGCCATGGCAATCCCTACTCCTTGCATTGACATCAATTGATGGGCATCTCCATAGCCCGTTGATTAGCCTCGTCGATGTGAGACTTTCTCCATTTTTGACTTCTCTTATTTATCCCTATCACCATACTCTATTCCACCCATAATGCTATATCCATGGCTTGCGCTCATGTATTGCGTGGGAGTCAAAAAAGCTGAAGCGCGTTAAAAAGTATGAACCAATTGCTTGGCTAAAACCGGGGTAGTGCATGATAAATACTTTGTGTGAAGAAGATGGACCATGACAAGATTGTATGATTTTGTAGGGATAACGTTCTTTAGCATTTTTATTTTGAAAGACATGATTGTTTATTAGTATGCCTAAGTATTGATGTCTTTATATCAAATTATAGACTATTGCTTTGAATCACTTGGATCTTATTATTCATACCGTAAGAGAGAGATTACATGATGAAACATGATAGGTAGCATTGGACATCAAAATTCTGTTTTTATCATTTACCTACTCGAGGACGAGCAGGAATTAAGCTTGGGGATGCTTGATACGTCTCCAACGTATCTATAATTTTTGATTGTTCCATGCTATTATAGTATCAATCTTGGATGTTTTTATATGCAATTATATATCATTTTTTGGGACTAACCTATTAACCTAGTGCCCAGTGCCAGTTGCTGTTTTCTGCTTGTTTTGGCTTTTCACAGAAATAGTACCAAATGAAGTCCAAATGCCACGAAACTTTTTGGAGATTTTTTTCTGGAAAAAAGAACCCTTGGAAGCTTCGGGAGGAGGCCAGAAGCCTCACGGAGGCTTCACAAGGCAACAGGGCGCGCCCTAGGAGGGGGGCGCGCCGTGTTGCCTTGTGGGGCCCACGTGACTCCGTTTGACCTAATTCCACTTCTATAAATTCACAAATATTGGGAAACCCCCAGAGAGCCAGAAAAAATAACCTTTTCACCGTCGCAAGCCTCTGTTTTTCTGCGATCCCATCTGGAGGCCTTTTCCGGTACTCTGCCGGAGGGGGAATCGATCACGGAGGGCTTCTACATCAACCTTGCTGCCCTTCCAATGATGTGTGAGTAGTTTACCACAGACCTACGAGTCCATAGCTAGTAGCTAGATGGCTTCTTCTCTCTCTTTGATCTTCAATACAATGTTCTCCTTGATGTTCTTGGAGTTCTATCCGATGTAATCTTCTTTTGCAGTGTGTTTGTTGGGATCCGATGAATTGTGAGTTTATGATCAGATTCTTCATGAGAAATATTTGAGTCTTCTCTGGACTCTTTTATGCATGATTGTTATAGCTTTGTATTTCTCTCCGACCTATCAGTTTAGTTTGGCCTACTAGATTGATTTATCTTGCAATGGGAGAGGTGCTTTGTGATGGGTTCAATCTTGCGGTGCTCAATCCCAGTGACAGAAGGGGACATGACACATATTTGTATTGTTGCCATTAAGGATAAAAAGATGGGGTTTATTCATATTGTTTGAATTTGCTTCTCTACATCTTGTCATCTTGCTTAAGGCGTTACTCTGTTTCATACTTAATACCCTAGATGCAAGCTAGATAGCGGTCCATGGGTGGAGTAATAGTAGTAGATGCAGGCAGGAGTCGGTCTACTTGTCTCGGACGTGATGCCTATATGCAAGATCATTGCCATGAATCTGTCATAATTATTTGCTATTCTGTCAATTGCCCAACAGTATTTTGTTTACCCACCGTATGTTTCTGCGCTCGAGAGAGAAGCCTCTAGTGAAAACTATGGCCCCCGGGTCTATCTTTATCATATTAAAAACCTAAAAATACCTTGCTGCAATTTATTTACTTTTATTTTAATTAGTATTTTAGTTTAGCTATTTACCTCTATAAGATTTAATCCTTGCAAGTAACCGCTAAGAGGATTGACAACCCTCTTATTTGCGTTGGGTGCAAGTGTTTGCTCTTGTGTGTGCAGGTGCGCTTAATGGAATTTTGTTTGGTTCTCCTACTGGATTGATAACCTTGGTTCTTAACTGAGGGAAATACTTATCTCTACTGTACTGCATCATCCTCTCCTCTTCGGGGAAATACCAACGCAGACTACAAGTAGCATAGTCCTTGGCGGGATCAGCTGACTCCGGGGCTCCGTCATCTGATCGCAGCAATCAGGTAGGGGGGAAAATGGTAGCAAAGCAACCATGAGTACTCATCCAAAGTACTCGCAAGACTTACATCAGAACTATGCTAAGTATGCATCGGTATCAAATGGAAGGGGCTATATCAGTGGACCAAACTGCAGAATGCCAGAGTAGAGGGGAAGGCCTAGCCTATCGAAGACTAGCATCTTGCAGCGTCTTGCAGCAACAGAAGAGAGTAGAATAACATAACATGTAGTAACAAATATATATTAGTAACGCCCAGAGATCCTTCCTCGACTCCCTGCGAGAAAGCGATCCCGGAGCCATCATATCAGTTTAGAGTCACAAGTATCCAGTTCTAGTTGTAGTTGATCGGGATACAACTCAAGGCGTCATGTTACCGTGGACACGGCTATTCGAATAGATAACTTCCCTGCAGGGGTGCACCAACTTACCCAACACACTCGATTAACTCTAGCCGGACACACTTTTCCAGGTCATGCCCAGCCTTGGCCGATCGACACACCGTAGTCCTACCTAGGCTTAATAGAGAGGTCAGCACGCCGGTCTAAATCCTAAGTGCGAAGGGGTCATGGGCAAATCATCCTTCGCACTCCTGCGCGTTGTGAACGCGGCCGAGAGCAGACCCACCCCCTTAATACAAGCGCAGGCGGTTACCGTCCAACCCGACGCGCACCACTCAATTGCTGACATCTGAGAGCTTTTAGAAGAATCGTACGACGCCGAGTGCCCACTTTTATTCCCTCGTGGTGGTTAGTGCGAAAAGGCCAGAGGCCTACTCAGATCATATATCCAAACCCATTAGTGTGTTGGGAGCTCGCGGTGATGATTAGTGATCCTGTCGCCCCATCTCGCGGACTTACGGCAAGGGTCAGGCCCATCCCTCACTAGGGCGGTCTGCCTGCCCGGCCGTGCCGCGTAATTATCTCGCGGGTACCCTCACGGTCATCCCGACTTCAGTAACTCTCACGGGTACCCCTCGGGGTCGACCCGACTTCAACAAGGGACTGAGGTAAAGTCAAGGTATCCGTGTGTCCATAACATCAAGGGGGAATCCGAGGAATCACCCTTGATGGATTCCTACTCGATGTAACCGTCAAGGTGAACTTGGAGGAATCACCCTCGATGGGTTCACACTTGAGGGGTTGCCTGACAGAGTCATCATCGGGAGTGGAGAGCGAGGAATCACCCTCTGTAATCCACAACCGACTAGCTACACCACAGAGATATCATCAGGAGTGAGGTACGAGGTATCACCCACGGCACTCGATAGTAGCTCTACAGAGTCGTACAACTAAGGGGGAGTGCAGTGGTGTGTCGGTCTCTGCGCATCGATCATGTTGATCGAGTCATCCGGAAGCAAAGCATGGCATGCAGGGCCACTGATGGATCACTAACCAGCCTATACTAAGCATATAGGACAACAGGTAAAGTATCAATAGGAGGTTACAAAATCAGGCTATGCATCAGAATAGGAGCTAACGAATACATGTGACGCCCTCTGCTCAACCGTGCACTAATCATACATGCAAACGTGCATGCTCGAGATCAGAGACTCACGGGAAGATATCACAACACAACTCTAAACTCAAATTTAAACATAAATCTTCATATTACAAACCAGGGGGGGTCATGAGGACTCGAATACATAAGACATACACACAAATAATAACTGGGTACAGACATAGTTAGTCAAGTTTGCCTTAAGAAGGCTAGCACAAACAGCGACACTGATCGAAAAGGCGAAGGCCTCCTGCCTAGGGCCTCTGAACTACTCCTGGTCGGCGGGCTCAACGTAGTAGTAGTAGCCTCCGGGGATCTCCTGCTCCTGGGCTCTGTCGTCTGATCGCAGCAACCGGGTCTGGGGAAAAAGAAGTAGCAAAGCAACCGTGACTACTCATCCAAAGTACTCGCAAGACTGACATCAGAACTATACTAATTATGCATCGGTATCAAAGGAATGGGGCTATATCTTTGGATTAAACTGCAGAAATGCCAGAACAGAGGGGGAAGAGACCTAGCCTATCGAAGACTAGCATCTTGAAGCAATCTTGCAGCATCAGAAGAGAGTAGAACAAGATAATATATATCAATCATATTTTAGTAATGCCCTGGGATCCTTCCTCGACTACCCTGCGTGAAAGTGATCTCGAGAGCAGTAGTATCAGTTAACAATGTAATAGTATCCATTTGTAGTTGTAGCAGATTAGGATACAACTCTGAGCGTCCTGTTACCGTGGACACGGCTATTCGAATAGATAACTTCCCTGCAGGGGTGCACTACTGTTACCCAACATGCTCGATCACTTCTGGCCGGACACACTTGCTGGGTAATGCCCAGCCTCGGGTGATCAACACGACGCAGTCCTACCTAGGCTCAGCAGAGAGGTCAACACGCCGGTCTAAATACTAAGTGCGAAGGCGTCTAGGGCCATCGCCCTTTGCACTCCTGCACGTTGCGTGGGTGGTCGGGGCCCAGGCGCGACACTGTATACACAAGTGACGTAACTCAGCCCACCCCAACAATCAGCCCGCATCTCTGAGCTGTGACATCTGAAGAGCTTTCGGCTGATACATACGACGTAGAGGGTCCCATAACCATTATCCCACGTGGTGGTAGTGCGTATAGGCACATAGCCAACTCAGATCAAATACCCTAATCCGTTAGGCGTGTTTAGTAACTCGCGAAGACGAACAGGATCCCTGTCGCTCCGACTTGGTAACACACGGACCCGACCAGGGACCAGGCCCACCTCTCTCCTAGGTGGTCTCCGCCTGCCCTGCCGTTCCGCCACAACATCCTTGCGGGTGTTCTTGGAGCCGACCCGTCTTTAATATTATTCTCTCGCGGGCACTCTTGGAGCTGGCCCGACTTTAACAGTTTAAAGTATTGCAATAAGTAAACATTTCTGTGATCATCACCCAGAGTGATCACGACCCGATAACAAGCATGGCAAACGGACAAGGGTGAAGGGCCACAGATGAAACAATGGCATAGCTAACTAAGCATTATGGGATAGCAGGTAGGTATCAACAGTAGTCGACGAAATCAGGCTATGCATCAGAATAGGAGCTATCGGAATAACAACAGAAGCAATTCTAATGCAAGCATAAGAGAGAAAGAGTGGGCGATATCTGGATGATCAAGGGGGTCTTGCTTGCCTGGAAGCTCTGCTGAAGGGGTCTGGTCTTCGGCGAGGTAGTTGTACTCAGCGGTGTCGTCGGCAGTTTCGGGGTCTATCGGGATGCATGACATGTCAACATGCAGTGCTAGGGGTGTTCTAATGCAGCACTACGCAAGTTAGTCGGAGCGGGAAACTATCCGGGAGTGTTCTCCCAGCTCCGGGTGATTATCGGTCAGATGAATTGGAGGGGAAAGTTCCATGTTCATCATGTTAGAGAGGGCTGACAGGTATGTGGGTAGCGTATTCGTATTCGTCTTATTTTTCTGAGCAACTTTCATATATAAATTATTTTCATCCGAGTTACGGTTTATTTTCTAATAATTTTCAAAGTTTTACCGATTTTCTGAAATTTTCTGGAATTATATTTTAATTCGGGTTGACCAGTCAGTTTTGACTAAACAAAAGGGCAGGTGTGGGACCCAGGTGTCATTGAAACATTTTTATTTGAGTGTTTTAACAAAGTTAACTACCTGAGGGGTCCACTAGTCATAGGCTATAGTCTAGTCACTAATTAACCCAACCACTAACTAACCTAACTAATTAGCCTAAACTAAACAGGGCCGGCCTCCATTGGACAGAGGCGCAGCCGGCGCTGGAGCAGCAGAGCAGCTAGTAGTAGCAGCGGCGGCAGGGAGCAGCGCACTGGCAGCAGCCGCAAGCAGCTGCAGCTCGCAAGGAGCAGCCGAGCAGCAGAGCAGCTACGGCCAGCAGCAGCACAGCGGCAAGAGCAGCAGCAAGCGGCAGCACGCAGGGGCAGCAGCAGCAGCGTAAGGCGGGCAGCGGCAGCAGCATAAGGAGCAGCGGCATTAGCTTGAGCAGCAGCAGCAACGTAGTAGCAACAGCATAGAGTAGCACGCACGTACGTACGCGTACGTGTACGCGGGAGCTCGGACGAGCTCGGGGACGGCGGCTACGGCAATGGATCGAGGGGGAAAAGGGGGGACCGGAACGAGGAGCTCACCGCGAGCTCGGAGGTGTGGTCGGGGAGGCCGGAGGTGGACCGGAGCGGCGGCAAACGGCGACAAACGACGGCAATGTACGCGACGGAAAAGAGCTCGATGGCGAGTGTACGGGGCGTCTCTGCTCGATTTGATGCTCGGGGTGGACGAAGTCGACGGTGGCGGTCCTCCTGGACATCTTCTCAGGCGACGGGGAGCGTGTTGGCCGCGGCGACGATGACGGCCATGGCACCACGTGCTCGGGCGCCGACCAAATTGAAGAGAGCGAGTGAGGGAGAGAGGGGAATGAAATTAGGGTTTGTCCTGCAGGTCGGGGGTGGCCTTATGCATCTCCAGGTGGTCGTGGATGCTCGACACGAGCTCAAACGAGCGCGTGGACGGCGTGCGCGCGGCCACGGCATGGCTCCTGTACGTGAGGTTGAAGGAGACAGGAGGTGGGCTGGGTCATGTACTGTAGCGCTGGGCCTAAGTGCACAGTATAGCTTTAGTTTTTATTCTTTTCTTTTTCTGTTTTATTTTTCTTCCACTGTTTTGCACTAGTTTTTGATCCAAATGAGTTTTGTAAATTGTGAAACTTGTCTCAATAAATACTCTGCAATATTCTGTACTGCCACAATAAGTTTGGGATTTTAATGAATTCATTTGAATTTTGTTTAAATAGAAATGGTCTAAAAAGGTGCTGATGTTGCTGTGTTCTTGTTGCTAGGGTCAATTTGGGAACTCAAATAATGTTGACTTTATTTTTATAATTGCTTTGGGATTATTTGCAATAACATGAACTATTTTGTTTTACTGTTTGAAGAAATAATAATTTGACTTATATTTGAATTTAAATTTAAGTTTGATTTGAGACTAGTGGCATTTTGGTTTAGTAAAATTAGATGACATGGCATGATTAGCATGTGGTCACTGTAGTTAACCCCTCGAGGTGTTACAAATCTCCTCCACTCGAAGAAATCTCGTCCCGAGATATAAGAGGTAGAGTAAGGGAAAAAGTTTGGTTGTGAAATTCTAACGAGTCTTCTCATCCTTGGTTGCCCTTCTCGAAGAGGTTGATCCATTATATTTGAAGTCTTCATTTCTCTGCACCAATGCTTTGCGATGAAGTTATCATTCTTCCTTCAGGATCTTCATCGTACTTACGAAAAGAAAAAGGGGGAAGACTCGGAAAGGACGGAGCTCAAGACATGTTTGGTACCTGGGGGCTATCTCAGTGAATGAGGCATAAGGTATCTCTTGAGTTGAAACTTAGAGAAATCATCGAGAGTAATATAAGAAGGTATAAAAGCTTCAAACGGGTAGGCAAGCATTCGATGTCTATGACGGATGATGAAAAGGAGTCCAGAGCATCAGGCATAAGCACTGCGTCTTATACCGGATTGAATATCTCAAGGTAGATGGCTCGTGAATTACATACGAGGCCAAGCGCGAGGAATAACTTTGGAAATAGGGATGTACAGGAGAGTCAAGTTTCGGTCCTGTGGAACTGTAGTTAGGGTGGATCAAGAATAGGAAGGTTGGTGACATCTGGTACAATCACGATACAAGGCTTGTCAGAGAACAGCTTGTCCAGTATGTTGGCAACAGCGTCGGTACCTAGGGCGAGGGACGAAGAGAACCATTTTCCTGCTCGTTGAAACGAGGCGGACCAATAGGCAATGTTCTCGTCCATCGATGGTTACCGAAATGTTAACAACAATAGTAACAGGGTCTTACTGACAGAGTTGTACACCGAGGTGTTTACATAAGCAGGGAATTATCACTGCTCAGATAAGTTAGATTTACAAGAAAGGTTAAACAGACCAATGGAAAGGAAAATGTGATTATACACAAGTATTAGGTGTATATCCTTCCCAAGGAAAAGCAGAGCATGATATACATGGCAGGACAGCAAGTACAAAATCATTTAGATAAAGGGGCAAAGAAATTCATGATTTTACCCATACAATGGTGTTTGGATAATTTATCAAGAAACATTTAGCATTGTGCTTTCAATGTCCTTGTTGATATTCGAAATACCACAGTCATGCTTCGGGGTAGCAATAATATGGCGTTTCAAGTAAGGGTTGGGTCCGAAGATCATAAGAAATACACAAGGGGCAATTTTAGGAATAGCAGGGAAAACAAGGTGTAAGCAAAACATGACCAAGTCTGTGTTGGCAGGAAGTCAAGGATGTTGTCGATGATAACACAAATCATCGAGGGGCAAAAATGGTATTTCTCACCATGAGTTCAATTGACATCTCAGAAGAAGTCAAAATGTTGACGATGATCACGACACAATTTATCGAAAGGTTTCAGGAAGATGTAATTGATCAATAACATGATCAAGCAGAAGAAATGGGGAAGCAGAAGGTCAATGTGTTATAGGGTGAATTTGATTCACTTATCGGTGTTCTTGGTTGACAACAAATCAGAACCCGTGGAATTACTATGACGGGGAAAGGTATCACCTTATCAAAGCTTCATAAGATGTAGTGCAATGGTACGATATCCTCGAGATACCAGAGGGAAATACTCGAAGGTAAAACAAAATCGAAGTTGAACTAGATCGTTGATCTGCGGATGGCAGGTGCTTTAACCTTGTTGAAAAATAGACGAGGCACGGGAATGGAGTTATCAAATGAGGTCAGCATGGTCAGAACCATTACTGCATGGAATCAAGTTAAGGAAACTGGAAGAATTATAAAAATGAATAAATATTTTGCAAGAAGCTTCCGTGATGGTCTACATCATTTCCATGGGCAAGAACACAAAGTTCAAGGTCGACTCCCACTTCTCCAATGCATAACCTTCCATTCGCTTCTCGTTTTCGAAGAAATTGTAGTGTTGAAGATTTATCTGACGAAACGCCAGTAGAGTATAACCCGCATAACTTTCGGGTTCACATGGTTTGGGGAAAGCATAGGTTCAACCCATCGGGACATTTTTACGAATCTATACAACACACTAACAGGAGCGACGGATACACGCTCGAAAGCAGAGGGCTAACGACACGGAGTAGATGATACAATTTGCCAGAGGCATTTTGTATCAGGGGAAATTCGTCAATGATTTAATATACGAAGGGGCTGTCGGATAGTAATCCACCAAAAGATCAGGTGGTCGCAATGAATCTAGTGTGAGTATCGGTACTCAACCAGAAGAAGAAAGGATGCAAATGCATCGGTTTATGGAACATCTGAATAAGCTGAAGCTTAAATACGAAGGGTTTACGATTTCCAAATCGGGGGATCAGAGGCAGATGCTCTGATAAAAAGATGAGTAAGTTGGAATCCCCGGTAAATGTGAGGAATTATTCGTAAGTGTATTCATGCAGAAAAGGAGCTGCAAGGCAGTAGGCACAATGGATTCTTGGAATATAGGAAAATGTTTCGGGATATCTTGTAATAACAAGAGCAACGGGGAAAGATTATATGAATGCCAAGTGTAGGTAGTTAACCACAGGGATTTATCGATGGTAGAGAATTGCAAAGGCGGTGGGCACATAGGGTCTCGGGAATCACTGAAGAGCATCTTCTGAACCTTCTGGTGCATCAAGCGATCATCTGGAATGAGGAGCTCTCCGGGAGAAAATGGTTATGATAACCTAAAGTTAGAGTTAGCAAAATCTTTAACCCGAATAGAAGAGAGATCAGAGTCCCAGAGTAAAGGTGCGGAATAAAAGATCCTAATCCCATCCATTTGCGATGTGGGCCCGTAAGCCACACAACAATGTTAGTAAAATAGTTTTTCCAAAGACTAGACTCAACTTCGGCCAAGGAGTTGGAAGGGGGCTTCCTACAGGCAGTCGGCTCTGATACCAACTTGTGACGCCCTCTGCTTGACCGTGCACTAATCATACATGCAAACGTGCACGCTCGAGATCAAAGACTCTCCAGAAGATATCACAACACAACTCTAAACTCAAATTTAAACATAAATCTTCATATTACAAACCAGGGGGGGTCACGAGGACCCGAATACATAAGACATACACACAAATAATATCTGGGTACAGACACAGTTAGTCAAGTTTGCCTTAAGAAGGCTAGCACAAACTGTGACACTGATCGAAAAGGCGAAGGCCTCCTGCCTAGGGCCTCCAAACTACTCCTGGTCAGCGGGCTCAACGTAGTAGTACTAGCCTCCGGGGATCTCCTGCTCCTGGTGTCGTGGTTTTGTCACAGCAGATGTCCTCGTGAAAGGACTTAGTCGTGAGGCCATCGCAGCTAGGTGGTAACTCGAACGGGGTTGATCGGAATCGAGAGACAAGGGTTTACCCAGGTTCGGCCCCTCATAGTGGAGGTAATAGCCTACGTCCTGCTTTGGTTGTATTGATGATGATCTCGATTACAAGTGTGCGACTTGGCTAACCTAGTACTCGAGAGCTTGTAACTTAAGTCCTTCTGCCTCAGGGGCTCGTCTTTATATACAGGTCGAGGCCCTGGGTTTACAACAAAGTCCGGGTCGTAACATGACCCGTGATCTACTCTTACTCCTACTCATCTTGTTACACAAGTAAGGGAACTTCTTCGTGGCGCCTTACAAGGAAAGTGCTCAAGGCGGTTGACCGTAAGTCGGCCCACTAAGGGCGGCTCATCCTCTTGACTATGTCTTCTGGATCATCACGGCCCACCTAGCCAAAGCCTTCCTCTTGAGTCGCCACGTAATGACCCGGCCCTTGATGGGCGGGTTATATCCTGGGGTTATATCCCCGTCATTATCCCCCAGGTTGATTTGAATTTTTTCATGTCAACCTTAAGGACAAACAATCTTTTAAACTTGCCCTCCATGCTATGGCCGGCTTATGTATGCCGGCTTATAACATGTTCTACACTTGTCATATATTCCTCCTTGATCTTCGTGACGTCATTCAACTGATCCCCTCGAATCTCGTGTGACATCATCTCAAATCTTTGAGTGGAACTGACTGTTGCGATAATTGAGGTGCCCATTAACACTGTGTCGCCTTGATTCCCGCACTTGTCATTCCGCTTCTCCTTTCCTCATAAATGCTCCCAAGGGGTCCTCATTTTCACTTTACCGCCTCGACTCTTCTTCTTCTTCCTCTCGCCACGCGTGCGCCTGGAGCTCCGCCGCCGCTCGCCCTCAAGCTCGCCGGCGTCCCCCAAACTCTCGTTTTCCTCGCGCGCGTCGTCGTCAGAGCTCATTCAAATCGCCCGGGATAATCTCCCGCAACCAGGTACTCATCCCCGTCGCCATAGATCTGTACTGTAGTTCACCCTAGTTCATCGGTGTTCTCGCACAGGCTGTATCGCCATTGCCGCTGTTTAGATCTATTTCCAAATGCCTTCTTCATAGAGATATTCCTCCGCTATCCGTAGTGCCATTTTGCATCTAGGAGCCTCAGACCTTTACTAGAAATCCGGAGTAGATCAGACTCTGCTTCCACTGTATGAACTAGGTATAGAAAATATTTTTCCTTTTAAGCTGTTTTGTAGATCCATAGTAGTAATTGTTCTTGTGCGAAACTTGTTTCTGCAACACTTAGGGATAAATTAGAGAACCTTGATCTTAGGATGAGCTGCCCCTACTCTTTGGCGATTCATGTCCACTTATTATGATCCGCCCAATTTTGACAATCGTAGCTGAAATCCCAGTCGGGCGACTTATAACTTTAGTGGATTACTGAACATAGTGACTCGCCCCTATACCTCTAATCATATGATGCGAGCTTATCATGAACATGAGTAACCCTGCCATTTACGTTTTTGCATTCCTCGTTCATATTTAGGCGACTTGCTATGGCGAAGACCACAGTCTGCAACTAGGTGTGTTCTCAAGTCTCTGACCTTGTACTGAACGATTTTAAAGAGCAAGGCTTCCTGCCGGCTCAAGAAGCAATTGGCTATCGAGCCCCTCAAGCAGCAGAAAACATTCCTCACCCCCGGGAAGGGGAAGTCGTGATATTTACTGACCATCTCCTTAGGGGTTTCTCTCCACCCGGGTCAAAATTCTTCCGGGATGTTCTACACTTCTTCAACCTTCATCCTCAAGATATTTGTCCAAACTCTGTATCCAACATGTGCCAATTTCAAGTCTTGTGTGAGGTGTATCTGCAAATAGAGCCCACCGTTCCTCTCTTCAGAGAATTCTTCTATCTCAACCGCCAAACCGAGTGCGCTGATGGCCCCTGCCTAGAACTTGGCGGGGTCTCAATTCAAAGACAAAGAGACGTTCCTTTCCCTTCAGCTGTTCTGCTGAGTCACCCTAAAGGTTGGAACAAAACGTGGTTCTACTGCAAGAACACAACTCCAGCTGATGAAAATCCTCTGCCGGGTTATAGAGCTGAACGCCTTCCCCCAACCTTTGAACTTCCTGGATGGGCCTCTCAAGAAGAACATGCCCAAGTCGCCCATGTATATCCAAGGTTGAGGGCTTTGCTAGCCAACGGTCTGACTGGTGTTGACTTGACCCGGTGCTGGCTTACCTGGAAGATCCTACCCTTAAGCCGCCGAGACGACTTAATGTGTAATTATTCTGGCGAGTCAACCGATCCACAATGGTTCAGTCCCATTGATATGCCAGCTGATGATATAAATAAGGGTACGAGGAAGCTACTCGGGGAACCTCAAGAAATATGCAACAAGACCGGATTGAAACCGTTCTATGCTCTCAACCAAGCTCCTCCCGTAAGCATTCTTGTAATTGTTTTATCCGACTTATCAATCCATAACTTTAAGCTTACTTGTTGATCTCGTTAAACTGCAGGTCAACTCCTCATTCTAGAACAAGAAAACGAAGAAGGCAGTCGCCAAATCCAAGGCCGTGCTGACTCGGAAAAAGATTAAGCCGGTCGTTGAACATGAGACAGCCGCTAGGGGCCAATCGCCATTGGCTGATGATGAATCAAAGGTAGAACTTGACTCCCTTGGCTGTTTTTTTATTGAACTTGCTGACGCCTCTTATTCCCAGGGTGATGCTGATATAAGCCGGGCTGATGACGTTGAGGTAATTTCTATCTCTTCCAACTCGGACACCTTTGTTCCCCAAAAATTAAGAAAAACTGTGAGGAAAGTGCCCTTTTCCCATCCACTGGCTTACTTAGACCTAAAATTTTCTTTAAAGAAATCACAGCATGCCAAATCAATAAGGCGCCAGACGCGAAGTGGCTCTGGAGAGCTTTTGGGCGGCTTATCTGACACGCCAAACCCTCGCAAGCGTCGAAATGAGGTGCCTCATAGTCCAACTCCATCTCACCCGCTTGCCGGTCTTTTTAAACAACCATGTAACCCGTCTGATTCGGATTATCAGGAGCCGCCACCATCATCTGGCGACTCATCTGCCACTCAACTACCACCCATGGTCATCAAACATGGGTAAGTGCTTTTCGATGAATCATGCTAGGTTATACCTGTTGTATTCTTTATCTGAATCTGCTTGTGCTTTCGCAGGGCCAAAGCCAAGAAAAGGAAAACTGGCGAATTATCCTCGACCCCAGAGAGAACCGGATCCGAAGCTCCAGAGTTGGTGACCTCTGAAGGTCAAGTTGAAACTACAAAGGACCAGGCTGACGATATTGTTGAACCGCCGCCACAGAATAACTCGCCGTCAACTGAAAAGGTGGACACTCAAACCTGTGTGACAGACGAGGTGGGAGACATCAACCCGCCGAGTCCTGATCGTGCTTCGAGCCCAACCAAAACGGCAGAAAATGTAGTGTTATCGTCTCCCCAAGCCGCCAACAAAGTCACCACCACAAGAGCATCTTGTAAGGCTCCAGAGCCCTCAACCGCTCTGGCGAAACATGCACTCCCAAGCTTTGAAGAACTTAGCGCTGCTGACCTTCATGAGGCGTACTTGACCCGGCTATCTACAAGCCGGGACATGGAAGCCAGCATGGTTAACATGCTGAAGAGAAAATATGAGGTAAGAAAACATCTCTTTTCCACACTGTATATATCATATCTAGCCGCCAAATCTTAGACATAAACAGTCATGATTGTGTCAAAGACTTTAGATATGCTTTCCTTTTCCTTCTTGAACCGTAGCCCCCAAGGGCCGGGTTGTTATGCATATAACGAGCTGGTGCTTTAAACTTTGTCTCGTAGAATGAATTGACATGTAGCCCCCAAGGGCCGGCTTGCTTCTGTGAAACAGCCGGATCTTCAACAATTATTTAGCAAAATGTTATGTAGCCCCCAAGGGCCGGCTTGTTTCTATGAAACAGTCGGGTCTTCACCAAGTATAAAGCAAAATGTCATGTAGCCCCCAAGGGCCAGCTTGTTTCTGTGAAACAGCCGGGTCTTCATAATATTGATTCAGTATGTAGAAGAAAATTAACTGTGATAGCCGCCAAGGACCGACTCATTGCACTGAGATGAGTTGGAGCTTTCCCTTGATATTTGTAAAAGAAAAAATGACCTTGCATTAGCCCCCAAGTGCCATGTAGATTGCTAGCAACTGCTTGGGACTTCAGTTGTCAAACACCAAAGTGGGCAATTTTGTAAGCTCAGTGACCATATATTTTTGTACTGATGTGACCTGTTTATGACAGGATCTGCTGAATGATGTTGAGTCAAGAGCGGCCGGCTTGCAAGAGCAACTTAAGGCTGAGAAGAAGCTTCGAGGTGATGCCGAGTCAGCAGTCGCGTCTCTAGAAGAATCAGCATCAACTAACGCCGAAAAATTGAGAGCGTTGATGGCCTCTCATGAGGAAGAGAAAACCTTGCTGGTGAAACGTGCTGAAGAAGCAGAAAACAAACTCAAGCCCGTCTCCGATGAACTGGCCGGGTTAAAGCATAACATCAATCACATGACCCAGGCCATCTTTGGTAAGTGACCCTCCGATTTTACTGATAACTCGCCTGCGAACTGCAATCAGTAGTTGATTCATACTTGGGCAAAAAATTGGAGGGAAACGGACTGTAAATCTTGGACAAGAGCCGCTGGTCAAGCTGAAGGCGATGTACACCTTTCTTGAGCAACTCTATGCAGGGAGTTTGTTCACAATTATGTTAGTGATGAGACATAAAGAGCCGCCAAAATATATCAGAGACGTGTTGAATCAGCTCTCCACCGTGCTGAAGTACATTGAAGAGCTCAAGAAATCAGTCGCCCGATCAGCCAGCATGCTATCCCTGAGCCGAGCCAAGGCGTATGTGCCAGACATGGACTTGTCTGAGCTGGCTGGCGGGTTTCCAGAATTTAAGACGGACGGCAGTGAATTCAGTACGGCTGACTATTCCAGCTGTTTGAAAGAAACTCATGTCGTGGCGAGTCAGATTGTAGAAGAGGTGGACTTGAAGAGGTACCAGGCGGCTTATACGGAAGATAACCAACGGGTCACACCGCCAATCTTCGAGCCGATCGACCTGACTCCAGCACGCCGTAAGCGCATCTTTGCGCCTGATGTTGACCCATCAATTATCATGGGAGAGGACGCCGATTTCCAAGCCTTGACCACCCTCGACTGGGACTTCGAAAATCTTCAGATAAGAGGAAGAGCGGAGCCGGAGCAGGATGACCCGGAGACGCAAGCCGCCAAGAAGCAGCAAGAGGGAGCTAACCCGGGAACTGATAACCCGGAGGGTGCTGAAACTGGTGCCCAGGAGTAGAGCTCCAAAGAACTTTGACAGCATGGAGCCCAATTGTAGAATTGTAATAGGATAGTTGAAACACTTGGGTGATCTGACGTGCCTTCGCGCACTTAAAATTATGCAGTATTTTCGATGAAACAACTGCACTGGTGTGATTGTATATTGACCCGCCAGGTTTCTGTTCGAAGCAACTATGCTTCGTTGAGTATCAGTATGGCGAGTCATATCTGCAGAAACCATCAATAGTTTTATCCGTCTTTGCGTAAAATAGACTTAGCATAACCCAGGGCACTTGTAATAGATGTCCGGCTTGGTTAGCACCAATTTGAAATAACCTGTTATGATTTTAACCCGGCTCGTATATGATCCGGCGGCTCATGGCCAAAAGGAAAAAAGACAACCCCTGTAAAAAAGTGAACAGAAGTCGTGAATAAATATCAATGTTAAGTCGGCTTTCGAGGCACGACAATATAGACCGGCTTTCGAGGCTCGAGTCTTGCTTCAATGAAGCTGGCGTGATAGCCCATGGTTTATCCTTGCTCTCTGTAAGCCGGCTCTCACGTGACATCCTGATGTTTTAACCAAGACAAGTTCAGGGTCATAGAGATGATTGACTTGTCAATAGTACACCGGGTCACCTAATCAGAGTAGCATCAAGCAGACAGGCAGGTTTAACCAAGATAATGTGGCGTTAATTGCCGGGTCAAGAGGGTGAGATAGCTAAACTCGGTGAGTTGGAAGCCCCCAAGTGACCAATGATCAAAAATGAAAAGACTCATGCACAATATTGGAGATGAAACGACAGAGGCCCCGAGTTTCGGGGATGCCGGCTTATGTTTATTGACCATAATATATACAAAGGTATGTACAAGCAACTTGAGCCGGTGGCTCTAAGTGTAATAAGGGCGGAGATGAGCGATGTTCCAAGGCCTGTTGATCTCCTCCTCCGATGTACGTGATTTATTGTGCTCACGTATATCCATCAGGTAATATGAACCGTTGTTGAGATTCTTGCTGACGACAAAAGGCCCTTCCCAGGGAGGGGAGAGCTTGTGCATACCCGCCTGTTCTTGAATCAGACGGAGTACTAAGTCGCCCTCTTGGAAAGTACGGCTGCGAACCCGACGGTTGTGATAGCGACGTAGGTCTTGCTGATAGATTGCAGATCGTGCTGCTGCTAAGTCCCGTTCCTCCTCCAATGCATCGAGAGAATCTTGACGAGCCTGCTCCTAATCTGCTTCGACATAGGCTGTGACCCGGGGGGAATCATGGCGAATATCGCTAGGTAAAACAGCTTCTGCTCCATAGACCATGAAGAAAGGCGTATAGCCTGTTGATCTGTTAGGCGTAGCTCGTATGCTCCAAAGGACAGAAGGGAGCTCTTCAACCCAACAACCTGGCATGCGTTCGAGTGGGACCATAAGCCTAGGCTTGATGCCTCGTAAAATCTCCTGGTTACCTCATTCTGCCTGGCCATTGGACTGAGGGTGGGCAACTGATGCAACGTCAAGCCGGATATGCTCTCTCTGACAAAACTGCTTCATAACCCCTTTGGACAAATTTGTGCCATTATCAGTGATGATGCTATGTGGATAACCGACGCGAAAGATCAACTTTTTCAAGAACTTGACTGCTGTAGCTGCATCACAATTGCTGATTGGCTCGGCTTCAACCCACTTGGTAAATTTATCGACAGCAACCAAAAGATGGGTCTTTTTGTCTTTGGACGGTTTAAACGGACCAACCATATCAAGCCCCCAGACTGCAAAGGGCCAAGTTATTGGGATCATCTGGAGTTCTTGAGTCGGAACATGAGCCTGGCGAGCAAACTTCTGGCAACCATCACACTTTTGTACGATATCCTCAGCATCTGCGTGAGCCGTAAGCTAGTAAAAACCATGCCGAAAAGCTTTTGCCACTAAGGATCTTAAGCCGGCATGATGACCACAATCGCAAGAATGAATCTCATTGAGGATCTCTCGCCCTTCATCAGGGGAAACACAATGCTGGAAAACTCCTGTAATGCTCCTCCTGTGTAACTCGCCATTGACGATGGACATAGACTTAGAGCGGCGGACGATCTAACGAGACATGAGTTCATCTGCAGGGAGCTCGCCTTGAGTCAGATAATTCAGATAAGGAACTGTCCAATCCGGAATAACGTGAAGAGCCGCCACCAACAGTGTCTCCGGGTCAGGAACGGCGAGATCTTCCTCGGAAGGTAGCTTGACAGAAGGATGATGGAGCACGTCAAGGAACACATTAGGGGGGACCGGCTTACGTTGAGAGCTGAGTCGTGACAATGCGTCAGCCGCCTCGTTAAGTCGCCGGTCAATGTGATCGACTTGATATCCTTTGAAGTGTCCAGCCACATTGGTTACTTCTTGCCGATAAGTCGCCATAAGTGGGTCCTTTGAATCCCACTTTCCTGAAACTTGTTGAGCGACCAAATCTGAGTCGCCCAAGCACCTGACCCGGCTTAGATTCATCTCCTTAGCTATCCGAAGACCGTGGAGGAGAGCCTCATATTCAGCTGCATCGTTAGTACAAGTAAACAGAATCCTCAATACATAACAAAATTTATCACCTCGAGGGGAAGATATGACGACTCCAGCCCCCGAGCCTTCTAACTGTCTGGAACCATCAAAATGTATAGTCCAATACGTATTATCAGGCTGCTCTTCCAGAGCTTGGAGTTCAGTCCAATCATTGATGAAATCAACAAGTGCCTGGGACTTGATGGCCGGGCGAGGCACGTATTTAAGATGATGTGGGCCAAGCTCAATCGCCCACTTGGCAACTCGGCCAGTAGCCTCCCTATTCTGGATGATGTCTCCCAAGGGTGCTGAACTGACCACAGTAATGGGGTGCTCCAAGAAATAATGTCTGAGCTTGTGACTAGCCATGAAGACACCAAACACCAGTTTCTGCCAATGCGGGTACCGCTGCTTGGACTCAGATAAAACCTCGCTAACATAATAGACTGGCCTCTGGACTGGATATTCTTTCCCTGCCTCTTTCCTCTCGACAACAACTCCAACACTGACCACTTTGTTATTGGCGGCAATGTACAGGAGCATAGGCTCTTTGGCGATAGGAGCAGCGAGGACAGGCGGCTCAGCTAGCTACTTCTTAAGGGCTTCGAAGGCAGCATCAGCAGCATCGCTCCAGACAAAATCGTCGGCCTTTTTCAGCATTTGGTACAGGGGGGTAGCCTTCTCACCAAGGCGGCTTATGAACCGGCTTAGAGCCGCAATACGACCCGCCATGCGCTGAACGTCATTGATATTTTCCGGTTTCGCAAGCGAGGTTATTGCCTTAATCTTGTCGGGGTTGGCTTCAATGCCTCGCTCTGATACTAGGAAACCCAGCAACTTGCCTGCAGGAACACCAAAAACACACTTATCCGGGTTAAGCTTCATCTGGTAAGTCCGAAGATTAGCGAAAGTTTCCTTGAGATCAACCAGCAAGGTCTCCTTCTTCAATGACTTGAACACGATATCATCCACATAAGCATGAACGTTGCGCCCAATCTGCTTGTGGAAGCAATTCTGGACACACCGCTGATAAGTTGCTCCTGCACTTTTGAGCCCGAAGGGCATAGAGACATAGCAAAAGACCCCAAAAGGTGTGATGAACGCCGTCTTCTCCTGATCCTCGACGGCCATCTTTATCTGATGATAGCCGGAGTAAGCATCCAGGAAACACAAACTCTCACAACCCGCCGTGGCATCAATGATCTGATCAATGCGAGGGAGGGCAAATGGGTCTTTGGGGCAAGCCTTGTTGAGATCTGTGTAGTCAATACACATGCGCCAAGTGCCGTTTTTCTTTAGAACAAGCACAAGATTAGCCAACCACTGAGGGTGAAAAACTTCAACGATAAACCCGGCAGCTAGGAGCCGGGCTACTTCTTCCCCAATAACCTTGCGTCTCGCCTCGTTAAAACGGCGGAGGAATTGTCGAACAGGCTTCATTTTCGGATCCACATTAAGGTGGTGCTCAGCGAGTTCTCTCGGTACACCCGGCATGTCAGAAGGTTTCCACGCGAAGATGTCCCGATTCTCACGGATGAACTCGATGAGTGCGCTTTCCTATTTGGGATCCATACCAGTCCCAATAGTGAACGTCTTGGATGGATCACCAGGGACGAACTCAACCTGCTTGGTGTCCTCGGCAGACTTGAACTTGAGTGGCGGGTCAGACTCTGCGGTGGGTTTCTTCAAAGGCGTCATATCGGCCGGGTCAACATTGGCAGTATAGAATTTCAACTCTTCCGCAGCGCAAGCCGTCTCAGCATAGGCTGTATCCCCTTCCTCGCACTCAAGGGCGATCTTTCGATCTCCATTAACTGTGATAGTGCCATTTGGTCCAGGCATCTTGAGTTTGAGGTAGACATAGCAGGGTCGAGCCATAAAGCGAGCGTAAGCCGGCCGCCCGAACAGGGCGTGATACGGGCTCTTGATTTTGACCACCTCAAAGGTCAAAGACTCGCACCTATAGTTATCATCAGTGCCAAACGCGACATCCAGCTTGATCCGCCCGATAGGATAGGTAGACTATCCAGGCACAATCCCGTGAAACACTGTAGAAGACGACTGGAGCTGTTTCTCAGACAGATTCGTCTGTCGGAAAGTGTCGTAGTATAGGATGTTTATGCTGCTTCCTCCGTCCATGAGTACCTTTGTGAGTGAATAGCCGCGGACTTGAGGCACCACCACCAAAGCCAAGCAACCCGGACTGTTGACCCGGGGAGGGTGATCCTCTCTGCTCCATGTAATGGGCTGTTCCGACCAACGTAGATATTCCAGGACTGCCGGCTCAACAACACTGACGGCTCGTTTCCGAAGTTTGCGGTCTCGCTTGTCAGTATGGGTCGTGAACACGTGATACTGCCCACTATTCAACTGTTTGGGATTACTCTGAAAAACAGACTGATTGCTATGTTGATTGCCCTGTTGCTGATTTCCTTGCCCCGGATGCTGATTGCCGCCGTTGTTTCCTGAACCCTGGTAACCTGCTCCTGAGCCACCCGGGCCATGAAACCCCGGGTTATGAAAACCACCGGACAAGCCGGCTCCAGGCTGCCCCGGGTTGCCTCCGCCGCCGCCTTGACGGTTCTGAATGAACTGCTCGCCAAAAGCCTGCATGATGTGACAGTTCTCCCAAGAGTGGGTTGACGGCTTATTAGGGAGGCTGTGCTTCGGGCATGGGCCTTTGAGAGCTTCCTCAAAATTACGGGGCTTGTTGCCACTATAGGATCTTCCCGAATTATTCCCCTTCGGGTATTTGTAACCAGTGTTGGTATTAGCGACCAAATCTGATCCTCCTTCCTGATTCTTACGCTTCCCTCCATTGCCATGATTTCCATTGTTCCCTAAATTGTTCTGCTGGTTACCCTTGCCACCATTGTTTTTCTTTCCCTTGCCAGTCTGGTCATCGTCCGAGCTGGGATCCTTCGTGGTGTCTGACTCGGCATACCTGGTGAGGACATCCATGAGCTCGCCCATATCCTGAACCTTCCGCTTGAGCCGGCCCAGTTTCTGCACGAGCGGCTTAAAGTGGCAGTTTTTCTCCAAGACCAGAACCGCCTGAGCCGCCGTGATGCTATCGGAGGCATGTATAATTTCTACGACCCGGCGCGTCCAGTGATGGGCCGACTCACCCTCATGTTGGACGCAGTGCTGAAGATCGACGATCGTCATTGGGCGCTTACAGGTTCCCTGGAAGTTCTTGATGAAACGGTCCTTCAACTCCGCCCAGGTGTTAATAGAGTTAGGGGGCAAGTTTTTCAACCATGTACGAGCCGGCCCTTCCAACATCATCGTCAGGTACTTGGCGCAGACAGCGTCGCTGACATCCAGCATGTCCATGGCTATCTCGTAGCTCTCAATCCAAGCGGTCGGCTCAAGGTCAGCCGTGTAGTTTGGAACCTTACGAGGGCCTTTGAAGTCCTTGGGCATGCGCTCTTTGCGTAAAGCTGGTACCAAACATGGTATCCCGATGGTCCTGCTACTGGAAGTCAATTGGGTTGTGACAAGCGGCGCTTGAGCCGCCGCATTCGCTGCCTCCGCTGCTCGCTGAGCTCGAGCCGTGTCAATGATCTCCTGGGCGTTAAGGGGCTCACGGCGCGGCGGGTCACGAGGTTTCTCACGCTGTCGGTGAGCGCTGCTAGAGATGGTCGGTGACTCATCGTGGCGGCTCTGGCTTCGGCTTGGAAGCGGGGTAGAGTGGAGTCGCTGCTGACTGTAGGAGTAGTTCGCTTGCTGGGCAACCGCAGTTTTTAACCTCTCAATGGAATTCCGGGTTTCGATCTCAACCGGTGAGTTTCCCGTGATTGGGAGCGCGGCCAACTTGGTCACTGCTGCTACCAAGTTGTCCAACGGATTGGAGAAGTGACCCGCCGGCGTGAGGAAACGATGCGGAGGCGTCTGAACCGGCGGGAACCGCTGTGCCGGCTCCTGCGGGCGCTGCTGAGCCGGTTGGTGTGGTTGACCCGGCGACGGCTGCCTGCCTCTGCGCGGGCGGTACCAATGGTGCTTCCGGGGTGCCTGTCCCAGCCCCCTGAACAGGCGCATCCTGCGGCATGTTAAACAGGCGCATGGGCTCGTAGTTGGGCGGTAGACGACTCATATGGCGCCTCTGATGAACCGCCTCTGAGGCACTCTGGCAGAGCCCCACGTGCCAAGCTTCGGCTTTCAGGCGCTCTACCTCGGCTTGGACTTGAGACTGCAACTCCGCCATGCGAGTGTTTTCGGCGTTAATATCTGCCTGTACCTTAGCCATCTGCTCACGGAGTTTGGCTACCTCCGTGTTGCGTTCCGCCTGGTTCTCCGTGGTCACCGGTGTCGCAAGGAGCGTCGCCAGGGCGGTTGCCAATTCCGTCAAAGCCTGAGCCGGCGGGAGGATCGACTCGGTCTCGCCTACCGAGGACTCGCCATCAGAATAGATGAGGGTATCGCCACCGGATGCAGAGTTATCTGCGAGGTCCACCCCCTGGGTGAAACCGACGAAGATGTGTTTCAGGCCGGCTTGAGCCTGGGCGGGTTGCGCGCGCCGAGCCGGCACGACGATGTTGTTGCAGATGTCCGGCTCGGGTTTAGATCCGCCGGCTTTGCCGATGAAGACGTGGATTTTGCCGAAGGGGACCCGGTACCCGTACTCGATTGAGTCAGCCTCGGGGCCCCAGCCTGAATCGTCGATGTAGAGCTTGCCGCGATGACTCTTGGTCATGCGGCCGATCGCGTATCCCTCGATCCCTGCAGGAATTCCCTTCAAGTACTCAACACCACCGAGCGATAGCCCCACGGTGGGCGCCAACTGTCGTGGTTTTGTCACGGCAGATGTCCTCGTGAAAGGACTTAGTCGTGAGGCCATCGCAGCTAGGTGGTAACTCGAACGGGGTTGATCGGAATCGAGAGACAAGGGTTTACCCAGGTTCGGCCCCTCACAGTGGAGGTAATAGCCTACGTCCTGCTTTGGTTGTATTGATGATGATCTCGATTACAAGGGTGCGACTTGGCTAACCTAGTACTCGAGAGCTTGTAACTTAAGTCCTTCTGCCTCAGGGGCTCGTCTTTATATACAGGTCGAGGCCCTGGGTTTACAACAAAGTCCGGGTCGTAACATGACCCGTGATCTACTCTTACTCCTACTCATCTTATTACACAAGTAAGGGAACTTCTTCGTGGCGCCTTATAAGGAAAGTGCTCAAGGCGGTTGACCGTAAGTCAGCCCACTAAGGGCGGCTCATCCTCTGGACTATGTCTTCTGGATCATCAGGGCCCACCTAGCCAAAGCCTTCCTCTTGAGTCGCCACGTAATGACCCGACCCTGGATGGGCGGGTTATATCCTGGGGTTATATCCCCGTCACCTGGGCTCCGTCGTCTGATCTCAGCAACCGGGTATGGGGAAAAAGAAGTAGCAAGGCAACCGTGAGTACTCATCCAAAGTACTCGCAAGACTGACATCAGAACTATACTAATTATACATCGGTATCAAAGGAATGGGGCTATATCTTTGGATTAAACTGCAGAAATGACAGAACAGAGGGGGGAGATACCTAGCCTATCGAAGACTAGCATCTTGAAGCAATCTTGTAGCATCAGAAGAGAGTAGAACAAGATAATATATATCAATCATAGTTTAGTAATGCCCTGGGATCCTTCCTCGACTACCCTGCGTGAAAGTGATCCCGAGAGCAGTAGTATCAGTTAACAATGTAATAGTATCCCTTTGTAGTTGTAGCAGATCAGGATACAACTCTGAGCGTCTTGTTACCGTGGACACGGCTATTCGAATATATAACTTCCCTGCAGGGGTGCACTACTGTTACCCAACACGCTCGATCACATCTGGCCAGACACACTTGCTGGGTAATGCCCGGCCTCGGGTGATCAACACGACGCAGTCCTACCTAGGCTCAGCAGAGAGGTCAACACGCCGGTCTAAATCCTAAGTGCGAAGGGGTCTTGGGCCATCGCCCTTTGCACTCCTGCACGTTGCGTGGGTGGTCGGGGCCCAGGGGCGACACTGTATACACAAGTGACCTAACCCAGCCCACCCCAACAATCAGCCCGCATCTCTGAGCTGTGACATCTGAAGAGCTTTCGGGTGATACATACGACGTAGAGGGTCCCATAACCATTATCCCACGTGGTGGTAGTGCGTATAGGCACGTAGCCAACTCAGATCAAATACCCTAATCCGTTAGGCGTGTTTAGTAACTCGCGGAGACGAACAAGATCCTTGTCGCTCCGACTTGGTAACACACGGACCCGACCAGGGACCAGGCCCACCTCTCTCCTAGGTGGTCTCCGTTTGCCCTGCCGTTCTGCCACAATATCCTCGCGGGTGTTCTTGGAGCCATCCCGTCTTTAATATTATTCTCTCGCGGGCACTCTTGGAGCCGGCCCAACTATAACAGTTTAAAGTATTGCAATAAGTAAACATTTCCGTGATCATCACCCAGAGTAATCACGGCCCGATAACAAGCATGGCAAATGAACAAGGGTGAAGGGCCACAGATGAAACAATAGCATAGCTAACTAAGCATTATGGGATAGCAGGTAGGTATCAATAGTAGTCGACGAAATCAGGCTATGCATCAGAATAGGAGCTATCGGAATAACAACAGAAGCAATTCTAATGCAAGCATAAGAGAGAAAGAGTGGGCGATATCTAGATGATCAAGGGTGTTTTGCTTGCCTGGAAGCTCTGCTGAAGGGGTCTGGTCGTCGGCGACGTAGTCGTACTCAGCGGTGTCGTCGGCAGTCTCGGGGTCTATCGGGAGAGAAGGAGGGGGAAGAAACAATAAATACACGGCAACAATGCAACAGGGCTGCATGACATGTCAACATGCAGTGCTAGGGGTGTTCTAATGCAGCACTACGCAAGTAAGTCGGAGCGGGAAATTATCCGGGAGTGTTCTCCCAGCTCCGGGTGATTATCGGTCAGATGAATTGGAGGGGAAAGTTCCATGTTCATCATGTTAGAGAGGGCTGACAGGTATGTGGGTAGCGTATTCGTATTCGTCTTATTTTTCTGAGCAACTTTCATATATAAATTATTTTCATCCGAGTTACGGTTTATTTTCTAATAATTTTCAAAGTTTTACCGATTTTCTAAAATTTTCTGGAATTATATTTTAATTCGGGTTGACCAGTCAATTTTGACTAAACAAAAGGGCAGGTGTGGGACCCAGGTGTCATTGAAACATTTTTATTTGAGTGTTTTAACAAAGTTAACTAACTGAGGGGGTCCACTAGTCATAGGCTATAGTCTTGTCAATAATTAACCCAACCACTAACTAACCTAACTAATTAGCCTAAACTAAACAGGGCCGGCCTCCATTGGACAGAGGCGCAGCCGGCGCTGGAGCAGCAGAGCAGCTAGTAGTAGTAGCAGCGGCAGGGAGCAGCGCAGTGGCAGCAGCCGCAAGCAGCAGCAGCTCGCAAGGAGCAGCCGAGCAGCAGAGCAGCTATGGCCAGCAGCAGCACAGTGGCAAGAGCAGCAGCTAAGCAATAGCAGCAAGCCGCAGCACGCAGGGGCTGCAGCAGCAGCGTAAGGCGGGCAGCGGCAGCAGCATAAGGAGCAGCGGCAGCAGCACAGCAAGTAGGGAGCAGCGGCAGCAGCTTGAGCAGCAGCAATGCAGTAGCAACAGCATAGAGCAGCACGCACGTACATACGCATACGTGTACGCGGGAGCTCGGACGAGCTCGGGGACGGCGGCTACGGCAACGGATCAAGGGGGAAAATGGGGGACCGGAACGAGGAGCTCAGCGCGAGCTCGGAGGTGTGGTCCGGGAGGCCGGAGGTGGACCGGAGCGGCGACAAACGGCGACAAATGACGGTGATGTACGTGACCGAAAAGAGCTCGATGGTGAGTGTACGGGGCGTCTCCGCTCGATTTGATGCTCGGGGTGGACGAAGTCGACGGTGGCGGTCCTCCTGGACATCTTCTCAGGCGACGGGGAGCACGTTGGCCGCGGCGACGATGACGGCCATGGCACCACGTGCTCGGGCGCCGACCAAATTGAAGAGAGCGAGTGAGGGAGAGAGGGGAATGAAATTAGGGTTTGTCCTGCAGGTCGGGGGTGGCCTTATGCATCTCCAGGTGGTCGTGGATGCTCGACACGAGCTCAAACGAGCGCGTGGACGGCGTGCGCGCGGCCACGGCATGGCTCCTGTACGTGAGGTTGAAGGAGACAGGAGGTGGGCTGGGTCATGTACTGTAGCGCTGGGACTAAGTGCACAATATAGCTTTAGTTTTTATTCTTTTCTTTTTCTGTTTTATTTTTCTTCCACTGTTTTGCACTAGTTTTTGATCCAAATGAGTTTTGTAAATTGTGAAACTTGTCTCAATAAATACTCTGCAATATTCTGTACTGCCACAATAAGTTTGGCATTTAAATGAATTCATTTGAATTTTGTTTAAATAGAAATGGTCTAAAAAGGTGTTGATGTTGCTGTGTTCTTGTTGCTAGGGTCAATTTGGGAACTCAAATAATGTTGACTTTATTTTTATAATTGCTTTGGGATTATTTTCAATAACATGAACTATTTTGTTTTACTGTTTGAAGAAATAATAATTTGACTTACATTTGAATTTAAATTTAAGTTTGATTTGAGACTAGTGGCATTTTGGTTTAGTAAAATTAGATGACATGGCATGATTAGCATGTGGTCACTGTAGTTAACCCTTGGGGTGTTACAATACAGTAGCAAAATCTAATGCAAGCATGGGAGAGAAAGAACGGGTGATATAGGAATGATCAAGGGGGTTTTTCTTGCCTGGAAGCTCTGCTGAAAGAGGCTGGGCGTCTGCGACGTAGTCGTACTCAGGGGCCTCGTCGGTCTCGGGGTCTACCGGAGAGAAGAGGGGGAGGAAACAAATAAATACAAAGCATACAAATGCAATCACAGAGCATGACATGGCAATATGCTGTACTAGGGGTGACCTAATGCAGTGCTACACGTTACAGACGGAGCGGGAAAATATCTAGGAATATTTTCCCGGTTTAGGCATTTGTCAGTCAGACGAACCGGAGGGGAAGGTTCCATGTTTGCAGTGTTAAAGGCATGGGACAGGCATATGGAGGGCATAAACAGATTCGTCTCATTTTTCTGAACATTTTTCATATATAAATTATTTTCATCCGAGTTACGGTTTATTTTATATGATTTTTCAAAGTTTAAATGATTTTTCGGAATTACTGTATTTATTTTAATTCGAAAATACTAAATCGGTTAAATGCTAGCTATTTTTTTTTAAATAATACATTTTTTTTATTAAATTTGAAAAATAATACGCGGTTTCGACATATTACAGAAATAATACGGCGTCGTCCTACTGTGGGCCGACTGGAACTTGTCGTCCTATAGGAGGCCAACTGGAACTTGTCGTCCTATAGGAGGCCAACAACTGGTCACTCAGCCACCTGGCACCCGACGAGTGGCCAGGCCACGTCGCGCCGCTCCTTTCGGCCCAGCATGTGGCCGGGGCCCATCTAGTCGGCTTCCTGCAAGCCGATCGGCTCCTGCAGGCTCACAGGTGCCACAGGCGACTTTTCTTCCTCCTCGTTCCCTTCTCTTCCTCCTCCTCCGTTCTTTCTTCTTCTTCTGTGTTCTTCTTTGCTTCACTGTACCACACGAAAACTCTCTCATTTATACACCAAAATCAGCCCATTTTTTGCCGATTTTCCACCGTGGATGCATTGTAGATAGTTGGTGGAGGCAAGGGAGACCTCGATCTAGTGATGGGGTAGCTCGTGGTGGTCATGGTGAGCATTTTGGTGGAGGTGGTGGTGAGCATATTGGTGGATGTGGTGGAGGTTGTGTTGGTGGTGGAGGTGGTGCTGGTGGAGGTGAAGCTCCGGCGGTGTGGTGGAGGAAGCTCCGGCTCCGGTGATTGAAGGCCGCCGTTCGTCGTTGCTTCGCACGCTTCAAGGGTATAATTGAACAGACATTTTCTCTGTCGTAGTTGCTCCTGTAGTATTCGGTAATATGTTTCGATGTGAAATATAGTAGGTGTGCGAATATTGTTATTTGCTCCGGTAGTAACCGTAATATATTGAGATGTCTAATATTTAGTTGTGTGAATATTTTTAGTTGCTCCGGTAATATTCCGTACTATATGTGGATGTCAAATATTTAGGTCTGTCAGTATTTTTATTTGCTCCGGTACTATCCGTAATATATTTAGATGTCAAATATTTAGTTCTGTCAATATTTGAAGTTGCTCCGGTAATATCCGTAATATATTAAGTTCTTTCAATATTTTTAGGTGTGTGAATATTTTTAGTTGCTCCGTTAATATTCCGTAATATATGTACTTGTCAAATATTTAGGAGTGCGAATATTTGTAGTTTGTCATGCTGTTTAACAGTTGTCTGTCCATGTTAAATAATTTTATAGGTGAGCCGAGATGTCTGATGTAGTGAAGTTCATATTTTTCTACGGTCCTGGTACTGTCCAAACAAATGAGATTGGGGTTGATCTGAGTGAATTTGAGCACATAGAGGTGCCACTGACCGCCCCTCAAACATGGTCTGTTAGTCAGTTGAAAGAATGGGTGACAACATGTTTAGGGCTGAATACTGAAACGCACACCGTGGGTGTTCATGCATTGTGGACCCGGTCAAGTTCAAACATTTTATTCTATTTGAGGCCAATAGAGCGGGACTCTCAGTGGGTGCGCTGGTTACAAGGTTGCGAAACCAGGGGATGCAATCCTTGTGCCTTAGTGCTTCCCATTGTGAAGGAGGTAATTGCACCTGAAGGCCAGGGTGGTTATGATCCTGGGCAAAGCAGTGACGGGATGATGTTATCTATGTCAAATGCTGGAGATGATGGTTACGAACAAGGGCAGAGTAGTCAGGTAGAAGGAGGAAATGCCGATGATTATTATAGTGGCGAGGCGGACGGTGACGAGGTAGATGGGCACATGCAGAACCAGATGGAAGATGAAGATACAGATGTTGACATTGGTCATGCCGATGATTCCGAGGAGTCGGATGAAGAAGAGAACGCAGAGGATGTGCCGAATCCTGCATCATGGAATCATGACTTCTCATCAGCAATGACCGTGAACGATGGGCATGATTCTGCCTGGCAATATCACCAGAACAACATTGTGACGGGTGCTATGTATCCCAACAAGGACGCTCTGAAGGACGCAATCATTCAATGGGCAATGTCCACACAAAGGGTTTTAAGAGCTGATGTGTCAAGTCAGAAATACTTGACAATGGTATGCCAGAACGCAAATTGTCCCGCCAGGGTGCATGGCTATCTCCCTAAGTATGGCACAAGTTGGGTGATCAGTGACCTAGTTCATCACACATGTTTTATTCCATGCATCCCTCGAGATCATGGCAACCTTTTGTCAACGCTTATTGATCGGTTGTTTTACAGTGAGATAGTGGAGAGCAAAGCGATGGAAGTGAAGGCTATCCAGACAAAAGTCTTCGTCAGGTTCAAGTACAGAATTTCTTATGGCAAGGCTTGGAGGGCTAAGCATAGGGCGCTTGAGAACAGATTTGGTTCTTATTTCGATGCCTATGACTGTGTTGTGCGGCTCCTCCACACGCGGAAGGACCGGAATCCTGGCAACTATGTCGACATCCAAGACCTCTTCATTCCAGAGTTCCCAACTATGAGGGTGCTGCATCGACTGTTCTTCTCTTTCGGTGTATGCATGGAAGCTTTCAGGCATTGCCGACCGGTGATATGTGTAGATGGCACTTTTCTCACTGGCAAGTACAAGGGTCAGATCCTGACAGCCATTGGTCAAGACGGCGAAAATCAAGTAGTCCCACTCGCATTTGCATTTGTGGAGAGTGAGAACATTGAAAGTTGGACATGGTTCTTCAGGAGATTGAAAATAGCAGTTGTGAAGGATAAGCCCAATGTGTGCATCCTTCATGACAGGCATGCAGGTATACTCAGTGCGATAAAGACACTGACAAACCCTGGTCCTGAGGAACAAACTCCATGGCAGGAATTGCAGAGCCGTTGGTGCATGCGCCATCTGGGGGCTAATTTCTTCTCGCAGTTCAGAAATAAGAACCTGATGAATCTGTTCAAAAAAATTTGCAAGCAGAACCAGCTATGGAAGTACAATTTGATACGTGACAGACTTAATGTGTGCACGCAGAGACACGTTAGGGACAGGAAAGCTGCAAGAGATGCAGCGGTGAGAGCACATGTTGAAGCAGTAGCAGCACAGTTAGCAACAGGAATAGCGGCCGTGGAGGAGGAGCCTGTTGGGCTTTGTGACTTGCCAGGATTTGACCCACCTGGTACTAGGAGAAGCCTCGGGAGGTCGATTAAAACCTTCGAGCAGTGGATAGAGCATGAGCCTCTGGAGAGGTGGTCTTTGCTGCATGACACGCATGGAGCAAGGTACGGTGTCATGACTACGAACCTCGCAGAAACATACAACTTTGTCCTTAGAGGAAACCGGGCATTGCCACTTACAGCCATCGTTGAGGGTATTTTCTATGGCACCGTCAAGTATTTCAGAGATAGACGTCAGAAAGCAGAGCAGCATATGTTGAACAACCCAAGCACATGTTACTATGAAAGGATTATGAAGTACATGGAAGAAAAGATGGAAAAAGCTAGGTCACACACTGTAGTCCCCATTGGTAATCAAGAAAGAAGGTTTGAGGTCCGCTTAGCTAACAACAAATTCGGCTGTGCAAATGAGCTGAGGACGCATGAGGTGAAAATTGGAAATGAATTCTGGCCAATGTGTGAGTGCACATGCAACAAACCGAAGTTGCTTCACCTACCATGCTCCCATGTACTTGCTGCTTGCGGGCAGCTTGGAATGGACGCAATCTCGTTTGTGTCTCCATATTTTCTTAAAGAGTCCGTCCTCAATACCTGGACAGGTGAGTTGCTGGGATTTCGCTCAATGGGTAATTTCAACACCGTTAATCCTGTTGAAAGACGGTACATTCCAAACCCAGAGAATATGCGTACAAGTAGAGGTAGACGACAGTGTCGGCGCATCCGGAATGATATGGATGAATCTGAAGCGGGAGGCCCCACTATGCAATGCATTTTATGCAATGAATTTGGCCATAGGGACACTAATTGTCCCACTTTCGTCACTGCCAGTGGTACTAGACATGGACGAGGCAACCGGGGACGAGGAGGAAGAGGAGGAAGAGGAGGAAGAGGGAGAAGAAGAAGCTAGGCTACGTGGCACTATGTTCTAAATTTGTGTTAAGTGTGGCACTAAGTTTGAAATTTGTATTAAGTGTGGCACTAAGTTTGAAATTTGTATTAAGTGTGGCACTAAGTTTGAAATTTGTATTAAGTGTGGAATTATGTTTGAAATTTGTATTAAGTGTGGCACTATGTTTGAAATTTGTATTAAGTGTGGCACTAAGTTTGAAATTTGTATTAAGTGTGGCACTAAGTTTGAAATTTGTATTAAGTGTGGAACTATGTTTGAAATTTGTATTAAGTGTGGCACTATGTTTGAAATTTGTATTAAGTGTGGCACTAAGTTTGAAATTTGTATTAAGTGTGGCACTAAGTTTGAAATTTGTATTAAGTGTGGAACTATGTTTGAAATTTGTATTAAGTGTGGCACTATGTTTGAAATTTGTATTAAGTGTGGCACTATGTTTGAAATTTGTATGTGCAGGAATGGCGGGAATGTCATTGCTTAATCCGGACATTGATAGAAAGCACCGTGCTGCGATAGGTTCTGAGCGCAAACTTGAGGACCTGGTCACTCGCACTCAAAAGGAAGACTGGAAGATACACGAGGGATGGGTTGAGCGGTACGTGCTTTAGTTATTTCCACCAAGCATGTATATTAATGGTACACACTAACTGAATTGTCCTGACATGCAGGATGAAATGGGCTGGCCTTTTACCTTTTGCGCGTCTGGTTGAGTCGACGGATACCTCCAAACGCCTCGCCATCGACCCCTCTTTGCTCACATGCTTAGTGGACCGGTGGAGGCCTGAGACCCACACGTTTCACTTCCGCTGGGGAGAGATGGCTCCTACTCTGGAGGATGTGTCCCTTTTGCTGGGACTACCGTTGGCAGGTCATGCCATAGGACCGTTGGAGGCACCGGCTGATTGGCAGCTAGGTATTGCACAACGTTTCGTGGGTATTTATGACGGTGCCCCGGCTCTGACATCGGACAATCACGGACCTAAGTATGAATGGTTGCGACATTTCCAGGTTAGTTCTCCTGTTGCATATCTTTCAGTTCTCGGGCATCTGGTTGTACATAAGATACCTTCGCTATGTACTAATGGTTTCTCTTTGCTCAATACAGATCCAGAAGTTCCCGGGGTATCCAAGGGTCCCGTTGAATGCGACACAGATCACTCTCAGCCTGGAGGCATATGTACTGTGGCTTCTCGGCAAGGTGATGTTCACAGAGAACCATGTCACCACTATTAGCGCGCTCTACATCCCTATTGCACTGGAGATCGCGAGCGCTGAGACGCCGGATCAGATCACACAAAGGAGTTGGGGTTCGGCTGTCTTAGCGGCTACATACCGAGGTATGTGCAACGCCTGCCAGCTTACGGCACCCACGTCAGCCCTTCTTGGATGCCCTCTATTTCTGCAACTATGGTCGTGGGAGAGGTTCTCCATAGGATGACCAGACGTACGTGTTGATGAGCCTATGGATACCATGTTCGATGCTGACGTCATCGACATGCCTACTTTCGGTCTGTGTTGGACACGTCGCAGGGTATGTCTGGTGTTATAATTATCTTCTTTGCGTACACTATGGTTGAATCTAACTTTTGTTTTCCACAGAGACGCTATGCTGGTGATCAGACCAGGCGAGCATACACGGCATTAAACAAGCAGTTCGATACGTACACTGGGGTGATCTGGCAGCCGTACATGCAAGCGGTGATAGATGCAAGATTCCCTGGGGGTATGTCTGTGCTATGCACAAGAGATAACAATTACTGGATGACGAAATCGAAGATCATCTTCGATATCTTCGTCGAGGAGATGGCCCAGCAGAGGGTTATGAGGCAATTTGGTCTTCAGCAGTTGGAGATACCTCCCCCTACAGAGGCCCGGCTTCAAGGAGACATCCACAGGTATTGTCTAGTTATTCAATATTGCATTGTCTTTCACAATTGTCCATACTCAATCATTAGTTAATTGTTTAACAAACACCATAATTTTAGGCTCACAAGGAAGGGGATTAGCAGGACAGCTGCTGACTGGCTAGTTAGGCTGCAGCCGTACGTTACACAATGGGAGACTGCGAGCACACATCTGTGGCACGAGAATATCGGGTTTGATCTCGATGAATTCAATCTCTATTTGCAGCGGTACATGAGCGGAACACGGTTACACATCGTTCAGCATACTCACCTAGATGACATACCTGCCCCTACTACATCGGATATGTACCCGAGCTATGATACTTCGGGCTCTAGGCAGTACGCGGTAAGATATATTCTCTTTAAGTAATGCATCTAGTTGTTACATACTTTGCCGTGCATACTTAATAATCGTCGTGACAATTTCAGGCTGAGTTGACTCGCGGACTTGGCGAGGACGTGTCCAACTTTCAGCGTTCACTGTCGTCTATGCCTCTAATGGTTCCTCGGCCTCAGATCCAGAACTGGATGACTCGCATTGAGGGAAGGCTGCGAGCTGTGTATCGGGCTATCACGTGCACACGCACTTCGGACGTTCTTCACCAGCAGCCCCTACAACGCCCCCCGCGTCACTCCACGCACCAGCAGCAGCCACGTCACTCGACTGGTCAGCTAGAACCCACACATCACCGACATGACCCGCGTCCACGTCTAGCAGAGCAGTGGACGACCAGGCCACCACCTCCTGACCAGGCTGGTAGTTTGGCATAGCAGCACCAACCGGATCCCACGTCAGGCTCCGTGTTTCGGCTAGGACCACACCAGCAGGGTCCCACGCCGGGCTTCGTGATGCAACCCCCTCCTACAGGTATGTTTCACGCGCAATAATTCTTTTCAATATCGATTGGGACTACGTATTTTGTCATTACTTATGTTCCCTCCCTCCCGCAGGAGCCTACGGATATATGGCGTCGGCATACGGACATGACGCGTCTATGTCCGGATCCAGGTGGTATAGTGACCATGAAGGTGGGCATAACACACAGGATTTCTTGTCGCAGCATAACGAGTGGATGGACATGTATTCGACTCCTGCACCACCTCCCACACAGGAAACACAGTATGACCACGACGGGTCTGAGCTTCCTCCTCGTAACATTCGGGCACCCCACAGGTATATGTGGCCGACGCCGCAAACACCACCTCCACGACGTGGCGGACGACGTGGCTGATGCTTGTGTGCCACTATATCTATCTATGTATGCGAGAGACATATTCTACCTATGTATGTGTGTGACTTATATCTAACTATGTATACGACAGACATATTCTACCTATGTATGCGAGAGACATATTTCTATTCATTCGCATTGTTAATCGAGTTACATTTCCGGAGAGACTGCTACAGATAATTAAGATACAAGTACATCTGAATTAAACGGTACGACTGAGCTTAAATAATACAGCATACAAACTACATGAAGACATCATCGTCATCCGCCGTCGATGCAGCACTCTTGCCCTTTGACGATGAGGCACTCTTGCCCTTCGACGATGAGGCACTCTTGCCCTTCGACGATGCGGCACTCTTGCCCTTCGACGATGCGGGTGTCTTGGCCTTGGTGCTCGGCATGAAGATATCGTCTTCGTCCTCGCTGTCCTGGGTCCATAAATAAGTATGTTTTGCTGTAGCCTTTAGGAATGCTTCACCCTTATGTTGTTGCTTCTTCCACCTTCCATGCAACCTGAGAAGTTCTTTTCGTATCTCCTCAAAGGTCCTTGCAGGCCACCCGCACCTACTTAATGCGTGAGCCAACTCATTCAGTAAGGTGTCACTACTGAGGAGTTCGTCCCATGGAACTATTCTATTGTCTATCTCCAAATTGCTGGCTAACCTCAGAAGACGTTTTGACATACTCGGGTGGAAACTACGATCGAAAGGATAATCGGACATCTTGACGAGACTACAATGCACTACTTACCAACCTTTCTGTGCAGGGGGTTTTATAGGTTGAGAAGAGAAAGATGGCGGGAAAGGGTTGGCGGGAAAGTAGATGGCGGGGACAGAAGGGTTGGCGGGAACAGAAGGGTTGGCGGGAAAGAAGATGGCGGGAACAGAAGGGTTGGCGGGAAAGAAGATGGCGGGAAAGGATTGGCAGGAAAGAAGTTGGCGGGAAAGGAAGGGTTGGCGGGAAAGAGGATGGCGGGAAAGGGTTGGCGGGAAGTAGAATGCCGGAAACATATTATGGAAAAGTGTTGCGGAAAATTAGGCCAGGCTCGACCAAGAAGTGGTGGGATAAAATTATGGTCCGAAATATGGTTCTATTAGGTGATAAATTTGTACCAGGAACTAATTGGCTACGGGTAAGACGATTAGTTCCAATCGTCTTACGGTAGGCCGACTAGTGCCTAATCGGCTTACGGTAGGCCGACTAGACTGCAATCGGCTTAGCAGATCAGCCGCCAGGTCAGTCGGCCTGGAGTGGCCAGCAGTCGGCCTCCTGTAGGCCGACAGGATCCAGTCGGCCTCCTGTAGGACGACAAATTCCAGTCGGCCCACGGTAGGACGACGCCGTATTATTTCTGTAATATGTCGAAACCGTGTATTATTTTTCAAATTTAATAAAAAATGTATTATTTAAAAAAAATTAGCTAAATGCTAAGGGTACACAGAAGTGTACCCAGCAGTGCGTAACAGAGGCTGACAGTGGGACCCAGTTGACTGCTGAGTCAGCAGTCAACAGTCAAGGTTGACTGGTCAAATGGTCAAGTGGGATCCATCTGTCATAGACTCAGGCTTATTAAAAGGGACAATTACATTTGTGCCCTTAATTGGAACCCACTACTCAAATTTGACCCTAATTCCGAAGTGTGCTCAAATTTGCCCCTCCACCGTCATGTGGTCTTATAGAAATGCCCTTCCGTGCCGTTTCCGTCGAGTCAAAGCGCTTTGACCGGTAACTCACCGTCTGTTTGACATTTCTGCCCCTGATGCTTACATGTGGGCCCTCATCAACTCACTCACTCACTCTATCTATCTATTCTCTCTCTCTCGCCGCACTGTCTCTCACTCTCTCCCCAAATTGCATGAACCCTAACCCTAAAACTCATCGATTTGGCGCCATGGTGGCTGGAGATCGAGCGGCTAGGGTTGCTGGTGAGAAGTTGTAGATCTGAAACCTCTCAGAGCTTTGCCGCGGTGGGGTTGGAGGCGGCGTCCACACAGGATGGCGCACGAGCGTGAAGGCGGCGGCGGCGGCGACACAGACAGGAGCACAGCACCGGTCGGGTATCTCTCTCCCTTTCCTGTGTGTTGTTTGTGTAGTTTGATTCTATACTGCCTACGCTCGTAGTGCTCATTTTCCTCTCCCTTTTCTTTGTTGTTGTTTTCGATTTGTTGGTAGGATGGATCCGAGTACTGCATTTTCTCTGAACTATAGAATGGAAACCACAGTATTAGGTAGCTCTGGTACAAAGGGATCTGGTACTGGGTTCACATTTCCACTTGTTGTGGACAGTACATCATCATTTTTTCAATTTAGGGCTGCAATCTTCGAAAAATATCCATGGGGAATATATGATGTAGTGGAGTTTAGGTACTGGGACATTGCTAATTCTATTTGGGTCCCAGTTCAGTGTGATGATGAGTTAGCAATAATGTTTGGGACAAATGCTGATTCCAAATCTGTCCAATTGGAAATTAATGTCATTCAGAGAAAAAGAGGAGAAACAAGCAGTACTGGAAGAAGGTCACAACCTTGTAGTTCTAGAGGTAGAAGAAGTGAATCTAGGGGAAGAAAATCATCAGCCAACTCTGTGCAGATACCAGGAACACCAAGTGAACAAGTGCCCACTCAAGCAGTCACTAGTAATAGCATAGATTCTGGTAATCCTAACATTGAAGCTAACATGGAAGATGGTCTTGCTGATGATGTGCCCACTGATGAACATGTTATTTCTGCTTGCCAATTCTCATTTTCTTTATCTTTATAGACCAAGAAAAAATTATAAGAAACCGGTTTTGAGAGGAGCATCACCAGCAAAGAAGAACAAGATTACATTTGCTAAAGAGACCACAATTGGCTATGTTACTGGAAGCAACCAGCTCAGCAAAACATTTCCTCCTCAGAAGGAACTGAAGAAAATTGTCAACAACAGGAGGAGCAGTTCTAGGCTATCTACAAACCCAGCTTGCAACACCAGGAGCAAGAGGGCCAAGTTGCAGAGAAACTGCTGTTATATGTTGTTGTTGGCCTATTTAGTTCTAGAACTGGTAGTTTATTGTGTTCTTAACTATGTGAACTCTGTGTAAGTTGGTGTGAACTGCTAGTTTTTAGTGCTGGTGTGCACTATATGCAAGTTTGGTGTGGAAAACATGTTATCTGTGCTTGATGTTGTGTGCTTGTTCACACTAGAATATATATGTTGTGCAAATGTTGTTTGTGAATGATCATTTGGTCCATTATGTATTTTGGTGCAGAGAATGATCATTTTGGCATGTCAAACCACATATTTATGATCATTTTGGCATGTCAAACCATATGTTCCTCATTTGGTCATTTTCTCCACATACTATTGTCATTTGGTCATGCCACAACAAAATGGTGCACATTTGGTCATTTGTTCCAACACAACAGTTAGCTCAAAGCAACAATTGCTCATTTTGGTCATCAGGGCACAACAACAACTAGTTCACACCCAACACAACTTAGTTCATCTGCTGCCACATTACAATATACAAAAGAGACTTCATTTCATACCACAATTCACCTAATATGGATTCTTAGACCACACAGAAACTAAAGTGGCCAAAACAACTATAGCTAGAACTATGAGAAATCCACTAGTATCCAGCAACTCATTGTTCTTCTTCAACTTCATCTTCAGTTGCTTCTTTTTCTTAGTTAAATGCATCACCCTCCTCTCCAAACGATGAGCTTTAAGCCAACTTGCTTCTAGCCGAGCATGCATTTCCTCGAAGGCACGACCAACACGATCTAACGGAGGCGGGTCAATCCAAACAAGCCACTCGCATTCATCGGGCAGCTGCAATATCAAATTCAAATCAGGCCCAAACATATAGCTTGATATAAATCAAAATAACACAATTAAAGTTCCCAATCAATTACATCAAGTTGGCAGCCCAAAAATCGCCTCCCTATACTAGCTCCTCCCCGGGCGACACGGCGAGCAGGAACGAGTCCATGCCCCGGGCAGCGCTGCTTCATGTGCTCCTCAAGTCCACAGAACGTTGGATCGGGGATGAAGAACTCAGATGACCACTGAACTATGCCTACACCATCAACCTAAAAAACAAAAAATCCCCACTTTGGATAAACCCTAATTTTGCAAAATCCCCAAATTGATGAGCAACACTTACCTCGCCAGCCGCCAATGAGCTCGATGAAGCCATTCCCAACGTGCACATCACACTCCTCTGCCGATTCCAGCCACCACCGGTGCCAATTGCGTCAGTCGCGCGCGTGTGCTCCGATCCAGTGCGCGTGTCGGGATGTTGAAGAAAGAGAAGAGAGTGAGAGTGAGAGAACGATTCAAATAGGGCCCACATGTAAGCACCAGGGACAGAAATGTCAAACATATAGCAAGTTACCGGCCAAAGCGCTTTGACTCGACGGAAACAGCACGGAAGGGCATTTCTATAAGGCCACATGACAGCGGAGGGGCAAATTTGAGCACACTTTGGAATTACGGGCAAATTTGAGTAGTGGGATCAAGTTAAGGGCTGAAATGTAAATGACCTTTATTAAAAAGAGTTTTAAACTAAACTAATTAGGCTAATCAGGAGGTGGGGCCCGGTGTCAGCGACTATTTACCTAACTGATTTTAGTTATTAGTTAATTAAACTAATTAACGGCAGGGGCCACATGGCAGTGGCACAAGCCAGCTCCTCTGGCTGTGCACGCGCGCACAGAGAGGGTATGGCCATGGCCGCGCGGGGAGCGGCGGGCGCGGCCGGCGGAGGCGGGCGTGGGGAGCGGCAGGCGTGGCAGGGCAGAGGTGGGCGCAGGGAGCGGCGGGCGCGGCCGGGCGTGGCGAGGCGAGCGTGAGCAGCAGCGGCGCAGTAGCAGGCAGCAGAAGTGCAGCGGCAGGAGCAGCAACAGCTAGCAAGCGGCGGTAGCGAGCAGCAGCAAGGCAGAGCGGCATGAGCAGCAGTAGTAGTACAGCAGCAGCAGAGCAAGGCAGCAGCAGAGACAGAGAGCAGCGGCAGCAAGCATGCATGTACGCATACGCGTACGCGGGAGCTCGGACGAGCTCGGGGACGGCGGCTATGGCAACGGATCGAGGGGAAAAAGGGAGGGGATCGGCCGAGGAGCTCACTGCGAAGGTCGTAGACGTGGTTTGGAGGCGCGGGGATGACCGGACGCGACGAGCTCGACGACGAGATGCGACGGCCGTGGCGGGAAACCGACTCGATGCAGAGCATACGGTGCCTCCTAGCTTGATTCAGCGGAGGTAGGCGAAGGAGTCGACGATGGCGGAGCTCCTGGACATCTTGGAGCAACGAGGGGAGGCCGGTGGCCGCGGGATCGACGCGGCGACGGCGACCAAAGCTCAGGCACGAGCAAACTTGAGAGAGAGAGAGAGCAAGCGAGGGGATAAGTGAGGGTTAGGATTTGTCCTAGGGGTTGGGCTAGACCAGGTATACCCCCACGCGAGCTCCTGTAGCGCCAGACATCAACCATCGCGCCATGGCGGCCGTGGGATGGCCGACACGCCATGGCTCTGTCTCCTCCTGTACGTGAGGTAAGAGAAAAGGTTGTAGATGGGCTGGGCGTGCTACTGTAGCACTGGGCCATTAGTGCACAATATTCTTTCTTTTCTTTTACTTCTTTTCTGTTTTCATTTTTCATTTCTGTTTTGCATTTCTTTTTAGTATCAAATGAGTTTTGTAAAATATGGAACTTGGCCACATATTTACATTGCAATATTTGGCACTGTCACAAAAAGTTTGGGAAATGTTTGAAGTTGTTTGAATTTTTCATAAATGGAAAAGCATTTAAATATGTTGATTTGGCACTGTTTTAATTGCTATAGCCCATTTAAGCAAATAAGTGATGTTGTTTTCCTTAACAAATAATTGTTATAGAATATTTGCTAAATGATGGACTATTTTGCAACCATGTTTGTGAAACTTAAATTTCACTTGCAATTTGAATTGATTTCAGTGGTGGAATTTGAAATGAGATATGAATCCATAGTGATCAAGCATAGAAAAGCAAAGTGACTTAGCATAATCATGAAGAATCACTGTAGCATAATACATGGGCGAAGGTGCAGCCAGCCGTGGGAGGCGAGAGCAAGCGGGACCGATGGCGTGGTTTTGTTTGGACGTCTGGAGAAAGAAGATAGGAGAGAGAAGAAACACGACAGATGTTGGATGCCAATCCAACGGCAGGCAATCAGAATCGTTTGTTGACTAATTTGACACCACCTTGGATAGGCTTTTTCCTTGTGGGTCCCAAATGTCAGAATCCAAATCGGTCACGGCCATGCAGCCTTTCTTATTAGGAATTACAACCCATTTGGTGTGCTAGCTCAAAATAAGTTTGTGGGTGTTGGCGGGGGCTGAGCACTTGGGTTTTGTAATGCACAATGAGCTCAAGGAGCCGGCGAGAGTGATGTTATTTCCCTTGGTTGGGATTTGTTACAATATTTCTCTCTTAATTTTTTTTGACCTGTAACTGTAGGGGAAGACCCCCACAGCAATAATTTTATTCCAGAAAAATACAAATGTACAAGATTTACAGAGCCCAAAGGGACCCAAAAGAAAACCTAACAGAGCCTACTAGAGTAATACTAACCTCAAGGAGGTAAAAAAGAAATCCATCTAATAAGGTCTTCCATGTATTTGGACTTAATCCTATGGACCATGAGAGAGATATCAAAAATAAAACTAGCCCTCCACCTTCTAAAAGAAGGCCGGATATTGCGAAAAACCCTGTCATTCCTGACAGACCAGATGTTCCAACAAGCCAGGAAGACCACTTCTGCGAAGAACGGCTGCTGAAATTCCCTTCTGGCAACATGTGCTATGGCAGTCATATCATCCCCTGCTTGCCAAAAAATTTGCAAGTAGTTCCAAACTCTGCAACTGAAATTGCAGCTGAAGAAGAGATGATCCCGATCTTCCTTAGATCGTGTGGGGCATAAAACACAGAAGTTAGAGTCAGAGACATTCCAGTGCCTCCTTTCCAACATATCCTGAGTATTCAATCTGTCCATGATAAGCATCCAACCAAAGAACTTTATCCGCATAGAACAACAGCTGGACCAAACCCACGCTAACAATGGATTGGGCACAATGTGCTTATGCAGAAGAGTGTAATACTTCTTGGCAGTATAGTTTTTATTATCCTCCTTCCACACCCACACATCGTCCAAGTCCAGGTTGCCCTGAAAATTTTGAAGCAAGAGCTACAAAGACTGTAGTTCCATAAAAGCCCTCTCAGACAGAGGCAGGTGGAACAGGGTAGATAAATCCTCAGAGGCAAAAACTTCAGAGGCAGATATAAGAGGATCAATTGCATATGAGAACAACCTCTCAAATCGACAGTCCAGGGGGATGTTAGAATCACCCAACGTCCAGGAGTCGGACTAGAAGAGGACAGAATCACCCTTATTAACCTGGACAGAAGACACCATTCTGAACTTATCCATTAATTTGCAGATATCCCTCCACCAGAAAGAGCCACAAAGAGCAGTTGCATGAGGTACTCTCTCATGATAGTAAGTGTCCCGGATTAAATGAACCCAGGGCACATCAGCCTTATTATAGAATTTGCTAGCATGCTTGAGAAGAAGAGCTTCATCCCGCAGCTTCAAGTTCAAAATTCCCAAGCCTCCTTTGTTCTTAGGCCTACAGACCAGATCCCAAGCTGCCATAGCCTTTCCTGAATCATGGCCGTACTTCCTCCAAAGGCATTGCCTCTGAATTCTCTCCAACTATTTTAGAATACCAGGAGGTAGTTCCAGACTGCAAAGAAAGAAAATTGGCATAGAAGACAGTGCTGAAATTAGGTACTATAGTCTCCCTCCATGAGCAAGGAAAGAGGAGCTAACAGATAGTTTCCTCTCCATACTATCAACCAGAGGCATTAGATCCATAATCTTGGGCTTGGTAGTACCAACAGGAAGACCAAGATATGTGAAAGGCAAGGTGCCAACCACACAACCAAAGCTATCAGCCAGCCTAGCTATCTCAGCAGAGTCTACATTTATAGGCAGCATGGAGGATTTATGATAATTGACATGCAGACCAGTGGACTTTGAAAAACAAAGCAACATTTCTTTCAATGATAGTAACTGGGTCTCATCAGCAGGCAAGATGATGAGGGTATCATCCGCATATTGCACTATTGGATAATCTTTATCATGACAGGGGATAGGAAGTTGCAGGAGACCTTTAGCATGCATATCATTCACCACAGACTGCAAAAGATCTGCCGCAATTGCAAATAATAAAGGGGAGAGAGGGTCACCCTGCCTAACCCCCTTTTTGCAGGCAAATTGTTTTCCAGGGACTCCATTAAGAAGAACAGAAGAAGTTCCAGAGGTCAAAAATTGCTTCACCCAAAGAATCCACTTATCATTAAACCCCTTGAGTCTCAAAATCTGGAAGATTGCTTCATGCTCAATGGGGTCAAAAGCTTTCTCAAAGTCCAGTTTAAGGATGACTATAGGCCTCTTGGATTGGTGACATTGATGTATGTATTCCAGTGTCCAAGCAACACAATCCTGAATAGTTCTAGACTTAATAAATCCATATTGATTCTTATGAACACATCTCATAATATCTTGCTGCAACCTATCAGCTGCCATCTTGGAAAGGAACTTAACACCCATCCCAAACAATGAAATAGGCCTGAAATCATTAACAGTCTCAGGTGACCGCTTCATGGGCACCAATGTTATATAGGAGTAATTGATATTTGCCAGATTAGCAGTTCCAGCATGAAAGGCATTGGCAAGCTCATAAAAATCCTTACAGATTACAGGCCAGCATTTATTAAAGAATAAACCATTAAAACCATCAGGACCTGGAAATTTATCAATTGGCATGCCTTTTACAGTTTTATCCATTTCCTCTTTGTCAAAAGGCCTGGTAAGATGATCTAGTCCATCAACTTTAACCAGGATGGAAGATAGGTCAAAGGACATATCAATGCCCCCACTTGTGCCCATCCTATTCTTAAAAGCCAACCAGATAGCACCAGCCATTTGTTCATGATCAGAAACAATACTGCCATCCTCCATTCACAAACTAGCAATAGAGTTATTCCTATACCTCTCAGTAGCCAAGGCATGAAAGAACTTAGTATTTTCCTCGCCCACCTTAATGGACCTGATAGTGCACCTCTTCTTTCAATATAAGAACTGAAGATGCAGAAGGTGTTCCACATGCAATTTAACAATGTTTCTGAAGTTAAACTCATGCCTGTAAAGTGGCCTTAATTCTTCCAAACAATCCAAGATAAGAACCACTCTGTTACATTTAGCAGTGAGGCCTTTCATCCTAGAGATATTCATGTGCCACCTCTTGAGGGCAAGTCTCAAAGATTTGAATTTATCAGCAATCACTGCAGAAATATGAGACTTTCTTGAGACAGAGCTCCATGAAGCAGAGACGCAGTCCATGAACCCCTCCATTTCCACCCAATAATTCTCAAAACGGAAAAGACTGCATTTAGGGATGGTTGTGTTGATAGAGACTACACAAGGCACGTGATCAGAAGCAGTCCTAGCAAGGGGCAGCACTTGAGTGGATGGATAACAGGAAATCCAATTTGCAGAAGTAAAGAACCAATCCAACTGCTCAAGTAAGGGATTATCCTGCATATTTGACCAAGTGAAAGATCTGCCTTTGATTGGCAACTCAAGCAAATCAAGATGCCCAATAATTTCATTGAAAATAAAAATATCATTGACATCCCCACCAGGAAGGTTTCTGCATTCAGTTGACCTAATAAAATTAAAGTCACCGAGTATAAGCCAATTCTCACTATCAGGGATGGACAAATTGTACAGCCAACTAACAAAATCATCTCTGGCTGGGCCTTGACACGGCCCATACACATTGACCAAGGTCCAATGTTCATTGTTATGGTTGGAGGTGAAGTGCATGATAATTCCAAATGGTTTAGTTAAAGAAATGGCAAGCCATTTGCCTTGTTTCTAAGAAAATATGATAGCCACAGCCGAGTTGAAAAGGGCAACAACATCAAACTCCAGCTTACAAACTATTCAAAAGCCCGAGGGTTAGTTGTTCATCAGGTTTAGACAAAACCCAGATTGAAAAGGGCAACAACATCTAACAGCAGCAGTGTTTTTGGCAGTCACAATCAAATGGATCGGTTAGATCCATAAAATGAAGATCCTGGGTCCTAAAATTTAATGGAATATGACCACAAGATGATGTAAAAAGAAGACTGGCATGTTCAGAAGCCCTTTTGTCCACCTGAAACTCCTTTTTTTGCTCTTTGACATATCCATCCGTCAAAACTTCGTTGTTAATAAATTTAAGCCTGATGGACAATAGTACCCTCGCATTCAGCAGGAAGAATGTGACAAATCTAGTGTTTGCATGGGTGGCTACATATCCTTCCAGCGTTATTGTCTTCAAACGAATGTCATGAGAACTGAGAAAATCCCGGTGCTTACGATACCACCGATTGGTTATACCTTTTGTACCCCGTCCTGCTGCCTAAATAGACATGAAGATTGAAAACAGCTAAGGTCTAAAAAACAGTATGTCGAAAGCGTTATTGTCTTCAAACAAATGCAAAGATTTGCCGATGTTGGAGCAGACGCGGCAGGCTGATCCCCACGAGACAGAGACCTCCAAGAAGATGAAGGCCGCCACCGAGCTGACCCCAGATATGCTCACGGCCACTACTGAGATGGTCAATGCCACATTTGAGGTTACAGCCCCAGTGGACGTGCAGGAGCAGTTTTCCCCCGGCAAGATGGACCCCTTCGAGGATGTGTCCCCCCCACCCGCTGAGCTGCCCAAGGTGATTTTCTTCTTTAGCGATCTTGATTGTGGTTTTTGATCTAAGTATGAGGTGATAAATAATGCAAGATTTATTAGCTCCGATGACATGCTACCTTCCCTGTCATGCATACTTTTGACTCTACATGGTGGTTTAAATAACTTGTGTTTTTTATATTGGAAAGTAATTCAGAATTTGTTTCTATTTCAGTTAGAGCCCTGATGCAGACAAGGATTGTGTGGTTGTACATTTCACTCGCTATGAGGTGGATGACCTGAATATATGCACTAGGAAAACAAAGTTCTTAGGTTGTTCGATCCTGGAAGCCATTTGCACTTATACTGAAGACGAAATGTATTCCAGCCATACTGTTGTCAGGCATGTTGTCCAGGGTGTACTGAAGCACAACAAGTTCACAGCTACTCCTTCATTTGTGAGGCATAATGTTCTTGTCAAGCTTATCCATGAAGATGACATGGCATGCCTCGACAAACAAGTTTATGAGTGGAAAGGCCACAAGGTTATCTTCAAGAAGGTTGACAAGATTGAGCTGCTGCCGGACGTCCTCGAGGATGTTCATGGAAAGGTCCATCTTGTGTCCATCCCCAATTTGATCGATGGCATGAAATAGTTGGTCCAGTTAGTGTTTCAAAATAGTTTGGATTGTGTTTAATTACCCGAACCTTGCGTATTATCGAGCCCTCTTGGGGTAGTACTCTGTTTGAATCCCTCTATGGGAACTACTGCTAATTTTGTGTGCCCGTGAATCATGTGAGAACCCTCGTAAGTATTGCCGAAACAAATGCATCCTCATGAGTTCTTTCATGTAATATGGCATGGTAAGACATAAGTTGCCACGGTTTATCAAATGAGCAGTGTGTGTTTGATGAAATACTTGTTTGACAACTCTTGGTGCGCTACCGTATACATAGTGTAGGTAATGCTGGTTAAGTACTTGTAAACACTGTCGGTGCTACCCCACTTGTAAGCACAGTTGGTGCAAACACGACACATTGGCGCAGATTGCTTCAACACTAGAAAAGTTGGTTATTGACCAGCTCACACTCATACTCTGTTGTCTGACATATAAGCAACTGCGTATCTAGTTACAGTGGTTCATGCGGTTAATTGAGACCACAATAAATATTCCAAATGTTCACACGCTAGTCTAGCATTCATGTTAAACATTCACAATAAACTCGGCTGCATAAAATACTTCAAAAGCATAAGTTCAGCATTTTTATACATCTCAATGATTCATAGAACATAACATCTCTTTTAGAAGTTGAAAGCAAAAGACAAAGTTGTGAGAAGGTTTACAAATCAGGAAAAATCAAGCGAGGCTTCTCTGAGCAAAGGGCCTCCCTAGGCAAGCTTTAATTTCCTGGGGTTCACTCTGGTTTTTCTTGTTGCCACCATCCAGGGTTAGGTTCTCTCATTCCAGAATAACAAATTATAATTGTGTTCTTAGTTGGAATATTGAATTGAACCTTGCAGTGGATTGACCATCTGAACTTCTTGTGCAGTTCCACTAAATTTAAGCACCGCTATTTGCAGAAATAAGCAGACCACGATGCCTCTTGTACACACACCTGACCCCAAAACCTCCGTGCAGCCATGCCAGCTCGTCCTCTGGTCATCCTTAAATTGGGAGTGAGTGTAGTTCACGGCGCGGACGCACTACTTGTTTTCTCCGCCACACATGACAGGCTCGTTCCTGCACTGCAATCAGGAAGTCCACGTACAAATCAGCTTCTTTTTATCTTGCGTTGGTCATTCTAGCTAGTTATGAATGTAGGACTACCTCAGGTAGCGTTTGGTAGAGGACGAAGGTAGGAACAGCCATCTGATTTTGTGCAGTTCTACTAAAAGTGAGGTGTGTGCTTCTGATTGCACAAATAGAAATGATGTGGAGATAGACATCCCTGTTTGCACAAATATGTAATAGAGTTATTTAAGCAGTGGCAGTTATTTGCAGTGGCATATGATTAACAACAACATCTCTTGTGTTATGAATGGCATTACATTGATAGTATGAAAAAGTGCCATTAAGTAAGAAGTAGCATCACATCACATCAACACTAGCACTAGATTAACATGCGGAACAACAGCATTAGTATTACTGCCATGAGAGTAGCACATGGTCAGTATCTCCGTGCACAGTACAACCAAAATGTGCAATCAAATTTGTGCAGTTTCACTGGGATGAAGCAATGTTAGCGGTGTGAGATTTAAGTGTAACTGGCAAAACAGAATTCATGGGAAATAAAGCAAGACAGAAGCACTTCATAAAATGGTGGTGTCATTGCTTCAATTTATCGATGGCACTAGACTGACAGCAACATTACTTAGAAGTGATTAGGCTAACAGTGGCATTGCTTCATTTTTCCTGTGATATTAGATTAACGATAGCGATAAGGGCAAAGGGACAGCAGGGGCATAAAGTGGTGAGGCAGATGTGGTTGCCGAGAGCGGCAAACATTCAGGCAGCATGTCTGCATTTGTTCCTTTTATCTTCTCGGCGACCTTTTCCTATGTGAGCACAAGAAATCTAGACCTGCTCATTCTCAGTTGTGTTATCCCCCAACACCCCCTCACTTTCTTTCCTTTTTTGACCAAGAGACCAGTCTGGCCAGTATCTTACTAGTAGTTCCCCCTACCCTTTGCTATCCACCCCACTTTCTTCCCCTTTTCAACCAAGAGACCAGTTGGGTAGCCAGTCTCTACTACTTTCCCCCCTTTCTTTCCTCTTTGAACCAAGTCCTAGATTCATGCTACAGCTTTCCCCCCTTTCTTCCCTTTTGAACAAAGTCCTAGATTCGACTGCATGAAGTACGTTTACCTCTAATAATAGTAAAAATTTAGGTGGCTTTGGAACAGCCGAAGGAAGTAGAAAAAGATCCACATGCAGCCACGTGGTGAGCTGGGGCAGTAGAGCAAGGCCGGTTTCGAAGAAAGTTATACCTAAGGGTCGTCCGGATGTGGCTAGGAGGGTGGCGGGAGGCCGGATCTGCCCACAATACGGCAGGGAGGAAGAAGGGGTCAGAGGCCCTCCCGAGCCGGCGCTGTGTCAGACAAAACGGCACAGGCCGCTGATCGGGACGCGCCGGCAGCTGTGGGTCTCCTCCCTCGCCGCCGAGGACCGCGTGAACGTTCTCCCCTTCACCGGCGGAGGGGATCCGGCCGGAACTGTGACCAGCGGTGAGCAGAGAGAGGGTGTGGCCACCGCTATCTTGTTTAGATCTGGAGAGGATGAGAGAGTGAATGAGCGCAACCCTAGTAAAGCAAGCGTTGAGGCTCCTGCTTATATATATAATGGAGTGATTTTCTTGTAGCAATCGTTTTTAAAATGAATAGGTGTGAACCACTATTTTCATTTAACATTCTAGTAAAAAAAACTCAATCAATAACGCGCCACCGCATCCAGGTCGCACTATGTACTGTATCATTCACGTGTGGTCCCCGACCCTCCATGAAGTTGAAAACTACACGAGTCAAATTGTCACTGGGGATGCCTCTTTGTAAACAAATGCGCTCGTACGTGTACCCGCGCGTGGGTGTGAGAGAATGGTGTGTGCGTGCGCCACTTCTCTTTGTGTACTACGTACTCCACCTAGAGTAAGATGTATACGTGTGACGTCTGAGTTTCAAAAAAAAAGTGTGACGTCTTTTATTTTTTAGAAGTTCTGAGGGAAGGGTGTGAAGAGCACATATATGTTTGTGACGTCTACCTACAGATAGATGGTGTATGCGAGAAGTCTCGGGAGAGTTGTGAGGGTGGGTGTGCGTGAGAGGGAGGGTTAACGTGTCAATGCAATGCGTGTGTCCGTAAATCATATCTGGCGAATGTTCACCACAAGTCATTTCCTGGCGAACGCGCAAAGAACCGTCAGATCTGCATCTGACGGTGGCAGTTTTGCCATGGCATTTGACAGAACAGCCACTCCTCCGACACATAAAATTTCCACGTGAGCGCTCGCAACTGCCGTATGCTCCCTCCGTTCCAAAATATAGTGCATATAGCTTTATTGAAAATTCAAACCTCACATACTTTTACCGAGTTTTCGTAGAACAACATGCACATATAGAATATCCAACATATATCATTTCATTCATCATTGAGAGATATCTATAGAGATTGGGGAGGAATGTACGAGTGTGTCTTCGATAAAGAGGGGCCGTATGTGTGTGTGTGTGTGTGTGTGTGTGTGTGTGTGTGTGTGTTGTGAGAGAGAGCGAGAGACATCGTAGGATTGAGTCCTCTAACTAAGGAGAGAGAAAGAACGATCGGGATCAGTAGAGAGATGAAATATAGTGTGTTCCTTCAGTAGAAGAACCGGGAAAATATTTTTCTCTAAACTCGGCAATGTCCCATCGAGTAAGGACTCGACGCATGGCACTGCTCTATTGCCGAGTGCCACACTTTGCCAAGTTTGTTAGCCGAGTCTCCGTTAGCCGACACTTGGCAAAGGAAGACCGCAGTATCACCTACAGCAATTTCAAGCCTCCTTTGGTGTGGAGGAATATCATAGCAATTCTATATTATCGGATTGAGTCCTCTAACTCAGGAGAGAGAAAGAGCGATCGGGATCAGTAGAGAGATGAAATATAGTGTGTGTGATATAGTCAAATATTTGAAATAAATCACTCTTTTTCATAATAAAATGAATAAGAGATCATGGTATTTGTAATCCATGCAGATATAATGGAGATATGCATGGTTTGGTTGTGGACATACTATACTATTACCATATATACATTTAACAAGCTCAAGTTCATTTGAATTTTAGAGTCCCATGCCATCGTTTGACCATGTTGCGTCCATGGAGTTCAATTATTAATTTGAGATGATGTCTGGCTTCTGTGGTTGACATATAAATTGGGTAACATCATTACCGAGTTTGGCGAATATTTAAATAATGTTTGCCGAGTTTCACCTTCCAGGGAATTCAACACAGCACACCGTCAGACGAAACGGGGCATAACGGAGATGCCACATGACACTATAGTTTGCCGAGTTCTACTTGGCTAAACTCGACAATGCACAATGAATATACATAAGCCACGTCGCAACACTTATTGCCCAATACAGAACTTCTACCGAGTTCCATCGGTGTCCCATCGAGTAAGGACTCGATGCGTGGCACTGCTCTATTGCCGAGTGCCACACTTCACCAAGTTTGTTAGCCGAGTCTTCGTTAGCCGAAACTCGGCAAAAGACCGACGTATCACCTACAGCAATTTCAAGCCTCCTTTGGTGTGGAGGAATATCATAGGAATTCTATATGATAGGATTTTTATAGGAATTTTTCCTTTAGTGCCATTTGGTTCATAGGAATGGATTCCTATACTCCACATTTCAGAGGAAAATAAACATTAAGACTCAATGGAAAAATTCATATGATGTGAACCAAATGACATCTCTTTTCCTATCCCTACTCATAGGATTTGAGATACATGTCGGCCTCCTTTGGTTCATAGGATAGGAATATCATAGGAATAGAAAAAGCATAGGAAGTGAGATGACATGCATCTCAATTCCTATAGAGAAAGACATGTCATTTGATGCATAGGATAGGAATTTTTCCATTGAGTCTAGGGTAATGCTTTTTTTCCTTTAAAATGTGAAGGATTGGTTCCTATCCAACATAGGATTAGGAATCCATTCCTACAAACCAAAGAGCTCCATAGGAATTTTTCCTTTGAAAATCCTATCCTATGAAATTCCTACAAGATTCCTACAAACCAAAGGAGGCCGTACGTCATCTCTTTTCCTACAACTTTCATATTCCTATAATATTCCTACCCTGTGAACCAAACGAGGCCGCGGGTATATCAAAATGTGGGACCCATGCGTCATTGCCTTTGGGTCGAACCTATGTCCACAATTTTTTGTACGTATATCTCCCCTGCTCTGTCCAGCTTACTGCGGGCAAGGTGGGGCTTTGTGATTTGACACCTCATTGCTCATTTACTAGTACTGCGGCGCTACAATCGGGGTGCCTCCCCCCGCTGCTCCAAACTGTAATTTGGTGCAAGGCACGTGGACCAAGATGGTGGATGTCCCACATGTCGGCGAAAGGCGTGTTGTTGGTGTGTCGCCATTTCATGTGCGGACTGACCCTGCGGAGTTGTGACGCGAGCACAACAGCCGTGCTGGAAGTGTGCCACCGTTTCGTTTTGAATTGTAAAGCCACTTGGTTTTGCTTCTTGGTGTGATATATACAAATCTCGATTATGTTGATCTAAAAATAGATATCCAGATTAGTAAAAAGGAGGTGCTTTTGCCGAGCGGTGGGCGAGGGAGCTTGGCTTGTCGGTTTGCTAACATGCGGTCACACATGTCAGTTATGTACCAAGCCGATGCGCGTCCCTCATGAAAAAAAGCAAGTACAATAGAGTGATGTAGGCAGGCTATGAGAGATGCCACATCAGATTTGTGTCTAGTTGGCGGAGAGAAGAGAGGAGAGAGAAGAGAAGCGGGCTACTAGCTTACAGCCGGCTGTAGCACGAGACCCAACAAGCTTTGTGAGAGAAAGAGGTGGGCCATATATTAATTGTTTGACATACTCCTAATAGTATGGCTAATTATTGTATGGGTGGGCTATTAGGTTGGCTATAAAAGTGACATGGCAACTCCATATAGCCGGCTGTTGGCTATATTAGCTACTGCCAATGCATCGGTGCTTAGATGAGGTGCTAACCACATTAAATAGTTTAGCAACTATACTCCCCAATGCATGTGTGCTTAGCTTCTTGTAGCTAAGCTTACTTCCTTTAATGATTTAGCAACTAAACTTCTTCATGCATTGGTGGGATTCTTTCATTTAAATATTTTGCCTAGGTTCACGCGCTTGGCATTGTTTCTTCCTGGGGTCACCACACTCATCTCTCTCCTCTTAATTAAGTTGCCACATCAGATTTTCCGCCTACATGGCAGGCTTAGCACCTGTACAAGGTGGAGCATTGGGAGGGGCATTAACCATGCTCTCAGAACAATGACAGAAGCAACACGTGGTTTTCTTGAAGAAGATGATGGAGAAGCGGATTCAGTGAAGAGTGAAATGATGGTTGCTTTGTCCGTCCAACTTATACTGCGGGAAAGGTGGGGCTTTGTGATTTGACACCTCATTGCTCATTACTATTGCGGCGCCACGACCGGGGTGCGTCCCCCCTGCTATTCTGCATTGTTATTTGGCGCATGGCACGTGGACCCGGATGCTAGATGTCCCACATGTTGGCGAACGGAAGTAGAACATTTATGAAAGCGAGCATCTCCACTCTTACGACGGAGGAGTACAAGACACGGCAGACCAGTGTACTGTAGTACGTAGTAGTAGTCTTGTAACACTTGGTTTTGCTGCTTCGCGCGATCCATCTATACAAAACCCGATTAAAAAGGCGAGGGCGGGTCTTTTCCCGTGCGGTAGGCAGGGGAGTTTGGCATAGTTGGTTTGACAGAGAGAGCGAGAGAAAGATCTGAAATGCTTGAACGTGTAGTGGGTGATAATCCACTTATGAGCCGAGGCTCATCTGCACCCGCGCTGAAGAAAAAAATCAAAACAAATACTAGAAAATTCAAAAAATTCCAATTTTTTTAGTATGGTAGATAATTTGATGCGTGAGGTCCGCTCCAATTTTCAAATCATTTGGACATCTGAGAAGCTCTCAGCAAAAAAGACAAATTCGGGGTCTATAAAAAAGTTTACTGTTCATGCACTATTCTAACCCGATTTGTCTTTTTTGCCGAGAGTTGCTCAGATGTCCAAATGACTTGAAAATCGGAGCGGACCTCACGCATCAAATTTTCTACCATGCAAAAAAAAAACTGGAATCTTTTGAATTTTTTGTGATTTTTTTCTGACCGGGTGCAGATGAGCCTGGGCACCGAATCGCCTTTCTTTCTTTTTTAAAGTGGGCCCTTTCAGATCACTAGATGATACTAGCCCACACATTGTTGAGTACATTTCAATGCAATTTTAATGTACATGCAACATGAATAATTGAAGTAAGGGTATGTACAATGGTGCTATCTTAGGAGTGACACGTAGGATAAATGCTGAGGTGCAAGAGGGAGAAATCATAAGAAAAGACTTGTCTTCTCTTATTTAAGAGATGATCTCTTAGCACAATATGTCTCATCATGTTTTTAGGAATAGCTAGTTATTGAAGATAAGGCTAAGAGATAACCCATTGTAGACATATTTTTTGTCATCTCTAAATTACATGCAAGATTTAAGATAAGACTATCTAACCAACCATTGTGCATGCCCTAACAATATGTCTCGGCCCGCCGCTCAATGTGCATTGGCAAGGCATATCAGTAACATGTGGGACTGCATGTGAGCAAACCGACGATTGGCCAAGCTGGCAAACTCCCCCGCTTATCGCGCAAGAAAAGCCCCGTCCTAGCGTTTTCAATCGTTATTTCTGTCTATCGTCGCTCCAAGGAGCAGAACCAAATGTTACAACTTATGAGTTCAAAATGAAAAGCCTTCCGCATTAGCGTCGCACCTCCACACGGTCGGTCCGGCACGCCACTCAAGCTAGGGAACGTGTGTTGTCTTGCATTTTCACTGACATCTAGGACCGTTGTTGAGCAAACCAACTATCGGCAAACCCTCACCCTGCCCGCCACGCGTCGGCTAAGTTAGAGGAACGAGGAGGGAGAAATGCTAGTTGTAGCACGGACTCCAAGAAAATTGGTGTCCGATGGGACTCGTACTGGTTTGTACTCTACCACTGTACTACTCCTACTACTCTACACTACTAAACTAATATGAGGCCATTCAACCGTGTCCCGGCAAAAGATCCCGGACACCGATTATTCGTTGATATTTAAATTTGTTTTCACATGGCAAAATATTCCTGAAAACAACAACACATAGCAAAATTTTGCGGCAAATGAGGGATTTGAATGCGCTGGGCGGGGTGGGGCAAGAAGTTACTGGGGACATAAGGGGATTTTTGCAGGGCTGGGATTCGGCACCGAGATATTTCTATTCGAAACGTAGAGGCTCAGTTTTTATTTTTTGGCGAAATGCAGAGGCTCGGGTTTTGGCGCCAAACTGGAAATTTTGCAAATATTTGTCATCTTTTATTCCCAAATGAGGCGTACCGGACGGCACACCAACGGCGCCAGCCTCGTGTGGTTGTCTGGTGGCGTGTGCGGTAGACGTGAATGCTTGTTCTGGCGCATGCCACCCCAATATCACAGTACAGTACTTTATTAACATATGGCCCACTTTATACTCTCACCAAATTTCTTGGATTCCGTGTATATCTAAACTCGGCTCTTTATCTCTTCCCCCTCCTCTCTCTCTTTTTCTTCTGATGAGCAGACCTACTCTCTCTCTTATAATAACTCAGCCGACGCGCGGCAGGCGGGGGAGTGTGCCTATCGTCGGTTTGCTCACGTGTGGTCCCACATGTCAATGAAAACACAAGACACGCACGTTCCCTTGGGTGAGCGGCGTGCCTGACTGACCGTGTCGGGTTGGACGCGAACGCGACAGGCGTGTCGTAATTGTAATGCCTTTTCCTTTTAAACATGTCCGTAAACGCCCTATTTCCTCCCTAAACATCCGCAACGTCCGCCGGGTCAGTGCGCGGTCAAAAAAAGTTGACCCAGTCGGACCCCTCACTTACTCCCTCCGTCCTTGAAAGAGTTGACCCAGCCCGGACTGACCAGCACCCCTCAAATCGGGACCAAATGTAGAGACGACCGGGCGCGACCAAGCACCCCGCTCCAGCACATAGCGCTCCCACCTACAGCAATGTTGTGCTTAGGCTAGTCATAATGGGAGTATCACAGCTAGTACCATGCATGCCAATTAGACAATTTTGTTGAGGTGGCATATAACTAAATGAAGAAAAAGAGGGTTGAGTATCATATCATGATACCCTATCATAAGAAATGTTATGCTACTATGTGTCATGCATGGCAATAAATAAGGTCATCTAAAAAGACTTATATTTAGGAACAGAGGGAGTACTATGCATGATACTAAGTTATGATACTACCCAACTACAAGCAGCCTTATATCACGGGGAAGATTAATACTAGTAACAATCCATGTCCTTAACAAAGGGTGCAATGATGACTGTAGCCTGTCGCTTCTGGATGACCCGGCTATTTAAGCTGGTCGACCAGCTCCTCACGCGGCGAGGTGGGACTAAACATCCGAAACCCGCTGGCCCAATACGGATGTGAAAATCGTAATTACAAATTGCACTCAGTTGACCGGTCAAAAAGTCTACGTGGCACTCTGTTGACTGGTCAAACTGGCCACGTGGCTTGCGGGTCCCACCTATCAGTTGGTAAACAAAAATTTACGCATGCGCTGCAGGAGTCGAACCTGCGACCCCGTAGAACTGGCCCTTGCGCGCGAACCATCCTGGTTGTGTATATGTGTGCATTTACGTGTAGGTTGAGCACTTGAGCGTGAGCGTGTGTGTTGCGTCTTGTGCTGTGTGCATGCATGCGTGCGTGTGTTCATGCGAGTGTTGCGTGCGTGCATGTGTACATGTGAGTGTTGCATGCATGCTTGCGTGCGTGTGTTCGTGCGAGTGTTGCGTGCGTGCATGTGTACGTGTGAGTATTGCATGCATGCGGACGTTGCGTGCGTGTTTGTCTGCATGTGTGATGTGTGTGTATTCACCATAGTAGCTCCTATGTATTAAAAGGGCTGGCTCAGCATATAATCACTAGGTGACCTTGTCCGCTGTGGTTAGCGCATGCGGGCTACCAACCTAAGGTCTCGACTTCGAATCCCCACCGAGCACTAATTTATTACCATTTGTTTCTTTCTTCTACCCGCTGATAGATGGGCCCTACGTTAGGGAAATAATGTGCGCTTCTGATGCAACACTAGTTGCACCACATGGACTTTTTGACTGGTCAATTGATCATGTCATCAACAAAATACGTAGTTGTATCGTGCTTTTGTTTCAAATACAATGGTCGTCGGTGTCATCATCAAAATACGGAGCTGTACGGTGAGCTATTGACCGTATAATCACTAAAAAATATATATGGTGACCGTAATGAGCGTATTCTAAAGTCCAGAGACCGTATTGTGCTTTTGCTTGAAATATAATGACTGTCATGCGTGAATGTGTCGGGGGCGTACTTTTAGAGGGCCGAGAGATAGTTTGTGTGCGTACGTGAAAGGGGCGTAGAGAGAGGGGATGTGCGATGGAGAGAGTGAGAGAGAGAGAGATGCCCTTCATTTCTCTTTATTGTGACTAATTTTATAGGATAAAAATGTAAACATTCACAATACGGAACAAATATCATTGGATGCACCATGCAATTAACTTTCATATATAACTTTGTAGTATTGTATATGTAGATTTTCTTAAATAATTTTTTTGTCACACTCTGTGTAGTTTTAATTCAAAACAAATCTTGTATGCGGAGTAAAAGTGAACGAATGCCTTTTTTAGATCACTGGGAGCACATGATAATGAGATGTAACATGCGTGAATGTGTGGTTGACGTATTTTGAAGGGCCTGGAGAGGGTATGTGTACGTATTCAAGAGAGGCATGGATAGAGGGGGTGTGCGATGAGAGGAAGAGAAAGCATGAGAGATGAGAGAGAGAGAGAGAGAGAGAGACGAATAGGTTGTCTCAATGAGAGATGGTGAGTTTGTGTATGCAGAGGAGAAGGGGAGAGAGGCATGAGCAGAAATAGTGTGTGTGTTGGTATGTGTGGGTGTGAGAATATAGTGAGACCTAAGGGGGTAGGAGAGTGTGCGAGGTGTGGTGGTGGCACATCGGTTTTTGGTCTGGTGGGTCAAGGTGAGGACCCCTAGGTCGGTTCCGTCCTGCGCCACATAGGTCGGCCCGAGACGCGTTATACTAAGACCCATGGAGGACTTGACGTACACGACAAAGATACTAGAGCCATGGAGGACTCTATCTCCACTGACGAAGCGGACTACGATTTGTAACCCTAGGCCCCGGGTATGTTATATAGGCCGGGGGCCAAGTTCATCGATAGTATATATACACACAATCCCTTGGTATTCACGTGTACTTTGTACACACCCCAATCAAAATATGCATGACCAGGAGTAGGGTATTTCCTCGATCGCATGGGCCCAGACTTGGGAAAATCTTTGCCTCTTATTACCATCCAGTTTAACCGTCAGGGATATCCTACCGAATGATCTGATGGAATCATATCTGTCAACTAGTAAGAGAGGGGGAGACAATGCGTGCGGGAGAGGACTAAAGAGAGTGTGCGTGCGGGAGACACATAGGCAGAGATATGTATAGAGAGGGGGCCGGTGGAGACCGTGCGTGCATATGCATGTGAGAGAAATAGTGTTTGTGACTGAGATTAGTGAAAAGAGTCGTAGATAGTAGTAAAAGAGAGAGGGAGATATAGAGAGCGTGTGTGCCTGAGACACCTCGGGAGAGAGTGTGAGCATTTGTGAGAAAGGCCGATGGATATATAGTGTGTGCGTGTATGCGTGAGAGAGAAAGATAGCGCGTGTGTGAGGAGGGGCCGAGGGAGAGTGCATCTATGCGTACAGGACTGTTCTACCCATTAAATTAAAATATAAATTGTATTAAAAAAATGGATGGGATCATGAAATTTGCAATTCGCATATGAACGAACATTGATCTAGCAAACATCCATACTCTATCGAATTCGAGCATGTGTATCGTATTATTTCACATTATTGATCCATAGTCAATAGTTTGAAATCCAGACAATGCATGGCTCTTGCAATTCTTATATAAACGTGAGTACACTTTGCGGTCAGTGTTAAGCACATTATACATAAGAAACATACATGGTATACATTCCAAATTGCTAGCTACGAACTAGAATACATTTTGAATTCAACATAAAAGTGGTTTCAAAGATTCAAATTCATAGGAAGTCCATTCAACTATTTGAATTCGAGATAATGACATTTGTAAATCACATCTAAAAGGGGCATCAATCTTTGTTAATAATATATAGTTGTGTACAAAATAGATTCAAATTTACCTCCTCCATTCCAAAATAATCGTAGTTATAGGATTTTCAAGAGTCAAAATTTCAAAAGAATCGCATAATTTAATGAGGTTTTTAAACATACAAGGTCAAATATAATGAGGTCTAATTAGGAAAGTTCAACTGAAGAGTACTGTAAATGTGAATGCTTCTGGTCCCAAATTTTGAACGAAGCACCAAAAGAGCCGAGTAATGCTAGACTCATGGGCAGTCTACAGAGGATTTACGGGTTGGTTAAGGTGGGAATTTAGATAAGTGAGGTGGACCCACCGGTAAAAATCAGGGGGGGCCAATTAGATGAGGGAACGCAGGGGGGTCCGTAGAGTCTGTTGTGTTGTTGCCCGTGCATGTATTATTATCCAAAAGAGCCTCTCCTCACCCGAAACCGCACGAGACCAATGTTTGTAGAAGGAAATTACCGTCCTAACTCTGACCCGTGAAGCCTACTGGCCCGACGTCTAGAAGTCTAAACCGGGGTAGGTTTGTAACATCACCGAGATGCCACACAACCGCCTCCGAAAAACAATCATATACCACGGGCGCCTAAACGCCCATGCGCTCGGGCGAAATTGCTCCCGCCCACTATTTTGGACACGTGAGATTACCGTCCTACCCCCGACCCGCAACATGTCAGAAATTTTAGATGGGGGCAAAGTTTGTAACTTTCCCCAAATTTCAAACAAGCGCGTCCCGGAAACATGGTTCCCCCTTAGCTTCCCCCCTACCCCGTCTGATTCCTCATTCATACTCCGTGGGCGCCAAAACTCCCTCTCCACCAGCCGCGAAACCCTAGCCTCCTCCGTCCGCCACCCTCCTCCATCACACCAGAGCCGATACCCCGACGTCGTTGTCCACCGCAACCTCAACCGCATCGCCCTCCAAGACATAGCTGTTGAAGCCGAGGTAGAGCTGCCTCCACTACGCCGACGTGCGCCGTACCCGAGCCACTTCAACCACTCCGTGTTGCGCCTCACTGCTACCGCTCCAACGTCGCAACCGTCCACCGCACCGGAGCTGTTCCTGCTACACCGTCGTTCGCCGCCTCGGATCTGCTTCCCCGCCGCCGACAGAGGGCCACCGCACCACACTCAACAACTTGGCCATGGGTTCATCCAAGGCTCCACCGTCCTCCACAACATCTGGTTTCCATCGAACCACAAGAAGATCGTCGAAAAAAACAGAAGGAGGACACAGCATCGCCAGCCGATATTGGTACTCCTCTTCCCTTATTCTTGCAAATCTTACATGTCTGCTCGCACGGTATTTATCCCACGAAGGAAACTAGTTGACCGCTTCTTACTGCACATTCTTCCTGATACTAGATGTTCCAAGTAACTCGCGATGCACAAGGTTTCCCCCCATTTACTATTTCACTTTAGCTAGAGGTCCATCGCCTACCTGGATTTCAATTCAGTGTCAGTTGATTCCCAATTAAAGGAAGCACAACCCGTGGAGGTGCACGGAGCACCTAGTCCGCCTGTTCTCCGGGGAAGCAGCACCTCGGTGTCTATCTTAGAGGTGTGTGTGGCACAGGAGCTGCTGGCGCCCGATCTGGAGGTCCGCCGGGCTTAAGGGAATGGCCAAGGGGTGGTGCCAAGCACGGCGGTGGGGTGAGGTCGAGAGGAGGGCGGGGCGGCGGATGCAGGGGTCTGGGCCGGTGGTCGCTGGCGGTTCAAGGAAGATTGTCAACAATGACTGGAGGGAGGTAGATGAAGGCCATCTGCCCGTTCCTTGTAGATCGGACGGTGCAAAAAAATCGATTGACCTATTTGTTTTCAATCGATTGTTATATTCATAGGACCACATGTGGTGGTTTGCTGGAGGATTACCTGCACTTCCCAGCCATCACTGTGCTCATATTTCAAAAGCCTAGAATCTAATTTCATGTGCCATGCATGTTGTAGAGCTATCATATGTCTACCGTCATTTATTTTTGACCCACTTGCTATTTGATACTTTTACACTGCACTACTTGTGCACAAACTACACCCATACTCTCACTATTGTTTTATTACGCATGGGTATTTCAGAATCTCAAGCACAGTATTCTAAAAAGAAAACAGAGCAGTCACTCTAGTCTGCATCGAGGATTGGAAAGACGCGGTTTGATGCTCTAAAGAAGAGTGTAGTGTCATTCGATGAAGACTGTCAACGTAGCTCTGTAGTTGATGACCCCATTCGGCATACACCAGCATCGCAGGTGCTTGCTTTAACTTCACGATGTCATGTGTGGTTGCATGTTGCATATGGTGTCTACCTTGTATTGCTTCTAAATTGGTTAAATTGCATCTGCTTAGCCATATACTGTGAATATGACATGCCTTCTTGTTTTTGGTACATACTGCATCTGTCTATTAACCATGTTCTTACATCAAACTAATGTTCTTGTGTATCCCTCATCAATCACTTATGATGAGACAGTCACACCCGTGGGTTAGTGTGAGATGCGCTACTCTTTTAAAGAGTGCGGTGTCATCCTCCCCACATGATTCTCAACAAACAGTAAGGCTAGATGAAGATAGTCAACGTAGCTCTGTAGTTGGTGACCGCATTTCCCCTACACCACCATCGCAGGTGCTTGCTCTAACTTGGCAGTGTGATATGTGGTTGCATGTTGCATATGGTGTCTAGCTTGTAATTCTTCTAATTTAGTTAAATTGCATCTTCTTAGTTTACACATTATACCTGTGAATTTGACATGCCTTCCAGTTTTTGGTACATACTGCATCTGTCTATTAACCATGTTCTTACATCAAACTAATGTTCTTGTGTATCCCTCATCAATCACTTATGATGAGATAGTCACACCCGTGGGTTAGTGTCAGACGCGCTACTCTTTTAAAGAGTGTAGTTTCATCCTCCCCACATGATTCTCAAGAAACAGGAAGGCAAGATGAAGATAGTCAACGTAGCTCTATAGTTGATGACCACATTTCCCCTACACCAGCATAGCAGGTGCTTGCTCTAACTTGGTAGTGTGATATGTGGTTGCATGTTGCATATGGTGTCTAGCTTGTATTGCTTCTAATTAGGGTAAATTGCATCTTCTTAGTTTACACATTATACCTGTGAATATGACATGCCTTCCTGTTTTTGGTACATACTACATCTGTCTATTAACCATGCTCTTACATGAAACTACTGTTCTTATGTATCCCGCATCAATCACTTATGATAAGACACCTTTATTCGTTGCATATTGCATATGATTTCTAGCATGTAGCTATGTATTGCTTCTAATTTGTTGAAATACCCTTATGAGTCCGCCCTTTTAATTTGGCAAAGTGATATTGGTTGCATCTTTCATATGGTGTCTAGCTTGCGTTGCTTCTAATTAGTTGAAATGCCTTCTGCTTAGTTCACACACCATAGGTGTGAATATGCAATGTTATCCTTTTTTCGTACATATTCCATCCTCCTATCATGTGGTTGCCAAGTAGTGTTCATCAGTATCATGCACCAATGAGTTCTGAAAAGCAAATTTTATTCCTTTTTCTTGTGGGTTTGACTTTACAAGGCAAAATCAAAAAAGAGGAAGGAAAAGAGTAAGGAAAGGGATGATGGTGATCCTCTGCAGCAATGTAAATGGAGCATCTCTACAGATTCTCCTTGTACTGCTAGTGCATTACAAGTTCCAAGTCTCATCTCCCCTACTCCACCATCCCAGGTGCTTGCTCTAACTTGGCAGTGTGATATCTGGTTGCATGTTGCATATGGTGTCTAGCTTGTATTGCTTCTAATTAGGGTAAAATGCATCTGCTTAGCTTACACATTATACATGTGAATATGACACGCCTTCCTGTTTCTCGTACATACTATATATGTCTATCACACCATGTTTTTACATCAAACTACTGTTCTTGTGTATACTGCATCAATCCCTTATGATGAGACACCTTTAAGTTGGCAGTGTGATATTGGTTACGCCTTGCATATGATTTCTAGCATGTACTACTTCTAATTTGTTGAAACGCCACCTATGACAAGACAGTTTTAACTTGGCAGAGTGATATTGGTTGCATCTTTCATATGATGTCTAGCTTGCAATGCTTCTAATTTGTTGAAATGCCTTTTGCTTAGTTTCCACATCATAGGTGTGAATATGTCATGCGCTCCTATTTTTCATACATATTCCATCCTCGTATCATGTGTTTGCCTTTCATCAGAGTAGTGATCATCAGTATCATGCATGAATGAGTTCTGAAGAGCGAATTTTATTCATTTTTCTTGTCGGTTTGACTTCACAATGCAAAATCAATAAAGCGGAAGGGAATTAGTACGGCATTGGATGATGGTGGTCCTTCCAAGCAACTGGAACGGAGGGTCTCTACAGATTCTACTCCACCATCCTCCCAACAAGATTCGCAAGACAACGCAAGGCTAGGCAGTCAACGTAGCTGTGTAGATGATGAGCACATCTGCCCTACTCCACCATCACAGGTGTTTGCTCTAACTTGGCACTATTATATGTGGTTGCATGTTGCGTATGATGTCTTGCTTGTATTGCTTCTAATTTTGTTATATTGCATCTGCTTAGTTTACACATTATACCTGTGAATATGACACATGTTCCTATTTCCAGAACATACTATATCTGATCACACCATGTTGTTACATCAAACTATTGTTCTTGCGTATCATGCATCAATCACTTATGATGAGGCACCTTTAACTTGGCATTGTGATATTGGTTGCGTCTTGCATATGATTTCTAGCATGTACTGCTTATAATTTGTTGAAACACCACTTTTGACGAGACAGTTTTAACTTGGCAGAGTGATATTGGTTGCATCTTTCATATGGTGTCTAGCTTGCAGTGCTTCTAATTTGTTGAAATGCCTTCTGCTTAGTTTCCACATCATAGGTGTGAATATGTCATGCAGTCCTGTTTTTCGTACATATTCCATCCTCGTATCATGTGTTTGCCTTACATCAAAGTATTGTTCGTCGGTATCATGCATGAATGAGTTCTGAAGAGCGATTTTTATTCCTTTTTCTTGCAGGTTTGACTTCACAATGCAAAATCAATACAACGGAAGGAAATTAGTAAGGCAGTGGATGATGGTGGTCCTTCCGAGCAACTGAAACAGAGGGTCTCTACAGATTCTACTCAGCCATCCTCCCAACAAGATTCGCAAGACAACGCAAGGCTAGACAGTCAACGTAGTTGTGTAGATGATGAACACATCTCCCCTACTCCACCATCACAGGTGCTTGCTCTAACTTGGCACTGTTATATGTTGTTGCATGTTGCGTATGATGTCTAGTTTGTATTGCTTCTTATTTTGTTGATTTGCATCTGCTTAGTTTACACATTATACTTGTGAATATGACATGTGTTCCTGTTTCTAGAACAAACTAAATCTGTCTATCACACCATGTTCTTACATCAAAGAACTGTTGTGTATCCTGCAACAATCACTTACCATAAGACACATTTAACTTGGGAGTGTGATATAGGTTGCATCTTGCATTGTCTTCTAGCTTGTACTGCTTCTAATTTGTTGAAATGGCACTTATGACGAGACACTTTTAAGAGTGATATTGGTTGCATGTTCATATTGTGCCTAGCTTTCATTTCTTTTAATTTGTTGAAATGTCTTCTGCTTAGTGTTTTTCATATGTATTCCATCCTCCTATCATAGGTGTGAATATGCAATGCTGCCCTTTTTCGTACATACTCCATCCTCCTATCATGTGGTTGCCTTACATCAAAGTAGTCTTCGTCTGTTTCATGCATCAATGAGTTATGCAGAGCCAATTTTATTCCTTTTCTTGTGGTTTTGACATCCAAAAGGTAATATCAAAAAAGAGGAAGGAAAAGAGTAAGTTAGGGGATGTTGGTGGTCCTCTGGACCAACACAAACTGTCGGTGTACTAAGACATGGGTGCCCTCGTACCCAGACTTGTGCACCGGCAGTTGTAGCCTCCCTTCCGGCAAGGGCTTGACGGAGGATAAGTACAACCCAAGACTCAACACCAAGACCGTGAAGAAGACCTCAAGGCAGGTCATCGAGAAGTACTATTCTAAGTACTGAAGATCGAAGCTATTCTTGCCGGCAAGCTTCGCCCCGGCAAGGTAAAGACTAAGGCTATGGTTGCCGGCAAGCAAGGCCCGGCAAGCTCCATGCTAGCAGGCTTGTTCTGTCCCGTTACCGCTCCACCTTACCATCGACCAGATAGGCTCATGGGCTACGTGTCCAGCGGGCAGACAGTCAACATGGCCGGCCAAAGCATGTGTTAGCGCGCCGCGCCGAGATTAACTTTAATGACACCCGTCCCTGGGACGTGTCGAGATTACAGGAGGGCACCAGGACCGGTGGTACAGATCTTTTGCCAAGGCCTCGCCTCCCCAACGTAGCACCTAACGGTGCATTAAATGCGTTTGTGTTACCCCGTTGGAAGATAAACGTGATAACGGTGCAAGTCACTGTTCACACTCTGTAATGACCTTATTAGCCATTGTGGTAACCCCTTGGCCTATAAAAGGAGGCCCACGGCTACAGGTAGAATGGTCGACACCCAGTTCAATTACACGCGGTAGCTGCATTTTCCCGAGCACCTTGCCGAAAAACTGCGCTCTCTGTAACCAGAGTTCATATTCGATCAACCACAGCGCAGGAGTAGGGTTTTACGCTCATAGCAGCCCGAACCTGGATAAATCCCCCTCGTGTTCTTGCACTTACTAAAAACCTGCTCTTTGTCCCATGCACGTCCCCTGAGCCGAATCGCAAAGGGACCCGTTCGGTCCCATAGATAGTCGTTTCCCACGGCATCTTTGGCGCGCCAGGCAGGGGTTGTGTGTGTCACAAATCAGTTCTTTGGTAGTGTGAGTACCAACTTCATCATATTCATTGATGGCGCCGAAGAAGAAGAGTGGAGCCAGGAAGGCTCCTACCGCATCCAAGCCACCTTCCCAAGCGGCCGCAGGCGGCGCAAGCGGCGCAGCCGGCGCGGGCGCTCCGGTTGGGACGGGCGGCGCAGGAGGCGCAAGTGATGCAGGTGCCCAGCAGCCCCGCCAAGATGTTGAGCCTAGCCACAGGACCGGCGACGTCGCAACTAGTCAACTTCCAAGACATTCTGGTGAGCGCGGTCATCATAGTAATATAATTCATACTGCTGCCACCCAGAACCCAGCCGCCGCAACATCCCAGAACGTAGCGGCGACGTCCAACAACGACGCGGGGAAGCGTACACCGCGACCATCGTAGGATGGGCACGACACGCTCCCCCACGTTGCTGGCGGTTCCAGACGACTGCAAGGCGAGATCCCCGTGCAGCAACTTCCGATTGCTCACGGAGCGCCGCCGCCGCCACCACTACGTCCGCCTGTTGGCGAGCATGAGCCACGGCGGCACGGACATAACGAAGCTCCTTCTGGCTCCGCCAGGAGTCGAGCGACGCCTCGTTCTGTGCTCCCAGCCATGCCGACCATGGCGGCCGAGGCCATGGCGCAGGTTCAAATATTTTTGAACTTCCTGCCAAGCCTAGACAAGATGGATGAATGGAGAGCCACCATTCAAAGCCTCATCAGTTTTGCCGATCCCGGCAAGACACAAGACATGGGGCCCTCGCGGCGACCACCCACCATGCCGGCAGGACCCTCCGGCTACCTTCCCGGAGACGCCGCGCAGACGGTGCAGTCGCCTCACCACCTCCCACCATCACAGCGGCCATCCCGCCGATCAGACGACCATGACGTGCCGTCCATGGCTTCGTCAGATCCGCGGTGCCGCCAAGATCAGCGCCAAGTGCTCCACGAGGGGTGCGACGAAGACGCCCGCACGAAGATCGAGCAGCGCCAGGAAGCACATCGTCAATCTAACGACCGTGTGATGAGGGGAGGATATCTATTACTCCTGTTATTTCACGACCTCCTGATATTTTGAAGTTTGGATCCTTTTTCTTTGCAATTCCTCCTACAGATGAGGTGAAGCCCAATTTTAGAACACCACCAATGTGTTTCGGCAAGTCCAAATAGGAGTGGCTCGAAATAATTGGTTACCCGTTTCTATCCAGGCCATGTCATGGGCCATAGAGTTTTATTTTTAGTTGTGTTATTTTAATTCGGTTTGGGCTTGTCCAATCCGAATAGTTTTAGTTTTTAGGGTTTACCTATATAAGCTGGCCGCCGGCCATTGTATTAGGGGAGTTGAATTTTCGAGTTAAGAATAGACAGGAAAAATGTCCCATGTCGGGGACGCCAATATCGTTTGTTTTGCTTGCTGATTCGCAAGAATTTGTTCTGCTGTTTGTGGAGTAGATCTAATCTGCTCAACAATCAAAGTTATCTATTGGTTCTATCGTTCGTCATGAAAGATTGGGCCAAAAACCCTAGGATCCCTACTTGATCCTTATCAACTTGGTATCAGATTCGTCGGGTTGCTCACGGTGATTTCTTTGCTAAGATTTATTTGTTGGAGTTTTGCTGCCGGAGGCATCAAGCCAAGACACCGGTATTGATCTGCTGTTTTTGTTTTGCTGGAGGCGTCAAATCCTGCCGCCGCCGCGATTCCTATTTCCTGCATCGCTAGGTACTTCGAGGTTGAATCGGATCAGTACAATTTCCGCTTGTGTACGAGAAGAAAAACAAATCAGGAAAGAGAAAAGAGAAAACGAGATGGGATTGGAGTCCTACACGTGAGTACACTTCAATTCCGTTTTGGCCTCAATACAATTTGTTTATTGGGGACGTGAGCATCCTTTCCTTGTTCCGAGTCATGACCAGCTTGGAGACCTGCAATAAAGGAACCAACTCTTGTTTGTCTGGCGTGGATTTCTGGCCGTGATTGTCACGGCGAGGCTCTTGTGCTCCTGCTGATTGCTGTCCATGTTCTGTCGTTCAACAATTATCTTCTGTACGCATACTGCTGCTGCTGCGGACGTCTACCGCGCCACGATTTTTCATCCGCGATGGTGAACTCGATTAATGGCGAGAATTCAGTAGCGGCTAGAGTCCAACCGAAGGAGCCTGTGCTTCCCGCCTTTGCTGATGATTTGGCTCCTAATGTCTGAGCTGGCTTTGACTGTACGTGTGAGTACATTAAGCAAAGCCATGATTCTTTGACCGCGCAAATTGCACGCCTGTCTACCCGGTTTGATGCGTTGGGCGATATTGCTGCACGTGCAAGTGTGCAACCACCGCCTGCTGTCCAACCTCCCGTCGTACTGCCACACCACCATGCTGATGTTCATGCTCGCCGACAAGGGGCTCATGCACATGCTGCTGATGAAGAACTTGAGGATGACAGTGATTATGCACCACAACGGCGACCGTTTGATGCCCATTTTGCAGGTGCCCATCGTGCTCTGCCACATGATCGTAATAGTGTTGGTCAGGCTATTCGTGTTCCCATGGATGATGGTGGTATTGGCCGTGTCAAACTGTCTATCCCTCCTTTTTCTGGTGACCGCGGACCTAATGATTATTTGGAGTGGGAGATGCGTATGGATCAGATTTTTGCTACCCACCATTACAGTGAGGAGAAGAGACTTCAACTTGCTGCAGTTGAATTCACCGGTTACGTGCTGATTTGGTGGAGTCCAATTCTGCGTATGCCGAATCGCCCAATGTCCTGGAGAGGTATGAAAGAACTCATGCGACATCGTTTTGTTCCTGAACATTAGAAGCGTGATATGTACCACAAATTGCAGCGGCTCACTCAAGGTAATAAATCGGTGGATGACTATTATAAAGAGATGGAGTTGTTGATGATACGTACAGGAACAAATGAGGACCCGGAGGCTACTATGTCTCGGTTCTTTCATGGGCTGAATGTTGAGGTGCAGGATCGTGTGGAGATGGTGGTCTACTACAACATCCAAGATCTTGTGCACCAAGCTGAGCGCGCAGAGCAACAACTTAAACGACGCCAAGTTTCAGCCACGAACACATGGCGTCATTCCCCTACCGAGGCTGCTGGTTCTAGTGCTAAGCCGACACCTTCTACACGCTCCAACAATTTTTCTCACGGTGAGGCACCAAAATCCGGAGTGTCCAAAGCTGCGTCTACTCAGTCCACCGCTGGTATAGAGTGCTTTACTTGCGGCGGCCGAGGACACATGAGGCATGATTGCCCTAATACGAAAAGGGTGATGCTCACACAAGATGGATATGTGTCTGCTAGTGATGATGACAAGGCTGATCCATCGAGTGAGGAGTCTGAGGAACTTGACCAAGTGGATGTATATCCAGAGAATGCTGCTCCTAATTGCACTAACTTAATGGTGCACCGTGTGCCCGCGGATCGCATAGAAGGACAAGGGCAGCGCTGGAATATTTTCCAGACCCAATGCACAGTCCAAGACACTACCTACAAGCTGATTATTGATGGTGGTAGCTACACCAACATTATCAGCAAGAGTTTGGTGGATTCTCTCTCGTTGCCTACATGGAAACACCCGCAGCCACATTGCGTGCAGTGGTTGTATAATGCTGGGAAGCTGAAGGTAACACATAAGGTGTGCCTGAAAATTTCTGTAGTTACTTATGAGGACACGATGGTCTGTGATGTTTTGCCTATGGATGCATGTCATGTGCTACTAGGTCGACCATGGCAATTTGATAGGCGTTCCACTCATCAAGGCAGATCCAATGTTTATTCCTTGTGGCATAAGGGGAAGCGTCATGTGCTGCAGCCTATGTGAAAGCACATTTGCTCCCTTGGTGGTTTTGGTAATTTATGCCAACATACATATTGTTGGACTAATGCTTTTATCTAGTGATTTTCAGACAAGTTCAACAATGGCGTGGCAGGGACAAGGAGAAGTGGAACCCTTCAAAATGCTAAGGACAAGGATTGGCAAAAGATCAAGACTCTACATTTTTGGTTTAGTGATCCAAGATCACATTGAGTCGATAGGAAAGCCAATACTATTAAAAGGGGATGAGGTGTTGCTTAATGGTCTTTTTGCTCAAGTGCTTAGTGATAGTGTTCCAAAACCCTCAACCACTCTCTCCATCCAAATATGTCCAAAACCTGCATTCCAACTCGGCCCCACCGAAATTTCCTATCCGGAGCCACCGAGTTCATCTGGACTTAGCCTCTGCCAAAACCCTAACAAATCGGATACACCAATATGGATCTCGGTCTCACCGAGATGGCCTTGCCAACTCTCTGTAATCGTTTGCACTTACTTCGGTCCCACCGAGTTTTGCAAATCGGTCTCACTGAGATGGCTTGCCAACTCTCTGTTGCCTTATTGCTTCACTTCGGTCCTACCAAGTTGATGCAATCGGTGCCACCGAGACGAGGTTTGCCCTAGCCATTGCACTTCGGTCCATCCGAGTTGTTCCAGTCGGTCCCACCGAGACTCCTAACGTTCATATCTTTTACATAGTTCGGTGCCACCGAGATCTCTGAATCGGTGCCACCGAGTTGGGTCAAAAGTGTGTAACGGTTGGATCTTGTGTGGAGGCTATATATACCCCTCAACCACTTCCTTCTCAGTAAGGAGAGCCATCAGAACGTGCCTACACTTCCACCATACATTTTCTGAGAGAGAACCACCTACTCATGTATTGAGATCAAGACATTCCATTACAACCATTTGAACCTTGATTTCTAGCCTTTCCCAAGTTGCCTTCCACTCAAATCCTTCTTCCACCATAGCCAAATCTATGAGGAGTTGTTTGAGTGTTGGGAAGACTATCATTTGAAGCACAAGAGCAAGGAGTTCATCAACAACACACCGTCTATTACCTTTTGGAGAGTGGTGTCTCCTAGATTGGTTAGGTGTCACTTGGGAGCCTCCGACATGATGTGGAGTTGAACCAAGAAGTTTGTAAGGGCAAGGAGATCGCCTACTTCGTGAAGATCTACCCCGAGTGAGGCTAGTCCTTCGTGGATGTAAGCCATGGTGGAATAGACAAGGTTGCTTCTTCATGGACCCTTCGTGGGTGGAGCCCTCCGTGGACTCGCGCAGCCGTTACCCTTCGTGGGTTGAAGTCTCCATCAACGTGGACGTACGATAGCACCACCTATCGGAATCACGCCAAAAACCACCGTGTCTTCATTTCGTTTGATCTTCCATACTCTACCCTTTTACTTTCCGTACACTTGCATGCTTTACTATTTCCGCTGCTCAATCTCTAGATATGCATGTGTAGAAAGTATTGGAGTTGTCTTAACTTGTGCCAAAATCTGCCTAAGTTCCAAGAGAAACTAAAAACTGCTACTTTGGTTGGTTAAGTGTCTATTCACACACCCCCCCCCCCTCTAGACCTATCTCCTCGATCCCACACTATGCTTGACAAGGATATCAAAGTGGATGTGTTTACTATGAAGATGAAGGTCCAACACATTAAGGCGAAACCGAGGACGGTTTCCTCTCAAGTTGGGGGTTGATGAGGGGAGGATATCTATTACTCCTGTTATTTCACGACCTCCTGATATTTTGAAGTTTGGAACCTTTTTCTTTGCAATTCCTCCTACGGATGAGATGAAGCCCAATTTTAGAACACCACCAATGTGTTTCGGCAAGTCCAAATAGGAGTGGCTCAAAATAATTGGTTACCCATTTCTATCCAGGCCATGTCATGGGCCATAGAGTTTTATTTTTAGTTGTGTTATTTTAATTCATTTTGGGCCTGTCCAATCCGAATAGTTTTAGTTTTTAGGGTTTACCTATATAAGCTGGCCGCCGGCCATTGTATTAGGGGAGTTGAATTTTCAAGTTAAGAATAGACAGGAAAAATGTCCCATGTCGGGGATGCCAATATCGTTTGTTTTGCTTGCTAATTCGCAAGAATATGTTCTACTGTTTGTGGAGTAGATCTAATCTGCTCAACAATCAAAGTTATCTATTGGTTCTATCGTTCGTCATGAAAGATTGGGCCAAAACCCCTAGGATCCCTACTTGATCCTTATCACCGTGCCAGGCCGGCGGTGAACGTACTCGCTCCGGTAGCCGCTGGGTACTTGCCCTACGATGTGGGGTGCCCAGCGTTTACTCGTGAGCTGCGGCAAGTTCGCTGGTCGTCCACCCAAGCCTTCAAGCCAGAGTTGCCCGACAAGTATGATGGCACGCTCAACCCAGCCGAGTTCCTGGGCATCTACACCATCGCGGTGGAGGCTGCCGGGGGACGGGACGGGAAAGTGCTTGCCAACTACTTCCCGTTGGCGCTTCGGCCCAACGTCAGGTCGTGGTTGATGAACCTGCCTGAGGGCTCCATCTCTTCTTGGATGAATCTGTGCCATCATTTCGTTGGCACTTACCAGGGTGGCCACAAGCTCCCGGGTCAGCCCAGCGATTTGCAGGTGATCCCCCAAAGGGATGGAGAGAACCTCCGCAAGTACATACAATGGTTTAGCCGTGTGCACCACAACATCCCCGACATCCATCCCGCAGTTGTTGTTGTCGCGTTCCACTCGAACATGCGCAACCGCAGGATGCGATCAGAGATGAATGTCGAGCAGGTCAAGACCATCAACGATCTGTACGCCTTGGCGGATAGGTGTGCACGTGCTGAGGAAGGGAGGCGACTCCCCGGGGAAGATGTGGGTGCAGACGTCGATTTCGAGGATGACGATGCATCAACCCCACAGAAGAAGAGCAGAAAGCGCAACAGAAAGCACAAGAACAAGACTGTACTGGCCGTCGAGAGCTCCGGCGACACCAACGCCACCAAGAAGCCAAAGGCAGACATCCCCGGCAAGGAGGTTGCCGGGTGCAATGCTTGTCGGGAAGCTGTGGCAGGCGAGAAGGCCGGCAAGACCGGCGGGCCGTACTGCAAGATCCACCGCACCAAGGGTTGTGACCTCCAGCAATGCTGGCAAGTAGAGCAACTTGCCGAAAAGCAGAAGCTAGAGTACGAGAAGCGAGATAAGGAGAAGGCCCAAGATGGTGCTGGTGGGTCCGGCAAGCAAGACCATCGTGGCCGTTGAGGCTGCCGCGGCAAGGCCAAGCAGCCAAAAGAGAAGGCTGCTCAGGGCCAGCAAGAAGAGGATGATAGTGATGAGGATGGAGGCGGGTCTGGCAAGGAGTTCCAAAATGCAGTAGATGCCATGTGTGTTGACAGAGGCGCATATTTGCACTCCTCGCACCGGCAACTAAAGCAGTGGATCCGCGAAGTCAACGCGGTGGAACCGGTGATGGAGGCACAGAAGCCACTCAAGTGGTCGCACTCGCCCATCATCTTTGATGCCGAGGACCACCCTGATCGCACCACTGCGGTCGGGTGTTTGCCATTGTTGGTCTCACCAACAATTCGCAACCTCAAGGTGACAAAGATGCTGGTTGACGGTGGGGCTGGCTTGAACTTGATCTCTCCAGATGTTATCAAGAGGCTGCAGATCCCTGACAAGGATCTCGAGGAAACAGGCAGTTTCCAAGGGATCAGTCCGGGGAGGAACAAGCCAAAGAGCCAAGTCATGTTGCCGGTCACGTTCAGCGGCGAGCTCAACTATCGAACGGAGAAGATTACCTTCGACGTCGTCAAGATGCCGCTGCCGTACAATGGGATTCTGGGCCGCCCAGCCCTGGCAAAGTTTATGTCCGCGTCGCACTATGCGTACAACGTCATCAAGATGCCGGGGCCGATGGGGGTCCTCACCCTCAAGTCAAACCACAAAGACGCGATCATCTGTACCGACAAGCTCTACCGGGAGGCGGCGGCAGCAGCGGCCATTGAGGCGCTTACCCCTGCCGTTAAAGCTCCCGGGGAAGGAAAGAAGAAGAAGACCGGCAAGACCTCTGGGAAGGACTCCGGGAAGTGCACTTCAGAGTGCAGCATGCCTGTCAAGGACATACCAGAGAGCTCTACCGGCAAGAGCAAGAGAGCCAAGGCTTCCGCATCCATGACCAAACAAGTTTCTGCGAAGGGGATGGGACGAGTGGCACTTTTTCTGAAAGTGCCACTCTTGGCAACAAATAGGGAGTCGAGCTCGTTGCCTTCCTACGGGTGAATGCCAGTGTGCTTGCCCGGCAAGCACCTGAGGTCCCTGAAGTTCTTAGGAGGGCAACTGAGCACCACCTTGCTGTCCGCCCTCATGCGAGACCCCTCAAGCAGAAGGTCAGGAAGCAAGCCTTGGTGCAGAAGCAATACTCCCCACGGAACTCAAACACGGGTCACCTCGAGTCTTGGCCTTCAATGAGGAGGACCAAGATGAGCTGCGGCATGACGATGCTGCGCTCCTTGAGGAAGATTGTTTCCAGGCTGCTGCCCTTGCTTCACGGTGCCAGCAAGCTTTGCGCCGCTGCCTTAGCCGCAAAGTGAAAGCCAGGGACCTTGAGAAAGGAGACCTTGTTCCTCGTCGGATTCGATCCACGAAGGATAAAAAACAAGTTGACACCGAAGTGGGAAGGCCCTTACCGGGTAATACGAGTCACTAGGCCCGGCACAGTCCACCTAGAGACCGAAGATGGCACTCCAGTGCTAAACTCATGAAATATTGAGCATCTTCATAAGTTTTACCCATAAGGCGCGGTTGCCGGGCTGCCCGGCAACCTCTTTTGTACAAGTTTGCCGTCAAGGCATGTAATCCTTTGTACAAAGCCGGGCACAGATCCCGCGCAAAATAAATAAAAGTTAGATGTTTCACAATTCTTTGTCAAGTACATATATACTTATGTGTTGCAGGCAGTCTTGTGTTACATTTTCCCTTGCATAAGGTGATTAATGAACCGCCAAGGTTCCAGCCTCCTCTTTTCTTTTCTTTCTTAAAGGAAGGAAGGATTCCTCGCGTACAAGTTTCCCGGGGAGAGTGACGGTATGGATACCGAAGGATGCGTTCAAGATGTCACCCTACAGCAAGAAGTACAACAAGGAATGAGCTAAGTTTGCAAAACTTTGAAATTAATTCTTTGTTGTAGTTGCGATTCTCCTTGAACGACTTTGACCTTTGTATGAGAAACCTGCACGCTAAGGAACCTTGTCGTGATTGACTGCGCTCTTACTTTGCTTCGAGTCCGCTCAGCAACCTAAGCAGCCGCGTTGTAACTGTCAAGCGTGACCTTGCCGGCAGCGACACTTCTGGCAAGCTGCTAAGGACCCGCTCCTCAAGCACTTACGGCAAGGGTGTGCGCACCGGCAAGCTTCCAGCAAGCGTAGGGTACAGAAATCATGCAAAGACAGAACGGAATAAGGAGAACAGCACACATACATCCATCTTAAATACAAGTTATAATACATCAAGGCCGAGTGCAGTCAGACTTAAGATAAACGTGTTTTTTGCATGATCTTACATGCGCCAAACTAAGGAGACGAAGCCTAGCTCATAACCCCGCCCTCTTCCCTGGGGATTTGGCTGACCCTATCGGCGATGGGCACGATGAGCTTATCGATAGCCCTGGTATCGGCTTCTTTGGGCAGACTTACAAAGACTTTAGAAAAGTTGATGCTTGTGTTTCGGTACACCACTTTTCTGAGCATCTTGAAGAGGACATCCCGGCAAAGCCTGCAGGACTCATTGGCAAGATATGCAGCTCGAGCCCCGTGGTGTTTCTTCAGTGCTTCACCCAAGCTTTTGAAGAAGAAGGCAAGCCTGGCGCTGGTGTTGTCCCCTTCGGCGGAGGAGTAGTTGTACTCCGACAAGCCCAGGGCACGTAGGTTGACGGAAATATTCTCCGCGGCAACCACGAGCCGGTCGGCCCAAAGCCTGTAGGCGTCCTTGAGCTTGTTGAAAGAACTCACGGCACTTGCAAGTTTTGACTTCTCGTCCTGAAGTTCCTTTGTCAAGGTCTTCTCACGCTTTTCAGCTTCGTCAAGAGACAGCCCCAAGGTGTCCAGCTTCAGCTTGTGATCTTCGATCATGCCTTTGGCCTTGGCGAGCTCTTGGTTCTTGGTAGATACCGAAGTTTGCAGCCCGGCAAGGGTGTGGACTGCCTTCTCCGCGTCTGCTTTGAGTGTCGAGATCTCCTTGCCGCTGGCAGCAAGGTTTGCTTCGAGTGCTTGCACTTTGTTTTCCAGCTCGATCTTGGCGACCTCTGCAGCTCCGGTAGCATTGATGGCCTCCTTGATCTTGCCGTCATACTCTGTGGCTTGAGCCTCGATAGCCTCTTTGTGCTTCCGCTCTAGCTCCTGGGTTTGTTGGGCAACGAGAGCTTGGATCTTGTTGTCTTTGCCACAAAGCATAGCAGCAAGCCCGACTTCACGAGCGACAAGCTCTTCCTCATAAGCGTCAAGGCCGACCTTGCGCTCATTCAACTTTGCCTCCTCCACTGCTATTTTCCATGCAGCCTCCTCCTGTGCCTTCTCGGCATCAGCCTTTTCCATAATGAACTCCTCCTGGGCCTTGGCAAGTTGGGTTTGGCGTTCATGGAGGTCTTGGAGGCATTTCGCATACCAAATCTGCGTTTCTTCCACACGCCTCTTGAAATCATCCTCCACCTTGTCAAGGACGGCCGCCCTGTAGTCCAACTTATCCGTGCGGTCACGGTGGCACGCCTAGAGTTTCTGGAAGTTCTCACTCATGGCCTTGAAGAATTGCTGCTCCTTGGTCTCGCTGATGTTGACGGGCAACTCGTCAACGACCTCAAGTCCAGTAGCAGTAAGGACCTCACCATCCAAGATCTCTCCTTCCACAGGCACCCCGATGCTTGACGTCCCGGGAAGGTTGAAAAACAGATTGTTGCCAACCTTCAAGTATCTGCTTGAGAAGGGTTCTTCAGATGTCGAGGGGTGGTTGCCGGTGACCGCCTTGCCGGTCAAGATCGCCCTCCTAGCCAAGTTAGCACTTGGCGCTCCTGAGACGGGAATGTCTTCAGTGGCTTCGACGTTCTGATTACCGCCTTCCTCAACAACACCCGTGGTGGCCTCTTCGTGAGCAGCCTTGGCGATCTCCTCATCAGCCACTCTGATGGCCTCACCAGCAGCAATGTTGCTGGCTTCGTTGGCGGCATCCTTCGCGATCTCCTCAATGGTGGAATCGACATCCATATCATCAGATAAAGGGAAATCTGAAAGGATGGGGATGAGAGAAAATCGAGACTCAGATCAAGTTCAAGAAAACAAAAAAACGAAAGAGAAGGTCAAAAGGAAAAGCTACTCGGCGGTAGAAGATATACCAAGCTGGGGCTGTTGAGGAGGGATGATCTCATCCCCGGCAACTTCAGTTGTCGTCGCCTGGTTGCTGGCAGCCACGCTTGCCGGTACATCATCAGCACGAACGACCTCGCCTGTGGGGGTCCTTGCCGGAGAACCGCTTGCCGGGGGAGCAGTTGAGCAAGATGTCCCAGTTGGATCAGCTTTCGGGCGTTCCTTCTCGAGATGTTCTTTTCCTGCTCCCGTGCCGATGTCAGCAGTGAACATCTCAACACCTGTGCTTGCCAAAGGAAAGTGAATAGTGGCCTCACGCTGGGGGTTGCACTGGAGGCTGGTTTCCGAGGCGTCGTCATCTGGCACCATGCTTGTTGCCGGCTCCTCTTCTGCTCTAGTCCTCGGCCTCTTGGCCATCCTTTGTGCCAGGGTTTCCCTGTCACTGTCAACCAAGGCAAGGCGAAGAAAGTCAGGTTAATGCAGGCAAGAAACCAAGAATTGAATGAAGGGAGTTGGGGATATATACTCCTCGTCCCCCTCTTCGTCGCTAAGGGTGGAGAGATCATACAAGCCTCCGGGCCTGCCGCTCGAAGAGGGCGACGCGGAAGAAGTCATGGCCCGTTTGGCTACCACTGGCGTAGCAGGACGAGACGACCCGGCCGCTCAGGCCACCAACGCGGCCGTACTCTTCGAAGAAGTACGCCGCGTTCGCTGCTGTTGAGGGCTTTGGCATTGAGTTCCTCGTCGCCCGGCAACCTCATCGGTCGCTTTCCCACCGGCAACCTCCTCACCCGAGGGCGAAGAGCGAACCGGCTCCCAGAAGCGGCTCTCCGAAGGACATGAGCCCTCCTTGCCGGAGCAAGGGGTTCCTTGAGTGTCTGCCCCTCAGCGGCCTCTTTACTCTGACCTCCGACAAGTTGCTCTCGCCTCCCAGCAGACTCTTCCGGCGGCTCGCTTGCCGGCCCCTCCTCATTCCCCTCCTCAACATTAGATGCCACAGAGCCGGAACCACTAGCATCTTTAGCCAATCTTGCTTCCGCCGCTCTCCTGGCAATATATTCCAGCTCCACCTGGGTGGTGTCGCAGAAGAAATCCGCCTCTTCTCGGATGGGCTTCTCCACCAACGTATCGAACCATCCTCTCACCGCGTGTTTAGGTGGTGCTTGCCAACTCCCCTTGATGCCTTGGGCATTGCAAGATGGCATCATGGCGATGATGGCATCCTTGGCAGAGTTGTTACACAGCGGCACCACGCCTGCCGGCCACTTAAACTTGCCGCTGGTCCGAAAGAACATGTCGCAGAAAGCCGCACGCTGCATTACTGTCAGGTTGGTGTGAAGCCCTGTGTTCACCCGCATGATATCGGCCACGTTCTGGTAATCCCAAGCAGGCCTTCCCCTATCTTGAAGGGGGCAATACGGTGGCGGAGAAAATCGGCGCCCACCATTCCGATGGTGAGGCCAGCTGCCCTGAGACAGAGAATCCGGGTCATGACAATTTCAAGCTGGGCATCCTTGTCATCAAAGTGGTCCCAACTCTCGATGCGCCTCACCTTCTTCGTTCTGAGCTTGCAGAAGTCAGGGAACCTGTCGTCCTTGATCCAGCACCACTCTCTGCGCCATTCGCTCCATTCCCGATTGAACAACCTAGGGAGATAAGCATCCCCGTCCCTGGGAATCCAGGCAATATAGCCGGAGCGGGTGTCCGCCTCGATGCGGGGAATGAAATAGTGGCGGAACAGAGCTGCGCTAGGCATTACTTCAACAAAGTTTTCACAGAAATGCGCGAAAACAACCGGCAGGTCATGGTGTATGGTGTGAAATCTAGGAGGTTGAACCCGTACGTGTACATGATTTCATGGAAGAACTCAGAGAAAGGAGGGACAAGCCTGCAATAAAAGTAAGCGGCAAAGAAGGGGTACTTGTCATCGCTGGGCTGGACGGAGCCGGGAAGAACATCAGGCGCGGAGTGGGCTTTAGTGTCCTTCCCCCACATGATCGCGTACCGCTCCACCAGGTCATGCTCCTCCAACTCCGGCTTGAAGACGATGTTGCCCCTCCGCATCGCCGCCCACTCCCTTCCCCCCGCCTCCGCATCCGGATCAGCCACCTTCCCCGGCTTATTCTGACTCCACTTGGGTGCCATGGTTGCGCAAGGTGGACGGATTCCGAAGCTGGCGAGGGGCGCGACGTAGTGGTGGAAGAAAATGGCGTTCTGGCGCGAGGTTGAAGACGGCGGCGAACTGGCTAGATTGGAAAGAGGGGGGGGGGGGTAAATGAGCAGTGCCCCTCGCGGTTTTCCTTTTTATGGGGAAGGCGCGGGGGCTGGCTCTTTTCCGTCCTACATGGCTGCGCTTTTCAGGCGCACCACCTCCCACCGCCGTTCCGCTCCACCTTTCCCACGCCCGCGTTTAAGGCGCATCGTGGGCGGGCACGGTAAAAGAGACGATTATGACAGTTATCCTTTGCCACGCGCCGCCTGTGCACTGTATGGGCCTTGCCCAATGACGCCTCGCATGCGCGTGTACTAAGACTTGGGTGCCCTCGTACCCAGACTTGTGAAGAAGACCTCAAGGCAGGTCATCGAGAAGTACTATTCTAAGTACTGAATATCGACGCTGTTCTTGCCAGCAAGCTTTGCCCCGATAAGGTAAAGATTAAGGCTATGTTTGCCGGCAAGTTCCCTTGCCGGCAAGCAAAGCCCGGCAAGCTCCGTGCCAGCAGGCTTGTTCTGTCCCGTTACCGCTCCACCTTACCATCAACCAGATAGGCTCGTGGGCTAGGTGTCGAGCGGGCAGATAGTCAACATGACCGGCCAAAGCACGTGTCAGCGCGCCGCGCCAAGATTAACTTTAATGACACCCGTCCCTAGGACATGTCGAGATTACAAGAGGGCGCCAGGACCGGTGGTACAGATCTTTTGCCCAAGGCCTCGCCTCCCCAACGTAGCACCTAACGGTTCATTAAATGCGTTTGTCTTACCGTGTTGGAAGATAAACATGATGACGGTGCAAGTCACTGTTCACACTCTGTAATGACCGTATTAGCCATTGTGGTAACCCCTTGGCCTATGAAAGGAGGCCCACGGCTACAGGTAGAACGGTCGACACCCAGTTCAATTACACGCGGTAGCTGCATTTTCCCGAGCACCTTGCCGGAAAACTACGCTCCCTGTAACCAGAGTTCATATTCGATCAGCCACAGAGCAGGAGTAGGGTTTTACGCTCATCGCGGCCTGAACCTAGATAAATCCCCCTTGTGTTCTTGCACTTACTTAAAACCTGCTCTTTGTCCCATGCACGTCCCCTGAGCCGAATCGCAAAGGGACCCATTCGGTCCCATAGATAATCGTTTCCCACGACACAAACGGAGGCTCTCTAGATTTGCCACTGCTACTGCTACTGCAGTTGAAGTTCCAAGTCTATATGATGACTCCATCTCCCCTACTCCACCATCACATGTGCTTGCTCTAACTTGACAGTGTGATAATTGGTTGCATGTTGCATATGGTGTATAGCTTGTATTTCTTCTAATTTGATTAAATTGCACCTGCTGAGTTTATACGTTATACATGTGAATATGACATGCCTTTCTGTATCTAGAATACGCTGCATCTATCTATCACACCATGTTCTTACATCAAAGTACTACTGTCGTGTATCCTGCATCAATCACTTATGATGAGACGCTTTTAACTTGGCAGTGTGATATTGGTTGCATCTTGCTTTGATTTCTAGCTTGTACTGCTTCTAATTTTTTGAAATTCCACTTATGATGAGACACTTTTAACTTGGCAGAGTGATATTGGTTCCATCTTTCATATGGTGTCTAGCTTGCATTGCTTCTAATTTCTTAAAAATCCTTCTACTTAGTTGACACATCACAGGTGTGAATATGTCATGCCGTCCTGTTTTTCGTACATATTCCATCCTCCACATACAGTTGTCTTACATCAAAGTATTTCTCATCTGTATCATGCATCAATGAGTTCTAAAGAGAAAATTTTATTCTTTTGTGTTGTGGGTACGGCTTGACATGGCAAAGTCAAAAAAGAGCAAGGAAAAGAGTATGGTAGGGGATGCTGTTAGTCGTCGGGTGATGACCCACAAGTATAGGGGATCAATCGTATTCCTTTTGATAAGCAAGAGTGTCGAACCCAACGAGGAGTAGAAGAAAATGATAAGCGGTTTTCAGCAATGTATTCTCTGCAAGTACTAAAAGTAGCGGTAACAGATAGTTTTGTAGCAAGGTAATTCGTAACAAGTAACAAGTAACAATAGCAACCAAGGTGCAAAAAAGTGGCCCAATCCTTTTTATAGCAAAGGACAAGCCTGAACGTTTTCTTATAGTAAGCAAAGCATTCTCGAGGACACATGGGAATTGTCGTCTAGTCATGTTCATCATGTTTAGTTGATTTGCGTTCGCTACTTTGATAATTTGATACGTGGGTGGACCGGTGCTAGGATGTTGTTCTTACTTGAACAGCAACCCTCTTATGATTACCCCCTCTCGCAAGCATCCGCAACTACGAAAGAAGAATTAAGATAAATCAAACCATAGCATGAAACATATGGATCCAAATCAGCCCCTTACGGAATAACGCATAAACTAGGGTTTAAGCTTCTGTCACTCTCGCAACCCACCATCTACTTATTACTCCCCAATGCATTCTCCTAGGCCCAAATATGGTGAAGTATCATGTAGTCGACGTTCACATGATGCCACTAGAAGAATAACAACATACACATCATCAAAATATCGAACGAATACCAACTTCACATGATTACTTATAACAAGACTTCTCCCATGTCCTCATGAACAAAAGTAACTACTCACAAATCATATTCATGTTCAAGATCAGAGGTGTATTGAATATGCTTGAGGATCTGAACATATAATCTTTCACCAAATAAACCAGCTAGCATCAACTACGAGATGTAATCAACACTACTAGCAACCCACAGGTACCAATCTGAGGTTTTGGGACAAAGATTGAATACAAGAGATGAACTAGGGTTTGAGATGAGATGGTGCTGGTGAAGATGTTGATGAAGATTGGTACTCCCACGATGAGAGGATCGTTGGTGATGTCGATGGCTTCGATTTCTCCCTCCCGGAGGGAAGTATCCCCGGCAGAATCGCTCCGCCGGAGAGCAAAAGTGCTCCTACCCAGGTTCCGCCTCGAGACGGCGGCGCTTCGTCCCAAAAGTCTTCTTCTGATTTTTTTCTAGGGAAAATAGCATCTTATAGGAGAAGATGGGCCCTAGAGGCTGCTGGGGGGCCCACAAGCTCACAGGGCGCGCCCAGGGGGTAGGGCGCGCCCCTGAGCTTGTCGCTCCCTAGTGGGTCCCCTCCTGGTATTTCTTTCGCTAATATTTTTTATATATTCCAAAATAATTCTCCATAAATTTTTAGGTCATTTGGAGTTGCGAAGAATGTCTATCTCTTCTGTAGCTTTTTCAGGTCCAGAATTCCAGCTGCCGGCAATCTCCCTCTTCATGCGAAACTTGCAAAATAAGAGAGAAAAGGCATTAGGATTGCATCATAAAGTGAAATGATGACCTAAAACATAATAAATAATAGTAGGAAAACATGATGCAAAATGGACGTATCATCGGGTGCAACGGAAAAGGAGCTTCCCTTGAGATTCTGCTGGTACTTATAGTACGGTAGAAGGTCAAAGTCCACCGGTTAAATCTACAAACACAGTATCCCCTGCTCCACTAGCTGCAGCACCTCCTTCCATAGTACCGACATCTCAACGAGTTACTCATTCGAATGCTCCGCAAGTGGCATGTTCCCAAGCTGCCTTCCCACCTAACACTACTTCCGAAGCACTGCTGACACTACAGGACTTGGCAAGATCAGATGAACCTCATGAGCATGAACACCAAGACGGTACGTGACCGAGTCAAGTTGCAGTTGCGTGCTCCTTTATATGTACTCTCACAGTTTGATGTGCACTAACATTTTCCATATTCGTTGTTGAACTAGCACCTCGGCGCAAGAGGAAATAGACATCAGGGATAATGCTTGATAGGTTAACAAAATCTAAAGGAGGAAGAATGGAGATCCATTTTGAGGCCGGTTTAAAAAGGCCACGTGATGCTATAGAGTCAGCCAAGTTAGTATCAGAGGCAGCCGTTGCCGTTAGGTGTCATGCACGTATCCTCCCAACGTGGATCCAGTACAGGAATGACAAAGACGAAACCCAGTTTAACACCTTCCTTGACCATTTATCCGTAAGTAATGTTATTCATCGCGATTTGTAATATTGTCTTGCTCTGTCCCATACTATCTAGCTTGCTCCTAATGAGACTCCCATTCTTTTTTCAACAGATGAGGTTCAAGTTGGATCCGAAAGATGATCCAACCAAACAAGCATGCACTCATGTTTTTTAGTCTGCTCTGCGACAGTAACAGTATCACCTTAGAAAAACTCACTTTGAAGGCAAGGCTAACAATGAAATCGCCCAAACATCTCCAAGACTGGACAGCCCTTGTTAAACACTGGTCTGATCAGAAGTATCAGGTAGGGTATATGTATGTGATCAGATCACATATTTAACTCATATTTACGTATGTGCCTTACAAGTCTATCTTCTTCTAGGCAAACTGTTTGAAGAACAAGACCAGCCGTTCTAAAGTGAAATTCCAATAGACAATAGGATCTTGTAGCTATATTGCACACTGTGAGGCTCTTGTAAATAGCTGCTATTTCCTCCTTTTTGCTGTGCCATATTATCGTATCTACATTGACTTGTTCCAAATATAGAGGAAAGCCCGTGCGGACAAAAAAGAACCTGAACCTAGTGCAGTGCAAATCTTCAAGGATTGTCACACCAGCAAGATGAAGGGCATGACTACACCAGTCCAAGCCGCTGTTGTAAGTCCTTACTCCTCATGCCTTTGAACTGCTTGTTACTGTGACGTGTTCATTTAACTGCTTGGTTTGCAGCCAATGTCAGTTACTCTGATCACTTTTATACACAATTGTCTTAACGTATCATTTCACCTTACACGGTTTAAAAGAAAGGAAGGATATTCTTTTGGTCTTGATTTGTTATCTAGTTGTGATGTTCACGTGCCCACACAATGATACAATGACCAGTTTGTTTGATATCCGTTTGCCCGTGATATGAATGATGTCATACTATGTTCATCATATTTTAAACCGTGTCTCTTTATCCTTAGATGTCAATAAATGTGAGGAAATAGAAAATACATTAGGCATGCTACATGGACATATGTTCCGAACATGATTTTATTATGTACTTACCACTAAAACACATGCTAAAGTATTACAGTGGTTCGCCAAAATAAGTTATGTATAAATGTGAAAGCTATTTTGTTTGTTTTTATCTCATTAGTAACTTCTTATCTGGTACAATAATATACAAAATTCAAACTTTCAGCAAGCTATGGAACAAATGATTGAACAGCCACAACCTCTTGAAGGTGACGAGGCTACCACAGGCACAATGTCACCTCTTGCTGCAGTGCATCAGTATCTCTCCACTAACAGTGCAAATGCACCTTCCTGAGTAATTCTGGGTTGGTTGTTAAGGTATCCTCATCGAAACCGCCTACTGAACAAAATCTTCCGGCTAGACAGAGTGATATATATGTGCTCCAGGCATAAGTCCAATCCCTAATGGATGTCGTTTCTGAAACAAGAATAGTGGTTGACAAATGTCGTCAAGATATGAATGGTTTTGAAACCAGACTATCAGACATTTGCTTCGTTGTTCAAGAGCAATGGCGCAAAAAAGGGGAAGGTCATGCTGCTCCATCAGATTCTACAGCCTAAAACATTACCACTCTGGTCAAATGATCTCTACTTCTATACATCTAATGGTGCATTTATCTGCAAGGAATGTAAACTTTTATGCCAACAAGCCTTTTGTTGTATGGTTGTAATTGATTTTGTTGTGATACAACATTTATTCTGCTGCCAAAGGCCATAGAAATTTGCAAGCTATTTTTGTATAGTGTAGGTTTAAAAATTCACCAGAGGGGGTGAATGGGAGATTCAAAAATTCTTGCGAATGTTTTGAACCGAACCCAAGCACAGCAGCGGAACAGACTAGATAGAAACCTGACTAGGCAAATAAGTTACTGAGGAACAAATCTATCAAGATAGGAAGCAATGATAATCTTTGCATAGTACAGAACAGGCTTAACTATCATGATGGTAATGCAATACATCACAAGTTGTAGCAGCATACGGGTAAGATAAGTGCAATGAGATAAAATGCTACTGAAAGAAATATGGAGATGTACTGAAGGATATCTAACCGAGCAACAAATAATGAGAAGATCAGGCTCGAAAGATAAACGATCAAAGGGTACAGTCGACAAAGTGCACAAGAAGTAACTGCTGAAGGTAATGCAGATAAGTAAAGTGAACCAGTGGTGCTCGATGGCGATAGAGGGATTTGGTAGACCAGTTCGCCCTTCTGCCAAAGGACTACGTCTGGTTGGAGGGACTTGTGATTGAACACAGGAGCAAAACTCTCTCTGACCTATTCTCCTTCAACTCGAGGCTGATCAGACCCTAGTTGATTTCACTCGTGGTAGATGCTTATCGGCGATCTCCAAACCTTCGACAGACTTCCTCGCAAACCACAATGACTCTTGGTTGCTGAAGATCTTGCTCGGTGAAGAAAACAACTCTTCAATCACTCGAGCCGACACCTATCCATCTAGAGAGTGTGCAGCTCTCAAGAGTAATAGGCACAAAAAATCTAACTCAGAACTACTGTGATGCTCAACCACTGTCTAAGTTTTGGTTTTGGGTTTTCTCTCGGTGGATTTTAAACTCAAATCTCTCAGAGAGGGGATGCTCAATCAATCTTCTCAGAAATCTTAAGCGGAGCAGCCAACGGACAACGTTGGAGCGGGGTGGCTATTTATAGCCGCAGCCTTCCCTAGAGGGAAATGACCAAATTGGACATACGGGACAGCCAATGGCCGAACGACACGAGTCCAACGGTTGGAATTAAGCACAACGGTAACATTCCTTGCGGAGCAAGAAATGCTAACTCCTCAGTCTGAAAGATATCTTCTGCAGCAACGAAGAACAACGTCTTCTGCTGGCAGATAATCATTCAAAGAATAATGAGATTTCTCCCACTCTTTCATAGGTTTGGGCTAAGCATCACAGTGGATCTAAGCTTCGAGAACCTATACCCCTCTTAATAGTACGGAGGTCCTATGACTCAAAAAGAGAAAACAACAACGAAAGTAATGCACTTCCTCACTTCGTCTTCTTTACTTCGACTTCAGTCAATTCCTTCGGACGACTCCGAACATGTATTGTTTCATGTCAACAATAACTTTAGGGGATCAACTCTTTTGCTTCAGTCTTCTCGCCTTCATGGCTTTGATAGATATAGCTAAATCATCTCTGCGTCACAGTTATTCTTCGGTGAAGTTCCTCGAACTTGCCTCCAAAGATAGCATTCTCTTTGGTTCTGCATGGACTGTTTCTCTCTTTGTGCACTAGCAAACAAATCAGTCCATGCATGTTTCTGTCAACAATCTCCAAAACACAAGAGGGCAAATATTGCACCAACACCGTGACCATAGTGGGCCATTAACAGGCCTAAACATAATATGGGCCCATAGTAATAACGAGCCGTTAACATGTCTAAATATCACGCAGGCCTTATTTGGCCCATAAATGACACGTGTCGTTAACAGGCCAAATCGCAGATTGGGCCAGAATATACCTAGGGCTTGTAGCGGGCCCAAAGATGATTGGGCCTAAAATGTGCCAAATAGCCCACTGGTCATTAGCAGGCCGAAATGTAGCTCAGCCCATGATGGCCCATTTACATGGCAGGTCGTTAACAGGCTGAAAGTCAGCACGGGCCGTAATTGCGCCGACCAACTACACGGGCCTTTAACAGGCTGAAAGTGCTGGTGGGCTGGATTTGTGTCATCGGTATATGGGCCATTAATAGGCCCGATTTGACATCGGGCCACATATGGCCCATGGATTGCGTCAGCCGTTAACAGGACGAAAGTCAGACCTGGCCGAAAATGGCCCAATTCCATCACGGTCTGTTTATGGGCTGAAAGTTTCATCGGGCCACAAATGGGCCCAAATGTAGCAGGACCTTAAATAGGCCGGAAACACACCGGGCCGTAATTGGGCCCAAATACAAAGCGTATTGTTAACGGGCCAGAAGTGACCATGGGCCACAATGATGAGAAATCCACAACGGGCTGGTGACGGGCCGATTTGACACTATTCGAACGGGCCTTACCCCCAAATGGGTCGTGTGCAAGCAGGCTATTAGTGGGCTAGCCCGCTAACTGTGACTGTGCTGGCCCTTTTAACCTAAATGGGCCACTGTTGGGCCATGCCACGTGTCACTGTTCCATAGGCGGGTATCGTCCAATGGATGGATGACATCTGACGCGACGTCGAGCTGACACGTGGTTCTGTTGGCGAATGAGAATTTTACACATGGAAAATCGCCATTGGTCAGGGCTGTTAACGGGTTATCAGATCCAAACCCGCACCCGATAGCTTAACGGCGACCCGTTATGGTGGATGCCATGTGTCGGTTACCCTTGACAAAAACACTTCCATGACGTGCCATTTATCGTCATGGAAGTGGACACTTCCATGATGATAATTTCAGTATTGTCATGGAACACTTCTATGACAGCACAGGTATGACTATCTTGATTCTGTCATAAAATCGTCACAGATGTACATGCATGATAGAAAACGTGACCTACTGTGAAAAACACGTATCATCACGGAAGTGTTTTTTTTGTAGTGTTGGTTGATGTTTAGCCTGCTGTGCTTAACATGCCTTTCGATGTACTTACATAGGACAATATTGGGAACAACTGTTGTTTTCCATCGAGGTTAGTTTCATCTCATGGCTTATATGTACTCCCTCCGCCCCACAATATAAGATGTTAATTCATCCAATATGTGAGTATATTGGATGTAATAAGATCTTATATAATGGGACGGAGGGAAAATTGTACTACATCATTGTGCAATTGCAGTTTAGCTTCTAATATTAACTTGGTGCTTGTAGGTACATATGTCATTCGTAAAGATACGCGCTTCGACCCTTTTTGCGTATGGGGTAATGAGATATTCATGAACCAGCATCAAGTGAGGAAACTGATAAAGATTGTTAGTAAAATGGGTCTAAAGATGGCAATTAAACTATTTGTTTACACTTTATCCAAGACAACAGTGAACTGCAGTATGGTAAATTAGAACTCTGTAGGCTTCTTTTTACTGCCCATAATGAGTTGTTACATGACAATGTCTGAATCTTTTTCCTTTGTAGTGGTTCCCAAAGCAGTTTACTCAAGATTACCTATCAAACTACATGATTGGTGGACATGCAAAGGTTAAAGTATTTCTACCAGACTACAATGACTATCTAGAAGTCCTCATGAAGACAGTGAAGGATGGGCAGTCAGCCATCGCAAGGGGTTGGACTAGAGTCGTGCGTGCTTTCGGCATGGAGGAGGGCATGCTATGGGCATTCCGCTTCACCTTGTTCAGCAACCAGAATGTCTTTCGCCTCTTTCTTTACCGTCTTTAATACAAGTATACAACCCTGGTTCATCATTCTTTATTTGGTGCTTATGTAATTCTTTTTTTATGTAATTCTTGAACATATGTACCTGTGAATCAAATAATGCATTGGTTGTTGAACCTGATGGATATGAATAAAGTTATTGTCTACTTTCAAATTCAAATCATGTACAATTTTGAATTGCAACAATTAAATTAGGGAGAAAATAAGCTCAGAAGGTCATTACACCGCACACGGTTTGCAAAGCACAACGTGTGTGATATACCTCATAATCCAACACGTTTCACAGAGAGAAAACGTGTGCGACCAGGCACACAATTCTCGTTTGCAAAGCGTGTGTGATGTCAGACAATATCACAAATGGTGCGACCAAATGAAATGTTTGTGATAGTCGCCCTATCGTACACGCTTTACAATCATGAACTGTTTGTGATGTCGTACGCATCGTAAACGTTGCACCACAGAATAGCGTGTGCCATAGTTATCCCATCCGACACGAGTACGACAGTCGAACGTTTCGTAAACTCATATGACACACGTACGATGGTTAAGTTATCTTCTTAATTATATATATCGCATACGGTTCAGGAAAAGAGAATGTGTGTGATAGCCTCGTTATAATACACGCTTTACAATCGTGAACTGTTTGTGATGAGGAGCGCATCGCAAACGTTGCACCATATAATAGCGCGTGCGATGGTAATACCATCCCACATGAGTAGCAAGGACGGAGCGTTTGGGAAAGATGCGGGCATCGCATACGCTTAGTTTTGCGAAACATATGCTTCCGTGCTCCCTATCGCAGATGATTTCTGGGTCGTGTGGGATGGACCCCCCCCCCCTATCGCACACACAGGCAAGGCGACAGTTTAAAACTCTGTCGCGGAAAGGGGTTAAAAACCATTTGTATAGCATGTCGTTGCACCAGTGTCTTGTGGTCCATCAAGCCACTCTATTTTAGAATGACTAGGAGAAACAAACTCCAACACCACATCCATATCCAGGATTGGGTCAAAGCAGTTGTATTCCGCAGATCAAAATGCCAATCCAGCTTCTGTTCTGTTCTACCCTGGAGTATTACCATCTTTATGTCAAGAATATCATGGGAATTGCACCACTTCTTATGAATTCTTGATGCAGTGATACTTCTCGCCATCATTATTCATCCTCGGTCTTCGTGTTGTTGTAACCGGAATACCGACAAGTGACTCGTGATGTGTGAAATCAATACTCCTAGCAACCCTGTTTCTTGGTAGTTAATGGACAATAATTTCATTCTAGTGTGTTGATTATTTAATCATCATTCTAAGATTGATTGTGCTACCTAGTCCATTTTTCTAGGTGCACTTCTCGATCAATGAGTTAGGACTGTGTCAATCCCTCGCTTTTTTTATCATATCGTCTTGCCCTAAAAAGCAAGATTGTTCTTGAGCTTAATAACATATAAGTGGTTCGTGATTTTCCGATTATCTTCTCGGGAGTATCACCAGGATGTTCCCTGACCATTATGTTGAGTTCGTGATCAATTTGGTTTCCCTATAAACCACCCCTTCTCCAAGAACCTGTGTTGGATACCCCTTAACTAGTTGGTTAAGCTAAACAACAACTTGGAGAGTTGGAAGATAAAGCTTTGCCTAACATAGTTCATTCGAAGGGATATCTTTTGTGTTTGGGTGTGTGTTGCAGAAAAATGATATCTTCACTGATTGATCTTCGCGATCAGTTGTTGGATCTATTGTCTTATCCAATCTTTGATTTCAGTATGGGCTATCGTCAAATCAAAATTAGAACCAACAATTTTTGTAATGTTGTTTTACTCATGGTTGTCTCCTCGATCATACAACATTATATCTTTTGGTCTGACCAATGCTATCACCTTGTTCACTTAATTGTGGAATTCACTCTATATGGAAACCTAGATGAATTGTTATTGAGCCCATGGGCAACATCCTCATCTTCTCCATAATTCGTGATGAACATTAAGCTAGTGTTGGAAACTTTTGTAAGCATTTTCTTCATGCCAACTCATGAAGTAGATGTTTTTTATGAAAGAAGTGACTTCCTCTATTTCACGTGTATTTGATGTAAGTTGCCGCCGTGAATTCGAGAAAGTTGTTTTGCTTCCTCTGAATCATTCCAAGTCAATCATTCATGTGCGAAGTATTCTATGGTTTGATAGACCGATCATCTCCATTCACTACTGCAGGCGACCGCTAACGCGACACATGAATCAGAGACCCCGCGACCAAACTGTGTGCGATGCATGAATCGCAAACGGTGTCGTAATAAAACCGTCGCCAATAAGACGAACTATGTGCGATGCCAGAGACATCAAGCACGATTCAGATTAGAGACTCGTGTGCGATACGTGGCATACAGTTCATCCATACGAACTATTTGCGATGAGCCAGAATAACAGAAATGTGCAACCAGTTCGAGGTGTGTGCGATATACGGCATATAGTTCACTCAAATGAACTGTTTGCGATGAGCCAAAACAACAGAAACAGTTCACCTTAACAAATGTGTGTGATACGCGGCAAACAGGTCAGTAATCAGAAATGTGTGGGAAGACCGATAACAACACAGACGATTCCGGCTAATAAGCCGTGTGTGTTGTGGGCAAACGGTTGGTGGTAAATAATTGTCAGCGATTGATGAATTCATCACCGACGGGTTCTGTAGTTTAGTCCGTGTGAGATATGATTTGCTCTGTCTGCACAACATCTATGCTCTGTCTACAGAACAACAACATATATACTTATAAGAACATGATTGCATAACCAAATTAAACTTCCAATTACATAACTGACTACAGATAGCGTTTGCACATCTAAGTAAACAATTACATGCATAATAAACTAGGAGAAACGATCATCATCTCAACTACTTCTTGTTGTGACGCTTGCCTCCAATGCTCTGCTTGTGGCTCGATCCCTCGTCGTCTACAGGAAGGAGGCGCTTCCTCATGTCAATGATCTGCATGTACATCTCGTAGCATGTGTACGCGTCCATGGTCGCGTACTTGAGGTGATCTTCATCCAGTATCTGGCAGGGAAGGAGGGCAGGTCACCTCGCTTAGGATGCATGCCAGCGCCGCCGCTGCAGCAGGTTGGGCGATTTGGCTTCTTCTACCGCCCATCTGAACAGCCGCACCGGGTTCGTATACCATTCCGCAGGCATGCGCGTTCTCTCCTCCGCAATCGACTCCGTGAATATGATCTCTGCCATTAGTGCCAGCTCCAAGTCGGCGCGATGCTGCCAGATGCTGACATCCCTCAGCATCTCTGTCCTGAGATCGACTTGCGCCTCCACCTTGTGCTTCGCCATGCGAAGCTCCTTCGAACATGTCTCCAATCGATGCCTTGCTTCCTCGATCCGATTTGCCCTTGCTGCCCACCACCTCCAACGCAGCCTCGGCATGTCCTCCGGCGCCATCGATTTGTGAGTCCAGAGCAATGGATCCCCTCTAATAGATACGTGGGTTTCTCTTAACAGCGGCAGTGCCGCGGGCCGCGGTGAGAGGGAAGCCTGCGGGATGCTGGGATCTAGGGGATTATCCATGGTGTAATCTGATGGGTGAGACGGGGAGGCGAGCGCGGAAGGCCAGATTTGGGGGCTGCGAGAGGAAAGAGACGATAGAGAGCGAAGAGAGGATAGAGAGAGAAGGAGGAGCAGCGCAAACAAGGTGAACACGGAGTGGGTGAGGAGAAAAAATTGACCGCGCCAAATTTCCAATGAACACATCCCATTAATTCGGTTATTATAATTGCCAGAGTAGAATCACTGCCCACTTCCTTATCGTTTTCCTCTTCCACCACGCATTCATGCAAACATAATTAAATTTTGGAGGTAGTTGGTTGGCTCATACGTGGGAGGGGAAAAACTAAAAACTAAAAACACTTTTAATGATGAGAAAGACAGTTGGGCAATTGGTGCTAATTAAGAAAGTGTGACTAAAATTCTTGGAAAAAATTGAATTCTCTTAGGCGCCCTACGGACCTGGATGTTTCGTGTGCGATTATGTGTGTACAAAAACCTTTGAAAATGCAAACAAGTTGTTTGCAATGGTAGGAGCATCGCACACGATGCGTGGTGCGAGTACTCATGAGTGATGATTTGTAAGTTACACATATGTTTCCTTATGTTAACACGTGTGTGATAACACGTGACACCGCATACGGTTGTGTGCTGGGAATTGTGTGCTCCACTTAGTCTTCCCGCGCAAGCGCCAGCCACAGGGGTAAATTGTAAATCCCCAATCCCCTAGCCAGCTACTAGCTAGCTACAAAAAACCACAACAATGGCCGACAGCGGCGACTCACTACAGATCCCCTTGCTAGCTAGTTACCCACACATACCGGCATACCCGGCCCCAACGGCCGACGACCGGATGGAGTTGGGCGAGAGCGGAATTGAGGCTGCCAGCGCGATGGTCGGCTTTTCGGTCGACGGCCATGCCGCCGCCTCTCCCGATGACAGCCAGACGAGGCAGGAAACATGGTATGAGCAAGCCACCAGGTTAGCCAGGGTCATCCTGAAAGCAGCTAGGGATCGCCAGCGGACGATACTGCGGGCTCGGCGTAGAGTGTGGCGGATGGTGCGGGCGGCGGAGCAAGAACCGCGACAACGCAAGGACAACTGCGGCAGTGGTGGCCGCCGCACGAGGCGCAGACTTATGTCCCAGATGGAGGAGGGCGCAGCGCCGGGCGTCGCCAGGGCAGGCCTGGGGACAGTGACGGCAGCCCTGGCGAGAGCCAATGTCTCATTGCCGCCGGGGCGATGTACGCCGAGCCGGCGGTCGCAGCAGCCCTGGTGAGAGCTGCACCCGATGCAGTACCGGCGATCACCGATGTCGAGGCTGCCCCAGCCTCGATTGATCAAGGTGGTCATCGACTTGGCGACCTCCTCTCCTCCTGAGCCAAGCAGGATAGACACGATGATGGACGATGGCAGTTGTGCGTGCTGGGTTAAGGGGCAGTAGCTCTTTTTGTGCGCGCGCGGTTTGTTATATTGATGTAAATTAGGGAGCTAATAATGGTTTGTAAATTACTCCTCGAACTAGGCACTGGACCAATTTGAGCATATATATGCTCGATTGATTATTTGTTCATGCATGTCAAATATGTCAATTGTATGGGCTGGCCTATCTATATATTATCTCATTTTGCAATATGGAAAATTTAAGAACCTGAAAAACAGCATTTGAGTAACATATAGTGGTGACACTATTTAACAAAAGGTGATACTAATACTTTCCATGAAATGAACAATTTTGACAACCATATGGTCCATATCTACATACTTAAGATAGGCCAACAACCACAACTATCCGCTGGAAGTAGCTTGATGACGGTGACTCGGCATCTCGTCAATGAAAAGGAAGATCCCTCCTGTGCCTTGGTAGAGCATGAGTATAACAGTGTCTCCGATTTTTAAATGTTGATGCATTGCCAGGACAACCGAGAACCTATTAATTTGAATGGTTCCATTTGTGCGGGAAATGCAGTACCTTGCAATCACTTTGGCGTTCTTAGCAGGCACAAGTGTAATTCGACCACTCCGGGAAATCAATTCAGGAATAGCTGCAGCGGGCAATTTCTGTTGCAATGAAGAAAAAAACCAATTGTAACATATCGTTGAAGCTATATATAGTTTATGAACAACAACATACAAATAAGACTTTGTACCAGCATTTTGTTCACACAATTGGTCTTGTTCAATGTGTGCACTAGTGGTAGATTTATTCCCATCCCAAATCTAGCGTCCATACGCTGTGCTAGGTCTTCTAGATTAGCAACAAATTGTATGACATGGTCCAACTCTTTCTAGTGAAATTTGGTATGCTAAGTAACATACAGTTTGTTAACTATGCATCCAACATATCCTGCTTAAAAGGTGGAAAGGGATTATTTATTCAGAACATGGCAGAAGAATAGTGGGCATAAATTGGTAATTGGAAGTTGATACTGGCTAGTAACAGAGTCATAAAATGAAATCCCAATTGGTTACTCAAATAGTAATCATTTAGCCAGAACAATTACTTTAATTTTGCTAATAAGTAATAAGCCAACATGGAGAAATTTGAAAGAACACTAACCTCGATCAGACTGTGGTCGGCTGATGACGCTGGGGAAGTAAACATTCATGTTTATTTGACCAGAATGTGGTGCACGCACTAGAATTTTATTGCCAGCTTTCAGTACATAAAACTTAGAAAAATTTCTCCAAAGCTCTGCATTGAAATAGGAGTGACCATCTTTATCAACGTTTACCCTAACTGTCATTGTAAATCTATGTTGCGTGGTCAATATGACATCCATGGAGTCATCAACAAAGTAAAGGCCAAGATCTCCTTGTACACGTGTTCTTGCAAAGCAAGGGATGTACTACGGGAAATGAAAATTAAGATCGTTACATGCAAATATGGGAATAATTGAGAGAACAGAACAATAGCTGAAAGCAAAGTACAAAAATATATAATTAAACAGATAATGTAACCAAGATTTCATGCAAATATGAGAGTAACTGAAAGAACAATACATCATTTTTTAAGGGAACAAATACAACATTAATTTGCCTAATTTACAAAAAAAATCCTCTTTGACGTCTATGGTGCATGTCGCACCTTTTATCCAAATATAGCAATATATGGTATATGTTCATAAAATTGGGACATGCCAACCGTGGTAGGATGAGATTGAACATACCGTGCGCTCCCTGAAGTCATCTGGTATGGTGAGATAGAACTTCTTGTCCGACTGGCCGCGACCACAGTGGCCTGATTTGTGCTTGCATTGTGGACACTAGAATGAAAAACCTCGAATCGGCTATAAGAAATATGAATCCACGGTGATTTCCGCCGGGTGATTAACAGGGACAGACGGACTGCGATAAGAGATGAGCGAATATTTTGCTAAATTAATTACCTTGTTCTCCATGAGAGAGAGAGAGAGAGAGAGAGAGAGAGAGATAGCAACCCCGGCTCAAGCCCGTGGAAAATCCCGCAGAAAACAACAATCGACTAGATTCGAGAAAGTCGGTGTCGATAGGCGTCGGCGAGGGGAAGAAACCAAATGTGGTGGTGTTTGTTGGCGGCAGCCGGCTGCAAGGGGCGCCATCGAGATCAAAGATTTCGGCAAACCTGTCGAGAATGAGCAACGACAACGTATGCTAGAGGCGGTGCAGACAGGCGGCGGCAAGTGGCAGCGACGAAATCCTGTGACGTTTGGCGCGGGGCCGATTCCCGCCGGCGACAGTCGTCAGCTAAGGGGTGGCCGCGGCAATAGAAGTTGACAGGCAGAGTTGCGGAGAGTGCAGTGTGAGTGAGGAGTGGGGATGAAGGGGGAGGGGTGAGGGTTTTCTTTTCTCTATTGACATGTTGGTGAGGGTTTTCTGCGCCCAAATAATGCGCTGCGGAGGCAACGTTTCGTAAAGGCAACCTGTGTGATTAATGTTACCAAGATTGGAAGGGAATCCAAATTTCCTTCATCGTTCGTCCTTGAGTTTTTTTATACGATCAACATAGACCCTAGAATGCACCTTGTTCAAATTTGGCACTTTTCCGGGCTCATTTACTATATTTGGGCCATTATTTGCATTTTCTAGGCATTTAAGCACATAATTCAAATTCGCACAATCGGTGCATGAAAAAGGTGCACAATAACGGTTTGAAAAATCAAGCTTGTGGTATTTAGTAAATTTCCATGCCTTTTACAATGGAATGGGGAGAGATTTCAATGATATGTGTGGCAAGAGTCAACCATAAACGTGTCGTTTAATGGTTTATCAACTCAAGAAAATTAAAAAAAACATGCCTAAAAAAGATGATACCTGGCATGGTGCCATGGTATGACCTCAACATGCCGTGGTAATTTTTTGAGAAGGTTTGGCTAATGTTCTTATACACGCTCTTCATAAATCGAACCATCACAAAGAAAGTTTTGTGGTTTCGGGAGGAAAAGCACCAAGTTTGAATGGGGGTCCAAATTTCCTTCGTCGTTTGTCCTCGGGTTTTTTGTATGATCAACATACACCCTAGAATGCACCATGAAATAGTGCACAAAAATGGTTTGGAAAATCATGTTTGTGGTATTTATTAAATTTGCATCCCTTTTACGAGGAATGGGGAGAGATTTCAAGGACATGTGTCGCACGAGTCAACCACAAACGTGTCGTTTAATGGTTTTTTCAACTCTAGAAAATTGAAAAACATCCCTGAAAAAGATCATACCTGTCATGATGCCCCTAGTGCCATGGTATGACCTCAGTATTCTATGGTAAATAAAATGGCAAATTTTGGCACAAGTTGTAACGATAAATCCTTGAAAACGAGAGCATCTCACAAGAAGAATAACTGTTTCCAAAATGATAAAATGGCAATTTGGACTTGAATTACGGTGACTTCATCATTTTGTGTCCAAACTATTTACACGGTGCGGAACCACCATCAGCCGCTAGATTTGAATTTTTTGCGCATTTCAGGACTCGTTTGATATACTTAAGCACTTTATAGCATTTACTTGACATTTAGCGCATATAAGTCAAATCCCAGCTACAGCTACACGGGTGTGATGGGAGGGATGTGGATTGCCATTCGATCGCGGTGCATCCTACGGTGCACACGCGCGATCCACGTGGCTGGGGTTCCGGCCAATCAGAACGCATCGCACGATAGAGTCATCCCACACTACTTTCATAAGCAGCGAAAATGAACCGTATGCGATAATAAATCACCAGGATTTCAAGGGAATCCAGATTTCCTTGGTCGTCCTCCCTTATTTTTTTTCTACGATCTACATAGACCCTAGAATGCACCGTCTTCAAACTTGGCACTTTTCCGGGCTCATTTACTATATTTGGGCCATTATTTGCATTTTCTAGGCATTTATGCACATAATTCAAATTGGCACGACTGGTGCATGAAAAGGTGCACAATAACAGTATGAAAAATCAAGCTTGTGGTATTACTAAATTTCCATGCCTTTTATAAGGGAATTGTGAGAGATTTCGATGATATGTGTCGCAAGAGTCAACCACAAACGTGTCGTTTATTGGTTTTTCGACTCTACAAAATTGAAAAACATGCCTGAAAAAGATGATACCTGGCATGGTGCCATGGTATGACCTCACCAAAGCATGGTAATGTTTTGAGAAGGTTCGGCTAATGTCGTTGCACACGCTCTTCATAAACCGAACCATCACAAAAGGAAGTTTTGGTGGTTTCGAGAGGGAAATCACCAAGTTTGAAGGGGAATCCAAAGTTCCTTCATCGTTTGTCCTTGAATTTTTTTTCTATGATCAACATACACCCTATAATGCACCGTGTTCAAATTTGGCACTTTTTTGGGCTAATTTACTATATTTGGGCAGTTATGTGCATTTTCTAGGCATTAATGAACATAATTCAATTTCGCACAATCGATCCATAAAAAAGTGCACAAAAATGGTTTGGAAAATCATGCTTGTGGTGTTTACTAAATTTGTATGCCTTTTACGAGGAATGGGGAGATATTTCAAGGACATGTGTGGCAAGAGTCAACCACAAATGTGTCGTTTATTGGTTTTACGACTCTATAAAATTGAAAAACATGCCTGAAAAAGATGATACCTGGCATGGTGCCATGGTATGACCTCAGAAAAGCATGGTAATTTTTTGAGAAGGTTTGACTAATGTCATTGTACACGCTCTTCATAAACCGAACCATCACAAAAGGAAGTTTCGTGGTTTCGAGAGGGAAATCACCAAGTTTGAAGGGGAAACCAAACTTCCTTCGTCGTTTGTCCTTGAGTTTTTTTGTATGATCAACATACACCCTATAATGCACCATGTTCAAATTTGGCAATTTTCTGGGCTAATTTACTATATTTGGGCAGTTATGTGCATTTTCTAGGCATTAATGCACATAATTCAATTTCGCACAATCGGTCCATGGAAAAGTGCACAAAAACGGTTTGGAAAATCATGCTTGTGGTATTTACTAAATTTGCATGCCTTTTACGAGGAATGGTGAGAGATTTCAAGGACATGTGTCGCAAGAGTCAACCACAAACATGTCATTTATTGGTTTTTCAACTCTGGAAAATTGAAAAACATGCCTGAAAAAGATGATTCCTGGCATGGTGCCATGGTATGACCTCAGTAAAGCATGGTAATTTTTTGAGAAGGTTCTAATGTCATTGTACACGCTCTTCATAAACCGAACCATCACAAAAGGAAGTTTTGGTGGTTTCAAGAGGGAAATCACCAAGTTTGAAGGTTAATCGAAAGTTCCTTCGTCGTTTGTCCTTGAGTTTTTTTTCTACGATCAACATAGACCCAATAATGCACCGTGTTCAAATTTGGCACTTTTCTGAGCTAATTTACCATATTTGGGCTGTTATGTGCATTTTCCAGGCATTAGTGCACATAATTCAATTTTGCACAATCGGTCCATGAAAAAGTGCACAAAAACGGTTTGGAAAATCATGCTTGTGGTGTTTACTAAATTCGCATGCCTTTTACGGGGAATGGGGGGAGATTTCAAGGGCATGTGTGGCAAGAGTCAACCACAAACGTGTCGTTTATTGGTTTTCCAACTCTAGAAAATTGATAAATGGCAATTTGGACTTGAATTACGGTGACTTCATCATTTCACGTCCAAACTATTTACACGGTGCGCAAGCACCATCAGCCGCTAGATTTGATTTTTTTTTTGCACATTTCAGGACTCGTTTGATATACTTAAGCACTTTATAGCATTTACCTGGCATTTAGCGCATATAAGTCAAATCCCAGTTACAGCTACACGGGTGTGATGGGAGGGATGTGGATTACCGTTCGATTGCGGTGCATCCTACGATGCACACGCGTGATCCGTGTGGCTAGGCTTCCAGCCAATCAGAACGCAACACACAACAGGGTTAGCGCATACGGTTCTCTTAGGCAATCAGATCTCGAGTGCTCTAAAAGACCACCGCACTATACGGTTGTCCGGCAAGTCCGTCCCAGAGCTCTCTCCAAGCGTCGCCGTCCATGCCACCGCGCCGCACACTAACTGGTAAGGAAGTGATGGCATCCCGGCGCACCGAGTTCATCGTCGCCTGCGATCGCACACTATCTGGTAAGGAAGCAATGGCATCCCGACGCGCCGAGTTCATCGCCGCCCACGACCGCACACCTACGTGGGCGGACTTTGAAGCTGCCATGGCCGAATGGGCGGTGGAGCAAGAGGAGGCCAAATCCGCACAGAAGGAGCGGAAAAGGCAGAAAGCACTCAAGAAAAGAGAGTCCCGTTGCCGTAAGAAAGAAGCGGCCGCACGCGCTACTGAGGAGAGCCAGGCGGAGATTCAAGCACGGTGGGCTGCCACCGACAAGGCCGGTAAGGAGTACGACGGCGTCTGGGGCTGGCCAGCATGCGAGAAGTAGTTAGTGTGTGTGTGTCGACCGTACGTTTGTTTAATTAATTATGAGCATCTACTACTACTACTACTTAATGAAGAGATTTTTAAATTTGCAGGCTCCATCTCTAGATGCTAATAGATATTTTAATTTTTAGGAGACCACAAAACACACGGTTGCTATGGCGTATCGTGTGCGTTAATGATCCATAGGTCGGTTAGAAAACATCGCACACATACCATCACGACCGCCCGTGACTGATTTAATCAACTACACGTGTACAATATTTTGAATACGGGATCCGCCAATTTTCTCTTTTCTCGCACACGAGTATATTACACGCTTCGTCTGCGTTGTGTGTTTCACCCATGTAAGTTTCAAGTTTCGCAGCAAAATTTTCAGTAGGCGAGGGATTTCAGAATTTATCCCCCCCACCCACCCCCATCCCCACCCATCACATTTATGCACTATCTCCCCAACCTCCCGGCAGCTCAAACCACCGCCGCCGCAACCACAGCTTCAACCACATCTACGTTCTACCCGAGCCCGTCGATCCAATCAGGTAACCCACCGATCTCCATCACCACCCCGGCCTGATTGCCTAGATGGCGCCTGTGAAACATCCTCTTGCCTCCAAATCCCCACCCCCTACTGCAGAGCATCGCCGCGTAAGTGTAACCACATATCACGCGGGAGGTCGAGGAGCTGATGGCGGTCGATAGCGCGGTGGCCGCTGTGCGTGTCGACCTGGAGGAACACCTCACCTCCGCCGCCGCTGACTTGGTGCGGGCTATAGCCCAGATGAAATGCCCCAGCAACTACCCCTCGGGATTTACCAAGTACGAACTGTCTAGTTCAATTTTACCAATACTAGTTGCAAGGGCTATGTTTTGTACAGTTGATGTATTAAGCCTATTGTAGTTAACACGCCTAACCATTCTTAGCTATTTTCCCTACCTTTTTATAGACAACTGGGCCATTCTCTGCTCTAGCAGCACTTGCCTTGCGATGTTTAACTCTGTCAATTTCAATTTCATCAGTACCAGTTTCAATGGCTATATTAGGTTGTCTGTACTTAACGCATGCCATGTTTATTTCAGTAATGTACACTGTCATGTTGAAGTATGAACTGCCCAGTTAAATTTCACCAATACCAGCTAGAAACTTACAATGCCTGACTTAGGTTGCTGTCAAGCCTGTTGTAGCAAACAGTTCTATCCATTTTTTAATCTATCCGTTTACTACCGTGCTACTCTATGCAATGAAGATATCACTAGAGATGTTGTCGTTTTATTACCATTTTCTAATTTTGGTGGATGTTAACCCTGTTGTAGTTAACATGCCTTTCCATGTACTTACACAGGGCCACAATGGGAAATGTTGTTGTTTACCGTTGAGGTTAGTTCCATCCCAATGTCTTATAGTATTTTACATCATTTGTGCAATTGCAGTTTAGCTTATAGCATTTACGTGCTTCTTGTAGGTACACATGTCAGCGGCACTGATCCACGCTTCAACCCAAAGGAACACCTTGCCTCCGCCGCCGCCGACTTGGGGCGGGCTCTGGCCCAGATGAAGTGCCCCACCAACTACCCCTCGGGATTTACCAAGTAGGAACTGTCCAGTTCAATTTTACCAATACCTGTTGCAATGGCTATGTTTTGTACGGTTGATGTATTAAGCCTGTTGTAGTAAACACGTCTAACCATTCTTAGCTATTTTCCCTACCTTTTAATAGACAGATGGGCCATTCTATCCTCTAGCAACACTTGCCTTGCGATGTTTAACTCTGTCAATTTCAATTTCATCAGTACCAGTTTCAATGGCTATATTAGGTTGTCTGTACTTAACACATGCCTTGTTTATTTCAGTAATGTACACTGTCATGTTCAAGTATGAACTGTCCAGTTCAATTTCACCAATACCAGCTAGAAACTTACAATGCCTGACTTAGGTTGCTGTCAAGCCTGTTGTAGCAAACAGTTCTATCCATTTTTTAATCTGTCCCTTTACTACCATGCTACTCTTCGCAATGGAGATATCACTAGAGATGCTGTCGTTTTATTACCATTTGCTATTTTTGGTGGATGTAGTTAACATGCCTTTCCATGTACTTTACGCAGGGCCGCAATGGGTGATGCTGTTATTTGCCGTCGAGGTTAGTTGCATGCCATGTCTTATAGTTTTTTACATCATTTGTGCAATTGAAGTTTAGCTTCTAACATTTACTGGTTGCTTGTAGGTACATATATCAGCGGTCCTGATCCACGCTTCGACCCCTTTTGCGTATGGGGCAATGAGATATTCATGAACAAGCGTCAAGTGAGGAAACTAAGAAAGATTGTTAGGCAGAAGAGACGGGTGATGGGAATTAAACTCTTTATTTACACTTTATCCAAGACAACAGTGAACTTTAGGATGGTAAGTAATCTGTTGCCTTTTCCCCCTGCCCACAACGAGTTACTCTATTAGACATGAATTCCTGAAAGTTTTCTCTTTTCAGTGGTTTCCGAAGCAATTTACTCATGATTGCCTTGCAAACTACATGACCGGAGTGGAGGCAACTAAGGTTAAAGTATATAATTCATACTACCATGATAATGGTCTAGAAGTCTTCCTGAAGGCAGTGAAGGATGGGAGGGCGATCGTCACAAGGGGTTGGACAAAAGTTGTGCGCGCCTTTGGCATGGAGGAGGGCACATTATGAGCATTCCGCTTCTGCAACACTATCGGCAGCCAAAATGATTTACACTTCTCTCTTCACCTTTACCGCCTCTAAATATTGTGGTTCATCATAGTTAACCTGCTGCCTAATTCTGTAATTACTGAACACATTGTACTGAGATTTTGATTTATTGATTGGTTGTTGAACCATTGTGATGAGAATATGAAATATTTAAATTCCACAGTATTCAAAATTTGAAAATTTCCAATTCGAATAATAAATTACAGGAAAAATGAAATTAAATAGCAGGTATTAAAACACCATACACACGGTTAGAAATAAAACAGCGTCTGCGATGGTAAAATAAAGAACACACGATTTTTTCACAGAAAACTTGAGCGATACTCAGCGGTCGAACGCACGGTTTATTCTCATACACGTGTCGAATTGCCATAAGTATTACACACATTTCCATATGATGTGCGTGTGCGATTCTTGCCTGAAAAAGAAGACAGTTCACATTTGGAGACCGTGTGTGATAGGTATACCTATCACACACGGTTATGAAAATGGACACGTTGGCGATAGTAGAGACACCGCACACATTTTATATTTTTGAACTGTGTGTGATAGTGTACGTATCGCAAACAGACTGGTAGAAATAAATATTTGTGATATCCACCTTTTGCACACGTAGATATCTGCGATATCGTTTCGGATGTCTCGCAGATCACAAACGTAGTGCCCGTGTCTAACATGTGAGATAGTCCGTGACTTCGCATACGATTACTTTACAAAAATCGTCAGCAGCGGGTCGCCCTATCGCAGATGTTTTCTGGGTTGTGTGGGAAGAACCCCCCCCCCCTATCGCACACACAGACAAGGCGACGGTTTAAAACTCTGTCGTGGAAAGGGGGTAAAAACCGTTTGTATAGCACGTAACGGTACCAGTGATTCCATATGTATTCCCTAGCACAACAAGCCACTGATTGATTTGTTCAAGAAAAAGGAGTCTGTTCTAAGGTTAATACTTTAGACTTCCACGTGGAGACTTCGATATCTTCAATGATGGTTCCCAACCAGAACTCGGTTGCATTTTGTTTTAAGATTTCTATGTGGGCACGATTGTCTTGGACATTCTGCTCACATGTATCTTGCAAGCCATCTCATGTTTTGGAGCTTGCTTCTGTAGTTCATTTCTCGAGAATCTCGCAATGTCATCTCTTCGATTTGTGTTGCAACCTTTCTCTTTCAAACATGCTGAGTCTGGAATATCATGACACCAACTAGATCTGAATCTTAGGCAGATATGATGGTTGGAACATTCCTCAAGAACAATAATATTGGTCTTTCTAAACCGGTAAGTTGATGTTGTGGCCAACACCCCTGTTCGGAAGCCCTAATGTTATAGTATCTTGTTCAGCAATTTGGCCACTCCCCATGAGGATTTCGTATGACTTATTCTGGAAGTTGTTCCTTATGAATCCTTTTTGTTTCTGAAGTCTGACCTTTACTTGATGTTCTAGATACCAAACAGTACCTATAATTGGGTTATGCTAGTACAACAAGGAGAACATTAGAAGCGGAGTGCTAAATGTCTCTCGGTCGGTCATCTAGATTTCGTTCCCTTGGCATAGCCAAGGTGAAATCTGAGAAAGTGTTGTCTTCCTTTGCATCTGCATCCTCCATCACTATTCATCATGGTAGTATGAGGTGTTGCCAAGATCTTTGGCATATATGTTGGTAAAAACCCTGATGAATATGGAAATGCTCAAGTTCTTGAAAGCACGCTCAGACACTAGGTTATATCCTCGGTATCAATTGGAATGTGCCCTCAGTTTGCCGAAAGTTCTATAACCATAGTTTCCATTCCAATCTGAATATGTCATTCTTTCGAATTCTTTCCAACGATCAATTGCACACTTGCCTTAGTCTGGTACAAAGAGTTTCAATGATCCCTATATCAAAATTAATTCTTTTTTGCCTGACTTAGGAAATAATTCTACGAGTCACCTCTCCTAAGGTGCCTTGCTATGGTACCAAGGGTAGTTAACTCCTCACTACCTTGAAACCCATCCACCATCTTCTTAAGCGTGGAATTGTTGCCTACCAGATTGAACCTTGGTCATCTATTTCTTTCCATCACCCCTGATGTGTGTTTTGTGTCTCAGCTCAAGAGACGTTCTTACATCTCATTCCGTGAGTTGGTCGTGAGTTGCTCGATCTTTGAGAAGATCGATTCCTGTAGAGCTTCCCCGTTCTTTTGTCATCGTGTTGGATAAAGATCTCGAAAGCAAAGACGTCAAGATCAAGACGGCGTAACGGATCAACGTTCTCAAGAAATGCAAATTGGATCATGAAGACAGTGTCAGTTCCATGTCCCCTCTTCCATCTTACCTCACGTCTTGAATCTCGCGACGAGATTCTTGTTTAGTGGGGGGTGAGTTGTCACATCCCTAGAATATTGCTTGTAAATAGTTGCATCTGCATCCATGCATCATGTTTAAAATTCAAATGAATTTGGAATGGCGATGTTCAAACCCTAGCACCAAAATAATTCAACTAGGTTCAACTTAAAAATATTTTCAATGAACCCAAAATGCCCTTCAGAAAAGTTCATGATTTTTGAAAAGGTGAAAACCTCTGCCAAAAATGATGCACATATTTCTAGGACATTTTTGGATTTTGAATTAACCCATATTGTATTTGAATTGGAGCATTTAAATGCTATAACTATTTTAAATGCTCCAAATATTCTGGAAATTATTGAGGGCCTCTGCAATAATTCAGTTAGTGCCCCCAATTATTTCAGGAGTTATAAAAAATTATTTCGTATTTTAATCAAATCAAAACAAGTTACAGAAAAGAAAATAGAAAAAAAGGAGAAACCTACCTGGCCGGCCCAGTAGACAGCAAACCCACCAGGCCCAGGCGCCAGTTGTCCTCAACCTCGTGCTAGTGGGCACGAGGGCGTGTGCCCGTGGCGCGCCACCTCCTGCTTGCCTGCATGCCTCCCTCGCCACGTCGAAGTGCTGGATAGACTCCACAGAGTCGTCCGGATCGAGCCGAGGCCCGCTCACTCTCCCCCTCGCTCTCCCTCGCCCGCCCATCGCCATGGCCAAAACCACCGCGAGCTCTCCGCTGTGAACGATGTAGCCACTGACTCCCCCTCGCCTCCCCAAGCTGTCTAATATCTCCGCCGAGCCCCGATGCACCTCTCCAACGAAGGAAGCGAGCCCAGACGGCCTCCATAATCGCCACCATCGTCTTCTTCACCGTCGGCCGCCGGGGATCTCTAATACGTCTATTTTGCATCATGTTTTCCTACTGTTATTTATAGTGTTTTCTATCAAAATAACACTTTGTGGAGCAATTCTAATGCCTTTTCTCTCTTAATATGCAAGATTTACACAAGGAGGGAGATTGCCGGCAGCTGGAATTCTGGACCTGAAAAAGCTATGTCAAAGATACCTATTCTGCACATCTCCAATTGAGCTGAAATTTTACGGAGATTTATTTTGGAATAAAAAAAAATACTGGAGCCAAGAAGTACCAGAGGGGGCCACCCAGGTGCCCACGAGGCACCAGGGCGCGCCACCCCCCCCCCAGGCGCGCCCTGGTGGCTCGTGGGGCCCCTGGCCAGCCTCTGGCCCCCATTTTCTGGTATACAAGTCCATTTGCCCTAGAAAAAATATAGAGAAGACTTTCGGGATGGTGCGCCGCCGTCTCGAGGCGGAACTTGGGCAGGAGCACTTTTGCTCTCCGGCGGAGAGATTTTGCCGGGGATACTTCCCTCCGGGAGGGGGAAATCATCGCCATCGACATCACCAACGATCCTCTCATCGTGGGAGGAGCAATCTTCATCAACATCTTCACCAGCACCATCTCATATCAAACCCTAGTTCATCTCTTGTATTCAATCTTTGTCTCAAAACCTCAGATTGGTACCTGTGGATTGCTAGTAGTGTTGATTACATCTTGTAGTTGATGCTAGTTGGTTTATTTGGTGGAAGATTATATGTTCAGATCCATTATGCTATTCAATACCCCTCTGATCTTGGACATGAATATGGTTTGTGAGTAGTTACTTTTGTTCTTGAGGACATGGGAGAAGTCTTGTCATAAGTAATCATGTGAATTTGGTATTCGTTCAATATTTTGATGATATGTATGTTGTTGATTCTCTTAGTGGTGTCATGTGAACGTCGACTACATGACACTTCACCATCTTTGGGACTAAGGGAATGCATTGTGGAGTAGTAATTAGATGATGGGTTGCTAGAGTGACAGAAGCTTAAACCCTGGTTTATGCGCTATTCCGTAAGGGGCTGATTTGGATCCATATGTTTAATGCTATGGTTAGAGTTATCTTAATTCTTCTTTCGTAGTTGCGGATGCTTGCGAGAGGGGGTAATCATAAGTGGGAGGCTCGTTCAAGTAAGAACAGCACCCAAGCACCGGTCCACCCACATATCAAATTATCAAAGTAGCGAACGCGAATCAAACCAACATGATGAAAGCGACTAGATGAAATTCCCATGTGTCCTCGAGAACGCTTTGCTTACTATAAGAAATCGTTCCGGCTTGTCCTTTGCTATAAAAAAGATTGGGCCACCTTGCTGCACTCTTTCTTACTATTGCTACTTGTCACGTGTTACAAATTATCTTGCTATCAAACTACTCGTTACCGATAATTTCAGTGCTTGCCGAAAATACCTTGCTGAAAACCGCTTGTCATTTCCTTCTGCTCCTCGTTGGGTTCGACACTCTTACTTATCGAAAGGACTACGATTGATCCCCTATACTTGTGGGTCATCAAGACTCTTTTCTGGCGCCGTTGCCGGGGAGTGAAGAGCCTTTGGTGAGTGGAATTTGGTAAGGAAACATTTATATTACGTGCTGAAATTTACTGTTACTTGTCACTATGGAAAGCAATCCTTTGAGGGGTTTGTTCGGGGTATCTTCACCTCGACCAGAAACACAAATAGTTGCTCCTCAACCTACTGCACCTAATGAAAATATTTCATATGAAATTCCTCCAGGTATGATAGAGAAACTGCTAGCTAATCCTTATGCAGGAGACGGAACGACACATCCTGATATGCACTTGATCTATGTGGATGAAATTTGTGGATTGTTTAAGCTTGCAGGTTTATCCGGAGATGGAGTTAAGAAGAAAGTATTCCCTTTATCTTTGGAGGGAAAGGCATTGACATGGTATAGGCTATGTGATGATACTGATACATGGGACTGGAACCGATTGAAACTGGAATTCCATCAGAAATTTTATCCTATGCATTTGGTTTATCGTGATCGGAATTATATATATAATTTTTGGCCTCGTGAAGGAGAAAGCATCGCTCAAGCTTGAGGGAGGCTTAAGTAAATGATGTACACATGCCCCAATCATGAGCTCCCAAGAAAAATTATCTTACAGAATTTTTATGCTCGCCTTTCTCATGATAATCAAACCATACTCGATTCTTCTTTGACTGGCTCCTTTATGAAGAAAACTATTGAATTCAGATGGGATCTTCTGGAAAGAATTAAACGCAACTCTGAAGATTGGGAACTCGACAAAGGTAATGAGTCAGGTATAATACTTGAGTTCGATTGTGTTAAATCTTTTATGGCCACCGATGCTTTTCATAAGTTTAGCACTAAATATGGACTTGACTCTGAGATAGTAGCTTCCTTTTGTGAATCATTTGCTACTCATGTTGATCTCCCTAAGGAGAAGTGGTTTAAATATCATCCCCCTGTTAAATAAAAGATTGAGGAACCTGTTAGTGTTAAAGAAGAAACAATTATTTACCATGTTGATCCAGTTGTGCCTACTGCTTATATTGAGAAACCACCTTTTCCTGTTAGGATTAAGGAACATGCCAAAGTTTCAACTGTGGTTAACAAAAGTAATATTAGAGCACCTAGACCCTCTGAACAAATTAAAGTTGAACCTAATGTTGCTATGGTTAAAGATCTCTTGGTCGATAATATAGATGGGCATGTTATTTACTTCTGTAATGAAGCAGCAAGAATTGCTAAACCAGATCCTAAAGATAAAAACAGACCCGTAGTAGGCATGCCTATTGTCTCTATTAAAATAGGAGATCATTGTTATCATGGCTTATGTGATTTGGGTGCTAGTGTTAGTGCTATTCCATTTACCTTATATCAAGAAATTATGAATGATATTGCACCTGTTGAAATAGAGGACATTGATGTTACTATTAAGCTTGCAAACAAAGATACCATTACACCACTTGGGATCGTTAGAGATGTTGAAGTCTTGTGTGGAAAAATAAAATATCCTACTGATTTTCTAGTCCTAGGTTCTCCACAAGATGACTTTTGTCCCATTATATTCGGTAGACCTTTCTTGAACACTGTTAATGCTAAGATTGATTGCGCTAAAGAAACTGTCAGTGTTGATTTCGGTGGTACATCTCATGAGTTTAATTTCTCCAAGTTTCGTAGACAACCTCATGATAAAGAATTGCCTAGTAAAGATGAAATTATTGGTCTTGCTTCTATTGCCGTACCTCCTACTGATCCGTTAGAACAATATTTGCTAGACCATGAAAACGATATGCATATGAATGAAAGAAATGAAATAGATAAGATGTTCTTTGATCAACCACCTATCCTTAAACATAATTTGCCTGTTGAAACTCTTGGAGGCCCTCCTCCACCTAAGGGTGATCCTGTATTTTAATTGAAGCAATTGCCTGATACATTGAAATATGCTTATCTTGATGAAAAGAAGATATATCCTGTTATTATTAGTGCTAACCTTTCAGCGCATGAAGAAAAGAGATTAAAAAAACTCTGAGGAAGCACCGTGCTGCTATTGGATATACTCTTGATGATCTTAAGGGCATTAGTCCCACTCTATGTCAGCACAAAATTAATATGGAGCCTGATGCCAAACCGGTTGTCGACAACCAACGACGATTAAATCCTAAGATGAAAGAGGTGGTAAGAACTGAAATATTAAAGCTTCTGGAAGCAGGTATAATCTATCCCATAGCTGATAGTAGATGGGTAAGTCCCGTTCATTGTGTCCCTAAGAAAGGAGGTATTACCGTTGTTCCTAATGATAAAAATGAACTCATTCCACAAGAATTGTAACTGGTTATAGGATGGTAATTGATTTTAGAAAATTAAACAAAGCTACAAGAAAAGATCATTACCCCTTACCTTTTATTGATCAAATGTTAGAAAGACTGTCTAAGCATACACACTTTTGCTTCCTAGATGGTTATTCTGGTTTTTCTCAAATACCTGTATCACAACCCGATCAAAATAAAACCACCTTTACTTGTCCTTTTGGAACTTATGCTTATAGAAGTATGCATTTTGGTTTATGCAATGCACCTGCTACCTTTCAAAGATGTATGACTACTATATTCTCTGACTTTTGTGAAAAGAATGTTGAGGTTTTCATGGATGATTTCTCCGTTTACGGAACTTCTTTTGATGATTGCTTAAGCAACCTTGATCGAGTTTTGTAGAGATGTGAAGAAACTAATCTTGTCTTGAATTGGGAGAAGTGCCACTTTATGGTGAATGAAGGTATTGTCTTGGGGCATAAAATTTCTGAAAGAGGTATTGAAGTTGATAAAGCTAAGGTTGATGCTATTGAGAAAATGCCATGTCCTAAAGATATTAAAGGTATAAGAAGTTTCCTAGGTCATGCTGGTTTCTATAGGAGATTTATTAAAGACTTCTCTAAAATTTCTAGGCCTCTTACCAATCTTTTGCAAAAAGATGTTCCGTTTGTTTTTGATGATGATTGTGTAGAAGCCTTTGAAACACTTAAGAAAGCCTTAACCACTGCACCTATTGTTCAACCACCTGATTGGAACTTGCCTTTTGAAATTATGTGTGATGCTAGTGATTATGCTGTTGGTGCTGTTCTAGGACAGAGAGTTGATAAAAAATTAAATGTTATCCATTATGCTAGTAAAACTCTAGACAGTGCCCAAAGAAATTATGCTACTACTGAGAAAGAATTTCTAGCAGTTGTGTTTGCATGTGACAAATTCAGATCTTACATAGTTGATTCTAAAGTAACTGTTCACACTGATCATGCTGCTATTAAATATCTTATGGAAAAGAAAGATGCTAAACCTAGACTCATTAGGTGGGTTCTGTTGCTACAAGAATTTGACTTGCATATCATTGATAGAAAGGGAGCTGAGAATCCCGTAGCAGATAATTTGTCTAGAATGGAAAATGTTCTTGATGACCCACTACCTATTAATGATGATTTTCCTGATGAACAATTAGCTGTCATAAATGCTTCTCGTAATACTCCTTGGTATGCAGACTATGCTAATTACATTGTTGCTAAATACATACCACCTAGTTTCACATACCAACAAAAGAAAAAATTCTGCTATGATTTAAGACATTACTTTTGGGATGACCCACATCTATATAAAGAAGGAGTAGATGGTATTATTAGATGTTGTATACCTGAGCATGAACAGGAACAAATCCTACGGAAGTGTCATTCCGAGGCTTACGGAGGACACCATGCGGGAGACAGAACTGCACATAAGGTATTACAATCTGGTTTCTATTGGCCTACTCTTTTCAAGGATGCTTGTAAGTTTGTCTTATCTTGTGATGAATGTCAAAGAATTGGTAATGTTGGTAGACGTCAGGAAATGCCTATGAATTATTCACTTGCTATTGAACCATTTGATGTTTGGGGATTTGATTATATGGGACCTTTCCCTAAATCCAATGGGTACACTCATATTTTAGTTGCTGTTGATTACGTTACTAAGTGGGTAGAAGCTATTCCAACTATTAGTGCTGATCATAACACTTCTATTAAAATGCTTAAAGAAGTCATTTCCCCAAGGCTCGGAGTCCCTAGATATTTAATGACTGATGGTGGTTCACATTTTATTCATGGTGCATTCCGTAAATTTCTTGCTAAATATGATGTTAACCATAGAATTGCATCTCCCTATCACCCTCAATTGAGTGGCCAAGTAGAATTGGGCAATAGAGAAATAAAATTAATTTTGCAAAAAAACAGTCAATAGATCTAGAAAGAATTGGTCTAAGAAACTTGACGATGCATTATGGGCTTATAGAACTGCTTATAAAAATCCTATGGGTATGTCTCCTTATAAAATGGTTTATGGAAAAGCATGTCATTTACCTCTTGAGTTAGAACATAAAGCATATTGGGCAATTAAAGAACTCAATTATGATTTTAAACTTGCCAGTGAAAAGAGGTTATTTGATATTAGCTCATTAGATGAATGGAGAACCCAAGCTTATGAAAATGCCAAATTGTTTAAAGAAAAAGTTAAAAGATGGCATGATAAAAGAATTCAAAAACGGGAATTCAAAGTGGGTGAACAAGTTCTATTGTACAATTCTCATTTGAGATTCTTTGCAGGAAAACTTCTCTCTAAATGGGAAGGACCATATATTATCGAAGAAGTTTATCGCTCCGGAGCCATCAAAATAAAAAACTCCGAAGGCACTAATCCGAGAGTGGTGAATGGGCAAAGAATTAAGCACTATATTTCAGGTGCCCCCATTAATGTTGAAACTAATATTATTGAAACAATTACACCGGAGGAATACATAAGAGAGACCTTCCGGAACGCTCTAGAACCCTGAAAAGGAAGAGGTACCTGATACGGTAAGTAAACCGACTCCAAAAATTCCATAAAAATATTTTCTGTCAGTTTTGGAATATTAGAAAAAATACAAAAATAAGAAACAACCGAGGGGACCCACCTGGTGCCCATGAGGCACCAGGGCGCGCCACCCCCCCCCCCAGGCGCGCCCTGGTGGCTCGTGGGCCCCTCGTGTGCCTTCCCGACTCCGTTTTCTTCTGGATTACTTGTTTTGCAAGATAAAAACTCTTTATATATAGTCCCAGACGTTTTGACCACCGTATCGCAGAAATCGCCTCTGTTCTTGTTTTGTGCTATTTTTCTGACAGATCTAGATCGCTATGGCTCCACCAAGCTCTTCCAAGGACAAGTTCTACGAGAAGGTCATCAACCCCTACTTACCGGAGGTGATGAAACACCCTCAAGCCATTGAGATGCGTGAGGGGGTGCTTCACATCCGGGATGTTCAAGGACCCAAGAAGACCGGGAGCGTGGAGGCCAGGCTGGAAGCGGTGGAGCAGGAGATCTTTAAGTGCCAAGGGATGGTGGAACGCGAACTCAGCGCCAACCACTCCATGATCACGGAATTCACCCGTGAACACAAGGTGCATGGCCAATCAATGGGGGACATCATCTTCAAGCTCAACGAACGAATTGACTATCTCCAAGGCCAAATCTATGATCTTCAAAACCAAAATTTTGAGTATGAGGCAAGATTCAAAGGTATGAGTTTAGCTGCAAGTTTCGGGACTCCGGAGACCCGTTCATCCTTTTATGATGGGGAACCTATGCCATGGAAGCTGGAGGACAAGCTCGCCACTTCATCACCACCACCATCACCGAAGAAGGAAACTTGAGTACATGGGTATGGGCAATCCCCTTGGCTTGTGCCAAGCTTGGGGGAGGTGCCCCGGTATCGTATCACCATCACTTTTATCATCTTTACCTATTTTTAGTTCGATCCTTAGTTATTTCGTGATTTAGTTGAATAAAAGTTTAGTATGATCTATTTTCGAGTGCTAGTTTCGTGATCTATCTATCTATGTAATCGAGTTGAGGGTTATATAATAAAGAGTAGTTTGAGCTTTTGCTTCTTTACTTTCATGTTTCAATCCTAGCAATGAAAATAATGAAAAAGATCATATGCTAATCTTATGGAAAGTAATGACATTACAAAGAGAAAAGTGTAAGTGGTAAAATTTATTGAAGGTTAACAAGCATATCATTGGTCAATGATGCAATTCATGAAAAAATTAATAGGGAAGAGAAGATTCACATGCAAATACACTATCTTGGACATCTTTTATGATTGTGAGCCCCCATCAAGTATTTTATGCCAAATTGTTGACGTTGGACAAGGAAGACAACATAATGAATTATGTTTGCTTATATTCACATAGAAGTTATATTGTCATAGATCCTCCAACATGTGGTGCTTGCCCAATATCTTTGCTAGCCAAAAATCTGCACCAAGTAGAGATACTACTTGTGCATCCAAAACCCTTAAACCCAGTTTCATGTCATGAGAGTCCACTATATCTACCTATGGATTGAATAAGATCCTTCAAGTAAGTTGTCATCAGTGCAAAAAGCAATAAAAATTGCCTCTAAATATGTGTGAACTTTTATTGTAAGGGAAAATAAGCTTTGTACGAACTTGTGATGGTAAAGAAATAAAAGCGACAGACTGCATAATAAAGGTTGCTATCACAAGGGGCAATATAAAGTGACGTTCCTTTGCATTAAGAGCTTCTGCATCCAACAACAAAAAGCGCATGACAACCTCTGCTTCCCTCTGCGAAGGGCCTATCTTTTACTTTTATGTATTTACTTTTTATGCAAGAGTCAATAGTGTTCTCCTCAATTCCTTTTTATTTTTCTCTTTTGCAAGCATCATGTGGTGGGGAAAGATCTAGGCATATATATCCAGTTGGATATGAGTGATCATGAGTTATTATTGTTGACATCACCCTTGAGGTGAATAAGTTGGGAGGCCAAACTATAAGCCCCTATCTTTCTATGTGTCTGGCTGAAACTTTTTGCTCCATATATATGTTGTGAGTGTTAGCAATCATAGAAGACTATATGATGGTTGAGTATGTGGACTTGCTAAGAAGCTCCTACATGAGACCCTTCCTGAAAATATGATGAATTGCAATTGCATTGTTGACTGAGAACATAGTTTGTTAGTTTTCAAGAAAGTTTATGTCTTATACTTCATTGTTGTGATGAATTGTTACTTGCTCATGAGAAGTTTTATGATAATAAATATTGCTGTTATAATAATGATCATGATGCTACTATGTCCGTATTTTGTTTTTATCGACACCTCCCTCTCTAAACATGTGGACATGAATATCGATATCGCCTTTCACTTGAGGACAAGCGAGGTCTAAGTTTGGGGGAGTTGATACGTCCATTTTGCATCATGTTTTCCTACTGTTATTTATAGTGTTTTCTATCAAAATAACACTTTGTGGAGCAATTCTAATGCCTTTTCTCTCTTAATATGCAAGATTTACACAAGGAGGGAGATTGCCGGCAGCTGGAATTCTGGACCTGCAAAAGCTATGTCAGAGATACCTATTCTGCACATCTCCAATTGAGCTGAAATTTTACGGAGATTTATTTTGGAATAAATACAAAATACTGGAGCCAAGAAGTACCAGAGGGGGCCACCCAGGTGCCCACGAGGCACCAGGGCGCGCCACCCCCCACCCCCCCCCCCCAAGCGCGCCCAGGTGGCTCGTGGGGCCCCTGGCCAGCCTCTGGCCCCCATTTTCTGGTATATAAGTCCATTTGCCCTAGAAAAAATATAGAGAAGACTTTCGGGATGGTGCGCCACCGTCTCGAGGCGGAACTTGGGCAGGAGCACTTTTGCTCTCCGGCGGAGAGATTCTGCCGGGGATACTTCCCTCCAGGAGGGGGAAATCGTCGCCATCGACATCACCAACGATCCTCTCATCGTGGGAGGAGCAATCTTCATCAACATCTTCACCAGCACCATCTCATATCAAACCCTAGTTCATCTCTTGTATTCAATCTTTGTCTCAAAACCTCAGATTGGTACCTGTGGGTTGCTAGTAGTGTTGATTACATCTTGTAGTTGATGCTAGTTGGTTTATTTGGTGGAAGATTATATGCTCAGATCCATTATGCTATTCAATACCCCTCTGATCTTGGACATGAATATGGTTTGTGAGTAGTTACTTTTGTTCTTGAGGACATGGGAGAAGTCTTGTCATAAGTAATCATGTGAATTTGGTATTCGTTCAATATTTTGATGATATGTATGTTGTTGATTCTCTTAGTGGTGTCATGTGAATGTCGACTACATGACACTTCACCATCTTTGGGCCTAAGGGAATGCATTGTGGAGTAGTAATTAGATGATGGGTTGCTAGAGTGACAGAAGCTTAAACCCTAGTTTATGCGCTATTCCGTAAGGGGCTGATTTGGATCCATATGTTTAATGCTATGGTTAGAGTTATCTTAATTCTTCTTTCGTAGTTGCGGATGCTTGCGAGAGGGGGTAATCATAAGTGGGAGGATTGTTCAAGTAAGAACAGCACCCAAGCACCGGTCCACCCACATATCAAATTATCAAAGTAGCGAACGCGAATCAAACCAACATGATGAAAGTGACTAGATGAAATTCCCATGTGTCCTCGAGAACGCTTTGCTTACTATAAGAAATCATTCCGGCTTGTCCTTTGCTATAAAAAGGATTGGGCCACCTTGCTGCACTCTTTGTTACTATTGCTACTTGTCACGTGTTACAAATTATCTTGCTATCAAACTACTCGTTACCGATAATTTCAGTGCTTGCAAAAAATACCTTGCTGAAAACCACTTGTCATTTCCTTCTGCTCCTCGTTGGGTTCGACACTCTTACTTATCGGTCATCAATCTCCACCGTCAATTCGCCATCATCAGCGCCTCCCCGAGCTCGCCGTCTGATCCGTTCGAAGCACCATGAGCCGCTGCTCCTTTTCCCCTTGTCCCGCTTCCTAACTCGTCCTCTAGGCCGTAGTACCACCATGGGCGAAGCTCGCCTCCGCCCGAGCTCGTCGCCGGCATTACTCGGGTGACCATTTGGTCACGCCATCGTGTCCAACGGCCACGTGAGCACTCGTAGGAACCGTATGCTCTAACAGCCGCACGTTTTTCTCGCCGAAACTCCAAACCCGCGAGCACTCGAGCTCCGGCTGCCGCTATTGATGTCGCCACCGTCGCTACTATCCATCCCCATCCTCCCAGAGACCACCATTGGACGCGGCGCACCTTCAGCTCCCCAACGAGCCCCTCCGCGCATCAAACGGCACCCTGTGTTGCGTTTCCGACGATTTCCGCCGTGACTGTCATCGTCGGCGGCTAACCGCCGGCCAGTTTGGCTGGGTTTGACCGGTTTTGGACTCGCCCGTGTCTATGACATGTGGGCCCAGGTCTTGATTAATTTCAAAGGGATAATTGATTTTATGCCCCTAGTTGGGTCACACTCGGCAGGTTTACCCCTAGTTTTCGAAAACACTCGTTCCCGCCCAAACCACTTTGCTCGTCTTATGCTTTTGCCCTTTGACCGTTTGACCGTCATTTCGAAAAGTTCATAACAAATTCATACTAACTCAAAAAAATGCAAATAAGATATCAAAATGTTACAAAAAACATCACCTATATGTGCATGTGATTTGCATTCATGAAAAAAGTGTTGGAAAGTCCGCATCTCAGTTTGAGCTCATATGATCTCAACACGAAAAGTAAAATCTAAAAAAATTCAAAAAAATTCAAAAAAATTCAAAAAATTCTTAAAATTTTTGGTGGCAAACATTGGCCAATGTTTTGAGTGCTTGCCAAGTTTCATCAGGGAATAACATTCGTGGAAGTCGTGGCAAAAAAACAAAATTAGCACTCCAAAATGCTTTTGTTTTGGAGCATCGGTTTTATTTTTTTGGCCACGACTTCCATGAATGTCATTCCCTTATGAAACTTGGCAAGAACTCAAAACATTCGTGAATGTTTGCCATCAAAAAAATTAGAATTTTTAGAAAAAAAATTCAATTTTTTTGGATTTTACTGTTCGTGTTGAGATCATATGAGCTCAAACTGAGATGGGGACTTTCCAACAGTTTTTTCATGAATGCAAATCACATGCACATATAGGTGATGTTTTTCTGAACATTTTGATATCTTATTCACATTTTTCTAAGTTAGTATGAATTTGTTATGATTTTTTCAAAGTGGCGGTCAAACGATCAAAGGGCAAAAGAATAAGACGAGCAAAGTGGTTTGGGCAGGAACAAGTGTTTTCAGAAACTAGGGGTAAACCTGCCGAGGGCGACACAACTAAGGGCACAGAATTAATTATCCCAATTTCAAATTAGGGTTAAAATTAACACTAATTACATTGTTAACTAAATGAGCCACTGACCAGTGGGCCCCATTGGTCAGGTTTGACCTAGAACGGTCAGTTGACCTGCTGACATCATCATGATGTATTGCTGACGCAGTAAATGTTTTCTAGGATTTTAAATAAATCAAAAATGGTTTATTTATTTCAGAAAATGTTTAAAACTTCTAAAATTCATAGTAAATTAACCATAACTCAGATGAAAGTAATTTATATATGAAAAATGATCAGAAAAATATGAAGAATCTGTTTATGGCATTTTCATGCATGTTTGAACAATCTAAAGTTGCTGGATAGGACAATTCAAATAAATGGCATCTAAAATGCCTTATGTGGAGCTTGAATTTGAATCTTGTGTTCAAATCAACTTCATTTAAATTGTTGCTAGTTGCATTAGCCCAAATCACAGCATATTGCCATGTCATGATCATGTACCATATTGTTGCATTGCATTGATTGTGTTCCTTCTTTGTTTGTCGGTGTTTGTTCCTTCTCAGTAGCCGACGTTTCCGACGTAGTGACCGTTGACACTGATGGAGTGCATTATCATCTTCAGAAGTGCCAGGCAAGCAAACCCCCTTTGAGCATTCCGATACAATCCCACTCTCTCGCTCTCTTCTACTGCATTGGGACAACAACGATTCAACTGTTACATCTTGCGGTAGTTGAACCCATTCCTTTGCATGACCTGTCTTTGTCACAGTAAATAGTAAAACCTACTAGCATGAGTAGCAATTGCTTGAGCCATGATGTGACTACTCATCCATGCTTGTTTGCCATGCTTGCTATGCTTAGAGTCGTGTCAGGTCTGATCCATCTGGGCGATGAATTGGAATGGTTGTGTTCATGTCCTACTGTGTGAGAGCTAAGTGTGTGAACACGATTTGATAAAGGTAGCGATGAGAGGTCATGTAGGAGTACATGGTGGGTTGTCTCATTGAGACCGTCATTATGAACTGAGTTATGTGTATGTTATCCAAGACCAGTTACTACCACACATTGGGCTCCGGGTACTCCAAGCTCTCTCGACTTATTAATCACCTAGATCTCTGTCCAGGAGTTGCAACTAGTTTCTGGTGTTTGTAGAATATGTGCTGGGGGCCGTGTTTAGCGCTGCCCGACGGGGTAGGCTTCAGTGCGGTAGATGCACCATGGCACGGTGTACCAAGTGGCACCCGAATGGTGGGCTTGGGAACCCTGCTCACATCGTTTGGGACCGTAATAGAAACTTCGGCCGGACTTCCCTTGCGAATACAACCTCAAATAGGCGATAAACCTGGACTAGAGTCTTGCCTGGTTAGTCAGGTTGTGGCCGACACCCTCGCTAGTGCTTTCGCTTGAAGGTTGCCGAGATACATGACGTGTATATGGTGGTAAGTGGTGAGAGCGTGTGTGAAGAAGTACACCCCTGCAGGGTTAATGATCTATTCGAATAGCCGCATCCTCGGATATGGACTACTTGGAGACTTATATTGTTCATATACAAGTTGAAATGGATACTCCAAAATGCGCAAGTGTGAGTGCTATGGATGGCCTTCTCGTAGGGAGACGGGAGAGGATCCATAGTGGTGTATTGTTGTGGTGACTATGTGGACTCATGTGCGCTCTCTCACCACTAAGAAACTACTCGTAGTCGTAGTATAGGATAGCCACTGAGTCAAAGCTGGCTTGCTGCAGTTAAACTCCACAACCCCATTGTTGATACTGATGCATATGTAGATAGTTCTGATGTAAGTCTTGCTGAGTACCTTTGTACTCACGGTTGCTTAATTTATGTTTTTGCAGAGGAGATGTTAGTCCCACTAGTGCTTTCAATGACGAGTTCGATGTTGATCGAGTAGCTTGGGAATCACGGACGGAGGTCTGGTTCCTATGGAGGGTCTTGTAGATAGGCAGGCTTCTCAGCCTTTTTTTTTGTAGTTGTCTGTACTCAGACATGTTTATGCTTCCATTGCTTGTATGACTTTATATGTTGGGTCATGAGACCCATGTTTGTAATATCATGTTATGTATGGCTTTTTCAAGCCTTATTTATACTTGACTTGTAGAGTTATGATGTGATGACATGTTGTACAACACATACTTGCATGTCATGCGTACGTGTGATGTGTATTGCTATGTGTGGGGTTCGACACCTAGTCATGTGCTTTTGGTAGCCTTTCTTACAAGGATATGCCTCCTAGTGCTTCCACTGAACCTTGGTAGTTCGCTACTGCTCCGGAACACATGGATTGCCCAACATGTATCCTTCTTTGCTCCTGTGTCTGTCCCTACGGGGAAATGTCACACGGTGTTTACTATAGTCCTTGTAGCTTTGCTACAACTTGGCTACACTCGCTGCTGGCCGACACGTGCATTGCTGGGTTACCTATACCTATCCCCGTACGTTTGTGCCACCTTGGTCTATAACTAATCATGTCGACCCAGGTTCTCTATCATATGGAAGCTAGCGACATAATCATATGCATGAGCCAAAAGACGCAAACGGTCCCGTCCAAGGTAAGGTGGCAGCTGTGGGATACCGTGCGTGAGGCCTCAAAGTGATATGATGTGTTACATGCTAGATCAGTCTGACCTAGGATCGGGGTCCCGACATCATCCTTAGATTTTAGAGCCTTACTAGGAAAGGGCATAGGTTTTTGGACCCATGGTTCTCTTTCTTTACCATGTTTCCTAGCGACAAAGTCTCTTTTATCATATCTTTTATTCTTAGGAGGTGGGTCATCAAGCTCAACTTCTGGTTCTATTTCTACATCATTATCGGATTCTTTATTATGGTCTGGTTGAGTATCAATATGATCATCATTAGCCTCATCATTATCATTATCACTAGGTATAGGCTCATTACCAGACTGTGTCTCGGCATCAGAAATTGAAATATCATTAGGATTCTCAGAAGGTTTTTCTATAATAGGTTCACCAGAAGCATGCAAAGTTTTATCCTTATTCTTTTTCTTTTTCTTCTTTCTAGGTGAACTAGGTGCATCATTATTAGTTCTCTGAGAATCTTGTTCAATTCTTTTAGGATGACCTTCAGGATATAGAGGATCCTGAGTCATTTTACCTCCTCTAGTCATTACTCTAACAGCATGATCATTGATTTTTACTATTCATTTCATTAAGCAAATCATTTTGTGATTTAGCAACATGTTCTAGCTGGGTTTGAACCATAGATGAATGTTTACATAAGCCTTTAACATCATTAGCAATTCTAAACATCATATCACTCAAGCATTCCATCATAATAGCATTGCGTTTCAATTGATCACTTATGTATTTATTAAAGTTTTCTTACTTAATAATGAAATTATCAAATTCATCCAAACACTGACTAGGAGATTTATTATAAGGAATATCACCCTCATCAAATCTATAAAGAGAATTTACCTCCACTACTTGTGTCGGGATATCGAGTCCATGTATTTCTTTAATAGGTGGTAGATTCTTAACATCTTCAGCTTTAATACCTTTTTCTTTCATAGATTTCTTGGCTTCTTGCATATCTTCTGGACTGAGGAATAGAATACCTCTTTTCTTCAGAGTTGGTTTGGGTGGTGGTTCAGGGAGTGTTCAATCATCGGCATTCCTCAGTCTGTTATTTAATAATTCCTGAGCCTATTCAATAGTTCATTCCCTGAAAACACAACGAGCACAACTATCTAGGTAGTCCCTAGAAGCATCGGTTAGTCCATTATAAAAGATATCAAGTATTTCATTTTTCTTGAGAGGATGATCAGACAAAGAATTTAATAATTGGATAAACCTCCCCCAAGCTTGAGGGAGATGCTCTTCCTCAAGTTGCACAAAGTTATATATTTCCTGTAAGGCGGCTTGTTTCTTATGAGCAGGAAAATATTTCTCAGTAAAGTAGTATATCATATCCCGGGGACTACGCACACAACCAAGAGCAAGAGTATTGAACCATTCTTTAGCATCACCCTCTAGCGAGAAAGGAAACAACTTAAGGATATAGTAATAACGAATCTTTTCCTCTTGAGCAAATAGGGTGGCAATATCATTTAATTTAGTGAGATGTGCCACAACAGTTTCAGATTCATAACCATGAAAAGGATCGGATTCTACCAAAGTAATAAGCTCAGGATCAACAGAGAATTCAAAATCCCTATCAGTAACAAAGATAGGAGAGGTTGCAAACTTAGGATCATATTTCATTCTTTCATTCATAGCCTTTTCTTTTAGCTTACTAAGTAGTTTCTTAAGATCCTCCCTATTATTACAAGCAAGAAATTCCTTAGCAATCTTCCCATCCATAACATAACTGTTGTAGGGTGGAACCCTAAGTGGAGATCTTTTCACACTTGGAGGTGGGGAAAGGGGAAAATCACAAGAACAACAAGAACAGTAAGGGGAAATCTCTCAAACAAACCCAATTACGCATCTACTAGAATAGCATACACATAAGATCCACAAGGTACATGAACAATCAAGGGAAAATAGCACAAGGGTAAAGTTCTTCCCAAATCCAAAGGAGATGAGGTCTTGATGATCTAGAGAGATCCTTCTCCCTTAGGAGGTCTTGATGATCCTATGATGGGGATCCTTCTCCCTTGAGAGGTCTTGATCCCCAAGATGGAGGTACAAGGATCAAAGCTCTCTCTAGTAGTCTCAAATACTTTGCTAACCCTAACAAATGGTCTAAACACGAGATATATAGGTGGCCGGAGGTGAGGGGTGAGTGGAGGGGCAAAACAGACAAGTCACAACCAACTCTCTGGGAGGGTTGTGCGCACAGGCTAAGTAGGCCCCATGCGCACGGTACACGCCCGTGCGCACGGGGTATCTATAGCGGCGAGGCCCGTGCGCACGGGGTCTAGGGGGCCGTGCACACGAGGTGTGCGCAATCACTTCCAGTAGCCTTTCTAGGGGCCCATGGGCACGGGGTCAGGGAGGCACGTGCGCACAGGGTCGCCTGGGAGCTGCTGTCTTCTTCGTGTTAGCAGCCTCCATCTTCCTTGTGGCCTTGGCGTCCTTCCCCTTGGCCTTGGCGATGTTCCTTAGCTCCTTCGTGGGGGTTGTCCTCATTCCTAATGACACACAACATTCCATGGTGAGGTAGCATCCAAGTTCCATCCATATCCATATGAAACTCGTAGAGGAGTGCGCTCACCTCGTTTTCGATGGCACGTGCGCGAGCTCTTGTCATAGGTCCACTTGGTGCTTGATGAGTCGGTGTGGTGTCCATGGGGATGACCAAAGGATGCTCTGCATCATCTCCCCCCCCCCCTTGGGAAAGACCCGTCCTCGGATCGATAACTTCATCACCATGGTATGGAGATAGATCCTTGACGTTGAAGGTGTCGCTCACGTTGTACTTGTCGCGTGGGATGTCGATCTTGTAGGCATTGTCGTTATATCGTGCTAGCACCTTGAATGGTCCATCGGCGCGAGGTAGAAGCTTGGACTTGCGCTTGTTTGTGAAACGGTCTTTGCGAAGGTGTAGCCACACAAGATCTCCGATGTTGAACGCCATAGGATGCTTGTTGGTGTTTAGCTTGGTGGCGAGGCATTGTACTTGGCGTTCAATCGTGTGCCTTGTATCTTCATGCATCTTCTTGATGTAAGTTGCTCTTGTGCTCGCATCCAAGTTTGCTCGCTCTTGTAGTGGTAGCGGGAGGATGTCCAATGGCGACAATGGGTTGAAACCATAGACGACCTTGAAGGGGGACTTGCCAGTTGTAGAGTGTCGTGCTCGATTGTAGGCGTACTCGGTGATGAGCAAGCATTCTTCCCACTCCTTGATGTTCTTCTTGATCAACACGCAGAGGAGTGTGGATAGTGTTCTGTTGGTGACCTCCGTTTGGCCGTCGGTTTGTGGGTGATAGGCCGAAGAGAAAAGTAGCTTGATTTCGAGCTTCGCACATAGTGTCTTCCAAAAGTAGCTTATGAACTTGACGTCGCGGTCCGATACAATCGTCTTGGGCACTCCATGTAGTCGCAAGATTTCCCTACAAAAGAAATTTGCAACATGTGAAGCATCATCTATCTTATTGCATGGAATAAAATGTGCCATCTTAGAGAAATGGTCCACAACGACAAATACGGAATCTTTTCCATTTTGAGTTCTAGGCAATCCAAGCACAAAATCCATACTAATGTCTTCCCATGGGTGATACGGAATAGGAAGTGGCATATGTAGACCATGAGATTGAGCTTGAGACTTAGCTTTGCGGCATGTTGAGCACCGGTTGGTGTAGCGTGTGACGTCTTGAAACATATTGGGCCAATATTACTTGTTAGATAACGTCGCAAAAGTCTTGTCGCGGCCGAAATGTCCCATAAGTCCACCGCCGTGAGCCTCTTGCAAAAGCAACAAACGAAGAGAAGACTCGGGAATACAAAGTTTGTTAGCCTGCATAAGATAGCCATCCTTTAGATAATATCACTCCCAATAAGTGTTAGCTTGACATTTGGCATAAGTAATCACAAAGGAAGGATCATGCTCATACAAATCTTTAATGTGATCAAAGCCAATAACATTCAATTCAAGTTGAGTAACTAACATGCATTTGCGTGAAAGAGCATCCGCCACTACATTTTTCTTACCCTTGATATATTTGATGATATAAGGAAAGTACTCAATAAATTCACTCCATTTGGCATGCCTTTTATTCAACTTGGTTTGACCTTTAAGGTACTTAAGCGTCTCATGATCGGTATGTATGACGAATTCACGTGGTCGAAGATAATGCTCCCAAACATGCAAGATTCTCACCAAAGCATATAGCTCTTTGTCATGGATGGGATAGTTAAGTTGAGCACCGGAATTTTTTCCGCTAAAGTATGCAATGGGTCGCTTTTCTTGCATCAAAACGCCACCTATGCTATTACCGCTAGCGTCGCAATGCACTTCAAATGTTTTCTCAAAGTTGGGTAATGCAAGTATTGGAGCATGTGTAAGCAAAGTTTTAAGCTCATGAAATGCGGTATCTTGGGAAGGTCCCCATACAAAAGGTGCGTTCTTCTTACTCAAAGCGTGCAACGGAGATGCAATAGTGCTAAAATCCTTAACAAAGTGACGTTAAAATCTGGCTAGGCCAAGGAAACTACGCACTTGTTGTAAGTTGGTTGGTTGTGGCCAAGTTTTAATAGCGTCAATTTTAGACTCATCAACTTCAACACCCTTAGAAGAGACTATGAAGCCCAAGAAAACAAGCTTATCAACACCAAAAGTGCATTTTTCCATATTCGCATAAAGTCGCTCGTTTCTAAGAACTTGCAAGATGTCTCGAAGATGTGTGACATGCTCATCAAGAGATTGGCTAAAAACAAGGATATCATCAAAGTACACCACAACACAAATGCCAATGTATTTCCGGAGAACATAATGCATGACACGCATGAATGTGCTAGGCGCTTGAGATAATCCCATCGGCATGACTAACCATTCATATAAACCAAGTTTTGTTTTAAAAGTCATTTTCCATTCATCACCCTCTTGCATGCGAATTTGGTAATAGCCACTTTTAAGATCAATTTTTGAGAAAATAGTGGCACCGCTAAGTTCATCTAGCATGTCATCAAGGCGTGGAATGGGGTGATGATACCGAACGATGATAGCATTAATGGGACGATAATCGGAGCACATCCGGTAACTACCATCTTTCTTAGGCACAAGAATAAATGGAACGGCACATGGGCTTAGGCTTTCGCGTACATACCCATTCTCGAGGAGATGTTGCACTTGCTGTTGAATCTCTTTGGTCTCGTTGGGGTTGACGTGGTAAGGTGCCTTGTTTGGTAGAGGTGCGCTGGGGATGAGGTCGATGTGATGCTCAATTCCGCGCAAAGGAGGTAGACCCGAAGGTAGCTCATCGGGAAACACGTCCGCAAACTCCTGCAAAAGATGAGACAAAACCAAAGGTAGATGTTGTGAAGTATTAGTCCGCACTGCTTCATCTTTGCACACAAGTACAAAGTGAAGAACACTCGATGGGCTCTCACTCACATCCCTCAAATCTATTTTGGTGGCTAGGAGGACTAAGTTTTTCTTTTCGCTCATCGTGGAGTCACTCAATTCTGGCTTGTGGTGCTCACTCTCTTTGTGGTGGTTCACTCTCTCACTAGTCTCTCCATGATGGCTCGATGCGTACTTGTCGGCGATGACTTGACTTGGCGACATGGGTCGAAGCACATACTCCTTGCCCTTCATCTTGAAGCTAAAATGGTTGGTTCGTCCTTTGTGGATGACACCGCAGTCGAATTGCCAAGGTCGTCCTAGTAGGAGATGGCACACGGACATAGGAACCACATCGCACTCCAAGGTGTCTTCGTATGCGCCGATCTTGAAGGATACTTGGACGGTGTGCTCCACTTGAATGGTGCCGAAGTCACTAAGCCATTGGACCTTGTAGGGGCGAGGGTGCTTCTTCTTGACCAATTGTAGATTGGAGCATAATTCTTCACCTGCCAAGTTGTGGCAACTTCCGCCGTTGATGATCACCTTGACGGAACATCCTTGGATGCCGGCTTTGGTATGGAAGATGTGGCAACGCTAGTCTTCATCTTGTTGTTGTTGAAGTGTCAAGAGCTTGGAGACAACGAGAGCGGGGCTCGGATCATTGTCGCAAAAGATTTGCACGTCTTCATCTTCATTCACTTGGCGATGCATGGCCACGTGCTCCAGTGCTTTCATTTCTTCTTCGCTCATGGAGTCATAGGTACCGTCATCATTGGCAAGCATGGTGCACCGAGTGGGGCAGTCAAATGTCTTGTGGCCACGGCCCTTGCAAGTGAAACATTGAATTGAACTTGTTTTGGCGGTAGCATCCGTTGGAGTTGACTAGGTGATACCCCGCGCGTTGCAGCGGGAATTTGTAATGACAAAATTTGAATATAGTAGACAAAAAATATAAATAAATTGTGCAGTATTGCAAGGTAATGTTTTTAGAGACATCTGTTATACATGATGGTTAGATTACTGAAAAATGATTATAATCATACGAACAAAATGGATGAATAGTGTTACCTCCAGTGGTTGGTAGCATCGTCTTCCTAAAGGGGTTTAGTAACATGATTATTTTGCACAAATACAATGGACTAAAGCAAATTAGAGGGATCAATAATAATTTCTGCAACACTAATCGATTTTTGGGATCTCGGATGTACCTGGTATATTGTCCTAACCGCGAGGCAGCATACAATGTTGTGGTTGTGGAGAAACTTCTCGGCGGAGCAACGCCTTTCCTCCTAACCAAGCGACGCTCCAACCGGCCGCTTCTACCACTGGCCACAATATGTTGTGTTTGTGGTCGATTCAGCTGATGGCGATTGTAGTCCAAAGGGAACGTCACAAAGCCATTCAATCCAGAAGAAGAGGAGATTATATTTGGTGACCCCACCCTTATTGAGATCATCTACAAAGATATCCTCGATGCCAAGCTTATATGAAGCATACACTACTGCAGGAAGGTCCTAACGCGACACATCAATCAGAGACCCCGCGACCAAACTGTGTGCGATGCATTAATCGCAAACGGTGTCGTACTAAAACCGTCGCCAATAAGACGAACTGTATGCGATGCAGAGACATCAAGCACGATTCAGATTAGAGACGCGTGTGCGATACGTGGCATATAGTTGATCCATACGAACTGTTTGCGATAAGACAGAACAACAAACACGATTCAGATTAGAGACGTGTGTGCGATACGTGGCATATAGTTGATCCATACGAACTGTTTGCGATAAGATAGAACAACAAACACGGTCAGCCAAATCAAGGTGTGTGCGATACACGGCATACAGTTCACTCGGATGAACTGTTTGCTATTACCCAACACAACAGAAACGGTCAGGCAGATCAAGGTGTGTGCGATATACGGCATGCGGTTCACTCGGATGAACTGTATGCGATTACCCAACACAACAGAAACGGTCAGCCAGATCAAGGAGTCTGCGATATACGGGCACACATTCTAATTAAAAGAATTGTGTGCGATGGTAATAACAAGCGCACACGGTTGATGGAACAAGTCGTATGCTGACATCGCCGATTGCGGTACACACGCCACGTACGCATCCGAGAACGCTTGCCCTTGTTAATTACACCATCCGGGAATCGTGCCGCACTTCGAAACCGGAACCGTCAAATAATTTTGAGCTTCTTTCCCGTCACATTCCAAATTACTCCGATTCACATCGATATATAATTGCAAACCTGTTCACACCGATGAAAACCTAAACGTTTTCCCACTTAACAGCTTATTACTAGGTTATAAATACCACCTACTCGAAAATGACTGCACATTCCTCCTCAATTCCTCATCAACAAATAAACAAGTCTTCGTCCTTCCTTGCGTCTGCCATGGCCCGTGGGAGGAGTTCTTGGTCTAGAAATGACCATGGAGCGGCGAGCGAAGCAGCAGAGATGTCCCGCATCGCCGCGATATCAGCCGAGAGGTCCCGCCGCGCCGCCGAAGCAGCACAGAGGTCCCTCCGCGCCGCCGAAGTAGCACTGAGGTCCTGCCACGCCGCCGAAGCAGTAGAGTGGTCCGGCCGTGCCGCGGAAGCGGCACAGATGTCCCGCCGCGCCGCGGAAGCAGCAGAGAGGTCCTGCCGCGTCGCGGCGGCCTAGATGGATCTATCGCGGGCACTCGAGGGCTCTCACAGGTGCATGCGCACTATGCTCAATAAGCTGATGGACGATGACATCCCCCGCTGGGCGAAGCTGGAGGAGGAGAGCTATGCCGCGTTGGATAAGTCCACCGGTGTCATCTGGGGACTACGGGGTGACAAGGTGAGGCTCCGCACCGAGCGCGACCTGCTGAGGGCGAAGATCGCCGGCAGGGCGAAGCAGCATGAGGAGACAACTGCCGTGTTGAAGAAGACGGCCGTCATGGTCAGGAAACTTATGGACGAGAATGCTAAGCTCCGCATCGAGCGTGACATGCTCCTGGAGGAATCCGTGGATGCTCACAAGCGACGGATTGAGGACGTGAAGGAGATCAAGCTGGACGAAATGACGAAGATGGCGTAGTAGATCGAGGTGAAGTAGAGAGCAGCGACCCAGATCATTGTCTGTATCTTCCTTCTTTTGCCCTTGTGTCTTTCGGGCGTTGCCGCATGTGGCATCTTTAATTATCTTCCTGAATATGTAAGACAATTATTATTATCCATTGCCATCGTCTTCATATATATCAGTCTTGCTAAGTCTCAGTCGATGCTATGTCCGTGAGATCTTACATCAAGATCCGTGCAAAATTTTCTTTTCAGATTTTCTTTTCTCTCTCTTAAATCTCAATCGACTGAGGCCTAGCCACACCATTAAAACTAGGGCTCGGGCGCCATTAATGGAGAAGTTGGGAGCGAGGTGGGCGGCGGATGGAGGTCAAAGGGCTCGCCGCCCGGTGAGCCTGTGCAGCGGTCTGCTCCATGCCTCCCGTCTACTCTAATAGCTACCCCGCACGTCGCCTCCTAGCCAATAAAAATGGGGACGTGTGGCAGCACGTAAATGGTTAGTACAACGCCCATGGTTTGAATAGCACTTGTGTTTCTGATTGTAACATGGCAGCTCTTTGTTCCAAAATGACTTTGTTGGTTGTTAATCTATGCGCCTTCAAAAAATCGGACAAAACTTTTACCACAGCATGTTGGTGCCATGTCAAGGCAACATGCCAAGTTTCATGATTTCCAGGCAAGTTTTGGATTTACAGGAATTTAAAAACCAAGTTTGTCAATGTTTTCGGCCGAGCCACGACGCCCAGATGTTTGAAATTCATTCCCATTTCTTTCATGGGACCTAAACATTCATCCAAGGACACATATATGATTTTTCAACCCATTTTGGTGCACTGGAGCATGTGCCCGTAGTTCAAATTTGAATTATGCTCATTAAATGCCTAGAAAACTCAATTGATGTATAAAAAATGTCAAACGAATCCAGAATAATTCCAAATTTTAGCATGACACTCCTATTGGTCTTTGTTGTCTCTGTAAAAAAATCAAGGCAGGAAGAGGCAGTGTATGTCGTTTCGCCCACAAAGGAGACACATCCCCCCTATCGGAACCATGAGCCTTCTTGAGAGAAGCTTCGGTTTGTAAGAAGCTTATACCAAAACTTGTCCCAAATCGAACAAAAAATTTACCACAGCATGTTGGTGCCATGTCAAGACGCCATGCCAAGTTCCGTGATCTTTAGGCAATTTTTGGATTTACAGGAATTTAAAAACCAAGTTTCTCAATGTTTTCGGCCGAGCCACGACGCCCAGATGTTTGAAATTCATTCCCATTTCTTGTATGGGACCTAAACATTCACCCAAGGACACATATACGATTTTTCAACCCATTTTGGTGCACTGGAGCATGTGCATGTAGTTCAAATTTGAATTATGCACATTAAATGCCTAGAAACTCAATAAATGTATAAAAAAGGCCAAACGAACCCGGAATAATTCCAAATTTTAGCACGACACTCATATTGGTCTTTGTTGCCTCTATAAAAAAATCAAGGCAGGAAGAGGCAGCGTATGTCGTTTCGCCCACAAAGGTGACATATCCCCTATCGGAACCATGAGCCTTCTTGAGAGAAGCTCCAGTTTGTAAGAAGCTTATACCAAAACTTGTCTCAAATCAAACAAAAATTTTACCACAGCGTGTTGGTGCCATGTCAAGACACCTGCCAAGTTCCGTGATTTTTAGGCAATTTTTGGATTTACACGAATTTAAAAACCAAGTTTCTCAATGTTTTCGGCCGAGCCACGATGCCCAGATGTTTGAAATTCACTCCCATTTCTTGTATGGGACCTAAACATTCACCCAAGGACACATATACGATTTTTCAACCCATTTTAGTGCACTGGAGCATGTGCCTATAGTTCAAATTTGAATTATGCACATTGAATGCCTAGAAAACTCAATTAATGTATAAAAATGCCAAACGAACCCAGAATAATTCCAAATTTTAGCACGACACTCCTATAGTTGCATGTTCACTGCAGATAAATGTTCTAGCAATTCAAACAGTGACCTTTCCTGCCGTAACCCCATTTTGTCTTTCAAATCAAAATGAAAAAATCAATTACACCACAAACAGTTTGTTAGCAACAATCATGTGCGATGCAGTATAAAATATCTTGAGGATCCCTCATTTATGGCTTATGCAGGAAGGTTCGTCGGCTACAGTCCACCGGCCACGCGTCAACAACACTTGCGCACCAGTTTTTCGCTGCACCGTTCGTAAATTTTCGGCAACCGCAGAAATATCTAGGTCCCTGCCCCCTCCCCCCCCCACCAAAAGCCACATTTCCACTGTTTCCTCCTTCCTTTCCAAGTTCAAACCTTCACTGCTTGCTTTGCAGCGCCGCCTCCTCGCTGGCGGCGCTCCTTCCCACTGCGCGGCCTCATCCATATAGTCAGGTAATCCACACCCCACCCCCATCCTCCTCCTCCTTCTCCATCCCACATGCCTCGACCGCCGGCGCGACATCTTCCACCCAAATCACTGCCCCATCCTCCAAATAAGCATCGCCCATAGCCATGGTTCACGCATTATAGCCAGGAGCTCAAGGAGCATCTGGCAGCCGTGAAGCAAATCGTGGCCGCATGCGCGGATGAGGTCGCGATGGCTGCCATGCGTGCCGACCACCAGATCTTGGAGGAGCACCTCGCCGTCGAGGCCACCGTCGACCCCTCGCGCGCGGCCGCCGCCTTGCGGTTGGCTGCTTTAAACGATAGTTCGTGGTGTTTTCTAAAGGCCGCCTTCGGTGCCTTCTAGTGAATTGCCCTCTGTAATGTTAATATGCAATCTGATCTTCTGAAATGTGATGTTCAGTTAACAGTTTGGTTCATTTGTTGTGATGTTCAGTTAACTGTTTGGTTCAATTCTGAAATGTGATTTTCAATTCCTGTGGGTACAATTTTTTTATTGTTATGCATGTGAGGAATAAAATCGAATTTGGATGTACTCTATACATGAGAAACATACACAAATGCTATATTTCCTAGTAGTTCTTAAGCACGCTAGGCTTGGTTAACTGTATGATCTTCTAGTATATGTTCTATTCTGCAATGTGGTTCTTAGTTAACTGCTTGCTTCATTTGTTGTGGTGTCCAGTTAACTTTTTGGTTCAATTCTGGAGTGTGATGTTCATTTGTTGTGAGTACAAGTTTTCATTAATATATTCTACTGATAGTATGCCAACTCTCACTTAAATTGATCAATATTTGCCTTATATGTGTTGCAGGGAAACAATAGGAGGCACTGAGGTTTACCATCGAGGTTTGCACATGCATGGTCCTTTGGCTAATAGCACATTATTGTGCAATTGCAGGAACCATTCTAATATTTAGGTTTTTAACAATTTGGTCTTGCACATGTAGGTCCAGTAGTCAGAGGTTTAGACCCACTGTTCGATCCATTTTGCATATGGGGAAATGAGATGGACATGAATATCAGTCAAGTCAAGAAATTGAGAAAGATTGTTAGGATAAAGAAACTAGTGTTGAATAACAACAAGATCTTTGTTTGCACAATGAAGAAGACATCAGTCAACTATAGGATGGTACTAACTCTTTTACCTTGTGTTTTTTCCTATGCGCCATTTCAAAATTTAGAACAGATATTTATGCATATCTTTGTTTTCAGTCCTTTCCAAAGCAGTTCACCGATGATTACCTCTCAAACCACCTCCATGGTCAAGAGGCGAGGAAGGTACTCATTCAACACCCACGATACAATATTGAAGTCTCCCTCAAGAGGACGAAGGTTGGGCGGGCAATCATCCGCAGTCACTGACGTAAAGTTGCAAGGACATTCAACATCATTGAAGGCTCAATATTCGCCTTCAGATTCAGTAGTTTTCCAGATGAGATTCATCTCTCTATATACCGTATATGATGCTACTTTCCAAAGGTTGTAGATGTTGCATGTGAAACTTCGTGCTGTTGTGTAATTGCGTAGCTAGCTATATGCCTATATGGTGTAACTGAGTGCTGAAGCTATGTGATGTTGTACTCTGATGTAATTCAGCTATGAAATCATGGTTGCCATAATATGGCTATGAAACATATGGTGTGTTTGATATGAAATGTCAATTTGATTACTAAATGCATTATCAATAATAGGCCAATTAGCCTGCTTATTGGGTTTTTGAATTGCAGACGGTTTCTCAGACAACACCATGGGCGATGACCTCAAACAACGCACACAGTTTCTAGAAAGTAGCCGTGTTGGATCAATGAACAATCACACACGCCTTCCGCCCGACAAATGTTTGCGTTAGGCCACCTTGCACAAACGTTTCCACATAAAAATTGTGTGTGATGTACATATGAACGGAAACGTTTTTCTGAGATTCACTGTGTGGGATGAACATACGAACAGAAATGATTGGGCCAGTATAATTGTCTGCGATGGCTCACCCGATCGCACACGAGCTCTTTTTGCCCCGCGTGTGTGACCGGAGGTCCTATCGCCGACGGTTTCTGGGTCATGTGGGAAGGACCCCCCCTATCGCACACACAGGCAAGGCGACGGTTTAAAACTCCATCGCGGAAAGGGGTGAAAAACGGTTTGTATAGCAGCTCGCTGTACCAGTGATACACACAAAAATAGGATCATGAACGATCAATGCTAATATATGGGCAGTCACACACCCAAAGAAATAAGGAGAGATGGCCAGGAAATTTGGAAGATAATTACCTTGGAGGTGATGTTGAGCTTGTAGGTGAGCGACATGTAGCACAACTCCAAATAGCAGGGTGCAGGGCACGGCTGGGCGCTGAATGATTGATATGGGCCTTTCGGTTACCTGTGATCTGTTGATGAACATGGAATGCAAAGATCAAATCATGTGCTATGTTACGGATTAGAAGAAAGAAACTGACGGAAGGGAGATAGACATGTGAGCGTACACAGATAGAAAAGGGAGTAATTGGGTTGGCTAGTCTCTGAATCAGCTGGGGAATCACCCTACGGAGGAGCAGGATCCAGCGCTCCTCCAAGTCATCGTTGTGAATGGAGGCCCTGCCTGGCGTTTCCCTTACAGGCCAAAAATAATCTCTGGCCGGCGTGGCGGCATCGCATCTACTCCATGGCTAACACGGGCGTGGCTACCAGATCGTCCTCCAAGGACGAAAATAAACCCAACTCTGACCCGAGCCGCTACTTGGATTCCGACAATCGACTGGAGCCAAACTCCCAGTAAGATGCCGAAGCTACCTTCGCTGGAACGGACACAGAGAAGAGGAGGAGAGGGGGAGCTGGACCGGCGCGCGGTCATTTCGGATGAGCGCCTGCACACAGACAGGGAGCCCAACCGCCAGGACGTCGGGGAAAAATCTATAGGGAAGAAGGATCAATGGGTTGACTTGCGAAAGGGCTGGCCTTCTGTATGTTGGCCTTCTGTTCGGTCCATTCGGTTGGGATTCTTTTTCTGTCCCTTTAGCTCCTGCTAGTAATGAAACACATGAGGTGTCATTATACATGGAAGAGTTGCTGATTTGATGGGACCGCTGAGGTGGATAGCCTGCATGTCAAAAGAAATCAGGTAGTGGGGGGCTCCTATTTAGATATAATAGATGAGGAAGTTCTTGGCTTGTAGTTGCTTGAAGGAGGCCGACTTGAAGATGTCATAGCTTGTTTGGAACTTGACTTGTCACCGGGGCTTGGTGATGCTCGAGTAGTAGTTGTAGGCGCCGTAGTTGTGGAAGCTTGGGAATATGAGCCGTAGGTCTTGGAAGAGTACTTTGAGTACTTGAAGTCATCTTGCACTTGTCACTCCGTCTTGGTCGCTTGGTGCACTAGCTCGAGGAGGTTGGAGTACGGTTGGAAATTAGCGATCTTCTTGATGGGGTGGTTGAGACCATTCAAGAAGCGTGCCATAGTTTGCTCGTCATCTTCTTTGACATTACCTCGTATCATGGCAACTTCTATTTCTTGGTAGTATTCTTCAACCGACTTTGTGCCTTGCTTGAGGAGTTGTAGCTTCTTGAAGAGATCATGGCTATAGTGTGTAGGCACAAAACGAGCTCTCATGATATCCTTCATTTGGTTCCAAGTCGTGATGGGTGGTTCGCCTTTCTCCCTTCGTCGCTCAATCACTTGCTCCCACCAAATGAGGATATAGTCTTGAAACTCGAGGGAGGCCATGGCGATCTTCTTTTCCTCTTCATAATTGTGAAGACGGAATATCTTGTCGATCTTCAATGCCCATGAGAGATATTCTTTGGGATCGTTGTTTCCGGAAAACTTGGGCATGGTGAACTTGAGCTTGCCGAAGCGTTGTTCTTCAACATAGTGGCGATGGTGATGTCGCTCTTGTCTTGGAGGTGGGTCTTCAACCTCTTGCTCCTCATGATTGGCTTGACGTTGAGGACGAGGGATTTGTGCCCGGTTCCTCCTTTCTTGGCGCTCCTCAAGACGAGCGGCTTCATCTTGTTGCTCTTGCCGGAGCGCTTCCTCTTGCTCACGCACTCGCTGGTTGTTCTCTTTGACGGCGCGGGTTACTTGTCGGAGAGCATGTTGTGCTTCAAGTGCTTGTTCCTCGCGGCGTTGTTGTTCTTGCCGTAGTGTGTCACCGTCTTGGTCTTCTTGGCATTGGCGTTGTCGAGCTTGTCCTTAGTCCATGGCATCTTGGTCTTGGCGCCGATGTCGTTCGCGCTCTCAAAGGCGGTCTTGTAACCCATTGCCATGGAATGGATTTTGTGGAGCTTGATAATCTTCATGGTCGTCGCGACGATGAGAATGGGCTTGTGGAAGACTTGTGTGGAAACAAGACTCCGAAGAGTGTCGACTCGAGTGGCGTCGTCTTGAAGACGAAGTTGTGGAAGAAGCGCGGTTGACCATCAATTCACGAAATTCTTGCATTTGAGAGGATAGCTTGGCGTCAAGGTAGTCCCGGGTCCTTGCTTCCGATTGGCGCAAGCCGGTGGCGAGTTGCTCGATGCGGTCGCCCAAAGCTTCACTTTCTTGATGTAGAGCTCATTGAACACCGAAGAGATGACCTTTGGTGGCGTAGTCGGTCGTTTCCTCCATCTCCTCGAAGAGCGGGTTTGATGTGCTTGGCCTAGACATCATGGTCAAGTAGAGGTGAGTAGGAAATGAGAGAACAATACCAAAGTTACCTTTTCCGAAGATTGAGGATGTATCGAGTATCACTCAATGTGATGCAATAATAGTAGAATTGGTACCGGGTTTGTTTCTCACACCTACAAAAGCAAAGGCTTATCGAGGAGCTTGGTTAGGATGAGTGCACAAAATTCAAGCAAGTGTTAGTCAAGATATCGATAATATTGAAGAGATTCACAAATTGCAAGTAAAACAAATAGATCAACCCGAGTATATCACTTGGAACACACACACGAAAGATAAGTGGGATCGCGGAACCAAGGAATGAGCACAAAATGTGTTTCCACGGAAAAGCTCGTGTTGCACGGATACTAGAGAGACACTAGCTCGATTGCTCAAATGGGCTAGATACGCTTGTGCACCACCTATGAGAGTAACATCTAACATGCCGTCTTCAATCCCAAGTATGCGATGTATGTATGATCCAATATGATGTATGATGGAAAATGGCTCAATGCTATTGCTTACAAGCTCTTTGTTTCTCCTCTTTTTGCTTAAAAGATTTTTTTACTATGCCAAAATGCATGATGCGTGAGCCAATATATGAGACAAGTAAGATATGCACGGGAGAGACTTACGGCACAATGATGATAGCAAGATGATTGCACGCTAAATGTAGCTATGCGGAATAAGTGTACCACTAAGGTGCACAAAGAGCGTGGCCCGACAATTCTCAACTCGCTAGTCTCGATAGGTAAGTGACGCAAATTGGCTCAAGGCTATCAATGCAATGGCAAGGGAATGTACAACGATGTCGTCGAGGTTACCGTCCTTGCTTACGGTTGGTATGAAGATGAAGTGGTCATTGTCGATGACGAGTCCGAGGAGATGATGAATGGCGGTGATGTTGATGTTGAACCATCCCAAATTAGCCAAAACACCTTAGGAAAAGGAAACCGCAACTCAAAATCTCAACCAAATGGGTGGTAGCGGAAGTGTGGTATTGTGGAAGGCTAAAGGTGGTGAAAATGGTGGGAAACTGGAAAATGAAAACGGTGGCGAAATGGTACTGTGATGAGCCCGTGCGCACGGCGTAAGTGAGGCCCGTGTGCACGGGGTCCCGTGGGCATGGGGTCCCGTGGGCACGTGGTTATCGGGGGACCCGTGCGCACTGGGTGTTCTGACAGCACAAGAACACGTCCAAATCCATGGCAAAAGAACATTTTCAGGGAAATTTCGTGGGTGGGATGGGTGGGGGATGGAGGTTAGGGTCTGATCCACTTGCCAAACCACAAATTCGTGCACCAAATCAACAAAATCTCACAAGATCTAACAAATTGCAAAAAAAAATTAGGGCTATTTTTGTGGGGATTTTTGAATTGGGACAAAAACACACAAAATTGGGGCTAGAAAGTGGAGAGGGGGAACTCCAAGGTGTGAATCAACCTTGCTCTGATCCAAGATGTTGTAGGGTGGAACCCTAAGTGGAGATCTTTTCACACTTGTAGGTGGGGAAAGGGGAAAATCACAAGAACACTAAGGGGAAATCTCTCAGACAAACCCAATTACACATCTACTATAATAGCATACACATAAGATCCACAAGGTACATGAACAATCAAGGGAAAATAGCACAAGGGTAAAGTTCTTCCCAAATCCAAAGGAGATGAGGTCTTGATGATCTAGAGAGATCCTTCTCCCTTAGGAGGTCTTGATGATCCTATGATGGGGATCCTTCTCCCTTGAGAGGTCTTCATCCCCGAGATGGAGGTACAAGGAGCAAAGCTCTCTCTAGTAGTCTCAAATACTTTGCTAATCCTAACAAATGGTCTAAACACGAGATATATAGGTGGTTGGAGGTGAGGGACGAGTAGAGGGGCAAAACAGACAAGTCACAGCCAACTCGCTGGGAGGGTCGTGCACATGGGCTAAGTAGGCCCTGTGCGCATGGGCTAAGTAGGCCCCGTGCGCACGGGGGTCCCGTGGGCACGGTACACGCCCGTGCGCATGGGGTAGCTACAGCGGCGAGGCCCGTGTGCACGGGGTCTGGGGGCCCGTGCGCACGGCGTGTGCGCAATCACTTCTAGTAGCCTTTCTGGGGGCCCGTGGGCATGGGGTCGGGGAGGCCCGTGCGCACGGGGTCGCATGGGAGCTGTTGTCTTCTTCATGTTGGCGGCCTCCATCTTCCTTGTGGCCTTGGCGATGTTGTTTAGCTCCTTGGTGGTGGTTGTCCTCATTCCTAATGACACACAACATTCCATGGTGAGGTAGCATCCAAGTTCCATCCATATCCATATGAAACTCGTAGAGGAGTGAGTTCACCTCGTTTTCGATGGTACGTGCGCGAGCTCTTGTCATAGGTCCACTTGGTGCTTGATGAGTCAGTGTGGTGTCCATGGGGATGACCGAAGGATGGTCCGCATCAATAACCCTCAGGTATATTAAGCATTTTATTTCTAGTAGGAGTGCTAGGTGTAACAGGTGATTCATCATTTTCATTAGTTTCATCATTTTCAAATTCTTTAGCTTTAGCAATTTGAGCATCAAGGAATTCACCAAGTGGCACAGTTTCATCAAGCAAAGTAGTAGCATCATCATGAGTATCATCAATAGCAGAAGCAGTGTCTATTACTTGCGACATATCTGACTGAATAGCAGGTAGTGGTGTCACAAGTCGACTTAAAACAGAAGGTGAATCAAGTGCAGAGCTAGATGGCAGTTCCTAACCTCCCCTCGTCTTAGAGGGTATGATCTTGGTCTTAGAGTCTTTCAGATTCTTCATAGTGATCAGCAGATATTTAACTCCCAAGTGAACTCAATAAATAGAGCTACCCTCCCCGGCAACGGCGCCAGAAAATAGTCTTGATGACCCACAAGTATAGGGGATCGCAACAGTCTTCGAGGGTAGTATTTCACCCAAATTTGTTGATTCGACACAAGGGGAGCCAAAGAATATTTATGAGCCTTAGCAGTTGAGTTGTCAATTCAACCACACCTGGAAAGTTATTTCTCTACAGCAAAGTGTTTAGTAGCACAGTAGTATGATAGTTTGATAGCAGCGGTAGCAGTAGCAATAGTAACGGTAACAGTAACAGTAGCAGTTTTATAGTGATTGTAACAGCAACAACAATGGTAGTAACTTAGCAAAGACAATATGAGCAAAGCGTAGGCATTGGATCAGCGATGGATATTCAGATGGATGACATTCATCATGCAACAGTCACAACCTAGAGCAATACACAATAGCTCCAATTCATCAATTCAATGTAGGAATGTATTCCGTATATAGTCATACGTGCTTATAATAAGAACTTGTATAACATCTTTTGTCCTACCCTCCCATGGCAGCGGGGTCCATAAGGAAATCTAAGGGTAATTAAGGCCTCCTTTTAATAGAGAACCGAATCAAAGCATAAACACATGGTGAATACATGAACTCCTCGAATTACAGTCATCCCCGGAGAGTATCCCAATTATTGTCACCTTGGGGTCTACGGTTCAAAACAATAACAAGTGCATACAACTAGCAGATAGGATCAAGAACTCAAATATATTGATGAAAACATAAAGGGTTCAGATCTGAAATCATGGCACTCGGGCCCTAGTGACAAGCATTAAGCATAGCAAAATCATAGCAACATCAATCTCAGAACATAGTGGATACTAGGGATCAAGCCCTAACAAATTGACTCGATTACATGACAAATCTCATCCATCTCCATCACCGTCCAGCAAGCGTACGAAGGAATTACTCACTCCCGGTGGTGAGCATCATGGAGTTGTTGATGAAAAAAGGTTGATGATGACGACGGCGACAAATCCCCCTCTCCGGAGCCCCGAACGGACTCCAGATCCGCCCTCCCGATGAAGAACAGGAGGTGGCGGCGGCTCCGTATCGTAAAACGCGATGAAACTTCTTTTTTTTCTCGGGAAGACGGAATATATAGGCTTGGAATTAGGTCAGACAGCCGCCTGTGGGCCCCATAAGACATCAGGGCGCGCCCTGGGGGGTAGGCGCGCCCTGTTGTCTTGTGGACAGCAGGTGGCCCCCCTCCGGTGGATCTCCGTTCCAGTATTTTTTTATTTACTCAATAAAAAATCTCCACAAAGTTTCGTCCAATTCCGAGAACTTTTATTTCTGCACAAAAACAACACCATGGTAGTTCTGCTGAAAACAGCGTCAGCCTGGGTTAGTTTCATTCAAATCATGCAAATTAGAGTCCAAAACAAGAGCAAAAGTGTTAGGAAAAGTAGATACGTTGGAGACGTATCATCCAACAATGGGATGGGCCGCCCCCTGCGCCTCCCCACTATATATAGGGGTGTGGGGGCCAGCCCCCTTCCCAAGGCATGGGGGGCGGCGACCAAGGGGGGGATCTTGCCCCCCAAGGCAAGTGGCGCCCCCACCACCTTAGGGTTTCCCCCCAGCCACATGGGCCTTAGGGGGAGTGTCGCATGGCCCATTAGGGGCCGATGCACCCCCCTTAGGGTCCATGTGGCCCCTCTGGGGTAGGTGGGCCCCACTAGTGGACCCCCGGAACTCTTCCGGAACCCCCGGTACACTGCCCGTAAATTTCCTGACTTTTCCGGAATCCCGAAAAACACTTCCCATATATGATGCTTTATCTCTGGACCATTCCGGAGCTCCTCATGATGTCCTGGATCTCATCCAAGACTCCAAACAATATTCGGTCTCACCATTATGAATATCCCAACACTACCCTAGCATTACCGAACGTTAAGTGTGTGACCCTACGAGTTCGAGAACATGTAGACATGACCGAGACACCTCTCTGATCAATAATTAATAGCGGGACCTAGATGCCCATAATGACTCCCACATATTCAATGAAGATCTTTATCGGTTTGAACCACGGTGAGATTCAGACAATCCCGTATACAATTCCCTTTGTCCGGCGATATGTTACTTGCCCGAGATTCGATCGTCGGTATCGCCATACCTAGTTCAATCTCGTTACCGGCAAGTCTCTTTACTCGTTACGTAATACAATATCCCCATGACTAAACTCATTAGTCACATGCTTGCAAGCTATTCATGATGTTGTATTACCGAGAGGGCCCAGAGATATCTCTCCGTCACACGGAGTGACAAATCCCAGTCTCGATCCATGCAACCTAACAAATACTTTCCGAGATACCTGAAGAGCACCTTTATAATCACCTAGTTACAAAGTGACATTTGATACCCACAAAGTATTCTTCCGGTATTAGGTCTAAGGAACGAATACTTGACATTAAGAAAGCTATGGCAAATTGAACTTAGTGACACGATGAGACGCTAAGCTTACGATTGGGTCTGTCCATCACACCATTCTCCTAATGACATGATCTCGTTATTAAATGACAATTGATGTCTATGGTTAGGAAACCTTAACCATCTTTAATCAACGAGCTAGTCTAGTAGAGGCTCACTAGGGACACGGTGTTTGTTTATGTATCCACACATGTATTTAAGTTTCCGGTCAATACAATTATAGCACGGAGAATAAACATTTATCAAGAACAAGGAAATATGATAGTAACAATTTTATTATTGCCTCTAGGGCATATTTCCAACAAAAACACGTCCGCTCCACATCCTCCTCCCGTGCACCACATCCGTCATGACTGCAAGCGGTCGCGTTGTGGGAGAGACTCTGGACGAAGCAAAAGCACGAGGTGGCCGCCCTTGCGGCCGGCTGGCCAGGCCGCCGTGCCAGGCAGATAGAGGACGACATGCCGGCTAGCTCCCTGAAGGTCTCCGACGATTCCGACGATGACTCACGCAGGAGCCCGCGCTGGTCCATGCCGGTTTGACCATAGAGTAGGCTTACGCACTTTAGCACCACGATGGTGGAGGAGCAGCCAACGCTGGTGCCTATCTCAGTGTTCTAGCACGCGCAGGAGGAGCGGCGGTGCAACCTCTTCCTCCTTGATCAACACCGGCTGGCGGAGGGCCAAATCTATGTCGTGCGCGCGAGCGAGGAAGCCGTGGCGGCCATGGTGGTAGAGAACCCCAACTTCATCGTTGAGCAGCGAGTGCTTTACGAGGCTGCGCGTGCTACCACCACCACTCACAACACGGCCGCGGCACAGACAGACACGGAGGCGGCGCTGACAGCGCAGGCGATCCCGAACTAGAACGCCGGCAGCTGCGCGTCCTACGCTCCGCCATCAACGTTTCGTTGGTGCCGGTGGCACGACGAGCATGCTGCCCCGTCCATGTCCACTAGTGACGGAGATGCCGCGGACTCCGATGAGGAGTAGTGCATGGGAGGCGGCGGGGCCTTGAGTCCCAAGTGGGCCGGTCCTTGTTGGAAATATGCCCTAGAGGCAATAATAAATTGGTTATTATTATATTTCCTTGTTCATGATAATCGTTTATTATCCATGCTATAATTGTATTGATTGGAAACTCAAATACATGTGTGGGTACATAGACAACACTGTGTCCCTAGTAAGCCTCTAGTTGACTAGCTCGTTGATCAAAGATGGTTAAGGTTTCCTAGCCATTGACATGAGATGTCATTTGATAACGGGATCACATCATTAGGAGAATGATGTGATGGACAAGACCCAAACTATAAACGTAGCATATGATCGTGTCAGTTTATTGCTATTGTTTTCTGCATGTCAAGTATCTGTTCCTATGACCATGAGATCATGCAACTCCCTGACATCGGAGGAGTACCTTATGTGTATCAAACGTCGCAACGTAACTGGGTGACTATAAAGGTGCTCTACAGGTATCTCCGAGGGTGTCTGTTGGGTTGGCATGGATCAAGACTGGGATTTGTTACTCCATATGACGGAGAGGTATCTCAGGGCCCACTCGGTAATACAACATCACAATGAGCCTTGCAAGCAATGTGACTAAAGTGTTAGCCACGAGATCTTGTATTACGGAACGAGTAAAGAGACTTGCCGGTAACGAGATTGAACTAGGTATACAGATACCGACGATCGAATCTCGGGCAAGTAACATACCGAAGAACAAAGGGAACAGCATACGGGATTAACTGAATCCTTGACATAGAGGTTCGACCGATAAAGATCTTCGTAGAATATGTAGGAGCCAATATGGGCATCCAGGTCCCGCTATTGGTTATTGATCGTAGAGGTGTCTCGGTCATGTCTACATAGTTCTCGAACCCGCAGGGTCTACACACTTAACGTTTGGTGACGATTAGTATAGTTGAGTTATTGTGTTGGTGACCGAAGGTTGTTCGGAGTCCCGAATAAGATCCAGGACATGACGAGGGTCTCCGGAAGAGTCCGGAGGTAAAGATTAATATATGTGATAATAGTGTTTTGATCTCCGGAAAGTTCCGGAATTCACCGGAAGGGGTTCCGGGTGTTGACCGAAGTGTTCGGGTGCAGCAACACTTTATATGAGCCAAAGGGGTAAAGCCCATGAGGTATTGGAAAGTGCAAAAGGAAGTTTTGCTACTGCCTTAAGCGGTACTACCGCTGGTAAAGGCAGTACTACCGCGTAAGCGGTACTACCGCTTGTTGGAAGCGGTACTACCGCCCAAGCGGTACTACCGCTTGTTGGAAGCGGTACTACCGCCCAAGCGGTACTACCACTTGTGTGAAGCGGTACTACCGCTTGTGCGCGGTACTGCAGGGATCCGAGTTGGACTCTTTCCCTGCGGGCCAAACCGACCTTGTGCGGGCAAAACCGACCTGGAGGAGGCTTTTACTCCAAGTTTAGACCCCAAGGCTCAACATATAAATAGAGGGGCAGGGCTAGCACACGGGACACATTAAGATTTCCCAAGCCGTGTGTCGGCAACCCTAACCCTCTAGTTCTCCCACCATAATCTCCGTAGTGCTTGGCGAAGCCCTGCAGAGATTGTTCCTCACCAACATCACCACGCCGTCGTGCTGCCGGAACTCATCTACTACTTCATCATCGCTCGCTGGATCGAGGAGGTGAAGGCGTCATCAAGCCGTACGTGTGTTGAACGCGGAGGTGCCGTCCGTTCGGCACTAGTTCGTGATCGGATAGAGGGACGACTTGCGATTTGGATCGCGGAGACGTTCGACTACATCAACCGCGTTTCTTAACGCTTCCGCTTAGCGATCTACAAGGGTATGTAGATTCACTCTCCCTCTCGTAGATGCTCATCACCATGGATAGATCTTGTGTGTGCATAGGAAAATTTTTGTTTCCCATGCAACGTTCCCCTACAGTGGCATCTGAGCTAGGTCTATGCGTAGATGAGATCTCGAGTAGAACACAAACGAGTTGTGGGCGTGGGTGTATACATATTGCTTGCCGTTACTAGTTGGTACTTGATTCGGCGGTATTGTGAGATGAAGCGGCCCGGACCGACATTACGCGTACGCTTACGCGAGACAGGTTCCTTCAACTGACATGTAACTTCGTTGCATAAAGATGGCTAGCGGGTGTCTGTCTCTCTCACTTTAGTTGAATCGATTTCAATGAAGAGGGTTCTTTTAGAAGATCAAAAAGCAATCACTACACCACGTTGTGGTTTTGCGTAGGTAAGAACGGTTCTTGCAAATCCGTAGCAGCCACGTAAAACTTGCAACAACAATTAGAGGACGTCTAACTTGTTTTTGCAGGGTATGTTGTGATGTGATATGGCCAATTACATGATGAGATATATGTGATGTATGAGATGATCATGTGTTGTATAGAATATCACGACTTGCATGTCGATGAGTACGGCAACTGGCAGGAGCCATAGAGTTGTCTTTAATTATTTTCGCCGTTTTTGCTTTACTTTATCGCTATGAGTTAGCTATAGTCGTGGAAGCAACAGTCGGCGCGACAACCTCATGGCGACACGTTGATGGAGATCAAGATGATGGAGATCATGGTGTCATGCCGGTGACGATGGAGATCATGCCAGTGCTTTGAAGATGGAGATCAAAAGCACAAGTTCATGGCCATATCATGTCACTTATGATTTGCATGTGATGTTAATCCTTTTATGCATCTTATTTTGCTTAGGACGACGGTAGCATTATAAGGTGATCCCTCACTTAAATTTCAAGATAAAATTGTGTTCTCCCCGAGTGTGCACCGTTGCGAAAGTTCGTCGTTTCGAGACACGCCGTGATGATCGGGTGTGATAGACTCTACGTTCACATACAACGGGTGTAAGCCATGTTGCACGTGCGGAACACTCGGGTTAAACTTGACGAGCCTAGCATGTACAGACATGGCCTCGGAACACAAGAGACCGAAAGGTCGAACATGAGTCATATAGTAGATATGATCAACATGAAGATGTTCACCATTGAAACCACCTCAACTCACGTGATGCTCGGACTTGAGTTGGTGGATTTGGATCATGTTACACTCGAATGACCGGAGGGATGTCAATTTGAGTGGGAGTTTTTAAGTAATATGATTAACTAAACTCATTATCTAGAACAATAGTCTAAGTTGTCTTTGCTATATTTATGTTGTAGATCATGGCTCGCGCAGTAGCACCCCTGAATTTTAATGCGTTCCTAGAGAAAGCTAAGTTGAAAGATGATGGAAGTAACTTTGTGGACTGGGCCCGTAATCTAAGGATTATCCTTACGGCTTCCCAGAAGGCTTATGTCCTTGATGCACCGCTTGGTGATCCACCCGCTCCAGTTGAGTCTCTAGACGTTGTGAACGCCTGGCAGGCTCGTTCTGAAGATTACTCAATAGTTCAATGTGCAATATTGTATGGCTTAGAACCGGGACTTCAAAGATGTTTTGAACGTCATGGAGCATATGAGATGTTCCAGGAGTTGAAGTTTATCTTTCAGAAGAATGCCCGGATCGAGAGATATGAGATCTCCGATAAGTTCTATGCTTGCAAGATGGAGGAGAACGGGTCTATCAGTGATCATGTACTCAGAATGTCTGGGTACTCCACCCGTCTGGCTGAATTGGGGATGCCCCTTCCGCCAGAGGCTATCACTGACAGAGTTCTTCAATCATTGCCACCTAGCTACAAGAGCTTCGTGTTGAACTATAACATGCACGGGATGAACAAGTCAGTCGCCGAGCTGTTTGCGATGCTGAAAGCCGCTGAGTCTGAAATTCAGAAGGAGCATCAAGTGTTGATGGTCAATAAAACCACTAGTTTCAAGAAAAATGACAAGGGTAAGAAGGGTAACTCCAAGAAGAGTGGCAAAGCAGTTGCTCCTCTCGTGAAGAAACCCAAGGCTGGACCCAAACCAGAAACTGTGTGCTTTCATTGCAAGGGAACTGGACACTGGAAGCGGAATTGCCCCAAGTATTTGGCTGACAAGAAGGCGGCCAACAACAAACAAGTTATATATGATATACATGTTATTGATGTGTACCTTACCAACTCTCATTGTAGTGCCTGGGTATTTGATACCGGTGCGGTTGCTCACATTTGCAACTCAAAACAGGAACTGCGGAATAGACGGAGGCTGGCAAAGGACGAAGTGACGATGCGCGTGGGAAATGGTTCCAAGGTTGATGTGATCGCCGTCGGCACGCTCGCTCTTCGATTACCATCGGGATTAGTGATGAACCTGAATAATTGTTATTTAGTGCCTGCGTTAAGCATGAACATTATATCTGGATCTTGTTTATTGCGAGACGGTTACTCATTTAAATCAGAGAATAATGGTTGTTCTATTTATATGAGTAATATCTTTTATGGTCATGCACCCAATGTGAGGGGTTTATTCTTATTGAATCTCGATAGTAATGATACACATGTTCATAACATTGATGCCAAAAGATGTAGGATTGATAATGATAATACCACTTTCTTGTGGCACTGCCGTTTAGGTCATATTGGCGTAAAACGCATGAGGAAGCTCCATGCTGATGGACTTTTGGAGTCACTTGATTTTGAATCACTTGACACATGTGAGCCATGCCTCATGGGCAAGATGACTAAAACGCCGTTCTCTGGAACAATGGAACGGGCAAGTGACTTATTGGAAATCATACATACTGATGTGTGCGGTCCGATGAGTATTGAGGCGCGCGGTGGTTATCGTTACTTTCTCACCTTCACTGATGACTTAAGTAGATATGGGTATATTTACTTAATGAAACACAAGTCTGAAACATTTGAAAAGTTCAAACAATTTCAGAGTGAAGTTGAGAATCATCGTAACAAGAAGATTAAATTCCTACGATCTGATCGAGGAGGAGAATATCTGAGTTATGAGTTTGGCAGTCACTTAAGACAATGTGGAATTGTTTCACAACTAACACCGCCTGGAACACCACAGCGTAATGGTGTGTCCGAACGTCGTAATCGAACCTTATTGGATATGGTGCGATCTATGATGTCTCTTGCCGATTTGCCACTATCGTTTTGGGGTTATGCATTAGAGACAGCTGCATTCACTTTAAATAGGGCACCATCGAAATCCGTTGAGATGACGCCATATGAACTTTGGTTTGGCAAGAAGCCAAAGCTGTCGTTTCTTATAGTTTGGGGATGTGATGCTTATGTCAAAAAGCTTCAGCCTGAAAAGCTGGAACCCAAAGCGGAGAAATGCGTCTTCATAGGATACCCAAAAGAGACAGTTGGGTATACCTTCTACCTTAGATCCGAAGGCAAAGTGTTTGTCGCTAAAAACGGAACATTTCTTGAGAAAGAGTTTCTCTCGAAAGAATTGAGTGGGAGGAAGATAGAACTTGATGAGGTTGTTGAACCTTTACTTCAACCTGAAAGTAGCGCATCGCAGAAAGATGTTTCTGTAGAGCCTACAACAGTTGAAGAGGAAGTTAATGATGATGATCATGAAGCTTTGGATCAAGTTGCTATCAAACCTCGTAGGTCGACAAGGACGCGTACTGCTCCTGAGTGGTACGGCAACCCTGTCTTAGAGGTCATGTTGTTAGACAACGATGAACCTACGAGCTATGGAGAAGCGATGATGGGCCCGGATTCCGAGAAGTGGTTAGAGACCATGAAATCCGAGATGGGATCCATGTATGAAAACAAAGTATGGACTTTGGAAGTATTACCTGAAGGGCGTAAGGCCATTCAGAACAAATAGATCTTTAAGAGGAAGACGGACGCGGACGGTAATGTCACCGTCTATAAAGCTCGACTTGTGGCAAAGGGTTTTTCACAAGTTCAAGGAGTTGACTACGATGAGACCTTCTCACCCGTAGCGATGCTTAAGTCCGTCAGAATCATGTTAGCAATAGCTGCCTTTTTCGATTATGAAATTTGGCAGATGGATGTCAAAACAGCGTTCCTTAACGGTTTCCTTAAGGAAGAGTTGTATATGGTGCAACCAGAAGGTTTTGTCGATCCAGAGAATGCTGACAAAGTTTGCAAACTCCAGCGATCCATTTATGGACTGGTGCAAGCATCTCGGAGTTGGAATCTTCGCTTTGATGAGGTGATCAAAGCGTTCGAGTTTATACAAGTTTACGGAGAAGCTTGTATTTACAAGAAAGTGAGTGGGAGCTCTATAGCGTTTCTAATATTATATGTGGATGACATATTACTGATTGGAAACAATATAGAAATGTTGGAAAGCGTGAAGGGATATTTGAACAAGAGTTTTTCAATGAAGGACCTAGGAGAAGCTGCTTTCATATTAGGCATCAAGATCTATAGAGATAGATCGAGACGCTTAATAGGACTTTCACAAAGCACATACCTTGACAAAGTTTTGAAGAAGTTCAAAATGGATCAGTCCAAGAAAGGGTTCTTGCCTGTTTTGCAAGGTGTGAAGTTGAGTAAGACTCAATGCCCAGTGACTGCAGAAGATAGAGAAAAGATGAGTGTCATCCCCTATGCTTCAGCCATAGGCTCTATCATGTATGCAATGCTGTGCACAAGACCCGATGTCAGCCTTGCCATAAGTATGGTCGGAAGGTTTCAAAGTGATCCAGGAATGGAACACTGGACGGCGGTCAAGAATATCCTGAAGTACCTGAAAAGGACTAAGGACATGTTTCTCGTTTATGGAGGTGATCAAGAGCTCGTCGTAAAGGGTTACGTCGATGCAAGCTTTGACACTGATCCGGATGGCTCTAAGTCACAAACCGGATACGTATTTATTCTTAATGGGGGTGCGGTTAGCTGGTGCAGTTCCAAGCAAAGCGTGGTAGCTGGTTCTACATGTGAAGCAGAGTACATCGCTGCCTCGGAGGCGGCGAAGGAAGGTGTCTGGATGAAGGAGTTCATGACAGATCTTGGAGTAGTGCCGAGTGCGCTTAACCCAATGACTCTGTTTTGTGATAATACTGGTGCCATTGCTCTAGCCAAGGAACCAAGATTTCACAAGAGGACCAGGCACATAAAGCGACGTTTCAATTCCATCCGCGATTACATCAAGGAGGACGACATAAATATTTGCAAAGTACACACGGATCTGAATGTTGCAGATCCGATGACTAAACCTCTTCCAAGGGCTAAACATGAACAACACCAGAACTGCATGGGTGTTCGATTCATTACAATGTAAATCACATAGTGATGTGAACTAGATTATTGACTCTAGTGCAAGTGGGAGACTGTTGGAAATATGCCCTAGAGGCAATAATAAATTGGTTATTATTATATTTCCTTGTTCATGATAATCGTTTATTATCCATGCTATAATTGTATTGATTGGAAACTCAAATACATGTGTGGGTACATAGACAACACTGTGTCCCTAGTAAGCCTCTAGTTGACTAGCTCGTTGATCAAAGATGGTTAAGGTTTCCTAGCCATTGACATGAGATGTCATTTGATAACGGGATCACATCATTAGGAGAATGATGTGATGGACAAGACCCAAACTATAAACGTAGCATATGATCGTGTCAGTTTATTGCTATTGTTTTCTGCATGTCAAGTATCTGTTCCTATGACCATGAGATCATGCAACTCCCTGACATCGGAGGAGTACCTTGTGTGTATCAAACGTCGCAACGTAACTGGGTGACTATAAAGGTGCTCTACAGGTATCTCCGAGGGTGTCTGTTGGGTTGGCATGGATCAAGACTGGGATTTGTTACTCCGTATGACGGAGAGGTATCTCAGGGCCCACTCGGTAATACAACATCACAATGAGCCTTGCAAGCAATGTGACTAAAGTGTTAGCCACGAGATCTTGTATTACGGAACGAGTAAAGAGACTTGCCGGTGACGAGATTGAACTAGGTATAGAGATACCGACGATCGAATCTCGGGCAAGTAACATACCGAAGAACAAGGGGAACAGCATACGGGATTAACTGAATCCTTGACATAGAGGTTCGACCGATAAAGATCTTCGTAGAATATGTAGGAGCCAATATGGGCATCCAGGTCCCGCTATTGGTTATTGATCGTAGAGGTGTCTCGGTCATGTCTACATAGTTCTCGAACCCGCAGGGTCTACACACTTAACGTTTGGTGACGATTAGTATAGTTGAGTTATTGTGTTGGTGACCGAAGGTTGTTCGGAGTCCCGGATAAGATCCAGGACATGACGAGGGTCTCCGGAAGAGTCCGGAGGTAAAGATTAATATATGTGATAATAGTGTTTTGATCTCCGGAAAGGTTCCGGAATTCACCGGAAGGGGTTCCGGGTGTTTACCGAAGTGTTCGGGTGCAGCAACACTTTATATGAGCCAAAGGGGTAAAGCCCATGAGGTATTGGAAAGTGCAAAAGGAAGTTTTGCTACTGCCTTAAGCGGTACTACCGCTGGTAAAGGCAGTACTACCGCGTAAGCGGTACTACCGCTTGTTGGAAGCGGTACTACCGCCCAAGCGGTACTACCGCTTGTTGGAAGCGGTATTACCGCCCAAGCGGTACTACCGCTTGTGTGAAGCGGTACTACCGCTCGTGAGCGGTACTACCGCTTGTGCGCGGTACTGCAGGGATCCGAGTTGGACTCTTTCCCTGCGGGCCAAACCGACCTTGTGCGGGCAAAACCGACCTGGAGGAGGCTTTTACTCCAAGTTTAGACCCCAAGGCTCAACATATAAATAGAGGGGCAGGGCTAGCACACGGGACACATTAAGATTTCCCAAGCCGTGTGTCGGCAACCCTAACCCTCTAGTTCTCCCGCCATAATCTTCGTAGTGCTTGGCGAAGCCCTGCAGAGATTGTTCCTCACCAACATCACCACGCCGTCGTGCTGCCGGAACTCATCTACTACTTCATCATCGCTCGCTGGATCGAGGAGGTGAAGGCGTCATCAAGCCGTACGTGTGTTGAACGCGGAGGTGCCGTCCGTTCGGCACTAGTTCGTGATCGGATCGAGGGACGACTTGCGATTTGGATCGCGGAGACGTTCGACTACATCAACCGCGTTTCTTAACGCTTCCGCTTAGCGATCTACAAGGGTATGTAGATTCACTCTCCCTCTCGTAGATGCTCATTACCATGGATAGATCTTGTGTGTGCGTAGGAAATTTTTTGTTTCCCATGCAACGTTCCCCTACAGTCCTGTCCCATGTCCTACTCTTCGTCACCGGCAACCGCACCTTCACATCACGGGTCTCATCCTCGCCGGACATGGACACGACCAGCGTTGGAAGGGAACAACAAGGACTTGGAGGATGGGTGTCGCCGTAGGCTAGGTTTAGGTCTGATCGTTTTTATGAAAAATGTAAAAAATGTAATGAATGTGCTTCGGTTTTGATGAAAATCATCCGGTTTGCATGTAATTCGTCCGGTTTGTTGAAATCTAATTTGAAATGAATGCGGTCATGGTTGGATGGTCGGCTCCCACATCACTGTCCGCGGACTGGTCCCCACCGGTCCGCGGACGTATACGGTGTACGATTTGGGGGTCAACGTTGGAGATGCCCTAACACGTACATAAATGTCTCCGCAAAAAGAGGCATGTACATAAATACATCATGCATGCAAACCTTACCCCCATGAGCACCTCCGAGAGACTAAGCCAGCGGGTCTTGAGATAGACAAAGTCATCACAGGTGTCTCATTGTCGACGGGAGCGTCGCCTCCCATTGAAAGATTAGTTCGCCTTTATGAGACACCAAAACGTCAAAAACCTGGGTTTCTCCTTTCCTTTTGAGGCCGGAAGATGTGTGAATGGCACAACCGCGTTTCTCATCGGGAAAACTGACCCTTATTATGGCCGCTCGCCTCCTGCTGCCTCCCCGACTGCCCCCTTAGTGGGCCATGACGGCCTATGAATTTTGGTGCCCTCCCCTCTTGCCTTATCTAATCCCCTCCCAGTGCCTTCCAATCCCCTCTCCGGTGCCTCTTAATCCACCACTTTGAGTCAGAGGCGCGGCAGAAGGAGCACCCCCTGATCTTTATGTTTGGGTGTGACGAGCAGGATCCCCTGGCACTTTGGGGGGGGGGGGTGAATATGACCGTGCCTTGGACATTGGTCCAAGGATAGATGAAGAAAGGGAACGGCATGTTTTGGACAGTGCGCCGGCGCTTGCCCCCGATGTTGACGATGTGTCATGGCCAGCATGGGATGAGGCCGCCGAGGCCCATTTCCGCGCCATTGCGGTACGCAAAACTGCATTCCACATCGGGTCGTCCAACAACGACTGCTTGTCGTCGCCACTACAACTAGGTTGGGCGAGACTGGTTTAGTTCTATGATAGTTACTTAGTTTAGTTTTATTATAATTGTTTTACGAATGTAAGTCGTAATGCGACTAGTTTTTCGCCCTACTATATGAATGAAATTATTAACTATATGATGAATGCTACTTGTGATAGTGTTAGGATTTCCCCGAAGAGGAAGGGTGATGTAGTATAGTAGTAGATAGTATTTCCCTCAGTTAAGAACCAAGGTTTATCGAACCAATACGAGATGGTACGCAAACAACTTTGACGGTACCTGCACACACACAAACAAATGCTTGCACCCAACAAAGGCAAGGGGGCATCACTCCCCTTGTTCTTGCCAGTTGCAAGTATCAGTAGTGGTAGATATAATAGATAAAAGTAAAAGCAAAAGCAAAATAAAACAACAAGGAATTGTAAGATTTGATTTAATATGAAGTGAATGGACCCAAGGGCCTTAGCATTCACTAGAGGCATCTCTCTCACAAATAGCATCGGTGGGTAAACAAATTATTGTTGGGCAATTGATACAAAAGCGCATAGTTATGATGATCATCCATGACATAATTAATATACAAGCATTACGTCCGTGACTAGTAGACCGTTAAACTTACTGACGTCTACTACTATTACTCCACCCCAAGACCGCTATCCAGCATGCATCTCAAAGTATTAAGTTCATGACAAACAGAGTAACGCATTAAGCAAGATGACATAATGTAGACAGAGTAAGATCATGCAATATGTCCAAACCCCGTCGTTTTACCCTTAGTAGCAACAATACAAATACGTGCCTTGCAACTCCTCCTGTCACAGAGTAAGGACACCGCAAGATTGAACCTACTACTATGCACCATTTCTCTGAAGATCTAATCATCAACTTGGCCAAAGAAAACTCATAGATCGAAAAGCATACATAGCTATAAAATTACACATAAATAAATCTCAGAAAAGACTCAAATACTTTCAATGAATAATCTGACCATAAACCCACAATTCATCAGATCCCAACAAACACATCGCAAAAGTTTACATCGGATTGATCTTAGATGAGATCATTGTATTGAAGATCAAGAGAGAGAGAGAGAGAGAGAGAGAGAGAGAGAGAGAGAGAGAGAGAGAGAGAGAGAAAGCCATCTAGCTACTGCTATGGACCCATAGGTCCTGTGGAACTACTCACACATCATCATGCGGGCAGTAAGGTTGATGAAGATTGCCTCCCCAATGGTTTCCCCCTCCGGCAGAGTACCGGTGGAGGCCTCCAGATGGGATCGCTTTGGAACAGAGGCTTGCGGTGGCAGAAGAATTGTTTCGGGTCTCGCTCTGGGGGTTTCTAGATATATGGGAATTTATAGCGTTGGAGTTAGGTCAAACGGAGGTAGAGGGGTCCACAAGGCACCTGGGCACGCCCCCTGCCTTGTGGCTCCCTCGTGCATCTTCTGGCCTCCTCCTGAATCATCCAGGCTCTCTTTTTGTCCAGAAAAATCTTCAAAAAAAGTTTCGTCGTGTTTGGACTTCGTTTGGTATGGATTTCCTAGAAAACCAAAAACATGCAGAAAACGGAAGGTGTCACTGGGCACTGAGTTAATAGGTTAGTCCATAAAAACAATATAAAATGGCATATAAAGTATATACAAGTGATAATATAATAGCATAAAACAATAAAAAATTATATCTACGTTGGAGACGTATCAGGATCCCCAAGCTTAATTCATGCTCGTCCTCGAGTAGGTAAATGGTAAAAACAGAATTTTTGATGTGAAATGCTACCTAACATGTCTTAATCATGTAATCATTTGCGGCATGAATATTGGGAAGCGATGATTTAATTGATATCAAAACAATAATATGCAAGAGTACTAGAAAATAATCATTACCCTTCAAAATAAAGAGTGTTAAAGAATGTTATTCCTACTCATTTAATCATATAAGCATGCCATAGCTCAGTCTTCCTAACATAAAGTATAAATCATGATCACCCCAGTGCCAAACCAAGTAATTGTATCATACTTTTTCTCGCTTCAGCTTTTTGAACTTCACTCAATACATGAGCGTGAGCCATGGACTTAGCAGTTTGGATGGCAAAGAAAATGATGATAGGGCTTATAAGGGTAGACAAAATTTTGAGAAAGTTTCGCATCAACTCGGTGGATCGTTAGGCAATGGAGAGGCCTTACAATCGATATCAATGCAAGAAGTATGGATTGCCATGCAACGAATGCACTAGAGCTATAAGTGTATGAAAAGCTCTCTGTATGAAACTGAGTGGGTGTGCATCCAACTTGCTTTCTCATGAAGACCTCGAGCATTTGAGGAAGCTCGTCATCGGAATATACAAGCCAAGTTCTATAATGTAAAAATCACACTAGTATATGAAAGTGACAAATCATGGAGACCCTCTCAATGAAGAACATGGTGCTACTTTGAAGCACAAGTGTTGTAAAAGGATATTACTGTTGCCCCCCCCCCGGTCTCTTTTTCTCTCATTTTTTCTTTTTCTTTTCTTTTTGTTGGGCTCTTTTTGGCCTCTTTTTTTATCCTCACTAGTAGGGGCAACACTCTAATAATGATGATCATCGCATTTTTATTTACTTACAACTCGATAAATTGAAATAATATGACTCTATATGAACGCCTCTGGCAGTGTACCAGGATGTGCAATGATCTAGCGTAACATGTATAACAATGATGAACGGTGGCTTTGCCACAACATATCATGTCAGCTCTATATGATCATGCAAAGCAATATGACAATGAATGCTCAAATCATGTGAAAAGTAACGATGGAAGTTGCATGGCAATATATCTCGGAATGGCTATGGAAATGCCATAATAGGTAGGTATGGTGGCTATTTTGAGGAAGGATATAATAAGGCTTATGTGTGAAAGAACGAGTCATTTCACGGGATTTGAATGCACCCGCAAAGTTTGCACCAAGTCTCGAGGTGAGAACGGGCAATGCACGGTACCGAAGAGGCTAGCAAAATATGAAAGGGTGGAAGTGCTTATAGTCCACAAACTCACATTAGTCATAAATAACTCAAGTATTTATTGTGAAAGTCTAGAAGCCCTCGATGCAAAGTACTACTCGCATGCCCCTAGAGAGGAGGTTGGGAGGAGTTAACCATCGCGCGCCCCCTATCTGGACAACACAAAGGTTCTCAATCAAAGATAAATTAGGCTCCAACGTCCTAGCCATGCCATGACCGACATTTTAATTAGTAGGACATCACGATCCTTAGCATCGATATTTTTACTAACCCATGATTATCAACTAATAAACCTTCATATTATAACCTTAATATTGTTAATCAAACGCATCGTATTCAGTGATCTACATGCAAATTTTATTATACCACCGTTATACACCTATCATTTTTGGACAGAACATATAACTCATGCAAATTACCACCTCCTATTTAACTCTCGAAAAGATATAAGTGAAGCAAGAGAGTGCAAATAATTTCTATAAAATATTTCTCACCGTGCTCAAAAGATATAAGTGAAGAACATGAGCAATTGCCTCAACTCAAAGGATATAAGTGAAGAACATAGAGCATTCTATAAATTTTAAGATGAATGTGTGTCTCTCCTAAAAGGTGCAATCAGAAAACAATGATTGTGGAAATAAACAAACAAATCTAAGAAAAGCAAAAGACGCTCCAAGCAAAACACATATCATATAACGAATAAAAATATAGCTACAAGTGATATTACCGATAGATTGAAGACGAAAGAGGGAATGCCTTCCGGGGCATCTCTAAGCTTAGAAGCTTGAGTCTTCCTTGAATATTACCTTGGGGTGCCTTGGGCATCTCAAAGCTTAGGGTCTTGCCGCTCCTTATCTTCTTCCATCGTCATCTCACCCAAAATTTGAAAACTTCAACCACACAAAACTCAACAAAACCTCGTGAGATGCATTAGTATAATAAAATAAATCATTAACTTAGGTACTGTCATAAATAGATTCATAATTGTTCTTACATAATACCTACTATATTTTATCCTCTATAGCTTATACCCCCCGATACAATCCATAGAAATATCAAAATAAACACACTATGCAATAAAAACATAATCTGTCTAAAACAGAACAATACGTAATGGTGGAACTTTTAGTCATACTTCTGTAACTCCAAAAATTCTAAAACATTAGGACATCGTAAACAATTTGTAGCTCAATATCGTCATGTTGGCTTAGATCCCATCTACCTCTCCCCCTCGTTTGTTGGATCAAGAAGAAGGAGACGTCACCGAGCCGTACGTGTGCACATCTCGGAGGTGTCGTTCGTGCGGCGCTTGATCGGATTGGATCGTGAAGAGTACGACTACATCAACCACGTTCGTTGAACGTTTCCGCTTTCAGTCTACAAGGATATGTAGACACACTCCCACTCGTTGCTAGCATCTCCTAGATTAGATATTGGGTGAATCCGTAGGATTTTTTTTTGTTTTCCATGCAACGATTCCCAACAACAACAACAAAGAAAGTGAAAAATCCTAGAAAGACACCAAAAAAGGAGAAGGAAAAAACTAAGCTGGTGGAACAACTTACAACTTCACACTTACCTCCCAGGTATCACACAACAACGAGCACCACTAGGATCTGATAAAGTGCACGATCTGGACTATCATACTGGATGGTTACTTCGGGGTTGTCAAACGTCACACCATAACTCGGTGATAATAAAAGTAACTTACAAGTATACTAGAAACGTATGTCTCAGTACCGATAGTTCAAGACTGAGATTTGCTCCTCTGACGATGGAGAGATACTCTCTATGCCCACTCCGTATTACAGTATCATCATCGTCTGGCCAGACACATGTGATTGAGATCATAGGGATATCGGAATACATATACGAGTAAAGAGAACAAAACCGTAACAAGGATAATCGATATAGTGATCAAGGAGTTGATCACAAGGATATCGATAATATCCCACCTCGGATTTTACAACATATCGCCAATCAAAGTGAATGGTATTCAGCAACAAAAGATTGATGCAGTATATTTTATGGCACACAACCTTTGCAAAAAGGGCATGTGTTGATGACCAGTTTCGGCGTCCACGGGATTATCCTCATGACGACCTCAAATGGTAAAGTACTCAACATGAAAGTTGTGCGCCCCTTCAAGACGAAACTTTGCTTTTTCGATCACCTCAATCCAAGGTTGTATTTTACCTCTAGAGCAAAAAACAGTGACATGCATAAAGATTGGTTTGGAGGTAGTAGTGTTGCACGAAAAATCGGCGGGAGGTTCCATGCAATCTTCGAGCTTAACAGTATCGTGTAACACTTTTTGCGTGAAAACCCGTCTCGAGCATTCCGGACTACCTCCTCATTTAACAGTATCGTGCAACAATTTTGTGTGGACGATTGACTAAGAACCCCGGGCCTACTTGTCTGAAGTATGCCAAATTGGGTTTTGGACAAAAATATGAGTCATTTTACAGCACGAAAAGTCCAGCCGACTCATATATAGATGAAAGGTAATAACCGGTTGAACAACACAGAATCGAACAAATTAATCAACAATCATTTTCTCTCATGTTTTCTTGTTTCTTATTCTTCATTGATCTTCGTCTAGGAGACTAGGACGACAATGAACCTCAACGCTATAGGGGCGGTAAGGCCGATGTAGCGTGAGGTAATAACCGGTTGACCCATAGCCGCCGCACTTTTTGACGAGGTCCCTCACAGAAGTGTGAGGTTTTTGGTTTTCAAACAATCTCGCCAGCGTATCTTGCATACCACACTTTCATCGAGGCTTCTTCAAGGACACTCGTACTGCGATCGAGTCCGGGCTACATGATGTGTTTGACCTTAAACTGAAAGTAAGGCGGCATTTCTCTAATAGAAAAAAAGGGGAAATTGGCGTCGAAAGACAGAAAAAGAAGAAGAGAGACTAGATGACTTGCGAGCAGCCGATCAGATCTCCACCGTCGTCGTCGTCTCCCTCCCGATCTCTCTCATCTCCATAACTCTCGCACGGACGCACGCACGCACGCACACCCGTCTGGCTCCCCCTCGCCAACTCCAATCCCATCCCATCGCGCAGGCAGGCAGGCAGGCCGCCGACCGCCACCGCGCGCGAGATCGGACGCCTCCACCACGACCCCCCGGCTCCGCAGCCGGAGGCGGCGACCGGTGCGTGTTTGGCAGGTAGGCTCGCCGGGGCGATATGAGCGGGCACGACTCCAAGTACTTCTCCACCACCAAAAAGGGGGAGATCCCCGAGCTCAAGGAGGAGCTCAACTCCCAGTACAAGGTCACCCTCCTTGCCTCGCCGTCTCCCCCCTGTCTATCTTCTTGTGTGATTTGCTGTGCACGAGGATTGGTTGGCCTGGATCCAGATCTGGCCAGGGTGTTGGGTGCCCACGCGCGGGCGGTTTGAGATCTGCGAGTTTTGGTTGGTATCCCACGGGATTAGGTTCTGTTCCGAGGATTGGAATTTGCGGCAGAGTGACGATCTCGGGGTCATTTTCTTCAACAAAATGTACTTAAATGTGCCGAATTCAGTTCAGACGGATTTGAGTTTGAATTGCTTTGGAGCGAGATGAATGCACTGACTTCTGATCCATCTCGAGGCTTTTCAGTGAAAGCAGGATTAAATCGAATATAGTGACTGCTCGATGCCTGGTTAGCCAAGCTGTATAGGGTAAATGAATAAGTTTTGAAGTTTATGTGCTGCCCCGTGCATTACCTGAATCTAGTTTTTTTTATCTCCATGTCTCCAGATATGCACCAATATGCATTGGTGTAGCTGTAGAAATGGCACCTTGCTGCTGATAAAAAAGGTGTTTATCCTTTATGGGTGTGTTTGGTTCGGGAACGAAGTGTAATGGAATGTCATGGTTCCGTTCCACTAGAATGGGTCGGTTCCGTCCTTGTGTTTGGTAGTGGCAATTTGAAGGAATGGAACGGTTACATTCTAGTGTTCGGTTTGAGACATATGGAATGGAATGGATTTATTCATCTCACCATGAATTGGATTGAATTTCAGTCAAACAAAGGCAGATAAATATTGTTGTAGAATCGAAGGCTTGAGCACGCTCTGTCAAAAACAAATTGTAGAGAAACAGGTAGAAAAGAATCAGACTGAAACACAAGATCAACAGCAGCCACCCAAATACCAAAGTCTGAATCTGAACTAATTGCTACAAGAAAAAAATGCAGCTTGCTAGTTCAGTCTTGCTCACAGACTTGCTCCTCCAGCCCACAATATCAACAGCAGCCACCCAAATACCAAAATCTGGATCAACAGCAGCCACCCAAATTCGGTCTTGCTCCTCCGGTTCTTTTTTCAGCCATGTGGCCGACGGCGGGGTGAAGTGCACTTGCTCCTCCAGTTCTTTTTCCCACTCGAGCTCGGCAGCCATGGTTGCGAGCTCGGCCGGCCTTCCTGTCGCGCCAGGCCACACGCACACCTGCGCCTCCTCACGTATGCATAGAGTGCTCGCCTCCTTCCGCCAGATCCTTGGTCGAGGGGGAGAGACAAGGGGCAGGAGACGCCGGCGAGGCTGCAGTTCCGACCAGGGGCAGAAGGTGGTGCCGCGGAGGAGGGGAAGGTGCTACGGCCGCCGGCCGCCGGTATGGCCATCGAGAGAAGAGAGCAGAGGTCGTGGGTGGCTGAGGCGCGGGGTGGGTGAGTCGTGGAGGAAGGGGAGAGAGTCGCGAGTGAGGCGTTCCGCGTGGTCCGGCCGATTTGGAGGAACGCCCAGGTTCGGTTTAATCGGGGAATATGCCGTTCCCTGGAATCGGTGGGTTCCGGTTCCTTCGGCAATCTAAACACGAGAACGGGCTCTGGGAATGGAACCGACCCGTGCCGTTTTGCTTCGTGACAGAAACCAAACACACCCTATATTTATCTATACCATCTTTGCGGTTTTCCGCACATGGGTAAAATAGCAAGGAACATCTTAGTCTCTATCACTTCTCCATGTTTGCAAGCAAGACATGCTACATCATTTTGTTTTGGTGGTCTAGTGGATTTGAGACGTACTAATATATTCATATTGCAAGTACCCAAATATGGGGCCATGCATTATCCCCGGTCACAAAAATATTCTGTCCCCGTTCTGGCTACATTTTGCAGTGCTGCACGTTTGCTGTAAAATGCATGTTCTAATTCAAAATTAATGAACATTTGTACATTATCAGTCCTTAATATGAAGTTTTCTCAGCGATGAAGCATGCCATGTAGCAAGAATGGTTGGACTATATACTGTTGTCAATCATTCACCAGTCATAGATCCCATTTCTTTTTTCCTAATTTTAATGCAATAATAAATGATGTAAGACCATATTATGTGTTTACTTCTGGCATCTGAGGCTTTGGTGGAAACATGGTTTGCAGGATAAGAGAAAAGATGCTGTCAAGAAAGTGATTGCAGCGATGACCGTTGGAAAAGATGTCTCATCATTGTTTACGGATGTCGTGAACTGTATGCAGACTGAGAACTTGGAGCTGAAAAAACTAGTATATTTATATCTCATCAACTATGCTAAAAGTCAACCAGACCTAGCGATACTTGCCGTGAACACATTTGTTAAGGTGAGAAATTATAACCATACACTACTAATGAACATTTATGCAGAAAAATAAAGCTATACATGTGTGAAACAAACCATGCAGAAGCAGCAACTAATAAGAAGATTCAAAACTTTTGCAGGATTCACAAGATCCAAATCCACTGATCCGTGCTTTGGCTGTGAGGACAATGGGTTGCATCCGTGTAGACAAAATCACAGAGTATCTGTGCGACCCTCTTCAAAGATGCCTCAAGGTATCTATTGGTGCTTGTACACTTCTTTCCAATAAAAACAACTGCCTTCCGTTGAATTAAGCCTATACTTGTGTCTTGAAATTTTTCACAGGACGATGATCCATATGTGCGGAAGACAGCAGCTATTTGTGTTGCTAAGCTTTATGATATAAATGCTGAGCTAGTGGAGGACAGAGGATTTCTAGAGGCCCTCAAAGACTTAATTTCTGACAATAATCCTATGGTGGTTGCAAATGCTGTTGCTGCTCTGGCAGAGATTCAAGACAGTAGTACTCGTCCGATCTTTGAGATCACCAGCCATACATTGACAAAGCTTCTGACTGCTCTGAATGAATGCACAGAGTATGATGCACTTCTTGCTATATTGGGTTCTGAACCCCCATATTTTTCTAGAGTAAGCTAATTATCATATTTGATAATTTTGCAGGTGGGGACAAGTTTTCATTCTTGATTCTCTGTCAAGGTACAAAGCAACAGATGCAAGGGACGCAGAAAATATAGTGGAACGAGTTACACCCCGTCTTCAACATGCAAACTGTGCAGTTGTTCTTTCTGCTGTCAAGGTACATTAGCCTGATTCACATGTACTAGAACACATTAAAGTTTTAGAAAGTGTTGCATGCAGTTGTGTATGTGGTATTCATTAACCATAGATTGGCACAGTGCCATGTGTACTTGTATTGATCTGTCAGGCCTGAGTAGGGGCGCTGCCAATTCTCACTGCATGGGTAGCAGGGTAAGGAAAAACTTGTCTGCAAGGACCCAAATAAGACATACTCATATTGATTATTTTATGGGCTCATTTAACTAGGTAACAAAGTTTTTTCTTTCATCTTAAATGTATCATCATAAATCATAGGAAGAACAAATGGACTGTGACATTGGATTGATTTTCATGTTCCTGACCTTTTAGTCAGAGTATGATACGTATCCATTTAATTTGGAACGCTGGTTCTGGTACTATTCAAGACAGCAGCTGCTGTTTGTTTTTAGTTTTCCAGTAAGAGTTAACCTGTTGGTTATCTCTTTCACACAGATAATCCTTTTACAAATGGAGCTCATTACAAGCACTGATGTTGTCCGGAATCTCTGCAAGAAAATGGCACCCCCTCTGGTTACTCTACTGTCGGCAGAGCCTGAGATTCAGTATGTAGCATTGAGAAATATCAATCTGATTGTTCAAAAAAGGCCTACAATACTTGCACATGAAATTAAGGTGACATTTGTTTGTCTTCAGGCTATTCTTATTCATCAATCAATCATGCCGTAGTGTTTCTGTAACTCAATAGTATGTTTGGCAATAGGTCTTCTTTTGCAAGTACAATGACCCAATATATGTCAAGATGGAAAAGTTAGAGATCATGATAAGGCTTGCCTCAGATAGGAACATTGATCAGGTACATAATCTTCTTTCTTATGTACTAATTTACTGTTGATTCTGGTTATGATGTTGCTTTGAGTGGAACAATATTTTCAGCTACTGCCTTGTGTTATTATATTCCTGTCTTATACATAACATAATTACAGAGATTGTAAATGAAACTCCGCAGTAACAAAAGTCCACCTCAAGTTTGAATCTTACCATAGTTAAATTTGTTATAAGCATCTTGTTCATTTCTGATTATAGTACTAGATCTGTTTTCTACGAGTTGCCATCCAGAAGTTGACTGAGCTCTTTATAGGTACTATTGGAGTTCAAAGAGTACGCCACAGAGGTGGATGTTGACTTTGTGAGGAAAGCTGTACGTGCGATTGGTAGATGTGCAATTAAATTGGAGAGAGCTGCTGAAAGGTGTATCAGTGTCTTGCTTGAGCTGATCAAGATAAAGGTTAATTATGTCGTACAGGAAGCTATCATTGTTATCAAAGACATCTTTAGACGCTATCCTAACACGTGAGTGGTTTGCCTGGAAGCTCAACATTCTTTGTTTTTGGAACTATGGTACTACAGAGCTCTTCTTTTGTGCTCAGCATATGTTTTTGTAAAAAAGTAACCTTTTTCTTGCCAAAATATGCAGATATGAGTCTATCATCGCAACACTTTGTGAAAGTTTGGACACTTTAGATGAACCAGAGGCTAAGGTATTGTCTATGAACGGCCTTTGTAATTTCTTGCATGTTTTGTTCACTTACATGTTATTTTCTTCTCCAGGCATCAATGATTTGGATAATTGGAGAATATGCCGAAAGAATTGACAATGCTGATGAACTCCTTGAGAGTTTCTTGGATACATTCCCAGAAGAACCAGCATTAGTTCAACTGCAGTTGCTAACAGCGACTGTTAAGTTGTTTCTTAAGAAGCCAACTGAGGGGCCCCAGCAGATGATACAGGTTACTATTCTCACTTCCCGTGTTTACTCTTGCAGATGATGGATACACTAGATTGCTGAGCATAGAATAACTTTTGGCATGGTGTAAGAGTCTTTGAATATTTCCTTATTTGGTACCATGGCATGTCGTGGTGTGCAAAAAGGCTCGTTGAAATCTTTACAGCACTGAGCATACCTTGAATTGTGCTACAACATTAATAATTAGAACAGTCAATTTTCTGGGTTGAGAATGAGAAGATTTGGTTCATAAGGGTACACTATATTCAAATTTCTCTTAGCTGAATGAATGAATAGTGTCCTATTCCAATAACTTATGCCCTGTCCCTAACAAATTCTGCTTAATAACTTATGTGCCACAGTTTTCTGCCTAATCTGCATCATTTTCTGTAGGCTGTTCTCAATAATGCAACAGTTGAAACAGACAATCCTGATCTGCGTGATCGAGCATACATATACTGGCGACTTCTTTCTACTGATCCTGAGGTATTAAAAGTTTACACTTCACACCTTCCTATCCTTTGTTTGTCAGATATCCCTGTGACCACTGGGTATGTGTGGCTTTGACAGGCAGCAAAAGATGTTGTTCTGGCAGAGAAGCCTGTGATCAGCGATGACTCTAACCAGCTTGACTCTTCGCTTCTTGATGAGTTATTAGCAAACATTTCTACATTATCCTCAGTTTATCACAAGCCCCCAGAAGCCTTTGTCAGCCGTGTTAAGGCAGCTCCTAGGCCGGATGATGAGGAGTTTGCTGATGCTGGAGAAACTGGGTATTCGGAGTCACCATCTCAGGGAGTGGATGGGGCATCACCGTCCTCTAGTACTGGCACTTCATCGAATGTACCAGTGAAGCAGCCGGCAGCTGCAGCCCCAGCAGTTCCTGCTCCGATCCCAGATCTCCTAGGTGATCTAATGGGTTTGGATAATGCCCTGGTTCCTGTTGACGAGCCTATAGCATCTTCAGGGTCAGCAAAACTTCTTATTGTTTTTGCTCCAAGTTTTAGTTTGCTATTATATTCATGTTATACGGCTCGAGCCAGTTTTTCTCCAGTTAGATTTTTCTGATTGTTTTCCCTGCAGACCTCCACTGCCTGTTGTATTACCTTCAACCACTGGCCAAGGACTCCAGATCAGTGCGCAACTGGTGCGGCGCGATGGCCAGATATACTATGATATATCTTTTGAGAATGGGACCCAGGGTGTATTAGATGGATTTATGATTCAGTTTAACAAGAATACATTTGGTCTTGCAGCCGGTGGACCACTTCAGGTGCAAGGATGTCTATATATTTTATAAGTTCTGTTTCTCAAATTCAGTTTTCTGTACTGAACCTGGTGTCCATTGATGAATAAGGTTCCTCCACTCCAATCTGGGGCCTCAGCCAGGACGCTCCTAGCTATGGTTTTCTCCCAGAATGTCTCTCCTGGAGCACCAAACTCGCTACTGCAGGTTGCAGTGAAGAATAATCAGCAACCTGTGTGGTATTTCAGTGACAAAGGTTCGCTGCATGTCTTCTTTGGTGAAGATGGCAAAATGGAGCGAACGAGTTTTCTTGAGGTAAAATCTACTACGAGTAAATCTTTTCTTTTCTGCGGTACTTGATGTCCTAGTTTTGATTCGCTTAGCTGTTTGGTTTTGGTCTGTTGGCCTTAGGACTTGGTAGAGAATGCCTGTGGCGAGCGAGTACTCTTCCGCTATTATATCCTTCTTGTTTATCTGTAGTTTGAATTGGTTAAATCTGATTGCAGGCCTGGAAATCTTTACCTGATGACAATGAATTTTCAAAAGAATACCCCAATTCTGTCATCAGCAGCATAGATGCCACCATTGAACACCTTGCAGCATCAAATGTGTTCTTTATTGCCAAGCGGAGAAATGCAAACATGGATGTGCTGTATCTGTCTGCGAAGATCCCCCGTGGGATTCCATTCCTGATAGAGCTTACTGCTGCTGTTGGTGTTCCTGGTGCCAAGTGTGCAGTCAAGACTCCAAACAGGGAGTTTGTGCCTCTATTCTTTGAAGCTATAGAGTCTCTTATCAAGTAAGTGACGGGAAACTTGAGGATCGGTATTCCGTCAAAATTATTCAGTTATGAGCATACAGGTGTGCTGTTTCAGGGAAGTTAGTGTGAATTGTATTGTGTTGTTATTGTATTACTATTAGATTACCGTATTTAAACTGTTAGTTTCTTGGTTTCAGAATTTTCCTCTAGGGATACTCGACCTGGACATTTTGTGCCGCATAAATTGTATATCTTGCCTTGACGGGCCTGAACATTTTTCTTGCTATGTCATAGCACATGAAAATACGCCTTGTTTCTTTTTGATTTGACAAGTAAACATGATCGTTTTCGACGGCACAGGCAATACACATGTAATATTGTTTCTATTTTAAATGAGCTATGGTATATAATTGGTAAGATGCGGCCGCTTTTTTCCTGCAAAGCAAATTTGAACTGGAATGGTGCCCAGAGCGCCAATACTCAATATAGTAGAAATATAACAATATTACGATATGACCGAATCAGGTAGGTTTCACGACCCATCGATGCAAAAAATAAATAAATCAGACAGAGTATTCCAACGTGTTGTCAAAGAAAACAAAAATGAGTATGCCAACGTTATACGATGGTGATTTCCAACCTAAGGGCATTTCCAACGCCATCATCGAAAACACTGCTAAATGTCCAAACTCTTTCAAACTTTTTTTGCCATCAAATGTCGCATCAAACCTTTTTTGCCATCCAATGTCGCATCAAAAGTAAGGACATCCGACATCAAACATAAGGACATCCGAATTTCGCCTATACGAAAACAAACTTGTAGGACGTTTGGAGGTGTCCGGACGCCCACAACGTCGGACTCGGACGCACCCAGCCTATACCCAAAACCCTCCTCCTAGAGCCCTTTTCCCCCACTGAACCCCTTTCCCCTTGCTTTGTATCCGCACCACCAAAACCGTCGCCGCCTTTACACCACTTTGGTGGCCGACCAGTTTTTACAGGACCTCCGCTCCACCCAGGCTCCTTGTACTTTGTCGCCATTGCACCCCGGATCCGTCCACAGCCCATGTATCGTCCGCCTCCTGCCGACACCATCCATGGCGAACACCACGCCCGACAAGTGTTCGGCCAAATGGCATTGATTTTATTTTGACTTTCTCCTTGTTTAACATGAAACAAGCACGATGGCAGGGTACTCGGTGAGGGAGGATGCATTGTTGTGCCACGCGTGGTTGGCCACAAGTGAGGGGTTTGTAGACATGAAGCAAAATGGCACGATGAAAGAATCGGTATGGTCGACTTGAGGAGGGGGGGGGGTGAATAGGCGGCTAACAAATTTTACTTCTTTTCAATTTTAGGCCCAACAAAATATAAGTTGTCTAGATATGCAACTAGATGAACAACAAAGGACCAAAATAACCGCAAGTGAACTCGATGGAGACGAGGGTGTGTTGCCGAAGTTCCCTCCTTTGGGGGAGGTGCGTCTCCATTGGAGAGGTGTGGAGACACAATGCTCCCCAAAATGTCACTAGGACCACCTTATTCTCCTCACGCCCTCGCATGATGCAAGGTGTCGTGAATCCACTAGCAGTGCCCTTGAAGGCGACGACAGGGACCTTTACAAACAAGGTTGGGGCTCTCTTCACTACTTAATTGGAGGCTCTCAACACAACCACGAAGCTTCACCATAATGGATTGTGGCTCCCTGGTGACCTCTTCCGTCTAGGGTGCCCAAACACCCAAGAGTAACAAGTTGATGTTGATGTAGAAGCTGGGGAACGCAAAACGATTTGGTGGAAGAGTAGATCGGGTGAATCTCCTCCTATTCCCAAAGTATGGTGGAGTTTGGGTGGTTGGGGAAGGAGATCTCAAGCTTTTTAATGGTGGGGAATGGTGGAGCAAAGCTTGGGCAAAGATTAGCGTTGGGAGGAGGAAGAATGGGGGTATTTATACCCCACAGGGAATGTGGCCGTTGCACAGCTCGCGCCCCCAGGCACCCGGACAAAAGGGGTCTGGGCAGCCGGACGCTCCAGAGAAAATGCCACTAAACCCCGGGCACCCGGACAACCGGGCGGCGCACAGGAGGGAGGGGCCGGGCACCCGGGCCGGGAGGAGGGTCACCCGGGCTAGGTCGAGCCCCCTTGACAAGTTTCGGGTAACCCCGGGCACCCGGACTAGGCTGAGCCAACATGTCCACTCTCGGGTGACTCCGGGCACCCTGGCCTTGGGGACCCCGGACACCTGGACCTCTAGGAAGGGAAATTTCTTGGAGTCTTCTTCTTCCAACGAAACCTATCTCGAAATGGTAGAAAGTGTATGGAAAAGTTTTGAGTTCCCCAACTCCAAAATCATAGCAACCCCTCTTAATAGTACGGATGTTCCTAGGACTCAAAAAGAAACCAAAAAACTTTCCGAGTCGCCGAAGAACACCATCTTTTTCCCTTTTTGTATCGATGGAGCTACCGACGTCCGTAGACACAATAGAGAAGCCAATGTCCCTGAGATAAACTTGACAACCGGCATAGTCCTCGCGAATAATATTGTGATCAACACCAAAATCGTAATTGAGTGATGATACGTCTCCAACGTATCTATAATATTTTATTGTTTCATACTATTATATTATCACTTTTATATACTTTATATGCCATTTTATATTTTTTTATGGACTAACCTATTAACTCAGTGCCCAGTGCCAGCTCTTGTTTTCTGCATGTTTTTGGTTTTCCAGAAAATTCGTGCCAAACGAAGTCCAAACATGACGAAACTTTTTGACGATTTTTTCTGAACAAAAAGGGACCCTGGAAGCTTCGGGAGGAGGCTAGAAGATGCACGAGGAGCCACAAGGCAGGGGGCACGCCTTGGGGGGTAGGTCGCGCCCAGGTGCCTTGTGGGCCCCCTCTGCCTCTGTTTGACCTAATTCCAACGCTATAAATTCCCATATATCCAGAAACCCCCAGAGCGAGACCCAAAAACAATTCTTCCGCCCACTAGTGGAAAACGGCTAGCCACAACTTTCGTTGGTGGAGCGCCATTTTCCATCAACGCCAGCACTATTTTTTTGAAATAGTGGTGGCATTGGCATTTTTGGTACGACATTACTAAAACCATATTGGTGGCGTCGGAAAATAGTTGATCGCCACTTGTAGGTGGGACCCACATTTGGTACACGGCGTAATATATTGGTGGCGTGGCGTAACATGGAACGTTATGATTAGTTGTGGCGTGTCATAGTTGCCACGTCAGCACTATATGACATGGGGTCTATTTTTTAGAATTACTTTTATGTGTTTTTATTTATTCTTAATTGATTAAAATGTGTTTAAGTATTTATTAAATATTTTAGCGATAAATCTAGGACTTACATTTATTAAATTAATAATATTATTTTGTAAAAGTGCACACTTTTTGCATTTTTATTTTTTTAAAGTGGTGACCATTTTTTATATTATATTGTAGTTTATTTTTATTAAATTTAGAATATTATAATTGGAAATGGTGACCATTTTTATATTATATTGTAGTTACTTTTATGAATGTAAGAATATTTGAATTGGAAATGCTGACTTTAAAAAAAAATATACTTAGTCTTTTAGTTGTTTTTATTAAAGTAAAAATATTGTTTTTAATTAAAATAAATTACTAATATTATTTTTGAGTCTTTTAGTAAATTCAAAAAATAATAATTACTGTTCCACTATATTTTATTAAATGCTGACATTCTTTGTGCTATATTTTGAGTCTTTAATTTGTTTTTAGTAAAGTAGAATTATGGTTAATTTATTTGTTTTTATTAAAGTAAGAAATTTATTTGTTTTTGTTATTATTATTTTTGCGTATTGGGCCAAGCCCAAAAATGCGTTGGAGGCAGTGGGTCAAAACCATGGTGGCAACGGCCCCCTCGCCCTACCTCGCTCGCTCTCTCTCTACTCGCGCTCTCTCTCTGCCTCTCTTGATCCCCTTTCTGTCGCCGCTCTTCGCCGGCCCATTCCGGCTGCCATTTCCGGCGGGCTCCAGTGCCGAGGTAATATCTACATCTCTCTCTCTCTCTCTCTCTCTCTCTCGCTGCCCTATCTCTTGACCCATTTGATTTGATTTCATTTGATTTGCATTGCTAGGCTTTCGGCGACGGCGACGGAAACAACGGGCTGCTAGGGTTTGGTTTGGTACGACATCGACTACAAATCGTTGGTGAGTTCATCCCCTCCCACCTTCTTTCTCCTTTGTACAAAATCATTGGTGAGTTCATCCCCTCCCGATTTGATTTGCATCGCTAGGGTTTCCGTTTGACAGTGAAGTGAGTAGGCAAAATTAGTTTGACTGAGTAGGCAAAATTAGGAGTTTGAATAGATGGACAATTTGTATGGCAGTGCTGGGAAGTACCATGTGTTTGTATGGCAGTGCTGCAACTACAAAATTAGTATGGCAGTGCTACAACTACAAAATTAGTTTGACAATTTGTATGGTAGTGCTTCAACTACAAAATTAGTATGGCAGTGGTGCAACTACAAAATTTGTATGGCAGTACTGCAACTACAAAATTAGTTTGGTTCGTAGCCACACCTTGGCACACTTTGCTACACCTCATCTTAGGCAAGTTTGACCAAGTTAGGTGGGTGTTTGGCTCTAGCCACACCCAAGGCAAGAATTTGAGCAACTCAAGTAAGACAAGTGTGGCAAAAATAATGTGGCAATATATATATATATATATATATATATATATATATATATATATATATATATATATATATATATATATATATATATATATATATACAGCCGGTCTATTCTCCTAATATTAGGAGAATAGTTATTCTGCTAACACTTCCGAACTGCACGCTCAACGCAAGTGCACGTCATTGTTGAAGCAAGAGCACTGCAGTACTGATGCGAGTGAACTTCCCGTCGCAAAAAACTGCACGCAGTTTTTTTGGTACCATTTTCACTCCAGTTTTTAAACCGTTTGTCGGAACGAGGCGTGTAATATACAGTTGGAAAGCTATGGATTAGGCGCAACTTCACCATGTTAATTTTTTTTGAAGATTCATCACAGTTTAAGAGCAGTTTCAAAAACGGTGCGGCGCCCGACGAGTGGCAGCAAGCGTATTTTCGCGTTTTTTTCTAAACCACTCGTCGGAATGAAGCAAATGATACGCCGTTGGAAATATATCGTCGAGGCGCAACTTTTTCATATATATATATTACTTTCTCCAATTCGTTACGGTTTAAGAGCAGTTTCAAATTTACTAAATCGCGGAATTCTGTTTTTCAATTTTTTTGCAATTTTTCGGTACTGTTTTCGCTCCATCTTTTTAACTGTTTGTCGAAACGAGGCATGTGATATGCCGTTGGAAAGCTACGGACGAGGTACAACTTTCATATGTACAAATGTTTTTGAGATTCCTTACGGTTTTGAATTAATTTTGAAAATGGTGCGGCGGACGACTAGTGGCAGCGGCCGTTTTTCGTCATTTTTTTACAAACCGCTGGCCGGAATGATTGAAATGATACACCGTTGGAAAGATATCGACGAGACGCAACCTTTTCATGTAGAACACTCTCTCTAATTCGTTACGGTTTAAGAGCAGTTTTGAAATTACCGAAATGTGGACACTGTTTTTCACGACACCAAAATCGACGGGTGAACCGCATCAGACAAAAAAAATGCACTGCATCAGACAGAAAACCGCACTGCATCAGACGGGCAAGCGAACTGCATGATTTCTTTTTGTGCACATAAATTTTTCCAGACGAGGAAGTGAACCGCAGAGGATGAGATGAGTGGACTGCAACATTTTATTTTATTGTCTAACGTGTCAACGGAGTGAAATGCATACAAAATGCGTCTTCCGCGAGTCAAAGCGAACTATATATTTTTCCAACTTTCTTTATATACACATCTGGACGGCATGGTCGAGCCAAGTGAATTGCGCTATTTTTTTATAAAACATTGATTTTTTTTCTTGTTTTACAATAGCCACGAATGTAATTAGCCTCCATTCGCTGCCTCATTGTTTTTTTCTTACAAAGCGAATCACAAAGCCTGGTACAATGAACTGCATCTGGTCTTTTGATATCCACGGAGCTCACCGGGATACCAAGCTTTTGATGTTGTCGTCACCAAATACACCTACGAGCTGCATAGACACAAGAACCGAGCTGTACTACTTGACACGGGCGTGACAGTGTACTGCTTTGCCCACGTCGCCTGAACCGTGTGAGATGAGATAGCGAGCTGCTCCTTCCTTGGATGCCGGACTGCACCACTTGGACGCAGTCGTGGCCATGTACTGCTTGCCCGCACCGCCGGAACCACGTACCATGAACCAGCGAGCTGCGTCAGCAGTAGAATAGCACAAATAAAACTGCACTGCACAAAAACAACAAAAACTTGAGCACCACCGGCGACGTACTGCAGCAGTGAGTCAGCCGAACTGCATTGAGGCGGCAACTGAGCTGCAAAGGGGGCAAAATAAAGCTGCAACAGTGAGTCAGATGACGGAATAGTAGCATCAGCGGCCATGGCGGGTCGCGGGGCAGCTGGATCTGGCGCGGGGGAGGGCCGGTGGCTCTCGGAGGTGGCCGCAGGGGAGGGCCGGTGGCGCTCTGATGCAGTGCAGTGCATCACCGTGTGGGGGATCGAAGGGGAGGCGGGCGGGTGTGGCAGGAGCAAGGGAGGTGGGCCGGTGCAGCAGGTCACGGTGTTGGGAGGTCACGCGGGTCGTGGCGAACTGCGCATGAAGTCAAGGAGCGTCGAGCTCAACTTCACGGCCTGCACGGCTGCGGTCGCCGGACTGCACGGCTGTGGCCGTCGGACTGCAGGGAAGGCTGCCAAGGGATGCGCCCGGGGAGAGGGGGGTGAGGTCGGCCCTGACCCGCGGGACGACGCCGTCGACCTAGCCGTGGCGCGCCGCACCAGCCGCTCCATGCATTTGAGGCTGCCACCATGGGGATGGAGAGCCCGCATGCTCACGCCGGATAGGGAGGTGGAGGGAGCCCATCCTACGGCTCCACCGGATCCGGTGGTGATGGCCGCCCCCGTGGCCCGTGGCAGCCGGATCTGGTGGGATCCATCGGGCGGCAGTCGGATTACTGCGGGGAAGTGGCCACCGTTGCGCGGGGCGGGGGCACTGCAAGGAGGCAGCCATGGCTTGGGAGGTCGTGCGGCGGCGCTGGGAGGGAGATGGAGCGGCGGGGCTGGGAAGGGGAGATCGTGGGGAGTGGAGGGAGGAGCACGGGGACAGGAGAGAGAGGTGGGTGGTGACGAGAGGATAAGGTGGGGAGGTGGGGGTGTTATTAGTTTGTAGCTTCGGCGGTGGGCATCGGGTGTTAGGAGAATAAGGTCTTAAGGGTGTTATGAGAATAGACCCACCCTATATATATATATGGAAAAGATAGTCACAATCCAAACAGCCCCTACGTGTTGTCATATTCTTACTAAGTAGTGTTTAGGATTAAACTCTAACTCACGGGGCTTTGAAAACTATCTTAGTAATTACTTGTAGATCTTGCATCTAGTCTTGTGCTTCTATTCTTAATAGGATGGGATGTGAACCAAATTTATTACTTACTATTAAGATATTGTTATCTTATTGTGGCTGATGTTTAAAATATAGAGTACTTCTCTGGATATGAATTTTACTTGCTTATGGTTGAGAACATATATAGAGTATATTTTATCAACATGAATGTGGGCATTGGTGTGTCAAGCACAACAACAATAGTAGTACAGGGTATTTTGCCATGATACATAAGCAACAAATGTCATGTGACATGAATTTAAATTGCAACAAAAGAGAGGTAATTTGCCATGATACATAAACAACAAAAGAGAGATAATTTTTAGTTGATACACATGTTGATACTCTAGTTCATACATTCTCTTAGTTGCATTCATCATATACTCTAGTTCAATTAATTGTCATTTGTTGTATTCTTGACATACTTTAAAAATACTTTTGCTATAGGACACAACATTATTTACTTGTCTAACAAATTAAAGTACATCAGGTCATGGCCAATTCTGGAGGCAACATGGAGGAGGTAACGATGTGGACATGCTCAACAAAGATCTGTTAGAGGCTCATCAGTATACCATCAAGAGCCTGCAAGAGGTGAATGCCTCGCTGAAGGCAGAGAAGGGTCAGCTGGTGAATGAGAGTGTTGAACTCTTCAAGAAGACTAATAAGCTGAGGGACGAGAGGGATAAGTTGATCGAGGAGAGGAATAAGCTGAAGCAGGAGAGGAAACTCCTCAGGGCAGAGAGGAATGAGCTCAAGATGGACATAGCTCATTTAAAAAAAGATGGAGAGAGCAATAGAAAGAAGATTCACCAGCTGCAGACAATCCTTGATCAAGAGTAGACTTAAGTAGACTTATGTAGTTCTTTAACTTGAGTTGATGAGTATCTATTTAGTTTGTGAAGTTGACTTAAGTAGAATTATTTAGTTTGTGAAGTTGTGAAGTTGACTTCAGTAGAATTATTTAGTTTGTGAGGTAGAATATTTTTTTATTAGCAAAAAAATCAATTTGCTGGCGTTGGCCAACAAGGCACGACAGTGGTAAGATACTCTTACTGCTAGCATAGTCCATGTGGCACGCCATCAACATGTAGAATACTGCTGACGTGGGCTCCAACGCCACCACTATTTTTTAACAATGGCGCCATATTTGTGGCGTTGGAGCCCTACGCCAGCAAGGGCTATTTCGGCACGCCATAGCTAGGCTTTTCTGTGGCCGCCGCAAGCCTCTGTTCCGAAGCGGTCCCATCTGGAGGCCTCCGCCGGTACTTTGTCGGAGGGGGAAACCATTGGGGAGGCAATCTTCATCAACCTTCCTGCCTTCATGATGATGTCTGAGTAGTTCCCACAGGACCTACGGGTCCATAGCAGTAGCTAGATGGTTTTCTACCTCTCTCTTTTGATCTTCAATATAATGTTCTCATTTGAGATCAAGCCGATGTAAACTTTTGCGGTGCGTTTGTTAGGATCCGATGAATTGTGGGTTTATGATCAGATTATTCATTGAAAGTATTTGAGTCTTTTCTGAGATTTATTTATGTGTAATTTTATACCTATGTTTGCTTCCCGATCTATGAGTTTTCTTTGGCTGAGTTGATGATTAGATCTTCAGAGGAAGTGGTGCATAGTAGTAGGTTCAATCTTGCGGTGTCCTTACTTTGTGATAGGAGGAGTTGCAAGACACGCATTTGTATTGTTGCTACTAACGGTAAAACGACGGGGTTTGAACATATTGCATGGTCTTATTCTGTCTACATTATGTCATCTTGCTTAGTGCGGTACTTTGTTTGTCATGAACTTAATACACTAGTGCAGCGACCTGCTATACAAACGGTTTTTACCCCCTTTCCGCGACAGAGTTTTAAACCATCGCCTTGCCTGTGTGTGCGATAGGGGGGGGGGGGGTGCTTCCCACACGACCCAGAAACCGTCGGCGATAGGGCCTCCGGTCACACACGCGGGGCAAAAAGAGCTCGTGTGCGATCGGGCAAGCCATCGCAGACAATTATACTGGCCCAATCATTTCTGTTCGTATGTACATCCTACACAGTGAATCCAAGACAAACGTTTCCGTTCGTATATACATCCCACATAGAGAATCCCAGACAAACGTTTCCATTCGTATATACATCCCACACAGTGAATCCCAGACAAATGTTTCTGTTCGTGCGTACATCACACACAATTTTCCGCATCACATCGTCTGTGATAGCGTTGCCATTGTAGACGATAGTAATAATTTTATCGTTTGTGTTATTGAAAGCATCACGCACAGTGCCTAGAAGAAACTGTGTGGCATAGGCTGTCCATCACACACACTTTTTATGTGGAAAACGTTTGTGCAAGGTAGCCTAACGCAAACAGTTGTCCAGAGGAAGTCGTGTGTGATTGTTCATTGATCCAACATGTTTACTTCCTAGAAACTGTGTGGGTTGTTTGAGATCATCGCCCACGGTGTTGTCTCAATAACCGTTTGCACTAGAAAAACCCAATAAGTAGGCTAATTGGCCTATTATTATTAATCCATTTAGTAATCAAATTGATATTTCATATTAAACACACAATATATTTCATTTTCGTATTACGGAACCAGGATTTCATAATTGAAATACATCAAAGTACAATATCATATAGCTTCAGCACTCACTTACACCATATAGGCATATAGCTAGCTACCCCATTACACAACAGAATCAAGTTTCACATGCAACATCTAAAACCTTTAGAAATTAGCATCATAGACGGTAGATAGATAGATGAATCTCATCTGGAAAACTGCTGAAGCGGAAGGCGAATATTGAGCCTTCAATGATGTTGAAGGTCCTTGCAATTTTAGGCCAGTGCCTGTGGATGATTGACCGCCCATCCTTCGTCCTCTTGAGGAAGACTTCAATATTGTACCATGGGTGTTGTATGAACACCTTCCTCGCCTCTTGACCATACAGGTGGTTTGAGAGGTAATCATCTGTGAACTGCTTTGGAAAGGCCTGGAAACAAAGATATGCATAAATATCTTCTCTAAATTTTGAAATGGCGCAAAGGAATAAAAACAACAAGGTATAAGAGTTTTTCTTTTTGAAAAAGAGAGCTCTCTCTCCGATTTCATTTAACTGAAATCACAAAGTCTTTTTACAAGCACCCAGTAACACACTGCAACTAGATAGCTAGCGCTGCAACATGAAAAGGTGCTATCCCTCCCTCCCACACCACAGCTCACGCAAAACACAAGGTATAAAAGTTACTACCATCCTGTAGTTCACTGATGTCTGCTACTTGTAGTCTGCGTTGGTATTTCCCCGAAAAGGAGAGGATGATGCAGTACAGTAGAGATAAGTATTTCCCTCAGTTAAGAACCAAGGTTATCAATCCAGTAGGAGAACCAAGCAAAATTCCGTTAAGCGCACCTGCACACACAATAGCAAACACTTGCACCCAACGCAAATAAGAGGGTTGTCAATCCTCTTAGCGGTTATTTGCAAGGATTAAATCTTATCGAGGTAAATAGGTAAAATAAAATACTAATTAAAATAAAAGTAAATAAATTGTAGCAAGGTATTTTTAGGTTTTTAATATGATAAAGATAGACCCGGGGGCCATAGTTTTCACTAGAGGCTTCTCTCTTGAGCATAGAAACATATGGTGGGTAAACAAATTATTGTTGGGCAATTGACAGAATAGCAAATAATTATGATGGATTCATGGCAATGATCATGTATATAGGCATCACATCCGAGACAAGTAGACCGACTCCTGCCTGCATCTACTACTATTACTCCACTCATCGACCGCTATCCAGCATGCATCTAGAGTATTAAGTTAAAAACAGAGTAACACCTTAAGCAAGATGACATGATGTAGAGAAGCAAATTCAAGCAATATGAATAAACCCATCTTTTTATCCTTAATGGCAACAATACAAATACATGTCATGTCCCTTTCTATCACTGGGATTGAGCACCGCAAGATTGAACCCATCACAAAGCATCTCTCCCATTGCAAGATAAATCAATCTAGTAGGCCAAACTTGTAACATCCCCAGATCTTATCCCTGTCATTAAGCTAATTAAATTGCCATGTCATCATGATCATCCTAAATAAATTGCATTTAGAGAATAATCCAACTTCAAATTCAAATTTAAAATAAAGTCAAAATTAAAAGTTATCCAAACAGTAGAACAAAAGTGTTCATAATATTGCAAATATTCCCAAAGCAATTATAAAAATAAAATCAACATTATAAAAATTCCAAAATTGACCCTAACATCCAAAAACAGTACCTAAACAGCCCTATTTAAACCATTTCATTTAAACAAAAATTCAAATGAATTCATTTAAATCCCAAATTCACTGTGGCAGTGCAGAATATTGCAGGGTATTTAATTTGGCAAGTTTCACATTTTTCTAAACTCATTTGCTATTAAAAGAAAATGCAAAATAGTAAAGAAAATAGAAAACATAAAAGAAGAAAAGAAAATGGCCTAAACCTACTATGCACTAGAGCCCACTATCTACAGTGCGGCCCAGCCCACTCTCCCCGCGTCGTCTCCCTCCTCGCGCTGCTGTCGCCTGCCCAGCGCGCGCACGCCCCGGCCCCCCCTCGCGCGCGCTCGACACTGCACCGCTACAGGTGCCGTGGACGACTACAAGGATCCCTCGCAGCTCCCCGAAACCCTAGGGACCTCCACTCTCTTCCTCACCCTCTCCCTCGCCCGCGTTCGAGCTCACCCGACGCTGCCATGGCCGAACCGCCGTAGTCCACGTGGCCACCGGCCACCGTTCGCCACACCGTCTTGTCCAGGAGCATCGTAGGCGTCCTCTACGTCGTCTACGCACCACCGTTCGAGCTCGGAGCCCCTACGTCGTCGGGATTGACTCCGTCTTCTACCTACGGTCGCCGTGCTTCTCGCCGCCTCTGAGCCTCCCCGAGCTCGCCTTGCACCCCTTCAGGACCGCTGTGAGCGCCACCTCGCCTCCCCACTCTTCCCCGGATCACGCACGGCCTCTAGCTACATCTCCCGAGAGCTCCGAGCCACCGTCCGCCATGGCCAGCGAGCTACGTGCGCTCGAGCCATCTCAGCTTGCCCCAGTGGCACCGATGTGCTCCTGCTGCTCCGTAGACGCAGCTCGCCCGCTTCTTTTGCTCGATTTCGAGCTGCAGCGCCGGTTCGCCTCGAGCCCGAGATCCGGTCGCCGCCACGCTGGTCGCCGCCGTCGTTCTAGGCCACCTCAGCCGCTGCTGTCTGCCCAGATGGATGCGCGCGAGCTCCCTCGTTCGAACGTGCCCCTCCGCGCCTCATTTGGCCGCCGGACGGCGGATTCCGCGCCTCGCCGCCGTTCCTGTGGCTGCCGTCGGCATGCCACCACGTTTTAAACGCCGGTGGGCTGCTGACCGGTGGGGCCCAATGGTTAGCCCACTAACCCCGCGCCTAACAGTCACCGTCGAGTGGCCCCGCTACTATAGCGATTTAATTAAACTAACTAAATCTGTTAATTAGTACACCCACTGACAGGCTGGGCCCACTGTCTAAATTAGTTGATTAGATAAATTAAATCACAGTTAAACTAAACAGTGACTGACATGTGGGTCCACTGGGCCCTGTTGACCCAGTCAACCTGCTGACTGGGCTGGACCCAGTCAATGACAGGTGGGTCCCCCTGGGCCCATTGACCAGTCAACGTTACCCAGTCAACTGCTGACTGGGCAGTTGACTGGGCCCACCTGTCAGCCACAGATGCACATTTCTGGGTACACTTCTGTGTACTCATAGCATTTTCCTATTTTAATTTTGAATTTAAATTAAATTCCAGAAATTCCAGAAAATGATTAAAACTTTGAAAAATCATAGAAAATAAACCGTAACTCCGATGAAAATAATTTATATATGAAAAATGATCAGAAAAATATGACGAATCCGATTATGCCATCCACATACCTGCCACACCCCTCTAACATGATGAACATGGAACTTTCCCCTCCGGTTCAATATACCGATAACTGCCCGGAGCTGGGAAAATATTCCCGGATATTTTCCCGCTCCGACCAAAATACCTACCACTGCATTAGAACACCCCTAGCACTGCATATGGCCATGTCATGCATTTGTGTTGCATTGTTTGCCATGTATTTATTGTTTCTTCCCCCTCCTTCTCTCCCGATAGACCCCGAGACCGACGTGACCCCTGAGTACAACTACGTCACCGATGACCCTGCTTCCTTTTCAGCAGAGCTTCCAGACAAGCAAAACCCCCTTGATCATTCCTATATCGCCCATTCTTTCCCTCCCATGCTTGCATTAGATTTTGCTTTTGTATTTGATTGCTCCTATTCTGATGCATAGCCTGTTTTTGTAACTGCTGTTGATACCTTACCTGCTATCTAAATGCTTAGTATAGATTGGTTAGTGCTCCATCAGTGACCCCTCACCCTTGTCCCAATTGCCCCGCTTTGTTACTGGTGCCCCGATCAATGTGATCGATGTTCAGAGACCGACACAGCACCGCGCACCCCCTTAGTTGTACGACTCTGCAGAGCTATCATCGAGTGCCGAGGGTGATACCTCCTACCTCACTCCTGATGATATCTCTGTAGCATAGCTAGTCGGTTGTGGGTTACCGAGGGTAATTCCTCTTCCACCACCTCCGATGATGCCTCTGTCGTGTAGCCCCTCAAGTGTGAACCCCTCGAGGGTGATTCCTCCAAGTTCACCTTGATGGATACATCGAGTGGGAGTCCATCGAGGGTGATTCCTCGGACTCCCCCCCCCTTGATGACAAAACACACTGTTACCTTTAACTGTTGCCCCTTTTAACTGTTACTGCGGGACTGAAGGGACAGGTGGTACCACCCCGGTAGAGGTGGACCTGAGTTCCCGACAGTCTCTTGAGAGTCGGGTTGACCTGGAGGGTACCCGCGAGATAATTACGAGGCGCGGCCGGGCAGGCAGAGACCGCCCTAGAGAGGGATGGGCCTGACCCTTGTTGCACTTCCTCGAGACGGGGCGACAGGAGTACTGATCGTCACCACGAGCTCCCAACACACTAACAGATTTGGGTATTTGATCTGAGTTGGCCACTGGCCTATACGCACTACCACCACGTGGGATAATGGTTTAATGGGGCCCTCTACGTCGTATGTATCAGCCGAAAGCTCTGTCAGACGTCCAGTTCAGTATTGCGGCACGGCCGGGTCGGCGCCCCAGAGGAGGTGGCCTGGATCGCCCTGCACGCAACGACCCGGAGTGCAAAGGGCGATGGGCCCAAGACCCCTGAGCACTTAGGATGTAGACCGGCGGGGACCTCTCTGCGGAGCCTAGGTAGGACTACGTCGTGTCGATCAGCCGAGGCCGGGCATGACCCAAAAAAGTGTGTCCGGCCAGAGTTAATCGAGCGTGTTGGGTAACAGTAGTGCACCCCTGCAGGGAAGTTATCTATTCGAATAGCCGTGTCCACGGTAACAGGACGCTCAGTGTTGTATCCCGATCTACCACAACTTGAACTGGATACATGTTAATTAATTGTAAGCTTCGGGATCGCTTTTTCGCAGGGAGTCAAGGAAGGATCTCTGGGCTTTGCTACTACATGCTTGTTACTTTATGTTATGCTACTAATCTGCACTCTTCTAATGCTGCAAGACGATGCAAGATGCTAGTCTTCGATAGGCTAGGCCTTCTCTCTATTCTGGCATTTCTGCAGTATAGTCCACAGATACAGTCCCTTCCCTTTGATACCGATGCATACTTAGCATAGATCTGATGTAAGTCTTGCGAGTACTTTGGATGAGTACTCACGGTTGCTTTGCTACCTCTTTTTCCCAGACATTGTTGCTTCCGCTGACTCTTGTGTAACTCGTGCTTATGTATTCGAGCCCTTGAGGCCCCTGGCTTGTAATATAAAGCTTATATTATTTTATTTTTGTGTCTACAGTTGTGTTGTGATATCTTCCCGTGAGTCCCTGGGCTTGATCGTGCGCATTTGCGTGTATGATTAGTGCACGGTCGGGCCGGGGGCGTCACAAAACTAAACCGATAGATCGGAGAGAAATACAAAGCTATAACAATCATGCATAAAAGAGTTCAGAGAAGACTCAAATATTTCTCATGAATAATCTGATCATAAACTCATAATTCATCGGATCCCAACAAACACACCGCAAAAGAAGATTACATCGGATAGAACTCCAAGAACATCAAGGAGAACATTGTATTGAAGATCAAAGAGAGAGAAGAAGCCATCTAGCTACTAGCTACGGACCCGTAGGTCTGTGCAGCAAGGTTGATGTAGAAGCCCTCCGTGATCGATTCCCCCTCCAGCAGAGTACCGGAAAAGGCCTCCAGATGGGATCGCGGAAGAACAGAGGCTTGCGGCGGCGGAAAAGTTATTTCTTCTGGCTCTCTGTTGGTTTCCCAATATTTGTGAATTTATAGAAGTGGAATTAGGTCAAACGGAGTCACGTGGGCCCCACAAGGCAACACAGCGCGCCCCCTAGGGCGCGCCCTGTTGCCTTATGAAGCTCTCGTGAGGCTTCTGGCCTCCTCCCGAAGCTTCCAAGGGTTCTTTTGTCTAGAAAAAAATCTCCAAAAAGTTTCGTGGCATTTGGACTTCATTTGGTACTGTTTCTCTGAAAAGCCAAAAACAAGCAGAAAACAGCAACTGGCACTGGGCACTAGGTTAATAGGTTAGTCCCAAAAATTGATATATAATTGCATATAAAAACATCCAAGATTGATACTATAATAGCATGGAACAATCAAAAATTATAGATATGTTGGAGACGTATCAAGCATCCCCAAGATTAATTCCTGCTCATCCTCGAGTAGGTAAATGATAAAAATAGAATTTTTGATGTGGAATGCTACCTATCATGTTTCATCATGTAATCTTTCTCTTACGGTATGAATAATAAGATCCAAATGATTCAAAGAAATAGTCTATAGTTTGACATAAAGACATCAATACTCAAGCATACTAATAAACAATCATGTCTTTCAAAATAAAAATGCTAAAGAACGTTATCCCTACAAAATCATACAATCCTGTCATGCTCCATCTTCTTCACACAAAGTATTTATCATGCACTACCCCGGCTTTAGCCAAGCAATTGATTCATACTTTTTAACGCGCTTCAGCTTTTTCAACTCCCACTCAATACATGAGCGCAAGCCATGGATATAGCACTATGGGTGGAATAGAGTGTGGTGGTAGAGATAAATAAGAGAAGTCAAAAATGGAGAAAGTCTCACATCGACGAGGCTAATCAACGGGCTATGGAGATGCCCATCAATTGATGTCAATGCAAGGAGTAGGGATTGCCATGCAACGGATGCACTAAGAGCTATAAGTGTATGAAAGCTCAACATGAAAACTAAGTGGGCGTGCATCCAACTTGCTTGCTCATGAAGACCTCGGGCATTTGAGGAAGCCCGTCATCGGAATATACAAGCCAAGTTCTATAATGAAAAATTCCCACTAGTATATGAAAGTGACAAAACAGGAGACTCTCTATATGAAAAACATGGTGTTACTCTGAAGCACAAGTGTGGAAAAGGATAGTAACATTGCCTCTTCTCTCTTTTTCTCTCATTTTTTTCATGGCTCTTTTTCGCCTCTTTTTTTTAGAACAATCTCATGGACCTCATCCCCACTTTTTCCAGGACTCATTAGTCTCCATCATTCTTTCCTCACTGGGACAATGCTCTAATAATCATAATCATCGCACTTCTATTTACTTACAACTCAACATTACAACTCGATACTAGAACAAAAATATGACTCTATATGAATGCCTCTGGCAGTGTACCAGGATGTGCAATGATGCTAGCGTAACATGTATAACATTGATGAACAGTGGCTGAACAAATACTATGTCAGCTATATGATCATGCAAAGCAATATGACAATGATGATGTATGTCATGAAAACGGAACGGTGGAAGTTGCATGGCAATATATCTCGGAATGGCTATGGAAATGCCATGATAGGTAGGTATGGTGGCTGTTTTGAGGAAGATATAAGGAGGCTTATGTGTGATAGAGTGTATCATATCACGGGGTTTGGATGCACCGGCGAAGTTTGCACCAACTCTCGAAGTGAGAAAGGGCAATGCACGGTACCGAAGAGGCTAGCAAATTGTGGAAGGGTGAGAGTGCGTATAATCCATGGACTCACATTAGTCATAAAGAACTCACATACTTATTGCGAAAGTTTATTAGCCCTCGAAGCAAAGTACTACTACACATGCTCCTAGGGGGGAGGTTGGTAGGAGTTAACCATCGCGCGCCCCCGACCGCCACACAAAGGAAGACAATCAATAATAAATCATGCTCCAACTTATTAGCATAACGACAGACCATACGTGCATGCTTCGGGAATCACAAACCTTAACACAATTATCTTACTAAACCACAATTATCTACTAATACCTCCCACATATTACCATCTTAATATCGCAAAACTATTGCAAGGAATCAAATTTATCATATTCAGTGATCTACATGAAAGTTTTTATTATATCCCTCTTGAATACCTATCATATCAGGACCAAATTCATAACCTGTGCATATTACCATTGCTATCATGAGACTCACAAAAATATATAAGTGAAGCATGAGAGTGCAACTGTTTCTTTAAAATATAACCACCGCCGTGCTCTAAAATATATAAGCGAAGCACTAGAGCAACTGCCTAGCTCAAAAGATATAAGTGAAGCACATAGAGTATTCTAACAAATCACGAATAATGTATGTCCCTCTCAAAAAGGTGTGTTCAGCAAAGATGATTGTGACAAACTAAAAAGAAAACAAAAGCAAACAAACAATATCACAAGACGCTCCAAGTAAAACACATATCATGTGATGAATAAAAATATAGCTCCAAGTGAGTTACCGATAGATTGTAGACGAAAGAGGGGATGCCTTCCGGGGCATCCCCAAGTTTAGACGCTTGAGTCTTCCTTGAATATTACCTTGGGGTGCCTTGGGCATCCCCAAGCTTAGGCTCTTGCTGCTTCTTATTCCTTTATCCATCATAGTCTCACCCAAAACTTGAAAACTTCAGCACACAAAACTCATCAGAAACCTCGTGAGATCCGTTAGTATAACAAACAAACCTTAAACTTTAGGTACTGTTGTAAATTGATTCATATTTAATATTGGCATAATTCTACTCTACTCCAACTTCTCCATGACTCATACCCCCCGATACGATCCATAGATTCAACAAAATAAGCAAACTATGCAACAAAAACAGAATCTGTCTAAAACAGAACAGTCTGTAAAGATCTATTTAAAATACATACTTATGTAACTCCAAAAATTCTGAAAAATGAGAATAACGTAAAAAATTCATATACCAATACTGTGTAAAAATTTCAGATTTTTCTGACGCTCCAGTACAGAATTAAAATTCCAGCACTGGACGCAAAACTTTTTGTTTTCCAAACAGCATCAATTATACTATCATCAACATCATCCCAAAGGCATTACTTGGCACAAGAACTAATTAAAACATAAAAACACAATCATAACAGAAGCTATAATCATGCAAACACACAAAAACAGTAGGTAAAAGCAAAATTTTATTTTATTCGTTGGGTTGCCTCCCAACAAGCGCTATTGTTTTATTCCCCTAGTTAGGCATAATGCATAGTTTCAAGTGTTGTCATCCTTCAAGTTAATTCCATAAGTGGCCCTCATAATGGATTCATAAGGTGCTTTAATTATTTTTCTAGGGAAGTGTTCCATCCCTTTCTTTAGTGGAAATTGAAATCTTATATTACCTTCTTTCATATCTATAATAGCACCAATAGTTTGAAGAAAAGGCCTACCAAGTATTATGGGGCAAGAAGGATTGCATTCAATGTCAAGAACAATAAAATCGACGGGCACATAATTTCTATTTGCAAGAATAAGAACATCATTTATTCTACCCAATGTCTTTTTAATAGTGGAATCCGCAAGATGCAAATTAAGGGAACAAGGATCCATGTCGGTGAGACCTAGCACATCACACAAAGACTTTCGTATAGTGGAAACGCTAGCACCAAGATCACAAAGAGCATTACATTCATAATCTTTAATTTTTACTTTAATAGTAGGTTCCCATTCATCTTGTAATTTTCTAGGAATTGATACTTCCAACTCAAGTTTTTCTTCATGTGCTTTCATCATGGCTTCTACGATATGTTTAGTGAAAGCTTTATTTTGTTCATATGCATTTGGTGAATTAATCATGGATTACAACAAGGAAATACACTCAATTAAAGAACAACTATAATAATTAAAGTCATTGTAATCCAAAGTAGTGGGTGCATTACTATTTAAAGTTTTGACCTCTCCAAACCCACTTTTTTCATTTTTATGATCAGGATTATCACCCTCCAAGCAAGTGGGACTCCTTCTATCTAAAGTTGACTCTTCTCCAGTCCCTTTTTCATCAAGTCTTATGTTACTAAATAATGATTCAATAGGAGTGACACCAATCATTTTAATATCTTCATCATTACTACGATAGAAACCGGGTGGAATCACTTTTTCTAGAAATTCTCGCTTAGCTCTCAACCTAGCGGTCCTTTCTTTACTTTCATTAATGGAGACATAGATAGCTTTAATAGACTCATTTATATCATGTTTGGATGGCAAAATTTTAGTTTTGAGATTTTCCACATCATGAGCAATTCTATCCATGTTCCTAGCCAATTCATCAACTCTATTCAATTTTTCTTCAATCATAGCATTAAAATTCTTTTGCGAACTAATAAATTCTTTAATATTACTTTAAAGATCAGAGGGCATCCTATTATTATTATAAGAATTACCATAAGTATTGCCATAATTATTAGAGGAATTTCCAGGAAACGGTCTAGCATTGAAATTACCCCTATAAGCATTGTTGTTGAAATTATTTAGACAAAATTCACATCAATAGCATCATTATTTTGCTCAATCAAAGTAGACAATGGCACATCATTAGGATCAATATGAGCATTTTTACTAGCAACCAATTTCAATAAAGCATCCATCTTATCACTCAAAGTATTAATTTCTTCAACATAATTTACCTTCTTACCAGTTGGAGTTCGTTCAGTGTGCCATTGAGAATAATTTGCCATAATATTATCAAGAAGTTTTGTAGCTTCTCCCAATGTAATTTCCATAAAAGTACCACCTGCGGCAGAGTCTAGCAAATTTCTAGAGACAAAGTTTAGTCCCGCATAATTTTTTTGTATGATCATCCATAAATTCAAACCATGAGTTGGGCAATTTCTTATCATTAATTTCATTCTCTCCCAAGATTGTGCAACATGTTCATGCTCAAGTTGCTTAAAATTCATAATTTGATTTCTTAAAGAAATAATCTTAGCGGGAGGAAAATACTTGGTAATAAAAGCATCCATACACTTATCCCATGAATCAATACTATTTCTAGGCAAGGATGAAAACCAAGTTTTGGCACGATCTCGTAGTGAGAACGGAAATAATTTTAATTTGAAAATATCTTTATCCACATCTTTCTTCTTTTGCATATCACAAAGTTCAACGAAAGTATTTAGATGGGATGCAACATCCTCATTAGGACTACCAAAAAATTGTTCTTTCATAACAAGATTAAGCAAGGCAACATTAATGTCACATGACTCCGCACTAGTGGCGGGAGGAGCAATAGGGGTACTAATAAAAAGATTATTATTAGTATTGGAAAAGTCACACAATTTTGTATTTTCTTGAGACATCGCGACAAAGCAAGCAAACTAGCAAACAAGCAAATAAAATATTTTTGTGTTTTTGTAAAAAAATTAGAAGTGAGGGAGATGAAAACGAGAGGCAAATGCAAATAAAAGGTAAATAAAGTAAATGCAAGTGAATGATAATTTGTGCGAAGGTACTTGGTAATTTTGATGATGTCTCCCCGGCAACGGCGCCAGAAATTCTTCCTGCTACTTGTAGTCTGCGTTGGTATTTCCCCGAAGAGGAGAGGATGATGCAGTATAGTAGAGATAAGTATTTCCCTCAGTTAAGAACCAAGGTTATCAATCCAGTAGGAGAACCAAGCAAAATTCTGTTAACCGCACCTGCACACACAATAGCAAACACTTGCACCCAACGCAAATAAGAGGGTTGTCAATCCTCTTATCGGTTATTTGCAAGGATTAAATCTTATCGAGGTAAATAGGTAAACTAAAATACTAATTAAAATAAAAGTAAATAAATTGCAGCAAGGTATTTTTAGGTTTTTAATATGATAAAGATAGACCCGGGGGCCATAGTTTTCACTAGAGGCTTCTCTCTTGAGCATAGAAACATACGGTGGGTAAACAAATTACTGTTGGGCAATTGACAAAATAGCAAATAATTATGACGGATTCATGGCAATGATCATGTATATAGGCATCACGTCCGAGACAAGTAGACCGACTCCTGCCTGCATCTACTACTATTACTCCACTCATCGACCGCTATCCAGCATGCATCTAGAGTATTAAGTTAAAAACAGAGTAACGCCTTAAGCAAGATGACATGATGTAGAGAAGCAAATTCAAGCAATATGAATAAACCCCATCTTTTTATCCTTAATGGCAACAATACAAATACGTGTCATGTCCCTTTCTGTCACTGGGATTGAGCACCGCAAGATTGAACTCATCACAAAGCACCTCTCCCATTGCAAGATAAATCAATCTAGTAGGCCAAACTAAACCGATAGACTGGAGAGAAATACAAAGCTATAACAATCATGCATAAGAGAGTTCAGAGAAGACTCAAATATTTCTCATGAATAATCTGATCATAAACTCACAATTCATGGGATCCCAACAAACACACCGCAAAAGAAGATTACATCGGATAAAACTCCAAGAACATCAAGGAGAACATTGTATTGAAGATCAAAGAGAGAGAAGAAGCCATCTAGCTACTAGCTATGGACCCATAGGTCTGTGGTAAACTACTCACACATCATCTGAAGGGCAGCAAGGTTGATGTAGAAGCCCTCCGTGATCGATTCCCCCTCCGGCAGAGTATCGAAAAAGGCCTCCAGATGGGATCGTGGAAGAACAGAGGCTTGCGGCGGCGGAAAAGTTATTTCTTCTGGCTCTCTGTTGGTTTCCCAATATTTTTGAATTTATAGAAGTGGAATTAGGTCAAATGGAGTCACGTGGGCCCCTCAAGGCAACACGGCGCGCCTCCCCTAGGGTGCGCCCTGTTGCCTGTTGAAGCTCTTGTGAGGCTTTTGGCATCCTCCCGAAGCTTCCAAGGGTTCTTTTGTTCAGAAAAAAATCTCCAAAAAGTTTCGTGGCATTTGGACTTCATTTGGTACCGTTTCTCTAAAAAGCCAAAAACAAGCAGAAAACAGCAACTGGCACTGGGCACTAGGTTAATAGGTTAGTCCCAAAAAATGATATATAATTGCATATAAAAACATCCAAGATTGATACTATAATAGCATGGAACAATCAAAAATTATAGATACGTTGGAGACGTATCAATGTCTTCTTCATTGTGTAGACAAATATCTTGTTGTTTTTGGTCGCTAGTTTCTTTATCCTAACAATCTTTCTGAGTTTCTTGACTTGACTGATATTCATGGACATCTCATTTCCCCATATGCAAAATGGGTCAAACAGTGGGTTAAAACCTCTAACAGCAGGACCTAGATGTGCAAGACCAAATTGTTAAAAACCTAAATACTAGAATGGTTCCTGCAATTGCACAATAATGTGCTATTAGACAAAGGACCATGCATGTGCGCACCTCGATGGTAAACCTCAGTGCCTCCCATTGTTTCCCTACAACACATATAAGGTAGTTATTGATCAGGTTAAGTGAGGGTTGGCATACTATTAGTAAAATAATTTGATTGAAAATAAACACATTGCCAATTCAGCAGATTAATTCGAGCCACATGGAAAAGCCATTTATCCAAACCAAGCATGCTTAAGAACTAGGAAATATAGCAATTGTATATGTTTCTCATGTATTTAGTACATCCAAATTCGATTTATTTCTCACATGCATAACAATACAAAATTGTACCCACAACAATTGAACATTGCATTGCAGAATTGAACCAAACAGTTAACTAAGCACCACAACAAATGAACCAAATAGTTAACTGAGCACCACATTGCACAATAGAACATACTAGAAGATCAGACAGTTAACCAAACCTAGTATGCTTAACAAGTTGGAAATATAGCAATTGTATTTGTTTCTCATGTATTTTGTACAGCCAAATTCGATTTATTTCTCACATGCAAGAGAATACAAAATTGCACCCACAAGAATTGAGCATCACATTGCAGAATTGAACCAAACAGTTAACTAAACATGACAACAAATTAACCAAACAGTTAACTGAGCACCACATTGCACAATATATAGAACATATATACTAGAGGATCAGATTGCATAGTAACAGTATATAGGACAATTCACTAGAATTTGTAAAGGAAAGGCAGGAGCAGCACATGCAACAAGTAAACCGAACATGCTTAACCGGCATAGCTAGCTAGCTGAACATAGGTCCTTATAGTGAGCTAAAAAGACAAGCTACTCCTCATTGTCGGAGATATCGTTGACGATGGGCTCCTTAGACTTGGAAGAGGGCGAGGCCTCCACATCGTGGGTGCCCTCCCCGTAGTGGTGAGTCGCCTGAGCCGCTCCAGGGCACCAACCTGTTGGCTCTGGAGTTGAGGTAAGCACGGGCACGCTGAGAAAACACCTCGTAGTCTTCGTCAAAGGCACCGATGGTGGCCTCGAGAAAACGCCACGAACTGTCGTTTAAAGCAGCCAATAGCGTGGCGGCGTCTGCGCGCGAGGCGTCGACGGTGGCCTCGACGGCGAGGTGCTCCTCCAAGATCTGGGGGTCGGCACGCATGGCAGCCATCGCGACCTCATCCGCGCGTGCGGCCGTGATTTGCTTCTCCGCTGCCAAATGCTCCTTGAGCTCCTGGCTATACTGCATGCACCATGGCTTAGGGCGGCGCTTATTTGGAGGATGGGTCGGTGATTTGGGTGGAAGGTGTCGCGCCGGCGGTCGGGGCATGTGGGATGTAGAAGGAGGTGGAGGATGTGGGTCGGGTGTGGATTACCTGACTAGATCGACGAGGCCGAGCAGCAGGAAGGAGCGTCGTCGGCGAGGCGGCGGCACTGCAAGCAAGCAGTGAAGGTTTGAACTTGGAATGGAAGGCGGAAACAGGGGAAATGTGGCTTTTGGTAAGGAGGGGGGCATGAGAGGTAGATATTTCCACGGATGCCGAAATTTTTCGCTCCGTGCAGCGAAAAACTGGCGTGCAAACTGTCATCAGACACAGTCCCTTATTCAGCACTGTGTACGATATCTGAACATCACAAACGATTCATATGGCTTACCCCATGTGTGATGAGTTTGAACGTGCAAATTTTCGTTCGAATTTCCCTGGTTACAGTGGTCATCCACGTCATTGAATAATTTGGGTACACAAAAGAGCCTACATCACACCCACACTTCTTAATCGAGCAAGTAAATCAATTAAACAGAGCTAGCTGACCTAAACATTACTCTAACAAAAGACCGATGCTCTAAACAAAGACTACTACTCCGCCTGGCGCTCGTCGATCTCCGCCGCCTCCTCCATGTCCAGCTCGCGTCCGACGATCTCCTGGGGAAGGGGCTTCATGGCATCCATCGCACCATACTCGGCAAGCATCTTGCCATCCGCATCCGCCATCCACGTCCACGAGCTGGTGTGGGCGGCCGCGGTATGGGCTTGGACGGGCTCCATCGCGGCAACGTATGCCGCGAACGAACGGACGGCTGCTCGAACGCTCTCGACGATTGCCAACTCTTCGGTCCTGGGTTGCCGACCATTGTCGGAGAAGCTTCGTGCAATTTGTGCGGTGACCGCCAGGAGCTGGGCGTGGGCGGCCTCGACATGGGCGTGGGTGGCCTCCATCAGGGCTAAGGCGGCCGCCGCGGAACGGACAGCTGCAATCCCGCTCTCGCCATTTGCTATCCCCGTCGCAGATGTTGCTGCCGCCATCCGAGCTGCAGTAGCGGCCGTTTCGGTTGCCGCAGCCGCCCAGTCACAGATTGCGGCCGCGCTCATGCAGGTTGTGAGCATGCTCATGGAGGCTGTGGCGGCGCTCTCATCGGAGTGGGCCGCCGAAGTTACCCTCACGACGCGGGTCCACGTCCCCATCTTTGACCGGTGATGATTGAACGGTGAAATGATATTTGGGGAGCTAGTTTGCTTGACGCGCTGGCTATGGACTGTAGCCGACGAACCTTCTCGCGTAAGCCATATATGACAGTGCTCCAAGATATTTTGTACTGCATATCACACGGTTCGTGATAATAAACTGTGTGTGATGTACTTGATTTTTCATCTTGATTTGAAATACGGAATGGGGTCACAGCAGCAAAAGACGGTGTCTGAATTGCTAGAACATTTATCTGCAGTGAACATACAACTATAGGAGTGTCGTAAGAAAATTTGGAATGATTCCGGGTTCGTTTGGACATTTTTATACATTAACTGAGTTTTCTAGGCATTTTATGTGCATAATTCAAATTTGAACTACACGCACATGCTCTGGTGCACCTAAATGGGTTAAAAAATCATATATGTGTCCTTGGGTGCATGCTTACGTCCCATGCAGGAAATGGGAATGAATTTCAAACACCTCGGCATCGTGGCTCCACCGCAAACGTTGAGATACTTGGTTTTGAAATTCTAGTAAATCCAAAACTCGTCTGAAATTCATGAAACTTGGCATGCTATCATGGAATGGCACCAACATGTTGTGGTAAAATTTTTGTCCCATTTGGGGCAGGTTTTGGTATAAGCTTCTCACAAACCAGAGCTTCTCACAAGAAGCCTCATGGTTTCGGTAGGGAACGTGTGTTACCTTTGTGGATGAAACGACTGTCGGGACCCCGATCCTAAGTCACACCGATCTAGCATAAGACACATCATATCACTTTGCGGCCTCACACACGGTAACCCACGGCTGCCGCATTTACCTTGGCCGGGACCGTTTGCGTCTTTTGGCTCACGTATATGATTGTGATGCTAGCATCCATATGACAGAGAACCCGGGCCGACATGACTAGTCATAAACCAAGGTGGCACAAACATACAGGGACAGACAGAGGTAACCCAGCAATGCACGTGTCGGTCATCAGCGTGTGTAACCGGGCTGTAGCAAGCTATCAGGACTCCGGTAACACCGCGTGACATTTCCCCGTAGGGACAGACACAGGAGCAAAGAAGGATACATGTCGGTCAATCCATGTGTTCCGGAGCAGTAGCGAGCTACCAGGGCTCAGTGGAAGCACTAGGAGGCATTTCCCTATAGGAAAGGCTACCAAAGGCAGATAACTAGGTGTCGAATCCCACACATACCAATGCATTTCAAACATACACACAATATGCATGATATGTGTAGATACAACATGGCATCACAACAGAACTCTACGACTCAAAGTATTTATTTAAGAGGCTCCGAAGAGCCATACATAGCATGATATTACAAACATGGGTCTCATGACCCCACATACAAAGTCATACAAGCAACGGAAGCATAAACTTGTCTGAGTACAGACAATTGAAAAGAAAGAAGGCTAGAAGCCTGACTATCTACAAGACCCTCCATAGGAACCAGACCTCTGTCTGGGATTCCCAAGCTACTTGTCAAAGCCCACGTGGAACTACTAGAGAGACTGAAGTCTCCTCTGCAAAAACATAAATTAAGCACCTGTGAGTACAAAGGTACTCAGCAAGACTTACATCAGAACTAACTACATATGCATCGGTATCAATAAAGGGGTTGTGGGGTTTAACTGCAGCAAGCCAGCTTTGACTCAGTGGCTATCCTGTACTACGACTACCAGTATTTTCTTTGGGGTGAGAGAGCGCACACGAGTCCACATATTCACCATATCAATACACCACTATGGATCCTCTCCTGTCTCCCTACGATAAGGCCATCCATAGCACTCACACTTATATTGCGCATTTTAGAGTATCCACTTCAAGTTATCTATGAACCATATAAGTCTCCAAGTAGTCCATATCCGAGGACGCGGCTATTCGAATAGTTTTATAACCCTGCAGGGGTGTACTTCTTCACACACGCTCTCACCACTTACCACCATATACACGTCATGTATCTCGGCAACCTTCAAGCGGAAGCCTGGCGAGGGTGTCGGCCACAACCTGACTAACCACGCAAGACTCTAGTCCAGGTTTATCCCCTATCCGAGGCTGAACCCGCAAAGGAAGTCCGGCCGAAGTTTCCATCACGGCCCCAAACGATGTGAGCAGGGTTCCCAAGCCCGCCATCCGGGTGCCACTTGGTACACCGTGCCACTATGCCTAGTCTGTCCCAAGCCCACCTAGCCGGGTGCCACTTGGTAGACAAATAGTACGACCTACAAACACCAGAAACTAGTTGCAACTCCTGGACAGAGATCAAGGCGATTAATAAGCGAGAGGGGCCGCATTACCGGAACCCAATGTGTGGTAGTAGCTAGTCTTGGATAACATACACATAACTCAGTTCTTAAGGACAGTCTCAATGAGACAACCCACCATGTACTCCTACATGGCCCCTCATCGCTACCGTTACCAAATCGTGTTCACAAACTTAGCTCTCACACAACAGGACATGAGCACAACCATTCCAATTCATCGCCCAGATGGATCAGACCCGATCACGACTCTAAGCAATAGCAGGCATAACAAGCAAGCATGGATGAGTAGTCACAACATGGCTCAAGCAATTCCTACTCATGCTAGAGGGTTTTAACTATTTACTGTGGCAAAGACGGGTCATGCAGAGGAATGGGTTCAACTACCGCAACAAGTAACAGTTGAATCGTTGTTGTCCTAATGCAATGAAAGAGAGCAGGAGCAAGAGGGTGGATTTGTATCGAGATGAACAAGGGGGGTTTGCTTGCCTAGAACTTTTGAAGATAGCACAACTCTTCATCAGTGTCAAGGGTCACAACGTCGGAATCGTCTTCTATCGAGAAGGAACAAACACCGACAACAAGAAAAGAACACATTCAATGCAATGCACATCCAAATGAATGACATGACATGTTAAGGCACTAAATTGACCTAATGCAACAGTAAGCCAAGTTAATTGAAGTGGAATTCAAACATATAGCAAATTCCAACTCCAAAACTAATTATCAAAATTGCCCTAAACATGATTTGTCCTAAACAGTGGAGTTAAGTTGTTCAAACATGCATGAACATGGCATAAACAGATTCTTCATATTTGTTTGATAATTTTTCATATATAAATAATTTCATTTGGAGTTACGGTTTAATTTCTATAATTTTTAGAAGTTTAAACTATTTTCTGAAATTTCTAAATCATTTTTGAAATAAGAAAAACCAAAAAAGGTTTTATGACATCAACACTGCATCATGCTTGCGTCAGCTGGTCAACTGAGTCAGCCAGGTCAAACCTGACCAGTGGGGCCCGGTAGTCAGTGACACAGAGGTTAATAAGGTTTAATTATAAACCTAACTAAAATTAGCAGGGCCAGGGCCCACTTGTCAGTGAGAGGGGGGTTAATTAGTGCTAACTAAGTGTGCCACGTTGGTGGGTTAAGCCGGCGCACAGCGGCGCTCGCCGGCAGACCGTTTCTGGCCACGAGAGCATGCGCGGCTGGGCTCGTTGGGAAGCTTGCGCTGCGGCACGTCGGATGGTGCAAGCGGCGGGTTGCGGGGCTGCCGGAATCGACGCCGGCGACGAGCTGAGCGGCGGCTGTAGCTCGGGCTAGCACGGGAGCGGTGCTGTGGTGCGGCGCAGGGCTAAATGGAGGCTTAGAACGGCGCTTCAGCCGCTCAGGAGCGCATCCGTAGCACGCGCGGGTGCTGGAGAGCTCGCGCAGCTCGCGTACTGCGGCCATGGCGGACGGCGAGCTTTGGCCGAGGGGAACTACGGCTAGAGGACGAACGCGACGAAGGGGAGAGGGGCGAGAGGCGCAGGGGCTCACAGCGATTCCGCAGGATTGGTAAGTGGGGTAGGGGGCAGCCTGGTCGCTGCGAATCGCCGGCGGCGGTGTTCGGACAGATGCGATGAAGATGACCTCGAATCTGACGATGTGAAGCTTCCGGGGACGTGTTCGTCTGCTTGGAGACGGAACGCGGTGCGGCGGAGACGCTGGTCATGATGGTTTGTCGAGCAGGCGGCAGTGGGCGCGCAAGCAGCGAACGGCGGCGACGGGCGCGCTCGGGGATGTGCGGGAGAGAGCAGAGGAGGGCGAGGAGCACGGGGCGAGTGAGAGAGGGACCAGGGGGTGCGTGGCATCGTCCAGGGGGTCGGGGAGGGAGGCAACCAAGCAGGAGGTGGTCAGGCGCGACGTCGGCGCTCGCCACCGAGCTGCTTCGTGCGCTGGCACGAGGAAGAGGACGGGCGTGCCCCTGGTGGGCGGGGTCGTCCAGCTGGGCCGCCAGGTAAGGCCAGGTGGTTCTCTCTCTCTCTTCTCTGTTTTTTCTATTTTCTGTTTTTATTTCTTTCTGTTTTTTGATTTGATTCAAAATCAAACCATTTTCAAAACTCCTGAAATTAAGCATGTGGATTAAGTGGACTTGTGCAAACCCACATACCAAATTTTAGAATTATTGGAATTATAATTATTTTATAGTAAATATAAATCCAATTCAAATAGCTAGTGAATTAATTCAAAGGCCCAAAATAAATATTTTCAAGCCTCCAAAAATATTGGTTTGAATTTTACCTCTTGCCAATATTTTCAAGGTTCAAGAGGAACATTTTCTTGGGCTCATTTGAAGAAACTTTTAATTTGGTCATTTTTAATATTTTTTTTTTCTGAGGCTTTGAGAATTCCCTCAATTTTCAACTTCCTTGAATTTAAAATGATGCATGGATGCTTCTAATGCAACTAATTACAAACAATTATTCTAGGGTTGTGACAACTCACCTCCACTAAACAAGAATCTCGTCCCGAGATTCAAGACATGAGGTAAGAGGAAAGAGGGGATATTAAACTAACACAATCTTCACGATCCAGATTGCACTTCATAAGAACGTTGATTCATTTCATCATCTTGGTCTTGACGTCTTGCTCTGAGAACTTCATCCAACACGACGATGAAGAGAAAGGTAAACTCTACAGGAATTGATCTTCTCGAAGATCGAGCAACTCAAGATCAACTCATGGAATGAGACATAATAACATCTCCCGAGCTGAGGCATAAAACACACATCAAGAATGATGGAAAGGAGTAGATGACGAAGGTTCAATTTGGTAGGCAACAATTCCATGCTTAAGAAGATGATGAACGGGTTTCAAAGTAGCGAGGAGTTAACTGCCCTTCATACCATAATAGGGTACCTTAGAGGAGGTGACTCGTCGAATTATCTCCTTAGTCAGGCAAAAAGAACTACTTTTGATACAGGGATCATTGAAACTTTTTATACCAGACTGAGGCAAATTTACAAATGATCGTTTGAAGGAATTCGGAAGAAATGGCATACTTAGATTGGAACGGAAACTATGGTTATACAAACAATTCGACAAATGGAAGGCACATTCCAATTGATACCGAAGATATAACCTAGTGTCTGAGTGTGCTTTCAAGAACTTGAGCATTTCCATATTCATCAGGGTTTTACCAACATCTATGCCAAGGATCTTGCTGACACCTCATACTACCATGATGAATAAAGATGGAGAATGCAAACGCAAAGGAAGACATCACTTTCTCAGATTTGACCTCAGCTATGCCGAGGAAACAAAATCTGGATGATCGACCGAGAGACATTTAGCACTCCGCTTCTAATGTTCTCGTTGATGTACTAGCATAACCGAATTATAGGTACTGTTTGGTATCTAGAACATCAAATAAAGGTCGGACTTCGGGAGCACAAGGAATCCATAAGGAACAACTTCTAGGATAAGTCATATGAAATCCTCATGGGGAAGATGGCCATCTTGTTGAATCAAGATACTATAATAATAGATCTTCCGGCTATGTGTGTTGGCCACATCATCCACTTACCGGTTTAGAAAGAGCAATATTATAGTTCTTGGGGAATGTTCCAACCATCATATCTGCCTAAGATTCAGATCTGGTTGGTGACAAAATACTTCAAACTCAGCATGTCTGGAAAAAGAAAGTTGCAACACAAATCGACGAGATGGCGTTGCGAGATTCTCGGGAAATGAACTACGACAGCAACTCCAAAACATGAGTTGGTTCGCAGGACACATGTGAACACCCTGTCCAAGACAAGAATGACCACATAGAAGTCTTACAACATAACACTGCCGTGTTCTGATTGGGAACCATCATTGAAGATAACGAAGTCTTGTGCATGTACCTTTGGGTCCTTAAGGATTAGCACTTAAGAACTTCCTTTCCTTGAATAAATCAATCAGTGGCTTGGTGTGCTAGGCAATACATATGGAATGGAGGTAGCGAGCCTATCAAACCATAGAATACTTCGCACATGCATGACTGACTTGGGACGATTCCAAAAGAGGCAAAACAGCTTTCTCGAATTCACGGCGGCAACTTGCATCAAATGCACATGAAGTTAGAGGAAGTCACTTCTCTCACCATGACATATACTTCATGAGCTAGCACGAAGATAATGCTTATGAAAATTTCCAACACTAGCTTAATGTTCATCACGAGTCATGGAGAAGATAAAAATGTTGTCGATGGGCTCAACAACAATTTATCGAGATTTCCATAAAGATGGAATTCCACAACTATGTGAACAACATGATAGCATTGGTCAGACCAAAAGATATAATGGTGTATGCTCTAGGAAACAACCACGAGTAAAACAACATTACGAAGATCGTTGGTTCTGATTTTGATTTGACGATAGCCCATACTCAAATCAAAAGATTGGATAAGACAATAGATCCAACAACTGAACATGAAGGTCAATCATTGAAGATATCATCTTTCTTCAACACACGCACACAAAAGATATCCCTTTGAGTGAACTAAATTAGGCAAAGCCTCTATCTTCCAACTCTCCAAGTAGTTGTTTAGCTTAACCAACTAGTTCAGGGTATCCAACACAGATTCTTGGAGAAGAGGTGGTTTAGAAGAAAACCAACTTGATCATGAACTCAACATAACGGTCAGGGAACAACCTGGTGATACTTCAGAGAAGATATCTGGGAAATCACGATCCACCGGTATGCTACTAAGCTTGAGAACAATCTTGCTTTCGAGGCAAGATGATGTGATCAAATAAGCAAGCAATTGTCACAATCTTAACTCATTGATCGAAGAGTGCACCAAGAAGGATGGACTAGGTAGCACGATCAATCTTAGAATGATGATTCAATAACCCACACGCTAAGAATGAAGTCATCGTCCATTAACTACCAAGCAACAGGGTTGCTAGTAGTATTGATTTCACACATCACAATTCACTTGTCGGCATTCCGGATACAACAACACGGGATTGAGGAATGAATGATGATGGTGAGAAATATCACGGTATCAAGAATTCATAAGAGGTTGTGCAATTCTCATGACATTCCTGACATAAAGGGGGTAATACTCCAAGGTAGAACAGAACAAAAGCTGGATTGGCATTTTGATCTGCGGAATACAACTGCTTCGACCCAATCCTAGAAATGGATGAGGTACTGGAGTTTGTTTCTCCTAGTCATTCTGAACTAGAATGGCTTGACGGACCATAAAAATATTAGGCATCGATGAACACGAATGCATGACTACTCCTGACTATCAACTGATAGATGAGGGTCAGAATATAAACGAGGAGGGACAACTCAAAGAACATATGATTTTCTAAGTTGTGGAAACATAGGTTAACATGGCGATCAAGTTCAACATAGTTCTTCCAGATATCCCATGCAGAAAAGTAGGATCGGCAGAGTCACAGTATAGAATGGAGAACTCATCGAGAGCACTCTTGTTGTGATCTTTTGGTTCAAGAAGAACTTCTGCCGGGGTTGGTTCATGGTATTGGAAGAATGATAAACCACGAACCTTGAGGACTATCACAAAGGTTACTAATATCCTAAAGGAACGAGCAAACACTATCAACACGAAGTAAGTAGAGTGAATCTTGGGTTCAAGAACCCAGGAATAGAATGCCTACTAACTAAATGGCATCATGAGATGCTTTCGAGAATGATGGCCAGAATTATCACACTAGGATACAACACAAAGGCTGAATCTCTGGGTGGTTCACTAAATACCCTAGTGTCCTAATAACTTCAACATACATGTCAAGGCAACGGAGTACCTCAACACAATGGTTAGTGCGGTTAGTCTGGCCCAAAAGAGATCGGAAATAGGGAGAAATGATTTGCAAATGCATCAGACTATTTAGAAACCTTGGATAGCTCGGACAACATAATGGCTGTACGGGCATGAATATGAGGCAACCCGCAAGACAACTGACAACACAACAACTGAATTCTTATGGAAACACCGATCCGAGACGACAACAACTTTCCTATAAGTCTCCAGCATAGTAACTTGTCATTCTGATAGATAGATGAGAAAGCCTAGTTTCTTAATCCTCGTAGAAAAGAAGAGGGTGACTCAGAATCAGAATGACACAAGATGAGGAGTAAAAAGAGCCTTACGTTCCCTTCCACAATCAATTCCCTTATATAACTAAAGCAGTTCTAGACTCAACATCGACCAGTTTGGCTTGGTAATCCTACAGGCAGTCAGACTCTGATACCAAAGCTGTCGGGAGCCCGGTCCTAAGTCACACCGATCTAGCATAAGACACATCATATCACTTTGCGGCCTCATGCACGGTAACCCACGGCTGCCGCATTTACCTTGGTCGGGACCGTTTGCGTCTTTTGGCTCACGTATATGATTCTGATGCTAGCATCCATATGACAGAGAACCCGGGTCGACATGACTAGTCATAAACCAAGGTGGCACAAACGTACAGGGACAGGCATAGGTAACCCAGCAATGCATGTGTCGGTCATCAGCGTGTGTAACCGGGCTGTAGCAAGCTATCAGGACTCCGGTAACACCGCGTGACATTTCCCCGTAGGGACAGACACAGGAGCAAAGAAGGATACATGTCGGTCAATCCATGTGTTCCGAAGCAGTAGCGAACTACCAGGGCTCAGTGGAAGCACTAGGAGGCATTTCCTTGTAGGAAAGGCTACCAAAGGCAGATAACTAGGTGTCAAATCCCACACATACCAATGCATTTCAAACATACACACAATATGCACGATATGTGTAGATACAACATGGCATCACAACAGAACTCTACGACTCAAAGTATTTATTTAAGAGGCTCCGAAGAACCATACATAGCATGATATTACAAACATGGGTCTCATGACCCCACATACAAAGTCATACAAGCAACAGAAGCATAAACTTGTCTGAGTACAGACAACTGAAAAGAAAGAAGGCTAGAAGCCTGACTATCTACAAGACCCTCCATAGGAACCAGACCTCTGTCTGGGATTCCCAAGCTATTTGTCAAAGCCCATGTGGAACTACTAGAGAGACTGAAGTCTCCTCTACAAAAACATAAATTAAGCACCCTTGAGTACAAAGGTACTCAGCAAGACTTACATCAGAACTAACTACATATGCATCGGTATCAATAAAGGGGTTGTGGGGTTTAACTGCATCAAGCCAGCTTTGACTCAGTGGCTATCCTGTACTACGATTACCAGTATTTTCTTTGGGGTGAGAGAGCGCACACGAGTCCACATATTCACCATATCAATACACCACTATGGATCCTCTCCCGTCTCCCTACGAGAAGGCCATCCATAGCACTCACACTTATATTGCGCATTTTAGAGTATCCACTTCAAGTTATCTATGAAGCATATAAGTCTCCAAGTAGTCCATATCCGAGGACGCGGCTATTAGAATAGTTTTATAACCCTGCAGGGGTGTACTTCTTCACACACGCTCTCACAACTTACCACCATATACACGTCATGTATCTCGGCAACCTTCAAGCGGAAGCCTGGTGAGGGTGTCGGCCACAACCTGACTAACCACGCAAGACTCTAGTCCAGGTTTATCGCTTATCCGAGGCTAAACCCGCAAAGGAAGTCCGGCCGAAGTTTCCATCACGGCCCCAAATGATGTGAGCAGGGTTCCCAAGCCCACCATCCGGGTGCCACTTGGTACACCGTGCCACTGTGCCTAGTCTATCCCAAGCCCACCTGGCCGGGTGCCACTTGGTAGACAAATAGCACGACCTACAAACACCAGAAACTAGTTGCAACTCCTGGACAGAGATCAATGTGATTAATAAGCGAGAGGGGCCGCATTACCGGAACCCAATGTGTGGTAGTAGCTAGTCTTGGATAACATACACAGAACTCAGTTCTTAAGGACGGTCTCAATGAGACAACCCACGATGTACTCCTACATGGCCTCTCATCGCTACCTTTACCAAATCGTGTTCACACACTTAGCTCTCACACAGTAGGACATGAGCACAATCATTCCAATTCATCGCCCAGATGGACCAGACCCGATCACGACTCTAAGCAATAGCAGGCATAACAAGCAAGCATGGATGAGTAGTCACAACATGGCTCAAGCAATTCCTACTCATGCTAGAGGGTTTTAACTATTTACTGTGGCAAAGACAGGTCATGCAGAGGAATGGGTTCAACTACCACAACAAGTAACAGTTGAATCGTTGTTGTCCTAATGCAATAAAAGAGGGCAGGAGCGAGAGGGTGGGTTTGTATCGAGATGAACAAGGGGGGTTTGCTTGCCTGGCACTTTTGAAGATAGCACAGCTCTTCATCAATGTCAATGGTCACAACGTTGGAATCGTCTTCTATCGAGAAGGAACAAACACCGACAACAAGAAAAGAACACATTCAGTGCAATACACATCCAAATGAATGACATGACATGTTAAGGTACTAAATTGACCTAATGCAACAGTAAGCCAAGTTAATTGAAGTGGAATTCAAACATATAGCAAATTCCAACTCCAAAACTAATTATCAAAATTGCCCTAAACATGACTTGTCCTAAATAGTGGAGTTAAGTTGTTCAAACATGCATGAACATGGCATAAATAGATTCTTCATATCTGTCTGATAATTTTTCATATATAAATTATTTCATTTGGAGTTACGGTTTAATTTCTATGATTTTTAGAAGTTTAAACTATTTTCTGGAATTTCTAAATCATTTCTGAAATAAGAAAAACCAAAAAAAGTTTTATGACATCAGCACTGCATCATGCTTGCGTCAGCTGGTCAACTGAATCAGCCAGGTCAAACCTGACCAGTGGGGCCCGGTAGTCTGTGACACAGAGGTTAATAAGGTTTAATTATAAACCAAACTAAAATTAGCAGGGGTCAGGGCCCACTTGACAGTGAGAGGGGGGGGGTGTTAATTAGTGCTAACTAAGTGTGCCACGTCGGTGGGTTAAGGCGGCGCACAGCGGCACTCGCCGGCCGTCCGTTTCTGGCCACGAGAGCATGCGCGGCTGGGCTCGTTGGGAAGCTTGCGCTGCGACGCGTTGGATGGTGCAAGCGGCGGGTTGTGGGGCTGCCAGAATCGACGCCGGCGACGAGTTGAGCGGCGGCTGCAGCTCAGGCTAGCACGGGAGCGGTGCGGTGGTGCGGCGTAGGGCTAAATGGAGGCTTAGAACGGCGCTTCGGCCGCTCAGGAGCGCATCCGTAGCACACGCGGGTGCTGGAGAGCTCGCGCAGCTCGCGTGCTGCGGCCATGGCAGACGGCGAGCTTCGGCCGAGGGGAACTAAGGCTAGAGGACGAACGCGACGAAGGGGAGAGGGGCGAGAGGCGCAGGCGCTCACAGCGATTCCGCAGGGTTCGTAAGTGGGCTCGGGGGCAGCCTGGTCGCTGCGAATCGCCGGCGGCGGTGTTTGGAAAGATGTGACGAAGATGACCTCGAATCCGATGATGTGAAGCTTCCGGGGATGCGTTTGTCTTCTTGGAGATGGAACGCTGTGCGGCGGAGACGCTGGTCATGCTGGTTTGTCGAGCAGGCGGCAGTGGGCGCGCAAGCAGCGAACGGCGGCGACGGGCGCGCTCGGGGATGCGCGGGAGAGTGCAGAGGAGGGCGAGGAGCACGGGGCGAGTGAGAGAGGGACCAGGGGTTGCGTGGCATTGTCCAGGGGGTCGAGGAGGGAGGCAACCAAGCAGGAGGTGGCCAGGCGCGACGTCGGCGCTCGCCACCGAGCTGCTTCATGCGCTGGCACGAGGAAGAGGACGGGCGTGCCCCTGGTGGGCTGGGTCGTCCAGCTGGGCCACCAGGTAAGGCCAGGTGGTTCTCTCTCTCTCTCTTCTCTGTTTTTTCTATTTTCTATTTTTATTTCTTTCTGTTTTTTGATTTGATTCAAAATCAAACCATTTTCAAAACTCCTGAAATTAAGCATGTGGACTAAGTGGACTTGTCCAAACCCACATACCAAATTTCAGAATTATTGGAACTATAATTATTTTATAGTAAATATAAATCCAATTCAAATAGCTAGTGAATTAATTAAAAGGCCCAAAATAAATATTTTCAAGCCTCCAAAAATATTTGTTTGAATTTTACCTCTTGCCAATATTTTCAAGGTTCAAGAGGAACATTTTCTTGGGCTCATTTAAAGAAACTTTTAATTTGATCATTTTTAATATTTTTTTTCTGAGGCTTTGATAATTCCCTCAATTCAACTTCCTTGAATTTAAAATGATGCACGGATGCTTCTAATGCAACTAATTACAAACAATTATTCTAGGGTTGTGACAACGACAATCGTTGCCTCTTCTCGCCTTGATTTTTTTCTAGATGCAACATAGACCAATAGGTGTGTCGTGTTAAAATTTGGAATTATTTGGTGTTCGTTTGGACATTTTTATACATTAACTGAGTTTTCTAAGCATTTTATGTGCATAATTCAAATTTGAACTACAGGCACATGCTCCGGTGCACCAAAATGGGTTAAAAAAATCATATATGTGTCCTTGGGTGCATGCTTAGTTCCCATGCAAGAAATGGGAATGAATTTGAAACACCTCGGCATCGTGGCTCCACCGCAAACGTTGAGATACTTGGTTTTGAAATTCTAGTAAATCCAAAACTCGTCTGAAATTCATGAAACTTGGCATGCTATAATGGAATGGCACCAACATGCTGTGGTAATTTTTTTGTCCCATTTGGGTTAGGTTTTGGCATAAGCTTCTCACAAACCAAAGCTTCTCACAAGAAGCCTCGTGGTTCCAGTAGGGAACGCGTGTCACCTTTGTGGATGAAACGACAATCATTGCCTCTTCTCGCCTTGATTTTTTCTAGATGCAACATAGACCAATAGGAGTGTCGTGTTAAAATTTAGAATTATTCGGGGTTCATTTGGACATTTTTATACATTAACTGAGTTTTTTAGGCATTTTATGTGCATAATTCAAATTTGAACTACATGCACATGCTCCGGTGCACCAAAATGGGTTGAAAAATCATATGTGTGTCCTTGGGTGCATGCTTAGGTCCCATGCAAGAAATGGGAATGAATTTCAAACACCTCAGCATCGTGGCTCGGCCGCAAATGTTGAGATACTTGGTTTTCAAATTCTAGTAAATCCAAAACTCGTCTGAAATTCATGAAACTTGGCATGCTATCATGGAATGGCACCAACATGCTGTGGTAATTTTTTTGTCCCATTTGGGGCAGGTTTTGGTATAAGCTTCTCACAAACCAAGGCTTCTCACAAGAAGCCTCGTGGTTCCGGTAGGGAACGTGTGTCACCTTAATTTGTGGACGAAACGACATTCATTGCCTCTTCTCGCCTTGATTTTTTTTCTAGATGCAACATGGACCAATAGGAGTGTTGTGTTAAAATTTGGAATTATTCGGGGTTCGTTTGGACATTTTTAGACATTAACTGAGTTTTCTAGGCATTTTATGTGCATAATTCAAATTTGAACTACATGCACATGCTCCGATGCACCAAAATGGGTTGAAAAATCATATATGTGTCCTTGAGTGCATGTTTAGGTCCCATGCAAGAAATGGGAATGAATTTCAAACACCCAGGCTTCGTGGCTCGGCCGCAAACATTGAGAAACTTGATTTTAAATTTCTGTAAATCCAAAATTCCTCTGAAATTCATGAGACTTGGCATGGTGTCATGAAATGGCACCACCATGCTGTGGTAAAAAAATTGTCCAATATGAGAGAAGGCGCACACATTAACAACCACAACCAACATAGCCATTTTGGAACAAATAGTTGTCATGTTATCATCACAAACGGTTGTACAATATTATTTAAATCGTGGGCGTTCTATTGACCATTTACGTGCCGCCACGTGTCCCACTTTTTTATTGGCAAGGAGGTGTCGTGCGGGCAGCTGTTTGAGTAGACAGGAGGCGTGCGAGCGAAGTCTGTGGCGCAGGCTGACCAGGAGGCGTGCGACCAGTCCTGCACTGCGCAGGCTGACCGGGAGGCATGCGACCAGTCCTCCGCTACGCAGGCTCACTGGGAGGCGTGCGAGAAGTACGCTGCGCAGGCTCACCTGGAAGCAAGCCCTTTGACCTCCATCGCCGCCCGCCTCACTCTAAACTTCTCCATTAATGGCGCCCGAGCCGCTGTTTAATAGGCGGCCTTACTGATCTCTCTTCGCCTCCCATTCCCCTCTCGCCCGAATCCTATCTTCCAGAGCTCCACCTACGCCATGGCGCACAAGGATCATCTGCCACTAGTCTTCCGATTTGGTGAAGTCAACTCCGAGCCGAAGGAGATAGAAAATAAGGAGGAATGGGATCTCAGGGACATGGCCCTGAACGAGTTGGCCGCGGCGGATGCTGCCCCCGCGCCCGTCCCAGCTCCCATCCTCGCGCCCGCGCCAGCGACCATCCCCGTGGCATTGATGGGCTGGTCGCCGAGCACCATCGCAGCGCTGGAAGCCGCAGGCGTCAGCGAGGTCCCGTGGACCCGCGCGAGCTCGTGTACATGCCAACGCCATCGCCCCCGCCTGTGCTCGTGCGCGCCCCAGCACCGACCGTGGCGCCGGTCCCCGTGCGCTTGCCTACACCCGCCGCGCCCGTGCCCGTGCGTGCGCCTGCACCCGCGCGTGCGCCTGCACCCGCCGCGATCCCTCAGTATCATGGGACGCCGTCGTTGACCGCTACCTCGCAGCGCCACGAGTCGCCGTCCCCCCACCCCCCACCCGTCGATCGCGCGATGAACGGCTCTTGGATTTGCAAGTCCAGAACATTCTGGGATGGCTTGAAGACTTGAACAACGGCGTCCCAGAGGACGACAACACCAGCACAGCACGCCACCGCCGCCGCTGCCGCCGCTGCCGCAATTAGTTTTTTTGTTTAATATTGTATCTAGATCGTATGAATGTAAAATCACAGTGTCACTGAATGAAATCTATGGTTTTGATCAACTTAGCGTTTTTTCTTTGAATGTACAGACTTATCAAAGTAAAAAAAAACATCAATGTTTTTCTCTGAATAAAACACTCATCGCAAACGTTTCAGACTGAACACCCGTATGCAAAGCGAGAGCTGGGTTCCTTCGCAGCTAAGCCAAGGGAAAATGTGGCGCGCAGGTTTTGTGCATCTCTGCATCGCAAACGTTTCAGACTGAACACCCGTATGCAAAGCGAGAGCTGGGTTCCTTCGTAGCTAAGCCAAGGGAAAATGTGGCGCGCAGGTTTTGTGCATCTCTTCATCGCAAACGATTTTGCATGATGACCCGTGTGCAACGACGTACAAACAATGTGGTAAGATTTGCATCTGTCATATTGGGTATATTTGCCATTTGTCAAATTGGAAAAATTGGCATTTGTCAATCTAGTAACATTGCCATTTGTCAACCTTGTAACACTGCCATTTGTGATCCTAAAAAAAAACACTGCCATTTGTCAAATTTTGCAGCTAAAAATTACTAGTACTATATAATTTTTGCAAATGAAATTCAGTAAGCATAGATTTCATTCATAGATTGAGTAGTCATTCTTTATACAAACAGTTCAACTCGACAGCTAAACCAAACAAACTTTTACCCAATTGTTGCCAACCACGTACTGAAATAGCTAGTTCAACTATATATACTAGCTAATTTTAAGTATGTAGTACAGTTCAACCATATCTATAGTCAGATGAACTGAACAAAATAGCTCCTAAATACTACTACTACGGAGGGGCTTTGTACTACTTCCAGCAGCCTCTCCTCTGCCGAGCGCGCTCAGTAAGAGGCAGAGGAGGAGGAGCCTACCGACGAGCTGGAGAAGTGGAATCCGGCACCTGCCACTGCTGCACCTTTAGCGACGCCCAGCTCGAACGCCCTCTGCCGCTCTAGACGATCCCTCACGAAGCGGCGGGACTCCTCATAGATCTCCGCATTCCGCGCCACTGTGGCAGCTTCTGCTGCGGCCACAGCGGCGGTAAGACTCTTTGCGTGCTCGACCAGGCGCTCCTCCTCCTCCTGCAGGAACTCAATGTAGCGCGCGGTAAGGTCGCTGAGGCACATGCGGGCCTCCACATCCCGCCTTTGGGCCGTGGTGGCAGAGCGGGTGATGACCCCGGCGGTCGATTGTGGGGTGGCGGTCATGGCGGCCGACGATGGGGTGGCGGCCACGGCGGCCGACGATGGGGTGGCGGCCACCTCCCGCATTCGGGCCGCGGTGGCGGAGCTGGTGATGGCCACGGCGGCCGACGGTGGGGTGGCGGCCACGACGGCCACCACCTGCCTTCGGGTCACGATGGCGGAGCGAGCGATGGCCCTCGTGGCCGACGGTGGGGTGGCGGCAACGGCGGCCGGCAACAGCTGCCGTCGGGCAGCGACGGCGAAGAGTGTGGTGGGTGTTGTGCGCACACCCAACAGGGACGCCACGCGCAGTACACACCACCGGGGACTGCGCCGCCGCCGCGGTGTAACCTCCCACCTGGAGCTGTCCTCAGATGACGGCGGAGTGGCTGAGCGACAACGACGGACCGGTGCCATTGGTGATGGTGGGAGAAGCAGACAAGATAAGCTACGGGGAGGGAGGGAAAATGCGATGCTGACTCGCCGGCTGCAACTGTTTATATAGCAGGCCGGTAAGCACTAGGGTTTTGGGGGATTTCGCCGAGTCGGGCGGGAAGCTTGCACAGTTGTGCGCGGGAACTTACACGATTGCGTGGGAACAGGCTCACCGACGATTCATTGGCACCTCTTCGAGCTAATGTTTTGCCAAAAGAACGCCTGTGCGGTGCTCAAGCTTGCGCTCGAAGCCTTCTGTGGCAGCGCGATGACAAGACGTGCGAGAGGAGGACAAAATGACACGTAAACATTTGCGATTTAATTACCTAGCACACGGCCGCTCTCTACGCAGCGTCGCGAACGATTGTTCACCCACTGTATGATGTGGAACGCGACGTAGTTTCACATCACCCCGCCGGCTTGCAACTGCCGGCAGGCTTGTAGACGACCATTCCCTGCGTGTTCAACTGCTCTATGCGTGTGGTTGCTCGCGGTTGAGGCGGCCGCGACGTGCTCTGATTGCGTCCCTCCATGTGCGCTGCCAGCGTTTCGGGCCGGTGCACGATCACGTACGTTCAGGGCGCCATATGCATGCGGTTGCGCCGGACGCGGCGCCACGAGAACTGCCATGCGGACGTGCCGAGAATCCCGGCCGCCCGGCCCTCATTTATTCTCGTGGCCATTTACCTTTATCTCTCGCGCCCCACGACACAATAAGCACACCCACGACGACACATACAGAGAGGATATCCAGCGGCTCCAATGGCGCTCCCAGCGGCTGATGACGACGACGGGCGGCAGTTCACCATGCCTCACATAGTGGACACCCATGTGAGGGGGAAGGACCTCTCTGTGGTGTACACCAATGAGCCGGTCTCAGTGGAGAGCTCCATCCACACTATGGAGCAGTTGCCTGCTGAGGACAAGTACCAAGTGGTCGGCTTCGACCTCGAGTTCACTGGGGGTCGTGCCGGGTATGATCAGAAGGTTGCCGTCGCCCAGTTGTGCGTGTGCCATCACGTCCTCGTTTACCACTACTCCCTGGCCACAAGGCCTTGCGAGCGTTTCGCCAGGCTTATCAACAGCCCTGACTACAGGTTCGCTACGGTGGACACCTTCAATGATCTAAAGGTGCTCGAGACTATGGGATTGGCCTGCCAGAAGCTTGTCAACATCCAAGGTCAGTACAGGGTCTGGGCAGAAAGAAGCGGAAGGACTCCCTGGTTGACCTCATCGTGGCCATCATCGACCCCTACTACAGAGACATGAAGGATGAGTGCAACAAGAACAAGGATGCCTGGCACGAGGCCTGGGTGCGGAGACTGGATGAAGAACACGTCAAGTACGCGGCCAAGGACGCTTACACAAGCTACGAGATGTACAGGCGGATCGTTGACATGAGGAAGTGCCTTTGTCCTGCCCCAGGCGAGGGATCGAGCCACATAGCAGTGACTGCAGCGTCACAAGAAGTAGATGATTAGATGATCATTTCTCCTAGTTTAGAATGCATGTAATTGTTTATTGAGGTCTGTGTGAATGTTTTGTATAGTCACCTATGTAATTGGATGTTTAATTTGGTTATATATGTTGTTCTTCTGTAGACAGAGCAAATTACATCGCAGAAGGACTAAACTAGGGAACCCGTTGGTGATGATTTCATCAATCGCTGACAATTGTATACCAGCAAGCGTTTGCCCACAACACACACGGCTTATTAGCAGGAATCATCTATGTTGTTATCGGTCTTCCCACACATTTCTGATTACTGACCTGTTTGCCGCGTATCACACACATCTTGTTAAGTTGAACCGTTTCTGTTGTTTTGGCTCATCGCAAACAGTTCATCCGAGTAAACTGTATGCCGTCTATCGCACACACCTTGATCTGTCTAACCATTTCTGTTGTGTTGGCTAATCGCAAACAGTTCATCCGAGTGAACTGTATGCCGTGTATCGCACACACCTCGAACTGGCTGCCAGTTTCTGTTGTTCTGGCTCATTGCAAATAGTTTGTATGGATCTACTGTATGCCACGTATCGCACACGTGTCTCTAATGTGAATCATGCTTGATGTCTCCACCATCGCACATAGTTCGTCTTATTGGTGACGGTTTTATTACGATACCGTTTGCGATTCATGCATCGCACACAGTTTGGTCGAGGGGTCTCTGATTCATGTGTCGCGTTAGCAGTCGCCTGTAGTAGTGATACTTTGAGATGCATGCTGGATGGCGATCTTGGAATGGAGTAATAGTAGTAGACATCAGTAAGTTTAACGGTCTACTTGTCACAGACGTAGTGCCTATACGCTGCGTTTGGATGTCTTCATTGGAGGGCTGGAATGTGATTTCGTATTCCTAAATTTCCAATTCATATGTTTGGCGGGACACTGAATTGGCAGTTTGAAATGAAACGAATACGATGCCAAATTACCTCCCACGCAATGTCACTACCCACGACACGGAGGGCTTCCGCTCCGATTTTCTCTGAAACGAGCCTTCCCACAAAACGTACCATTTCGCCGGTCTCCTTTTTCCCCTCGCGAACAGAAAAAGGAGAGAACAAGGAGGCTGCGGCCATGGAGCTGGGCGGCGTGTAGCAGGTGCGCCCCTTCCCGCTCGCCCCTCTTCCTACTCCCGGTTCGTGGCTTCCCCATCCCCCATCCCCAGATCTCCCCTACCCACCCACGCGTCTCTCCCGTCCTCGATCAGTCCTCCTCCTCCTCGAGGGGCGCGCCTCCCTTCACATCCCCGGCGGCAGTTACTCCTCCCTTCCCCGTCCCTGGTTTCTTCTCCTCTGGCATCCTCCATGGATGCGCCAGCGGCCCCCCTCTATTCACAGTATGTCCCGTCCCCTTCCCTGCGCCCTTACATCTCTGTTTTCCCTTTTCCCTATAATAGTCAGATGTAGCAAGATTTTATTTCTGTCTAAACATGTGCAGATAAGTGAGATGTTCATCAATGTGCGGATTAGTGGTGTTAATTTTGATCTATTTCTTTGTATTGTGATGGAATAATCAGATGCAGCAAGATTGAATTTTTCTGTCTAAACCAGTGCAAATTAGTGAAGTGTTCATTGATGTGCAGATTAGGGAAGTGTTAATTTTGATCTATTTCTTTGTATTGTGATGCAGATTAGTGAAGTGTTCATCATCTAGCATTTTGAAGTCACGCACACAGTGTTATTGTTCGGCTGCTACCATTTGTAACTTGCTTTCCAATTGCAGTGACATGCTTCCAGGGTAGATCCATTTAACTTAAAACCAGTCCAACTCTTAGATTTGTAGTTTTGAGTGTAAACTAGTGTATTTGTCATTGTCAATGGCTCGATGATGTAACTTAACTATGTCATCCTTTGTTGTCGTAAGAGAACTTTTGTTGCGTAAATACTATTTGTTGTCGTGATGCATTTCTTGAATACTTGTTAATTTGTATTGCTATGTAATAATTCAATTATAATCACACACTGCATTTTTTATGCATGTAGAACAAATCATTATCTTCGTACTCATGTTACTATGCAATTCCAGAGTCTGACATCCAAACAGAATTTTGTATTGAAATCTCATGGAATTCCATGAGCCAACTCGGTGAACAACCAAACAAGTGAATTCGTATTCAAGGCCATTACAATTTCATTGCCGAATTGGTATTGCAGCCAATTCAATACGGAGCCCTCCAATACATACATCCAAACAGAGCGATATATTAATTATGCCATGGATGATCATTATAACTATGCGCTTTTCTATCAATTGCCCAATAGTAATTTGTTTACCCACCGATGCTATTTATGAGAGAGATGCCTCTAGTGAATGCTATGCCCCCCGGGTCCATTCACTTCATATTAAAAACAAATCATACAATTCTTTGCTGTTTTATTTTACTTTCATTTTTACTTTTATTTATTATATCTACCACTACCAGATTTGATACTTGCAACTGACAAGAACAAGGGGAGTGACGCCCCCTTGCCTTTGTTGGGTGCAAGCATTTCCTTTGTGTGCGTGCATGTACTGTTAACGTTGTTTGCGTGTCGTCTCCTATTGGTTCGGTAAACCTTGGTTGAACTGAGGGAAATACTAACTACTACTATACTACATCACCATTCCTCTTCGGGGAAATCCCAACACTAGCACAATTCACAAGTAGCAAGTGACAATTGCACTTTCACATGATATTTTGGCAACATGTGCATTCTTTGTTTCATGAGCACAAGCACTATTCAGCCATCAATTTGGATGTGATCCATAATCGCAATGTGAAGTTGCTACTTCATCAGTGGTACACCATAACACAGTCATGAAGTATTGCTGTGCAATTGCACAAGTAGAAAGTGTTGGAAATATGCCATAGAGGCAATAAATTTTATTATTTCTTTCCATGTTCATAATTAAGTTTATATTTCTGTACTATAATTGCAATGATTATTGAATATGAGAAAAACACACTTGCATGTGTGGATACGTAAACACCAAGTCGTTCCCTAGTCTCGTCTCTAAGACTAGCTCATGTGTTGCATGATGATCATGTTTTCCTAATCATAGGGCATTGTTAAAGTAACAAGGATGCTGGCAACAATCGAAGCACGTTGTTAATAGAACAATGGTGTTGGAGAAACCCAAGTGAATGATATACTACGAGATCACATCGTCACAATGTTATAAGTATAATCATGAAAGTGTTAAGGTATACTCACATTCTTAGACCATGAGAATGTCGAACGTTTACTTCGGGGTTGTCAAACATTATCCGTAACAAGGTGATTATAACGATAACTTTCAGGTACATCAGAAAAGTATGTCTAGGGACTCGATAGTTCAAGACTGGGATTTGCTCCTTCGACAATGGAGAGATACTCTATGGACCCCTTGGTATTACGGTATCCATCATCATCTACAGACACAACGTTAAATGATCATGTGGGTACCGGAATACAGAAACGAGAAAAGAGAACAAAACCGGTAACGAGGATAACTTGGTACTGTGATCAAGTTGTTGCCCCACAAGGATACCGACAAAAGTCCCCCTAGGGTTTTGTTAAGTATCACAAAGCGAAGGGAATTGTGTACGTAATCAAAAGGTTTGATTGATAAATATATTCATGTGAATGTGGGAATAAATATGGGTGTCCAGATCCCGCTATTGATTATTGATCGGAAGGTGTTTCGGGTCATCTCTGCGTAGTAACGAACCTGCAGGATCACACACCTAACGATTAGTGGTGTTAGAGAACTAGGAGACAGGAGAATAAGAGAGCGGGTTACAGAAGTGTTCCAGATGACTCCACAAGTGTTCCGAGAGGTCGCACGATGTCCTGAAAATGTCCCAGTAGGTCCTAGAAGTTTTCGAAAAGGTTTGGAAGGTTTTGAGCCCATCCGAAAAGGCTCTAGAAGGTTCCTGATGGGCCAAGGCCCCATTGCCTTGAGGGCAAGGTACCACCAAGGTCCTTGGTTGGCTGGACATAGACACTACTATAGGAATGCCTAGCAGTGGCGGGCGCAAAAAGGCCAGCAGTGGCGGGCCAGGCTCCCAGGGGCGCACGCCACCGACCTCCCGCCACTGCTATAACCGCATCAGTGACGGGCGTGCACCTGCCACTAGTACGTAGCTTCCAGTGGTGGGCATTAGTTCCAACCCGCCACAGCTCGCTATTGTTGCCTGCCACAAATACCATTGTAGCAGTGGTGGTTCTGCCATAGCGCCCGCCACTGGAGGGATAGGGTAGAGTATACAATTGTTGGCATTGCGCGTTGAAACACAATACTACAAAAGGCGTAGTCATATGATTCTCAATATAACTGAACCAGACTGAATTCATTTTGGAAAAAAATGACCAAATAATTAAGTAACACTTCAAATTTGTTTGACTCAAGAAACAAACATCAATGTATCGATCACATCCATCTTAACATACTAATTAACTAACAGTTCATCGGCTGATATATTCATGACTTAGACCATATTTCTAAACATGGTCAATGACAACCATCATCTGAAAGTCATTGCGGTTGCTCTTCCTTATGGTGATTATCACAAGGGTGTCCACCCTTAGTTCTCTCTTTCCCATCATGAACTCCCGCCAGCCGGACTAATAGAAGGATATGCGTCCGTCTGATTCCATCTTGTACTGAACGCTGGTGACACGCCCTGTTGGTCCATGGCGTACTCCAGCGGTGCCGACGGCGGGGATGTCCACTCCGGAAAACATCTTCATAGGTAACTTCTGAACTCCCCGCCATTAAGAGCAAATAGAGAGAACGCAATGTTAGACATCTCACCATACTTGGTTATGAACAAAAAAAGATGAAAGAATACAAAACATCTCACCATGACTTTTTTGACGACGCTAATTTTAGTTAAACGGTGCACAAAGGGCTTCCCCACGAAGGCCACACTTGATGGTATCACGGTAACATTCATGGTCTCATCCCGAGTAAGCTTCCTCATTCATTGAGAGAAAATTGAAGAACTAAATGGACCACATCGTAATTGATACATCTCCAACGTATCTATAATTTTTGATTGCTCCATGCTATTATAGTATCAATCTTGGATGTTTTATATGCAATTATATATCAGTTTTTGGGACTAACCTATTAACCTAGTGCCCAGTGCCAGTTGCTGTTTTCTGCTTGTTTTTGGCTTTTCAGAAAATCAATATCAAACGGAGTCCAAATGAAGAAAAAACTTTGGATTAATTTTTTCTGGACCAAGAGAGACCCTAGAAGGTTCGGGAGAAGACCAGAGGAGTCACGAGGGAGCGACAAGCTCAGGAGGCGAGCCCAGGGGGGTAGGCGCGCCCCCCAGGCTTGTGGGCCCCTCGTGGCACATCTTGACATAATTCCGCCTCTATAAATTCTCAAATATTCCCAATATACCAGAGAGCCACATGAAATAACTTTTCCGCCACCGCAAGCCTCTGTTCTTCCGCGATCCCATCTGGAGGCCTTTTCCGGCACTCTGCCGGAGGGGGAATCGATCACGGAGGGCTTCTACATCAACCTTGCTGCCCTTCCGATGATGCGTGAGTAGTTTGCCACAGACCTACGGGTCCATAGCTAGTAGCTAGATGGCTTCTTCTCTCTCTTTGATCTTAAATACCATGTTCTCCTCGATCTTCTTGGAGTTCTAACCGATGTAATCTTCTTTTGCGGTGCGTTTGTTGGGATCCGATGAATTGTGGGTTTATGATCAGATTATTCATGAGAAATATTTGAGTCTTTTCTGAACTTATTTATGCATGATTGTTATATCTTTGTATTTCTCTCTGATCTATCCGTTTGGTTTGGCCAACTAGATTGATTTATCTTGCAATGGGAGAGGTGCTTTGTGATGGGTTCAATCTTGCGGTGCTCTATCCCAGTGACAAAGTAGGGGGCAAGACATTTATTTGTATTATTGCCATTAAGGATAAAACGATGGGGTTTATTTATATTGCTTGAGTTTACTTTGTCTACATCATGTCATCTTGCTTAAGGCGTTACTTTGTTTTCATTAACTTAATACCCTAGATGCATGCTAGATAGCGGTCGATGGGTGGAGTAATAGTAGTAGATGCAGGCAGGGGTCGGTCTACTTGTCTTGGACGTGATGCCTATATACATGATCATTGCCATGAATCCGGCATAACTATGCGCTTTTCTATCAATTGCCCAACAGTAATTTGTTTACTCACCGTATGCTATGTGTTCGAGAGAGAAGCCTCTAGTGAAACTATGGCCCCCGGGTCATTTATTTATCATATATAAAATCCAAAAATACCTTGCTGCAATTTTATTTCCTTTATTTTGTTTTGCAATTTATTTATCTATCTATCACTATCATAATTAATCCTTGCAAGTAACCGCCAAGGGGATTGACAACCCTCTTGTTCGCGTTGGGTGCAAGTATTTGCTTTTGTGTGTGTAGGTGCTGCTAACGAGGTTCTGTGTGGTTCTCCTACTGGATTGATAACTGAGGGATCGAGGAGATAGGTCTAGAGGGGGGGGGGGGTGAATAGACTCTTAACCAGCCAAAGGTGCAGTTTTTAATTTCTCTTGGAACTTAGGCAGATTTTGGCACAAGTTAAGATCATCCCAACACTTTCTACACATGCATATCTAAAGATTGAGCAGCGGAAATGGTAAAGCATGCAAGAGTACGGAAAGTAAGGGAGTAGAGTATGGATGATCAAATGCAATGAAGACACGGTGGTTTTTGGTGTGGTTCCGATAGGTGGTGCTATCGTACGTCCATGTTGATGGAGACTTCAACCCACGAAGGGTAAGGGCTGCACGAGTCCACGTAGGGCTGCACGAGTCCACGCAGGGCTCCACCCACGAAGGGTCCACGAAGAAGCAACCTTGTCTATTCCACCATGGCTTACGTCCACGAAGGACTAGCCTCACTCGGGGTAGATCTTCACGAAGTAGGCGATCTCCTTGCCCTTACAAACTCCTTGGTTCAACTCCACATCATGTCGGAGGCTCCCAAGTGACACCTAACCAATCTAGGAGACACCACTCTCCAAAAGGTAATAGACGGTGTGTTGTTGATGAACTCCTTGCTCTTGTGCTTCGAATGATAGTCTTCCCAGCACTCAAACAACTCCTCACAGATTTGGCTATGGTGGAAGAAGGATTTGAGTGGAAAGCAACTTGGGAAAGGCTAGAAATCAAGATTCAAATGGTAGGAATGGAATAACTTGATTTCAACACATGAGTAGGTGGTTCTCTCTCAGAAAATGTATGGTGGAAGTGTAGGCACGTTCTGATGGCTCTCCTTACTGAGAAGGAGGTGGTGGAGGGGTATATATAGCCTCCACACAAAATCCAACCGTTACACACTTTTGACCCAACTCAGTGGCACTGAAACCATAATCTCGGTAGCACCGAAGTGTGTAAAAGATATGAATGTTAGTAATCTCGGTGGGACCGATACGAACAACTCGGATGGACCGAAGTGCAATGGCTAGGGCAAACCTCATCTCGGTGGCACCGATTGCATCAACTCGGTAGGACCGAAGTGAAGCAATAAGGCAACAGAGAGTTGGCAGGCCATCTCGGTGAGACCGATTTGCAAAACTCGGTGGGACCGAAGTAAGTGCAAATGATCACAGAGAGTTGGCAAGGCCATCTCGGTGAGACCAATTTGCAAAACTCGGTGGGACCGAAGTAAGTGCAAATGATCACAGAGAGTTGGCAAGGCCATCTCGGTGGGACCGAGATCCATTTCGGTGGATCCAATTTGTTAGGGTTTTGGCAGTGGCTAAGTCTAGGTGAACTCAGTGGGCCGGATAGAGAATTTTGGTGGGGCCGAGTTGGAATGTAGGTTTTGGACATATTTGGATAGAGAGAGTGGTTGAGGGTTTAGGAGTACTGTCACTAAGCACTTGAGCAAAAAGACCATTAAGCAACACCTCATCCCCTCTTAATAGTATTGGCTTTCCTATGGACTCAATGTGATCTTGGATCACTAAACCAAAAATGTAGAGTCTTGATCTTTTGCCAATCCTTGTCCTTAGCATTTTGAAGGGGTTCCACGTCCTCTTGTCCCTGCCACGCCATTGTTGAACTTGTCTGAAATTCACTAGATAAAAGCATTAGTCCAACAATATGTATGTTAGCATAAATTACCAAAACCACCAAGGGAGCAAATGTGCTTTCAATCTCCCCCTTTTTGGTAATTGATGACAACATACATCAAAGCTTCAAATACAGATATAGCAGAGGTATGTATGAAAGCTTTGAAGAAAAAACATGTAACATGTACGAGCTCCCCTGAACTCCCCCTGAAGAGGTGCATATAAGGTGATGATACCACATGGGAGATATACATGCAACATGTATCTTGGCTATATGCATCAGAGCAATATATATATCATATAGGTATCCACGTGTCCAGGATTTTCTTCTTGCAAACAATATATACTAGCAAGAGGTCAATCATGTACATGAGTGTGATGCATATACTTACCTTGAAGTTCTTGATCAAGTACCTGAAGAAATACACTTGAGAAAACAAGGTTAGATAACACAAGATAATTACAAAAATTACAAAAACACACAAAAAAAATTGTTTGCTAGTTTGCTTGCTTGAAGTTGCTACCATGTCTGAGTTTGTTATTGAAAAAAGTGAGGATGGCAAAATCTCTAAGATAGAAATTCCTGCAAACTTGGATACTAAATTTTTTGTGATGGGAAGTGGGAACGTCATGAAAAAAAAAACATTATCCAGGAATTCTTTACTTGCACAGGAACTTTGGTTTGCAATGATGTCCCTATCCTTAAAAGAACCGATAGTTATTCCGAAGCTATTTCTGCACTTGTTCTTAAACTTGAAAGAAGATTTATGCATACTCATCCTACTTTGCAAAGGTTGTTTTATGAGTTACCTATTATAAACAACCCTAGAGCCAAAAAGATAGCCACTCTTATCCTTATGAATGAATTTGATTATATAGTGCAAGAGGCTAGAGAATTTTTTTATTTCTATAATATGAGCCATGAACATCCTGTGATTGACGAAATTTTATATGATGATGATTTTATTAGGAGACACATATTTCGTGATCACCATGCTTTTTATGAAAACACTAAAAAGGAAGTTCCCCATTTGCATATTATCCAACAAGTTTTCAATGGTATTAATCAACAATATTCTTGGACAGTAAAGGAAACCAACAAGGGTTTGAAGAAAGTTGCCTTGATAATGCTAAAAAGGTTATAGATGATGTTTTCCCCATTGTTTTTGAAAAGCCTCCTGATAAACACACATCTTAGGATGCGAAAACTAAAGATGATAATATTTGAAACTATGCATTATGCCTAGCTAGGGGCATAAAACAATAGCGCTTGTTGGGAGGCAACCCAATATGTATCTTAAATTGTTGCTTTGTTTTCTGTTTTGTGTGTTTACACAATTATAGCTACTATTATGATTGTGTTTTTTATCTTTTAATTAGTGTTTGTGCCAAGTAATGCCTTTGGGATGATTTGGATGATAGTATAATGGATGCTGTTTGAAAACAGAAACTTTTGAGTCCAGTGCAGAATTTCTATGGTTTTACTGGTGCGTGATACAATTCTGAATTTTTTACACAGTATTGGTATATGAATTGTATAAGTCTTTCTAATTTTTCAGAATAGTTGGAGTTACATAAGTATATCTTTTAAATAGATCTTTACAGACTGTTCTGTTTTAGACAGATTCTGTTTTTGTTGCATAGTTTGCTTATTTTGATGAATCTATGGATTGTATCGGGGGGTATAAGTCATGGAGAAGTTGGAGTACAGTATAATTATGCCAATATTAAATATGAATCAATTTATAACAGTACCTAAAGTTTAAGATTTGTTTGTTATACTAACGGATCTCACGAGGTTTCTGTTGAGTTTTGTGTGCTGAAGTTTTCAAGTTTTGTGTGAGACCATGATGGATGAAGGAATAAGGAGCGGCAAGACCCTAAGCTTGGGGATGCCCAAGGCACCCCAAGGTAATATTCAAGGAAGACCCAAGCGTCTAAGCTTGGGGATGCCCCGGATGGTATCCCCTCTTTCGTCTACAATCTATCGGTATATCACTTGGAGCTATATTTTTATTCATCACATGATATGTGTTTTAATTGGAGTGTCTTTGTCAGAGTCTAGGATCTGCGTCCAAGAAACTTCTCCAGGAACTTAGGATTCGAACTCTGGGGGACTTTGCTTGGTAACCTACGACATGACGGCAACTACGGCGGGAACGCGATGGGCTCGCCGGCTCTCACCGGACACAAAGGGGACGCGCGAGCTACCCAGGTTTGGGCCACCCGCACGGTGGAATACCCTACTCCTGCTTGTGTTGGATTGCTCTGTGGTGGAGAGCTTGTGCTCGAGGTACAAGAGGTGTGGGGGAGAATGGGTTGATCCCCTTACATGGAAGCAGCCCTGCCCCTTTTGTAGTGCCTTGGTCCTCTTCCCCGAAAATATGAGTGGGAAAGGGTTGCCATAGGGCGGCAATTCAAAAGGGGGACAAGAGCGCAGGCTTATCCTGACTAAAGGCGGTCTCCGCCTGCTAAAGCAACTCCTTGTGATGCGCTGGTGGGCTTGGCGATGACCTCCGTCCTGGCACGCTGATCCGTCCTGATCTTCTATCACCAAAGAGGAAAGCGTTTGGGACTTGCTTTGGGGGAGGCAGACGCCGCTGCTCCCTTATCATCAGAATGGAAGCTGGGCTTGGTCGCGCCCCGCTATCCTTATCCTGACAGCGGGACATCACCCATGTGCTGGGCGCGGAGCCCCACGGCTGGCGCCGTATGACTTGTTTCGTGAGAAGGCCTCGCGAGGGGAGCCTTGCGAGGGAACCTGGTGCTTGGCGGCCTCGGCAGGGCCTGGCCTGGCGGGGAGGGGCCTCGCAAGGCTCGCCCCTTGCGAGGCGGCTTCCTCCGGAGCAGCCAAGGCAAGGCCACTCTCACGGGCCCGCCCGAGCGCGGTCCTCTGGGCCAGAGGCAGACGGGCCGTGGTACCCTGGTTCCCACTGGGCCAATAGTAGCCCCCGGGCCCGTTGCGCACATGTTCTGCCCGGTGAGGGATGAAACGGCACAGGGCCCATCGAGCTGCCAGGCCCAGAGGCGACGCGTGGCGGCTTTCGCGGGGAGGGTCGCCCCCACTCCCCACGACGCCTCAGTAACCGCCATCTTGGCGATAAAGCCTGCCCGCTCGGGGCGCAGGCGCGTCATTGTTCTCCGTCCCCATCTTGCCCTTCGTCTCGCCGGAGCAGCTTCTCCGTTGCTCCTCCTCCAACTTCCAATCTCTTCTTCGCCATGGCCCCAGGCAAGAAACCCGCGGCTGCCGAGGCCTCCTCCAGCAAGAGCTCCCCGGCGGCGGTGCTTGGTTCGGCCTTGCTGCCGGCCACCATTAATGAGAACGGGCTGGCCAGGGCCCGCCCCCTGTTGGCCTCGGCACACTTCGAGGGAGGCGCCACCGAGATCTGGTCGGGCTCGGTCCCATGGCGCGACCTCGGCCCCACGGTAATCCCTGTCTTCTTCCACTCGCTCTTCGCCGGGCTGGTGCCGCCCTTCTTTGACTTACTCTATGCCATCCTTGAGCATTATGAGATTTGCCTTCTCCACCTTCATCCCAACTCCATTCTCGTCCTTGCTCTCTTCGCGTACCTCTGTGAGGCCTTCCTGGGAGTGATGCCATCCGTGGCGCTCTTCCGGACCTTCTATAGCCTGCGGGTTTTTTCCTCGGGAAACCACCGCTCCGGAGGTGCCTCCTTCCGTATCGACGACGAGATGGGCAAGGTTTTCATCGACATGAAGATCTCGAAGAAGGTGGAGAACTTCCGGTCACGCTGGGTCTATGTTGATGCCCTGCAGACCAGCCCCCTCTTGGCGATCCCCACCGAGTTGGCCGAGAAGACCCCCCGCTGGGAGCACAAGAAGCTCAGCGGCGGCGCCCTGAGGCCGATTTTGGCGAGCCTGGCGGAGCTGCGCCAGGCCGGGCTCACGGCGGGCATGATTGCCAAGGAATTCCTCCGCCGCCGCATCGTGCCTCTACAGAAGCGCTCGCACCCGGTGTGGGAGATCACCAGCGCCGAGGACCGGATCTGGCTGGCGTCGGAGCCCCTCTCGGCCGAAGTAGTGGCCGAAGCTTAGGAAGTTTTATTTCCTGGGGAGGCGGAGGAGATGCCTCGCGACGCACGCCCGCTGTACCGCTAGTCCAACAGGGATGAGCTGGTAGCGGCGATGCCCTAGTTCGACCAATGGGGGTTGGTCCGGACGGGCCTCGAGGAGCCTGAAGAGCTTCCCGAGGATTCTTTGGGGTCGGGGTCCGCCTCGGGCGACCACGAGGCCTCCTTCTCCGCGACGGAGAGCAGCGAGGAATCGTCCCCGCCATCCCCTCCATCTCCGCCGGCGCACCGTCGGCTTCGGCTGGGCGAGGACAAGGGCGACGATGGGGACACGTTTTGCGTCATGCCAGCCAGGCCTGTGCCAGAGAGGGAGGGAGGAGGCGATGCCGTGGAGATCAACGAGCCCGGCGAGGAGCGGAAGGAGGGGCCACTATTGTAGCCTCCGACCCCGACGAGACCCACGCCACGCCCCCGGGTAGCCGCCCAGGCGCGCTGCGCGACGAGGGCAGTAGCAACGGCGCCATCAAGGAGCGGAAGAGGAGGCGCTTTTACCCCAAGGACGAGTAAGTTCCTCCGCCTCTTCCTATCGATCCCTGCTTCCTGGCTGCTGCGGTCCTGATGAGCCTTTGCCTGCGCAGGAGCTCCGAGCTGGCCGACGAGGAGGTGGAGAAGACTAAGAGGAGGAAGGCTGAGGTTGAGGGGCCCTCCCCTCCTCCAAGCACCGCCTCGCCTACCGCGCCAGCGCCCCCGGCGGCGAGACCGGTGGGAGGTGGTGAGGGGATCGCGCTGGCGTCACCTGAGGCGGCCCCTGTCCCTGGTGACGTGATGGCGGGGAAGGAAGGCGAAGCGCCAACCCTTTCCCAGCGCACCATGCCTGCTACGGCGGAGCCCTCTGCGGGCCTCACGGGAGCCGCCCTCGAGCCCGGGTGCCTGGACCTTGCAGTGCTCAGGGCGGTGCCCGAGTGCGGGGTGACGCCACCGGCGCCGGAGGTGACCACCCTAGGCCCCCCACGCCAGACGGCGAGCGCAGCCCCCGCTGGGGGCGACGGCGCGGGGCGACCGGAGGGACTCGAAGTTGTGCCCTCCCGTCCGTCGACGCCAGCAGGCGATGAGGAGGCCCGGGCGAGTCGCGCCTTGGTGTTGGGGGAGAGCGGTACTACGCCCTGGAGCGGGGCCGCCAAGAGCGTCAGGGCGGCTCTCGAGGCCCTCGAAGGCGAGCTCAGGAAAGAGGCAGAACTCTGCGCAGAGGAGCGGCGGAAGCTGGCGGAGGGCTGGAGCCAGCTTCGCGAGGTGGCGAAGCTCGACTGCCAACGGGACGAGGAGGCGCAGGCGCAGCGCGAGCAGCTCGCCAAGGAGGTCCAGGCGTCCCTTGCGAGGGCCCTCGAAGAAGCCCAGGAGGCCAAGCGGCTGCGGGAGGAGGCAGACGGTTACGAGAAGACGCTCCGGGAGTAAGCCGCCTCGCGTGGGCGCCGGCTTAAGGCGCGGGAGGAGGCCCCGGAGGCCCTTGAGGGTCGGCTCGCATCCCGCAAAGCTGAGCTCCCAAAGCGCGAGGAGGAGGTCCTTAGGTCCCAGAAGGCGGTCGCTACCCGCGAGGCGAACGCCAGGACCCGGGAAGGCGAGCTCGCGGCATCCGCGTCCCCGCAGGAGGCCGAACGAGAGCGCCTACTGGCGAAGGAGCGTGAGCTGGCGGCCGCCCAGGCCGCCCTCGACGAGCAGAGGAGCCTCGCAGCCAAGCGGGACAAGCTCCAAGCTGAGGTTGACGACCTCAAGAAGCAGCTGCTGGACATGGATGCCACCGTCGAGGAAGCGTGCCGCGACCTGCTGACCCAGGCGACAACGTGACTCTTCAGCAACCTCCTCCGCCTCGACGATCGCTTCGACTTCGGTCGGGTGGTGACCCCTATCGCGGTGGAGCTCCGCAAACCCCTCGAGGAGGCCGTGAGGGAGCGCGTGGCTGGCTTCGTCGGGCTGTACGCCTTCGAGCCTGAAGTTAGCGGCGGCAGTGGCGAGCCCCCTCGCGACGGCGGTGGGAGCGGCGACGGCGGCGCCTCACGCGCCTGAATTCCCCTTGACCTGTTGCTGTAATAGGGTAGACGTGGCCCCGCGGGGGCGTGAAAACACTTGCATGGTACTTTTTGGTGTTAAGTACTTAATGATCCGCGTGTTTTCATTTTCCTCCTGAGGCCTTTATTTCCCTTTTACATTGCCTTTGTGCCCTGTGTCGTTGGGACCCAGCCCTTGAGGCAGGCTACACCGTCGCTGGGATGCCCAGAGCGTGCGCTCGGCAAGGCCAGAGGGTATAGGGCTCTTTGGGCTAGTAGGAGTCCCTGAGGCGCGATGCTCAGGGTCCCCCCTTGACGCGCAGGCGGCTCGTGTCAAGGAAGTCAGGAGGCCACGAGAGAGAAACGAGAGGGAAGGGACCCGAGGGGTGCTTTAGACTTAGCTCCTTTGAGGCATGTGGCTTGGGGCGAGTCCTTCGTAGGGCATAGCTCGTGAGGCGCAGTCCCTCGTGAGGCCCTCCGTCCGTAGGACCCGCCGTGAGGCCTCCCGAGGGGGGGGGGGGGGCTCCTGAGGCCTTCGTACCCTGCACCAGGAAAACTGCCAAGTTTTTGCAAAGTTTCTTGGGTGAGCTCGCGAGGTCGCCTGTGGGTGTTACGCGAGGAGACAAGAGCACCAAGGAACTAGTGAGGTGACATGCATGGGAGCCGGCCCGCGAGCCAGAGCTCAGTCACTTGGGTTTTTCAGTGCTGTTGGGACTGACCCGAGCACAGACACCATGCCCATCCCCCGCTCGCGTGACAGGCACGGGCGAGACCATGAGCGCGCACCCTACGGCGGCAAGCACACAGGATTTTGAAGGAAATAAGCTTTACTGATGCATGAAGCAAGTTCATTACATAACAGAAAGATACATGCTGCCGTGTTCGACACGGGTCAGCTTGAGGATGCGATGGCCGAGGGCCCCTCAGGTAAGTAGGCCACCAGCGCGGAGCATGGGGCATCCGCCAGCGCTGAGCATGGGGCTTCCACGAGAGTGGGAAGAAGCTCTCACGTGCCGACAGCAGCATGGGTAGAGAGAGCCCCGGAGCGTGTACAACTCCATGTCGCTCGTATCCGTGGGGCACGGATAGAACTTATGGTGATGGCGGGCGTTCCATGTGTTTGGTACCAGAACACCCGCCGCCGTCACGAGTGGGGCCGCGGCAGGCCGGTGGGCGAGTGTTCACCACCTCCATATTCCTTGTGATGTTGGGCTCCAGGCTCATGCGCATCAGCCTCGCGAAGGTGGCTGCGGCACCCTCCAGGCCGAACAGCATACGCATGAGCCAGGGCGAGCCTGCGGCGATGCGTGGAGGAGGGAAGGGGCCTGCGGGGCAAGCCTGGTTGAGGGCGATGAAGTCGACGCACATGCGCACGCTATCGCGGGGCCTGGCGTCAGTGGTGAGGCTGGCGATCCTCTTGGGGTGGGGGGCTTCACGTGCGATTCCAGCATCCTGGGGCTTGTTGACTTCTTGGGTGACGACTTCCTTCTTCTTGGGCGCTTGACGATATTCCTCACGCTTGACGGGCCGCGCGCTCCGGCACGCGGCTGAGTGGTGCTCGATCACCTCCCTCGGTAGGCTGGGCGCGCCTGATGCTGTTCAAGCCAACGCATCAGGGCATGCCCGGAGGAAGGTGACGAGGACGCCTTCCTATTTGGGGGAGGGCCCTCCGCCAGCGGCGAGGGAGGGGCCTGCTTTGCCCCCAACCCGCGACGCCTTCTTGGACTTGACCCGCTCCTGAGGGAGCAGGGGCTTCTTCTTCACGGGCGTTTCCTCTGCAGGCCCAGGCGCGTCCTCATCGGCCGGGTATGCGACGGAGGCAGTTTTGTAGGCATGCTCGAGGGTTTGCAGCGCATCCTTCTCGTCGCAGCGGACGGTGAGGGTAACGCAGATGCCGAGCATTTTGACGAGGCCGTAGGCGTGGTGGGTTGCGGCCATGAACTTGGTGAGCGCCGGGTAGCCCAAGATGGCATTGTAAGGCAGGCCGATGTGAGCCACATCGAAGACGATGAACTCCGTACGGTAGTTCTCGCGGGTGCCAAAGGTGACGGGACGGCGCACCTGCCCCAGGGGGACAGTGGAGCCGTCGGTGACGCCCGAGAAGGGCCTGGTGGGCATCAGGCGCTCGTAGGGCACTTGAAGTGTCTCGAAGGTCTCGATGGAGATCACGTTGAGGCCGGCGCCTCCGTCGATGAGGGTCTTGGTGACAGCGATGTTGCTGATGGTGGGGGTGCACAACAGGGGGACGGCGCCCACGCCCTTCGTGGACTTGGGGTGGTCGCTGGCGTCGAAGGCGATGGGGAACTCAGGCCACTTGAGGCGGCCGGTGGACTCGAGCGCCGGGAGGGCCGCGTTCACCTCCCGAGAGAACTGCTTGAAGTGGCGGTTGGATGGAGGGGCCTGGGCCCCGCCGAGGATGCAGGCCACCTTGCGGGGCTCTTGGTAGCCCCCAGCGTTCTCAGTGGGAGGGGAGTCGTTGGCGCGTACTGGGGCGGCGTTGGCCTGAGGGTCAGCCTGCCGCGGCCGGTCCTGCCAGCCCTGACGGTTGTTATCGCCGGCGCCATGGTTGTGGTTGTCGCCCCAGCGACCACCTCCGCTGCCGACAGCACAGCCCTTGCCGCGCTCCTTGCGGCGCTCGGTGTGGCCCTCGCGAAGCAGCTTGGGCTCGTGGCAGTCCTCTGTGTTGTGGGAGTTCATGTTGTGCTAGGCGCAGAAAGGGCGAGCGTCCTTCTTGGCCTCGCCGCGTTCGCAGCCGCGCTTGCAGTCTGGCTCCGCCGCGAGCACGGCTGGGCCCTTGCGCTTGGTGTCCTTGGCCTTGGGCTTCGCCGCGTCAGGCTCAGCGTCGGCGTCGTTGTGGAGGAAGAGGCGTCCCTCTTCGGCCTTGGCACAGCGGTCGGCGAGGACGAACAGCTCTGCCGCGGAGTCTAGCTCGTCCCTGACTAAGAGCTTCTCGCGCATCTTCACATCCGTGATGCCACTGGTGAAGGCGGAGACGATCGCGGCGTCGGAGGCCTTCGGGATCATGTGGCGCACCTGGCTGAAGCGCTGGATGAACTTGCGAAGGGGCTCGCTAGGGCACTGACGCACGTTCCGCAGGTCGTTGATCGTGAGGGCGCGGTCGCTCGTGCCCTTGAAGTTGGCGACGAACTGCTTGCACAGGTCCTCCCACGAAGAGATGGACGCCTCGGGGAGGTTCATGAGCCACGAGCGCGCAGTGTCCTTGAGGGCCATGGGGAACTAGTTCGCCATGACCCGATCGTCCCCCCTCGCGGCCTCGGTGCTGATGGTGTAGAGCAGGAGGAACTCCGTGGGGTTTGCGGTGCCATCATAGCGCTGAGGGAGCTCTGGCTTGAACTTGTCGGGCCACACCATGCGACGTAGCTCGGGGGCAAGGGCCAGATAGCCCTCGTTGGTGACGGCTCCACCGTTGAGGGCTGCGCGGTTCTGGCGCCCAGCCATGGCGACGTCATGGAGGACGCGGTCCTGGCGGTCGCGCACCCTCTCGAGGGCCGCGCGCGCGTCCGGGGGTGCATGGTGGACGATCTGGCAGCTGTCGTCGTCGCCGCCCCGTGCGAGCGAGCCGCGTGACGGCTCCGGGGCGCGTGCGGCGGGGTGGCGCTCGGCCACGTCACGGTCCGGAGGAGGAGGAGGAGGCGCGTCGTGCCCGGCCAGGTCTGCGTGGGACGGCGGAGCAGACGGGAAGCGGGAGGGCGCCTGGCCATCGCGCGCGGCGTCGACAAGCTCGGTGATGCTCCCAAGCCAGGCGTCATAGGCGTCCTCGGTGGGGCGGTAGTGCAGCAGCTCCTATGCCATGAGCAGCGCGGCGCGCGGAGCGGGTGGATCGCGACGTGCGAGCGAGGAGGCGGCAACGGAGGGGCCGTGCGCCTGCTCGTTCACCGACGGTTGGGTGGAGGAGGCCACGCGTTCCCCAACAGGCTCGGTGGCGGCGCGAGGGCGTCGCCCAGGGGCACCACGGGCAGCGGGCGCCGCGGGGACCCTGACGGCGGCGTGGCGCGAGGCGCGTTCCCGGCGAGCGGCGGTGGCGTCCATGTCGAAGTTGGCGTCGAGGTCGAAGGCGCGAAGACGGCAAGTCCCCCTACCTGGCACACCAAATGTCGGAGTCTAGGATCTGCGTCCAAGAAACTTCTCCAAGAACTTAGGATTCGAACTCTGGGGGACTTTGCTTGGCAACCTACGACACGACGGCAACTACGGCGGGAACGCGACGGGCTCGCCGGCTCTCACCGGACACGAAGGGGACGCGCGAGCTACCCAGGTTCGGGCCACTGCGCGGTGGAATACCCTACTCCTGCTTGTGTTGGATTTCTCTATGGTGGAGAGCTTGTGCTCGAGGTACAAGAGGTGTGGGGGAGAATGGGTCGATCCCCTTACATGGAAGCAGCCCTGCCCCTTTTGTAGTGCCTTGGTCCTCTTCCCTGAAAATATGAGCGGGAAAGGGTTGCCACAGGGTGGCAATTCAATAGGGGGACAAGAGCGCAGGCTTATCCTGACTAATGGCGGTCTCCGCTTGCTAAAGCAACTCCTTGTGACGCGCTGGTGGGCTTGGCGATGACCTCCGTCCTGGCGCGCTGATCCGTCCTGATCTTCTATCACCAAAGAGGAAAGCCTTTGGGACTTGAATTGGGGGAGGCAGACGCCGCTGCTCCCTTGTCACCATAATGGAAGCTGGGCTTGGTCACGCCCCGCTGTCCTTATCCTGACAGCGGGACATCACCCATGTGCTGGGCACGGAGCCCCGCGGCTGGCGCTGTACGACTTGTTTCGTGAGAAGGCCTCGCGAGGGGAGCCTCGCGAGGGAACCTGGTGCTTGGCGGCCCCGGCAGGGCCTGGCCTGGCGGGGAGGGGCCTCGCGAGGCTCGCCCCTCGCGAGGTGGCTTCCTCCGGAGCGGCCGAGGCAAGGCCACTCTCACGGGCCCGCCCGAGCGCGGTCCTCTGGGCCAGAGGCAGATGGGCCGTGGTACCCTGGTTCCCACTGGGCCGACAGTCTTGTGCCATAGTTTTCTTTTCTTTGTTTGCTTTTAGTTTGCCACAATCATCTTTGCTGAAAGCACCTTTTTGAGAGGGACACACATTTATCGTGATTTGTTAGAATACTCTATGTGCTTCACTTATATCTTTTGAGCTAGGTAGTTGCTCTAGTGTTTCACTTATATCTTTTAGAGCATGGTGGTGATTATATTTTAAATAAATAGTTGCACGCTCATGCTTCACTTATAACTTTTTGAGAGTCTAATAAATAGTAATGGCAATTTGCATGGGTTATAAGATTGGTCTATAAAGGATAGGTATTCAAGAAGGATATAATAAAAACTTTCATGTAGATCACTGAATATGATAAGTTTGATTCCTTGCAATAGTTTTGCGATATCAAGATGGTAATATGTGGATGTACTAGTGAATGATTGTGGTTTAGTAAGAATATTGGTGTTAAGGTTTGTGATTCCCGAAGCATGCACGTATAATCCTTAGTTGTGTGATGAAGTTGGAGCATGATTTATTATTGATTGTCTACCTTATGAGTGGCGGTCGGGGACGAGCGATGGTCTTTCCCTACCAATCTATCCCCCTAGGGGCATGCATAGTAGTACTTTGCTTCGAGGGCTAATAGACTTTTGCAGTAAGTGTGTGAGTTCTTTATGACTAATGTGAGCCCATGGATTATACGCACTCTCACCTTTCCACAATTTTCTAGCCTCTTCGGTACTGTGCATTGCCCTTTCTCACCTCGAGAGTCAGTGCAAACATCGCCGGTGCATCCAAACCCTGTGATATGATACGCTCTATCACACATAAGCCTCTTTATATCTCCCTCAAAACAACCACCATACCTACCTATTATGGCATTTCCATAGCCATTCCGAGATATATTGCCATGCAACTTCCACCGTTCTTTTTATATGACACGCATCTTCATTGTCATATTGCTTTGCATGATCATATAGCTAACATAGTATTTGTGGTTCAGCCACCGTTCATCATTTTTATACATGTTATGCTAGATCATTGCACATCCTGGTACACTGCCAGAGGCATTCATATAGAGTCATATTGTTCTTGTATCGAGATGTAATATCGAGTTGTAAGTAAATAAAAGTGTGATGATCATCATTATTAGAGCATTGTCACAGTGAGGAAAGGATGATGGAGACTGTGATTCCCCCACAAGTCGGGATGAGGCTCCGGACGAAAAAAAGAGAGGCCAAAAAGAGCCCAGCAAAAAAAATGAGAGAAAAAGAGAGAAGGGGCAATGTTACTATCCTTTTCCACACTTGTGCTTCAGGGTAGCACCATGTTTTTCATATAGAGAGTCTCCTGAGTTGTCACTTTCATATACTAGTGGGAATTTTTCATTATAGAACTTGGCTTGTATATTCCGATGATGGGCTTCCTCAAATGCCCGAGGTCTTCATGAGCAAGCAAGTTGGATGTACACCCACTTAGTTTCAGTTTGAGCTTTCATACACTTATAGCTCTTAGTGCATCCGTTGCATGGCAATCCCTACTCCTCGCATTGATATCAATTGATGGGCATCTCCATAGCCCATTGATTAGCCGCGTCGATGCGAGACTATCTTCCGTTTTGACTTCCCCTTATTAATCTCTATCATCATATTCTATTCCACCCATAGTGCTATGTCCATGGCTCGCGCAAATGTATTGCGTGAGAGTTGAAAAAGCTAAAGCGCGTTAAAAAGTATGAACCAATTTCTCGGCTTGTCATCGGGGTAGTGCATGATTAATACTTTGTGTTAGGAAGACTAAGCATGATGGGCTATATGATTTTGTAGGGATAGCATTCTTTAGCATTTTTATTTTGAAAGGCATGATTGTTTGTTGGTATGCCTGAGTATTAATGTCTTTATATCAAATTATAGACTATTGCTTTGAATCACTCGTTTCTTAATATTCATACCATAAAAGAGATTACATGATAGACATGTTAGGTAGCATTCCACATAAAAAATTCTGTTTTTATCATTTACCTACTCGAGGACGAGTAGGAATTAAGCTTGGGGATGCTTGATACGTCTCCAACGTCTCTACAATTTTTGATTGTTCCATGCTATTATAGTATCAATCTTGGATGTTTTATATGCAATTATATGCAGTTATATATCATTTTTTGGGACTAACCTATTAACCAAGTGCCCAGTGCCAGTTGCTGTTTTCTGCTTGTTTTTGGCTTTTCAGAAAATCAATATCAAACGGAGTCCAAACAAAGGAAAAACTTTGGATTAATTTTTTCTGGATCAAGAGAGACCCTAGAAGGTTTGGGAGAAGAACAGAGGAGTCACGAGGGAGCGACAAGCTCGGGAGGCGCGCCAGGGGGGTAGGTGCGCCCCCCAGGCTTGTGGGCCTCTCGTGGCACATCTTGTCCTAATTCCGCCTCTATAAATTCTCAAATATTCCCAATATACCAGAGAGACACATGAAATAACTTTTCCCCCGCCGCAAGCTTCTGTTCTTCCGTGATCCCATTTGGAGGCCTTTTCTGGCACTCTGCCGGAGGGGGAATGGATCACGGAGGGCTTCTACATCAACCTTGCTACCCTTCCGATGATGTGTGAGTAGTTTACCACAGACCTACGGGTCCATAGCTAGTAGCTAGATGGCTTCTTCTCTCTCTTTGAACTTCAATACCATGTTCTCCTCGATCTTCTTGGAGTTCTATCCGATGTAATCTTATTTTGCGACGCGTTTGTTGGGATCCGATGAATTGTGGGTTTATGATCAGATTATTCATGATAAATATTTGAGTCTTTTCTGAACTTATTTATGCATGATTTTTATAGCTTTGTATTTCTCTCTGATCTATCCGTTTGGTTTGGCCAACTAGATTGATTTATCTTGCAATGGGAGAGGTGCTTTGTGATGGGTTCAATCTTGCGGTGCTCTATCCCAGTGACAAAGTAGGGGAAAAGACACGTATTTGTATTGTTACCATTAAGGATAAAATGATGGGGTTTATTCATATTGCTTGAGTTTACTTTGTCTACTCATGTCATCTTTCTTAAGGCGTTACTCTGTTTTCATTAACTTAATACCCTAGATGCATGCTGGATAGCAGTCGATGGGTGGAGTAATAGTAGTAGATGCAGGCAGGAGCCGGTCTACTTGTCTCGGACGTGATGCCTATATTCATGATCATTTCCATGAATCCGTCATAACTATGCGCCTTTCTATCAATTGCCCAACAGTAATTTGTTTACCCACAGTATGCTATGTGTTCGAGAGAGAAGCCTCTAGTGAAAACTATGCCCCCCGGGTCATTTATTTATCATATATAAAATCCAAAAATACCTTGCTGCAATTTTATTTCCTTTATTTTGTTTTGAAATTTATTTATCTATCTATCACTATCAGAATTAATCCTTGCAAGTAGCCGCCAAGGGGATTGACAACCCTCTTGTCCGCGTTGGGTGCAAGTATTTGCTTTTGTGTGTGTAGGTGCTGCTAACGAGGTTCTGTGTGGTTCTCCTACTGGATTGATAACCTTGGTTCTTAAAAGAGGGAAATACTTATCTCTACTGTACTGCATCATCCTCTCCTCTTCGAGGAAATCCCAATGCAGCTCGTAAGTAGCAGTCATCATCTTGCTCATCCTCGTCATTCTGGCTGTCATCATCATCATGGCTGTCCTCATCTTCATGGTTGTCCTTGTCATCTTGGCTGTCTCCATCATCCTGGTGATCCTGGCTATCGTCATGATCCTGGTCGTCATCGTCATCGTCATCGTTGCAGAAATACATTGTCCTTAACCTGTTGACCGCTCCTTTCAAGGAAAAGGCTATGTACTCTCCTCCGATGAAATTATTCTGTGCAATGTACTGCTCCCATCCATCGCCATATATGATGGTTCTATCCTTTCATTTATGCACATCCATTTCGAATGTGCGCCCCATATCATCCACAAAGTACATAACGTTACCGCATAAATTGTCGAAGTCAACCCTTATGTTGCATGGGATACACTATGCAGCAGTTAATCATTAACAATAAAGTCAGTACATTAATTATACAAATGGTTAGAATAGAATATTAGTTGAAGTTAAAGACTGTTACCACTGATTTTCTAAATCCGTTCGTCAAGAAGAGTCCAAAATCTACTGTAGTATACACACTGTCCATACATGGACATTTGCAGATATGGCAGATCTGATGGCTCATGATCCCTAATAATCATTATGAACCACTTATCAATTGTAAATGGTTGACATGAGTACTAGCTTATGAAAGTAATTTTGAGAAGAGGAACTGGCTAAGAAGGGTTCGAGAAAATTTGGCATTACCTTTGCTGAATATTGAACATATTTTGAGTACCAGAAATTTGACGAAATAGAAGTTAATCAACGTTTCATCAAAACAGTGGCACTCATTTTCAAATCCCTGTGAATAACATGCTAAATCCATGCACTTGTCATATGTATGCAAATTAAACAATATTGTCATAGGAAATGAAATTCGGCATGAACTATGCTTAAAAACTTGACATATAGAGTGACAGAAATTTGGCGAAACAGAAATTAATCAACATTTCGCAAAAACTTTGTCACTCTTTTTCAAATCCTTGTGAATAACATGAATCCCATGCACTTGTCATATGTAAGAAAATTCAAACATCATTGCCACTTGTCATATTTAGTAATGTTCATGCTAAACCCATGCACTTGTCATATGTAAGCAAATTAAACAATATTGTGATAGGAAATGAAATTCGGCATGAACTTTGCTTAAAAAGTTGACATATGGAGTGACAAAAATTTTGCGAAACGGAAATGAATCAACGTTTCGCAAAAACTTTGTCACTCTTTTTCAAATCCCTGTGAATAACATGAAGCCCATGCACTTGTCATATGTAAGAAAATACAAACATCATTGCCACTTGTCATATTTAGCAATGTTCATGCTAAACCCATGCACTTTTCATATGTAAGCAAATTAAACAATATTGTCATAGGAAATGAAATTCGGCATGAACTTTGCTTAAAAAGTTGACATATGGAGTGACAGAAATTTTGCGAAACGGAAATGAATCAACGTTTCGCAAAAACTTTGTCACTCTTTTTCAAATCCTTGTGAATAACATGAAGCCCATGCACTTGCCATATGTAAGAAAATTCGAACATCATTGCCACTTGTCATATTTAGCTATGTTCCAAATATTTGGACACCTACAGATACAAAAAAGAGCTATTCCAATTATCTAGTACTGCTCCTTCTGCTGTGCTGCTCTCTTATATGATGTACAACAAGTACTATTGCTGAAGTTGAAACCCTAAAATTTAAGTTAATCTAGAAATTAATGAGATGCAAATTCTAAACCCTAGAGCGTAATTTAGTCACGGAGATAGTATACTGTTGGCGGCTTTTCCAGCCACAGACGTTACGACGGAGGAAAGTATGATAGGAAGACGGCGGTGGTCGAGGAGGAGGAGGACGGCGGCGGTCGAGGAGGAGGACGGCGGTGGCGGTCGATGCAGAGGACGGGGCCAGGCTGCGCGAGGTCGAGGCACGGAGAACGGCGCGGTGGCGGTTGAGGCGGACAATGCGACGGCGAGCAGATCCAGCGACGGTCGCGGCATCGGACGCGTGGAAGGAGCCGCCGGCTGGTCGGAGGGACGGCGGTGGCAGTCGAGGCGCAGGACGGCGCGCGGGGAGATGAGAGGAACTGGCAGAGAGAAATGAAACTGTGGAAAAGAAAATGTTGTGTGGACGGTTGGGTTGGGAAGGAAGGGGAACTGCCGTGCAGAGCAGTGGCGGGCGACAACAGACGCCCGCCACAACATACTTGTTCAAATTTGGATTTATTTGGCGCGGCTTGCCAAAATGTAGTTGTGGCGGGCGCGTGGATGTGCCCGCCACTGCTTACCCGCAAAACATCATGTTAGGGACCCACCACTACTATTTTTTGCAACAACGCACCCGCCACAGCTAAGTTCATGTGGCGGGTAGAGAAGACGACCCACCACATCATGTTAGGGACCTGCCACTGCTATTTTTTGCAATTTTTGAACAGCTTCGGCGCAAGTTGCAGAAAGACATGTGTGGCGGGAATTCCTTGCCACCCGCCACAGCTAACGGATGGAGCAGTGGCAGGCGCATTGTGGCGCCCGCCACCAAAGGTTTCAGCAAGCGGGGATCTTGAAGACAGTTTACTTGTGGCAGGTACGACGAAGTGCCCGCCACTGCTACGACAATAGCAGTGGCAGGGCCACTTTAGTACTCACTAGTGCTACTTCTCCAACGTAGCTGTGGCGGGTGTTATATAGCGCCCGCCACTCATTTGAGTTCCCCTATAAGCCCTTTCCCAGTAGTGAGAATTCAATAGTGGCAAGGAACCCCTAGGGAGGAGTCCTCCTGGGTGAGGACTATGAGGGTGGCCGACCCGATGAGCACTCCCCTATGTCGGCCAACCCCCTAGGCCCTACACCTATAAATAGGTGTGAAGGTGGGGTGCACCAAGGCACACAAGATAGCCCACGCCTGCCCCTCCCTCTGTGCCCTGCTCCCGATTTCTCCTCCGGTCTAGATCAGTTCTAGATCAAAACGCCGTTAGGCTACTCCTCCCCTTAGTTCTCTCAATAATTCTTTTCTAGGACGACAAAGTTCTATTGAACCACTACCTATGTATGAGTGCATAGCGTAGAGGCGCCGTGCTTTCGGTGCTTCATCGACGAACCACTTTGAGGGAAAATTCTCACGACTGGGAGGTTTAACCTAGCCGCGGGAATCTTCACAGGATCACCAACCTCTTTTTTTTCGCTACGATTGTCGGTGAGATTGATCTACCTATTGCATCTTCATAGTGATCCTAGGCTTGTACATATGTATGGTAGATTTTTTTTATTTTGTACTACATTCTCCAACAGTGGTATCAGAGCAGTTCTATGAGTAGATGTAGGTACGATCTAGAGCACATGGTGATGTGTGGGCATTGCACATTTTTGTGCGGGTATTAGATTGGATCTCTTACTTGATGTTCTTGTTGATTCCCTTTAAATTACATTTTTTTCATTTTAACGACATAGTGAGACTTTGTTACAAAGGTCTGGCTTTCTGCGGTCCTTCCATTCTGCTTCTGAGTATGCTGGTTGTGCGACCAAAGTCATGCTTCAGTGTCTTTGGGTTTCACTTTAGTTAAGAAAGATAAAAATTTGCGAAGTAAATGGATTGTAGATGTGATCTACACAGGGATCACGCGTTTAACAAAGTTTCTTATGGGGCTCAAGGTTTTTATTTAAGTCTCTTGTTTCATACACTTCGACAGTTAAACTAGCAACTAGAAGTAATCATGCTTGATGATTACATAAGTAGCAAACTGTAGCAGCCATGGTAATCCGCAAAACGAGTACAGGCGTCTAACTTGTTTTTGTAGGGTATGCATGGGATGTGGTATAGCCTTCGTCATGTCAATGAGTTTGTATGAGATGCTATATGTTGTAATGTAATTTTTACATGACATGTGTGTCGTGGTACGACATGATGGCTGGGGCCATATGATTGTCACTTAATTTTATTGACATGCGAGTCGAACTTCATTTAAAGGGCTTTATTTATTAGCTATCGAGATAGCAATAGTTATAGTCCAAATGCATGGTAAGGACAATTTTTGCAACAATGGACCTTGACGCAAAAGTTGTACGTGAAGAAGGAGTTCTCTGGCGAAGAAAAGTCAAAGAAACAAGCCACGATAGAAAATTTCTACTACAGCAGAGTTTTTTGCTGCCACAATAGTGGTTTTATGCTGAAAAACTGTTACTGCAGCAGAGTTTCTGAAACCGCTGACACGGCTGCAAAAATGACTACCACGATAGAGTTTTTGCAAAAGCTACGCGAAGAACACAGACTTTTCCAGTGAAAGGGGCTATGCCATATCATGAAGTTATGAATTTCCTATGATGTTTATCCCTTTTAATGCACCCTGTTTGATGCGCGGTAGACATATTTTATAGGGTGATCCCTCACATGAAATATCAAGTAGTTAGTGTTCTCCCAAGTGTAGCATCATCTGGAGTACATGTCATCTCGAGGTGCGCCATGTCACATGGGTACGATAGTGTGACACCCTGGTTTTTGCCTTCTTTATTTTATTTGGATTTGTTGCATATTTATTTTGCATTTGGGTTTTTTTGCCAATTCATTTGGACATATCACTTGGAATTATTTTTGATTTTCATCCAAGTGAAGCCAATTATCTTGAAACTTGATCTTGTTATAAACTTGATCTTGAAACTTGATCTGTTATAAACTTGAAACCCCCCCAAAACTTTATCCCTCTCATAATCTTGCCATGCCATAATTTTCTCTTATGGTATTATATTCATTTTCCTTCTGAAAATGAATATTTTCTCTTTATGCTATGAAGCAACCCTCATTTTTCTTGCTCAATAAATTCTCAGAAAATTCCTAAATATTCTTTGGATCATACCTCACCATCCCATGTAAAAATATGACATGGTCCTTTGTAATGTTACAGCTAGGAAAAATGTTTTTGTTTCTGGTCAGAAATGACAGTTTGTGAAGCACGTATATTTTTCCTTGATCTATTGGAGCTGAAATTTTTACCACTTCATTACCCTCCTAAGTGATGCTTAACCTAAAAAATTCAGCCTTATTCGCCAAGCCATTTGAGCACAGCTTGCTGTCCAAGTTTCTGTACAGAAACTTTGCAGCAGTCTCAAGTCTTGTCCATTGAGCTAGGTGGCAATCTAAGAGCACATTTGGGCACCGTGTTGAAGGGACTACACACCAGACACGGTTTGTACTTTCCTAAAGTCCCGCGTGTGCCCGTGCACGCGGTGACCACGCTGGCGTGAGGTGTTCGACATGCAGAGCGCGCGCTCTGTACGTCGGGGCCCTCGGCCGCCGCCCGTTCGTCCTCCTCTCGCCACCGCAGCTCGTCTCCGCCACTCAGCACACTCCCGTGCGTCCACCTGGCCTCGCCCTACTCCTCTCCGATGCCGGGAGGTGGCACGCTGGACACGGACGCGGCGCTACCGTTCGGAACAGTGCGCACGAGTGCGGCGCCTGCCCCACTTAGTGCGCTGCACTGTGCCCGCGTGCACGCGTAGCTTCTCCACGCTCCTCAACTTCCTCTCCAAGCCGTGCCCGAGCTCTTATCCCTCTCATTTCGCCAGCAACTCCTCTCCGGCGGAGCACCGAGCTCGGCCTCCTCGACGCCTATAAATTCAGCCCTCCCCGAGCCGTTCTAGCCGTCCCATTCTCATCCACTGGCCACAAATCGATCCCCAGCAAGCGCGGCAAGGCCAGGAGGGCCTCCTGCCGCCGATCCTCGCCGGAGTTGGCCACGGATCCCTCACGGCTGTCCACTCTCTCCGGTCATCTCCATCTTCACCTTCTGCTACCGTTAAGTCCGTGGTGATCTTCTGAGTACGCTGGTGTAGTTGGTTCGTCGGATTGTCGCCGGAATCGATAGCTCCGACGAGCTCCACCGCCACCATCTCTGGGGAAGAAGCCCGCGTCGCTATCCGTCCACCTCTGACCAAGCCACGGGTACATGCGTGCTCCCCACGATCCATCCCGACCGTCGCCGGCGGCAGCCGTGGCCTCCTCGCCGGAGAACCACCGGCGACAGAGCCACCGTGCCCCTATTCCCCCCTCTCTCTCTTTTAACCCTGACAGGGGGCCCCACCTGTCAGCCTCTCTCTCTCGCCCGAATCATTTTTCTAGTGGAGGCGCCCTGGCAAAATACGCCTTCGACGTGGCCCTCTCTGGAATTTCTGTTTAATTCAATTAAATTCATTTTTTGACCAGAACTTTGACCAGCTATAAATCCTATTCTATAAGTCCAAATGAGTTGAAACCTTTTGCCACAGTTTTGTCTTGACCTAAAGATTTTGTTTGCAAAGATTTAAAATTTTCCTTGCTGTTTGGAATTTTTGGTGTAATAAAATGCTTTATGTGACATTTTCCTTTTGCATTTAAATTATTTTCAGAAGGTCCTAGTTGTGTTGGAGAAGACCAGGAGTATTGTGACACTCCTCTATACTAAGGCAAGCCACAACATTCATATGCAAGGATGGCATTTCAATGACAATGGTTTTATTTGAATTAAATTCATTATATGCTTCACTATAAAAATGAATTGCTACATAGTTGTTACATGTCATATTGTTATTATGCAGTAGAGAATATGTCATCTTGTTATTGTGTGCAGTAGAGATCTTGTCATATACTCTCATTGTAGCATGATGCATTCGCTACTCATTTTCATATTATCATGACCCGTGCACCTCATTGCATACTATGGCTCGAATCATATTCCTTCAAGTTAAACCTGATGTTAATCCAACTTGAACAACTATTGATCGAGTCATGGTGCCACCGAATCGAGCTCACCAGTGCAACCACACTTGCGTGGATGGGGAGGCCCTAATTCGATCTATTGTCATGCCTCTCACCGGTGCCTCCAACTAGGGAAGGTTATTCGCTGGCGCTACCCTGGCCCGGTAGGCAGGCATAACCTTGTGTGCCCAAGTTGTATGGTACCATTGTCCCCGTTTGGGACCATTTGCTTTGTTTTGCCACGGCCGTGGCCGGCCACGAGGTGGCAGGATGTCAAGAGTTGGCATCGGGGCCACCCATTACATAGCCCAAAGGGGAGTTTGTCGGAGTGGCCGAGAGAGTGTCATGCAATAGATTGGTTTTGTCAGAATGTCGTTGGTCCACCCGAATGGGAGCACGAGGCAATGAGTTCCGTGGTGTGGGTACAGTGTAATAACCTCTGCAGAGTGTATAATCTATCGATAGCCACGTCCTCAGATATGGACACAGTTCGTAGTAGGTCACACTGTGGGTCAACCGAAATAATAAACCTGCACACTAAGAACAACAAGATGGCACATGTAGAAGTTGGTGATCGTGTGAGGATCACTATGGTTGGTATTGATGTGATCGTGTGAGGATCACTATGGTTGGTGTTTCTGTGATCAAGTGAGAATCACGATGGTAAGATGTTGATGGTGGTTACGAGGTAACCCCGAGATGGTAAGTTGGTCCAAGGGACCATGGCAACAATCCACGTACACATCATGACTGGTAGTATCATGTTCATGCTCGTGCATTAAACTGGTTAAATGCCTTGTTATTGTTTGTCGTATTTGCTTTGTTTGCTGAGCTTGCGAGTACATTCAAAGTACTCACCTAGCGTGTCATGCCAGATGCAGGAGAAGCTACGTAAGGAGTTGATGTCGATCTGTCCATCACGATCTAGGCCGTGTCCCAGCAGTGTCCTTGTGGAGTGGAGTCCCGGTACCTCGTTCGTTCCGCTGCCGAGTAGAAGTTTCCCTTATCACCGAGGCCCTGAGATGTCTACTAAATAATGTACATAAGTGCAGCCGCACCGTGTGTGCCGCTTGGCCTCGCTTGTTATGTAATATCCGAACCCATGTTTCCACAAGAGATCAATAAAGCGGTTATATTCTGTACCAAGTTGTTATGTGTTGCCAGAAGACATGATCTCTGGGCTGGTAATGCAAGGTAAACCGGTTGCTCTGAGCCGGGGTGCCACAACACTTGGTATCAGAGCCGCACTGACTGTAGAACGCCCTAGACAACCGACGCATTAGAAAACGGTAGTTTTAAGTCTTTGTGGTGATTTGAGTATGCCTCTGCACTTGGGTGTTGCATTGCATGCATATATTTTACTTTTGATGCTGATGAGCTAATATTGTGAGTGTAGATGGCACCAGTTCCCTATCTGTATCAACCTGAGCCGGCACCTTCCACCTTTCCGCATCTGCTTCGCAACATGTGGTGCCGACTCTACCCTGACGGTGACGACCCTGTGTACCAAGTGTATCGAGAGCAGCTTGCAGACGGTGTGTACGAGTATCACGCGGAGGTCATCATGCACAACAACACCTTGGTGGGCACCTACACCCGCTCCTCCAAGGGTGGGATGGCTTCTACACCTGACCAGGCGATCCAGTTTGCAGCGTTCGAGGCTCTCACTGACTTGCGCTACAGCGAGATTCAGATGCAGACTCACCCAGGTTTCTACCTCTATCCGTCCATGTTTGACACATGACAAATCCGTTTCCCTTTTATTGATCCGGAGTGTGACCGCTCCGCCAGCCACATGTCTCATTACATAACGGCTGGATATCTTCTGATCATCAGCTTAGCCCAGGAGCTGAACCGCACTCGAGACGCGCTAGCTGCCGCTCGATCTGCGTTTGCTCCACCTTCACTTGCTTATGCACCTCTCATTCCTCCAGTTACTTTACCTCCACCTACACCCGTGACTCCCGCACCTTCTCAGAGTCACTCGGATACCTCGACGGTGACTCCTCATGAGTCTCCAGCCGTGTGGGCTTAACTTCTCGCTACCCCAGCTGCTCCTATGCTGCAGAGCCACCCTCCACCCGACTCTGAGGGAGAGCCATCCCATCAACGCCGTCGTGTTTCCTTTGCCCCGGAGGTTTCCGTTAGTATTATCAGTTCCGATTCGGAGTCCTATAATGAGGAGACACCAGCAGAACCGTCAGAATGCCAGTGCGATCATTGCCATCACGAGTAGACGAGGATGATGTGGTGTTTGGTTGTATGCATGTAGTAGTACTATCCATGCTGTCGTCCTGTTATGTATGTTGGATGATGTATTGTATAATTATGCTATTTTCTTTTATTTGCCTTGGTTTTTCCTCGCCATTTTCGGGGTTGTTGCTTCACCTTCTTATTTTTCCCCTAATGGATGTTGCTCATCTCGATGCTTCGTATTGGGAAACAAGTATAGGATGACAAGGTGTGGCAGCAGCAGCCATGGTGGCGACGACACCCCAGTTCGTCGATCCGCCAGGCAAGCAGGACATTCTCCAGAACCATATCAGCCACCACCTCCTCCACCTCAAGCACCCACAACAGAGCAGATTATGCGGATGTTTGAGGAAAAGAGAAATCAAGATCTGATGGAATTCTTGAGAAGCATGCAGACTATGGTTGGGCAGAATAATCATAATGGTAACCATTCTAAGTTGTCAGATTTTCAGAGGACCATGCCGCCAAGTTTTAGCCAAGCTGCAGATCCCATAGAAGCCGATGACTGGTTGAGGACCATCGACAAGAAGCTAAAGATTGCTCGCACTGAAGATGCCGATAAGGTTCCCTTCGCCACTCATTATCTGGAAGGACCAGCTGCTATATGATGGGACAATACCAAAATTATGTGGCCTGCCAAAGATGAGATTACTTGGGATAAATTCAAAGATAAATTCCGCAAGTACTATATTCCCGCCAGTATTATGAAGGTCAAGCAGCGAGAGTTCCTTGCTCTTATTCAAGGGAACATGCCTGTAGGTGAGTATTTAAACAAGTTCAATCACTTGGCCCGTTATTCTACTCATGATGTAGCCACTGAAGAAAGGAAGATAGATCGGTTCCTTGGAGGACTCAATCATACCCTCCAATGTACACTCAGTATGCTGGACTTTCCCGATTTCCAAACTTTGGTAAACAAGGCACTCATCACAGAATGGGAGCACAAGCTTGCTAACGATCATAAGACTGCGTATGAAGATCGCAAACGCAAGTTTGAACCCAAGAAGGAAGGCCAAACTTTTCAGAGAATCCGTACTTGGCAGCAACCGCAGTTCGAATTCAAGACAACATGCCAGCAGGGTAACACCAAGACTGAGAATCGAGTCAAGAACATTGTTACAAATCCCGTGAGGGAAGACTGTCAGTGTAACAACACCTGTTTCACCTGTGGCCAGACTGGGCATTATGCTAGGCAGTGTCCCAAGGGCGGAAAGCCGACAACAAATCTGATGCCTCAAGTCAATCATGTGGGACCATCCCTCAATCAGAACTATATTCAAGGGCAAGTGCATCATGTCTCCGTTGAAGAAGCTCACGAAGCTCCCGATGTGGTCCTTGGTATGTTTTCTGTTAATAACATACCTGCAATAATTTTATTCGATTGCGGGGCTTCCCATTCTTTTATTTCGAGGAGTTTTGTTGCCCAGCACCATCTTCCCTATACTCTTTTGGACAAAATTATGGTGGTGCAATCCCCTGGATCTATGCTCAGGACAAATATCATATGTCGGGATCTGGAAACAGCAATCAATGGGATTATTTTTCCTGCATCTCTGGTATCCATTGAATCCTCAGGATTGGATGTTATTCTGGGGATGGATTGGTTAACAAAACACCAAGTCTGTATTAATTGTGTAACCAGAGAAGTTACATTGGTAAATCCATCAGGACATCAAGCTCAGTTCTTTGCCAGTAGAACCATGTCAAAAGGAGGCATGGCATATGCAGCTATCGCCACAGAGATGAACATGATTCCAGTGGTCAGCGAGTTTCCAGACGCGTTTCCAGAAGAACTGCCAGGAATGCCACCCAACCGCGAGCTTGAGTTCTCAATTGATCTTTTGCCCGGGACAGCACCAATTTACAAGAAGTATTATCGTATGCCTTCATCCGAATTAGTGGAATTGAAGAAGCAGTTGGATGAGATGCTTCAAAAAGGATACATTCGCCCCAGTTCATCTCCTCGGGGCTCACCTGCTATATTTGTGAGCAAGAAAGATGGTAGTCTCCGGATGTGTGTTGACTACCGCGCGCTCAATGACGTCACCATCAAGAATAAATACCCGCTTCCCAGAATCGATGATTTGTTCGATCAACTAAGTGGAGCTCAAGTATTCTCCAAGAATGATCTGCGAACCGGGTATCACCAGCTGAAAATCAGAAAAGAGGACATCCCCAAGACTGCGTTCACTACACGATATGGGCTGTACGAGTATACGGTCATGTCATTTGGACTAACTAACGCTCCCGCTTTCTTCATGCACATGATGATCAAGGTATTCATGGACTTCTTGGACAAATTCGTGGTGGTATTCATTGATGATATCCTCATATATTCCAAAGGTGAAGAAGAACATAAACAACATCTCCGTGCTGTATTGGAGCAATTGCGAGCCCATCAACTTTACGCCAAATTTAGCAAATGTGAATTTTGACTTAAGGAAGTGGGATTCCTTGGGCACACCCTATCCGCTCAAGGAGTGGCCGTGGGTCAAGGCAAAGTAACGGAAGTACTGAATTGGAAGGCACCCGTCACAGTGTCAGAAATCAGGAGTTTCTTGGGTCTGGCAGGCTATTACCGTCGTTTCATTGAAGGCTTTTCAAAGATCGCTAAGCCAATGACAGAATTGCTCAAGAAGAATCAGAAGTTCATATGGATGGAAGCATGTGAGAACAGTTTCAATGAGCTAAAGACTCGTTTGACCATCGCTCCAGTGTTGACTTTGCCAGACATTTACCGAAGCTTCGATATCTATTGCAACGCATCCAGGCGTGGCATTGGGTGCGTGCTTATGCAAGATGGAAAGGTCATGGCCTATGCATCCAGACAATTACGGCCGCACGAGGAGAATTATCCTACACATGACTTGGAAATGGCAGCTGTGGTACATGCCTTAAAAATTTGGAGGCATTACATCATTGGAAAACGATGTCAAATCTACACCGACCACAAGAGTCTCAAGTATATATTCACTCAATCGGACTTGAACCTCTGGCAAAGAAGATGGCTTGAACTGGTCAAAGACTATGACCTTGGCATCAATTATCATCCGGGAAAAGCTAATGTAGTCGCCGACGCTCTTAGTCGCAAACCGGCTGTAGCAAACTCACTAATCGAGTCCTTGCACCCAGCAATTCAAGAAGAGATAGCTCAGCTCAATATGGTAATTTATGATGCAACATGCTCGGTTACTTTGGAAATCACTCCCACCTTGGAAGATGAGATCCGCAATGCTCAAACTGAGGATCCATTCTTACTGAAGGTAATCGCCCGAATGCGAGCAGGAGAGACACAAGATTTTCACATGGATGATCAAGGTACACTCTGATTTCGGAATCGAGTTTGTGTACCTACTCATGGGGAGCTAAAGCAGCAGATCTTAAAGGAGGCTCATGAATCTGCATATTCTATTCATCCCGGAGGTACTAAGATGTATCAAGATTTGAAGCAGACATTCTGGTGGGACGGCATGAAGAGAGATATCGCATATTATGTCGCCTGTTGTGATATATGAAATAAAGTAAAGGCTGAACACCAAAAACCTGCTGGTCTACTGCAACCCTTGCCAGTTCCCCAATGGAAATGGGACGATATCTGTATGGACTTCATTGTCGGATTGCCAAAAACACCATGAGGAAATAATGCAATATGGGTTGTGGTCGACATGCTTACCAAGGTGGCTCATTTCATTCCGATAAGGACCACCTACCGTGCAGCCCAACTCGCTCAACTTTATATATCCAGGATTGTCAATCTGCATGGCGTACCCAAGACTATTACTTCAGACCAAGGGTCTTTGTTCACTTCGACGTTCTGGCTATGACTTCACCAAGCCTTGGGGATTGCTCTGAAGCACATCACATCTTATCATCCACAGACAGATGGACAGACAGAGCGTGTCAATCAAATCTTGGAAGACATGCTTCGGGCATGCGCTCTTGCTTATGGACCCAAATGGGAGGACAGCCTGCCGTACGCTGAGTTCTCCTACAACAACGGCTATCAAACAAGTCTCAAAATGTCACCCTTTGAGGCTTTATACGGACTTAAATGTCGCACACCCCTGGACTGGTCTCAGACAGGAGACAACCGAATCTTTGGGACTGACTTGATGATGGAAGCAGAACAACAAGTTAAAGAAATTCGAGACCGATTGCAAGTAGCCAAATCTCGTCAAAAGAGTTACTATGATCCAAAGCATAGGCAGATCAGTTTTGAACCAGGAGAATATGCCTATCTCAGAGTTACCCCAATGAAAGGAATCAAGAGGTTTCATACCCAGGAAAAGCTCGCTCCTAGATACATCGGCCCGTTCCCTATCACGACCAGAGTTGGTAAAGTGGCTTATCAGTTAGAGTTACCTCCAGAGTTATCAGAGGTTCACGATGTCTTCCACGTGTCTCAGCTACGGAAGTGCATCGCACCGCCCACAAAACAGACGGATATGGCAGAACTATAGCTCACTAAAGATTTAACCTATGAGGAGAAACCCTTGAGAATCTTGGATGAGATGGACAGAGTCACACGCAGCAAAGCAATAAAGTTCTACAAGGTACAATGGGAGCATCACACCGAGGATGAGGCCACCTGGGAAAGAGAGGATTTCTTAAGGACTACATACCCATATTTGTTTCCTGAGCAACCGAATCTTGAGGACGAGATTCATCCTAAGGGGGGAGGTTTGTGACACCCTGGTTTTTGCCTTCTTTATTTTATTTGGATTTGGTGCATATTTATTTTGCATTTGGGTTTTTTTGCCAATTCATTTGGACATATCACTTGGAATTATTTTTGATTTTCATCCAAGTGAAGCCAATCATCTTGAACCCCCCCCCCCAAAACTTCATCCCTCTCATAATCTTGCCATGCCATAATTTTCTTTTATTCTATTATATTCATGTTCCCTCTGAAAATGAATATTTTCTCTTTATGCTATGAAGCAACCCTCATTTTTCTTGCTCAATAAATTCTCAGAAAATTCCCAAATATTCTTTGGATCATACCTCACCTTCCCATGTAAAAATATGACATGGTCCTTTGTAAAGTTTCAGCCAGGAAAAATGTTTTTGTTTCTGGTCAGAAATGATAGTTTGTGAAGCAAGTATATTTTTCCTTGATTTGTTGGAGCTGACATTTTTACCACTTCATAACCCTCCCAAGTGATGCTTAACCTAAAAAATTCAGCCTTATTCACCAAGCCATTTGAGCACAGCTTGCTGTCCAAGTTTCTGTACAGAAACTTTGCAGCAGTCTCAAGTCTTGTCCATTGAGCTAGGTGGCAATCTTAGAGAACATTTCGGCACCGCATTGAAGGGACTATACACCAGACACGGTTTGCACTTTCCTAAAGCCCCGCGTGTGCTAGTGCACGTGGTGACCACGCTGGTATGAGGTATTTGACATGCAGAGCGCGCGCTCTGTACGCCGGGGCCCTCGGCCGCCACCCGTTCGTCCTCCTCTCACCACCGCAGCTCGTCTCTGCCACTTAGCACACTCCCGTGCATCCACCTGGCCTCGCCCTGCTCCTCTTCGACGCTGGCAGGCGGCACGCCGGACGCGGACACGGCGCTACCGTTCGGAACAATGCACGCGACTACGGCGCCTGCCCCACTTAGTGCACTGCATTGTGCCTGCGTGCACGCGTAGCTTCTCCACGCTCCTCTACTTCCTCTCCAAGCCGTGCCCGAGCTCTTCTCCCTCTCATTTCGCAAGCAACTCCTCTCCGGCAGAGCACCGAGCTCGGCCTCCTCGACGCCTATAAATTCAGCCCTCCCCGAGCCGTTCTAGCCATCCCATTCTCATCCACTGGCCACAAATCGATCCCCAACAAGCGCGGCAAGGCCGGGAGGGCCTCCTGCCGCCGATCCTCGCCAGAGTTGGCCACGCATTCCTCACCTTCATCCAATCGCTCCGGTCATCTCCATCTTCGCCTTTTGCTACCGTTGAGTCCGTGGTGATCTCCTGAGTACGCTGGTGCAGTTGGTTCGTCGAATTGTCGCCGGAATCAACCGCTCCGACGAGCTCCGCCGCCACCGTCTCTGGAGGAGAAGCCCGCGTCGCCGTCCGTCCACCTCCGACCAAGCCACGGGTACGTGCGTGCTCCCCATGCTGCCCCCGATCCATCCCGACCGTCGCCGGCGGCAGCCGTGGCCTCCTCGCCGGAGAACCACCGGCGATAGAGCCGCTGTGCCCCTGTTCCCTCTCTCTCTCTCTTTTAACCCTGATAGGGGGCCCCACCTGTCAGCCTCTCTCTCTCGCCCGAATTGTTTTTCTAGTGGAGGCGCCCTGGCAAAATACACCTTCGACGTGGCCCTCTCTGGAATTTCTGTTTAATTCAATTAAATTCATTTTTTGACCAGAACTTTGACCGGCTATAAATCCTATTCTATAAGTCCAAATGAGTTGAAACTTTTTGCCACAGTTTTGTCTTGAGCTAAAGATTCTGTTTGCAAAGATTTAGAATTTTCCTTGCTGTTTGGAATTTTTGGTGCAATAAAATGCTTTATGTGACATTTTCCTTTTGCATTTAAATTATTTTCAGAAGGTCCTAGTTGTGTTGGAGAAGACCAGGAGTATTGTGACACTCCTCTGAACTAAGGCAAGCCACAACATTCATATGCAAGGATGGCATTTCAATGACAATGGTTTTATTTGAATTAAATTCATTATATGCTTCACTATAAAAATGAATTGCTACATAGTTGTTACATGTCATATTGTTATTATGCAATAGAGAATATGTCATCTTGTTATTGTGTGCAGTAGAGATCATGTCATATACTCTCATGGTAGCATGATGCATTCGTCACTCATTTGCATATTATCATGACCCGTGCACCTCATTGCATACTATGGCTCGAATCATATACCTTCAAGTTAAACCTGATGTTAATCCAACCTGAACAACTGTTGATCGAGTCATGGTGCCACCGAATCGAGCTCACCAGTGCAACCACACTTGCCTGGATGGGGAGGCCCTAATTCGGTCTATTGTCATGCCTCTCGCCGGTGCCTCCAACTAGGGAAGGTTATGCGCTGGCGCTACCCTGGCCCGGTAGGCAGGCATAACCTTGTGTGCCCAAGTTGTATGGTACCATTGTCCCCGTTTGGGACCGTTTGTTTTGTTTTGCCACGACGGTGGCCGGCCACGAGGTGGCAGGATGTCAAGAGTTGGCATCAGGGCCACCCATGACATAGCCCAAAGGGGAGTTTGTCGGAGTGGCTGGGAGAGTGTCATGCAATAGATTGGTTTTGTCAGAATGTCATTGGCCCACCCGAATGGGAGCACGAGGCCATGAGTTCCATGGTGTGGGTATAGTGTACTAACCTCTGAAGAGTGTATAATCTATCGATAGCCGCGTCCTCGGATATGAACACAGTTCGTAGTAGGTCACACTGTGGGTCAACAGAAATAATAAACCTGCACACTAAGAACAACAAGATGGCACATGCAGAAGTTGGTGATCGTGTGAGGATCACTATGGTTGTTATTGATGTGATCGTGTGAGGATTACTATGGTTGGTATTGATGTGATCGTGTGAGGATCAGTATGGTTGGTATTGCTGTGATCAAGTGAGAATCACGATGGTAAGATGTTGATGGTGGTTACGAGGTAACCCCGAGTTGGTAAGTTGGTCCAAGGGACCATGGCAACAATCCACGTACACATCATGACTGGTAGTATCATGTTCATGTTCGTGCATTAAACTGGTTAAATGCCTTGTTATTGTTTGTCGTATTTGCTTTGTTTGTTGTGAGCTTGCGAGTACATTCAAAGTACGCACCTGGCATGTCATGCCAGATGCAGGAGAAGCTACACAAGGAGTTGATGTCGATCTGTCCGTCGCGATCAAGGCCTTGTCCTAGCAGTGTCCTTGTGGAGTGGAGTCCCGCTACCTCGTTCGTTCCGCTGCCGAGTAGAAGTTTCCCTTATCACCGAGGCCCTGAGATGTCTACTAAATAATGTACATAAGTGCAGCCGCACCGTGTGTGCTGCTTGGCCTCGATTGTTATGTAATATCCAAACCCATGTATCCGCAAGAGATCAATAAAGCTGTTATATTCTGTACCAAGTTGTTGTGTGTTGCTAGAAGACATGATCTCTGGGCTGGCAATGCAAGGTAAACCGGTTGCTCTGAGCCGGGGTGCCACAGATAGACTTATCGTGTATGAGGCGGGTGCAATTGGGTCGCGTAGCAAGATCACTTGGTTGTCTTGACGTTCAGGCAAAATCGTCTTGACCTCGGTACACATCCACCAAAAGATGAACAAGAGTCACATGAAGATGTGATTGGCAAGTTGGCATACCGGTCTAATTTCTCATCATCATTGATGTCACATTAATGGCAAATTAATTGAGACACATATCTTGATTCACTAATAATCAATTATGAGGGATATTGATTTTAGTAGGAGCGCACACTCTAAATTAAATGGTTAATTGAAGTTGTAACTAGTTATGAATAATTTCTAAGTGTGTTTGCATTATATTTGTAGAATAATGGCTCGCGCTTCCACCTTCCCAGTCGAATTTGATTAGTTGTTTAAAATGTTTTGGTTAAAACTTTACTATTGGTACTGTAATGTGAGGATTGTCCTTAAGAGTGTCGAGAAGGACTATGTCCTATTGCATACTTTCGATTCTCTTCTACTGATGCTACAAATGACGTGACTCGGATCCTTTGACCCCAAGAGCTAGAATTCCGTCATAGTTAAGTGCACTATGCTTGCTTCCATGAGACGTGGACTTCAAAACATTTGGAATATTTATGCAATATTCTTGGAGCTAATTTTTTTTTCCGGAGACAAACAAAGGCTAAATGATATGAGATATCCAAAGCAATGTTTGATTGCAAATATAAGTGAAGTGTTCATTGTGCTTTAGACCGATAAGAGTGGGATCGAGAAGAACAACAGTCATGTGATGATGGTGAATAAAACAACAACTTAAAGAGAAACGGCAAGTCCAAAGGATGTTAGTGAGACTTACACGCCTAGGAAGTCCAAGGTCGTTACTAGTGCCACTCTTGAAGTTGGGTATTTTTTTTCTATGAGTAGGAGAGCGTAGGATTGCTAATTATGTCTAGGGGGGGGGGTTGAATAGACTACTAAGCATAATAATGGACTCTTTCCCAAGTTTTAATTTCTTGGTAGATTTTATGCTTTTCTAGCAATCTCTAGAGCACCTTACACATGCAAGTCTAGAGTAATAGGCAGCGAAAAGTAGAGACAAGCAAGTGCAAAGTAAGGGAGTAGAGTCTAGAGAATTGCAAACACAATTTGCCCGGTGAAGACTTCCACCATGATTCAGATAGTTGGCACTATCTTACATCCACGTTGATGGAGGCTTCGATCCACGAAGGATCTAAGATCCCAAGGATCTCAGTTGCAAGATTCCACAAAGGAACAGTCCAGAAGGATACTCACCCACGAATGTGTTGGGAACGTTGCATGAAAATCAAAAAAATTCCTATGAAACACCCAAGATCTAATCTAGGAGATGCATAGCAACAAGAGGGGAGTGTGTCTACATACCCTTGTAGACCGAAAGCGGAAGCGTATATAACGCGGTTGATGTAGTCGTACTCTTCGCGATCCAAATCGATCTAGCGCCGAACGGACGGCACCTCCGAGTTTAGCACATGTGCGGCTCGGTGACGTCTCCTCCTTCTTGATCCAGCCAGAGAAGGGGGAGAAGTAGATGGGATCTCAACCAGCACGACGGCGTGGTGGAGATGGTGGTGGAGTTACTCCGGCAGGGCTTCGCCGAACCGTACCGAGAGAATATGGTGGTAGGAAGGGGGAGGGGCTGCGCCAGGGTTTAGGGGTGCGGCTCCCCTCCTCTACCTCCACTATATATAGGGCAAGGGTAGGGGGGTGCAGCCCTTAGCCCCTCCTCCAAGGAGGGGTGCGACCAAGGGGGGGAGGAGTCCCTCTCCCGTACGATAGATGGGATTCCTCCCTTCCCCTTCAGGGTCTCTTGTTCCCCAAGCCACATGGACTCTTGGGGCTGGTGCGCCTGGCCTCACTAGGCCAGGGCGCCCCCCTTCAGCCCATGGTGGCCCCTGGGGGGTGGTGGGACCCACTGGTGGTCCCCCGGAACTCTTCGGTGGCCCCCGGTACGATGCCGGTATTCCCCCGAACTTTTTCGGTACCCTGAAAATGACTTCCTATATATCAATCTTTACCTCCGGACCATTCCGGAACTCCTCATGATGTCCGGGATCTCATCCGGGACTCTGAACAACCTTCGGTCACCATTGTACAAATCCCAATACTACTCTAGCGTCAACGAACGTTAAGCGTGCGACCCTACGGGTTCGAGAATCATGCAGACATGACCGAGACTCCTCTATGGTCAATAACCAATAGCGGGACCTGGATGCCCATATTGGTTCCCACATATTCAACGAATATCTTTATCGGTTGAACCATGATGTCGAGGATTTGGGTAATCCCGTATGCAATTCCCTTTGTCCGGTGATATGTTACTTGCCCGAGATTCGATCGTCGGTATCTCAATACGTAATTCAATCTCGTTACCGGCAAGTCTCTTTACTCGGTCTAGTAATACAAGATCCCGTGACTAAACTCATTACTCACCCGAAGCTTCTTGTGACGTTGTATTACCGAGTGGGCCTAGATATATCTCTCCGTCATATGGAGTGACAAATCCCAGTCTCGATCCATGCAACCCAACAGAGACCATCGGAGATACCTGTAGAGCACCTTTATGATCACCCAGTTATGAAGTGACATTTGATAGCACACAAGGCATTCCTCTGGTATCCGGGAGTAGCATGATCTCATGGTCGAAGGAACACATACTTGACATGAAGAAAGCTATATCAAAACTAAGTGATACGATCTTATTCTAAGCTTACGGTTGGGTCTTGTCCATCACATCATTCTCCTAATGATGTGATCCCGTTATCAAATGACAACTCATGTCTATGGTTAGGAAACCTTAAGCATCTTCTTAAAGATCCATTTATTCTCAATGGCCTGCCGGTCATCAGGCAAGTCCACCAAAGTCCATACTTTGTTCTCATACATGGATCCTATCTCGGATTTCATGGCCTCAAGCCATTTGTCGGAATCTGGGCTCATCATTGCTTCTTCATAGTTCGTAGGTTCACCGTTGTCTAACAACATGACTGCCAGGATAGGATTACCGTACCACTCTGGTGCGGAGCGTGTCCTGGTCGACCTACGAAGTTCAGTAGCAACTTGATCCGAAGTTTCATGATCATCATCATTAGCTTCCTCTCCAGTTGGTGTAGGCATCATGGGAACTACTTTCTGTGATGTGCTACTTTCCAATTCGAGAGAAGGTACGATTACCTCATCAAGTTCTACTTTCCTCCCACTCACTTCTTTCGAGAGAAACTCATTCTCTAGAAATGACCCATTCTTAGCAACAAAAATCTTGCCCTCAGATCTGTGATTGAAGGTATACTCAATGGTCTCTTTAGGGTATCCTATGAAGACGCACTTCTCCGCTTTGGGTTCGAGCTTATCAGGCTGAAGCCTCTTGACATAAGCGTCGCATCCCCAAACTTTAAGAAACGACAACTTAGGTTTCTTGCCAGACCATAATTCATACGGTGTCGTCTCAACGGATTTAGATGGTGACCTATTTAAAGTGAATGCGGCTGTCTCTAATGCATAACCCCAAAACGATAGTGGCAAATCGGTAAGAGACATCATAGAACGCACCATATCGAATAGAGTATGATTACGACATTCGGACTCACCATTACGCTGTGGTGTTCCAGGTGGCGTGAGCTATGAAACGATTCCACATTGTCTTAAATGCATACCAAACTCATAACTCAAATATTCACCTCCACGATCAGATCGTAGAAATTTAATTTTCTTGTTACGATGATTCTCTACTTCATTCTGAAATTCTTTGAACTTTTCAAATGTTTCAGACTTGTGTTTCACTAAGTAAATATACCCATATCTACTCAAATCATCCGTGAAGGTAAGAAAATAACGATATCCACCGCGCGCTTCAACACTCATCGGACCGCATACATCGGTATGTACTATTTCCAATAAGTCACTTGCCCACTCCATTGTTCTGGAAAACGGGGTTTTAGTCATCTTGCCCATGAGGCATGGTTTGCATGTCTCAAATGATTCATAATCAAGTGATTCCAAAAGTCCATCGGCATGGAGCTTCTCCGTGCGCTTTACACCAATATGACCTAAGCGGTAGTGCCACAAGTATGTGGTACTATCATCATTAACCTTGCATCTTTCGGCATCAATATTATGAATATGTGTATTACTACGATCGAGATTCAACAAGAATAAACCATTCACAAGGGGTGCATGACCATAAAAGATGTTATCCATATAAATAGAACAACAATTATTCTCTTAAATTAAATGAATAACTGTCTCGCATTAAACAAGATCCAGATATAATGTTGATGCTTAACGCAGGCACCAAATAACAATTATTTAGGTTTAAAAATAATCCCGAAGGTAGACATAGAGGGAGCATGCCGACGGCGATCACATCAACCTTGGATCCATTTCCAACGCGCATCATCACCTCGTCCCTTAGCTAGTCTCCGTTTATTCCGCAGCTCCTATTTTGAGTTACAAATATTAGCAACCGAACCAGTATCAAATACCCAGGCGCTACTATGAGCACTAGTAAGGCACACATCAATAACATGTATATCAAATATACCTTTGTTGACGTTGCCAGCCTTCTTATCTGCCAAGTACTTGGGGCAGTTCTGCTTCCATTGGCCATTCCCCTTGCAATAGAAGCACTCAGTCTCAGGTTTGAGTCCAGCCTTGGGTTTCTTAACGGGAGCGGCAACTGGCTTGCCATTCTTCTTGAAGTTCCCTTTCTTTCCCTTGCCTTTCTTCTTGAAACTGGTGGTCTTATTGACCATCAACACTTGATGCTCTTTCTTGATTTCTACTTTCGCGACTTTAAGCATCGCGAAGAGCTCCGAGATCGTCTTCTCCATCCCTTGCATATTATAGTTCATCACAAAGACTTTGTAGCTTGGTGGCAGTGACTAAAGAACCCTGTCAATCGCTACTTCATCCGGAAGATTAACTCCCTAGTGATTCAAGCGGTTGAAGTACCCAGACATTTTGAGTACGTGCTCGCTAACGGAGCTGTTCTCTTCCATCTTGCAGCTAAAGAACCTGTCGGAGGCTTCATACCTCTCGACCCGGGCGTGAGCCCAAAATACTAATTTCAGCTCCTGGAACATCTCATATGCTTCGTGGTGCTCAAAACATCTTTGGAGCCCTGGTTCTAAGCCGTAAAGCATGGCACACTGAACTATTGAGTAGTCATCAGAACGTGCCTGCCAGACGTTCACAACATCCACAGACGACGCTTGAGGGGGTGGCACACCGAGCGGTGCATCAAGGACATAAGCCTTCTATGAAGCAGTGAGGATAATCCTCAAATTACGGACCCGGTCCGCATAGTTGCTTCCATCATCTTTCAACTTAGCTTTCTCTAGGAACGCGTTAAAATTCAGGGGAGCTACAGCGCGAGCCATTGATCTACAACATTAATTTGCAAAGACAATTAGACTATGTTCATGATAATTGGTTCAGTTAATCAAATTACTAGTGAACTCCCACTTAAATCAACATCCCTCAAGTTGTCTAAGTGTTACATGATCCATATCAACTAACCCATGTCCGATCATCACGTGAGATGGGATAGTCATCAATGGTGAACATCTCCATGTTGATCATATCTACTATATGAATCACGTTCGACCTTTCAGTCCTCCATGTTCTGAGGCCATGTCTGTACATGCTAGGCTCGTCAAGTTTAACCCAAGTATTCTGCATGTGTAAAACTGGCTTACACCCGTTGTATGCGAATGTAGAGTCTATCACACCCGATCATCACGAGGTGCTTCAAAACGATGAACTTTCGCAACGGTGCATACTTAGGGAGAACACTTTTATCTTGAAATTAAGTGAAGGGGTCATCTTATAATGCTACCATTGTCCTAAGCAAGATAAGATGCATAAAAAGATAAACATCACATGCAATCAATATGTGACATGATATGGCCATTATCATCTCGTGCTTTTAATCTCCATCTCCAAAGCACCGGCATGATCTCCATCGTCACTGGCATGACACCATGATCTCCATCATCGTGCCATCATGTAGTTGTCTCCACCAACTATTGCTTCTATGACTATTGCTAACGCATAGCGATAAAGTAAAGCAATTACATGGCGGTTAATAGTTGACACGCAGGTCATACAATAAATAAAAGACAACCCTATGGCTCCTGCTGGTTGCCATACTCATCGACATGCAAGTCGTGAACCTATTACAAAACATGATCATCTCATACATCAACATATATCACATCACGTTTTGGCCATACCACATCACAACATGCCCTGCAAAAACAAGTTAGACGTCCTCTACTTTGTTGTTGCAAATTTTACATGGCTGCTATGGGCAACTAGCAAGAACCGGTCTTAGCTACGCAAAGCCACAACAGTGATATACAAGTTGCCTTTTAACCTTCTACAAGGACCACCCTTGTCAAATCAGATTCAACTAAAGTGGGAGAGACAGACACCCGCAAAGCCACTTTTATGCAATACAAGTTGCATGTTAGTCAGTGGAACCGGTCTCTTGTGCGAGGACAAGTAAGGTTGGTCCAAGCCGCTTCATCCCACAATACCGCCAAATCCAAATAACACAAGGGAAGTAAGCAATCTGAACATCAATGCCCACAACAACTTTGTGTTCTACTCGTGCATATACATCTACGCATAGACCTAGCTCATGATGACACTGATGGGGAACGTTGCATCAAAATCAAAAAATTTCCTAAGAAACACCCAAGATCTAATATAGAATATGCATAGCAACAAGAGGGGAGTGTGTCTACATACCCTTGTAGACCGAAAGCGGAAGCGTATATAACACGGTTGATGTAGTCGTACTCTTCGCGATCCAATCACGATCTAAACCGATCTAGCGCCGAACGGACAACACCTCCGAGTTTAGCACACGTGCGGCTCGGTGACGTCTCCTCCTCCTTGATCCAGCAAGAGAAGGGGGAGAAGTAGATGGGATCTCAACCAGCACAACAGCGTGGTGGAGATGGTGGTGGAGTTACTCCGGCATGGCTTCGCCGAACCGTACCGAGAGAATATGGTGGTAGGAAGGGGGAGGGGCTGTGCCAGGGTTTAGGGGTGCGGCTCCCCTCCTCTCCCTCCACTATATATAGGGGCAAGGGCAGGGGGGAACAGCCCTTAGCCCCTCCTCCAAGGAGGGGTGCAGCCAAGGGGGGAGGAGTCCCTCTCCTGTATGATAGATGGGATTCCTCCCTTCCCCTTCAGGGTCTCTTGTTCCCCAAGCCACGTGGACTCTTGGGGATGGTGCGCCTAGCCTCACTAGGCCAGGGCGCCCCCCTTCAGCCCATGGTGGCCCCTAGGGGGTGGTGGCACCCACTGGTGGTCCCCCGGAACCCTTCGGTGGCCCCCGGTACGATGCCGGTATTCCCCCGAACTTTTCCGGTACCCTGAAAATGACTTCCTATATATCAATCTTTACCTCCGGACCTTTTCGGAACTCCTCGTGATGTCCAGGATCACATAGACTCCGAACAACCTTCGGTCACCATTGTACAAATCCCAATACTACTCTAGCATCAACGAACGTTAAGTGTGCGACCCTACGGGTTCGAGAATCATGCAGACATGACCGAGACTCCTCTCTGGTTAATAACCAATAGCAGGACATGGATGCCCATATTGGTTCCCACATATTCAACAAATATCTTTGTCGGTTGAACCACGATGTCGAGGATTCGGGTAATCCCGTTTGCAATTCCCTTTGTCCAGCGATATGTTACTTGCCCGAGATTCGATCGTCGGTATCTCCATACCTAGTGCAATCTCGTTACCGGTAAGTTTCTTTACTCATTCCCATAATACAAGATCCCGTGACTAAACTCATTAGTCACCTGAAGCTTCTTGTGACGTTGTATTATCGAGTGGGCCCAGAGATATCTCTCCGTCATACGGAGTGACAAATCCCAGTCTCGATCCATGCAACCCAACAGAGACCATCAGAGATACCTGTAGAGCACCTTTATGATCACCTAGTTACAAAGTGACATTTGATAGCACACAAGGCATTCCTCCGGTATCCGGGGGTAGCATGATCTCATGGTCGAAGGAACAGATACTTGACATGAAGAAAGCTATAGCAAAACTAAGTGATACGATCTTATGCGAAGTTTACGGTTAAGTCTTGTCCATCACATCATTCTCCTAATGATGTGATCCCGTTATCAAATCACAACTCATGTCTATGGTTAGGAAACCTTAAGCATCTTTGAACAATGAGCTAGTCCAGTAGAGACTTACTCGGGACACGGTGTTGTTTATGTATCCACACATGTATTTAAGTTTCTGGTCAATACTGTCGGAGTCTAGGATCTGCGTCCAAGAAACTTCTCCAAGAACTTAGGATTCGAACTTTGGGGGACTTTGCTTAGCAACCTACGACATGACGGTGACTATGGCGGGATCATCACTGGCTCACTGGCTCTCACCGGACACGAAGGGGACGCGCGAGCTACCCAGGTTCGGGCCACTGTGCGGTGTAATACCCTACTCTTGCCTGTGTTGGATTACTCTGTAATGGAGAGCTTGTGGCTCGAGGTACACGAGGTGAGGGGGAGAATGGGTCGATCCCCTTACATGGAAGCAGCCCTGTCCCTTTTGTAGTGCCTTGGTCCTCTTCCCCAAAAATATGAGCAGGAAAGGGTAGCCACAGGGCGGCAATTCAAAGGGGGACAGGAGTGCAGGCTTATCCTAACTAAAGGCGGTCTCCGCCTAATAAAGTAGCTCCTCGTGACGTCTCGGTGGGCTTGGCGATGACCTCCGTCCTGGCGCGCCAATCCGTCCTGATCTTCTATCACCAAAGAGGAAAACCTTTGGGACTTGCTTTGGGGGAGGCAGATGCCACTGCTTCCTTATCACCAGAATGGAAGCTGGGCTCGGTCACACCCCGCTGTCCTTATCCTGATAGCGGGTCGTCACCCATGTGCTGGGCGCGGAGCCCTGCGGCCGACACCGTACGATCTGCCCCATGAGGAGGCCTCGCGAGGGGATCCCTGCCGAGGCGACCCGGTGCTGGGCGGCCTCGGCAGGGCCTGGACTGGCGGCGAGGGGCCTCGCGAGGCTCCCCCCTCGCGAGGTGGCTTCCTCCAGAGCGGCTGAGGCAGGGCCACCCTCATGGGCCGGCCCAAGCATCGCCCTTCGGGCCAGAGGCAGACGGGTCGTGGTACCCTGGTTCCCACTGGGCCGACAGTAGCCCCCGGGCCCGCGGCGCGCACATTCCAATGTCATAGTAATGGATCCTTCGCATCCCACATCAGCACAAGCCCAAGAGGAAATCCGCAAAGCCCAAGAAGCAAAAGCAGCTCAAGAGGCATCAGCTCCAAATGCTCCAATTGCAAATCTCAAGACACCCAAGGATCAAATGCAATATCTCCTTGAAGCCACTCTGAGGATTGAGTGAAGTTTGGCCAACCTCACCCAGACCCAGGCTAGTTTTGAGAGGATCATTGAAACTAAATTTCATGATTTGGATGTCAAGGTGACTGAGATTCAGACTACAATGGAACAACTGCAAGGAGATGTTGATGCTGTCAAGCTTGCCAGATCAGATGACAATGGAGATGATGGACAGACTACGGAGCGATTCCAGACAGTGCCTAGGGCAGCCAGGTCTGCTGCGATACCAGTTGTGGATCCACAGACCACAGTATCTGCATCAGCTGCTACTGCCACAGTGCCACCTCAGGTCTCCACTCCACCAGTTCAGCAGACATCGTCAGAAGCATTCGCGGACGCTCTCATCTCAATGCCATCTACGCACACTGGAGCTGCCAGCAGGAGATCGCCTTCAGGAGCTTCGGAGGACCGTGCCTAGAGTGCCGTTTAGTCCTATACTTATTTGAACTTTTTGGTACTTGTTGCCAAAGGGGGAGAATTTGTATAGATCATTGTCTTTGAGAGAGAGAGTGTTTTGGTCGTTCTTTTGCTACTTCTTGTTTGGTTGTTGATACTTTGTTATGTGTGTGCTTGCTACAGTACTTTGATGTTTACTTATGCCTGAGATGTTCATATTATGCCTATTGTGATGATCTATCATTATCTTGTATGATCACTCACCTATGTTGGTGATGCGTGCTTATCTTTTCAATCATATCATTTTGCGCGCTCCACCAAGATGTATGTGACATGGAAGAGTAACCCATGAGCCTAATCGATTGTGCATTTGCATTCAAACGCAAATTTTTAATAATGCACAAATTTAGGGGGAGCTCTTGCTTATCACATACTTCTCAAAGTGACAATGTATTTCATTCATTTAATCATTTGTCGAAGCTTTGATCTATATGTTGTCATGAATTACCAAAAAGGGGGAGATTGAAAGCACATTTGCTCCCTTGGTGGTTTTGGTAATTCATAACAACATATATCTCATTGAACTAATGTCCATTCAAGATTAAGATTTCAGGATGTTCAATGATTGGCATGGCATGGACTAGAGACGTGGACCCCTCAAAATGCTAAGGACAAGGATTGGCAAAAGTTCAAGACTCTACATTTTTGGTTTAGTGATCCAAGATAACATTGAGTCCATAGAAAAGCCAATACTATTAAAAGGGGATGAGGTGTTACTTAATGGTCTTTTTGCTCAAGTGCTTAGTGACAGTATTCCTAAACCCTCAACCACTATCTCTACCCAAATATGTCCTAAACCTACATTCCAACTCGGCCCCACCGAAATTTCCTATCCGGCCCCACCGAGTTCATCCAAGACTTAGCCACTGCCAAAACCCTAACAAATCGGATCCACCGAAATGGATCTCGGTCCCACCGAGATGGCCTTGCCAACTCTCTGTAATCGTTTGCATTCACTTCGGTCTCACCGAGTTTTGCAAATCGGTCTCACTGAGATGGCTTGCCAAGTCTCTGTTTCCTTATTGCTTCACTTCGGTCCAACCAAGTTGATGCAATCGGTGCCACCGAGATGAGGATTGCCCTAAGCCATTGCACTTCGGTCCATCCGAGTTGTCCATATCGGTCCCACCGAGATTCCTAAAGTTCATATCTTTTACACAGTTCGGTGCTACCGAGATGATCGTTTCGGTGCCACCGAGTTGAGTCAAAAGTGTGTAACGGTTGGATTTTGTGTGGAGGCTATATATACCCCTCCACCACATCCTTCTCTGTAAGGAGAGCCATCAGAACGTGCCTACACTTCCACCATACATTTTCTGAGAGAGAACCACCTACTCATGTGTTGAGATCAAGATATTCCATTCCTACCATTTGAACCTTGATCTCTAGCCTTTCCCAAGTTGCTTTCCACTCAAATCCTTCTTCCACCATAGCCAAATCTCTGAGGAGTGTTTGAGTGCTGGGAAGACTATCATTTGAAGCACAAGAGCAAGGAGTTCATCAACAACACACCGTCTATTACCTTTTGGAGAGTGGTGTCTCCTAGATTGGTTAGGTGTCACTTGGGAGCCTCCAACATGATGTGGAGTTGAACCAAGAAGTTTGTAAGGGTAAGGAGATCGCCTACTTTGTGAAGATCTACCCCGAGTGAGGCTAGTCCTTCGTGGACGTAAGCCATGGTGGAATAGGCAAGGTTGCTTCTTCGTGGACCCTTCATGGGTGGAGCCCTCCGTGGACTCACGCAGCCCTTACCCTTCGTGGGTTGAAGTCTCCATCAACGTGGACGTACGATAGCACCACCTATCGGGACCACGCCAAAAACCACCGTGTCTTCATTGCGTTTGAAATCTCCGATCCCCTCCTTTACATACATATGCAATTGCTTACATTCCGCTGCTATACTCTTAGAATTGCATGTGTAGGGTGATGCATGACATATACTATTGCTAAAATCTGTCCACAACTAAAATTGGGAAAAGGTTAGGTTTTATTTGGTCAAGTAGTCTAATCACCCCCCCTCTAGACATACTTTCGATCCTACACAATGGCGCCACCTCCTCCGGCGGGGGTGGAAGCGACGACAGCTCTCCCCGCGTCAAGAGCGAGGATGAAGACTCCGACTAGGCACGCGCGACGTCCGTGTTGGAGCCTTGGGGATGGCGATGCCCAGCCTAAGTTGCTTTTCTTTTTTTTCTTTCTGCACTAGATTGATGTAGCCCCCTGGGGGTGTGAGACATTTGCGCAGCACTTTTGTTGTTAAGTACTCGATGCTTAATGTGTTTCTAGTTTCCTCCTGAGGCCCTTATCTCCCCTTTACATTGCCTTCGTGCCCTGTGTCGCTGGGACCCAGCCCCTGAGGCGGGCTACACCGTCGCTGGTATGCCCAGAGCATGCGCTTGGCAAGGCCAGAGGGTGTAGGGCTCTTAGGGCTGGTAGGAGTCCCTGAGACCCGATGCTCAGGGTCCCCCCCTTGATGTGCAGGCGGCTTGTGCCAAGGAAATTAGGACGCCATGAGAGAGAAACGAGAGGGAAAAGACCCGAGGGGCGCTTAGACTTAGCTCTTTTGGCGACGCTCGGCTTGGGGCGAGTCCTTCATGAGGCGCGGCACGCAAGGCGTGGTCCCTCACGAAGCCTTCCGTCCGCGGGGCGCCGACCGTGAGGCCTCCCGAGGGGTGCTCCTGAGGTTCTTAAGACCCTGCACCAGGGGAATTGCCAAGTTTTTACAAGTAATGTAGCAGGGCGCGCTCGCGAGGCCGCCTGTGGGTGTTATGCGAGGAGGCAAGAGCACCAAGGACTTGGTGAGGTGACATGCACGGGAGCCAGCCCGCGAGCCAGAGCTCAATCACTTGGGTTTTGTAGCGCTGCTGGGACTGACCCGAGCATAGGCACCGTGCCCAGCCCCCGCTCGCGTGAGACACACGGGGGGAGATCGCGAGCGTGCCTCCCGAGGCAAACTCAGCTGCAAGAACACCGGTTGCTATTAGGAAGTAGGCTTTACTGATGCATGAAATAGATTCATTACACAACAGAAAAGATATGTGCTGTGGTGTTCGACACGGGTCAGCTTTGAGGATGTGACGGCCGTAGGCCCCTCAAGTAAGTAGGCCGCCAGTGCGGAGCATGGGGCGTCCGCCAGCGCGGAGCATGGGGTATCCGCCAGCGTGGAGCATGGGGCTTCCACGAGAGTGGGAAGGAGCTCCCGCGTGCCGAGGGCAGCGCCGGTAGAGGGAGCTTTGGAGTGTGTACAGCTCCATGTCGTTCGTATCCGTGGGGTCACGGATAGAACTTGCGGAGATGTTGGATGTCCCATGTGTTTGGTACCGGAACACCCTCCTTCGTTTCGAGCCGTGCCGTGCCGGGCCGGGAGATGTGCGTGACCCTGAAAGGGCCCTCCCACATGGTTGAGAGCTTGTGGAGTCCCTCTCTGGAGAGGATCTGGCGCAGGACAAGGTCGCCTGCCTCGAGGGTGTGGGGGCGTATGTTGCGGCTGTGATAGCGACGCAATGCCTGCTGGTACCTTGCCGCGCGAAGGGCGGCTTGGCGGCGCGCTCCCTCGAGGAAAAGCAGGTCATCCGCCCGTAGGCCGCCCTGACGAGATTCGTCGAAGGCCAAGACCCACGGGGACCAGTGCTTCACCTCGGCTGGGAGGACCGCCTCTGCCTCGTAGATAGGGAAGAAAGGCGTCTCGCCGGTGGGCTTGGTCGCCGTGGTGCGGATGGACCACAACACTGACGGGAGCTCATCCAGCCAGCCCTTGCCGCAGGCCGCGAGCTGCTTCTTGAAGCTCCTGGTCTTGAGGCCCTTGAGGACCTCGGCGTTGGCATGCTCGGCCTGGCCGTTGCTTCGAGGGTGTGCCACGAAGGCGAAGCAGATTTGCGTGCCGATGTTGGCGCAGTAGGTCTTGAATTGGCCGCTGGTGAATTGCGTGCCGTTGTCAGTGATGATGCGGTTGGGGACGCCAAAGTGGCACACCAGCCCCTTGATGAACTTGACCGCTGACCCTGCTGGAATGGTCCGGACAGGCTCCACCTCCGCCCACTTGGTGAACTTGTCGATAGCGACGTAGAGGTAGCGGTAGCCGCCAGCCGCGCGAGGGAAGGGCCCGAGGATATCCAGCCCCCAGACCGCGAAGGGCCACGAGAGAGGGATGGTCTGGAGCCCTTGCGCCGGCTGGTGGATCTGCTTGGCGTGGAACTGGCAGGCCTCGCATGCCTGGACCAGCTCCGCGGCATCTTCGAGCGCTGTGGGACAGTAGAAACCGCTGCGGAATGCCTTACCTGCGAGGGTGCACGAGGACGAGTGGTGGCCGTAGTCGCCTCCGTGGATGTCGGCAAGCAGCTCGCGGCCTTGCTCCTTGGAGATGCACCGCAACGCGACTCCGTTTGGGCAGTGGCGGTACAGGTCACCCTCCTGCAAGTGGTAGAGTGCAGCCTGGCGGACCACACGCTCTACTTCTGCGTCAATCTCCGGGAGGGCGCCGCACGTCAGGTAGGCCTTGATCTCCGTGATCCAGCTTTCGGGCTATGGCTCGAGCGCCAGCAGCAGGTGAGCGCCTGAAGATGGTCCACAGTCTGGTGCGCCCATGGGTGGTGCGGGAGGGAGCTCCTCATGAGGCGTAATGATGCTGGCAATCGGAGCCGCCGCTGAAGGCTTCAGGAGCCGCTTCTCGAAGACGCCAGGGCTTTGGGGCTCGCGGCAAGAAGCGCGCTTGGCGATTTCGTCCTCCTCGCTATTGTCACCGCGAGGGATGTGCTGTAGCTCTATGCCCATGAAGCGCTTCTTGAGCTTGCGCACCTCCTCCAGGTAGGCCGCCATGTGCACGTCCTTCGGCTTGTACTTCTTGTTGGAGAAGTTAACGAGGAGCTACGATGTCGGTGTACTAAAGTTGGGTCTTTTAGTACCCCATACTTGTGCACGGACGGTTGTAGCCATACCAGCGGCAAGGCCTGCCGGAGAACAGCTGGAAACAAATACAAGATTATCAAGAAGGCACTCAAGCTAATGATCAAAAGACAGAAGACTGAAGGCCGGCTTCCTGGCAAGATCTTGCCGGGAAGGCTCGTGGAGGCCCGGCAAGACCTCGCACCCGGCAAGATCCCACCGCCCTTCCACCGCTCCAGCGCAGCGACCAGCCTGTCGTTTAGGGCTTGTCCTCCTGTGTGTGTGTCATGGCACTAACGGCGTATGGGGTTGAGCGGTGCTGATGGGACGGTCTCTTTTTCCGTCCCCAAGAAAGTAAGGGACACCTAAACGGAGCATTTAATGCGTTTTGTCCTAAGTCGTCAATGATAAGCACGAAAACCCTGTAGCAACTTTACACCTCTTGTACTTACTGTTCGCCACTGTTGGTGACCCCTTGAACGTATAAAAGGAGGCCCAAGGCGAAGCTACAGGGGGAGAGGACCTTCTGGCCCATTCTGCATGCGTAGCTGCTTCTTGAACGTACTGTTCATTGCAAGCGCTCCGTGTACTTGAGCTTAAGAACACCCACAATAAACCAAAGCAGGAGTAGGGTTTTACGCTACTCAGCGGCCCGAACGTGGGTAAAGATCCCCGCGTTGATCGTTGGATCCGCTCTTTGTGCAAATCTTTTCCCTAGCCGAATCGTAAAAGGGATCCACGCAGTCCCATAGGTGTCGTACGCCGACATGCGAGTCGCCCTTGATGATGATGCGCCTGACTCCAAGCACGATGGTGGCCTTGAGCCCGGCGATGAGTCCCTCATACTCAGCAATGTTGTTGGAGACCTTGTCGGTGCGCCCGAAGTAGAGCTGCACTGCGTAGTAAAGCTTGTCGCCTGTGGGTGTAGTGAGAACCACCCCAGCCCCCGCGCCCTGGCGCGCGAAGGCCCCGTCGAAGTGCATGCTCCACCCTCCAGAGGTAGCCTCCTCGGGCAAGGACGACTCCTCCTGGGGCTCGCCCTGACGCGTGTCCATCTACTCCACCGCGAAGTCCGCCAAGGCCGCGCCCTTGATGGTCCTAGTGGTGAGGAACTCTAGCTCGAAAGGCTGCAGCTCGATGTTCCATTCGGCGACGCGACCGGTGGCGTTTGGGCTCCGCAGGACTTGCTCTAGCGGGTAGGAGGAGATCACTCTGACTGGGTGACCTTGGAAGTGGTGGCGCAGCTTCCTGGAGGCCATGAGGAGCACCAGGAGGAGTTTCTGCTGCATGGGGTACCGTTCACGTGCGTCTCGCAGCACCGTACTGACGAAGTAGATGGGGTGCTCGACGAGGCGCGTGACCGTGGTATCCAAGTTGTGCTCACCGAGGGGCAAAGGCTGCTACGCCGCGGAGGCCTTCGGAGGGGGCGCCACGGGGGCCTCCGGAGGCTGAGCTCCAGAGGCCTCCTGAGGGGACACGGGGGCCTCCGGAGGGGGCCCCTCGGCAGGCGCCGGCAGGGTCTTGAGGGGCTCCAGCGATGTCGGCCTAGTGGGAACCAGGGTACCACGGCCCGTCTGCCGCTGGCCCGAAGGAAGACGCTTGGGCCGGCCCATGAGGGTGGCCTTGCCTCAGCCACTCCGGAGGAAGCCGCCTCGTGAGGCCCCTCGCCGCCAGTCCAGGCCCTGCCGAGGCCGCCCAGCACCGGGTCGCCTCGCGAGGCTCCCCTCGTGAGGCCTCCCCATGGGGCAGATCGTACGGCGTCGGCCGCAGGGCTCCGCGCCCAGCACATGGGTGACGACCCGCTGTCAGGATACGGACAGCGGGGCATGACCGAGCCCAGCTTCCATTCTGGTGATAAGGGAGCAGTGGCATCTGCCTCCCCCAAAGCAAGTCCCAAAGGTTTTCCTCTTTGGTGAAAGAAGATCAGGACGGATCGGCGCGCCAGGACGCAGGTCATCGCCATGCCCACCGAGGCGTCACGAGGAGCTACTTTATCAGGCGGAGACCGCCTTTAGTCGGGATAAGCCTGTGCCCTGTGGCTACCCTTTCCCGCTCATATTTTTGGGGAAGAGGACCAAGGCACTACAAAAGGGATAGGGCCGCTTCCATGTAAGGGGGTCGACCCATTCTCCCCCTCACCTCATGTACCTCGAGCCACAAGCTCTCCATTACAGAGCAATCCAACACAGGCAGGAGTAGGGTATTACACCGCACGGTGGCCCGAACCTGGGTAACGCGCACGTCCCCATCATGTCCGGTGAGAGCCAGTGAGCCCGTCGTGATCCCGCCATAGTTGCCGTCGTGTCGTAGGTTGCCAAGCAAAGTCCCCCCAGAGTTCGAATCCTAAGTTCTTGAAGAAGTTTCTTGGACGCAGATCGTAGACTCCGACATTTGGCACGCTAGGAAGGGGGGCTTGCCGTCTTCGCGCCTTTGACCTCGACGCCAGCATCGACATGGACAACGCCGCCGCTCGCCAGGAACGTGCCGCGCGCCGAGCCGCCGCCAGGGTCCGCACGGCACCCGCCGTCCGCGGTGCCCCTGGGAGGCGCCCTCGCGCTGCCACCGAGCCTGTTGGGGAGCGCGTGGCCTCCTCCGCCCACCCGTCGGTGAACGAGCAGGTGCACGGCCGCCCCGCCGCCACCTCCTCGCTCGCGCGTCGCGATCCTCCCACTCCACACGCCGCACTGCTCATGGCGCAGGAGCTGCTGCACTACCGTCTCACGGAGGACGGCTACGACACCTGGCTTGGGTGCATCACCGAGCTCGTCAACGCCACGCGCGATGGACAGTCGCCCTCCCGTTCCCTGCCTGCTCTGCCGTCCCGCGCCGACCGGGCCGAGCGCGACGCGCCTCCTCCTCCTTCGGACCACGACGTGGCCGAGGGCCGCCCCGCTACGCGCACCCCGGAGCCGTCCCGCGGCTCACTCGCGCCGGAAGGTGATGGCGATAGCTGCCAGATTGTCCACCGCACGCCCCCGGACACGCGCGTGGCCCTCGAGAAGGCGTGCAACCGCCAGGACCACATCCTCCATGACATCACCATGGCAGGGCACCAGAACCGCGTAGCCCTCGACGGTGGAGCCGTCACCAACAGGGGCTACCTGGCCCTCGCCCCCGAGCTACGTCATGTGGTGTGGCCCGAAAAGTTCAAGCCAGAGCTCCCTCAGCGCTACGACGGTACCGCTAACCCCACAGAGTTCCTCCTGCTCTACACCATCAGCATCCAGGCCGCGAGGGGGGATCACCGGGTCATGGTGAACTGGTTCCCCATGGCCCTCAAGGACGCTGTGCGCTCGTGGCTCATGAACCTCCCTGAGGCGTCCATCTCTTCGTGGGAGGACCTGTGCAAGCAGTTCGTCGCCAACTTCAAGGGCACGAGCGACCGTGCCCTCACGCTCAACGACCTGCGGAATGTGCGCCAGCGCCCTGGCGAGCCCCTTCACAAGTTCATCCAGCGCTTCAGCCAAGTGCGCCACAAGATCCCAAAGGCCTCTGACGCCGCGATCGTCTCCGCCTTCACCAATGGCGTCACGGACGTGAAGATGCGCGAGAAGCTCTTGATCAGGGATGAGCTTGACTCCGCGGCAGAGTTGTTCATCCTCGCCGACCGTTGCACCAAGGCTGAGGAGGGACGCCTCTTCCTCCACAATGACATCGACGCTGAGCCTGACGAGGCAAAACCCAAGGGCAAGGACACCAAGCATAAGGGCCCTGCCGTGCTTGCGGCGGAGCAGGACTACAAGCGCGGCCACGACCGTGGTGAGGCCAGGAAGGACGACCGTCCTTTCTGCGCCTACCACAACATGAACTCCCACAGCACAGAGGACTGCCATGAGCTCAAGGTGCTTCACGAGGGCCGCACCGAGCGCCGCGGCAGCCGCAAGGAGTGCGGCAAGGGCGGCGGCGGCAGCGGAGGTGGACGCTGGGGCGACAACCACAACAATGGCGCCGACGACAACAACCGTCAGGGCTGGCAGAACCAGCCGCGGTAGGCTGACCCTTAGGCCAACGCCGTCCCAATACGCGCCAATGACTCTGAGGGTGTCCTGGACTAGGGGGTACTCGGGCTGCCGGCCTATCTCTCGTAGGCCGGGCTGGTGGGCCGCTCTCTACTCATCGATGGAAGGCCGGATTGTGGGCGACCACGTGTAACAGAAAGGAAACCTCCGAAGACTTGGCGTCTCCTCCAAGGAATAATTGGCGTGGCTGGCATGTTTATCCCCTAATGGTAATGGACTATATGTAACCCTAGGATCCTCTGGTGTCTATATAAACCAGAGGATTTAGTCCATAGAGGATCATCATATCCATTGCCTACGGTTTAGCCCATCCGATCTCGAGGTAGATCAACTCTGTAACCTTCATACAAACATATCAATACAATCAACCAGGACATAGGGTATTACCTCTTCGAGAGGGCCTGAACCTGGGTAAATCGCTGTCTCTACGCTCCCTGTTACCCATTGATTCCTAGACCTACAGTTTGGATACCCTACCCGAGATCTGCCAGTTTTGGTACCGACATTGGTGCTTTCATTGAGAACTCCATCGTGGGTCACCAAGGATCAATGGCACGCCGTCCCCGGACAGCTCTTCCGCGATGGAATCCGCAGCGGGGACATCTTCGTCCCCGGACAGCTCTTCAGCGATGGAATATGCAGCGGGGACATCTTCGTCCCCGGACAGCTCTTCTCTTTAGCGATGGAATCCGCAGCGGGGACATCTTCGTCCCCGGACAGCTCTTCGCCTTCGTCAGCATTGTGCTGCACGCCGATCCGGCCGGTCACCTTGACCGGGTCGGTAGCTTCGCCCCTGAGCAGGAGATCAGGTTCGGCAGCCTTGAGTACGTCGCCAATGCTTGAGGCGATCTAGTCTTTACTGGATTCTCGGCTTTACCCGAGGAGCCTACAAATCCCGAGGCCTTGACCTCGGATTCCCTTCCCATCCCTATCTCCGAGGCGGGCCTTAGTTCGGATCCGGAATTGTGTTCGGATCCAACCCCAACGCCGGAAAACCAAGGGTCACCCTTGGCCGAACACATTCACAGTATCGGCATGCCGGAGCTCGACTCCGACGGACGCCCGAACGTGAATCCGGTTGACCTCTCGTTTTTAAGCGAGATGTTAGATCGGATCCAGAGTATAACTATCGCGGATGGCCCGTCCTCGAACCAGGAGCAGGCCGGACAGGAAGCCGGCCGCGGGGAATTTTGCGTCCCACCCACCACCCACTTGGTAGCCACTGTCGAAGATTTAACCGACATGCTGGACTACGCCTCCGAGGAGGCTCACGACATGGACGAGGATATTGACGTCCCGCCCTATACGGCTCCTTTCCTAGCCACTTCCAACACTGGAAAGTGGACCGCCACCTCCACCTATGACGTTTACATGGTCGATACCCCCAAGGACGGCGACGGTCCCACCGAAGAACCGCCCAGACGCCGACGACGGCGAGCCAGAGGGCGGGGAAAGGGCAAGGAAGATCACACAGATACGAACGGCTCCGGAGATAACGAGACTCCGGACAACTTGGAGGAGCTCAGCGACAACACCCCTGAGCAGCACCACGATGCCCCTGAAGGGCACGAGAACCAGGGTGACCCCGAGGACCTCAAGGATTCCGAGGACAGTAATTACCTCCCTCCGTCCGAAGAGGAGGACAGCCTCGAACTCGAAGACTTCATCGTCCCAGAGGACCCCCTGGATCAAGAGAAATTCAAGCGGCAACTCATCGCCACCGCCCGAAGCTTGAAGATGAAACAACAACAGCTACAAGCCGAACAGGATATGCTCAACGACAGATGGACGATGGTCCTAGCTGCCGAAGAAGGCCTTGACGATCAACGTCAGGGTCAATACAAGAGTTACCCACGGCGGCGCCTACTCCCAGAATTTGAGGATGAGGCCCTTGAGCCCATGCCTACCAGACGAACTCATGCAAACCAGCCCGATCGCCCCCCTCGAGGACGGGATAGACCGGCTATGGAAACCGAACTCCCACTCGCACCCCCTCGAGGACGGGACAGGCCGGCCGTGGAAGCCAAACTCCCACCCGTCCCCCCTCGAGGACGGGATAGGGAGGCCAGGGAGGCCGAATACCCACCCGCAACTCCTCGCCGAGCAGGCAAAGACCCGGTTCAACCGGATGACCGATACGATCTGCGCCATGACCTGAACGCCCGAGGGATCCAGTCCAGATCTATCTACGGATCTACAGGACATGCGCCCGCTGGACGAGACGGATACCAAGCCTGGCACGACAGGAACGATAGAGCTCGGGAACAGCACCATGCCCGGATGACAACCAATCTTCGGCGCGATGTGGCCCGGGCCAGGGGCGCCGCACACCCAATCTGCTTCACCGACGAGGTGATGCAGCATCAGTTCCCCGAGGGTTTCAAACCCGTCAATGTAGAATCCTACGATGGAACAACTGACCCAGCTGTGTGGATTGAGGATTTTCTCCTCCACATTCACATGGCCCAAGGAGATGACCTCCACGCCATCAAGTACTTACCATTGAAACTCAAGGGACCAGTAAGGCATTGGCTGAACAGCCTACCCGAAAACTCCATCGGGAGCTGGGAAGAGCTCGAGGATGCATTCCAAGCTAACTTTCAAGGCACTTATGTTCGGCCACCGGACGCCGATGACCTGAGCCATGTCATTCAGCAGCCCGGGGAGTCAGCCTGGCAATTCTGGAACCGGTTCTTGACCAAGAAGAACTAGATCGTCGACTGTCCGGATGCCGAAGCGATTGCGGCATTCAAACACAGTATCCGGGACGAGTGGCTCGCCCGCCAACTCGGCCAGGACAAGCCGAGAACAATGTCGGCCCTTATCTCCTTAATGACCCGCTTTTGCGCGGGTGAGGATAGCTGGTTAGCTCGTCGAAGCAACCACCCCGAAGACCTCGGAACTTCAGAGGTCCGGGACGGAAACGGGAAGCCCCGGCGCAATAGGAACAATAAGCGCCGGCACTCAAACAACGGCGGTGAAGCCGATGACGTAGCAGTAAACGCCGGATTCAGCGGCTCAAAATCGGGATCGCGGAAAAGACCCTCTAAAGGGAACCGCGACGACCCATCTGCATTGGATAGAATATTGGATAGGCCTTGCCAGATTCACGGCACCCCAGACAAGCCCGCTAACCATACCAACCGAAACTGTTGGGTAATCAAACAGGCCGGCAAGGTCACCGCCGAAGAACAGGGCAAGGGCCCCCGGAGCGAGGACGACGACGAACCTCGCGGGCCGAACAATGGAGGCCAAAAGCCGTTCCCTCCAGAGGTCAAAACTGTGAACATGATCTACGTCACGCATATACCGTAGAAGGAGCGGAAACGTGCACTTCGGGATGTCTACGCCTTAGAGCCGGTAGCCCCGAAATTCAGCCCGTGGTCGGCTTGCCCGATCACTTTCGACCGTCGAGACCATCCGACCAGTATACGCCATGGAGGAACGGCGGCTCTGGTGCTCGACCCCATCGTGGACAGATTTCACCTCACCAGAGTCCTTATGGACGGAGGTAGCAGCCTCAATCTGATTTACTTAGATATAGTGAAGAAAATGGGGATCGACCCGTCAAGAATCAAACCCAGCAACACCACCTTTAAATGTGTAATCCCAGGTGACGAGGCACGCTGCTCGGGATCTGTGACATTGGAAGTAGTCTTCGGCTCGCCCGATAACTTCCGAAGCGAGGACTTGATCTTCGATATTGTCCCCTTCCGCAGCGGTTACCACGCACTCCTCGGCCGGACCGCGTTCGCCTGCTTCAACGCCGTCCCGCACTATGCATACCTTAAGCTCAAGATGCCAGGACCAAAGGGCGTTATTACCATCAACGGTAATACCAAGCGCTCGCTCCGAACAGAGGAACACAGGGCCGCTCTAGCCGCCGAAGTCCAAGTCGCCGGAGAGGCGTCGCAAGTCCAGTCTACTGCCAAGACACCGGACGCACGCAAGCGCACCCGAGCTGCAGCCTCGGAGCACTCCCATGCTCACCCCAAATAGGGGTACGCGCCCCACAGCACGGCCCACCTAGTCGCACAATACGTACCTTGAGTACACAATTTCGCGCTCAAAATACCATGAGCAGCTGTTGGGACACATCAAACAAAGGCCGAAAGCTCGGTTCGACCGAATAATGTCCAATAGATGTCTTCCAATTAACATCGACCACAGGCACCATCTAGGGCCTGATCAGCGTCAAACTGATATCCCACGGCGACTTCTCAAAACCCTTCCCCAAGGGCTCGTTCGCCGAACTTTACTACCTCTGCCGAACATACGGACGACAGCTCCACTCACACGGAAGCTTCTTAAAGAGCAAAGGCGCAGACGTGCAGCAGGGCGTAGTAGGGACGTCAAACCAGTCATGAAGGCCCTGTGTAAACCTTTACTCTAATGTATTTATTTCTTCAAAAGTATCTATAAAAGTTACTTTGGCAATCCGGATTGTACGGTTGGACGTCACACATACAAAGGAAATAAAGACCAATTTTTCTCCGGTACTTGTGCCAGGCATTCGCGTTTGCACATTCCTTTCTGCCTTTTTAAGGCCGAAGTAAACTATCATGATACATCGTTTTTTTTAACCGGCTAATAGACCGGGGGCTCGAACATAAATCTTGCCTCAAACTTTGTCCTAGCACCTACTTTTATTTCATGTGCTCGGCGTCATGGATATTGCACTATATGAATCAGTTCTGAATTGCGTCTTTGGTCAATAGTTGGGTTGCCCGGCTCCTGTGTTTACCCTCTTACGTTCCGCACTGTTCGGCTAAGAGGGTAAAGGGAGAACCACTGCGATTGTACTTCTAGCTAGCCTGGTCAAGTACCTCAGTGGAGAAAGCCGAAAACTGACTGTCACAATGAGCGAGAACTGGTCGGCGATCCGATGACTCGTGTCAAACCAAAAATTGTTGGAGGTTAGTCCGTGTTAAATGAAGGGTTCTCTGTTACAGAAACCATGTGATGATGGTATCAACCGCGGCTTGTCCGAATATCACAAACACTGGGGGCTCGTCACCAGCCCCCACAGTCAAGCTCCTTTGGCTAAGTGAAAGCACTAAAACAACATAGTCTGATTGCCTGGTTTTCCGTACATACAACCGCCTCCGGGCACCGAGACGTCGGCTAAGGGTTCAAGAATCACGAGAAAACACCCCATGCAGTATCTGCAAGGGGGCTGAAGCGGACGACTGGTAACTTTCAGTTTACAAACGGCCGCACAGGAGTCAAAATTGACATAAGCAGGCACTCTATTCACAGCCAAACATCTTGCATTACAATAAAACATAAGTTTCAACTCCTTGGTTACAAGGAAACTAAATCTACTCATAGATTACATCATTCGAGCACTGGGCCTCTACAGCCTGATCACCTTCCATTATGATAGGAAAGTATTGCTCGGGGCGCCTATGCTCCTTCCCTGGCGGCGGAGGTCCGGTGGCCATCTCGGCTGGCTTTATCTTCGGCCAATGTACCATTGTTTTGCTGAAGGCCATCCGAGCCCCCTCAATGCATGTGGAGCGCTTCCAGGCGTCGATCCGGGAAGTGGCATTGTACAGCCTCTGTACCAGACCGAAGTAGCTGCTCGGCAGCGGCTCCGACGGCCATAACTTGACGCAGTGGTCCTTCATCGCCGGCTCCGCCATCCGATGCAGCTCCATCAGCTGCTTCATCTGGTTGTTGAGGAGGGGAGGGTGTTCGGGCGCCTGAAATTGCGCCCAGAATAGCCTCTGCTCGGCCCGTCCCTCCTGAGCGGCGAAGAACCTGGCCGCGTCCGCCGCACTCTTCAGGAGGTCCGCAAAGGCGCCTGGGGAACGCCATACTCGCGTGAGCAACATGAATCTGTTACCTCCAAATATACTTTGCAGCAAGTACGGCTTACAACCGCAATGAGCCTAACTTGGCGGAGCTCCTCTTGGCAGCCGCACGCCTCTGTCCGCGCTTCCTTGGCCACCACAGCCAATGAGGCCAGCTCGGCGGCCTGCTCCTTATTCTTCTGCTCGAGGGCCTCAGACTTTGTGACGGCATCCCCGAGCTCTTGCTGCACTTCCAGTACCCTGGCCTCATGCTTCTGACTCGTGGTTCGCTCCATAGCCGGTTCGGCAGCCGCTTTCTCGGCCGCCGACCTCTGCTCCGCCGCTTCCAGCTGAGCCGTCTTTAGTGCGGCCTTGAGGTTTTCCACCTCTGCGGAGGCAGCTATCGTAACATCAGTTAAATCCGTTAGGATACTTCGAACCCTGCTTACGAAACAATGGCTGTATTCAACCTTACAGCTCGGACTTACCTTGCGCCTTGTCGAACCTCTTGTTTACCAGGCTCAGGTCGTCCTCGGAGCTCTTCAGCTTCCGATTCAGCTCGACCAACTCTTCGGCGTTGGTGGCTGCGGCCGATGATGATGCCTGCGTCGAGTCCGATGTCTTCCTCCTCGGCCGGCCAATCTTTCTGCGGCTCGAACAGCGCCCTCCACAGCTGAGCGTGGGAGGTGCGGAAGAAGTTGCGCACGGTGGCCGGGTCTTCAGACTTGTAGGCCCACATGGGGGAGGCCCTCTCCTGGCATGGGAGGATTCGGCTTCCGAGCATGATCTGGATCACGTTGGGCAGCTCGACGCCCTGCTCTATCATCTTGGCGATCCAGCTCTGCAGCTGCGCCACCTCCTTGTTCACCCCCCAGTCGAGGCCCTTCTTGGTCCATGAGACCAGCCTCATAGGGGGTCCGGATCGGAAGGCCGGAATCGCCCCCCAATCCGCGCTCCTTGGCTCGGTGATGTAGAACCATTCCTTCTGCCAAACCTTGACAGTCTCGATAAAGGTGCCCTCTGACCACTCCACTCGGGGGAGCTTGCTGACCATTACGCCCCTGCAGTCCGCCTGCTAACCGCCGACAATCTTCGGCTTGACGTTGAAGATCTTCAGCCACAGGCCGAAGTGTGGCCAGACACGGAGAAAAGCTTCACAAATGATGATGAAGGCCGAGATGTGGAGGAAGGAGTTCGGCGCGAGATCATAGAAGTCAAGCCCGTAGAAGAACATGAGACCCCTGACGAAGGGGTGAAGGGGAAATCCCAAACCTCGGAGGAAGTGGGGGATGAACACCACCCTCTCGCCCTGCCGCGGCGTGGGGATGACCTGGCCGGCCTCTGGAGCACGGTGGGCGATGTTGGCGGGGAGATATCCCGCGCCCTTCAACTCCATGATGGCACTCTCGGTGACGACGGACGCCTCCCACTTGCCTTTGGACCTGGAGCCCGCCATTGCTAGATCGAACGGGCGGCTAGAAAGGTTCTTGGAAGGGAGAGCGGATCTGGGCGCTGGAGCTCGAAAGATGGGGGAGGCGATGGCGAAGGGGGGAAATGAGAAGCGCACGAAAGGAACGAAGGCTGTGCCCCTTTAATGGGCTCTAAAACCCCCGGTCCCTTTACTGCGCCGCAGTCCTCGCCATTTCCCCATGTAACCGTGCCATGATACACGTGTGGGGTGAGGCGGGTTATTGATCATATCCCTTGAAAATAGGACACGATCTCCATATCGATGGGACGTGCCAATGAAAACTGCCTTGAACCGCGAATCAAGTTTTTCATAAACCAACTCGCGGTCGCGGAAAGGTGTGACCCTTCAGTAAAAGTTGTCAGATGAGGACACTATTCACACCAAAGCAACTAGCCTTCGGGGCTAAGTTATTAGTATACTTCGTTACCGAGGTATAGTTCGGCGCATATACGACCGTTCAACGCTTGAGAATACAGTTCGGAGTGATACAGGCCTGTTACCGGTGTCATGAAAGAAAGGGAACTGGTCTACAAAGCCGCTGATGTTCAGCACCTACCTCGGCTTTGAAGACTAGTTCGGGGGCTACTGAGGGTGTCCTGGACTAGGGGGTACTCGGGCTGCCGGCCTATCTCTCGTAGGCCGGGCTGGTGGGCCGCTCTCTACTCGTCGATGGAAGGCCGGATTGTGGGCGACCCCGTGTATCAGAAGGAAACCTCCGAAGACTTGGCGTCTCCTCCAAGGAATAATTGGCGTGGCTGGCATGATTATCCCCTAATGGTAACCGACTATATGTAACCCTAGGATCCTCTGGTGTCTATATAAACCAGAGGATTTAGTCCATAGAGGATCATCATATCCATTGCCTAGGGTTTAGCCCATCCGATCTCGAGGTAGATCAACTCTGTAACCTTCATACAAACATATCAATACAATCAAGCAGGACGTAGGGTATTACCTCTTCGAGAGGGCCTGAACCTGGGTAAATCGCTGTCTCTACGTTCCTTGTTACCCATTGATTCCTAGACCTACAGTTCGGATCCCCTACCCGAGATCTGCCGGTTTTGGTACCGACAGACTCCCCTCCCGCCGAGAACGCTGGGGGCTACCAAGAGCCCCGTAGGGTGGCCTGCATCCTCGGCGGGGCCCAGGCCCCTCCGTCCAACCGCCACTTCAAGCAGTTCTCTCGGGAGGTGAATGCGGCCCTCCCGGCGCTCGAGTTCGCCGGCCGCCTGAAGTGGTCTGAGTTCCCCATTGCCTACGACGCCCGCGACCACCCAAAGTCCACGAAGGCCATGGGCGCCGTCCCCTTGTTGTGCACCCCCACTATCAGCAACGTCGCGGTCACCAGGACCCTCATCGACAGAGGTGCTGGCCTCAATGTGATCTCCATCGAGACCTTCGAGACGCTGCAAGTGCCCTACGAGCGCCTGATGCCCACCAGGCCCTTCTCGGGCATCACCGACGGCTCCACTGTCCCCCTGGGGCAGGTGCGCCTTCCCGTCACCTTCGGCACCCGCAAGAACTACCGTACGGAGTTCACCGTCTTCGATGTGGCTCACATCAGCCTGCCTTACAACGCCATCTTGGGCTACCCGACGCTCACCAAGTTCATGGCCGCGACCCACCATGCCTACGGCCTCGTTAAAATGCCCGGCTGCAGCGGTACCCTCACCGTTCGCTGCGACGAGAAGGATGCGCTGCAAACCCTCGAGCACGCCTACAAGACTGCCTCCGTCACGTACCCGGCCGATGAGGACGTGGCCGGGACGGCTGAGGAGACGCCCATGAAGAAGAAGCCCCTGCTCTCTTAGGAGCGGGTCGAGCCCAAGAAGGCATCGCTGGATGGGGGCGAAGCAGGCCCCTCCCTCGCCGCCAGCGGTGGGCCCTCCCCCAAATAGGAAGGCGCGCTCGTCACCTTCCTCCGGGCGTGCCTTGATGCGTTGGCTCGGACAGCATCAGGCGCGCCCAGCCTACCGAGGGAGGTGATCGAGCACCACTCAGCCGCGTGCTGGAGCGCGTGGCCCGTCAAGCAGAAGGAACGGCGTCAGGTGCCCGAGAAGCAGGAAGTCAACAAGCCCCAGGATGCTGGAATCGCACGAGAAGCCCCCCACCCCAAGTGGATCGCCTGCCTCACCCCCGTCGCCAGGCCGCGCGATAGCATGCGCATGTGCGTCGACTTCATCGCCCTCAACTAGGCTTGCCCCACAGGCCCCTTCCCTCCTCCGCGCATCGCCGCAGGCTCGCCCTGGCTCATGCGTATGCCGTTCGGCCTGGAGGGTGCTGCAGCCACCTTCGCGAGGCTGATGCACATGAACCTAGAGTCCCACATCGCAAGGAATATAGAGGTGGTTAACACTCGCTCACTGGCCCACCGTGGCCCCACTCATGTCGGAGGCGGGTGTTCCGGTACCAAACACATGGAACGCCCACCATCACCGTAAGTTCTATCCGTGCCGCACGGATACGAGCGACATGGAGCTGTACACGCTACGGGGCTCTCTCTACCCACGTTGCCTTCGGCACGTGAGAGCTCCTTCACACTCTCGTGGAAGCCCCATGCTCAGCGCTGGCGGATGCCCCATGCTCCGCACTGGCGGCCTACTTGAGGGGCCCTCGGCCGTCACATCCTCAAGCTGACCCATGTCGAACACGGCAGCATATATCTTTCTGTTAAATGAACCTGCTTCATGCATCAGTAAAGCTTATTTCCTCCAAAACCCTGTGTGCTCACAGCCGCGGGGCGCGCGCTCATGATCTCACCCGTGCCTGTCACGCGAGCGGGGGCTGGGCACGGTGTCTGTGCTCAGGTCAGTCCTAGCAGCACCGAAAAACCCAAGCGACTGAGCTCTGGCTCACGGGGCTGCTCCCGTGCACATCACCTCACCAGGTCCTTGGTGCTCTTGTCTCCTCGCGTAACACCCACAGGCGACCTCGCGACCGCGCCCTGCTGCACTATTTGCAAAAACTTGCCAGTTTCCCTGGTGCAGGATACGAAGGCCTCAGGAGCCCCCCTTGGGAGGCGCCGCGAGCGGCGTCCTGCGGGCGGAAGGCCTCACGAGGGACTGCGCCTCGTGAGCCGCGCCCTGCGAAGGACTCGCCCCAAGCTGCACGCCTCGAAGGAGCTAAGTCTAAAGCACCCCTCGGGTCTTTTTCCCTCTCGTTTCTCTCTCGTGGCATCCTGATTTCCTTGGCACGAGCCGCCTACGCGTCAAGGGGGGGACCCTGAGCATCGCGCCTCAGGGACTCCTACCAGCCCTAAGAGCCCTACACCCTCTGGCCTTGCCGAGCGCACGCTCTGGGCATACCAGCAACTGTTGTAGCTTGCCTCGGGGGCTGGGTCCCAGTGACATAGGGCACGAAGGCAATGTAAAAGGGAAATAAGGGCCTCAGGAGGAAAACGAAGACACACGAATTATTAAGTGCTTACAGCAAAAGTACCATGCAAATGTTTTCACGCCCCCACGGGGCCACGTCTACCCTATTATAGCAACAGGTCAAGGAGAATTCAGGCGCATGAGGCGCCGCCGTCGCCGCTCCCACCGCCGTCGCCGCCGCTGACCTTAGGCTCGAAGGTGTACAGCCCGACGAAGCCGGCCACGTGCTCCCTCACAGCTTCCTCGAGGGTTTCACGGAGCTCTACCGGGACAGGGGTCAACACCCCTCCGAAGTCAAAGCGATCATCGAGGCGGATGAGGTTGCTGAAGAGTCGCGTTGTCGCCTGGGTCAGCAGGTCGCGGCACGCTTCCTCAATAGTGGCATCCGTGTCCAGCAGCCGCTTCTTTAGGTCATCAACCTCAGCCTGGAGATCGTCCCGCTTGGCCGCGAGGCACCTCTGCTCGTCGAGAGCGGCCTGGGCGGCCGCCAGCTCACGCTCCTTCGCCAGTAGGCGCTCCCGCTCTGTCTCCTGCGCGGACGCAGATGCCGCGAGCTCACGTTCCCGGGTCTTGGCGTTCGCCTCGCGGGTAGCGACCGCCTCCTGGGACCTAAGGACCTCCTCCTCACACTTCGGGAGCTCTGTTTCACGGGACACGAGCCGGCACTCGAGGGCCTCCGCAGCCTCCTCCCGTGTCTTGAGCCGGCTCTCACGCGAGGCAGCCTGCTCCTGTAATGTCTTCTCATAGGCATCTGCCTCCTCCCTCCACCGCTTGGCCTCCTGGGCATCTTCGAGGGCCTTCGCGAGGGACGCCTGGGCCTCTTTGGCGAGCTGCTCGCGCTGCGCCTGCGCCTCCTCGTCCCGCTGGCGGTCAAGCATCGCCGCCTCATGAAGCTGGCTCCACCCCTCCGCCAGCTTCCGCCGCTCCTCCGCGCAGAGCTCCACCTCCTTCCTGAGCTCACCTTCGAGGGCCTCGAGGGCCGCCTTGATGCTGTTGATGGCCCCACTCCAGGGCGCGGTACCGCTCTCCCCCAGCACCAAGGCGCGACTCGCCTGGGCCTCCTCATCGCCTGCTGGCGTCGGCGGACGGGAGGGCACAACTTCGAGCCCCTTCGGCGGCACCATGGCATCGCCCCCGGCAGGGGTCACGCTCGCCGTCTGGCGCGGGGGGGCCCGGGATGGCCACCTCCGGCGCCAGAGGCATCACCCCGCGCTCTGGTACCGCCCTGAACACTTCAAGGTCCGGCGGGTGCCCGGGCCCGGAGTTGGCTCCCGTGAGGGCTGTAGTGGCCTCCGCCGTAGCAGGCGTGGTGCGCTGAGGAGGGGTCGGCGCTTCGCCCCCTTCCCCACCATCTCGACACCGGTGACGAGGGCCGCCTTGGGAGGCGCCAGTGTGGTCACCTCACCACCTCCCGCCGGTCTCGCTGCCACGGCAGCCGAGGCGGTGTTCAGAGGAGGGGAGGGCCCCTCGACCTCGGCCTTCCTCCTCTTGGTCTTCTCCTTCTCCTCGGTGGCTAGCTCGGGGCTCCTGCCCAGGCAAAAACTCGTCAGGGCCGCAGCAGCCAGGAAGCTGGGACCGATAGGAGGGGGCGGATGAACTTACTTGTCCTTGGGGTTCCAGTTCCTCTTCTTCCACTCCCTGATGGCACCGCTACTGCTACTGCCTCCCTCACGCAGTGCGCCTGGGCGGCCACCTGAGGGCGCAGCGCGAGTCTCATCGGGGTCGGCGGCCACGGTGGTCCCCTCCTCCCGCTCCTCGTGGGGCTCGTCGATCTCCGCGGCATCGTCTCCTCCCTCCCTCGCCGGCACAGGCCTGGCCGGCACAACGTGAAACGCGTCCCCGTCGTCGCCCCCGTCCTCGCCCAGTCGAAGTCGACGACGCGCCGACGGAGACGGAGGAGGTGGCGGGGATGATTCCTCACTGCTCTCCTTCTCGGAGTCGGAGGCCTCGTGGTCGCCCGAGGCAGACCCCGTCTCCGAAGAATCCTCGAGAAGCTCCTCAGGCTCCTCGAGATCCATCCGGACTAGCCCCCACTGGTCGAACTGGGGCATCACTGCGACCGGCTCAGCCTTGTTGGACCAGCGGTGCACCGGGCGTGCATCATGAGGCATATCCTCTGCCTCCCCTAGAAACAAAACTTCCCAAGCGTCGGCCACGGCTTCGGCCGAGAGGGACTCCCGTGCCAGCCTGATCTGGTCTTCGGCTCCGGTGATGTCCCACACCGGGTGCGAGCGCTTCTACAGGGGCGCGATGCGGCGGCGGAGGAATTCCTTGGCAATCATGCCCGCCGTGAGCCCAGCCTCGCGCAGCTCCGCCAGCCTCGCCAGGATCGGCCTCAGGGCAACTTCGCCAAGGTTCTTGTGCTCCCAGCGGGGAATCTTCTCAGCCGGCTCGGTAGGGATCGCCAGGAGAGGACTGGTCTGCTGGGCATCAACGTAAACCCAGCGCGACCTGAAGTTCTCCACCTTCTTCAAGATCTTCATGTCGATGAAGACCTTGCGCATCTCATCATTGATGCGGAAGGAGGCGCCTCCGGAGCGGTGGTTTCCCGAGGAGAAAACCCGCAGGCTGTAGAAGGTCCGGAAGAGCGCCACGGACGGCATCACTCCCAGGAAGGCCTCGCAGAGGTACACGAAGAGAGCAAGGACGCGGATGGAGTTGGGATGAAGGTGGAAAAGACAAATCTCATAATGCTCAAGGATGGCATAAAGGAAGTCGGAGAAGGGCGGCACCAGCCCGGCGAAGAGCGAGTGGAAGAAGACGGGGATTACCGTGGGGCTGAGGTCGCGCCGTGGGTGCGAGCCCGGCCAGATCTCGGCGGCGCCTCCCTCGAAGTGCGCGGAGGCCAACAGGGGCCGGGCCCTGGCTAGCCCGTTCTCGTTGATGGTGGCCGGCAGCAAGGCCGGACCAAGCTCCGCCGCCGGGGAGCTCTTGCTGGAGGAGGCCTCAGCGGTCGCGGGTTTCTTGCCTGGGGCCATGGAGGAGGAGAGATTGGAAGTTGGAGGAGGAGAAACAGAGGAGCTGCTCATGCGAGATGAAGGGCGAGATGGGGACGAAGAGCAATGACGTGCCTGTGCCCCGCGCGGGCAGGCTTTATCACCAAGACAACGGTTACCGAGGCGTCGTGGGGAGTGGGGGCGTCTCACCCCCGCACAAGCCGCCACGCGTCACCTCTGGGCCCGGCAGCTCAGTGGGCCCCGCGGCGTTTCATCCCTAACGGGCGAAATGTGCGCGCCGCGGGCCCGGGGGCTACTGTCGGCCCAGTGGGAACCAGGGTACCATGGCCCGTCTGCCGCTGGCCCGAAGGAAGACGCTTGGGCCGGCCCCTAAGGGTGGCCTTGCCTCAGCCGCTCCGGAGGAAGCCGCCTCACGAGGGGCAAGCCTCGCGAGGCCCCTCGCCGCCAGTCTAGGCTCTGCCGAGGCCACCCAGCACCGGGTCGCCTCGCGAGGCTCCCCTCGTGAGACCTCCCCATGGGGCAGATCATACGGCGTCGGCCGCAGGGCTCCGCGCCCAGAGCATGGGGGACGACCTGCTGTCAGGATAAGGACAGCGGGGCATGACCGAGCCCAGCTTCCATTCTGGTGATAAGGGAGCAGTGGCATCTGCCTCCCCCAAAGCAAGTCCCAAAGGTTTTCCTCTTTGGTGATAGAAGATCAGGATAGATCAGCGCGCTAGGATGGAGTTCATCACCAAGCCCACCGAGACGTCACGAGGAGCTACTTTATCACGTGGAGACCGCCTTTAGTCAGGATAAGCCTGTGCTCCTGTCCCCCTTTGAATTGCCGCCCTGTGGCTACCCTTTCCCGCTCATATTTTTGGGGAAGAGGACCAAGGCACTACAAAAGGGACAGGGCCACCTCCATGTAAGGGGGTCGACCCATTCCCCCCTCACCTCGTGTACCTCGAGCCACAAGCTCTCCATTACAGAGCAATCCAACACAGGCAGGAGTAGGGTATTACACCGCACGGTGGCCCGAACCTGGGTAACGCGCGCATCCCCTTCGTGTCCAGTGAGAGCCAGTGAGCCCATCGTGATCCGGACGTAGTTGCCGTCATGTCGTAGGTTGCAAAGCAAAGTCCCCCAGAGTTCGAATCCTATGTTCTTGGAGAAGTTTCTTGGACGCAGATCCTAGACTCCGACAAGCGATGTCTTCGCGGGGGCGGCATCCATAGGCACAGGCTCGGCAAGCTTCCTCTTAACGCAGACTTGCTCCTCCCGCTCTGCCACAAGGGCCGTGCTGGCCGTTAGGGGAGTGGCCACCAAGTATAACAGCAGGCGCTCGCGTGGGCGCGGGGCGACCATGACGGGAGGGATCATGAGGTACCTTTTGAGATCCTCGAAGGCAGCATCGGCCTTGGGGGTCCACTTGAAGGGGCCAGACCTCTTCATGAGCTTGAAGAAAGGCAGAGCCCGCTCGCCGAACTTGGATATGAAGCGACTGAGCAAGGCCATGCATCTCGCTAGGCGCTGCATCTCCTTGAGGTTGCGGGGCGGCCGCATCTCCTTGATAGCCTTAATCTTCTCAGGGTTGGCCTCGATGCCGCGATGGTAGACCAGGAAACCCAGGAGCTTGCCAGAAGGGACACCGAAGACACACTTGGCGGGGTTGAGCTTGAGGTTGACCTTGCGCAGTTGGCGAAGGTTTCTGTCAGGTCCTCGATGAGAGTGCGCGCCTCGCGCGTTTTGATGATGATGTCGTCGACGTATGCCTCCGCGTTTCTCCCCATCTGGCACCCTAGGCAGATGTGCATCTGCATCTGGAAGGTAGCCCCCACGCTCTTCAGGCCAAAGGGCATGCACACGTAGCAGAACACTCCGCAGGGGGTGATGAAGGCGGTTTTCTCCTGATCCTCCTTTGCCATCTTGATCTGATGATAGCCTGAGAAGGCGTCCAGGAAGCAGAGCAGATCGCACCCGGCGATGGAGTCTACTATCTGGTCAATCCTGGGCAGCGGGAAGTGGTCCTTGGGGTAGGCCTTGTTGAGGTTGGTGAAGTCGACGCACATGCGCTTGCCGCCGTGCGGCTTGGCGACGACAACGGGGTTGGCGATCCACTCCGGGTGGAGCACTTCACGGATGATTCCGGCATCTTGGAGTTTCTTGACCTCCCCAATGACGAAGTCCTGCTTCTCGGGTGCCTGGTGTCGGTACCAAAACCGGCATATCTCGGGTAGGGGATCCGAACTGTAGGTCTAGGAATCAATGGGTAACAGGGAACGTAGAGACAGCGATTTACCCAGGTTCAGGCCCTCTCGAAGAGGGAATACCCTACATCCTGCTTGATTGTATTGATATGTTTGTATGAAGGTTACAGAGTTGATCTACCTCGAGATCGGATGGGCTAAACCCTAGGCAATGGATATGATGATCTTCTATGGACTAAATCCTCTGGTTTATATAGACACCAGAGGATCCTAGGGTTACATATAGTCGGTTACCATTAGGGGATAAACATGCCAGCCACGCCAATTATTCCTTGGAGGAGATGCCAAGTCTTCAGAGGTTTCCTTCTGATACACGGGGTCGCCCACAATCCGGCCTTCCATCGACGAGTAGAGAGCGGCCCACCAGCCCGGCCTACGAGAGATAGGCCGGCAGCCCGAGTACCCCCTAGTCCAGGACACCCTCAGTAGCCCCCTAACTAGTCTTCGAAGCCGAGGTAGGTGCCGAACATCAGCGGCTTTGTAGACCAGTTCCCTTTCTTTCATGACACCGGTAACAGGCCTGTATCACTCCGAACTGTATTCTCAAGCGTTGCTCGGTCGTATATGCGCCGAACTATACCTCGGCAACGAAGTATACTAATAACTTAGCCCCGAAGGCTAGTTGCTTTGGTGTGAATAGTGTCCTCATCTGACAACTTTTACTGAAGGGTCACCCCTTGCCACGACCGCGAGTTGGTTTATGAAAAACTCGATTTGCGGTTCGATGCAGTTTTCATTGGCACGTCCCATCGATATGGAGATCGTGTCCTGTTTTCAAGGGATACGATCAATAATCTGCCTCACCCCACGCGTGTATCATGGCACGGTTACATGGGGAAATGGCGAGGACTGCGGTGCAGTAAAGGGACCGGGGGTTTTACAGCCCATTAAAGGGGCACAGCCTTCGTTCCTTTCGTACGCTTCTCATTTCCCCCCTTCGCCATTGCCTCCCCCATCTTTCGAGCTCCAGCGCCCAGATCTGCTCTCCCTTCCAAGAACCTTTCCAGCCGCCTGTTCGATCTAGCAATGGCGGGCTCCGGGTCCAAAGGCAAGTGGGAGGCGTCCGTCGTCACCGAGAGTGCCATCATGGAGTTGAAGGGCGCGGGATATCTCCCCGCCAACGTCGCCCGCCGTGCTGCAGAGGCCGGCCAGGTCGTCCCCACGCCACGGCAGGGCGAAAGGGTGGTGTTCATCCCCCAGTTCCTCCGAGGTTTGGGATTTCCCCTTCACCCCTTCGTCAGGTGTCTCATGTTCTTCTACGGGCTTGACTTCCACGATCTCGCGCCGAACTCCTTCCTCCACATCTCGGCCTTCATCATCATTTGTGAGGCTTTTCTCCGGGTCCGGCCACACTTCGGCCTGTGGCTGAAGATCCTCAACGTCAAGCCGAAGATCGACAACGGTCAGCAGGCGGACTACGGGGGCGTGATGGTCAGCAAGCTCCCCCGAGTGGAGTGGCCAGAGGGCACCTTCATCGAGACCATCAAGGTTTGGCAGAAGGAATGGTTCTACATCACCGAGCCAAGGAGCGCGGATTGGGGGCGATTCCGGACTTTCGATCCGGACCCCCTACGAGGCTGGTCTCATGGACCAAGAAGGGCCTCGACTGGGGGGTGAACAAGGAGGTGGCGCAGCTGTAGAGCCGGATCGCCAAGATGATAGAGCAGGGCGTCGAGTTGCCCAACGTGATCCAGATCATGCTCGGACGCCGAATCCTCCCCTGCTAGGAGAGGGCCTCCCCCATGTGGGCCTACAAGTCCGAAGACCCGGCCACCGTGCGCAACTTCTTCCGCACCTCCCACGCTCAGCTGTGGAGGGCGCTGTTCAAGCCGCAGAAAGATTGGCCGGCTGAGGAGGAAGACATCGGACTCGACGCAGGAGGTATGAATGATTTTGTACTTATAACCGAACGGTTCCCCTTTGATAAGGTACTTAGCCCTTTCACTTCCGTCCGCAGAACTGGCTGAAGAAGGCCGAGCGGATCAACAGTCCGGCGCCGCTGCCAGAGGGGCCCAAGACACCCCTGCTGACGGCCATGTTGGCCGTGGAGCCATACGAGGCGCCGGAGAGGAAGGAAAACAAGAAGGATCAGAAGAAGGAGGCCGAGAGGGCCTTCGTTCCCGAGGACCCCCGGACACTAGATCCTGGGACACCCATGCTCCCTCCGCACAGGAGGAGGAGAAGGAGCAGGGAGAAGGGGAGGAAGATGATTCCTCCCGAACAGGGAAAAGGGCGGCGTCCGAAGACATCGAGGAGGAGCCGCTTCGCCCTCCGCTGAAGAGAGCATGCAGGGCCAAAGTGGCCCTGTCCGACCATAGCTCGGCTTCTGCCGAGGACTCTGAGCCCTCCGAAGAGGTGCCTCGGAGGATCCCCAGGGCCAAACCGCAGGCGCAAAGGTACGCATTCCAGTATCCTTGGAAGTGTTTTCGGCCGAACTAATCTCTATATCGATCACTGTTTGCTTTTGATATCGCAGCCCGCTACGCGACCTCCCCACCGACTGAGTCTCGGAGGGGGATTCTCCACCGGCCGCGTTGGTGGAGAGCGGGACCGAATCGCGCGCCTCGCGTCCCCCAATCGCCGAGGAGGCCAAGGAGGTCCTGTCGAGGAGGCCCCCCCCCCGTGCCGCACACAGGGGGAGGGGGCGACGCCATCATGGCCGAGGCGAACACCTCGGTCGCCGAAGACCAGGAGGGGAGGGCCCCTCTGGTTCATGAAGAGGAGGAGCCCGGACAAGCCAAGCTCTCTTCGAGGACGACTCCGGGGACGTCAAGGCGTCCAGAGTCCGGCGCCCCGGACTTCGAGAAAGAAGCCGAAGCGCCCCCGCCACCCCCGCCCGCATCAGAGCAGGCGTCGACCGGGTGGCGAGACGAGATGGAGGATGCTCTAACCAGCTCCTCTATTGCCGAGGAGCACCATGCCCTTATGGGTGCGGTGTTGCAAAGTCTTCGGTCCGTGGATAACGGACTGAAGGAGGCCTTTAGTGGCCTTCTTACCGGCTTCAAGGTGAGCAAAGTAATGCTTTTCCCTTAGAAAAAATCTTTTGTGTAAATGTATAGCCTCATACACAGTAGCCCCCGAGACGCTGACTGGATTGAGAAAAGCCTGTCAGAGGATCAAAAATCAATATCCCAGATACTAACGTGCGTAGAATTAAGCGCAGGCATCATCGTCGGCCGCAGCCACCAACGCCGAAGAGTTGGCCGAGCTGAATCGGAAGCTGAAGAGCTCCGAGGATGACCTGAGCCTGGTAAACAAGAGGTTCGACGAGGCGCAAGGTAAATCCGAGCTGTAAGTTTGAATACAGCCATTGTTTCGTAAGCAGGTTTCGAAGTATCCTAACGGATTTAACTGATGTTACGACAGCTGCCTCCACAGAGGTGGAAAACCTCAAGGCCGCACTAAAGACGGCTCAGCTGGAAGCGGCGGAGCAGAGGTCGGCGGCTATGGAGCGAACCAGTAGCCAGAAGCACGAGGCTAGGGTGCTGGAACTGCAGCAAGAGCTCGGGGATGCCGTCACAAAGTGTGAGGCCCTCGAGCAAAAGAATAAGGAGCAGGCCGCCGAGCTGGCCTCATTGGCTGCGGTGGCCTAGGAAGCGCGGACAGAGGCGCGCGACTGCCAAGAGGAGCTCCGCCAAGTCAGGCTCATTGCGGACGGTAAGCCGTACTTGCTGCAAAGTATATTTGGAGGTAACAGATTCGCGTTGCTCACGAGAGTATGACGTTCCCCAGGCGCCTTTGCGGACCTCCCGAAGAGTGCGGCGGACGTGGCCAGGTTCTTCGCCGCTCAGGAGGGACGGGCCGAGCAGAGGCTATTCTGGGCGCAATTTCAGGTGCCCGAACACCCTCCCCTCGTCAACAACCAGATGAAGGAGCTGATGGAGCTGCATCGGATGGCGGAGCCGGCGATGAAGGACCTCTGCGTCAAGTTATGGCCGTCGGAGCCGCTGCCGAGCAGCTACTTCGGTCTGGTACAGAGGCTGTACAATGCCACTTCCTGGATCGACGCCTGGAAGCGCTCCACATGCATTGAGGGGGCTCGGATGGCCTTGAGCAAAACAATGGTACATTGGTCGAAGATAAAGCCAGCCGAGATGGCCACCGGACCTCCGCCGCCAGGGAAGGAGCATAGGCGCCCCGAGCAATACTTTCCCATCGTAATGGATGGTGCTCGGGCAATAGAGGCCCAGTGCTCGAAGGATGTAATCTATGAGTAGATTTAGTTTCCTTGTAACCAAGGAGTTGAAACTTATGTTTTATTGTAATGCAAGATGTTTGGCTGTGAATAGAGTGCCTGCTTATGTTAATTTTGACTCCTGTGCGGCCGTTTGTAAACTGAAAGTTACCAGTCGTCCGCTTCAGCCCCCTTGCAGATACTGCATGGGGTGTTTTCTCGTGATACTTGAACCCTTAGCCGACGTCTCGGTGCCCGGAGGCAGTTGTATGTATGGAAAACCAGGCAATCAGACTATGTGGTTTTAGTGCTTTCACTTAGCCAAAGGAGCTTGACTGTGGGGTTTGGTGACGAGCCCCCAGTGTTTGTAATATTGGGACAAGCCGCGATTGATACCATCATCACATGGTTTCTGTAACAGAGAACCCTTCGTTTAAGACAGACTAACCTCCAACGATTTTTGGTTTGACACGAGTCTTCGGATCGCCGACCAGTTCTCGCTCATTGTGACAGTTAGTTTTCGGCTTTCTCCACTGAGGTACTTGACCAGGCTAGCTAGAAGTACAATCGCAGTGGTTCTCCCTTTACCCTCTTAGCCGAACGGTGCGGAACGTAAGAGGGTAAACACAGGAGCCGGGCAACCCAACTATTGACCAAAGACGCAATTCGGAACTGATTCATATAGTGCAATATCCACGACACCGAGCACATGAAATAAAAGTAGGTGCTGGGACAAAGTTTGAGGCAAGATTTATGTTCGAGCCCCCGGTCTATTAGACGGTTAAAAAAACGATGTATCATGATAGTTTACTTTGGCCTTAAAAAGGCGGAAAGGAATGTGCAAACGCGAATGCCTGGCACAAGTACCGAAGAAAAATTGGTCTTTATTTCCTTTGAATGTGTGACGTCCAACCGTACAATCCGGATTGCCGAAGTAACTTTTATAGATACTTTTGAAGAAATAAATACATTAGAGTAAAGGTTTACACAGGGCCTTCATGAGTGGTTTGACGTCCCTACTACGCCCTGCTGCACGTCTGCGCCTTTGCTCTTTAAGAAGCTTCCGTGTGAGCGGAGCTGTCGTCCGTATGTTCGGCGGAGGTAGTAAAGTTCGGCCAACGAGCCCTTGGGGAAGGGTTTTGAGAAGTCACCGTGGGATATCAGTTTGACACTGATCAGGCCCTAGATGGTGCCTGTGGTCGATGTTAATTGGAAGACATCTGTTGGCCATTATTCGGTCGAACCGAGCTTTCGGCCTTTGTTTCATGTGTCCCCACAGCTGCCCATGGAATTTTGAGCGCGAAATTGTGTACTCGAGGTACGTATTGTGTGACTAGGTGGGCCGTGATGTGAGGCGCGTACCCCTATTTGGGGTGAGCCTGGGAGTGCTCCGAGGCTGCAGCTCGGGTGCGCTTGCGTGCGTCCGGTGTCTTGGTAGTAGACTGGACTTGCGACACCTCTCCGGCGGCTTGGACTTCGGAGGCTAGAGCGGCCATGTGTTCCTCTGTTCGGAGCGAGCGCTCAGTATTACCGTTGATGGTAATAATGCCCTTTGGTCCTGGCATCTTGAGCTTAAGGTATGCATAGTGCGGGACGGCGTTGAAGCGGGCGAATGCGGTCCGGCCGAGGAGCGCGTGGTAACCGCTGCGGAAGGGGACAATATCGAAGATCAAGTCCTCGCTACGGAAGTTATCGGGCGAGCCGAAGACTACTTCCAATGTCACAGATCCCGAGCAGCGTGCCTCGATACCTGGGATTACACCTTTAAAGGTGGTGTTGCTGGGTTTGATTCTTGACGGGTCGATCCCCATTTTCTTCACTGTATCTGGGTAAATCAGATTGAGGCTACTACCTCCATCCATAAGGACTCTGGTGAGGTGAAATCCGTCCACGATGGGGTCGAGCACCAGAGCTGCCGTTCCTCCATGGCGTATACTGGTCGGATGGTCTCGACGATCGAAAGTGATTGGGCAAGCCGACCACAGGCTGAATTTCGGGGCTACCGGCTCTAAGGCGTAGACATCCCGAAGTGCACGTTTCCGCTCCTTCTTCGGTATATGCATGACGTAGATCATGTTCACGGTTTTGACCTCTGGAGGGAACGGCTTTTGGCCTCCATTGTTCGGCCCACGAAGTTCGTCGTCGTCCTCGCTGCGGGGGCCCTTGCCCTGTTCTTCGGCGGTGACCTTGCCGGCCAGTTTGATTACCCAACAGTTACGGTTGGTATGGTTAGCGGGCTTGTCTGGGGTGCCGTGAATCTGGCAGGGCCTATCGAATATTCTATCTAGTGCAGACGGGCCGTCGCGGTTCCCTTTATAGGGTGTTTTCCGCGATCCCGATTTCGAGCCGCTGAATCCGGCGTTTACTGCTACGTCATCGGCTTCACCGTTGTTGTTTGAGTGCCAGCGCTTATTGTTCCTATTGCGCCGGGGCTTCCCGTTTCCGTCCCGGACCTCTGAAGTTCCGGGGTCTCCGGGGTGGTTGCTTCGACGAGCTAACCAGCTATCCTCACCCGCGCAAAAGCGGATCATTAAGGAGGTAAGGGCCGACATTGTTCTCGGCTTGTCCTGGCCGAGTTGGCGGGCGAGCCACTCGTCCCGGATACTGTGTTTGAATGCCGCAATCGCTTCGGCATCCGGACAATCGAAGATCTGGTTCTTCTTGTTCAAGAACCGGTTCCAGAATTGCCGGGCTGACTCCCCGGGCTGCTGAATGACATGGCTAAGGTCATCGGCGTCCGGTGGCCGAACATAAGTGCCTTGAAAGTTAGCTCAGAATGCATCCTCGAGCTCTTCGCAGCTCCCGATGGAGTTTTCGGGTAGGCTATTCAGCCAATGCCTTGCTGGTCCCTTGAGTTTCAATGGTAAGTACTTGATGGCGTGGAGGTCATCTCCTTGGGCCATGTGAATGTGGTGGAGAAAATCCTCAATCCACACAGCTGGGTCAGTTGTCCCATCGTAGGATTATATATTGATGGGTTTGAAACCCTCGGGGAACTGATGCTGCATCACCTCGTCGGTGAAGCACATTGGGTGTGCGGCGCCCCTGACCCGGGCCACATCGCGCCGAAGATCGGTTGTCATAAGGGCATGGTGCTGTTCCCGAGCTCTGTCGTCCCTGTCGCGCCAGGCTTGGTATCCGTCCCGTCCAGCGAGCGCGTGTCCTGTAGATCCGTAGATGGGTCTGGACTGGATCACTCGGGCATTCAGGTTGTGGCGCAGATCGTATCGGTCATCCGGTTGAACCGGGTCTTTGCCTACTCGGCGAGGAGGTGCGGGTGGGTATTCGGCCTCCCTGGCTGTCCTATCCCGTCCTCGAGGGGGGACGGGTGGGAGTTCGGCTTCCACGGCCGGCCTGTCCCGTCCTCGAGGGGGTGCGAGTGGGAGTTTGGTTTCCGTAGCCGGTCTATCCCGTCCTCGAGGGGGGCGATCGGGCTGGTTTGCGTGAGTTCGTCTGGGAGGCTTGGGCTCAAGGGCCTCATCCTCAAATTCTGGGAGTAGGCGCCGCTATGGGTAACTCTTGTATTGACCCTGACGTTGATCGTCAAGGCCTTCTTCGGCAGCTAGGACCGTCGTCCATCTGTCGTTGAGCGTATCCTGTTCGGCTTGTAGCTGTTGTTGTTTCATCTTCAAGCTTCGGGTGGTCGCGATGAGTTGCCGCTTGAATTTCTCTTGATCCAGGGGGTCCTCTGGGACGATGAAGTCTTCGAGTTCGAGGCTGTCCTCCTCTTCGGACGGAGGGAGGTAATTACTGTCCTCGGAATCCTCGAGGTTCTCGGGGTCACCCTGGTTCTCGTGCCTTCAGGGGCATCATGGTACTGCTCGGGGGTGTTGTCGCCGAGCTCCTCCAAGTTGTCCGGAGTCTTGTTATCTCCGGTGCCGTTCGTGTCTGTGTGATCTTCCTTGCCCTTTCCCCGCCCTCTGGCTCAGCATCGTCGGCGTCTGGGCGGTTCTTCGGTGGGACCGTCGCCGTCCTTGGGGGTATCGACCATGTAAACGTCATAGGTGGAGGTGGCGGTCCACTTTCCGGTGTTGGAAGTGGCTAGGAAAGGAGCCGTATAGGGCGGGACATCGATATCCTCATCCATGTCGTCAGCCTCCTCAGAGGCGTAGTCCAGCATGTCGGTTAAATCTTCGACAGTGTCTACCAAGTGGGTGGTGGGTGGGACGCAAAATTCCCCGCGGCCGGCTTCCTGTCCGGCCTGCTCCTGGTTCGAGGACGGGCCATCCGCGATAGTTATACTCTGGATCCGATCTAACATGTCACTTAAAAACAAGAGGTCGACCGGATTCACGTTCGGGCGTCCGTCGGAGTCGAGCTCCGACGTGCCGATACTGTGAATGTGTTCGGCCAAGGGTGACCCTTGGTTTTCCGGCGTTGGGGTTGGATCCGAACTCAATGCCGGATCCGAACTAAGGCCCGCCCCGGAGATAGGGACGGGGAGGGAATCCGAGGTCAAGGCCTCGGGATTTGTAGACTCCTCGGGTAAAGCCGAGAATCCAGTAAAGACCAGATCGCCTCAAGCATCGGCGACGTACTCAAGGCCGCCGAACCTGATCTCCTGCTCAGGGGCGAAGCTACCGACCCGGTCAAGGTGACCGGCCAGATCGGCGTGCAGCACAACGCTGCCGAAGGCGAAGAGCTGTCCGGGGATGAAGATGTCCCCGCTGCGGATTCCATCGCTGAAGAGAAGACCTGTCTGGGGACGAAGATGTCCCCGCTGCAGATTCCATCGATGAAGAGCTGTCCGGGGACGAAGATGTCCCCGCTGCGGATTCCATCGCGGAAGAGCTGTCCGGGGACGGCGTGCCGTTGATCCTGGGTGACCCACGACGGAGCTCTCAATGAAAGCACCAATGTCGGTACCAAAACCGGCAGATCTCGGGTAGGGGATCCGAACTGTAGGTCTAGGAATCAATGGGTAACAGGGAACGTAGAGACAGCGATTTACCCAGGTTCAGGCCCTCTCGAAGAGGTAATACCCTACGTCTTGCTTGATTGTATTGATATGTTTGTATGAAGGTTACAGAGTTGATCTACCTCGAGATCGGATGGGCTAAACCCTAGGCAATGGATATGATGATCCTCTATGGACTAAATCCTCTGGTTTATATAGACACCAGAGGATCCTAGGGTTACATATAGTCGGTTACCATTAGGGGATAAACATGCCAGCCACGCCAATTATTCCTTGGAGGAGACGCCAAGTCTTCGGAGGTTTCCTTCTGATACACGGGATCGCCCACAATCCGGCCTTCCATCGACGAGTAGAGAGCGGCCCACCAACCTGGCCTACGAGAGATAGGCCGGCAGCCCGAGTACCCCCTAGTCCAGGACACCCTCACACATGACGCCTGGAGAGTCTCGAAAGCCTCCACAGAGAGAACGTTGAGGCCAGCTACGCCATCGATGAGTGTCTTGGTGACAGCCACACTGCCAATGGTAGGAGTACACAACAAAGCGACAGCTCCCACAGCCCTGGTGGACTTGGGGTGATCACTGGCATCGAAGGCGACGGGAAACTCGGACCACTTGAGGCGGCCGGCGGGCTCGGGCATTGGCAGGGCCGCGTTTACTTCGCGCGAGAAGCGCTTGAGGTGGTGGCTGGACGGAGGGGCCTGGGCCCCTCCCAAGATGCAGGCCACCCCTCTGGGCCCTTGGGAGCCCCCACTGGTGATAATGCCCTTGGTTCAGCGGCAGCTGCCGACGCCGTCCCGCGCGGGCGAGCCGCGGGGCAACTCTGTGGCGCATGCCGCGCGGCGCCACCCGGCCGCGCCGTGGCCCAGAGGAGGAGGAAGACGGGGAGCAGTGCGCCCAGATTGCTCAACGCGCCGCGGTGAAGTGAGCGAGTGGCGAGGGGGCGCCTGGCCGCCGCTGGTGGTGAAGACGAGCTCGGTGATGCGCTCGAGCCAGGCGTCGCGACCGTCCTTGGCGGGGTGACGGCGCAGCAGCCCCCGCGCCATGAGCAGCGCGACACGCAGAGCGAGAGGGCCGCTACCTGCGGGCGAGGATGCGGTGGAGGAGGAGAGGCCGCGTTCCTGCGGTGGAGGAGAGGCCGCGTCCCTGGTGGTATCTCGACGCGCAGCGCGCCCGCGGCGCGCGGCGGCGTCGTCCATGTCGATGCCGACGTCGAGGTCGAAGGCGCGAAGACGGCAAGTCCCCCTACCTGGCGCACCAAATGTCGGAGTCTAGGATCTGCGTCCAAGAAACTTCTCCATGAACTTAGGATTCGAACTCTGGGGGACTTTGCTTGGCAACCTACGACACGACGGCGACTACGGCGGGATCACTAGCTCTCACCGGACTCGAAGGGGACGTGCGAGCTACCCAGGTTCGGGCCACCATGCGGTGTAATACCCTACTCCTACCTGTGTTGGATTGCTCTGTAATGGAGAGCTTGTGGCTCGAGGTACATGAGGTGAAGGGGAGAATGGGTTGATCCCCTTACATGGAAGCAGCCCTGTCCCTTTTGTAGTGCCTTGGTCCTCTTCCCCAAAAATATGAGCGGGAAAGGGTAGCCACAGGGCGGCAATTCAAAGGGGGACAGGAGCGTAGGCTTATCCTGAATAAAGGCGGTTTCCGCCTGATAAAGTAGCTCCTTGTGACGTCTCGGTGGGCTTGGCGATGACCTCCATCCTGGCACGCCGATCCGTCCTGATTTTCTATCACCAAAGAGGAAAACCTTTGGGACTTGCTTTGGGGGAGGCAGATGCCACTGCTCCCTTATCACCAGAATGGAAGCTGGGCTCGGTCACGCCCCGCTGTCCTTATCCTGACAGCGGGTCGTCACCCATGTGCTGGGAGCGGAGCCCTGCGGCCGACGCCGTATGATCTGCCCCATGAGGAGGCCTCGCGAGGGGAGCCCTGCCGAGGCGACCCAGTGCTGGGCAGCCTTGGCAGGGCCTGGACTGGCGGCGAGGGGCCTCGCGAGGCTCGCCCCTCGTGAGGCGGCTTCCTCCGGAGCGGCTGAGGCAGGGCCACCCTCATGGGCCGGCCCAAGCGTCGCCCTCAGGGCTAGAGGCAGACGGGCCATGGTACCCTGGTTCCCACTGGGCCGACAAATACAATTCTAGCATGAATAATAAACATTTATCATGAACAAGGAAATATGATAATAACCAATTTATTATTGCCTCTAGGGCATATTTCCAACAGAATTGCCCACGAAGGTGCAACCACAAATATTCCACCATGGCTAACACCCATGAAGGACTAGCCTCACTATGGTAGATCTTCATGAAGTAAGCGATTTCTGGGCCCATACAAACTTCTTGGCTTCTCCACAAACTTGAAGACTTCCAAGCACACCTTGACGATCTAGGAGGTGCACACCCTCCAAAAGTAAAATATAGAGGTTGTTTGATGATGAATCCCTTGCTCTAGAGATTCAAAAGACAATCTCGTCAACACTCAAATTCTATCAAGTTTTGGCTATGGTTTGGGAGAAGGTAGGAGTGGAAAACAAGAGGGGATTATATCTCAAAGGGGTTGATTGAATGGGAGTGGAGTTTGCTTTGAGTTGAGTTGGTGGGATAGGCGGGAGTATTTATAGGCTAGACCAAAAATCTAACCATTACACACTTTATGATAGCTCCGAGGCTCCGATTGGTTTTGCTCGATGGCTCCGAGTTGAACAAAAGTGTCAACTTTTAGATGCATCGGTTGGTTCGAATGATTGCAAAGGGCAAGAAACCCGCCCAGCTTCATGCTTCATTTCGATCGGTGTTTTTTAAGCCGTTTTTTGTGAAACCGGATGTCTCCAACAACAAAGAAGAAGGAAGGTCGGACACCTTGCTCGCCATGCATGGTTGTCCTCGATTTCGTCCTAAGCGGACGAATTCAACAGACCACGTCATCTCCAACCTCTTCAAGGCGAGCTAGCGCAATATCATTTTTCCTTCCAAGGATACTCAGGATTCCCTCAAGACCTCACCAAGAAGTCCAAGACGGCGCATTTGGTTCGACATCAACCCGGATGCAGCCGAACTCATGACGGACTCAAGGGCTACAGATGGTACATAGTACCGGGGGTATCCGACCTCCAGGGAAGTCTGTCACCAAACCATTCTCAGGGCCCAGCTATGGCCTAGACCCCTCATCCTGCCAAGCGGGCCTCCTCTAGAAGGACACCTCTTTACTTATACTCTAAGACATGTATTAGCAGATCTAATAGAAATCTACAATGTAAACCGACTTGAGCCCATGTAACCCTTCCCCTCGTCCACATGTATAAAGGGAAGTAGGGGCCTCCCAAGTCTGCATCCAACATCTCTCATACGTGAAAAGCACCATCAATAAAATCAAACATGCAGGATGTAGGGGATTACCTCCATCGTGAGGGCTTGAACCTATGTAAATCCTCGTCCTATATGTACCATATTCTGATCCTCAATGCGTGCTCCACCTCATGAGCAACCCTATCCAGAGATCTTCCGTTTTCAATACCCACAACATCATATGAACACTCCACCAAATTAAGCAACAAGACTAAATTAGATAAACTACCTAGATAACTTGTCATACAACAACTTGAGTTTTAAACATAACTTGATCAACACAAGTTTGGCTCCACCAGTTTGGATCATACAACAACATAAAATATTAAACATAACTTACTTGCGAGGATTCTTCTTATTACTTAGATAAACTAAATTACTAACTACTAGTATATATCTAGGTAGGCATCTTCAGCTAGACAGCCAACTAAGCATCAACAACATTCTTCAGCTAGGCATCTTTTTCATCAATCTAGCAAGCAGCCTCCACCCAAGCTCTTTGTTTGTAAAGCAATGGAATCAGTACATGCAAATGATATTGATTATGGCTTATAGATTTGATTAAGTGCACATTACCAGTACCATTGCATGTTAATTTACAGTCAAAATTCCAAATGCATCAATCAAAATTCCATGCTGACAGTCAAAATTTCAAATGCATCAATGGATTATGTGTAATTTCAACTCAACAAATGGGATATACATATCAATTCCATCAGTCAAAACTCAGTAGTACTATCCCTAATCGGAACTGCAAACATTGAACTATAAATGGGGTATATTAATTCTAGCATCACATTCACACACTAATCACAACTACAACTGCAAACATGAAAGTACTATCCCTAATCACGTTTAATCTATGCATAATAGTAGAATCAACTGGTGGAAAAGAAATGCAGAGTTCTTGCATGTGGCTGTCGCTGGAGTGGCCCTATTGCTCGTCGACGGAGCGACCGAGGGCTCAAATCCTCCGAGAGCGGCGGGGCTTGAATCCTACTACTCACACCATTCTACCATATCGAGGACCATATCTGTAGCGTATTTTCATGTATAAGTACCGTATCGAAGTGTTTTTCAAGTACCGGTGTCGGTACTGAAAATGGCGGACTCGGGTAGGGGGTCCCGAGCTATGGATCTAGGATCAATGGTGAACAGGAGACAAAGGGCACGGTGTTTTACCTAGGTTCGGGCCCTCTCAAAGAGGTAAAACCCTATGTCCTGCTTGATTATATTGATGATGAAGTATCCAGTACAGGTTGATCTACCTCGAGATCATATGTTGTGTACTAAACCCTAACGGAGGTGATTGTCCTTGTCCCTCTACGGACTAACCCCACGGTGTATATATGCACCGGGGGGAGCTAGGGTTACATATGGTGGGTTACCATCTAAGAGGGTGCATGCCGACAACTAGAGTAGTTCTTGAAGTACATGCCAAGTCTTCGGTAGAGTCCGTTTTGATCACGTCGGGGTTTGAGGATTCCGGAGTCCTTCCTAGTGAGGTCGGTGGGCCATAAGCTCGGCCCATAGATGATGGGCCAACTAGGTTGGTACCCCTTAGTCCAGGACACCGTCGGTAGCCCCTGAACTTGTCTTCAGAACCGGAGTTAGCAATCTTCCTCGGACTAATGTCTTCGGCTTGGAGACTTCGGCTTGACAGGCGAGTTCTCTTCTTTAAGCAGCATTCATGTAAGCCCGAGATCCACGCTATTCAAAGCTACCACCGAGCTCCCCCATGACAGGACCGCCCGTTGTTCACATACTTTAGGAGCCATACGCCGGCGTCCGAAACCTTGAGATGGCTTAGCCTCGAAGGCCTGCCACGTAGGTGTGAACAGTGTTCTAACCTGACAGCTTTTTCCGAACCATCACCACCCACGACGCCTAAGTGAGCCAATTATTGTAGCTCGAATCGTGGCCGGAGGCAACTTTCATTGGCAAGTCTCATCAAGGCAAAGATCATGCTCCGTATTTCGGGGCATATCATCAAGGATTGTTTCACCCCATGCGCGTATAACGTCACCAAGGATTGAGACGTGGAGCTTAACCCGGCGCAGTAAAGGGGACCTTTGGTCTTTCACTGACCTATAAAGGCAAGGGGCAGTAATCCCACTTTCCCCACGCTTCCATTCCTTCACCAACATGCATAGCCTCTAGAGCTCCAGCGCCCCAGATCCATTCCCAAAGCTCTCGCAATCCTCCTCCAGCGCCCGCAGTTCTTCTTCCGCGATGGCTAATGCCAATCCGTAGGGTCAGTGGGCGGTCTCCACCGTCACGGCGGGCACCAGCCAGGAGCTCCGTACCACAGGGTATATCCCCGCTGACGCCGCCTGCCGGGCCCCCAAAGCCCAACCAGCGAATCCTGATAACCCACAAGTATAGGGGATCGTGACAGTCTTCGAGGGTAGTATTTCACCCAAATTTATTGATTCGACAGAAGGGGAGCCAAAGAATATTTGCGAGTATTAGTAGTTGAGTTGTCAATTCAACCACACCTGGAGAACTAAATATCTGTAGCAAAGTGTTTAGTAGCACAGTAGGAATAATAGTAATAGGAACAGAAATAGTAACAGTAGCAGTTTTGTAGTGATTATAGCAGCAGCAGCAGAAGTAACTTAGCAAAGATCAATATGCGAAAAGCATAGGCATTGGATCAGTGATGGATAATTATGTTGCATGACATTCATCATGTAACAGTCACAACCTAGAGTGATACAAAATAGCTCCAATTCATCAATGTAATGTAGGCATGTATTCCGTGTATAGTCATACGTGCTTATAGTAAGAACTTGCATGACATCTTTTGTCCTACCCTCCCGTGGCAGCGGGGTCCATAAGGAAATCTAAGGGATATTAAGGCCTCCTTTTAATAGAGAACCGGAACAAAGCATTAGCACTTAGTGAATACATGAACTCCTCAAACTACGGTAATCACCGGAAAGAATCCCAATTATTGTCACCTTGGGGTATGCGGATCATAACACATAATAGGTGCATACAACTTGCAAGATATGATCAAGAACACAAATATATTCATGAAAACATAAAGGGTTCAGATCTGAAATCATGGCACTCGGGCCCTAGTGACAAGCATTATGCATAGCAAAGTCATAGCAACATCAATCTCAGAACATAGTGGATACTAGGGATCAAGTGAAAGGATCGATATGGTTGACTAGAGGGGGGGTGAATAGGCAACTACCAATTTTTAGCTATTCTTAACAAATTAGGGTTAGCAACAAAATGGGTTGTCTAGATATGCAACTAGGTGAGCAACCTATATGATGCTAACAACAACAACAACACAAGCAAGCAAAGGATACAACACAAGTAAAGCTTGCACAAAGTAAAGGTAAGAACTAACCACAAGTGGAGCCGGTGAAGACGAGGATGTGTTCCCCAAGTTCCTTCCCTTTGAGAGGAAGTACGTCTCCGTTGGAGCGGTGTGGAGGCACAATGATCCCCAAGAAGCCACTAGGGCCACCGTATTCTCCTCACGCCCTCACACAATGCGAGATGTCGTCATTCCACTAGTAGTGCCCATGAAGGCGGCAACCGGACCTTTACAAGCAAGGTTGGGGCTCTCTCCACAACCGAATTGGAGGCTCCCAACACCACCACGAACCTTCACCACAATGGAATGTGGCTCTGAGGTGACCTCAATCGTCTAGGGTGCTCAAACACCCAAGAGTAACAAGATCCGCAAGGGATTAGTGGGGGGAATCAAATTTCTCTTGGTGGAAGTGTAGATCTAGGCCTTCTCAACCAATCCCTAAAGAATCAACAAGTTTGATTGGCTAGGGAGAGAGATCAGGCGAAAATGAGCTTGTGAGCAACAATGGAGATTGGGGGAGAAAGAGGTGGTCTTCTTGGGGAAGAAGACCCCTTTATATAGTGGGGGAACAAAACCAACCGTTACACAGTTTTCAGCCCGCACCAAGCGGTACTACTGCTCACGTGAGCGGTACTACCGCCCGGGCGGTAGTGCAGAAAGTGCAGTGCAAAGGAGCGATCCCTCGAGCCGGTAGTACCGCCGGAGCGGTACTACTGCTCGCCCCAGCGGTACTACCGCTGGGGTTGCAGCACTGGGCGCTAGGGGAGCAAAGCAGGGCAGGGGGAGGAGCGGGAGTGCCGCACCAGCGGTACTACCGCTACGGACAGCGGTACTACCGCTCCTACTGCCGCTTGCCCAGCCGAGACAAAAAGGGGTCAACGTTAGTATGCCAGTGGGACCACCGCTGGACTACCGCTGAACCCGACACAAAAAATCGAGTCCCGAATCGAGGCGGTAGTACGAGCGGTACTGGGAGCGGTACTACCGCTTATAAGCGGTACTACCGCTTCCAGCCGCAGTACTATCGCTGGCAGCTCTCCGGAGCACTCCTAAGTAACGGAAGGCGAAACTCCAATGAAGCGGAAAGGAACGGAGGGTGCAAAAGAAAGTGTGTACGTGTTGATTCCATCCAAACCTTTCCGAAGCGGACCCCCTCTTGATAGTACAGTATTTCCTATGACTCAAGTCCACCGAAAATGAAACGAAGGAAAATAAACCGTCTTCACTCTAATACATCGTGGGGCATCAATTTTCTTGTGCCATATGATGGAATATCTGAAATGCTCAATGCACATGATTAGTCCGCAAAAGTATTGTCATAAATCACCAAAACCACTAAGGGAGAAATATGCCCTAACAATCTCCCCCTTTTTGGTGGATTGATGACAATACGGGATTTGCACAAGGATACAACAAGATAATAAGCAAACCCAACATCTACAAAATATAGACGGGCTTCCCCTAGATGTGTGCACTAATTAAGTATGCTTTTGGAATGCAAAACACACACACTAGGATCAACACTCCCCATATATTTTATAGACCAGCAATACTTGCATCAACAATATAAGAGAGATATACAAGGATGCAAGGAATAGCATGTGAGCATAAAGATAGGGCACAAGATAAGCATAATATCTCACAAACTAACATAGTACTGGACATAAAGATAGGATAAGGTAGCATATGTCTCACACCATATGACTAAGTCTCCTGGTCTCCCAAACACAAACCAAAGCAAACGAACGATAAAAGAGTTCACGAGAGAAAAAAGCAAAGCAAATACGACACACTCGTGACTCAGCAAATCCCTAAACTCTCTCCCCCTTTGGCATCGAGACACCAAAAGGGCAAAGAGTGCTACAACGATCACAAGTGATAGCAACGCCGGAGATCCTCATCATCACCACTCCCCGTGGTCGCTCGAGTCCTCGTCAGCAGTAGCAGCAGTGGTGGTCTGATCAACCTCTGAGTCCGTCCAGTGAGAGTGCTGAGTGGTCCACTCCTCCTCATCAGTGATCTACTCCTCTGACCCACTGGCAACCTTGACCCCAAGCTGCCTCATGATGAGTTTGTCACGACCTCGGGATTTCTTCTCTGCCACATGTGCCATGTACTGCCCGTGAGCCTCCATACAGAACAACTTCTTCATCTTCAACTTGAGCTTCTTAGCCCAAGATGGCTCCACTCTAGCCGGCTCATAGTCAGGCTCGTCATCATCATCAACTTCATCCTCATCCATAGGAGTCTCCGTCCCCGGAACAGGAGTGCCCCAGTTCTCCTTCTGTCTCAGTCGAACTATCTCATGAGAGGTCAAGTCACCAGTCACAAGCAACTCATCAGGATAAGTGAATGCCCATGCCTTCTCAATGATCAACATCAGGTAAGGACCATAAATGGGACACTTGTGCTCAGTGATGGCTGAAAGAAGCTCCGACCACATGATATGGGAAACATCCAAAGATTGCCCCATGTTTTCCTCCTTCTCACTCTGATAGAAGAGTAGCAAATCCACTAGGTAGGAGTGTACCTGATCCAAGTTCCCAATCCAAGGGAAGAGAGTGTGCCTAAAGATGCGATGCAGGATGTCCAGGAAAGGGCAAAGCTCATATGTCTTCTTCTTGGTGGTTGGAGAAGTGTTGTAGGGCCAGAGAGCAGACTTGTGCGTAGCAGTCGCCTCCTTGTGAGGGCGGAATCCAACCGGGTTGTCAAGCCCCTTATCCTCATAGCCCAAGAGTTCCATGAACGCCTTCCACTTAACAAAAAGTAGCTTGCCGTTGGTCATCCAAGTTAGAGTCCTCTCCACATCAGTACCTAGGTGAACCGTGGCATAAAACTGAGCCACGATGTCTGCATCAAAATCCTTGTTGAACTCCATAACCTTGATGATGTCCAGCTGATTGCACAGCTCAAGAGCCTCCCCAAAGTACGGCAGGCCCTTCTGCATATGAGGAATATCAATGGTTCTGACCTTCACAAACAAATTCTTCTTCCCTTTGAGCACATCCAGATAAATAGAGCGCTGCTGCTTGGTCCAGAAGGGACGGTTGACAAGAGCTGGATCTTGCTCGTGGCGGTACGGGTCACGGTAGCGAAACACACAAAACTCCTTAGCAGACATCTCAGTCACGGACTTGACCTTCGCCTTTGGCTTGCTTGCAACTTGCTTGGATCTGTGCACTGGCTGAGCACTTGAAGTTGCACCGACATCCTCAGAAGTGCGATAGTGCTTGGAACCCCCTGGACGCTCTGGATTCTTGCGACGGGCCTGATGCCCAGCACTGCTATCACCTGGAACCCACAACAAAGAGCGAGGGAAAAGCAGGTGTAAATCATTGCATAAGCCAATGAAAAAGAAACAAAGTGAGTTGAAGGTTGATAGGAGGGAAGTGGAAGTTGACAGCCCTGGGCGGTAGTACCGCCCATCAGCCACGGTAGTGCCGCCTACGAGCGGTAGTACCGCCCGAGGCGGATGTCAACGGCCTGACCACAACCGCGGCTAGATCTGGTACTACCGGGGGTGCCAAATTCAAATTCCCGCCAACCAAACTTCAATCCACCTAGTCTAGCAGTCTTCTACGTCCTACTCAAGCCTTGATTTGACTAAAAATCGAAGAATGCCACAAGTATTGCCCTAGAACCTAGATTCAAAAACTAGAATCATAGGAGAGGAAAACAGGGGCAATACCGGCATCCATGGCAAGAGGAGAAGGTGGGGATTGATCCCACCAGACGGAATCGCGGAAGATGGCATGGAATCGGCGGCCCGACGGCGGTCCCTCGGTGCTTGTTCATCGCCTATGAGAGGAGAGGGTGTGGGAGAGAGAGAGACGAGAGGGTATGGGGGATTTGGAACTCCCCCTGCCCGACTCATAACCCCCTCGCCCCGCTATAGAGCGGTAGTACCGCTCGGAGGAGCGGTAGTACCACCTGGTACTACTCTGCGGCAGGAAGCCGGGTCGTACCGCTCGAGCGGTAGTACCGGGGTTCTAGGCGGTAGTACCGCTTATAAGTGGTAGTACCACCCAGAGACCGCGGTAGTACCACGCAGGCGACAGCAAGCAAGATCAAGTTTAAAGAGGTGGCTTATGCAAATTTAGGGAGGTTGTAGATGAGATGGCTTGGGTTGGAGACTCGAAACACCAGCAAGAAGGAAGAGACACTCCAAGTTCAAAAGAGAGAAAACGGAGGAGCAAACTTGGAGTGACTCAAAGCACAAACAAAGTCCTCACGACAAGATAAAACCAAATAGGACCAAAATGAGTAACCAACTCTCAAAGAGAGGGCGGTGGCCGAAGCCACCTATGTTTGAGTCAATTGGTATGGCACCGCGAAGATTTTAACCTTGGGCCCATGACCAAAACTCATCTTTGAAGCACAAGTACCATAAAAAATGGCTAATGTGAAAGATTTGGTCGATTTATGCATAATGGGGGGAGGGAGAGTTCATTGAGAGAACAACACTCCCCCTATGTCCATGCCTACATCTAGAACAAGATATCATGATGAATGCGGTGGGGTGTGCCTAGATTCAAGACACGTTGCTCGAATCAATGATATTTAGCTCATGCCTTAACTCGCGAAATCTTGCTTCATCCAAAGGCTTCGTGAATATATCCGCTAGTTACTCTTGAGTGCCAACATGAATAATATCAATCTCCCCATGCTTGACGTGATCCCGATTGAAATGATGATGAATCTCAATGTGCTTCGTCTTGCTATGTTGCACCAAATTGTAGGAGATCTTGATTGCACTTTCATTGTCACAGAAAAGAGGCACTTTGTCACAAGTGACACCGTAATCCTTTAAAGTTTGCCTCATCCATAGCAATTGTGCACAACAACTTGCGGCAGCTACATACTCGGCCTCGGTGGTGAGAGAGACACACAATTTTGCTTCTTCGAAGACCAACTCACCAAAGAGCGACCAAGGAATTGGCACCCTCCGGAAGTTGACTTCCTATCCACACGGTCTCCCGCCCAATTCGAGTCCGAATATCCCATGAGATCAAAGCTTGCTCCTTTGGGGTACCATAAGCCAAAGTTTGGGGTATGAGCCAAATATCGAAAGATTCGCTTGACCGCCACAAAGTGACTTTCCTTAGGCGCGGCTTGAAACCGTGCACACATTCCCACACTCAACACGATATCCGGCCTAGATGCACAAAGGTAAAGCAAGGATCCAATCATGGAGCGATATACCTTTTGATCCACCGCTTTACCATTGGGATCAATGTCAAGTTGGCACTTGGTGGGCATTGGAGTCTTGGCCGGCTTGACATCATCCAACTTGAATCTCTTGAGCATGTCTTGGGTATATTTGGCTTGGTTGATGAAGGTTCCTTCTCTTCTTTGCTTGACTTCGAACCCGAGAAAGAACTTCAACTATCCCATCATAGACGTCTCAAACTTCTCCGTCATTAGTGCGGCAAACTCATCATTGAAAGCTTTGTTAGGAGAACCAAAAATAATATCATCAACATATAGTTGGCATATGAACAAATCCCCTTTAACCCTCTTAGTAAAAAGAGTGGGATCGATTTTCCCAATTTCAAACCCACGGTCTTGCAACAACTCGGTAAGGTGCTCATACCACGCACGTGGGGCTTGTTTAAGGTCATAGAGTGCCTTATTGAGCTTGTATACATGATTGGGGAACTTGGGATCCTCGAACCCCGAGGGTTGTTTGACATATACCAACTCATTAAGAGGACCATTAAGACATGCACTCTTCACATCCATTTGTTGCAACTTAAAATCATGATGAGAAGCATATGCAAGAAACATACGAATAGATTCAAGACGAGCAATGGGAGCAAAGGTTTCACCGTAGTCGATACCCTCGACTTGGGAGTAGCCTTCTACCACCAATCTTGCCTTGTTTTGAATGACAACACCGTTCGTATCTTGCTTGTTCTTGAAGATCCATTTCGTTCCAATAACATTATGATTCTCCATTGGCCTTGACACCAATGTCCACACTTTGTTGCACTCGAAGTTGTTGAGTTCATCATGCATGGCTTCAAGCCAATCCGTGTCCTCGAGTGCTTCATGTACCTTTTGGGGTTCAACACAAGAAACAAACACATGATGCTCACAAAAGTTTGTTAATTGTCTACGAGTGGTTACCCCTTTTTTTAAGCTTCCATAAACATTCTCCATGACATGTTATTGATGCTTGAGTTTGGAAGAAATCTTGGCGGCACGACGCTCCAATAGTTCCTCCGTAGTCACTTGAGGAGGATCATCTTGAGCGTCATCTTGAGCTTGCACTTGATCTTGAGCTTGCTCGGTGTCGTGATCTTGATCTTGGGCATCATTTGGTGCATCACCATCATCTTGAGGTTGATCTTGCCCTTGATCTTGATCACTTGGTTGAGGGCCTTCGATTTGTTCTTCGGAAGCGTGTGGGTCAATGGTTGGTGATGGCTCCACTTGCGTAGAGCATTGTCCTTCTTCTTCGGCCACAAGGGGTTCCTCAATGGGGAGTATTTGACCAATCCCCATTCTTCTTATGGCTTGGGGAGGAATTTCATCACCTACATCACAAAAACCACTTTGCTTCACTTGGGAGCCATTATTTTCATCAAACTCTATGTTACACGTCTCCTCAATGAGTCCGTTGGATTTGTTGAGGACACGGTAAGCATGAGAGTTTGTAGCATAACCAACAAATATGCCCTCTTGAGCTCTAGGTTCGAATTTAGACAAATGTGCACCTTTCTTGAGAATGAAACACTTACACCCGAACACCCGGAAGTACTTGAGGTTGGTCTTGTTACCGGTAAGTATCTCATATGGATTCTTGTTCAAGCCTTTGCGGAGGTAGAGCCGATTGGATGCATGACATGCGGTGTTGATGGCTTCAGCCCAAAAGTTGTACGGAGACTTGAATTCCGCCATCATGGTCCTTGCCGCGTCCATCAACGTCCGGTTCTTCCTCTCCGCTACACCATTTTGTTGAGGGGTATATGGTGCGGAGTATTGATGCTTGATCCCCTCATCACTAAGGAACTCATCCAAGGTGTAGTTCTTGAACTCGGTGCCGTTGTCACTTCTAATCATCAATATCTTTGCCTCATGTTGACGTTGAGCTTCATTGGCAAAGTCGATGACGGTTTGTTGGGTCTCGCTCTTCCTCTTGAAGAAATATACCCAAGTGTATCTTGAATAGTCATCCACAATCACCAAGCAATACTTTCTTCCCCCAAGACTATCAAAGGATGGAGGTCCAAAGAGATCCATGTGAAGGAGCTCCAAGGGCCTCTTCGAGTAGATGATAGTCGTGGGTCGGTGAGCCATCTCATGTAGCTTTCCTTCGATACAAGCACTGCAAGCACGATCTTTGGCAAAGATCACATTTGTTAGTCCACGAACGTGATCCCCCTTGAGGAGACTTTGCAAAGATCTATTGACATGGGCTAGTCGGCGATGCCAAAGCCACCCCACGTCAACTTTAGCCAGGAGGCAAGTCGCGATCTTAGTGGCTCGCTCCCGGAAGTTAACCACATAGAGACCGTTCTCGACATGCCCAACAAAAGCTACTTTAAGAGTCTTGCTCCACAAAAGGGCCACGGTATCAAGATCAAAGAATGTGGCAAAGCCCATAAGTGCAAGTTGGCGAACGGAAAGTAAATTGTATGCAAGGGTCTCAACAAGCATGACTTTCTCAATCGATAAATCATGAGAAATCACAACCTTGCCAAGACCCAATACCTTAGATGTTGAGGCATCACCGAATTGAACATGGGTGGGCATAGATGGGCTTGGTTGCACGTCCACCACCAAATGCTTGCTCCCGGTCATCTGATTTGTTGCTCCACTATCAAGCAACAATGATCCTCCACCGGAAGCAAACTCCTACAAGCGATCAATGCTTGGTTTTAGGTACCCATTCTTGAATGGGTCCTTTGATGTTAGTAACAAGGGTCTTAGGAACCCAAATAGACCATTCAATGTACTCATAATAAGAACCAACAAATTTGGCATAAACATGCCCATCACTAGCACGACATAAAACATAAGAAGGGTTAAAGTCACCGGCTTTGTTCGATGGAGTGGTTTCGCCCTTCTTGGCATTTTTACCCACCACCTTGTCCTTCTTTTCCTTATGAGCACCCTCTCCCTCCTTAACAAATACCTCTTTGAGAGGGAGAGGTTTCTTGGTCTTGTTGTTCTTCTTTTTCTTTGACTTGGGCACAAACCCAAGTCCCTCCTTTGCCACGACTTCCTTTTGATTGCTCAAAAGTTCATTGAGGTTCTTCTCACCTTGTATGCAACTCACAAGGCCCTTCTCAAGTTGCTCTTTTAGCTTGGCATTCTCCTCCACAAGATGTACATGCTCACAACATGGGTTAGTAGCATGGGCATTGTCAACTAAAACAAAAGGAGGACAAGTGGCTATTTCCGTTGTTAGCTTCACTTGGAGTTGATCATGAGACTCTTTGAGAGAGCCATGAGCACTCTTCAAAACCTTGTGGGCCTTGTCAAGTAGCTCAAACTCCTCCTTGAGTCTAGCATGGCCAACTCCAAGGTTAACCTTCTCGTATTTGAGCACACGAGTAAGAACTTGAGCATGTTCAAGATCTTTCTTTAGTTGAGCAAGGTCAACGTTGTGTGACTCCTCAAGAGCCAAACGAAGACCTCGCTCTTCCTCAAGAGCAATGGAAAGATCCGTAATCTCAACGGCATAATCACGACTATGGCTTTGCAAGTTAGTGATAGTCTCTTCATGAGACTCAATGATATCATTGGCCTCACCCAATTGTTCCAAGAGAGCAACAAAGTGCTTCTTGGTCTCACCTTTGAGCTTACCCAAGAACTTGTCAAACTCATTCTCATCCACCTTCACATCCTCTTGATCATCCACACAATCCAACAATGAAGGATTAGGAGAGATGGAAGTTTTGATGTTGGAGGTTACCTTGTTGACGCCTTTGGCCATGAGGCACTTGGCAATGAGGTTCTCATTGGGGGCGCCGAAGAGAGACACCTTGGTTGGGGAAGAGGTGGCAATGGCCATGGTTGCCATTGCCATTCCTTCACCACTTGTATCTTCATCATCATCATCGGAGATGTACTCTTCTTCCGCCACCAAACCCTTTTGAGGTATCTTCTTGGTGAAGTTGTTCTTGTTTGGGAAGGACTTGGTCTTGTCTTTGCGAATGAGCTTGCCACCATTGTCCTCCCTCTTCTCATACGGACAATCCACCACAAAGTGAGTCACATTGCCATAATTGTAGCAAGTCTTTACTCATTTCTTGCCCTTTGAGACACTTGAGTTGTTCTTGGAGAAGTTGGGCCTTGAGTTTCTCTTGTTGCCCCAAAATTGCCTTGACGCAAGAGCCATGTGCTCGTGGTAAGCATATTTGGTGTCTTCAGGGAAACACTCTTCTTCTTCCTCTTCTTCTTCTTCTTCTGGAATAGCCTTAGCCTTCAAAGCAAGGTTGGGAGAGGCTCTCTTTGACCATTGGACATGAGCTAGAGCAATGTCGGCGGTCTTGTTCATGATGTTCATGGCAATAAACTCATCCAACACCTAACTTGAAGACAAGGTGTGGAAGTTTGGCCTTTGACAGATCACGGAGGACATGGCCTTGTTGAATGGCATGATGGCCTTGAGAAACTTGCGCTCGATCCAATTATCATCCATATCCTTGCTCCCATGATCTTGAAGAGCGACCGCAAGAGTTGTCAATCTTCGGTAGAGATCACGAGGATCCTCATCTTCATTAATCACAAGCTCATCAGCCTCATCAAGGACCACCTCAAAGTTGGACCGTTGTATGCTTGAGCTTCCCTTGTACAAAGATATAATATGCTCCCAACAATCCTTTGCATGAGCGAAGGGATGCGAGTGATCTAGGTCTTCAGGAGGCACCGCGGATGGGAGGATGAACAAGGCGGAATGATTGTATTGATTGTCCGCCTCCTCTCTTGGGGTGAGGTTGTTTGGATCATGCGGGTAGAAACCTTGCTCGATGATTCTCCAAAGATTTGTAGAGTTGTGATTCAAATGAGACTTGATACAAAAAACCCAATTAGAGAAATCACCCTTCACAAGCTTAGGAGGTGGACCAAGATGGTTTATAGGAGGGGTAGGAACCGGTCCTCCATAGACCGGGGGAGGAGGAACCGAGGCAAAGGTTCCCGTCCCATTCTTGTCATGAGGGGTGGAGGTTTGAGTACCTTTAACCGCTTCCTTACCGGAATTGACCTCGGACTCCGATGCGGTGGTATTAGCCACTTGCAACGGACCAGTAGAAGTTTTCAACCCCTCAAGGAGTTCTTTAAGCATGGACTTGACTTCGGCCATCATAGACATCTTAAGTGAAGCCATAGCTTCATTTAACTCGTCTCGGGTGACCGAATTCAACTCCATGGCCTTGGGTACTTCATCAACACCACCTCCGTCGTCAACCATACTCTTCGGGTGGTGAAACCCTTAATAAAGAGACGAGGCTCTGATACCAATTGAAAGGATCGATATGGTTGACTAGAGGGGGGGTGAATAGGCAACTACCAATTTTTTGTTCTTAACAAATTAGAGTTAGCAACAAAATAGGTTGTCTAGATGTGCAACTAGGTGAGCAACCTATATCATGCTAACAACAACAACACAAGCAAGCAAGCAAGCAAAGGATACAACACAAGTAAAGCTTGCACAAAGTAAAGGTAAGAAGTAACCACAAGTGGAGCCGGTGAAGACGAGGATGTGTTCCCAAAGTTCCTTCCCTTTGAGAGGAAGTACGTCTCCGTTGGAGCGGTGTGGAGGCACAATGCTCTCCAAGAAGCCACTAGGGCCACCGTATTCTCCTCACGCCCTCACACAATGCTAGATGCCGTGATTCCACTAGTGGTGCCCTTGAAGGCGGCAACCGGACCTTTACAAACAAGGTTGGGGCTCTTTCCACAACCGAACTGGAGGCTCCCAACACCACCACGAAGCTTCACCACAATGGAATGTGGCTCTGAGGTGACCTCAACCATCTAGGGTGCTCAAACACCCAAGAGTAACAAGATCCGCAAGGGATTAGTGGGGGGAATCAAATTTCTCTTGGTGGAAGTGTAGATCTAGGCCTTCTCAACCAATCCCTAAAGAATCAACAAGTTTGATTGGCTAGGGAGAGAGATAGGGAGAAAATGAGCTTGTGAGCAACAATGGAGCTTGGGGGAGAAAGAGGTGGTCTTCTTGGGGAAGAAGATCCCTTTATATAGTGGGGGAACAAAACCAACCGTTACACAGTTTTCAGCCCGCACCAAGCGGTACTACTGCTCACGTGAGCGGTACTACCGCCCGGGCGATAGTGCACGAAGTGCAGTGCAAAGGAGCGAGCCCTCGAGCTGGTAGTGCTGCCGGAGCGGTACTGCTGCTCGCCCCAGCGGTACTATCGCTGGGGTTGCAGCACTGGGTGCTAGGGGAGCAGAGCAGGGCAGGGGGAGGAGCAGGAGTGCCGCACCAGCGGTACTACCGCTGCGGACAGTGGTACTACCACCTATACGCGGTACTGCCGCTCGCCCACTGCCGCTCTGCTATCACTGAGAAACAGGGGAGGGCTTAGGAGAACAGTGCCACGAGCGGAAGTGGGAGCGGTGGTAGGCGCGGTACTACCACTTACAAGAGGTACTACTGCTCCTACTGCCGCTTGCCCAGCCGGGACAAAAAGGGGTCAGCGGTAGTATGCCAGTGGGACCAACGTTGGACTATCGCTGAACCCGACACGAAAAATCGAGTCCCGAATCAAGGCGGTTGTACGAGCGGTACTGGGAGCGGTACTACTGCTTATAAGCGGTACTACCGCTAGCAGCTCTCCGGAGCACTCCTAAGTAATGGAAGGCGAAACTCCAATGAAGCAGAAAGGAATGGAGGGTGCAAAAGAAAGTGTGTACGTGTTGATTCCACCCAAACCTTTCTGAAGCGGACCCCCTCTTGATAGTACGGTATTTCCTACGACTCAAGTCCACCGAAAATGAAACGAAGGAAAATAAACCGTCTTCACTCTAATACATCGAGGGGCATCAATCGTCTTGTGCCATATGATGGAATATCTGAAATGGTCAATGCACACGATTAGTCCGCAAAAGTATTGTCATAAATCACCAAAACCACTAAGGGAGAAATATGCCCTAACAATCAAGCCCTAACAAAACTGACTCGATTACATGATAAATCTCATCCAACCCATTACCGTCCAACAAGCCTATAGAGAAATTACTCACACCCGGTGGTGAGCATCATGAAATTGGTGATGAAGGATGGTTCATGATGATGATGGCGATTAACCCCCCCTCTCCGGAGCCCCGAACGGACTCCAGATCAGCCCTTGATGTCTACTACACCACTTTATTCTTGTAGACTCTGTTGGGCCTCCAAGCGTAGAGCTTTGTAGGACAGTAGCAAATTTCCCTTAAGTGGATGACCTAAGGTTTATCAATCCATGGGAGGTGTAGGATGAAGATGGTCTCTCTCAAACAACCCTGCGACCAAATACAAGCAATCTCTTGTGTCCCCAACACACCCAATACAATGGTAAATTGTATAGGTGCACTAGTTCGGCGAAGAGATGGTGATACAAGTGTAGTATGGATGGTAGATATAGGTTTTTGTAATCTGAAATAATAAAAACAGCAAAGTAGCAAGTGATAAAAGTGAGCACAAACGGTATTGCAATGCTTAAAAACAAGGCCTAGGATTCATACTTTCACTAGTGCAATCTCTCAACAGTGCTAACATAATTGAATCATATAACAATCCCTCAACGTGCGACAAAGAATCACTCCAAAGTTCCTATTAGTAGAGAACATAAGATGAAATTGTTGTAGGGTACGAAACCACCTCAAAGTTATCCTTTCCGATCAATCTATTGAGCCATCCCTATAAGTGTCACAAACAGCCCTAGAGTTCGTACTAAAATAACACCATATGATACACATCAACCAACGCTAATGTCACCTAGATACTCCAATGTCACTACAAGTATCCGTGAGTTGATTATTCGATATGCATCAAAACAACTTCAGATTCATAATATTCAATCCACACAAAGAACTTCAAAGAGTACCCCAAAGTTTCTATCGTAGAAAAGAAGATGAAAACGTACAATCAACCCCTATGCCGAGATTACCCCAAGGTCACGGGAATCCGCAAGTTGATTACCAAAACATACTTCAAGTGACTCAATAGAATACCCCATTGTCACCACGGGTATCCACATGCAAGACATACATCAAGTGTTCTCAAATCCAAAGTATTCAATCCGACAATAACAAAACCTCAAAGGGAAAGACTCAATTCATCACAAGAAGATAGGGAGGGAAGAAACACCATATGATCCAACTATATTAACAAAGCTCGTGGTACATCAAGATCGTGCCAAATCAAGAACACGAGAGAGAGAGAGAGAGAGAGAGATCAAACACATAGCTACTGGTACATACCCTCAGCCCCTGAACAACTCCCTCCTCGTCATGGAGACCGCCGGGATGATGAAGATGGACTTCGGTGATGATTCCCCCCTAGGGTGCCGGAACAGGGCTCTGGATGAGATCGCTTCGGTACAGAGGCTTGCGGCGGCGGCGTGGAAGTTCTAGGTTTCTTTTCGGGGTTTCTGGTATTTATAGGAATTTTCAGCGTTGGAATTACGTCAGGGGGGTGCCCGAGGGTCCCACAAGCTCGGGGGGCGCCCCCAGGCTTGTGGTGCCCTCAGCCACTTCCTGGTCCATCTCCGGTGCTCCGTGGGTCTCTTTTGGTCCATAAAAAATCACCATAAATTTTGGGCCCATTCCGAGAACTTTTATTTCTGCACAAAAAAAACACCACGGTAGTTCTGCTGAAAACAGCATCAATCCGGGTTAGTTCTAATCAAATCATACCAAAACCATATAAAATTGTTATAAACATGGCATGAATACTTCATAAATTATAGATACGTTGGAGACGTATCAGCCCTCCCGATGAAGAACAGGAGGTGGCGGCGGCTCCGTATCGTAAAACATGATGAAACTTCTTCTCCTATTTTTTTCTCGAGGAAAGAGAATTTATAGCATTGGAATTAGGTCGGGAGGACCTCTGTAGGCCCCACAAGGCATCAGGGCGCACCCTATGGGGGTCGCGCCCTGTTGCCTTGTGACCAACAGGGGCCCCCTCTCCAGCTGATTCTTGCGCCAATATTTTTTATATATTCCATAAAAAATCTCCAAAATGTTTCGTCCAATTCTGAGAACTTTGATTTCTGCACAAAAACAACACCAGTAGTTCTGCTGAAAATAGCGCCAGTCCGGGTAAGTTTCATCCAAATGATGCAAATTAGAGTCCAAAACAAGAGCAAAAGTGTTTGGAAAAGTAGATACGACAGAGACGTATCAACTCCCCCAAGCTTAACTCATTGCTTGTCCTCAAGCAATTCAGTTGACAAACTGAAAGTGATAAAGAAAAACTTTTACGAACTCTTTTGTTCTTGTATCCGTATATAATCTTAAATAGCACCCAAGTTTTCAGCAAAGATCATGAACTAACCATGCAAATGATAACACTTAGAAACTATATTTACTCATATCAATGGCATAATCAACTAGCGAGCAATAATACGATATCTCAAATGCCAACAATTTGTCAAAACAATCATGATATAATATGAAAACATGGTATCTCGCTAGCCCTTTCTGAGACCACAAAACATAAATGGAGAGCACCTCCAAAGTTCAAGCAGTGACTAAACATTGTAATTTAGGATAGAAGAGATCCAGTCATGATTTACCCAACATTAACTATACTCAATGCATAAGAATGACAATAGTGCTCTCAGGATTGTTGCTTATAGTGAGAAGGTGAGACTGAACAATAAAACTAAAATAACATAAAAGTAAATAGATAGGCCCTTCGCAGAGGGAAGCAGAGATTTGCAGAGGTGCCAGAGCTCGAAGCTTAAATTAGAGATGAAAACAATTTTGAGAGGTGTACTTTTCCTGTCAACATTATGACCGAGGATTTTCAATATCTTCCATGCTAAACACATTATAGGCGGTTCACAAGCGGAAAGGTAAAGTTTACTCCCCCTCCACCATACCAACACAAGCCATGGCTAGCCGAATTCACGGGTGCCCTCCAAACGATCAAATTTCCGGGGGAGTTTGTTTTATTATATTTTCTTTATTTTGATTATAGGACTGGGCATCCCAATTACCAGCCTCCCTCATGCAATGACAAATGAATAAATACTCATCTGAGTATAACCCGCTTAGCATGGAAGATACTGACCGCCCCCTGTCACTCCATGAGCGGTGCGGGCACACAAAACAGATGTTTATTTGAATGATTAGAGGTGGCACATGCAAATTTACTTGGAACGACAGAGTAATACCGCATATAGTTATATATAGTGAACTCATCTGGAACAACTTTGGTTTAAGGATTGTGGATGCACAAGCAGTATTCCCGCTTAGTACAGGCGAAGGCTAGCAAATAGATTGAGAAGCGACCAACTAGAGAGCGAAAACGGTCATAATCATGCATTGAGAATAATTAACATTGAATACTAGCATGAGTAGGATATAAACATCCTGAACATAAATGTCGTGAAGGCTGCATTGGTTTTGAATCAACTACATGTGTGAACATGTGCCAAGTCAAGCCACTTGAAACATTTAGAGGAGGATACCATACTAACATACTACATCATAACCATTTTAATGCATGTTGACATCCAAGATAAATCATTATCCACACCTAGCTACTTAAGCATGGCATGAGAACTATAATCTCTAATTGTCATCACAAGCATGTTTACTCATAATATGCTGAATCATGGATACTGAGTTAAACATATTGACAAAAACAAAAACAACAAGAGTTCATACCAGCCTTTCCTGGCCACACTCACTTCATCAAATCATCGTCATTATTGTCTTTCACTTGCACGATGAATGATGTGAAAATAATAATAGTGCAAGAGTGCCGTGGACTAAGCTGGAATCTGCAAACATTTTATTCAAGGGAGAAGATAAGGCAATATTGGCTCTTTGTTAGATCAACCATAAAGCATATGAGAGCCGCTCAACATTTTCATCGTGGTCTTCTCCCTATGACAACTCAATGAAAAGAAAGGAAATTCAGAGAAACACATTGAAATATTTTTGGAGTTTTTGGTTTTTTTGAAGAAGGCAAATTAAAGAAGAAAAACGAAAAGCGAGAATAACTATTTACATGGGAGAACTCCCAAGAAACAAGAAAAGAAGAAACAAGAAATCTTTTTGGGTTTTATTTTAATACTACGAACTACTAACAGGAAAGAAAACCGAAAAGAAACAAGAAATATTTTTGGATTTTCAAAGTTTTTCAAACACACAAGAAGAAAGTGAAAATAAAACTAACATGGATATACAATGCAAAAGGATGAACACCGACAACTGGAATGGATGTGTGAACATGAATGTAATGTCGGTGAGAAATACGTACTCCCCCAAGCTAAGGCTTTTGGCCTAACTTGGTATACTACCATGGCTGACCCGGATAATAATCAAAGTGGTAGCTCGTGGAGGCGTTCTGTGCCGCCTCCTCAGAGAGGCGGGTAGCCTCAACTGCCGCGTTATACTCGTGCACCTCATTCTCATGAAGAAAATATCTCTGTTTGCTCTGGAAATGAAAGAGGACAGGAGCAGGCAAAATAACAGACACAGGACGATATTTATCGAATATCAAATTATAGTCATATATGTGAGTGTTGCGCTTAATAAACTCATGGTTCTGCATTGCCTCAAAATTTAAGTATTTATCAGGTAAAAGAGGATCATTGGGCCTGGGCGAGACCCCTAGCCTTGCAGCTACGTGGGAGGCATAAATTCCTCCATACAAATCACCATTACCCGCGTTGTGATGCAACCTACGTGCAACAATAGCCCCAAGATTATAATGTTTGTTACCCGTTAAAGCAGTATGAATAAGGCTCAGGTCGGGGGCACAAAGTGCACTACAGTCTTGTTTACCAACAGTGCATTTCCCATTAAAAAGTGCAAAGTACCGAATAGAGGGAAAGTGAATGCTTTTTATCCCAGCTTGCGTAACCCCCCTATCCTCACCATTGCAAAGACTATTAAGAAACATTTCATAATCAGGTTGCTACGGTTCGCTAAGCGAACCCCAAAATGGAATTTTGCATGCATCACAAAAATCTTCTAGAGACATAGCATAGGATCTATCATAGAGATGGAATAAAACTCTAGAATTGCGAGAATGATACTCAAACTTTTGAGTGAATAAATGAGTAAGGTTATAGTGCCACGGAGGCTTATCTGCGATGAAGGCGGAGAGCTTGGTGTTTTGAATATATTGATCAAATTCTTCCTTAATGCCTGCACCCAACATGAAATCATTGCACGGCCATCGGTAGGATTTTGCTTCGGCACCTCTCACCGAACTTGCCCTTGGTTCAATATGCAATTGGCGTGCCGGGCTCTCGCTTGATGATGCTTCAAAGGACCTCCTCCTCAAAGAACTCCTCCTAAAGAGGTTCATTTTCCTACGAACAAATTTTTGAAAATTTTTGGGCCACAGAATAATGTTAACAAAACTTCACAAGATTGATAACAACTACTCATACAAGTGCCTAGAGGCTATATCAAGCATTCAAACTACTTAGAACTCAGAGAATTCAACATGCAAGCTCATTTTCAGTAGCACCAATAGCAGCAATTTATGCAAAATATAATCCACTAAAGCAAAAACTAATTGGAGCAATGGAGGAGTCACATACCAAGGAGCACCCAAAACAGTTTCGGAAACGGAGCTCCGAGCAAAGAGATCGAAAATCTCAGGTTTTGGAGCAAGAACACGAGAGAGAGAGAGCTACCATGATTTTTTCTGGAGGTAGGAGATGAAGTGGGCTGAAGAGATAAGTGAGTGGGTCCCTGTGGGACCCACAAGGCATCTTGGCGCGCCCTGGGGGGTGGCCGCGCCCTATTGCCTTGTGAGCAATAGGTGCACCTCCCTGGGTTGTTTTCAGTGCCAAAAATTCTTAAATATTCCAGAAAAAAATCATGTTAAAATTTTATTGCATTCTGAGCACTTTTATTTTTGGGTCATTTTTTAATGCACGGATAATTCAGAAAACAGGGTAATCATGCCATTTTACTTTATTAAACTATAAATAACAGAGAGCAAACTATGGTTACAGAAAGTTGTGCTTACTAAATTCATCGACCACATGCCCCTCAAAAAGAATCCATAAATAAGGTTGATCGGGTCTTATTAACAAACTATTTCTGAGTAACATGAAACCGAAGAATTTTCGTATAACACTAGGTTACCTCAACGGGGATATGAATCTCCCCAACAATAAGAGTTTCATATTTCTTTTTGGCGGTAGGAAGAGGAAATTTGAAACCTCCAATAGTCATTGTCGAAACTTTTTCAATACAATTGATACCATTCACAGAATTTTCCTTCCTCGAAAAATAAACCGTATGCTCATTACCATTGACATGAAAAGTGACTTTGCTTTTGTTGCAATCAATAACAGCCCCTGCAGTATTCAAAAAGGGTCTTCCAAGGATAATCAACATGTTGTCGTCCTCAGGCATATCAAGTATAACAAAGTACGTTAAGATAGTAACATTTGCAACAACAACGGGCACATCCTTGCAAATTCCAATAGGTATAGCAGTTGATTTATTAGCCATTTGCAAAGATATTTCAGTAGGTGTAAGCTTATTCAAATCAAGTCTTCTATATAAAGAGAAAGGCATAACACTAACACCGGCTCCTAGATCACATAAAGCAGTTTTAACATAACTTCTTTTAATGGAGCATGGTATAGTAGGTATTTCCGAATCTCCTAATTTTTAGGTACTCCACCCTTAAAAGATAATTTGCAAGCATGGTAGAAATTTCAGCCTCATGTATCTTTCTTTTATTAGTGACAATATCTTTCATATATTTAGCATATGGAGGCATTTTCAAAATACCAGTCAAGCGAGTGCGCAAAAAGATAGGTCTAAGCATTTCAACAAAGCGCTCAAAGTCTTCCTCATCCTTATTTCTAGATGGTTTAGTGGGAAAAGGCATGGGTTTTTGAACCCATGCTTCTCTATCCTTTCCATGTTTTCTAGCAATGACATCACTTTTATCATATCTTTTATTCTTAGGAGGTGGGTTATCTAGATCAGCAGCAGGTTCTATTTCTACATCATTATCTAGCTGAGCATCAACATGAACATTATTATCATTATCATTATCACTATCCTTAGGTGGATGTTCATCCCTAGATTGTGTCTCAGCATCATAAATAGAAACATCATTATGAGTCTCAGGAGGTTTTTCTATCTCAGGTTCAATAGAAGCATGCAAAGTCCTATCATTTTTCTTTTTCTTTTTGTTCTTAGATGGACTACGCACATCAATATTAATTCTCTGAGAATCTTGCTCAATTCTTTTAGGATGACCTTCAGGATACAGAGGCTCCTGAGTCATTCTTCCTCCTCTAGTAACAACTCTAACAACACTATCATTCATTTTATTATTCATCTCATCAAGCAAATCATTTTGTGACTTAGCAATTTGTTCTGACTGAGTATGAACCATAGAAGCATATTTACTTAAGCCCTTAACATCATTAGCAGTTCTAAACATCAAATCACTCAAACGATCTATCATGAAGGCATTGCATTTTAATTGATTGGTGACATACAAATTAAAGTGGTCTTGCTTAATGATGTAATTATCAAACTCGTAAAGGCATTTGCTAGCAGATTTATTATAAGGAGTATCACCTTCATCGAATCTAGTAAGAGAATTTACCTCTACTACCTATGTCAGAATGTCGTGCCCATGTATTTCTTCAATAGGTGGTAAATTCGTAACATCTTCAGATTTAAAACCTTTTTCTTTCATAGATTTATTTGCCTGTTGCATATCTTCAGGACTGAGGAACAGAATACCTCTCTTCTTTGGAGTTGGTTTGACAGGTGGTTCAGGAAGTGTCCAATCATTAGCATTCTTAAATATATTAGTCAATAGTTCTTCAGCCTGTCCAATAGTCTGTTCCCTGAAAACACAACCAGCACAACTATCTAGGTAGTCCCTAGAAGCACCGGCTAGTCCGTTATAAAAGATATCAAGTATTTCATTTTTCTTAAGAGGATGATCAGGCAAAGCATTAAGTAATTGGAGAAGCCTCCCCCAAGCTTGAGGGAGATTCTCTTCTTCAATTTGCACAAAGTTAAATATTTCCTCTAAGGCAGCTTGTTTCTTATGAGCAGGAAAATATTTTTCAGAAAACTAATATATGATATCCTGGGGACTACGCACACAACCAGGAGCAAGAGTATTACACCATTTCTTAGCATCACCCTTAAATGAGAAAGTAAACAACTTAAGAATGTAGTAGTAATGAATTTTTTACTCATGAGCAAATAGGGTGGCTATATCATTTAATTTAGTAAGGTGTGCCACAACAGTTTCAGATTCATAACCATGAAAAGGATCAGATTCAACCAAAATAATTAACTCAGGATCGAGAGAGAATTCATAATCCTTGTCGGTAACGAAGATAGGAGAGGTAGCAAACTTAGGATAATATTTCATTCTCTGCATCATAGACTTTTATGTTAACTTAGCCAGCAATTTTCTAACATCATCTCTATCATTACAAGCAAGAAATTCTCTAGCTATTTCTCCATCTATAACATAACCATCAGGTATCTTAGGCATATCAACTCTAGTAGGAGAGCTAGGAATAATAGGTGAATCATAATTTTCATAAGTTTGATCAATTTCAGCATTCTCAGTTTCTTTAGCTTTAGCAATTTGTTCATCAAGAAATTCACCTAGTGGCACAATATTATCAAGCATAGTACTAGCATCATCACAAGTTTCATTTATAGCAGAAGTAGTATTATCAATTATTTGCGACATATCAGAGTGAATAGCAGGTGGTGATGTCGCAGGCCTACTCAAAACAGAAGGTGAATCAAGTGCAGAGTGCGATGGCAGTTCCTTACCTGCCCTCGTCTTAGAGGGAACGATCTTGGTCTTAGCGTCTTTCAGATTCTTCATAGTTACAAATAGATATAAATCCCAAGTGACGCAACAAATAGAGCTATGCTCCCCAGCAACGGTGCTAGAAAAAGGTCTTGATAACCCACAAGTATAGGGGATCGCGACAGTCTTCGAAGGTAGTATTTCACCCAAATTTATTGATTCGACATAAGGGGAGCCAAAGAATATTTGCGAGTATTAGCAGTTGAGTTGTCAATTCAACCACACCTGGAGAACTAAATATCTGCAGCAAAGTGTTTAGTAGCACAGTAGGAATAATAGTAATTGGAACAGAAACAGTAACAACAGCAGTTTTGTAGTGATTGTAGCAGCAGCAGAAGTAACTTAGCAAAGATCAATATGCGAAAAGCATAGGCATTGGATTAGTGATGGATAATTATGTTGGATGACATTCATCATGTAACAGTCACAACCTAGAGCGATACACAATAGCTCCAATTCATCAATGTAATGTAGGCATGTATTCCGTATATAGTCATACGTGCTTATAGTAAGAACTTGCATGACATCTTTTGTCCTACCCTCCCGTGGCAGCGGGGTCCATAAGGAAATCTAAGGGATATTAAGGCCTCCTTTTAATAGAGAACCGGAACAAAGCATTAGCACTTAGTGAATACATGAACTCCTCAAACTACGTTAATCACCGGAAAGAATCCCAATTATTGTCACCTTGGGGTATGCGAATCATAACACGTAATAGGTGCATACAACTTGCAAGATAGGATCAAGAACCCAAATATATTCATGAAAACATAAAGGGTTCAGATCTGATATCATGGCACTCGGGACCTAGTGACAAGCATTAAGCATAGCAAAGTCATAGCAACATCAATCTCAGAACATAGTGGATACTAGGGATCAAGCCCTAACAAAACTGACTCGATTACAGGATAAATATCATCCAACCCATCACCGTCCAGCAAGCTTACGGAGAAATTACTCACACCCGGTGGTGAGCATCATGAAATTGGTGATGGAGGATGGTTGATGATGACGATGGCGATGAATCCCCCTCTCCGGAGCCCCGAACGGACTCCAGATCAGCCCTCCCGATGAAGAAAAGGTGGTGGCGGCGGCTCCGTATCGTAAAACATGATGAAACTTCTTCTCTTATTTTTTCTCAGGGAAAGAAAATTTATAGCGTTGGAAATAGGTCAGGAGGACCTCTATGGGCCCCACAAGGCATCAGGGTGCGCCCTAGGGGGGGTCGCAGCCTGTTGCCTTGTGGGCAACAGGGCCCCCCTCTCCAGCCGATTCTTGCGCCAATATTTTTTATATATTCCATAAAAAATCTCCAAAAAGTTTCATCCAATTTCGAGAACTTTGATTTCTGCCCAAAAACAACACCATGGTAGTTCTGTTGAAAACAGCATCAGTTCAGGTTAGTTTCATTCAAATCATGCAAATTAGAGTCCAAAACAAGAGCAAAAGTGTTTGGAAAAGTAGATATGACAGAGACGTATCAAATCCCCACTCCCAAGCCAGGGGAGAGGGTAATGTTCATTCCCCACCTCATCTGAGGTCTGGGGTTCCCCATGTACCCCTTCGTGCATGGGATTCTGTTCTACTACGAGCTAGATTTCCATCATCTAGCCCCAAACTCCATCCTTCACCTCGCGACGTTCATCACCGTATGTGAGGCATTTCTTTGCATTGAGCCACAATTTGGCCTATGGCTGAAGACGTTCGGCATAAAGCCAAAGAGCAGCGGCGTCCAACTATTTAAATGTGGTGGTGCCATGATCAGCAAGCTCCAGAAGGTGACCTGGATGGAAGGCACCTTCGTGGAGACAATTAAAGTGTGGCAGCGAGAGTGGTTTTACATCACTAATCCGACCAGCGAGGGTCAAACGGAGATCTCGGCTTTTTCAGCCGGCCCTCCGAGGAGGTCCGTCTCATGGACGAAAAGGGCCTGGACTGGGGCAACCCGGAGGAAGTGCCGGTGCTGCAGAAGAAGATCAAGTCCATGAAGGACCAGAAGATCAAGCTGGTAGATGTGATCGACGTCATGCTCCAGCGCCGTATTCTTCCCCTTCAACTTCGGGGAGTCCAATGTGGCTTTATAAGCCTGAGGACGTGCCAATAGTGTGGCACTTCTTCCGTACCAACTTGGCTGGGATGTGGACTTGGCTTTTTAAGCCGTCCAAAAATGAATTCCTCGCAGAGGGGGAAGATTGCGACCTTGACGCCAAGCACGACGCGGCTGAGGTAACAGTAGTCTTCATTTTCATGTTCATTTTCACTTCCTCCTAACTCCCGTACTTAAAGTGACCATGCCTGCCTTTCCACCTCTAGAAATGGCTAGCCAGGGCACTGAAGATTAAGTGCCCGGCACCATTGCCCGAAGAGGCCCAGTCTCCTCAGCTCGAGGCTCTTTTGGCCAAGGCATCGTACGTGGTGCCGGCCAAGGAGAAGGAGCTGAATAAGAGGGAAGGTCTGCGCATCCGAGATCCCTCAGAGGCCAGATCCGAAGACACCCATGCCTCCTCCGTCCACGAGGAGGAAGAGGAGAAGGAAGAGGAAGAGGGCGAAGGGGAGGTGCTCCATTTCCCGAAAAGGAAAAGGGCGGCATCCAAAGATGTCGAAGAGGATGACCCTTCTTGGGCCCGCAGGAAGCTACGAAAGACCTCCATAGTCCAGTCCAGCCAATCGTCTGCTCCCGCCAAGGTCACGCTTTCTGATTCGTCAGAGAATGACCTCCTGCAACCGCGTAGGGAGAAGCTGGCGCCGAGAAGGTACGTGGCTCGATACGCTCTACGCAACATATTTTACAATAATTGTAATTAGTGCACGACCAACCACCTGCTTTTATAGCCCGCAACACGCCTTCATCGCCGAAAGGACTTCAGAGGACAAGCTTCCTCTACCAGAGATGGCGGAGAGCGGGACCGCCGATCACGTCCCTCCCTTCCCGGTCCATGACGAGATAGGGGAGGTGTCATCACACCAGGCCCCAGCCGTTATCAACACGGAGGGCGGTACTGGTGTCACTACGGCCGAGGTTCAAGCCTCGGTTGCCGATGACCAAAAGGTGGGAATCCCTTTGGTCAAAGAAGGAGATGAGCTCGGACAACCCGAGTCCTCGGCCCCGGCTGTCCCCGAGCCATCACAGCGGCCGGAGACCTCTGTTCCCACCTCTACGGGGGGTGGTGCCGAGGTGACTCTGCCAACCCCTCCTGCCCAAGGGCAGGTCTTCATGGGGTAGCCCGAGGAGATGGAGGTGGCTTCGACAAGCTCCTCCCTTGTCGAAGAGCACCGTGCCCTTCTTGGTATGGCGATGAGCAGCTTCCGGTCCGCAGAGACCGGAATCCAAGAGGCCTTCAAAGGTCTTTTTAAAGGTTTTAAGGTACGTTTTTGTATGACCTGTTTACCATTTTATGGGCATTTTAGATTGACACTCCTCCTTCCCAATAGCCCTTAAATGATGTCTCTGAAAAGAGTTGTCCGAAGACTATAATAGATAATTTGTCGATGTGTAGTAGCCCTCGAGCCCCAAGTTAGTTTAAATGAACTGACTTGGGGGTTGTTTGTGCAATATATCGAGGAGCGAATATGCAGTAGCCCCCGAGACTCTGGTTGGGTTGATAAAGCCAACCAGATGATCAAAATCTATGTCGGAGGCAAATAATGAATGAATTGTGCAGGCCTCGGCTTCGGCTCCGACCTCCAACTCCAAGGAGTTGGCAGAGCTAAACCACAAGCTGGCTCACTCTGAGGAGGACATAGAGCTACTGAAGAAGCAGATGGATCAAGCCCAAGGTGAGCTCGAAGCTAATGCTGGAAGCATGTTGAAGTGGTAACATTAATTGCTTTAACACATATATTGTTGATTGTTTGCCAGCTTCCACCTCGGAGCTTGAGACCATCCGAGCCGAGCTGAAACAAGCTCGGCAAGAAGCCAATCAACAGAAAGCTGCAGCAAAAAAGGCTAGCGAGGAGCTGGCCGAGGAGAAGGCAGCTCGTGGTAAGGATCAAGTCCGGGTTGTCAAGGTCGAGGAGGACCTGAAGGGACTATACGCGCAGCGGGAGGCCCTTCAGGAGGACCAGAAGAAAAAGGCCGCCGAGCTCGAGAAATTGAGCTCGGCGTGGAAAGAAGCCCATACCCAGGCCCGGGTGGATCGCGAGGAGCTTCAGCAAGTGAAGCAAATTGCCGCTGGTAAGCCATACTTGCTTCAATGCATTTTTGGTGAGGTCAGCTTCACCCAGCTCACGCAAATCTGGCATTCCTCAGACGCTTTCATGGACCTACCGAGGAGTGTGTCGGACGCCGGTGATGACCCACAAGTATAGGGGATCAATCGTAGTCCTTTCGATAAGTAAGAGTGTCGAACCCAACGACGAGCAGAAGGAAATGACAAGCGGTTTTCAGCAAGGTATTCTCTGCAAGTACTGAAAGTAGCGGTAACAGATAGTTTTGATAGCAAGATAATTCGTAACAAGTAACAAGTATAATAAAGTGCAGCAAGGTGGCCCAATCCTTTTTATAGCAAAGGACAAGCCGGAATGAACTCTTATAATAAGCAAAGCGTTCTCGAGGACACATGGGAATTTCATCTAGTCACTTTCATCATGTTTGTTTGATTCGCGTTCGCTACTTTGATAATTTGATATGTGGGTGGACCGGTGCTTGGGTGTTGTTCTTACTTGAACAAGCCTCCCACTTATGATTACCCCCTCTCGCAAGCATCCGCAACTATGAAAGAAGAATTCAGATAACTCTAACCATAGCATGAAACATATGGATCCAAATCAGCCCCTTACGGAATAGCGCATAAGCTAGGGTTTAAGCTTCTGTCACTCTAGCAACCACTACTGCAGGCGACCGCTAATGCAACCCATGAATCAGAGACCCCGCGACCAAAATGTGTGCGATGCATGCATCGCAAACGGTGGCGTAATAAAACCGTCACCAATAAGATGAACCGTTTGCGATGCCAGAGACATCAAAAACGATTCAGATTAGAGACGCGTGTGCGATACGTGGCATACAGTTGATCCATACAAACTGTTTGCGATGAGCCAGAATAACAGAAACGGGCAGCCAGTTCGTGGTGTGTGCGATACACGGCATACAGTTCACTCGGATGAACTGTTTGTGATTACCCAACACAACAGAAACGGGCAGCCAGTTCGAGGTGTGTGCGATGCACGGCATGCGGTTCACTTGGATGAACTGTTTGCAATGATCCAACACAACAAAAATGGTTCAACTTAACAAGGTGTGTGTGATACGCGGTAAACAGGTCAGTAATCCAAAATGTGTGGGAAGACGGATAACAACACGGACGATTCCTGCGAAGAAGCCGTCTATGTTGTGGGCAAACGGTTGGTGGTAAATAATTGTCAGCGATTGATGAATTCATCACCAACGGGTTCTGTAGTTTAGTCCATGTGTGATATGAACTCTGTCTACACAACATCTATGCTCTGTCTACAGAACAACAACATATATACTTATAAGAACATGATTGCATAACCAAATTAAACTTCCAATTACATAACTGATTACAGATAGCGTTTGCACATCTAAGTAAACAAGTACATGCATAATAAACTAGGAGAAATGATCATCATATCAACTACTTCTTGTTGTGATGCTTGCCACCATTGCTCAGCTTATGGCTCAATCCCTCGGCGTCTACAGGAAGGAGGCACTTCCTCATGTCAACACTCCGCCTGTACATCTCGTAGCATGTGTACGCGTCCATGGCCGCGTACTTGAGGTGATCTTCATACAGTATCTGGCGGGGAAGGAGGGCAGGTCACCTCGCCTAGGATGCATGCCCAGTGTCGCCGCTACAGCAGGTTGGGCGATTTGGCTTCTTCTACCGTCCATCTGAACAGCCGAACCAGGTTCGTATACCATTCCATAGTCATGCGCGTTCTTTCCTCCACAGTCGACTCCGTGAATATGATCTCTGCCATTAGCGCCAGCTCCAAGTCAGCGCGACGCTGCCAGATGCTAACATCCCTCAGCATCTCTGCCCTGACATCGACTTCCGCCTCCGCCCTTTGCCTCGCCATGTGCAGCTCCTTCGAACATGTCTCCAATCGATGCCTCGCTTCCTCGATCCGATTTACCCTTGCTGCCCACCACCTCCAACGCAGCCCCGGCATGTCCTCAGGCGGCACCGATCTGTGAGTCTAGAGCAATGGATCCCCTCTGATAGATACGTGGGTTTTGCTCAACAGCGGCAGTGCCGCGGGCCGCAGTGAGAGGGAAGCCCGAGGGATGCTGGGATCTGGGGGATTATCCATGGCGCAATCCGATGGGTGAGGCGGGGAGGCGAGCGTGAAAGGCCTGATTTGGGGGCTGCGAGAGGAAAGAGATGATAAAGAGCGAAGAGAGGATAGAGAGCGAAGGAGGAGGAGCGCAACCAAGGTGAACAGGGAGTGGGCGAGGCGAAAAAATTGACCGCGCCAAATTGCCAATGAACACATCCCATTAATTAGGTTATTATAATTGCCAGTGTGGAATCACTGCCCACTTCCTTATCAGTTTCCTCTTCCACCACGCATGCATGCAAACATAGTTAAATTTTGGAGGTAGTTGGTTCGCTCATACGTGGGAGGGGAAAACTAAAAACTAAAAACACTTTCAACGATGAGAAAGACAGTCGGGCAATTGGTGCTAATTAAGAAAGTGTGACTAAAATTCTTGGAAAAATCTGAATTCTCTTAGGCGCCCTACGGACCTGGATGTTTCGTGTGCGATTATGTGTGTGTACGAAAACCTTTGAAAATGCAAATGAGTTGTTTATGATGGTAGGAGCATTGCACACGATGCGTGGTGCGAGTACTCGTGAGTGATGATTTGTAAGTTACACATACATTTCCTTATGTTAACACGTGTGTGATAACACGTGACACCGCATACGGTTGTGTGCTGGGAATGGTGTGCTCCACTTAGCCTTCCCGCGCTCCAGCGATGCCTTCTCGCACAAGCGCCAGCCATAGGGGTAAATTGTAAATCCCCAACCCCCTAGCCAGCTGCTAGCTAGCTATAAATAACCACAACAATGGTCGGCGGCGGTGACTCACTACTGATCCCCTTGCTAGCTAGTTACCCACACATACCGGCATACCCAGCCCCAATGGCCGACGACCAGATGGAGTTGGGCGATAGCGGAATCGAGGCTGCCGGCGCTATGGTCGGCTTTGCGGTCGATGGCCATGCAGCCGCCTCTCCCGACGATAGTCTAATGAGGCAGGAAACGCGGTACGAGCAAGCCACCAGGTTAGCCAGGGTCGTCCTGAAAGCGGCTAGGGATCGCCAGCGGGCGATACTGTGGGCTCAGCGTAGAGTGCGGCGGATGGTGCGGGCGGCGGAGTAGGAACCGCGACGACGCAAGGACAACTGCGGCAGTGGCGGATGCCGCACGAGGCGCAGACTTATGTCCAAGATGGAGGAGGGCGCAGCGCCAGACGTTGCCGGTGCAGGCATGGGGGTAGTGACGGCAGCCCTGGCGAGAGCCAATGTCTCGTTGGCCGCCGGGGCGATGTACGCACAGCCGGCGGTCGCGGCAGCCCTGGTGAGAGCTGCGCCCAAGGTAGTACCGGCGATCACCGATGTCGAGGCTGCCCCAGCCTCGATCGATCAAGGTGGTTTGTTATATTGATGTAAATTAGGGAGCTAATAATGGTTTGTAAATTACTCCTCGAACTAGGCACTGGACCAATTTGAGCATATATATGCTCGATTGATTATTTGTTCATGCATGTCAAATATGTCAATTGTATGGCCTGGCAATTTGGACTTGAATTACGGTGACTTCATCATTTCGCGTCCAAACTATTTACACGGTGCGCAAGCACCATCAGCCTCTAGATTTGATTTTTTGCGCATTTCAGGACTCGTTTGATGTACTTAAGCACTTTATAGCATTTACCTGACATTTAGCGCATACAAGTCAAATCCCAGCTACAGCTACATGGGTGTGATGGGAGGGATGTGGATTGCCGTTCGATCACAGTGCATCCTACGGTGCACACGCGCGATCCGTGTGGCTGGGGTTCCAGCCAATCAGAATGCACCGCACGATAGAGTCATCCCACACGGCTTTCATAAGCAGCGAAAATAAACCGTGTGCGATAGTAAATCACCAGGAGTTCAAGGGAATCCAATTTTCCTTCATCGTCCGCCCTTGTTTTTTCTTTCTACGATCTACATAGACCCTAGAATGCACCGTGTTCAAATTTGGCACTTTTCTGGGCTAATTTACCATATTTGGGCCATTATTTGCATTTTCTAGGCATTTATGCACATAATTCAAATTGGCATGATATATAGGTACATGAAAAGGTGCACAATAACAGTATGAAAAATGAAGCTTGTGGTATTACTAAATTTCCATGCCTTTTACAAGGGAATGGGGAGAGATTTTTATGATATGTGTCACAAGAGTCAACCACAAACGTGTCGTTTATTGGTTTTTCGACTCTACAAAATTGAAAAACATGCCTGAAAAAGATGATACGTGGCATGGTGCCATGGTATGACCTCAACAAAGCGTGGTAATTTTTTGAGAGGGTTCGCCTAATGTCGTTGTACATGCTCTTCGTAAACCGAACCATCACAAAAGGAAGTTTTGGTGGTTTCGAGAGGGAAATCACCAAGTTTGAAGGGGAATCCAAAGTTCCTTCGTCGTTTGTCCTTGAGTTATTTTCTACGATCAACATACACCCTATAATGCACCGTGTTCAAATTTGGCACTTTTCCGGGCTAATTTACTATATTTGGGCAGTTATGTTCATTTTCTAGGCATTAATGCACATAATTCAATTTCACACAATTAGTCCATGAAAAAGTGCACCAAAACGGTTTGGAAAATCAAGCTTCTGGTGTTTACTAAATTTGCATGCCTTTTACAAGGAATGGGGAGAGATTTGAAGGACATGTGTGGCAAGAGTCAACCACAAACGTGTCGTTTATTGGTTTTTCGACACTACAAAATTGAAAAACATGCCTGAAAAAGATGATACCTGGCATGGTGCCATGGTATGACCTCAACAAAGCGTGGTAATTTTTTGAGAGGGTTCGGCTAATGTCGTTGTACACGCTCTTCGTAAACCGAACCATCACAAAAGGAAGATTTGGTGATTTCGAGAGGGAAATCACCAAGTTTGAAGGGGAATCCAAAGTTCCTTCGTCGTTTGTCCTTGAGTTTTTTTCTACGATCAACATACACCCTATAATGCAGCGTGTTCAAATTTGGCACTTTTCTGGGCTAATTTACTATATTTGGGCAGTTATGTGCATTTTCTAGGCATTAATGCACATAATTCAATTTCACACAATCGGTCCATGAAAAAGTGCACCAAAACGGTTTGGAAAATCATGCTTCTGGTGTCTACTAAATTTGCATGCCTTTTACGAGGAATGGGGAGAGATTTGAAGGACCTGTGTGGTAAGAGTCAACCACAAACATGTCGTTTATTGGTTTTTCGACTCTACAAAATTGAAAAACATGCTTGAAAAAGATGATACCTGGCATGGTGCCATGGTATGACCTTAGAAACGCGTGGTATTTTTTTGAGAAGGTTCGGCTAATGTCGTTGTACACGCTCTTCATAAACCAAACCATCACAAAACGCAGTTTCGTGGTTTCGAGAGGGAAATCACCAAGTTTGAAGGGGAATTCGAACTTCCTTCGTCGTTTGTCCTTGAGTTTTTTTGTACGATCGACAAACACCCTATAATGCACCGTGTTCAAATTTGGCAATTTTCTGGGCAAATTTAGTATATTTGGGCTGTTATGTGCATTTTCTAGGCATTAATGCACATAATTCAATTTCGCACAATCAGTCCATGGAAAAGTTCACAAATTCCTTTTGGAAAATCATGCTTGTGGTATTTACTAAATTTGCATGTCTTTTACGAGGAATGTTGGGAGGTTTCAAGGACATGTGTCCCAAGAGTCAACCACAAACGTGTCATTTATTCGTTTTTCAACTCTAGAAAATTGAAAAACATGCCTAAAAAAGATGATACCTGGCTTGGTGCCATGGTATGACCTCAGTAAAGCGTGGTAATTTTTTGAGAAGGTTCGACTAACCTAGTTGTACACGCTCTTCATAAACCGAACCATCACAAAAGGAAGTTTTGGTGGTTTCGAGAGGGAAATCACCAAGTTTGAAGGGGAATCCAAAGTTCCTTCGTTGTTTGTCCTAGAATTTTTTTCTACAATCAACATAGACCCTGTCATGCACCGTGTTCAAATTTGGCACTTTTCCGGTCTAATTTACTATATCTGGGCAGTTATGTGCATTTTCTAGGCATTGATGCACATAATTCAACTTCGAACAATCGGTCCATGAAAATGTGCAAAAAAAGGGTTTGGAAAATCATGCTTGTGGTGTTTCGTAAATTTGCATGCCTTTTACGAGGAATGGGGAGAGATTTCAAGGACATGTGTGGCAATTTGGACTTGAATTTACTTGACTTTATTGTTTCGCGTCCAAACTATTTGCACGGTGCGCAAGCACCATCAGCCGCTAGATTTGAATTTTTTTTGCGCATTTCAGGACTCGTTTGATATACTAAAGCACTTTATAGCATTTACCTGACAATTAGCGCATATAAGTCAAATCCCAGCTACAGCTACACGGGTGTGTTGGGAGGGATGTGGATTGCCGTTCGATCGTGGTGCATCCTATGGTGCACACGCGCGATCCGCGTGGCTGGGGTTTCGGCCAATCAGAACGCAACGCACAATAGGGTTAGCGCACACGATTCTCATAGGCAATCAAATCTCGAATGCTCTAAAAAACCACCGCACTACGTACGGTTATCCGGCCACTCCGTCCCAGAGCTCTCTCCAAGCGTTGCCGTCCATGCCACCGTGCCGCACACTAACTGGTAAGTAAGCGATGGCATCCCGGTGCGCCGCGTTCATCGCCGCCTGCGACCGCACACTAACTGGTAAGGAAGCGATGTCATCCCGCCGCGCCGAGTTCATCGCCGCCCGCGACCGCACACCTACATGGGCGGACTTTGAAGCTGCCATGGCCGAGTGGGCGGTGGAGCAAGAGGAGGCCAAAGCCGCACTGAAGGAGTGGAAAAGGCAGAAAGCGCTCTAGAGAAGACAGTCCCACCGCCGCAAGAAAGAAGCGGCCGCACGCGCTACTGAGGAGACCCGGGCGGAGATCCAAGGATGGTGGGCTGCCACTGACAAGGACGGGAAGGAGAACGACGGCGTCTCTATCTGGTCTGCATGCGAGAAGTAGTTAGTGTGTGTGTGTCGCCCATACGTTTGTTTAATTAATTATGACTGTTCATCGAGTGTCAACTTCGCCTCGTTCATGTACGTTGATAGCCCTACTACAATGAAAGATATTTTTAAATTTGCAGGTTATAGACTACATGCTGATAGATATTTTAGTTCTTAGAAGACCACAAAACACATGGTTGCTATGGCGTACCATGTGCGTTACTGATCCATAAGTCAGTTAGAAAACATCGCACACATACCATCACGACCGCCCATGAGTGATTTAATTAACTCCACGTGTACAATTTTTTGAATACGGGATCCGCCAATTTTCTCCTTTCTCGCACACGAGTATATTATACGCTTCGTCTGCGTTGTATGTTTCGCCCGCGTAAGTTTCGAGTTTCGCAACGAAATTTTTAGTAGGCATGGGATTTCCGAATTTACCCCCCCCCCCCAAACCCATCCCAACCCATCACATTTCCGCAGTATCCCCCCCTCTCCCGGCAGCTCAAACCGCCGCCACCGCAACCACAGCTTCAACCACATCTATGTTCTGCCCGAGCCTTGTCGATCCAGTCAGGTAACCCACCGATCTCCATCACCGCCACGGCCTGATTGCCTAGATGGCGCCTGCGAAACATCCTCATGCCTCCAAATCCCCACCCCCTACTCCAGAGCATCACCGCGTAAGCGTAACGATGGAGGTAGAGGAGCTGAAGGTGATCGATGGCGCGGTGTCCGCTGTGAGTGTCGACCCGGAGGAACACCTCGCCTCCGCCGCTGTTGACTTGGTGCGGGATCTGGCCCAGATGAAGTGCCCCAGCAACTACCCCTCAGGATTTACCAAGTATGAACTGCGCAGTTCAATTTTACCAATACTAGTTGCAATGGCTATGTTTTGTATGGTTGATGTATTATGCCTGTTGTAGTAAACACGCCTAACCATTCTTAGCTATTTCCCCTGCCTTTTTATAGACAACTGGGCTATTCTCTACTCTAGCAGCACTTGCCTTGCGATGTTTAACTCTGTCAATTTCAATTTCATCAGTACCTGTTCCAATGGATATATTAGGTTGTCTGTACTTAACACATGCCTTGTTTATTTCAGTAATATACACTGTGATGTTCAAGTATGAACTGCCCAGTTCAATTTCACCAATACCAGCTAGAAACTTACAATGCCTGACTTAGGTTGCTGTTAAGCCTATTGTGGCTAACAGTTATATCCATTTTTTTATCTGTCCCTTTACTACTGTGCTACTCTTCGCAATGAAGATATCACTACACATGTTGTCGTTTTATTACCATTTTCTATTTTTGGTGGATGTCAACCCTGTTGTAGTTAACATGCCTTTCCATGTACTTACACAGGGCCACAATGGGAAATGCTATTGTTTACCGTCAAGGTTAGTTCCATCCCAATGTCTTATAGTACTTTACATCATTTCTGCAATTGCAGTTTAACTTGTAGCATTTACATGCTTCTTGTAGGTACACATATCAGCGGCACTGATCCATGCTTCAACTCGGAGGAACACCTCGCCTCCACCGCCGCCGACTTGGGGCGGGCTCTGGCCCAGATGAAGTGCCCCACCAACTACCCCTCGGGATTTACCAAGTAGGAACTGTCCAGTTCAATTTTACCAATACCAGTTGCAATGGCTATGTTTTATATGGTTGATGTATTAAGCCTGTTGTAGTAAACACGCCTAACCATTCTTAGCTATTTCCCCTACCTTTTTATAGACATCTGGGCCATTCTCTGCTCTAGCAGTACTTGCCTTGCGATGTTTAACTCTGTCAATTTCAATTTCATCAGTACCAGTTTCAATGGCTATATTAGGTTGTCTGTACTTAACACATGACTTGTTTATTTCAGTAATGTACACTGTCATGTTCAAGTATGAACTGTCCAGTTCAATTTCACCAATACCAGCTAGAAACTTACAGTGCCTGACTTAGGTTGCTGTTAAGCCTGTTGTAGCAAACAGTTCTATCCATTTTTTAATCTGTCCCTTTACTACCGTGCTACTCTTCACAATGGAGATATCACTAGAGATGTTGTTGTTTTATTACCATTTGCTATTTTTGGTGGATGTAGTTAACATGCCTTTCCATGTACTTACGCAGGGCCGCAATGGGCGAGGCTGTTATTTGCCATCGAGGTTAGTTGCATCCCATGTCTTATAGTATTTTACATCATTTGTGCAATTGAAGTTTAGCTTCTAACATTTAATGGTTGCTTGTAGGTACATATATCAGTGGTACTGATCCACGCTTCGACCCCTTTTGCGTATGGGGGCAATGAGATATTCATGAACAAGCATCAAGTGAGGAAACTAAGAAAGATTGTTAAGCGAAATAGACGGGTTATGGGAATTAAACTCTTTATTTACACTTTATCCAAGACAACAGTGAACTTTAGGATGGTAAGTAATCTGTTGCCTTTTTCCCCTGCCCACAATGAGTTACTCTATTAGACAAGAATTTCTGAAAGTTTTCTCTTTTCAGTGGTTTCCAAAGCATTTTACTCATGATTACCTTGCAAACTACATGACCGGAGTGGAGGCAACTAAGGTTAAAGTATATAATTCATACTACCGTCATAATGGTCTAGAAGTCTTCCTGAAGGCGGTGAAGGATGAGCGGGCGATCGTCACAAGGGGTTGGAGAAAAGTTGTGCGCGCCTTTGCCATGGAGGAGGGCACATTACGGGCATTCCGCTTCCTCAACACTATCGGCAGCCAAAATGATTTACACTTCTCTCTTCACCTTTACCGCCTCTAAATATTGTGGTTCTTCATAGTTAATCTGCTGCCTAATTCTGTAATTACTGAACACATTGTATTGAGATTTTGATTTATGGATTGGTTGTTGAAACATTGTGATGAGAATACAAAATGTTTAAATTCCGCACTTCATAAATTAAAATTTGAAATATTCCAATTCGAATTATAAATTACAGGAAAAAATAAAATTAAACAGCATGGATTCAAACACCGTACACACGGTAAGAAAGAAAACATTGTGTGCGATGGTAAAATAAAGAACACACGGTTCTTCCACGGAAAACGTATGCGATACTCAGCCCCTGAACGCACGGTTTATCCTTATACGTGTGTGGGATTGCCTTAAGTATCGCACACGTTTCCGTAATATGCGTGTGTGTAATTGTCGGTACCAAAACCGGCAGATCTCGGGTAGGGGATCCGAACTGTAGGTCTAGGAATCAATGGGTAACAGGGAACGTAGAGACAGCGATTTACCCAGGTTCAGTCCCTCTCGAAGAGGTAATACCCTACGTCCTACTTGATTGTATTGATATGTTTGTATGAAGGTTACAGAGTTGATCTACCTCGAGATCGGATGGGCTAAACCCTAGGTAATGGATATCACGATCCTCTACGGACTAAACCCTCTGGTTTATATAGACCCCAGAGGGTCCTAGGGTTACATATAGTCGGTTCCCATCAGGGGATAAACATGCCGGCCACGCCAATTATTCCTTGGAGGAGACGCCAAGTCTGCGGAGGTTTCCTTCTGATACACGGGGTCGCCCACAATCCGGCCTTCCATCGACGAATAGAGAGTGGCCCACCAGCCCGGCCCACGAGAGATAGGCCGGCAGCCAGAGTACTGCCTAGTCCAGGACACCCTCAGTAGCCCCCGAACTAGCCTCCAATGCCGAGGTTGACAGTCTTCGGCAGCTTCATGCTTTAATGGTCTTCGGCTTGGGTGGCGAGTTCCTCCCTTCACCTCCATTTGGTTTAACAATAGTTCGGCTACCAATAGCTTTGTTGCCGAGGAATACTCCGATTGACGAGGCCCCGTGGGGCCCGTCATACCGCTTTTCTTCGCCCAGAATCAAATGACGACCCTCGATTTCTGTGCACCCACGGAATGTGAGTGGCTCGATGGGTTTTTACAAAAATGCCCCTCTTTCAGGGGGAGTCAATGCCCTTTTAATAGGCCAAGGGCACGGAGGTTGACACACTCCACCCCCTGCCATTCTTCCTCACGTTCTCGCGAGGTCGCGACCAGTAAATAATGGCGAGCGTCCCAGGCTCTTCCTCACGCCCTCATGGCCCCCGACAAGGTGATTGGGCGAGCTGCTCCGTATCCCTCATGCGTTTACGCAGGCTCGAGACGCAGGGATATCTCCCTGCTTCAGATGTCGCATCCACCCGTCCCGGATTAACTTCTGCAGACGAGGAAGCCCTCGCAGAGAACTTTCCTTCCCCCCACGGGGAGGAAAGGGTGTGCTTCGTGCCCTTCCTCTTGCGAGGGATGGGTTTCCCCATTCATCCTTTTTTGAGGGGTCTACTAGAGTTTTACGGGATTCAACTCCACCACCTTACCCCAGGGTCGATCCTTCATATATCGGGCTTCGTCACTCTCTGCGAGATGTTCCTGGGCTGTGAGGCCCACTTCGAGTTGTGGAGGAAGTTCTTCTGCCTCGTCCCCCGTACCCGAGGAGGGAAAATCTACGAGGTTGGCAGGGCCGAAGTATGGCGTATCGCCGGAACCGGATACCCCGTAGGGACTCCGAAGAAAGATGCCGAAGAGTGGACTTCGGAATGGTTTTATATCGAAGACGTCCCCCTATTTGATCCAGTCTGGAGGGGGCTCCCCGAATTCTCACTGGTCCCTCCAAAGAAGCGGTTCAACTGGCGCCCGAAGAGTCCTTCACAAGAGGAAGGCGCCGAAGTAACTTGGCTGGCCGCTCAAGTGAGGTGGCTAGCCCACAACAGGCTAACCGTTATTGACGTGATGGCTGCAGCCATTGCTCGGTGCGTCCAACCTCTTCAACAGAGAATACACCCGCTTTGGTGCTACAACGGGGAAGATGATGCAACCCGGTACACACGGATGGGACCTGCCGACCAGGCGGCGATGGCGGCCATACTGGCCGATCTATTCAAGGGAGAGGAGCAGGAATTTGCTCGGTTAAAGCCCAAGGAAGGCTTCTCGAGCTACAAACCCATTGAAATGGTGAGTTCGACCACGTTTTATAGTTCGGACGGCATCCCAAATTTTTTCTTAACCAGATTCCTATCCTGTCCGAACAGAAGTGGAGGCACTGGATCGAGACAGTGAGCTGCCCTGCTCCTCAACCGGAGAATTACTCTCGTGACGATGATCCTGGGTTCCATGATGACCCTGAAACATCGATTAATTTCGAGGAGGGGGTCTTCTACCAGGAGAGCCTTGATGGTTCTAAGGTGGCCCTTTTGGCCGACCATCCCAGGGCGCTTCCCTCCTCCGCTGTAAGTGGCCAACGGGCTTCCTCTCAAAAGAAACACTCAGCCGCTGCTGCCCCTAATACACTGACACATACTCCCGAGGGCCTCCGCACGACGCGTCGAACAGCCGCAAGAGCGACACCAACGGCCCCAGCAACGAGTAGTCGTGGGGTGTCCAGACTCACGTCCCCAACGGGAGCTACATCATCTGCGCCTCGCCCGAAGAGGTAACGCATCCGCCGTACCATCATAGCCTCTATCTTCGACATCCACCGAATATGCCAATTTTTCTCCACGGTGTCCTGCAGACGATACGTGGAACCACCCTCAGCTGGGATGTTGAAGAGGCGCCGAGGGGTGACTCAAACCCGAGGTCGCCAGCTGTAGCCGGAGTTACTCCAGGAGTCCCTGCCGAGGACCAACATCCCGAGGACTAAGGTGGCGTGTCGGTCACTAACTCCGAGGTTGAAAGTGTGATGAATCATCGGCGGCGTAAGGCGTCACTTCGGCACTCCGCCTTTTCAGATCAGGAGTTTAATGCCCTTAGTTCGGTAGACGCGTACCTTGGCGCTGCCCGAACGGGACTTGAAGGGGCCGTAAAGCTCATGTCTGCTAATGTGCAGGTATGGTATTTGTTTTGACAACTAGTATCCAACCCAGTAGCCCCCGAGCCTTGATTTGGGCGGGACGGCCGAATTAAGGGCCTGATATTTTTAATGCCATGCTATTGTGCAGACTATTCGGGAGGAAAACAAAAAGCTGTCCGAAGACCTCAAGCTGGCGCGAACATAGTTAGAGTCTGTGAAAGCCGAGCTAGAGGGTGTGAAGAAATTCACCAGAGAGGCACATGGTAAGTGCCGAACTCAAAAGTTGTTTTAAAAATTTGGTGGAACACCACTACTAATGAAAGATGATTCCATAGCAGACGAGTCGATAAATCAGCTGCGGAAGGATCTGGATATTGCCCGAGAAGCTCAAAGGTATGCGGAGTCACAGCAAGAGGCTGGCTACCGAGTGCTTTCCCGAAGTTATGAGGAGAGGGATAAGCTGAAGGCGGAAGGCGACCAACAGGCGCGAGAAAGCAAAAGTTTGAAAACTCAACTGTCCCTATCCCAAGAGGAGAACCAGAGACTGAAAGTGGGCCTGTTCGGTGAGTGCGACCCAGTATTTTCAGTTCATAAACTGTACGAAGTAGACAGTAATATGAACAATGCCGCGTCTCATTGTAGTTCTTCTAACCAGACGCCCTGAAGAGGAGGCCGGCTCTATTGGGCGGGACGTGCTGAAGGAGCTATCCGCCGTGCACGAGCAGGCCCGAAAGGCCATGAAGAGTATGTGCAAAGCATTGTGGCCTGGTGAGGTGGCTCCGGAAGGGATGGCCGAACTCACAAATCAATTCAAAGGAGCTCGGCGCCGCTTTGAGCTATGGAAGACGTCATCTTGTCGTGAAGGAGCACGGGAAGCTTGGGCGATGATCAAGACCCGCTTCACCAAGGTGGAACCGGAGCATTTAGCTAGGGTTGGGCCAGCAGGGCCAGATGGGCAGCAAGTGCCCGTGCATCTGTTATATGACCAGGTTATGCCTGCAGCTCGGTTGTCCCAAGCAGATTGTGCTCTGGAGACCATAATAGATGGTCTTGATCAAGATTAACAGGTTGATTCTATGTATCTATGTACTTTACATCAAGTAGTCTCCAGACCGTGCATAGAACGTTGTCTTAACCAACCATCGGCTTCCGCCTCCTCGGCCAGGAGCCGAGGAGTGTTTCCTACTGTGTGATCCGAAAACACCGGAAACACTTCGGAGAACGAGGCAATCCGGCCATGTGGTGCAAACAGACAAAAACGTGCTCGGGGAGTTATGTTATATTACTGTGTAACGTAAGAAACATCTTCCGACAAAAATAGTTCCGCTATGGGTTCCTTTCATCGGGTTACCACGTTAGCCGTGGATGGATAACCGAATACCCGAAGTAGACGGGGATGGTTACTTTGGGAAAATACCCCGGAAACTTGGCAATAGGTACCAATTATTTTCACTTCCCCCGTGGCCGACCAACTGTGTTCTTAAGAACGCTAGCTTTTGGCTTCACCCGTCTGAGGTACGTACCCGGGAAATCCGGACGAAACAATCACAGAGGTGCTCCCTTTACTCCCTAGCCAAACAATCGGGAACGTAGGGGGTAAACACAGGAGTGAGGCAACCCAGCTTGGCCAAATCTTAAGTCAAATTGATGCATATAGTGGCTTTAAAATGATGCAGGAAGGTTGCAAACTCGTAAAAGACGCATGGTTGCATAAATAAAATATGATTGGCTCCGTAAATGAAGCCCCCAGGTAACATCGTGTGGTACATTCAAAGATGTTTGCCGAAGAAAAACTTAACGTAGTTCGGCATACCCGAACACAACCCGGGATAGACTATTGACTAGAAAAATATAAATCCTAGAAGGATAAACCGAAGAAGGTAAGGTCACGGAGCTAGCCATAGAAACGTCGTAGCCGAGCTGCGTTCCAAGGGTTTGGCTCGAGGCGGTCGTCCTGTGGGTCGCGGAGACAGTATGCTCCGCCCACGAGTACTTGATCTACTATGAAGGGCCCCTCCCATTTGGGCGACAGCTTATGCTTCTGCTTCTCCGGGAGGCACAGGACTAGATCGCTGACGCTGTAGGCCTTCGCCCGTACTTCCCTGCTCTGATAATGTTTGGCCTGCTGCTGATAAAAAGCAGAACGACACCGAGCTATGTCGCGCTCGCCCTCCAGGGCATCGTGAATAAGGTCGCTGGGGAGGACGGCTTCTGCCCCATACACCATGAAGAATGGTGTGTAGCCCGTGGATCGATTAGGAGTGGTGCGTAGGCCCCACAGTACGGAGTCAAGCTCCTCGACCCAATGGCAGTGGGATTCTTTTAAAGATCAGACCAAACGGGGTTTGATGCCGCTCAAGATCAGTCCATTAGCTCTCTCGACCTGTCCATTAGACTATAGGTGATACACCGAGGCGTAGTCGAGCTTAATGCCTAAATTAGCGCACCAGTCTTTGACTTCCTGGGCGGTAAAATTGGATCCGTTGTCCATTATTATGCTATGGGGGACACCGTAACGGTGTACGACGCCGGATATAAAATCGATGATCGGCTTAGACTTGGCTGAAGTTACCAGTTTTGCCTCAATCCATTTAGTAAATTTATCTACCATGACGAGTAGATATTTCTTTTTCTTGGTCCCCCCTTTTAGTGGTCCGACCAAGTCCAGCCCCCAGACCGCGAAAGGCCAAGTAATCGGTATCGTCCGAAGGGCCGTCGGGGGCATATGGCTCTGATTGGCGAAGAGCTGGCATCCAACGCAATGTTGGACCAATGTTTGGGCGTCTGTTCGGGCAGTGGGCCAGAAGAACCATGCTCGGAAAGCCTTGCTGACCAAGGCCCGAGCTGCCGCGTGGTGACCGCCCATGCCAGCGTGAATCTCGGCCAGGAGCTGCCTTCCCTCCTCTTCGTATATACATCTCTGGAGGACGCCAGTAGTGCTTTTCTTATATAGTTCTCCCTTGTGGACTTTATAGGCTTTAGATCATCGAATGATACGCCTTGCCTCAGTCTGGTCAGCCGGTAATTCTTGGCGGAGGAGGTAGGAGAGGAAAGGCTCGATCCATGGCGCGATTACCGCCATGACTTCGTGGGCCAAAGATGTCATTTCAATTACCGAGCCCCCGATAATTCCTTCGTCTGGTTCGACAGGCGGAGGGATGAGATGTCCTGAGGTATTGGATTCCGAGCCCTGGGCATCCTCCTGCCACACCACGGACGGCTTGAAGAGTCGTTCTAAAAAGGTGTTCTCAGGGACACGGTCATGCTTGGCGCCCATTCGAGCGAGAATATCGGTAGCTTGATTGCTGTCTCTAGGTATATGGTGAAATTCTAGTTCTTCAAAGCGGGCGGAAATTTTGAGGACGGCATTGCGGTATGCTGTCATTTTCGGGTCTTTTGCGTCGAATTCGCCGTTGACTTGAGAAATGGTGAGATTAGAATCTGCCCGTACCTCGAGCCGCTGTATGCCCATTGACACCGCAATCCAAAGTCCATGTAGCAGAGCCTCATATTCGGCTGCATTGTTGGAGTCGGTGTACATGATCTGGAGTATGTACCGAATATTGTCGCCAGTGGGGGATGTGAGGACCACTCCAGCCCCCAGCCCGGCGAGCATTTTGGAGCCGTCGAAGTACATCGTCCAATGCGAGTATGTACTGTACTCCCTAGGGAGTTCGGCTTCCGTCCATTCCGCCACGAAATCAGCCAAAACCTGAGATTTAATAGCTCGGCGTGGTCTATATATGATTTCGAAGGGGAGGAGCTCTATAGCCCATTTGGCTATGCGGCCGGTGGCGTCTCGATTATTGATTATGTCATTCAGTGGTACTTCAGATGCCACCGTTACCGAGCACTCCTGGAAGTAATGGCGGAGCTTGCGGGATGCCATGAAAACTGCGTAGGCGATCTTCTGATAGTGCGGGTACCTCGTTTTACACGGGCTGAGCACTTCAGATACGTAGTACACAGGCTTCTGCACCTGGAGCTTGTGACCGTCTGCCTCTCGTTCAACGACGAGAACCACGCTGACCACCTGATTCGTGGCCGAGATATATAGCAGCATTGGCTCGCCCGGACTGGGTGCTGTCAAGATCGGGTTGCTGGCCAGTAGAGTTTTTATTTCTTCGAGTGCTGCCGCCGCTTCACTGGTCCATTCAAAGTTCTATGTCCATTTGAGCAATTTATATAGCGGTAAGGCTTTTTCTCCGAGGCGTGAGATGAAGCGGCTTAGGGCTGCAACAGTGCCGGCAAGTTTCTGGATGTGTTTGAGCTCAGTGGGGATAGCCAGTTCGGACAGTGCCCGTATTTTCGCTGGGTTGGCTTCTATTCCTCTATGGGAAACGATGAATCCGAGCAGCTTACCGGCCGGCACTCCGAAGACGCACTTTTCCGGATTGAGCCGTATATCGAAAGTCCGAAGACTATCAAAGGTTTGCCGAAGATCGTCCACCAGCTGGCTGACATGTTTGGTTTTGATGACCACGTCGTCCACATATGCTTCGACTGTTTTGCCGATTTGTTTTTCCAAACATGTTTGAATCATGCGCTGGTATGTAGCCCCTGCGTTCTTTAATCCGAAGGGCATTGTGTTGAAACAGAATGGCCCGTAAGGAGTGATGAATGCAGTGGCCGCTTGGTCGGACTCCTTCATTTTAATTTGATGGTATTCGGAGTAAGCGTCGAGAAAACACAGTGAGTCATGCCCGGCGGTGGCGTCTATGATCTGGTCTATGCGGGGCAAGGGGAAAGGATCCTTGGGGCAGGCCTTGTTTAAATCCTTGAAATCGGCACACAACCGCCAGGACTTATCCTTCTTTGGTACCATGACCAGATTGGCCAACCACTCTGGATGTTTGATGTCCCGGATGAATCCGGCTTCGAGCAACTTTGCCAGTTCCTCGCCCATAGCCTGACACTTGGGTTCGAAAAACCGACGCAGAGTCTGTTTGATTGACTTGAAACCCTTAATGATGTTCAAGCTATGCTCGGCTAATCTACGCGGGATCCCTGGTATGTCTGACGGGTGCCAAGCAAAAATATCCCAGTTTTCACGCAAGAATTTACGCAGCTCTTCATCGACTGTGGGGTCCAGCTGAGCTCCAATGGATGCCGTCTTGTTGGGATCTGTTGGGTGCACTTGGAATTTGACTATTTCATCCGCTGGTTTGAAGGACATGGATTTGGGCCTTTTGTCGAGGATTACATCGTCCCTATCCACCGTTGAGTGGAGCGCGGTCAGTTCTTTAGCTGCGAGGGCTTCGGACAAGGCTTCGAGGGCGAGGGATGCTGTTTTGTTCTCGGCCCGAAGAGCTCTGTCCGGATCACTTATTATTGTGATCACACCGTTTGGCCCTGGCATTTTAAGCTTCATGTACCCGTAGTGTGGGACTGCATGGAATCGTGCGAAGGCATCGTGCCCTAATAAGACATGGTAGCCACTGCGGAAGGGCACGATGTGGAAAAGCAGTTCTTTGGATCGGTAGTTCTCGAGAGTTCCGAAGACCACATCAAGAGCTATTCGGCCACTAGAATGCGCCTCCTTTCCGGGGATGATCCCCCGAAAGGTGGTGTGACTTTGCTCGATGCGGGATCTGTTGAACTGCATTTTGTCCAAGGTGTCCTCGTAAATGAGGTTTAGCCCGCTGCCGCCGTCCATTAACACCTTTTGGAGTCGGAATCCATCCACTATGGGATCAAGGACAAGGGCGGCAACAGCTCGAGTAGGACAAGACCTCGGCTGGTCTTGTTCACTGAAAGTGATGGGTATGTCTGTCCATGAGTCTGTCTCTGCCACGTGGTGAATTTGAGCGAGCTCTCGAAGGGCTCTCTTCCTCTGATTCTTCGAGGAGAACGTCTCGTAGATTGTTAAGATTTTGGCGTCATCATCAAAGGGCGTTGCTGGAATTTTACTTGAGTACGGACCTCCGAGGATGACTTCGCCGCTCTTGGCGACTTGCCTGACCACCTAGCAAGCTCGAAGGCTGTGGGTTGGGTTTGCGTTGAGGAGGACGGAGTGTATGGGGCATGGTTTATCCAGCAGTTCATCAAGGACCGTTCTGGATCTTGTCAGGGGTTTCATCCTTTTCTCGGATGGCTCGTATTGGGGTGTTCGGCGAGGGTGTGCGCGTTTTGCCCGAGCTCGGTTTGGTTCCTCTATACGGATTGACTCCGTTTGCTCGAGTTGTGCCTGCCAAGCATACTCCATGGCGCAGTACTTGGACACCAGATCCGATAAATCGGAGAAATTTTGGATGTGGCGGCGGGCGAGGGCGTTTAAGACGCCCTCGTCTCGGCAGTTCTGTTGGAAGATCTCCAGAATGTCCTTGTTGCAGCCGTCCGTCATCTTGTTTTTGACGATAAGGAATCTGGCCCAGAAGTGCCGAACTGTCTCTCTGGGCTGCTGCTTTACGTACATTAGGTCCCATATGTCGGGCCGTCCTGAATTATCTGGACAGTACTCAACGTGGGGGGTGGGCGGGATAAAAAATTTGATCCCAGCGGAGTGTGAGTCCGGAGTTTTGGCGGCCGCGTCCTGGATTGACATGGAATCCAATGCGCTGAGCTCTGTATAATTGCCCGGGCACGGGTGCATGGATCCGGAATTGCGTGTCGAACCAGACTTCGGCCCTAAACCCTCTCCGGAATGGAGTTCGGCTGCCGAGCTGAAGGACGAAGCCTGCCGGTCGGAAACTTGCACCTCACGTGCTTCCGGTTCTGAGGGAAGGGGTGAGCCCTCCGTGGGTCCTTCGATAGTGGCGATCAAGTGGGTAGTGGCAGGGGCGTGAATTTCCCTGTCGTTGGGTTTAAGCCCAATCTGGTCGTAGACCGAGGACTGGCCATCGGTGATTCCAAGGGCCTGAATCCGATCTAGTATCCCATTTAATAACGAGAGATCGGTCGGCTCCAAGTTATGGCAGTTCGCGGGGTCAACCCGCAATATGGCCGTGACGGGGGCGTCTGAACTCGCCCCGTAGTCATGTTCGGCCGGTGCTGATCTTCGGCAGCCGAGCGCAGAGATTAGGTCTGGGCTCAAGGCTGGATCCGCAGCGGCGGCCGTCACGGTAGTGGGGTTGGCCGTACTCGAAGTCGGTGCTTCAGGATTTGCGGGTCCTTCAGGCGAGGCTGAGGACCCCGTGAGGATAAGATCTCCCCGGGAGTCGGCGACGAACTCTAAGTTTTCGAACCTGATCTCCTGGTCGGGAGTGAAGCTGTCGACCCGGCCAAGGTGACCGGCCGGATCGGCGTGTAGCATGACGCTACCGAACGCGAAGAGCTGGCCGGGAACGCAGGTGTCCCTGCGGCTAGCGCAGTTGCTGATGACTAGGCGAGCCATTGATCCTTGATGACCCACGTCGGAGCTCTCAATGAAAGCACCAATGTCGGTACCAAAACCGGTAGATCTCGGGTAGGGGATCTGAACTGTAGGTCTAGGAATCAATGGGTAACAGGGAACGTAGAGACAACGATTTACCTAGGTTCAGGCCCTCTCGAAGAGGTAATACCCTACATCCTGCTTGATTGTATTGATATGTTTGTATGAAGGTTACAGAGTTGATCTACCTCGAGATCGGATGGGCTAAACCCTAGGTACTGGATATCACAATCCTCTACGGACTAAACCCTCTGGTTTATATAGACCCTAGAGGGTCCTAGGGTTACATATAGTCGGTTACCATCAGGGGATAAACATGCCGGCCACGCCAATTATTCCTTGGAGGAGACGCCAAGTCTGCGGAGGTTTCCTTCTGATACACGGGGTTGCCCACAATCCGGCCTTCCATCGACGAATAGAGAGTGGCCCACCAGCCCGGCCAACGAGAGATAGGTCGGCAGCCCGAGTACCCCCTAGTCCGGGACACCCTCAGTAATATCGGATAAAAAGAAGACAGTTCACATTTGCAAACCGTGTGTGATAGGTATACCTATCGCACACACTTGAGAAAATGGACACGTTGGCGAAAGTGAAGACGCCACACACATTTTATGGTTTTGAACTGTGTGTGATTGTGTGCGTATCGCAAACAGACTGGTAGAAATAAGTTTGTGATATCCACCTTTTGCACACGTGGATATCTACGAAATTGTTTCGGATGTCTCACGGATCAGAAACGTAGTGCCACGACTTCGCATACGATTAGTTTACGAAAATCGTCAGCAGCGGGTCGCCCTATCGCGGACGGTTTCTGGGTCGTGTGGGAAGGACCCCCCTATCGCACACACAGGCAAGGCGACAGTTTAAAACTGTGTCGTGAAAAGGGGGTAAAAACCATTTGTATAGCACGTAACGGTACCAGTGAACCCATCATCTAATTACTACTCCACAATGCCTTCCCTTAGGCCCAAAGATGGTGAAGTGTCATGTAGTCGACGTTCACACGACACCACTAAAGGAAGCACAACATACATAGCATCAAAATATCGAACGAATACCAAATTCACATGATTACTTATGACAAGACTTCTCCCATGTCCTCAAGAACAAAAGTAACTACTCACAAATCATATTCATGTTCAAGATCAGAGGGGTATTGAATAGCATTAAGGATCTAAACATATAATCTTCCACCAAATAAACCAACTAGCATCAACTACAAGATGTAATCAACACTACTAGCAACCCACAGGTACCAATCAGAGGTTTTGAGACAAAGATTGAATACAAGAGATGAACTAGGGTTTGAGATGAGATGGTGTTGGTGAAGATGTTGATGAAGATTGGTCCTCCCACGATGAGAGCATCGTTGGTGATGTCGATGCCTTCAATTTCCACCTCCCGGAGGGAAGTATCCCCGGCGGAATCGCTCCGCCGGAGAGCAAAATAGCTCCTGCCCAGGTTCCGCCTCGAGACGGTGGCGCTTCGTATCGAAAGTCCTCTTCTGATTTTTTTTCTAGGGCAAATGGCTTCATATAGTAGAAGGAGGGGGCCAGAGGCCTGCCAGGGGCCCCACAAGCCAGGGGGCGCCCAGGGGGTAGGGCGCGCCCCCCCTGGCTTGTGGCTTCCTGGTGGGCCCCTTCTGTTGATTCTTTCGTCAGTATTTTTTATATATTCCAAAATAATTCTCTGTAAATTTTCAGGTCATTTGGAGTTGTGTAGAATAGGTATCTCTGTTGCACCCCTTTCAGGACCAGAATTCCAGCTACCGGCATTCACCCTCTTCATGTGAATCTTGCAAAATAAGAGAGAAATAGCATAAGAATTGTACCATAAAGTGAAATAATGATCAAAAACATAATAATTATTAGTAGGAAATCATGATGCAAATTGGACATATCAACTCCCCCAAGCTTAGACCTCACTTGTCCTCAAGCGAAAGCCGAAATCGATAATCATGACCACATGTTTAGATAGAGAGGCGTCGATAAAAATAAAACTATGGACAAGGTGCATCATGATCTTTATTATAACAGCAATATATCATCATAAAACTTCTCATGAAAAAGTGAAAATTCTTCCACAAGTTAAAGTATGAACCATAAACCAAATTGAAAACTAACAAACTATGATCTCAGTCACTGAAGCAATTGCAATTCATCATATTATCAGAAAGAGTATATGTAAGAGCTTTGTTTAGCAAGTTCACATGCTCAACTATCATTTAGTTTTCTATGATTGCTGACACTGATGGCATACTTATGGAGCAAAAGTTTCAGTCAAACACATAGAAAGATAGGGGCTTATAATTTCGCCTCCCAACGTATTTACCTCAAGGGTACTGTCAACAATAATAACTCATGATCACTTACATCCAACTAGATATATATGCATGGATCAATCCCCACCACATGATGCTTGCCAAGAGAGAAAATAAAAACGGAATAGAGAAGAATACTATTGACTCTTGCATGAAAGTAAATACATAAAGTAAAAGATAGGCCCTTAGCAGAGGGAAGCAGAGGTTGTCATGCGCTTTTTGTTTTTGGATGTGCAAGCTCTTAATGTAAAGGAATGTCACTTTATATTGCCCCTTGTGATAGCAACCTTTATTATGCAGTCTGTTGCTTTTATTGCTCCACCATCACAAGATAGTACAAAGCTTATTTTCCCTTACAATAAAAGTTCATACATGTTTAGGTGCAATTTTTATTGCTTTGCAACGATGACAACTTACTTCAAGGATCTTATTCAATCCATAGGTAGATATAGTGGACTCTCCTGGCATGAAACTGGGTTCAAGGGTTTTTGGATAGCAAAAGATAGGGGGCAAGCACCACATGTTAGAGGATCCAAAACAATATAACTTCTATGTGAATATAAGCAAACATAACCCATTACGTTGTCTTCCTTGTCCAACGTCGACTAATTGACATAGAATATTTAATGGGGGTTCACAATCATAAAAGATGTCCAAGATAGTGTATTTATATGTGAGACCTCTCTTCCTTTATTACTTTTTCATGAATTGCAACAATGACCAATGCTATGTTTGTCAACTTCCAACAAGTTTTATCAATTATACTTCTTTTATGTGAAGTCATCACTCCCAATGGGATTAGGATATGATCTTACTTTATTCTTTCTTTATTTCTAAGATTGGATCATCAAAAGCAAAACACTCAACTCAAACTACTCTTTATTATATAAGTCTCACACACGATTACATAGATAGATAGATCACCAAGCAAGCACTCGAAACTAAATCATACTAAAACTTTATTCTTCTAACTCACGAAATAACTAAGGATCGAACTAAGATAGATAATGATGCTGAAAAAGTGATGGTGATACGATACCGGGGCACCTCCCCCAAGCTTGGCACAAGCCAAGGCTGGTGCCCATACCCATGTACTCAAATCTCCTTCTTGGGTGATGGTGGTGATGAAGTGATGGGCTTGTCCTTCGTCTTCCAAGGCATAGGCTCTCCATCATAAAAGGACGAACGTGTTTCCGGAGTCCTGAAATTTGCAGCTAAACTCATGCCTTTGAACTTGGCCTCATACTCAAAATTTTGGTTTTGTAGATCATATATTTGGGCCTGAAGATAATCAATCCGACCATTGAGCTTGAAGATGACGTCCCCAATATTCTTGCCGTCCACTTTGTGCTCACGGATGAATTCCGTGATCATGGAGTAGTTAGCACAAAGTCCGCGCTCCACCATCCCCTGGCACTTGAAGATCTCCTGTTCCACCGCTTCTAGCCTGGCCTTCTCGCTCCCGGTCTTCTTAGGTCCTTGAACATCCCGGATGTGGAGCACCCCCTCACGCATCTCAATGTCTTGAGGGTGCTTCATCACCTCCGGTAGGTACGGGTTGATGACCTTCTCGTAGAACTTGTCCTTGGACGAGCTTGGAGATGCCATGGCGATCTAGATCTGTCAGAAAAACAGCCTGAAACAAGAACAGAGGAGAAACTTGCGATACGGTGGTCAAAACACCCGTGGGTACATATAATGAATTTTTCCCATGCAAAAAAGTAATATGGAAGAATAACGGAGTCAGCAAAATCCACGAGGGCGCCACAAGCCCGGTAGGCGCGCCTTGGGGGGTCGGGCGCGGACCCCAGGCTTGTCGCCTCCCCGTGCACTTTTCGGACTGTTTATTATTTTCCTAATTTTTTATATATTCCAAAACGGACAGAAAGTACTTTTATGGAAGTGTTGGAGTCGGTTTACTTACCGTACCACATACCTACTCCTTTCAGGCTTCTGGAGTGTTCCGGAAGGTTTCCTCTATGTGCTCTTCTGGTGTCATTGTTTGAATAATATTAGTTTCAACATTAATGGGTGTACGTGAGATATAATGTTTAATTCTTTGCCCATTAACCACTCTTGGATTATTGCCTTCGGGGTTGTTTATTTTGATGGCTCCGGAGCGATAAACTTCTTCGATGATATACGGTCCTTCCCATTTAGAGAGAAGTTTTCCTGCAAAAAAATTAAACGAGAATTGTATAATAGAACATGATCACCTACTTTGAATCCCCATTTTTTAATTCTCTTATCATGCCATCTTTTAAATTTTTCTTTAAACAGCTTGGCATTTTCATAAGCTTGGGTTATCCATTCATCCAGAGAACTAATATCAAATAACCTCTTTTCACCAGCAAGTTTAAAGTCATAGTTGAGTTCTTTAATTGCCCAATATGCTTTATGTTCTAACGCAAGAGGTAAATGACATGCTTTTCCATAAACCATTTTATATGGAGACATACCCATAGGATTTTTATAAACAGTTCTGTAAGCCCACAATGCATCATCAAGTTTCTTAGACCAATTCTTTCTGGATCTATTAACGGTCTTTTGCAAAATCAATTTTATTTCTCTATTAGTTAATTCAACTTGACCACTAGACTAAGGATGATAGAGAGATGCAATTCTATGATTAACATCATATTTATCAAGCAACTTACGGAAAGCACCATGAATAAAATGTGAACCACCATCAGTCATTAAATATCTAGGGACTCCAAACCTCGGGAATATAACTTATTTAAGCATTTTAATAGAGGTCTTATGATCAGTACTACTAGTTGGAATAGCTTCTACCCACTTAGTAATGTAATCAACAGCAACTAAAATATGAGTATACCCATTGGATTTAGGAAACGGTCCCATATAATCAAAACCCCAAACATCAAATGGTTCAATAACAAGTGAATAATTCATAGGCATTTCCTGACATCTACCAACATTACCAATTCTTTGACATTCATCACAAGAAAGGACAAACTTACGTGCATCTTTGAAAAGAGTAGGCCAATAAAAACCAGATTGTAATACCTTGTGTGCAGTTCTGTCTTCCGCATGGTGTCCTCCATATGCCTCGGAGTGACACTTATGTAGGATTTGTTCCTGTTCATGCTCAGGTACACAACGTCTAATAATACCATCTACTCCTTCTTTATATAAGTGTGGGTCATCCCAAAAGTAATGTCTTAAATCAAAGAAAACTTTTTCTTTTGTTGGTATGTGAAACTAGGTGGTATATATTTAGCAACAATGTAATTAGCATAGTCTGCATACCAAGGAGTGTTACAAGAAGCATTTATCACAGCTAATTGTTCGTCAGGAAAATCATCATTAATAGGATGTGGGTCATCAAGAACATTTTCCATTCTAGACAAATTATCAGCTACGGGATTCTCAGCTCCCTTTCTATCAACAATATGCAAATCAAATTCTTGTAGCAAAAAAACCCACCTAATAAGTCTAGGTTTAGCATCTTTCTTTTCCATAAGATATCTAATAGCAGCATGATCAATGTGAAAAGTAACTTTGGAATCAACAATGTAAGATCTGAATTTATCATAAGCAAACATGACTGCTAAAAATTCTTTCTCAGTAGTAGCATAATTTCTTTGAGCACTGTCTAGAGTTTTACTAGCATAATGAATAACATTTAATTTCTTATCAACTCTTTGTCCTAGAACAGCAACGACAGCATAATCACTAGCATCACACATAATTTCAAAGGGTAGGTTCCAATCATGTGGTTGAACAAGAGGTGCAGAAATTAAGGCTTTCTTAAGTACTTCAAAGCCTTCTACACAATCATCATCAAAAACAAATGGAACATCTTTTTGCAAGAGATTGGTAAGAGCTCTAGAAATTTTAGAGAAGTCTTTTATAAACCTTCTCTAGGGCAAAATAGCTCCTGCCCAGGTTCTGCCTCGAGACAGTGGTGCTTTGTCCCGAAAGTCTTCTTCTGATTTTTTTTCTAGGGAAAATGGCTTCATATAGTAGAAGGAGGGGGCTAGAGGCCGGCCAGGGCCCCCACAAGCCAGGGGGCGCCCAGGGGGTAGGGCGCGCTCCCAGGCTTGTGGCTTCCTGGTGGGCCCCCTTCTGTTGATTCTTTTGCCAGTGTTTTTTATATATTCCAAAATAATTCTTCATAAATTTTTAGGTCATTTGGAGTTGTGCAGAATAGCTATCTCTGTTTCACCCCTTTCAGGTCCAGAATTCCAGCTGCCGGCATTCTCCCTCTTCATGTGAATCTTGCAAAATAAGAGAGAAAAGGCATAAGAATTGTACCATAAAGTGAAATAATGATCAAAAACATAATAATTATTAGTAGAAAATCATGATGCAAATTGGACATATCAGCCGGCTGCTACTATGGCTCCATCGATGGCAACTCCGAGGCGAGGAGCTTCTGGGGGCAATTCCAGGCGCCATCGCACCCACCGCTGCTGAACAATCAGATGAAGTAGCTGATGGAGTTATATCGCATGGCAAGGCTGGCTATGGAGGACCTCTGCGTCAACCTATGGCCCCAAGAGCCTTTGTCAAGCAGTTACTTCGGCCTGGTGCAGCGGCTTCAGGACGCCAGCCCCCAGGTCCTTCGCTGGAAGCGCTCGGCCTGCCTAGAGGGTGCTCAGCGGGCATATGTGTGTTAGGACGCATTACCCGGGCATCAGTGCCACAGAAGCGGCTTCGGGCCCGCCAGCCGGGAAGAACCGGACTCCTGAGCTGTACATGGCCCAGGTGATGGAGGGTGCTCGGATCACCGAGTCCCAGTGTAGCAACGACAACATGTATTTTGAAATTGTACTTCGGAATGCCAAAGTTTAATTATGTAAAAAGACAAGCTCCATTATGTAAAAAGACAGTCCTGTGTGACCGTTTACAAACTGAAAGTGGCCAATCGTCGGCTTCCGCCCCCTTGTACAGAATACGAGGGGTGTTTCTGCACCCTTTAGACCCTTAGCCGACGTCTTGGCGCCCGGAGGCGGTATAAGTTGGTAGAAACTAGGCAATCGGACTATTTTGGCTTTATAACTTTCACTTAGTCATAGGAGCTTGACTGTGGGGGCGAGTGACTAGCCCCCGAAGTTTGAAGTGTTCGGGCCGACCAGGGTTAAACCTTTTAATCACTTCGGCTCGTTTGAAAGGAGCCCATTGTTTGACATGGAGAACCTCTATCGATTTCAGTTTGACACAGTCATCAGATCACTGACCAGTTTACGCCTATCATGACAGTCAGTTTGAAAGGTGCTTGACCATTCGATATGGAAGCGGAATCGCAATGGTTCTCCCTTTACACCCTTAGCCGAACAAAGCGGAAACGTAAGGGGTAAGCACAGGAGCCAGGCAACCCAACTATTGACCAAAGACATGATTTCAAAACTGATGCATATAAGGCGATATCCGAGACGCCAAATACTTTTATATGAGCATTGGAATGAGCACGTGGGCAGGTTTTTAAATACAGGCCTGTGGTCGAAGGCCAATGAGTTTTGAGAAGTATTATATCGTGAGAGTTATCCTTCGCTCACAGGCATAATAAAAAGAAAAGTGCATAACGAGAGTAGATGCGCGACGACCATAAAGGGTCTGTTTTTCTCCTTGATTTATAAGGTCAAGCCATACATGCCGAGCTTATCAAAGTAACTTTGAAAGATACATAAAAATATAAGAGGGAGGCTTTATATAGGGCTTCTACAATTGGGTTTATCATCCTTTCTCTGCCCTGTCGCACGTCTACGCCTCCATGCTGTTTATCAGCCCATCCTTGTCTATCGCAAGGTTCATCGATACTATGAGCTACGCCGCCTGTTTCTGTGCCTGACACATTCGAATGGTGGGTCCTTTAAAGAGGTTGTAGCAAGTAGCCATGATCGAACGACTTTAACGCCGTTATTGAAGCCATTCCTGGTGCGCCTATGATAGTGCCTTGAGAATAACCAGGATGTGGGTGGGCCATTGTCCGGCCAAGCCGAACAGTATGCCCTTTGATTGTGCTCCACAGCCCCCCATGGAATTTTAAGTGTGAAGTTGTGGACGCGAGGAACGTAGTCCTCTGTCAGCAAGGGAGAGCTGTGGAGCACGTACCCCTATTTGAGGGTACGACCTGACTGCCGGAAGGGTAAAGAAACACCTCGGGTATGCTTTGAAGAGCCTTGTTCCTTTACACCGGTGAGGGTCTTGGACGCCTCCTCGGCTGCTTGGACCTTGGCCGTGAAGGCCGCGGTTTGCTCCTCTGTACGGAGGGATCATTCGGTGTTACCATTGACTGTGATAACACCATTTGGTCCCAGCATTTTAAGCTTCAGATATGCATAATGCGGGACAGTGTTAAATCGGGCGAACACAGTTCGGCCGAGCAGTACGTGATAGCCACTGCGAAAGGGGACTGTATCGAAGATTAAGTCTTCGCTTCAGAAGTTCTCGGGGGAACCGAAGACTACTTCCATTGTGATGGTCCCAGTGCAGTGTGCCTCCACACCTCGAATCACACCCTTGAAAGTGGTGTTGCTGGGCTTGATCCTTGACAGATTGATGCCCATCTTGCTGACCGTGTCAGCATAGATCAGGTTTAGACTGCTGCCTCCGTCCACAAGGACCCGTGTTAGGTGAAACCCATCGATAATGGGATCAAGGACCAGAGCCACCAGCCCTCCATGACGGATGCTGGTCGGATGGTCGCGCTTGTCAAAAGTGATCAGGCAAGCCGACCATGGGTTGTACTTCGGGGCTACAGGCTCTAAGGCGTAGACATCCGGAAGTGCATGTTTCCTCTCCTTTTTTGGGATGTCACTAGCGTAGATCATGTTCACATCTTTTATTTCGGAAGTGAATTGCTTTTGGCCCCCGTTGTTGGGCCTCCGAGGTTCGTCCTCGTCCTTGATAACCCACAAGTATAGGGGATTGTGACAGTCTTCGAGGGTAGTATTTCACCCAAATTTATTCATTCGACACAAGGGGAGCCAAATAATATTTGTGAGTATTAGCAGTTGAGTTGTCAATTCAACCACACTTGGAGAACTAAGTATCTGCAAAAAAGTGTTTAGTAGAACTGTAGTAACAGTAGCAATAGTAATAGAGACAGTAACAGTAGAAGTTTTGTAGTGATTGTAACAGCAACGGCAACGGTAGCAACTTAGCAAAGGACAATATGTGAAAAGCATAGGCACTGGATCAGTGATGAATAATTATGTTGGATGACATTCATCATGTAATACTCACAACCTAGAGCGATTCAGAATAGCTCCAATTCATTAATGTAATGTAGGCATGTATTCCGTATATATTCATATGTGCTTATAATAAGAACTTGCATGACATCTTTTGTCTTACCCTCCCGAGGCAGCGGGGTCCATAAGGAAACTAAGGGATATTAAGGCCTCCTTTTAATGAAGTACCGGAACAAAGCATTAACACATGGTGAATACATGAACTCCTCGAATTACAGTCATCCCCGGAGAGTATCCCAAACAATTGTCACTATGGGGACTACGGATCAGAACAATAACAAGTGCATATAACTAGCAGATAGGATCAAGAACTCAAATATATTGATGAAAACATAGAAGGTTCAGATCTGAAATCATGGCACTCGGGCCCTAGTGACAAGCATTAAGCATAGCAAAGTCATAGCAACATCAATCTCAGAACATAGTGAATACTAGGGATCAAGCCCTAACAAATTGACTCGATTACATGATAAATCTCATCCAACCCATCACCATCCAGCAAGCCTACGGAGGAATTACTCATGCCCGGTGGTGAGCATCATGAAATTGGTGATGGAGGACGGTTGATGATGACGATGGCGACGAATCCCCCTATCCGGAGCCCCCCAACGGACTATAGATCAGCCCTCCCGATGAAGAACAGGAGGTGGCGGTGGCTCCATATCGTAAAACATGATGAAACTTCTTCTCTTAATTTTTTTCTCGGGGAAAGAGAATTTATAGTGTTGGAATTAGGTCAGATGGCCACCTGTGGGCCCCACAAGGTATCCCGGGGCGGCCAGGGGGGTGGTCGCGCCCTGTTGCCTTGTGGGCAACAGGTGGCCCCTCTCCAGTAGATTCTTGCACCAATATTTTTTATATATTCCATAAAAAATCTCTAGAAAGTTTCGTCCAATTCCAAGAACTTTTATTTATGAACAAAAACAACACCATGGTAGTTCTGTTGAAAACAGCGTTAGTCCGGGTTAGTTTCATTCAAATCATGCAAATTAGAGTCCAAAATAAGAGCAAAAGTGTTTGGAAAAGTAGATACGATGGAGACGTATCAACTCCCCCAAGCTAAACTCATTGCTTGTCCTCAAGCAATTCAGTTGATAAATTGAAAGTGATAAAGAAAAACTTTTACGAACTCTTTTGTTCTTGTATCTGTATATAAGCTTAAATAGCACCCAAGTTTTCAGCAAAGATCATGAACTAATCATGCAAATGATAACACTTAGAATTCACATTTACTCATATCAATGGCATAATCAGCTAGCGAGCAAGAATAACATATCTCCAATGGCAACAATTTGTCAAAACAATCATGATATAATATGATAACATGGTATCTTGCTAGCCCTTTCTGAGAACGCAAAACATAAATGCAGAGCACCTCCAAAGTTCAAGCACCGACTAAACATTGTAATTCAGGGTAGAAGATATCCAGTCATGGTATACCCAACATTAACTATACTCAATGCATAAGAATGACAATAGTGCTCGCAGGATTGGTGCTTAAAATGAGAAAGTGATGACTCACCAATAAAAGTAAAATAACATAAAAGTAAATAGATAGGCCCTTCGCAGAGGGAAGCAGAGATTTGCAGAGGTGCCAGAGCTCGAAGCTTAAATCAGAGATGAAAACAATTTTGAGAGGTGTACTTTTCTTGTCAATGTCACGACCAAGGATTTTCAATATCTTCCATGCTAAACACATTATCGGCGGTTCCCAAGCGGAAAGGTAAAGTTTACTCCCCCTCCACCATACCAACACAAGCCATGGCTAGTCGAATTCACAGGTGCCCTCCAATCGATCAATTTTCTGAGGGAGTTTGTTTTATTATATTTTCTATATTTTGATAATAGGACTGGGCATCCCAATTACCAGCCTCTCTCGTGCAATGACAAGTGAATAAACACTCATCTTGAGAATAACACGATTAGCATGGAAGATACTGACCGCTCCCTGTCGCTCGATGAGCAGTACGGGCACACAAAACAGATGTTTATTTGAATGATTAGACGTGGCACATGCAAATTTACTTGGAACGGCATAGTAATACCGCATATAGGTAGATATAGTGGACTCATCTGGAACAAATTTGGTTTAAGGATTGTGGATGCACAAGCAGTATTCTCGCTTAGTACAGGCGAAGGCTAGCAAATAGATTGAGAAGAGACCAACTAGAGAGCGACAACGGTCATAATCATGCATTGCGAATAATTAACATTCAATACTAGCATGAGGAGGATATAAACACCCTGAACATAAATATCGTGAAGGCTGCATTGGTTTTGAATCAACTACATGTGTGAACATGTGCCAAGTCAAGCCACTTGAAACATTCAGAGGAGGATACCATACTAACATACTACATCATAACCATTTTAATGCATGTTGACATCCAAGATAAATCATTATCCACTCCTAGCTACTTAAGCATGGCATGAGCAACCATAATCTCTAATTGTCATCACAAACATGTTTACTCATAATATGCTGAATCATGAATACTAAGTTAAACATATTTACAGAAACAAAAACAAAAAGAGCTCATACCAGCCTTTCCTTGCCATAGTCACTTCATCAAATCATCGTCATTATTGCCTTTCACTTGCATGACCAAATGATGTGAAAATAATAATAGTGCAAGAGTGTCGTGGACTAAGTTGGAGTCTGCAAACATTTTATTCATGGCAGAAGACAAGGTAATATTGGCTCTTCGTTAGATCAACCATAAAGCATGTGAGAGCCACTCAACAATTTCATCGTGGTCTTCTCCCCACGATGACTCAACGAAAAGAAAAGAAATTCAGAGTAACACACTGAAATATTTTTGGAGTTTTTAGTTTTTCTGAAGAAAACATAAAGAAGGAAAAACGAAAAGCGAGAAAAACTATTTACACGGGAGAACTCCCAAAAACCAAGAAAAGAAGAAACGAGAAATATTTTTGGGTTTTCTTTTTAATACTACGAAATAACTAACGAGAAAGAAAAACCAAAAAGAAGCGAGAAATATTTTTGGATTTTCAAAAAATTACAAACACACAAGAAGAAAGCGAGAAAATAAAAAATTAACATGGATCATACAATGAAAAAGGATGAACACCGACAACTTGGAATGAAAGTGTGATGCATGAATGTACTGTCGGTGAGAAATACGTACTCCCCCAAACTTAGGCTTTTGGCCTAACTTGGTCTAGTGCCATGGCTGACCAGGATAATAATCGAAGTGGTAGCTTGTGGAGGCATTCCGTGCCGCCTCCTCGGCAAGACAGGCTGCCTCAACTGCTGCATTATACTCGCGTGCCTCATGCTCATGCAGAAAATATCTCTGTTTGCTCTGAAAATCAAAGAGGATAGGCGCAGGCAAAACAACATAGATAGAACGGTGCTTATCAAATATCAAGTTATAATCATATCTGTGAGTGTTGTTCTTAATAAATTCATGGCGCTGCATTGCCTCAAAATTCAAGTATTTATGAGGTAATATAGGATCATTGGGTCTAGGTGAGACCCCTAGCTTTGCAGCTACGCGAGAGGCATAAATTCCTCCATACAAATCTCCATTGCCCGCGTTGTGGTGCAACCAACGTGCAACAATTGCCCCAAGATTATAATGTCTACTGCCTGTTAAGGCGGCATGAATAATGCTCAAATCAGGAGCACAAAGTGCACTACAGTCTTGCTTACCAACAATGCACTTCCCATTGAAAAGTGCAAAGTATCGAATAGAAGGAAAATGAATGATTTTTATCCTAGCTTGCGTAACTCCCCTATCCTCACCATTGCAAAGACTACTAAGAAACATTTCATAATCAGATTGCCATGGTTCGTTAAGCGAACCCCAAAACAGAATTTTGCATGCATCACAAAACTCTTCTAGAGACATACCATAGGATCTATCATAGAGAAGAAATAAAACTCTAGAATTACGAGAATGATACTGAAACTTTTGAGTGAATGAATGGGTAAGGTTATAGTGCTAAGGATGCTTATCTGTGATGAAGGCAGAGAGCTCGGTGTTCTGAATGTATTGATCAAATTCTTCCTTAATACCTGCACCTATCATGAACTCTACGCACAGCCATCAATGAGATTTTGCTTCGGCACCTCGCACCGAACTTGCCCTTGGTTAAATATACGATTGGCGTGCTGAGGTTTCGCTCGACGATGCTTCAGAGGACCTCCTCCTTGAAGAACTCCTCATAAAGAGGTTCATTTTCCTAAGAGAAAATTTCTGAAAATTTTTGGACCACAAAAAGATGTCAACAAAACATCACAAGATTGATAGCAACTACTCATACAAGTGCCTAGAGGCTATATCAAGCATTCAAACTACTTAAAACTTAAAGAATTCAACATGCAAGCTCATTTTTAGTAGCACCAATAGCAGCAAATTTTTCAAAATATAATCCACTAGAACAAAAACTAATTGGAGCAATGGAGGAGTCACATACCAAGGAGCAATCCCCCAAAACAGTTTCGAAAATGGAGCTCCAATCAAAGATATTGAAAATCTCAGGTTTGGGAGCAAGAACACGAGGGAGAGAGCTGCAAAGATTTTTTTTCTAGAGGTAGGAGATGAAGTGGGCTGAAGAGATAAGTGAGTGGGTCCCTGTGGGACCCACAAGGCATCTTGGCGCGCCCTGGGGGGTGGCCGCACCCTGTTGCCTTGTCAGCAACAGGGGCACCCCCTGGGTTGTTTTCAGTGCCAAAAAGTCTTAAATATTCCAAAAGAAATCATGTTAAAATTTTAAAGCATTCTGAGCACTTTTATTTTTGGGTCATTTTTTATTGCACGGATAATTCAGAAAGCAGGATAATCATGGCATTTTACTTTATTAAACTATGAATACAGAGAGAAAATGATAATTCCAGAAACTGGTGCTTACTAAATTCATTGACCACATGCAAGAATCCATTAATAAGGTTGATCAAGTCTTATTAACGAACTATTTCCGAGTCACATGAAACCGAAGAACTTTCGAATAGCACTAAGTTACCTCAATGGGGATATGCATCTCCCCAACAATAAGAGTTTCATATTTCTTTTTGACAGTAGGAAGAGGAAATTTAAATCCTCCAATAGTGATTGTCGAAACTTTTTCAATATAGTTGATACCATTTACCAAACTTTGTTTCTTCGGGAAATAAACCATATGCTCATTACCATTGACATGAAAAGTGACTTTGCTTTAGTTGCAATCAATAACAGCCCCTGCAGTGTTCAAAAAGGGTCTTCCAAGGATAATGGACATGTTGTCATCCTCGGGCATATCAAGTATAACAAAGTCTGTTAAGATAGTGACATTTGCAACAACAACGGGCACATCCTCGCAAATTCCAATAGGTATAGTAGTTGATTTATCAGCCATTTGCAAAGATATTTTTAGTAGGTGTCAACTTATTCAAATCAAGTCTTCTATATAAAGAGAAAGGTATAACACTAACACTGGCCCCTAAATCACATAAAGCAGTTTTAACATAACATCTTTTAATGGAGCATGGTATAGTAGGTATTCCCGGATCTCCTAACTTTTTAGGCACTCCACCCTTAAAAGACTAATTTGCAAGCATGGTGAAAATTTCAGCCTCAGGTATCTTTATTTTATTAGTGACAATATCTTTCATATATTTAGCATATGGAAGCATTTTCAAAATATCGGTCAAGCGAGTGCGCAAAAACACAGGTCTAAGCATTTCAATAAAGCGCTCAGAGTCTTCCTCATCTTTATTTCTAGGTGGTTTAGTAGGAAAAGGCATGGGTTTTTGAACCCATGGTTCTCTTTCTTTTCCATGTTTTCTAGCAATGAAATCAGTTTTAGCATACCTTTTATTCTTAGGAGGTGGGTTATCAAGATCAACAGCAGGTTCTATTTCTACATCATTATCTAGTTGAGAATCAACATGAACATCATTATCATTATCATTAAGTGGGTGTTCATTACCAGATTGTGTCTCAGCATCAAAAATAGAAACATCATTATGAGTCTCAGTATGTTTTTCTATCTCAGGTTCACTAGAAGCATGCAAAGTCCTATCAATTTTCTTTTTCTTTTTCTTCTAAGATGAACTAGGCACATCAATATTAGTTCTCTGAGAATCTTGCTCAATTCTTTTAGGATGACCTTCAGGATACAGAGGCTCTTGAGTCATTCTATCTCCTCTAGTAACAACTCTAATAGCATGATCATTCATTTTATTATTCATCTCATTAAGCAAATCATTTTGGGACTTAGCAACTTGTTCTAACTGAGTATGAACCATAGAGGCATGTTTACTTAAGCCTTTAACATCATTAGCAATTCTGAGCATTAAATCACTCAAACAATCTATCATGAAAGCATTACGTTTTAATTGATTGCTAACATACATATTGAAGTGTTCTTGCTTAATGATGTAATTATCAAACTCATAAAGCAATGACTAACAGATTTATTATATGGAATATCTCCTTTATCGAATCTAATAAGAGAATTTACCTCTACTACCTGTGTCGGTGTGTCAAGCCCATGTATTTCCTCAATAGGTGGTAAATTCTTAACATCTTCAGACTTAATACCATTTTCTTTTGTAGATTTCTTTGCCTCTTGCATATCTTCAGGACTGAGGGATAGAATACCCCTCTTCTTTGGAGTTGGTTTGGCCGGTGGTTCAGGAAGTGTCTAATCATTAGCATTCTTTAATATATTATTCAATAGTTCTTTAGCCAGTTCAATAGTTCGTTCCCTGAAAACACAACCAGCACAACTATCTAGGTAGTCCCTAGAAGCATCGGTTAGTCCATTTTAAAAGATATCAAGTATTTCATTTTTTTAAGAGGATGGTCCGGCAAAGCATTAAGTAATAGAAGAAGCCTCTCCCAAGCTTGAGGGAGATTCTCTTCTTCAATTTGCACAAAGTTCAATATTTCCTATAAGGCAGCTTGTTTCTTATCAGCAGGGAAATATTTTTCAGAGAAGTAATATATCATATCCTGGAGACTACGCACACAACCAGGAGCAAGAATATTAAACCATTTCTTAGCATCAACCTTTAATGAAAAAGGAAACAACTTAAGAATGTAGTAGTAATGAATTTTTTCCTCATGAGCAAATAGGGTGGCTATATCATTCAATTTAGTAAGGTGTGCCACAACAGTTTCAGTTTCATAACCATGAAAAGGATCGGATTCAACCAAAGTAATTAACTCAGGATTGATAGAGGATTCATAATCCTTATCAATAACAAAGATAGGAGTGGTAGCAAACTTAGGATCATATTTCATTCTCTCCATCATAGACTTTTCTTTTAGCTTAACCAGTAATTTCTTAACTTCATCTCTATCATTACAAGCAAGAATATCCCTAGCTGTTTCTCCATCTATAACATAACCATTAGGTATCTTAGGCATTTCAACTCTAGTAGGAGGGCTAGGCATAATAGGTGAATCATAATTTTCAACAAGTTCATCAGTTTCAGCATTCTCAATTTCTTTAGCTTTAGCAATTTGTTCATCAAGAAATTCACCTAGTGGCACAGTATTATCAAGCATAGTACTAGCATCATCACAAGTTTCATTTATAGCAGAAGTAGTATCATCAATTACTTGCGACATATCAGAATGAATAACAGGTGGCGGTGTTGCAAGCCTACTCAAAACAGAGGGTGAATCAAGTGCAGAGTGTGATGGCAGTTCCTTACCTCCCCTCGTCTTACAGGGTACAATCTTGGTCTTAGCATCTTTCAGATTCTTCATAGTGATCAACATATATAATTCCCAAGTGACTCAACAAATAGAGCTATGCTCCCCAGCAATGGTGCCAGAAAAAGGTCTTGATAACCCACAAGTATAGGGGATCGCGACAGTCTTCGAGCGTAGTATTTCACCCAAATTTATTGATTCGACACAAGGGGAGCCAAAGAATATTTGCGAGTATTAGCAGTTGAGTTGTCAATTCAACCACACCTAGTGAACTAAGTATCTGCAACAAAGTGTTTAGTAGTACAGTAGTAACAGTAGCAATAGTAATAGAGACAGTAACAGTAGCAGTTTTGTAGTGATTGCAATAGCAACAACAACGGTAGCAACTTAGCAAAGATCGATATGCGAAAAGCGTAGGCATTGGATCAGTGATGGATAATTATATTGAATGACATTCATCATGTAACGGTCACAAGTGAGAGTGATTCACAATAGCTCCAATTCATCAATGTAATGTAGGCATGTATTGCGTATATAGTCATACGTGCTTATAATAAGAACTTGCATGACATCTTTTGTCCTACCCTCCCATGGCAGCAGGGTCTATAAGGAAACTAAGGGATATTAAGGCCTCCTTTTAATGAAGTACCGGAACAAAGCATTAACACATGGTGAATACATGAACTCCTCGAATTACAGTCATCCCCGGAGAGTATCCCAAACAATTGTCACTATGGGGTCTACGGATCAGAACAATAACAAGTGCATATAACTAGCAGATAGGATCAAGCACTCAAATATATTGATGAAAACATAGAGGGTTCAGATCTGAAATCATGGCACTCAGGCCCTAGTGACAAGCATTAAGCATAGCAAAGTCATAGCAACATCAATCTCAGAACATAGTGGATACTAGAGATCAAGCCCTAACAAATTGACTCGATTACATGATAAATCTCATCCAACCCATTACCGTCCAGCAAGCCTACGGAGGAATTACTCATGCCCGGTGGTGAGCATCATGAAATTGGTGATGGAGGATGGTTGATGATGATGATGATGGCGACGAATCCCCCTCTTCGGAGCCCCGAACGGACTCCAGATCAGCCCTCCCGATGAAGAACAAGAGGTGGCGGTGACTCCGTATCGTAAAACGCGATGAAACTTCTTCTCTTAATTTTTTCTCGGGGAAAGAGAATTTATAGCATTGGAATTAGGTCAGATGGCCACCTGTGGGCCCCACAAGGTATCCCGACGCGGCCAGGGGGGTGGTCGCGCCCTGTTGCCTTGTGGGCAACAGGTGGCCCCTCTCCAGTAGATTCTTGCGCCAATATTTTTTATATATTCCATAAAAAATCTCCAAAAAGTTTCATCCAATTCCAAGAACTTTTATTTCTGCACAAAAACAACACCATGGTAGTTCTGCTGAAAATAGCGTTAGACCGGGTTAGTTTCATTCAAATCATACAAATTAGAGTCCAAAACAAGAGCAAAAGTGTTTGGAAAAGTAGATACGATGGAGACATATCAGTCCTCACTACGAGACTTGATGTGGACCAGATCATGACTAAGGCATCAAATAGTGAGGTTCATGCTAGAACAATTGTTAAACCATGAGAGCATCCGAAGGAAGACATGGGCAAAACCATTATCTTTGTTGGGAAGCTTCCGGTGCCTATTTTGGAAGAAATGCCACATCAGTTTTAAAGCTGCAACTTCCCACCTAAACCTAATTAATTCTGAAAGGTTCTAGCTTGTCTTAGAGGCTGCATAAGATGGTGTTTGAAGTCAGCTTTCATTCAAAAAAAACAGTGCATCATTTGAGGTATTGAGTCAAAAGTTGTGCAAGTTCCCATCCAAGTTGTCCAGGAATTAATTACAGCGCGAGGCTCAACAAGTTTGCTCCTGTTATAGCTTGGGGCTCATGAATTTACCCTTCATTTTGAGTTGTTTTCACACCTAACTAGTAGGTGCTAATAGTATAAGTACCCCCAGCTATTCCATGTGAAGGGGGGATGAGATTTCTGAGTTTATGTTTGTAGAACAGCCGGTGAGGTTGTGGTGTGCTTTGAGCACTAGTATCTTTGAGTGTTAACTCGTGTGTGTGGATTGGAGGACCTGTCCTCAATTCATATAGGATCCTTGTGGTTCTCTCTTGTGATTCTACATAGGTTCACAAGTTTCATGGTTTGGGTTGAGTCCTTGTAAACCAAGCTAGTTATCCGCTGCAATATATTTGAGAGTGTTTCCTCTTGTTCTTTGCCATTTGAGAGAGATAGTTGCTGCTCCTTGTGGGTTGTTTAGCACCATGAAAGATCATTTCAGTGGCGTCCCGCATCATCTTGGCATCAGAGCTTTAGTTTGTGCACGGTGCTATTTTCTTTCTTGCTGATTTTGTTCTTGAGAAGCTTCCATGGGTTCGAGGAGGTCCAGCAGTGTTAATGGTGTGCATGGAGGTGGGCACCTCGTGGAGGAGGAACTGCCACTTCCCGTGTATGAGCCAAGCTTGCAGCCCGCATATGTGTTGGCATTGGAGGATACACGAGAGTATGTGTTGAACAAGGTGGAGAGGCACATATCATCCGTGGAGACCAACCTTGGCCGGAGAATCGACTCCCTCACCGAGGAACTCTGTCAAGATAGGATTGCTGCATGGGGTCGACATCGACAACTCCCCAAACAGTAGGGCCAACGCCACCTTGAGGAGGGGCATGGAGAGCACATCCACGTCTACTCTGGCGATGCTCATAGCTACTACGCTGCACCACCTCGGCGTGCTCGCCACGACCAGCGAGGTGCTACTTGGGCGCCACCATCTCCACCATGAGATGGGCTTGCTGCACGGGGTCGACATTGACAACTCCCCATACAGTGAGACCACCATGGAGAGCATTGGAGCAACCACTCTGATGGTGCTCGAAACTACTACGAGCCTCGACCACGACGTGCTCATCATGATCGTTGCGGAGAAGGCCAAGAAGGCTTTGCCATGGGAGGAAGAGGTCATGGGCATGCTCATCATGACCATGAGGATGATGGATTTGGTAAGTTCAAACTTACCATACCATCGTTCAATGGGAAAACCGAGCCTGATGATTATTTGGAGTGGGAGATGTGTGTGGATCAGATCTTTGATAGCCACCGCTATACGGAGGAGAAGAAGGTACGATATGCATCCATTGAGTTTACCGGATATGCTTTTATTTGTTGGAACCAATTGTGTCATGCTGGAGGTCGTCCGGAGACATGGGTGCAAATGATAAATCTATTACGGAGGCGTTTTGTTCCTGAACATTTCAAAAGAACCTTGTACAATCGACTCCAACGGTTGTGCCAAGGTAATTCTAGTGTTGATGAGTACTATAAAGAGATGGAGATTTTTGATGATTAGGACAGTGGTGAATGAGCCAGAGGAGGCCACAATGTCAAGATTCTTTCATGGGCTGAATGAAGATGTCCAAGAAAGGATAGAGATGGTTACATATCAAGATTTGCAAGAACTTGTGCATCAAGCTATTCGTGTAGAGCAACAGCTGAAGCGTCGCCAAAATCCCAGCCAAACCTACACATCAAGCACTTGGAGAGGTTCAGTTCAGCGAGAAGTAGATGGAAGTGTTGCTGCAGATTTTCGCCCACACAACAAGATGACTGCAAAAGAAGCTAATGCATCAAAGGTTGAATCTTCAAATAATCCTTCCACTCGCACTAGTAATATTTAGTGTCATGCATGCAAGGGTAGAGGTCACTTCACGAAGGATTGTCCTAATTTAAAGAAGGTGCTGCTCACAAATGATGGATATGTCACTGATGACTCAAGTGACAAATCTGAATCTGAGAAGAAAGATGCAAAATATTGTACTTTTGAGACCGGAGCACCTCTGAGTTCAGATGAAGGAGATGGTGTTAATCTCATGGTTCGCTAAGTGGCTCATGATGATGCTCCTATTGTTGAGAAGGGCCAGCGACAAAATGTGTTCCAATCCATTTGCAAGATCAAGGGCAAAAAACTGCAAGGTAGTCATCGATGGAGGTAGCTACAATAACATCATCAGTAGTGATCTTGTGCATGCTCTTGGGATATCAACATGGAAGCAGCCCCAGCCATATTATGTGAAATGGTTGAATGGTGTTGGTAAGCTAAAGATTACGCATCGCGCTAGGATGCAATTTTCAGTGGGAAGTTCTGTGGACAAGGTAGTTTGTGATGTGGTGCCAATACAAGCATGTCATGTTCTTTTGGGAAAGGCCGTGGCAGTTTGATCACAATGCTACTCACCATGGGAGGTCTAACAAGTATTCCTTCATGCATCAAGGAGTGAACCATGTCTTGGAGCCTATGGTGGATCAAGCACTCAAGGTTGAGCAATTCCCACAAGTGAAGAAGCCCAAAAAGAATACCTCAAAACCGAGGACGGTTTTGTTTGAAGGAAGGGAGGATGATGTGGACCAGATCATGACTAAGGCATCAAATAGTGAGGTTCATGCTAGAACAGATGTTAAACCATTAGAGCGGCCAAAGGAAGACATGGGCAAAACCATTATCTTTGTTGGGAAGCTTCCGGTGCCTATTTTGGAAGAAATGCCACATCAGTTTTCCAGCTGCAACTTCCCACCTAAATCTAATTAATTCTGGAAGGTTCTAGCATGTCTTAGAGGCTGCATAAGATGGTGTTTGAAGTCAGCTTTCATTCAAAAAAAACCGTGCATCATTTGAGGTCTTGAGTCAAAAGTTGTGCAAGTTCCCATGCAAGTTGTCCAGGAATTAATTACAGCGCGGGGCTCAACAAGTTTGCTCCTGCTACAGCTTGGGGCTCACGAATTTACCCTTTATTTTGAGTTGTTTTCACACCTAACTAGTAGGTGCTTCTAGTATAAGTACCCCCAGCTGTTCCATGTGAAGGGGGGATGAGATTTCTGAGTTTATGTTTGTAGAACAGCCGGTGAGGTTGTGGTGTGCTGTGAGCACTAGTATCTTTGAGTGTTAGCTTGTGTGTGTGTAGTTTGGAGGGCCTGTCCTCAATTCATATAGGATCCTTGTGGTTCTCTCTTGTGATTCTACATAGGTTCACAAGTTTCATGGTTTGGATTGCGTCCTTGTAAACCAAGCTAGTTATCCGCTGCAATATATTTGAGAGTGTTTCCTCTTGTTCTTTGCCATTTGAGAGAGATAGTTGCTGCTCCTTGTGAGTTGTTTGGCACCGTGAAAGATCATTTCAGTGGTGTCCCGCATCAAGACTGGCCTTTGCCTTGGCCTTCTCCTGCAACCTTTCCGGCCTGCTTGATGACCCAACAGTTCCGGTTGGTGTGGTTGGCGGGCTTGTCCGAAGTGCCATGAATCTGGCAAGGCCTATCGAGAATCTTGTCAAGTGCGGTAGGACCGTCCTTGTTCCCTTTAAAGGGTTTCTTTTTGTGGTTGTTCCTTGGATTACTGAACCCAGCGTTGACTGCTGGGTCACCGGCGTCACTGCCCCTATTTTTATGTCGGCGCTTGTTCTTGTTGCGCCTGGGCTTGCCATTGACATCGCGTACCTATGATGACCCGCAAGTATAGGGGATCAATCGTAGTCCTTTCGATAAGTAAGAGTGTCGAACCCAACGAGGAGCAGAAGGAAATGACAAGCGGTTTTCAGCAAGGTATTCTCTACAAGCACTGAAATTGTAAGTAACTGATAGTTTGGTAGCAAGATAATTCGTAACAAGTAACAAGTAGTAACGGTAACAAAAGTGCAGCAAGGTGGCCCAATCCTTTTCATAACAAAGGACAAGCCGGAACGAACTCGTATAATAAGCAAAGCGTTCTCGAGGACACATGGGAATTTCATCTAGTCACTTTCATCATGTTTGTTTGATTCGCGTTCGCTACTTTGATAATTTGATATGTGGGTGGAACGGTGCTTGGGTGCTGTTCTTACTTGAACAAGCCTCCCTCTTATGATTATTCCCTCTCGCAAGCATCCGCAACTACGAAAGAAGAATTAAGATAACTCTAACCATAGCATGAAACATATGGATCCAAATCAGCCCCTTACGGAATAGCGCATAAACTAGGATTTAATCTTCCGTCACTCTAGCAACCCATCATCTAATTACTACTCCACAATGCCTTCCCTTAGGCCCAAAGATGGTGAAGTGTCATGTAGTCGACGTTCACATGACACCACTAAAGGAAGCAACAACATACATATCATCAAAATATTGAACGAATACCAAATTTACATGATTACTTATGACAAGACTTCTCCCATGTCCTCAAGAACAAAAGTAACTACTCACAAATCATTTTCATGTTCAAGATCAGAGGGGTATTGAATATCATTAAGGATCTGAACATATAATCTTCCACCAAATAAACCAACTAGTATCAACTACAAGATGTACTCAACACTACTAGCAACCCATAGGTACCAATCTGAGGTTTTCAGACAAAGATTGAATACAAGAGATGAACTAGGGTTTGAGATGAGATTGTGCTGGTGAAGATGTTGATGAAGATTGGTCCTCCCATGATGAGAGGATCATTGGTGATGTCGATGGCTTCGATTTCCCCCTCCCGGAGGGAAGTATCCCCGGCAGAATCGCTCCGCCGGAGAGCAAAATAGCTCCTGCCCAGGTTCTGCCTCGAGATGGTGGCGCTTCGTCCCGAAAGTCTTCTTCTGATTTTTCTTAGGGCAAATGGCTTCATATAGCATAGGGAGGGGGCCGGAGGCCTGCCAGGGGCCCCACAAGCTCGGGGGGGCGCGCCTAGGGGGGTAGGGCGCGCCCCCCAGGCTTGTGGCTTCCTTGTGGGCCCCCTCCTGATGATTCTTTTGCTAGTATTTTCTATATATTCCAAAATAATTCTCCGTAAATTTTCAGGTCATTTGGAGTTGTGTAGAATAGCTATATCTGTTTCACCCCTTTTCGGTCCAGAATTCCAGCTGCCGGCAATCTCCCTCTTCATGTGAATCTTGCAAAATAAGAGAGAAAAGGCATAAGAATTGTACCATGAAGTGAAATAATGATTAAAAACATATTAATTAACAGTAGGAAATCATGATGCAAATTGGACGTATCAACTCCCCAAGCTTAGACCTCGCTTGTCCTCAAGCGAAAGCCGAAATCGATAATCATGACCACATGTTTAGAGAGAGAGGCCTTGTCGGGCCTGTTTCCGGAATAAATCACAGAATAGCCTAGAGTCACACCAGCCCCAAGATCAGCACAACTGGTGGATTCCCTTGATATAGATATCCAGTACATACATAATATTACACAAAGTTGAGCCAGAGTACTCAACATTTATTACAAACTTGCAAATATATGGTGGTGGCGGAATATGACAGTGGTGTGGTGATGGTACAACACTAATACAATAATGTAGAGTCAAGCATCAGTGTGAGGCTTGACTATTTTATTTGTGTAGCGGAAGCACTGCGGATGATACAAGTGGTAGACTCCAAGACCACAAGTTGACTGACTGGGAACACCTCTAAGCGTCGGGCTCGCTAGCGCAATCTTCCTCCACAAGCTCGTCTTCCTCCACGTCTGGCCAAATTAACAAGCCAGGGACAAGCCTGTGAGTACGTTGGAATGTACTCGCAAACATTATGAACGAAAGATATACCGAATGCATATGCTCATGGTGGATTATATGATATGCATATGTTGACTGAAATTTAATTATGGCATGATGAATATTAACACGGTGCGGAAGAATGAATATATAATTTTAGTGACAAACAAAGAAAGTTAATGGAACATCGGGCGCTGGACAGCCCGAGAAATTCCAAGAAGAATGTCAAACGGGTGTCTGAAAGCGATGCCTCGAGAGGTCTTGAAAAGAAATGCCAAACGGGTGTCTGAAAGCGACGCCTCGAGAGGTCTTGAAAAGAAATGCCAAACGGGTGTCTGAAAGTGACGCCTCGAGAGGTCTTGAAAAGAAATGCCAAACGGGGGGTCTGAAAGGGACACCTCGAGAGGTCTTGAAAAGAAATGAGTATCTCAGGTAGTCTAGCCATCCAAAGAGACACTCAGAAAATAAAGATAAAAATGAATACCTCAGGTAGTCTAGCCATCCCAAGAGATATTCAGAAAAGAAAATCAAACTGGGTATCTAGGTGGACTAGCCATCCCAAGTGATACCCAGAAAAATATAAAAGAGTATCCAGGTGGACTAGCCATCCCAAGTGATACTCAGTTTCCACATAAAAGAACTGGGTTAGTCCACAATTATATTTATGATGACAATAATATTCATGATAATCTCAGTGGTGACAATAATTAACCTGCAAAAATAATTCATGCTCAATTTAATTATTTCCTCCGAAGACCGACACCGGGACCGACACTTGACCCTTCCCAGCTAACGTCCTTGACCGTGGACATGGCTATTCGAATAGATATAACTCCGCAGAGGGTGTACTCTTTACCCACAAGTAAAGGATTTCATTAGTCAGTACCGACACACTGACTAATTCCCATCACGGTCTTTGGGTTGAAAACACACCTGACCAGCGCACACCAGATTAACTTTCCGGATGCCGGGAATCACCCAAAGCATCGTTCCAGAAAAACTCTAAGTCGGGGAGACCATCATCTCGAATTGCATGGGATCACTATTAATACGCGTGGATTACAAGGGGTGCCCCCCTCTCGGCCCAGCTGGATACACCCATTGTTGGTGCAATAATTTGCCTCCTTATGTTTTGGAGATTGTTGACAAACAGTGAGGGACTAATGTGTTTGCTAGTACACACAGAGTAACAGGTCCCTGGAGTAAAGAGGAGTTTGGATTCGAACTCCGAAGGATTTCCCCTGCGTGGCAGTGAAGGTTATCACCGAAGATTATGATGACAAGAGTGACCCCTCAAAAATTGTTGTTGCAAAGCAATTCATTCGGTGTGCTTCCGAAGAAAGTGACTTCAGCCGAGGATATTGAAGACGAAGTGAAGACGTAGCATTCATTTCATTCTTTCTTTCTCTCTTTATTGAGTCACAAGACCACCGTACTATTAAGAGGGGTGTAGCATTCGAAGCTTTGATTCGCTGATGCTAAACCCAAATCCTATGAAAGCTGTGAGAGAAATCTCTTTGTGTTCCGAGCAAATACTTGCCAGCAAGAGACCGTGATCTTCTTCGCTGCGAGAGATTTGTCTCTGACCGAGGAGTTAGCATTACTTGCTCCGCAAGCAATGTTACCGTTGCTCTGAAAATCCGACCGTTGTGAACGTGTCGGTTGGCCATTGGCTGGACCGCGTGTCCAAAATGGTCATTTCCCATCAGGGAAGGATGCGGCTATAAATAGCCACCCCGCACCGGCTTTGTCCGGTGGCTGCTCCATTTGATTCTGAGAAGATTGTTGAGCAACCCCCTCTCCGAGAGATTTGAGTTTAAAATCCACCGAGAGAAAACCCTAGAGCCAAAAAATTAGATAGTGGTTCAGCATCACTCGAATCTAAGTCCAGTACGCTCCTCCTATTACTCTTGAGAGCTGCGAACTCTCTAGACAGTTAGGTGTCAATTCCTTCAGAGACCAAGAGTAATTGTGGTTCTCGAAGAAGAAGTCTGTAAAGGTTCGGAGATCGCCTCAAGCATCTACCACGAGTAATCGGCATTAATTGATGAACCAATTGTCGAGGAGAATAGGACGAAGAGAGTTTATCTTCTGTGTTAAATCACAACCCCTCCAACCAGACGTAGTCCTTTTGCAGAAGGGCGAACTGGTCTACCAAACACCCTGTCGCCATCAAGCATCACAGGTCACCTCTGCTACCCCCTTTTTCATTCGAACTGTGACATATGACATATTTCAAACATGTGATTTACCTCGATGCATGATGTTTGTTTCCATTCGGTAGTTCATATTCGCTCACTGCTTACTGTTTTCATTCGTTCCGCTGTTGGGTTCCGAGAGTTTTGATATTTCGAAAGAAAATTTAAAACTCCCATTCACCCCCCCCCCCCCCTCTGGTAGACATACTTCGTTCCTACAATTGGTATCAGAGCCAGGTTCTCCTTGACTCTGCTCATTTTGGTCTAACCACCTTGGAGTTTAAGTATGTCTTCAGTGAGCTACAAGTCGCACCTCAAGATTCCCATCTTCGATGGGACGGACTATCCCTTCTGGAAGGAGAAGATGAAGATCCGTCTCCGAGCAATTGATGATGATATGTGGAATGTGGTGCAGAATGGATTCATAGTTGAGGTGCCCCAGGTCCCCACTGACCACGAGAAGAAACTCATTCAGATGGATGCTCAAGCTAAAGATGAAATTGGTGGCCATCTCTCTCGTGCTCAATTCCTTCACTACCATCAATGTGAAACTGCTAAGGAATTGTGGGACATTCTCGAGAAGATTAATGAGGGCGTTTCAACTCAGAAAGAAGCTCGTATTGATACTCTTCGGGCCAAGTTCAATAGGTTCAAGCGTATCGGAAATGAAAGCTGCCAACAAACCTTCGATCGTCTGAGTGACATTGCAAACGAGCTACAAGGTCTCGGCGCCAAAGACATCACTGACCATGAAGTTGTGAAGAAACTGCTCCGATCCCTTGACAGTTCGTTCGACACTCTAGTCCTGATGATTCGGGAACGAGCTGATTTCAAAGTCCTCGACTCTGCTGATATTATGGAAAGGCTAAACACCCACGAAGAACAAGAAGAAGAAAAGAGAGATCTATATGGTTCAAGTCACCGAAAAAGTCATGCTCTCAAGGCTGCGGCTGATTCTTCCTCAGAAGGAAACGCCGATGAAGATTCAGATGACACCGAAAGAATCAGCAAGGATCTCGCTTTGATCACGAAAAGATTCCAGCGCCTTCATAGGAAAAATCAGTTTCATAAGAAAGGATCCAGCAACTCTGGCGGCTCCAAATCCTCACCAAACCCGACTGGAGATTACACCTGCTTCAAGTGCAAAAAGCCAGGGCATTTCATTTTGGACTGTCCTCTCTGGGAAGCAGAAATCCGTGCAAGTGTAAGATATGATTCAGGAAGCAACCATGGCAAAGGCAAAAGCAAAAGCTTTGACTCCGATGATGAGAAGAAAACGAAGAAGTTCTTCAAGAAGAAGGATAGCTCCTCCAAGTCCTCGTCAAGATCTTCCTCAAGGAATCCCTCCAAGTCTTCATCCAACCACAAGAACACCTCTCGCAAGGCCAAGGCGTACATCGGCAAGGAGATGGATTCCGAAGAAGAAGCTTCATCTGACAACGAAGAGCTTGAAGAATCCGATGAGGATTCTGATTCTGGCATGGCTGGCATAGCATGTGCCTCCACTCCTGCATCAAACTTCTTCGAGAATCATTCGAGCGACAATGAGTCTCCGACGTATTGCTTCATGGCCAAAGCCTCGAAAGAAAAGGTATCTTCCAAACATCACAAGGTTCACTCCAGTGATCAATATTCTTCTGATGAGGATGACTATGCTAAACTGATTAAAATTGCCCATATCCAACAAAACTCTCTAGAGAAAATTGAGAAAACCCTCAGGAAGTCTGAAGGGTTGTTGGTTGAGGAGATGGAGAAAAATCAGTCGTTGACCGAAGAGCATTCCGCTCTCGAGTCTCGAATGAAAGAACTATCAGATCGTCATGATTTTCTCTCAGCTGACCACGAGAGATTGACTTATGATTACCTGAAACGGAAACAAGAACTCGAGTCGCTGAGAGAGGCTCATGATGATTTGATCAGAGAAAATTCTCTTCTCACCCAACAACTCAAAGAGAAACCTGAAGTGTTTGTACCCCCTTGCTTAAAATGCCTTGAACGCAGTAACGCTGAATCAAATGCTGAATCGTCTGTGAGTGCTAACCCCTCGTTCGAGGAAAATGGTTCTGTCTCTGATGAAAATGCTAGGTTGAAGGATCTTCTTCAGACAGGAATGTTCAAGTCTCTCAAAGGACATCAAACCCTGTGTGATGTTCTGAAGAAATCCATTCTTCACAAAAATCCTAGGAAGGAAGGTATTGGTTTCGAAAGGAAACTGAATGAGAATGGCTCCTACTGGGAACCTGATCAATATCCTCGCACTGTGTGGGTACCTGCTAAGAGCAAAATGCTCGATCCAGCTTTACTTTCGGGATATAACTCTCCTATCCCTGAATATTCATATGACGATTCTCTGGACAACTATAAGTTGTTCAAAAACCAACATGGTGAGGCTGTTGCTCGCTATGTTGGACCAAACAGCAGGAATGGCTCGCTAAAGGAATCTATCTTTGTGCCCAGGAAAACTATCGAAGCATTACCTGTTACTAGGCTACTAACCATGCAAGAAGAAAATGCTCGATATATCCTTGAAAAGATTCGACGGAATGAGTACATACTTGCTTCACCCAACCGTTATACTCATCCGTCTGGAAGAAATTTCAATGCTTACTCTTTCGATTATACTCGTACTCATTCAAGTCACAATTCGTATAATTATCGAAAGAAATCATATCCTGCTCGCTCATATGTTTCGAAGCCACCTACAATGATGTGGGTGGTTAAGAAAGTCTGATTTTTCTGTAGGAATATGTCTCCGGGTGTACTGAATGGATAATGGATAGTGGATGCACTAGTCATATGACCGGAGACAAGTCGTTGTTTGTCGACCCCAACTTAACTGCTTCATCTGAGAAGTATATTACTTTCGGCGACAACAACAAAGGAAAGGTAATTGGGTTAGGTAAAATTGCTATATCCAAGGACAAGAACATTGATGATGTTCTACTTGTTCAGTCTCTTGGATTCAATCTCATGTCAGTTGGCAAGCTTTGTGATCTAGGCATGCTAGTTCTATTTTCTAAATCCAAATGCATCGTCTTTATGGCCACTGACAATTCCTTCGTATTCGAGGGAAATAGAAAAGGTGATTTATATATTGTGGATTTCTCTAAGGGTCCCTCAGTCCGAACTTGTTTGCTTGCAAAAGCAACCGAAGGATGGCTGTGGCACCGAAGACTTGGTCATGCAGGTATGAGAAATTTGCAGACTCTCGTGAAGAAAAATCATCTTTGTGGTATTCCTGATGTGAAATTCGACAAGGATCATCTTTGTGCTGCGTGCGAAGCCGGTAAATTGGCCAAGAAGCACCATTCGTCAAAAACTGTCATGACCACAACAAGACCACTGGAAATTCTTCATATGGATTTATTAGGGCCTCAAAACTATGCAAGTTTCGGAGGCAGACACTATGGTCTGGTTATTGTTGATGATTTCTCTCGATACACTTGGGTATTCTTCCTCGAAGACAAAACCTGCACCCAAGACATCTTCAAAAGATTCGCCAAGAAGGCTCAAAATGAATATGATGTGCGAATTAAGCATGTTAGAAGCGACAATGGTATTGAGTTCAAAAATACTCATATCGAAGATTTTCTCGATGAAAATGGTATCACTCATGAATTCTCTACCGCATACACTCCCCAACAGAATGGAGTTGTTGAGCGAAAGAATAGAACTCTCATTGAAATGGCGAGAACAATGCTCAGTGAGTATAAAACTCCCATTCGTTTCTGGGCTGATGCTATTAACACTGCTTGCCATGTTGTTAATCGTGTTTATCTTCACAAATTCCTTAAGAAAACTTCATATGAGCTTATCACTGGCAAGAAACCGAATGTTTCTTATTTACGTGTTTTTGGTGCACCTTGCTATATTCGTGACATGAATCATAATTCTAAGTTTGCACCTAAGGCACATGAAGGTTTTCTTCTTGGTTATGGCTCAAACTCGCATACCTATCGTGTCTATAACTCTCATCATGGGAAAGTTATGGAAACGGTAAATGTGCGGTTTGATGAATCTAACGGCTCCTAAAAGAAGCACCTGCCTAATGTGATAGATGAACCTCTGATTTCGGATGCTATTCGGCAAATGGCTATTGGGGACGTCCGGCCAGTCAAAGGAAATACACCCGACTCTTCTGATGATGATGCTCCCATAGCTCGACGAACATGCCAATCTACTGCCAAAGAAAATGCCGCACCGAACACAAATGGCAACCCAAATGCAAATGCACATGCCGATCAAAATGGCAATCATGATGAAAATGGCGATACCAATGCCAATCTTGATGCTGATACTGAGGAAAATGAAAATTGAAAGCACATTTGTTCCCTTGGTGGTTTTGGTAATTCATGCCAACATACATGTTGTTGGACTAATCCTTTTATCTAGTGAATTTCAGACAAGTTCAACAAATGGCGTGGCATGGACAAGAGGATGTGGAACCCCTTCAAAATGCTAAGGACAAGGATTGGCAAAAGATCAAGACTCTACATTTTTGGTTTAGTGATCCAAGATCACATTGAGTCCATAGGAAAGCCAATACTATTAAAAGGGGATGAGGTGTTGCTTAATGGTCTTTTTGCTCAAGTGCTTAGTGACAGTCCTCCTAAACCCTCAACCACTCTCTCAATCCCAAATATGTCCAAAACCTACATTCTAACTCGGCCCCACCGAAATTTCCTATCCGACCCCACCGAGTTCATCCAAGACTTAGCCACTGCAAAAACCCTAACAAATAGGATCCACCGAAATGGATCTCGGTCTCACCGAGATGGCCTTGCCAACTCTCTGTAATCGTTTGCACTTACTTCGGTCTCACCGAGTTTTGCAAATCGGTCTCACCGAGATGGCTTGCCAACTCTCTGTTGCCTTATTGCTTCACTTCGGTCCTACCGAGTTGATGCAATCGGTGCCACCGAGATGAGGTTTGCCCTAGCCATTGCACTTCGGTCCATCCAAGATGTTCATATCGGTCCCACCGAGATTCCTAAAGTTCATATCTTTTACACAGTTCAGTGCTACCGAGATGATTGTTTCGGTGCCACCGAGTTGGGTCAAAAGTGTGTAACGGTTGGATTTTGTGTGGAGGCTACATATACCCCTCCACCACCTCCTTCTTAGTAAGGAGAGCCATCAGAACGTGCCTACACCTCCACTATACATTTTCTGAGAGAGAACCACCTACTCATGTGTTGAGATCAAGCTATTCCATTCCTACCATTTGAAACTTGATTTCTAGCCTATCCCAAGTTGCTTTAAACTCAAATCCCTCTTCCACCATAGCCAAATCTGTGAGGAGTTGTTTGAGTGCTGGGAAGACTATCATTTGAAGCACAAGAGCAAGGAGTTCATCAACAACACACCGTCTATTACCTTTTGGAGAGTGGTGTCTCCTAGATTGGTTAGGTGTCACTTGGGAGCCTCCAACCTGATGTGGAGTTGAACCAAGCAGTTTGTAAGGGCAAGGAGATCGCCTACTTCGTGAAGATCTACCCCGAGTGAGGCTAGTCCTTCGTGGACGTAATCCATGGTGGAATAGACAAGGTTGCTTCTTCGTGGACCCTTCGTGGGTGGAGCCCTCCGTGGACTCGCGCAGCCGTTACCCTTCGTGGGTTGAAGTCTCCATCAACGTGGACGTACGATAGCACCACCTATCGGAACCACGCCAAAAACCACCGTGTCTTCATTGTGTTTGATCTTCCATACTCTATCCCTTTACTTTCCGTACTCTTGCATGCTTTACTATTTCCGCTGCTCAATCTCTAGCTATGCATGTGTAGAAAGTATTGGAGTGATCTTAACTTGTGCCAAAATCTGCCTAAGTTCCAAGAGAAATTAAAAACTGCTACTTTGGCTGGTTAGGAGTCTATTCACCCCCCCCCCCCCTCTAGACCTATCTCCTCGATCCCACAATTGGTATCAGAGCATTGGTCTCCATTGCCTTGGTTTCATCACCATTGGAGGGAGATGGATGTGTCTACGTTGGGGAGTGTTAGATGTAGAGTGCCTATTCTCGATGGGGAGTATTACAATTTTTGTAGGAATGAAATGCTTGATATCTTTGATGAATTTAACTTGAGCAAGTATATTCATAATCCTTATGTGCCCCCTATTGATCCCTTGCATCCTACTAATGAAGAGGAAATTGACATGCTTCGTAATCTTAGAACCGTCAATCTTATCATTAGAGGATTACCTAAGGTTGTGCTTCGTTGTATGCAAAACTTTGCATGTGCTTATACTCTATGGCATGATTTAGAAAAGCGATATCCTGATTACTCCTTAAAGAGTCTTGACAAGATTCTTCATAAGACTGTTGCTTTACACAAGATGAGTCCTAATGATCCTAAATTTGATGATTGCTTGTTTGAGCTTCATGATCTTATGCGTGCCAAAGGAGATGTTACAACTATTAGCAACATTATCATGAAAGCCATTAGAATCCATAAACTTGAACATTGTCATGTAACTAATGAATCTATTACCCTAGGTAATGATCACACGCATGATGAAGAGGATGTTGAGCATGGCTACTATGATGAAGATGAAGAGTTTGATATTGAATTCGAGAAGACCATGAGGAATCTCAGTCTTATGGCAAATCTTTGAGATTACATGGCCGGAGGAAAAGAGTGGATTCTTGATAGCGGCTGTACCGATCACTTGACCGGAGATAGAGACATGTTTCGTGAGCTTGCTAAAAATGATGGTCCACGCAAGTATGTGACTTTTGGAGACAACTCCAAGGGTAAGGTACTTGGCCTTGGTAAGGTGGCCATATCCAATGATAGCTCTATACAAAATGTTATGCTTGTTGAATCTCTTGGTTACAATCTTCTTTCCGTATCTAGACTAGCCGATTTTGGTTTTAATGTTCTATTTACCAAAGTAGATTGCCAAGTGTTTTGCCAAGATAATCATAATATGGTCTTTACCGGCATTCGTAGAGGTGATCTATACATTGTTGATTTCACTAAGAGAGCCCAACCTCGTACATGTTTAATTGCAAAATCTTCTAAAGGTTGGTTATGGCATAGAAGACTTGGACATGTTGGTATGCGTAACCTTGATAAACTTGTTAAAGGAGATCACATTCTTGGAGTGAAAGATGTTATATTTGAGAAAGATCGACTTTGTAGTGCTTACCAAGCAGGAAAACAAGTTGGAGGAAGCCATCCCGTAAAGAACATTATGACCACAAGGAGACCACTCGAGCTGCTTCATATGGATCTTTTTGGTCCCAACTCCTATAAGAGTCTTGGTGGTAACTCTTTCGGTTTGGTCATTGTTGATGATTTTTCTAGATTTACGTGGGTGTTCTTTCTTGATGACAAATCGCACGTACAAAAGATCTTCAAGAACTTTGCAAGAAAGGCTCAAAACCAATTTGAAGTGAAGATCAAGAAGGTTCGGAGTGACAATGGAACGGAGTTCAAGAACACCAATGTGGACACCTTTCTTGATGAGGAGGGTATTTCACATGAGTTCTCAGCTACATACACACCTCAACAAAATGGAGTTGTTGAGAGGAAGAACCGGACACTCATTGAGATGGCAAGAACGATGCTTGATGAATACAAGATGCCAAGACATTTTGGGGCAGAAGCGGTTGAAACAGCTTGTCATGCAACAAACCGACTCTACCTTCACAAGCTTCTTGGTAAAACGGCATATGAATTGCTCACCGGTAACAAACCACAAGTTGGATAATTTCGAGTATTTGGCTCAAAATGTTACATTCTTGATAAGCATCGTCGTTCAAAATTTGCTCCTAAATCTCATGAAGGTTTCCTACTCGGTTATGGATCAAACTCTCACACTTACCGTGTCTACAACAACTTCACTCGAAAAGTTGAAGAGACGGTAGATGTGAAGTTTGATGAGACTAACGGCTCGCAAGTCGAGCAATTGCCACTTGATGTAGGAGATAAAGAACCATCGGAAGCAATCCAAGACTTGCCCATTGGCAAGATTCGCCCCGTGGAAGTGAAGGAGAGTACCTCGTCTATTCAAGTGGAAGCCCCAACTTCGCACCAAGGTGAACGACAAGTTGATACGGAGGCATCCACAAGTGGAACATGTCAAGACGATGGGAATGAGGAAGTGCAACAAGATGATCCACCTTAACCTCCTTCTCCACCTCCACAAGCGAACAACAACAACATCAACGAAGAAGAAGAATAAGATGATGATGAGGAAGCCTCACCACAACCCAAGAAAAGTCTACCTCGAATTAGAGCAAGAATCGACAAGGATCATCCCATCAAACAAATACTTGGAGATATCCAAACCGGGAGAATCACTCGCTCTAAAACTCGTTTAGCTAACTTTTGTGAGCATTACTCATTTATCTCTAGTGTTGAACCCTTGAAGGTAGAAGATGCTCTCAAGGACCCTGATTGGGTGAATGCAATGCACGAAGAGCTACACAACTTTGAGAGGAACCAAGTTTGGACATTGGTTGAGAAGACTAAGGAAGAGCAAAACATCATTGGAACCAAATGGGTGTTTCGGAATAAGCAAGATGAAGATGGACAAGTTGTACGTAACAAGGCTCGTCTCGTAGCACAAGGGTACACACAAGTCGAAGGTATGGACTACGGTGAGACCTATGCCCCCGTTGCAAGACTTGAGTCCATTTGCATTTTACTTGCTTATGCCAATCACCATGATATCACTCTTTACCAAATGGATATTAAAAGTGCTTTCTTAAATGGAGAAATTGAGGAGGAAGTGTATGTTAAACAACCTCCCGGCTTTGAGAATCCCAAGAAACCTAATCATGTATACAAACTTCGTAAAGCTCTTTATGGTCTTAAACAAGCCCCTAGAGCTTGGTACAAATGCTTGACAAAGTTTCTTCTTGAAAAAGGTTTTGAAATTGGGAAGACTGATTCAACTTTGTTCACTAAGAGGGTTAATGGAGAATTATTTGTATGCCAAATTTATGTTGATGATATTATCTTTGGATCTACTAACCCCTCTTTTAGTGAAAAGTTTGGAAGGTTGATGTCGGAAAAGTTCGAGATGTCTATGATGTGTGAACTCAAATTCTTTCTTGGTTTGCAAATCAAGCAAACTAGGGAAGGTACCTTTGTTTCTCAAACAAAGTATACCAAGGACTTATTCAAGAAGTTCAACATGCAAGAGAGTAAAGGTATGAAAACTCCCATGCCCACGAGTGGACATCTTGACTTGACCAAGGATGGCAAATTGGTTGATCAAAAGGTTTATCGATCTATGATTGGTTCATTGCTATATCTATGTGCCTCCTGTCCCGACATTATGCTAAGTGTGTGCATGTGTGCACGATACCAAGCGGCACCAAAAGAGTGTCACCTTAAAGCGGTGAAAAGAATTGTGAGATACTTGTTATATACACCAAACTTTGGCATATGGTATCCCAAAGGATCGTCTTTCAATCTTGTTGGCTACTCCGATTCGGACTATGCCGGAGACAAGGTTGACAGAAAATCCACTTCGGGTACATGTCAATTTCTTGGTAGATCTCTTGTGTCTTGGTCCTCCAAGAAACAAAATTCCGTATCTCTATCTACTGCTGTAGCAGAATACATTGCTGCGGGATCATGTTGTGCTCAATTACTATGGATGACACAAACTCTTAAAGACTATGGTGTGCATGTGAAACATGTACCATTACTATGTGACAATAAGAGTGCTATTAAGATTGCACACAATCCCGTGCAACATTCTCGAACTAAGCATATTGAGGTTCGTCACCATTTTATTCGAGATCATGTTGAGAAAGGTGATATTGACCTTAAACATGTTCGTACCGACAAACAATTGGCGGACATCTTTACCAAACCCCTTGATGAGAAAGTGTTTTGTCACTTGAGAAGTGAGTTGAACATCATTGATGCCTCAAACGTGAACTAGAGGTTCACGTGGATGCATACATGGGCTTGAGCATTCTTGACTAATCCATGATACCTTTCACGATCATATTATATCTTGGACATTTTGCTCCCTTGTATTGTATCTAACCTTTTGTAGGTACTTGGACAAGCTTCATGCCACAAGATTGCGTCACACTCTTATCATAAGCAATCTTATATGACCCAAGTATCAACAATTGATGGTGGAACAAGGAACAAGACAACCTAAACATATCCTTTGACAAATTCTTGAGATATGCTTCATTCTTGTCATATTGGATATACATGTTGTTCCTTGCAAAGCTAACCCATGTAGGAAGATGAACTACAAAAGATAGGATCGCTCCCAACTTCAACTCATGAGCATACACTTTAAGTTCAACTACATGATGGACTTCACCACCAAATCCCAATGTAAGTTCTCACATCCTAGAGAAGCTTTACTCAAAGACATGAGCTAAAGCAACTCAACAAGATGTGAAGACATTGAAATGCTTAAAAGAAAAAAAATGGCAACCCCATTTTGAGCTTAAATGAAGAGTATGACCTATGATCAAGTGCTCTCACTTGACTCCTAAGTCAATATACTCTAACATAGGTGACCTAGTCGCCGACCGATCTAGATGAAGTTCTCTAGTGTTTTCTTCTGTTTGGTCTCTTCTTGCTAGAGTGTTTCTTTTTCAAAAAAAAAACCTCATCTAGACCTTGCTTCTTTTCTGTGTTTCTTTTCTTTTAGTTCGTTTTGCAGCTAATTCCTTGCAAATCTTTGTGAGAATTCTTTGTCTAGTGAGCTGAGTTGACAAATAATTCCATTGTATCAACCTCGGTTCCACCGATTTATATCAACTCGGTGTCACCGATTTTGCTGCTCTAAGGAACCTTCTGTCAAATTTTTTCCTGAGATTCTCTGCTCCAGCTCCACTCAATGATTCTTATCCTCTACTTGCATCTAGAGCCACTCAAAGGCTAAGTGTGTTTCTCGAGGACCAAACCCACTTGATCAATAACCTTGAAATCCCTTCTTGGAAATTGATGCCAAAGGGGGAGAGAGGAATACACATCAAAGCTTCACTATAAAAGAGATGCACCTTACAAGAGGAGAGAATGTTACATGTTTCTAAGAGGGGAGAAACATGATTTCAATTGCTTTAGTGTTTTTGATTGCTCAAGTTCTCTCACCCTACCTGCTCCCAATATCCATGTCAGATTCAGGGGGAGAGGAAGTTCTTTAGGGGAGACAACTATTTCTTTTGGGGACATGTTTGCTTCAAAGAAGTAACCTAGTGATACTCTCTCTACATGTCATCCCAATCTTGGTTTCTTGTTGATCTTGTGTCTTTTCTTGAAGAAGTTATCTTGTGTTATCTAACCCTGTTTTCTCAAGTGTATTTTTCAGGTACTTGATCAAGAACTTCAAGGTAAGTATATGCATCACACTCATGTACATGATTGACCTCTTGCTAGTATATAATGTTTGTAAGGAGACAATCATGGACATGTGGACCCTATATGATATATATGTTTGCTCTGATGCATATAGCCAAGATACATGTTGCATGTATATTTCCCATGAGATATCATCATGTTATGCACATCTTCGAGGGGAGTTCAGGGGAGTTCATGCATGTTACATGTTTCCTTCAAAGCTTTCATACATACCTCTGCTATATCTGTATTTGAAGCTTTGATGTATGTTGTCATCAATTACCAAAAAGGGGGAGATTGAAAGCACATTTGCTCCCTTGGTGGTTTTGGTAATTCATGCCAACATACATGTTGTTGGACTAATGCTTTTATCTAGTGAATTTCAGACAAGTTCAACAAATGGCGTGGCATGGACAAGAGGATGTGGAACCCCTTCAAAATGCTAAGGACAAGGATTGGCAAAAGATCAAGACTCTACATTTTTGGTTTAGTGATCCAAGATCACATTGAGTCCATAGGAAAGCCAATACTATTAAAAGGGGATGAGGTGTTGCTTAATGGTCTTTTTGCTCAAGTGCTTAGTGACAGTCCTCCTAAACCCTCAACCACTCTCTCAATCCCAAATATGTCCAAAACCTACATTCTAACTCGGCCCCACAGAAATTTCCTATCCAGCCCCACCGAGTTCATCCAAGACTTAGCCACTGCCAAAACCCTAACAAATCGGATCCACCGAAATGGATCTCGGTCTCACCGAGATGGCCGTGCCAACTCTCTGTAATCGTTTGCACTTACTTCGGTCTCACCGAGTTTTGCAAATCGGTCTCACCGAGATGGCTTGCCAACTCTCTGTTGCCTTATTGCTTCACTTCGATCCTACCGAGTTGATGCAATCGGTGCCACCGAGATGAGGTTTGCCCTAGCCATTGCACTTCGGTCCATCCGAGATGTTCATATCGGTCCCACTGAGATTCCTAACGTTCATATCTTTTACACAGTTCGGTGCTACCGAGATGATTGTTTTGGTGACACCGAGTTGGGTCAAAAGTGTGTAACGGTTGGATTTTGTGTGGAGGCTATATATACCCCTCCACCACCTCCTTCTCAGTAAGGAGAGCCATCAGAACGTGCCTACACTTCCACTATACATTTTCTGAGAGAGAACCACCTACTCATGTGTTGAGATCAAGCTATTCCATTCCTACCATTTGAAACTTGATTTCTAGCCTATCCCAAGTTGCTTTCCACTCAAATCCCTCTTCCACCATAGCCAAATCTGTGAGGAGTTGTTTGAGTGCTGGGAAGACTATCATTTGAAGCACAAGAGCAAGGAGTTCATCAACAACACACCGTCTATTACCTTTTGGAGAGTGGTGTCTCCTGGATTGGTTAGGTGTCACTTGGGAGCCTCCAACCTGATGTGGAGTTGAACCAAGCAGTTTGTAAGGGCAAGGAGATCGCCTACTTCATGAAGATCTACCCCGAGTGAGGCTAGTCCTTCGTGGACGTAAGCCATGGTGGAATGGACAAGGTTGCTTCTTCGTGGACCCTTCGTGGGTGGAGCCCTCCGTGGACTCGCGCAGCCGTTACCCTTCGTGGGTTGAAGTCTCCATCAACGTGGACGTACGATAGCACCACCTATCGGAACCATGCCAAAAACCACCGTGTCTTCATTGTGTTTGATCTTCCATACTCTACCCCTTTACTTTCCGTACTCTTGCATGCTTTACTATTTCCGCTGCTCAATCTCTAGATATGCATGTGTAGAAAGTATTGGAGTGATCTTAACTTGTGCCAAAATCTGCCTAAGTTCCAAGAGAAATTAGAAACTTCTACTTTGGCTGGTTAGGAGTCTATTCACCCCCCCCCCCACTAGACCTATCTCCTCGATCCCACAAAAATGATCATCAAGAAGGAAATCCTCTCCCATGAGTGGCAAATCGAGTTGACCCTGCATTAATCCTCGAAGATCTCGAGAATCCAGGTTACCGACCCACAACTTGCTCTCGCACTCGTTTGGCTAACTACTGTGGCAGTTTCTCTTTCGTCTCATTGACAGAACCCACCAAGTATGAAGAAGCTATGAATGATCCCGATTGGATGAATGCTATGCAAGAAGAGTTGGTGCAATTCGAATTGAATGATGTGTGGGAATTGGTTGACAAACCGAATCCTAAGAAGCACAATATCATCGGCACAAAATGGATTTTTCGGAACAAGCAAGATGAAAATGGCATTGTTGTGAGAAACAAAGCACGTCTTGTTGCTCAAGGGTATACACAGGTAGAAGGTATTGATTTCGGTGAAACATATGCTCCTGTTGCTCGCCTTGAGGCAATTCGTATTCTTCTCGCTTATGCAAATTACAATGATATTCTGCTTTATCAAATGGATGTGAAAAGTGCTTTCCTCAATGGTGAAATTGAAGAGGAAGTATATGTTAGGCAGCCACCTGGCTTTGAAAACCCTCAGTATCCTAACAAAGTTTTCAGGTTGAAAAAGGCTCTGTATGGGCTGAAGCAAGCCCCTCGAGCCTGGTATGACACGCTGAAGAGGTTTCTACTCGACAAAGGGTTTAAGCCAGGATCCATTGATTCCACTCTTTTCACTCGTGCTATTGATGGTGATCTATTCGTATGTCAAATCTATGTGGATGATATTATTTTTGGCTGTACTAACAATGCCTGCAGCATGGAATTCGGGCGAATGATGTCCGAGAAATATCAAATGTCTATGATGGGTTAACTCAAGTTCTTTCTCGGACTCCAAATTCGTCAACAGGACAATGGAACTTTCATATCTCAGGAGAAATATCTGAGAGATTGTCTGAAGAAGTTCAAAATGCAAGACTGCAAACAGAAGGGCTACAAAACTCCCATGCCCACTAATGGCCAGTTGGACGCAGATGTGTACGGTAAAGATTACGATCAGAAAGCTTATCGTTCGATGATTGGTTATTTGCTTTACTTATGTGCATCCAGACCTGATATTATTTTGAGTGTTTGTATGTGTGCTTGTTTTCAAGCTGCACCGAAAGATTCGCATCACCAAGCGGTCAAGCGTATTCTGAGATATTTGGCTCACACCCCCACCTTAGGTTTATGGTATCCTAAGGGAGCACAGTTTGACCTCGTTGGATATTCAGACTCAGACTATGCAGGTGACCGGGTTGACAGGAAATCTACCTCGGGGACATGCCATTTCCTCGGTAGATCATTGGTATGTTGGTCGTCAAGGAAGCAGAATTGTGTCTCGCTCTCTACGGCTGAGGCCGAATATATTGCTGCTGGCGCTTGTTGCACTCAGTTATTATGGATGAAGCAGACTCTGAAGGATTATGGCATCAAGGTCAAGAAGATCCCTCTATTGTGCAACAATGAAAGTGCAATCAAAATTGCACACAATTCTGTGCAGCACTCTCGCACCAAGCATATTGAGATCAGACATCATTTCCTACGCGATCATGTTGCTCGAGAGGATATTGTTATCAGTCACGTCAATACCGAAGAGAATCTCGCCGACATCTTCACCAAGCCTCTCGATGAGAAAAGATTCTATGCATTACGGTGTGAGCTAAATATCCTAGATTCCGCAAACGTGCAGTAAGCTGGACTCGGCACTCGTACCATCACTTCCACATCTTAGAAGGAATGGGTGCATAACACTCGAAGAGTTTGAAAATTTCGACAAAGTGAAATTTACTTTCTGAGAGTGAATACATTAACGAAGAACTAGACTAACCGGGTGCCACGATAATTGTGCGATGCTCGGGGTCATACAGTTCTTATACGGTGGGTAACGCCACCACAATTTCTCTTCGTTGAAGTTGGATTTGAATCTTTTGTGTTAGTCCGAATGTATTTCACTCATAGCTTTTCTCTCGTGTGCTTGTGTTTCTTCGCCTGAATGAAATACCTAGGACCCTATTTTTCCCTCTATTCTATCTCATCCAGTCTATGATGTTCCGTTATGAATGCACAAATTCATCTGGAAACGAAACTTTATCGGGTATCCTTGACCACGTTAAAGTTTCGGTCCGAACTTAATCTCTTTTGGCGAAAGCCATCCAATATTTGGGGTTTCCAGCTCAAGTCTGGACCACGGTCTTTGGTGACGGTTGCCACGTGCTCCTCATCAACTGCCAGGTTATCTGGTTCGTTGAATCGCAATAGTCTACTAACTGTGGCCGTCCGATCAGATTTACCGGGTGCGGTTTGTTCCTCCTCGCATATAAATACTGTGCCGCCACCCTCCTCGTTTCACTTCGCATCTCCACCATCGCCACCCTCCGAAGCCCTACTGCACTGCTCCTCCTCGAGCTCGACGACGTTGACCATCTTCGCCGCTTCGCTGCCGGAAAGAGGTCGCCGGAGTCATTCCTCGCCGCCGCGGATCATCTTCCTCTCCGCGCCGCCGTAGTTGCTGCACATCACCGAGTTAGGGTATGTGTGGTGCGAACTCGTTCTTCCATTCATCCTGTTTGAGTTCGTACGCAGTAGAAATTGCTTATTTTTACTGCATTTCCTAGATCCTTACTGATAGGTAACTTATGTGGATGTGGTTTGTAGTTGTCCCTCGCATCCGAAAAATTTCAGATCTAGGGTTTGTGTTATGTCTCGTACGGACGGAATGCTTAGCACGTTTACTAGTATTGTCTTCGAACCTGCTAGTTCGTTCTACGCACTTCTTTCGCCGGAAACATTTCTCAAAGTCTGCATCTATTTCTTCATCAAAAATGATTTCTTTTTCAAAATCTTCGCTGTGTGCATTCATAACCCTGTCCCCATTTTCCCTCGCATCTATCTTTATTCACAGGAAAATGCAGTCTGTAGAGGATTCGGCTAAACCAGTTAGCATGGCTGACTGAGATGATGTTCTGCTGGGCACTGCTGATGAATCTAAAGCTCCGAATGCTAAGGGCCCAACGGTAGGCCCATCAACCAGCAAGAGAAAAAGGACCGATCAAAATGCCGACGAGCAAGAAGAGACTGCTCCGAAGAAGAAGAGGGGTGGTAGATAGGCTTACACCAACACCGCCGAATACATCTCTCATGATCGATATGACACGGTTCCAGGAGAAACCAAACACCAAAGAGATATGCGTCAACAATGGATTCGCCACCACTGGGTGCGCAAGTGGTTCAACTATGAATTTGTTCATCCTTGGTTTGCTCAGAACTTTGCTTTTCATCCACCGTGGGGTGACTGCCGTGAAATTTCTCTCATCAAAGCAAATGGTCCCCAAGAGAGACCACCTCCTCCGTCAAATGCTCATGAGTCATCCCTTCGCACACATGCATCATATCCCGATGAGCTTGCTAAGCGACAGCGAAATGCCATCAAGCGAGCCCAGAGGGCCGAAAAACAAAAGGCTCATGAACAGGAAAATCTTTGCCTCCTCAAAGATGATGTGGAGAAGAAAAAGGCCGAAGGAAAATCTGAAAGTCGTTCTAAGCGCAAGCATGATCCCAGTGCTGCTGCGAAGAGGAAAAGCGCACCAAAGAGGAAAAAGGCTGAACCTGCTGATGATTTTCGATTGAATGATTCTTCGGCTGATGATGATGATCCTCTGCTCACCAAGGAAGAAGTTGCTGCTACCCTCAGCGAGGAAGTAAACATTACCACATCAACTGTGCTGCCTGATCTTCGGGTTAACCTGGTCCCAGAAGCACCAACGAAGAAGATCCCAAATAGAAAGACCCCTGCTATCACTGTCACGATGAAGCAGCATGTGAACACAACTCCTCATCCCGATGTTATCAATTTGAAGGATTTGGTAGTTGACGCTCCTATGAGTTCTGCAAAGCCAGGCAAAAATATTCCCAAGCCTAACCTGAAGAAAATCAAGGCGCCTACCGAGAAAGTTGCTCCACCAGCTACTGCTCCGAAGGAGAAGGCTGCTAAGTTTGCCCCTACCTTGACTCAGCCATTGGCTTCAAAGCCTCCTTCCAAGCCCGTTCCTGTCCAGACTGCACCCTCTGTCAAGTCTGATGCTCCTCATTACTATGATCACATATTCATCATGGAACAGCTCGATAAATTTGTGGACAATCCATTCGATGGAGAAGTGGCATCTCTACCTATTCCTACTGAAGTTATTACTCAAGCCTCTTCTGTAGTTCAAGAACTTCGAGAAGACGCTGTTGAGATAAACTCTCTCTCTCTGCCGAGTTAATGGACCTTGATAATCGAATGAAAAATGCCTCTTCAAAATTTGTCATTCAAGCACTCGAGGATTCCTACAAGGACGTTAATCGTGCTATGACTCTCCTTCGTCACTGAAGGTTACGCTTCCACACGGATCTAGATGAAATTGTTCGGAAAATATGTGATAAACATCAAACCAAAGTCACTGGATACAATGATCTGGTCAAGGGCCATATAGATCAAGTTGCTCAGCAAAAGAAAAAGCAACAAAAATGAATTGCAACGAAAAATGTACCTCCTGCTCCAAAAGAACCATCACATGTTCACCAAGTTGCTCAGTCTCCTGCTCCGTAAGAAAAATCTCCTGAGCCCGCTATTCTTTCGAACCCTCCAGTCAAGGACTCGGATGCTCCCCCCTCGCCAAGGCCAACTGAATCAGTGCCTGTGGCCTCCCCTGCTCGAGCTGATATTCCCTCGCAACAATTTGTCTCTGAGGAAGGTGAAATCCCTCGGTCCGAGCCCCAAGCATCTCCGACTCATGAAACGACAAAAGTCTCGGCTTCTCTTATAGTCGAGCAACAACAGATTCCAGTTGAGCAGCAATCTTCAGTGCATGAATCAGCCTCAGTGCCTACTGTGATTGAACCCGCTCTGCCGCTTTCTACCTCAGCACCTCCCACAGTTGCAACACCTGCTCCGTCTCCACTCAAGTTATCCATCGACACAGCTACCCGAATGCCAAATGTTGCTCCCTCCGAACGGAAATCTGTCTCTGCTCGCCGCACGGACTCGGTTGTCTATGGTAATGAATATCTTTCTCCTGAAGAAGAACTCAAGTATCCATACCCTCGTGAAGAACTGCCTTTGTTCTCGTCAGGCGCAGGCGCAAAAGGTCCTCTTTTCAATCGGAATGGGCATCCTAAATTCTTTCAAGCTAGTCCTTATGATGGGCCGCGCACTTCGGAATCGCCTCGCTTCTGGACTAAGGAACAGGCCATCTATTACTCTCGGGTTCTCTATGAGAGTAGAAAGATATTTCCTCACGAATATCTCGACATTCCTGCTATGCGCAACATTGGTTGTTTCAATCAATTGCTTCAGGATCTGGATGATTTCTGCCTCACCAAGGTCTTTGAGTTCGAGCACCCTTGGAACAGAGAAATAATTCTTCAATTCTATGCAACCCTATATATCTCTGGCGATGAATCTGATAGCTCCAAATGGGTCATGGAATGGATGACCGAAGGGAAACGCATCAAATGCACCTCAACGGATTTTGTCTCGCACTTCCATTTCCCTTGCTTTCAGCACGGTGATACTGAAATTCGGGTTCATAACATTGATGTTATATCAGATGAAATTTTTCGGTGCACTATGGATCGCGAAAAGATTAGTGACTACTCCGGTCCTCCTCGTCCTGAGCACTTAACGTTCGAGAATCAAACGCTATTCCACATGCTCTCTTACATGATTTGCCCTCTGGAGGGTATGAATCCGGACAAGTCCATCTCAGATGTTCTTCGCAATGCTATATATGCAATCTCTGAGCGATACATTTTCGATGTGGAAGACATGTTCCTACGCATTCTGAAGGATTCTGCTCAATATCCCTTCTGCATCAAAGTATTTGCGCCATGGATCCAGAAAGTTGTTGATCATGCAATGCGCACAGTGTATCTTGCGAAGGAAAGCCATAAAAGCTTCATTCCTCCTGTTCGCGATACCTTGAAAGTCATGGATGATATCTCTTCGGGCAAATCACCCGCATCAAGTTCTCAAGACTATCACAAGCAATTCGACGGGCCACGTCTGCCTCAGCGCGACCAAAAGATTTCGCCTCAACCTCCATCGCAACTCGAAGTAAGTTTGCGTACTCAACAACTGCTGCTGCAGCATATCGCTGAGGATCGACGCGAGAAAGAACATCTCGCCTCCGAGCTAAATGCTCTCAACAATCGCACGAGGATAATGCATCTGATAGCTGATGAAAACAAGAAGAGGCTTTGGAAATTGCTTCACAAGTTCTTCACCGAGAAACAACTCCTAACTGTCAATCTCCAAGAGCTCTATGATTATATTGACAAAGGCTTCACTATCGAAGATTTTCAAGATCGGAGTACCCCTCCTCTGCCTACTCGTGAGCCTACAACAGATCTTCTTCAACTCAAGCTTCGCAAACTGCTTGACGAATCTGAAGCCACCTCACCGACAGAGAAACCTGCCGAAGGCAATATGCATTCCCGTGTTCCTCCTGTGGCCACTCCAGCTATTCCCTCGTCTGCACAGCCCCAAGCTATTATTCCTGAAGGAAAATCTGTTGCTGCTGAAGACGAAGACAGTCCTGTCACTTCTGAAGAATAACTCACCTCGGACAGCTCGTCTGGAGATGCCACCGATTGAGCCAAGCTCTGTTCTTCACTCATGTTATTCGTCACCTTTTTAACACTTGTTGACAAAACGGGGGAGAATTACATCGAGTCTCGATAGATTTGCTTTCGGTGTTTCATTTGATTTTGGTTTCGTGCGAGTTTGCAACTTCTGGTTTAAGCTTATCCGTACTATGTTGTAAAACTCGATAACTTCAGTGCCTTAATGTTTATAACCCCTGCTGCTGCACCATTTCTCTCGAAGCATTTGTCTTGCAGGTGGAATTATCATCAGAAGTTATAATTGATTGCACTATGATCTCGATGGATTAAATCTCATCAGTGCGAATCAAAATGTCTCGAATGATTGAAACTTCCTCCATATTATTCAGATCTTGCTGGAGAATTTATCTCATAACTTTCTTCCCTGCATACATTTAGGGGGAGTCTATTTCATCTTCAAGCATAGTAACCCTCACTCACTCTTGTTGGAATTATTTTTCACTTATCTATCTTCACTTCGATGATTATCTGTTTTGTCATCAATCGTCCAAAAAGGGGGAGATTGTTGGTGCAATAATTTGCCGGCTTATGTTTTGGAGATTGTTGACAAACAGTGAGGGACTAATGTGTTTGCTAGTACACACAGAGTAACAGGTCCCTGGAGTAAAGAGGAGTTTGGATTCAAACTCCGAAGGATTTCCCCTGCGTGGCAGTGAAGGTTATCACCGAAGATTATGATGACAAGAGTGACCCCGTAAAAATTGTTGTTGCAAAGCAATTCATTCGGTGTGCTTCCGAAGAAAGTGACTGCAGCCGAGGAGATTGAAGACGAAGTGAAGACGTAGCATTCATTTCGTTGTTTCTTTCTCTCTTTATTGAGTCACAGGACCACCGTACTATTAAGAGGGGTGTAGCGTTCGAAGCTTTGATTTGCTGATTCTAAACCCAAATCCTATGAAAGCTGTGAGAGAAATCTCTTTGTGTTCCGAGCAAATACTTGCCAGCAAGAGACCGTGATCTTCTTCGCTGCGAGAGATTTGTCTCTGACCGAGGAGTTAGCATTACTTGCTCCGCAAGCAATGTTACCGTTGCTCTGAAAATCCGACCGTTGTGAACGTGTCGGTTGGCCATTGGCTGGACCGCGTGTCCAAAATGGTCATTTCCCATCAGGGAAGGCTGCGGCTATAAATAGCCACCCCGCACCGGCTTTGTCCGGTGGCTGCTCCATTTGATTCTGAGAAGATTGTTGAGCAACCCCCTCTCCGAGAGATTTGAGTTTAAAATCCACCGAGAGAAAACCCTAGAGCCAAAAAATTAGATAGTGGTTCAGCATCACTCGAATCTAAGTCCAGTACGCTCCGCCTATTACTCTTGAGAGCTGCGAACTCTCTAGACGGTTAGGTGTCAATTCCTTCAGAGACCAAGAGTAATTGTGGTTCTCGAAGAAGAAGTCTGTAAAGGTTCGGAGATCGCCTCAAGCATCTACCATGAGTAATCGGCATTGATTGACGAACCAATTGTCGAGGAGAATAGGGCAAAGAGAGTTTATCTTCTGTGTTAAATCACAACCCCTCCAACCAGACGTAGTCCTTTTGCAGAAGTGCGAACTGGTCTACCAAACACCCTGTCGCCATCGAGCATCACTGGTCACCTCTGCTACCCCATTTTTCATTCGAACTGTGACATATGACATATTTCAAACATGTGATTTACCTCGATGCATGATGTTTATTTCCGTTCGGTAGTTCATATTCGCTCACTGCTTACTGTTTTCATTTGTTCCGCTACTGGGTTTCGAGAGTTTTGATATTTCGAAAGAAAATTTAAAACTCCCATTCACCCCCCCCCTCTGGTAGACATACTTCGTTCCTACACCCATGCCCCCTGACCCGATGACTGGCAATAGTCCATGGCCAGGGAACCCTCATCGTGGCCCCTCTAGGTGGTGTGCACACGGACAGGGGTTAGCAACTTACTAAACCGCACTCCCCTCGCGGGAAGACTAGTGGCAGCACGGTATTTAGCTAGGCTTGACGGAACAAGACTCGATATAGGTTGACTCAGGAGGTGTTGTTATTATGACCGGCATGTCTCACATGCCACAGTGACACCGTTGTGTGATAACTTGACCCGTGCCCACCGGCACATCCAAGGCAGGAGATACACTCCTGAATTTCTCACCATATTCCACACGTTAGCAAGACCCTTGGTGCACACAAATAGTGCTCAAACTGACATGACCATGCATGCTCTCACTATTCCTACCTATATGGTGCAAGTTCAAACTGATGCAACCATGCATGCAATCACCATATCCCAAGTTCAAAAATGCTTGCCTTGATCAAAGTAGTCAGAAGATGATCCCTCGAAATTCCCGGCAAAGTCCCCCTCTTCGTTTTCTATAAAATGGAAATTAAAATTCAAATTAAATTTTTTGCAACATTACAAAAAGTTGTCTCAAAATATTTTCAAATAAATACTAAATAAACTAGAGTGAAAAATAAGAATTTCAAAAAAAGAATCAATTAAAACAGGGTTGTGGTTAAAAAGTTATTAAGGTTTTAAAACCAGGGGCCTTTCTGCAAAAATCCAATTGCCAGCAGGTCCCTGTGCAGTTTAAACAGAAAACGCTTCGAGGCAAAATACGTTTTCCAGCATAGAAAGCGTAACGAGGCAGAATACGCTTTCGGTTTAAACGGGAAAAGAATAAAACGCTGGCGGGTGGGCCCCACCCATCAGGTTTGAATTCAAACGCGCTCGCGCGCGTGCATAGAAGAGATGCGGCGATCACCGGCGACGATCGTTGGCGTTCCAGAGGGCGGCGAGGACACGAGCGTGCTCAGGGCGTCCTTCCGCGTCGGTGGGTGGTGGTGGTGGTCACCGGCGAGCACCGAAGCGACGGCGAGGTCAACTCCGGAGGACGGCGGCGTCGAGTGAGTTTTGATCTCGCCGGAGAGGGCTCTGGACGCCGAATTGAGGTGCCGGTTGGATGAGTGGGTGCAAGAGATGACAACTGGTGGATTTTGGAGGGTGGAGATGGCCTAACGGCAACAGGAGGTTCTCAGGCACCGCGGTAGATCGGGTGATTGGAAACGGAGAAGAAGACCTCCCCGAGGTCGGGGGAGTGCACGGGAGGTCGATTGGGAGGGAGTGTGGGTGGTGCGAGTGATCAGCGGTGCTCGGGAGGGCCTTTTATAGGCAGCTCGATGAGGTCCAGTGAGGGGCGGATCACGTCGGAGTTACTCCGGCCGGCGAGGTAGTTATGGATGGTGGCGAGGTTCGGTGAGTGATAAGGGAGGTTGATGGAGTTATCTGGAAGCGCCAGCGCGGATGAACTCGAGTGCTACGGCCTTATCTCGGAGCCGAGCTCCCGTACTGTCATGGCGGCGGCGGCCATCTCCGGCGTCTGACAGCGGGCTCCAGTGGCTTGGGCGGTGAGGCGACGTTGGGGAGGAGGTGCCGCGTGGAGAGGGGTAGGCGAGGGAGAGCAGTGGCAGCAGTGATGGCGGTTGCAGCCGAGTCGATACGCTCAGCCACCGCAGCTGAGGACAGTGGCCGTTGCACCGGCCTATTCCTGTGTTGTCGGCGGCGAACCACTGACCAGAGGGGTCCCAGCGACCCATTTATGATCGAAGGAGGCATGGATGAGGAGGAGAGGGGTTGGAGTTCAGTGCACGGCGCCATTTCCCCTCTCTCTGAACTTCTTCAGTTTTCTGAATTTTGACAGTAGTGAACAGTGTGCACACCAGGTGTTTCACAAAATGCTAGAGGGTTCTAGGTATTTTAGGAATTTTTGGGAATTTTTGTGGTGAGGTGTTGATGCATAAAAGAGAGGCTGGCAAAGTTTTAGACTTTTTGGATCAACTAAAAATAGGTTTTGATCAGAGAGATTGAATCTAATCCAAATTTGAATTGACTGAGATTTGAAAATTTTGAACTGTGGAACCAAATGTTTTTGGTGAAATGGAGTGTGGGTACTGTCTAGTAGCTAGGATAATTTTTGTGGGTGTAAAAGAGTTGGGGAAAATATAGTTCCTTTGTAAATCAAAGAAACTATGAATAATTGAAATTCCAACTTTCGAATTTATTAAAAATGAGAAAAATATTTTTGTGGAGAGGAGAGGTAATGGATACTGTCCTAGGGTGTGAGGATGACTTGGGAGATAATTTAAAATGACAGAATAAATTTTTGGGGAATTTTAGAAGTGCTTGAAAAGAGCTAAATGGCCATTTCCTTGGAATAAATTTTAATTATTCAAAAACTTTTCTGAAAGAAAATATTTTTGATCTTTCAAAAATAATTACCCAAGAAATATGTCATCAAATCAGTACTAGTTAAAAATTTTGAAACCCAATTGAAAATTAAAAATGATTCTCAGAACAGAAGAAGGAGAAGAAGAAAAATAGGGCCAAAATAATTCTAAGTATTTTATTTTAAAGAAAAGATTTTGAAAATCCAAAGGAAATATTTTGGGGTGTTACAACACCTACCCCCCTTAAGAAAAATCTCGTCCCCGAGATTTCAGCTATCCCTCAAACAGGTACGGATATTCATTCCTCAGATGATCTTCCCGTTCCCATGTTGCTTCTTCCTCGGTGTGATTACTCCGCTGGACCTTGTAAAATTTTATCACATTCTGTCGGGTTCTCCGTTCAGACTCTTCCAGAATTTTTATAGGTCATTCCTTATACGTGAGGTCTGGTTGGAGATCCAGGTTCTGATGCTGGACTTGTTTGTCCGGATTACTGACACATCTCCTCAACTATGACACGTGAAACACATCATGAACATCCGACAATTCTGCGGGTAGCTCCAGCTGGTAGGCAACCTTGCCTCTCCTGGCAATTATCCTGAACGGTCCAATAAATCTCGGTGCCAATTTTCCTTTGACTTTAAATCTCTGTAGCCCCCTCATTGGAGATACTCTGAGATACACATATTCGTCTGGTTCAAAACTAATCTGACGGTGTTTCTGGTCATAGTAGCTTTTCTGACGGCTCTGAGCTGCTTTCAGTCTGTCTTGGATAAGTTTCACTTTTGTTTCTGCTTCTTTGAGAACTTCCGGGCCGAAGATTCGGCTATCCCTGGTCTCAGACAAAATGAGAGGGGTACGACACCTCCGTCCGTATAGAGCTTTGAAGGGTGACATCTTTAGACTGGCTTGATAACTGTTGTTATATGAAAATTCCGCATATGGCAAATTGTCCTCCCAGCTGACTCCATAGGTAAGAACACAAGCTCTTAGCATGTCCTCCAATATCTGATTTACCCGTTCACTCTGCCCTCCTGTCTGTGGGTGATACGCTGTACTGAACACCAGTTGAGTTCCTAAGGCTTGTTGCAAGTGATCCCGAAACCTAGAGACAAACTGGGTGCCTCTATCAGAGACTATGGTCTTGGGTACTCCGTGTAAGCAAACAATCCGGGAGAGGTATAACCTGGCAAGCCTCTGTGTTGAGTATGTGGTTTTTACCGGAAGGAAATGTGCCACCTTCGTTAATAAATCTGTTATAACCCAGATAGTGTCATTCCCGTGTCGTGACCTTGGCAACCCGAAGATAAAATCCATTCCTATTACATCCCATTTCCATTCAGGCACTCTGAGTGGCTGCAATAGTCCTACTGGCCTCTGGTGTTCTGCTTTTACACGCTGACAAGAGTCACAGCGTGCCACATATACGGCTATATCCCTTTTCATCCCGTGCCACCAAAAATTTTCTTGTAGATCCTTGTACATCTTGGTTACTCCTGGGTGTATGGCGTACGGGGTAGTATGGGCCTCTGCCAAGATTTGTTGCTTTAGCTCTTCCTTATTGGGTACGCACAATCTTTTCCCGTACCACAGGATTCCCTGACCATCAATATTATATTCGGATGCCTTGCCAGAATTTACTTTCTTTTTAATCCCCACAATACTGGGGTGTCCTTTCTGGGCTTCTTTGATCTGGTCTTCCAATGCTGGTTTTATTTCAAGGCGGGCAATGGTTCCTTCCGTGACCAGAACCACGTTGAGTTTGGCAAATTCCTGGTTGAACTCATGCTGTGAGAATTGCACATGGTCATTGTCGGTGCATGGATTTCGGCTGAGGGCGTCTGCCACAACATTTGCTTTACCCGGATGGTAATGCATTCCCACATCATAATCCTTGATTAACTCGAGCCAGCGACGCTGTCGCATGTTTAATTCTGGTTGGGTGAATATATACTTAAGACTTTTGTGATCCGTGTATATCTCGCATCGATTTCCAAGGAGAAAATGTCATCATTCCTTGAGTGCATGTATCACCGCTGCTAGTTCCAAATCATTGGTAGGATAATTTTCTTCATGTCATCGTAGTTGTCTTGAAGCATATGCTATGACCTTTCCATCTTGCATTAATACACATCCAAGGCCCTTTCTGGAAGCGTCACAGTATATTTCAAAATTCCGGTGTACATCTGGCACGATCAGAACAGGTGTCGTTGTTAACCTCTTCTTTAATTCCTGGAAACTTTTCTCACATGCTTCGGTCCATTCAAACTTTTTATCCTTCTTGAGTAACTGAGTCATGGGTTTGGCTATGGTGGAGAATCCTTCAATAAATCATCGGTAGTAGCCAGCCAGACCCAGAAAACTCCTGACCTCGGTCATGTTGGTGGGTTGCTTCCATCCTAGGACAGCTATTACCTTATTTGGGTCCACTGCTATTCCATCCTGCGTCAGTACATGTCCCAAAAAACCAACTTCTTGTAACCAAAATTCACACTTACTGAATTTGGCATATAGTTGATTTTTCCGTAATTCTTCCAGGACTATCCGAAGATGTTGCTCATGTTCTTCTGGTGTCTTGGAATAAATAAGTATATCGTCAATGAACACAACCATGAATTTGTCCAAATATTTCATGAAGACCTTGTTCATGAGGTGTACGAAATAAGCAGGAGCGTTCGTCAATCCAAAGGGCATCACAGTGAATTCATATAATCCGTATCTGGTGGTAAAAGCGGTCTTGGGTATGTCTGATGATCGGATTCTTAATTGATGGTAGCCTGATCTCAAATCTATTTTTGAGAAAACCTTGGCTTCTGCCAGTTGGTCGAACAGATCGTTGTGTCACGCCCAATATGGGATCCTATTCTTGAGGAACTCGGAGGTCCCACCAAGAGTAGAAGCGCATATTGAAGAGGCTTGCAAGGTGGATATCATTACATCGTACCATGTACATAATAGATGGGGATACATACAAATACATACAATCATCACATGAATACGTCAATACATAGCAAACACCATACAGAAGAGCAGAATCCGACTACGGATGAAATCAAACAAAAAGAAGAACGACATCCACCCTGCTAGCCCAGACTGCCGACCAGGAACCTATCCCAAGATCGACGAAGAAGAAGAAGCAGAAGAAGAATTCCAAAAGCAAACACGCATCGCTCTCACATCAAATCATCGCGTTACCTGTACCTGCACCTGTTGTTGTATTAATCTATGAGCCACGAGGACTCAGCAATCCCATAACCATGGGTAGCAAGACTATCAAAGCTTAAATGGGTATGGAAGGGTAAGGTGGTGAGGTTGCAGCAAGCACTAAGCATTGTATGGTGGCTAACTTACGAGTACAAGAATAAGAAGAGTAACTACGCATAACGGTCGCAAACTAATAATGATCAAGAAGTGATCCTGAACACCTACTTACGAGTCAAGCATAACCCCACCGTGTTCACTTCTTGGTTCAAACCTCACAAGAAGAGACGATCACAGTTACGCACACGGTTGGTGTATTTTAATTGAATTTAGTTTCAAGTTCTCTACAACCGGAGGTTATAAATTTCCAAGTCGCCACATAACCGCGGGCACGGCTTCGCGAGAGATTTAACCCTGCAGGGGTGCTCCAAGTAGTCCATTATAAATTACCACACGCATCCGATGGAACATCCTCACACCATGATAACACGATGCTTACGATAAGGAATCCCGGTGGACAAGCCACTCGTAACAGGTAAAACTAAACCAGCAAGACCTCCCGGTGAGCCAGATCCGTGTCTAGAGCCGCGCGCACTCTATCTACGAGCATCATCCGTCTATGCTAAGGGGACGGTAGCCAAAAGAACCTGAGTTGCCCCGAGGCGGCTCCGCCGACTGCTAGGTAGGTGGACCAATGGTTGTGTTTTGCCGCTGGCCCGAGTTATGTTGGAATTAAAAGAGTCCCCAAGGTGGCGACCCTCTATGCATTAATTATTAGGTTCATGTTGGCAAATGTTAAAACCAATGTTGGGCCTTGCTGGAGAAGTCTTATCCTAAAACGAATGGACAGGGGGGTTCCCATATGCCCCACATGTGTTAGAAGCGCTCATCAAGGAACATAACACCGGTATTACGGAAACTAGGGCGGCGTGAGTGGAACAAAACACTAGGCAAAAGGCCGAGCCTTCCACCCACAACCAAGTATATAGATGCATTAATTAAATAATAAATATTGTGATATCCCATGATATCCATGTCCCAACATGGAACAACCTGCAACTGCACCTACAACTAGCAACGCTATAAGAAAGGGGCTGAGCAAAGCGGTAACATAGCCAAACAACGGTTTGCTGGGTAAGGGTGGTTAGAGGTTGTATCATGGCATATGAGAGGCTGACATGTATGTGGTAGGAAGCGCGACATAGCGATAGCAACGAGACAACTAGCAAGTAAAGATAGTAGAGATATCCAAGGTCATGATCATCTTGCCTAAAATCCCGCTCGGAAGAAGAACGAGTCCATGAAGAAGACGAACCACATAGTCAAACGAATCCTCACAATTGCAACGAAACTGAAACTATCGAGACGAAGCACAACCGGACAGAAGCAAACAACATGGTAAACACACAAGCATAAACATGGCATGATGCACAACCAAATATGATGCATGACAAGATTAAATGTTGTTAAGCATGGCAAGAGATGAAGCATAAACAATCCATACAACTAGGCAAGTTTAAATAAGGCCGGAAATTAAAATAACAATTCCGGAAGGTCCCCATATGCAAATTTCGAAATTGGTACTGATCTGAATTAAACACAATGTTAAAGTTGTTAAACAGCAAGCTAACATGCATCATGATGATCTACACGTTTTTCTAATCAAGTTACATATGTAGATCATTTAATTCGGAGCTACGGTCTAGAAGATATGAGCTAAACAAGTTTAACATGGCAATAATGCAAAATGCATGCAAACATCAACCACAAACACTCTAAGCAAGGATGCAACATGACAATATGAATCTAGACGCAAATCTAAGCAAGTTCCATATAGGACATGGTCAAAACGGAGCAACGGTTCAACAATTACAAGCCACACAAGTTATATTAACAATCTGCCCAAAACAGCAACATAGCACGTTGCAAGCACCAAACAGCAAGCTACAGTAACATGATGGGCATCATCATGATATGCACTTAAAGTAGACATGACATACTTCAAATCATCTTTAAGGTTCAGTTTCATAGGCATCAAGGTTAAGTCAATATGATCCATGCAAAATGCAATGTTCTGCTACAGATTATGACAGGGCATATACATGAGCAGAGTTACTATGATGGCAACTTGAGAGCAAGAAAGAGACATACTACAGGAACTTTACATGGCAACCAAAGGCATGGCATCAAATTAAACATTACATAGACCAAATCTCATGAAGGAATCAAATACATATGAGCTCTAGATTAGCGGCTACCATCAAGCAAAGTTGGCAAGTTTTATCACAGACAGTTTTACTTAAAACAACAATATTGACTAGGCATGTTTACAAGCTCATGACAGTCATATCATGGCATATCACGGCATCAAATAAATACTAACAGCAAGAAGACATGAAAATGCTCCAAACTCATGTTGACAAGATGCTCATATGACATTTGCATTAATTCACACAAAAATGACAAAGTGACACATATTAACAGTTTTCTGCAGTTAACATCAGGATGCACTTTTGCAACAGAGATTTAGGCATGTGGATGAGTCCTAATATGAATGCAATAGCAACCATCATGTAGAGCATGAAGAGTAGAGCAATTTACATATATGGATCATCACCATGGGATGCTCAGGTCAAGAGGTACAAGCAACACAAAATTCATGTATGCTGCTGAAAATCTGAGGACTTGGCCGTTTTGACAGAAAAACAGAGTGAGCGCATGATACTATGTGACGACAGTGGGCGAGAGATAGCGGGCCGCTCACATTCGGCTGGCCTGATGCGGGAGGCAGTTGAGGCTGGCTTGGCTCGGCGGGGCTGGGCCGCTGGTGTCCCACACGCCAGGGCGAGCGAGGCGAGCGGATCGAGCAGCTCCTCTGCTCGATCCCGAGTAGGGCCATGGCGGCGGCGGCTCCTGGGTGAGGCCCCGACGATGGCGCAGACACAGGGGGAGGCACGGACGGGCTGATCTGGCCGGGGCTCCTCGGATCCATCCATTCCCGGTCGGATCCGAAAACCCTGCCGGCGCTGGCCGTCAGATCCAGATCCGAGGGTCCAGATCGACGCGGGGGAGCGGCGGCGCGGATGCCAAGTGGCGAGGAGGGGCTGGCCGACACGAAAAACAAGAAGGGTGGCGGCGCTGGAGGTAGGGGAAAGGATAGGCTAGGGTTTTTAGCCCAAAATGACTGGGGAGGTTGTCTATTTATAGACAGGGGGCTAGGGATTAGGGGATTTTGTCCATTTTCGGACCGTTCGATCGCCATCGGACGGTCCGGAGTGGAGGGGGTAGCTAGGTGGGCTAGATGGGCTGTATTGAGGGGTTGGGCTAAGAAGAGAGGGAAGTGGTGCAGCCCGGCAGGGTTTTCGGAACACCGAAAATGTCCGACGTTTGACCGGCTATAGTGCCGCTATAGGTTATCCATTGGGGCATCAAACGACCTCCGAATGGAACGAAATTTGGCAGGCGGTCTACCTATAATATAATAAGACCGCACGCCAACTTTCAACCCATTCTGAGAACATTTTATCCCACTTATAAAATAATAATTCGGAGGTGCCGCGGGCGCGTGCGAGTGTGTCGGGTCTCGAAACGGACAACGGAAGGAACGGGGAGAATGACAACTACGAACGGATGCAAGTTTTATGAAAACATGCGGATGAAATGCACATGATGACATGGCAAGGTGCAACAAGCAAACGAAACACATGGCAACGACGGAAAATTAATGGAAGGAATCTGGAGCATCGGTCTCGGGGCGTCACACGTTGATCCTCGGTAGTGGATATTTATTTTTGATAGTGACCATATTGAGTGCCCTGTAATCGATACATAGCCTTAGGGTACCATCCTTTTTCTTGGCAAATAAAACCGGCAATCCCCATGGTGATGAGCTGGGTCGGACATATCCTTTTTCCAGTAATTCCTTAATTTGTTTCTTTAGCTCAACCAATTCTGTTGGAGCCATTCGATAAGGCTACTTGTAAATGGGTGCCATTCCAGGTGCTAGTTCAATAACAAATTCAATTTCATGATCTGGTGGCATGCCTGGTAACTCCTCAGGAAATGCATCAGGATATTCGCATACCATAGGAACCTTGCTTAATTCTGTCGCATCCACTTGATTTAACTTTCCTTGTGACTTAGAAATTCCCCTTGTACCAAACTTCACTGTCTGCCCATGACAATTGGTGAGAGTCACTGTTCGATTGTAGCAGTCTATAAAATCTTTACTTGTGGTCAACCAGTCCATTCCCAGAATGACATCCAAATCAACTGCTTCCAATACAATAAGATTTGCTAGGAATTTCATTCCTTTTATTTCAATATTCACATCCTTGTAGTACCATTGGGTGCTTTGCTTTGATCCCGGGGACTGAATAACCATTGAATTTTTCAAAGGTGAAAAAGAAAACTGATTCTTCAAGGCAAACCTTTTAGAGATGCACGAATGGGAAGCTCCAGAATCAAATAAAATTGTAGCATTAATTGTGTTGACAGGGAACGTACAAAACGCGATGTCCGTTGCATTCTGCGCTTCCTCAAATGTCATGTAGTTAACCTGCCCCTTTTTGTGATTGTTGTTGAAGTTGTTGTGTCGCGGAGCTGCATTAGTACTGCGGCCATTGTTGTTGGGTTTGGGGGTATTATTCCCCTGTTTTGGGCACTGCCTAGCATAATGCCCCTCTGCTCCACAGGCGTAGCAGGTGATGCCAGGACGAAATATTGCTTCCTTGGTCCTGTTGTTGAAGGTACTGCAGTTTTGTTGCGGTCATGGTGTTGGATTTGCTGGACGGGGTGCCACAGCCTCTGAAATTAAGTTCGGGGCCTGTTGTTGCGAACCGGTACTGACTGGTTCATACGACGCTTGCGAATCTCATTTATATTGCGGTGCTCATTTTCCAGAATAATAGCCTTGTCAACCAGTGTCTTGAAATCTGGAAAGGTATGAACCACCAGTTTACACTTTAAAGATGGAACAAGTCCGTCGAGAAATTTTTCCATCCTTTTGCTTTCAGTCATATATTCATCATTGGCATAACGGGCTAGCTGAGTAAACTGGTCGAGGTACTGAGTTACCGTTGTGCCCCATTGCTTGAGATTCTCAAACTCTCTTTTCTTTAATTTCATAATACTGTTGGAGATATGTGCTCCCCTGAAGTTTTCCTTGAATTGCTCCCATGTCATGTCTCCTCCATTGGGGTGTGTGTGACACAAATTTTCCCACCATGATGCTGCTGTCCCAGAAAAATAGTGTGGAGCATATAGCACTTTTTCCTGGTCCGTACACTGAGCTATGACCAATTTTCTTTCAATATCATGCAGTCAGTCGTCTGCCTCCAGAGGTTTGTCCGTGTGAGAAAAGACAGTTGGATTGGTCCTCTGGAGCTCAGATAATTTTGATCTGGGCTGATGCTGTCCTTGGTGATTCCCCATATTTATTAAGTGCTGCATCATTTCCTGGTGCTACTGCTGGCTTTGTTCATACAGACGGCATACTTGTGAGAATGCTGAATCATTGCTCTGCTGACTTGTCTGTCCTGGTGTGAAATTATTTCCCATCTGTGCAAAGTTGTCCTCTGGCGGACTGGGCATGGAACGAGTCCAGGGATGATGCATTTTCTTTCTGGGTATTTGTGTAACACCGATGAGAAAAGAAATCGTAAGGAAGAAAATAAATTTTAAGAGACTGAAAATAATATCCCCCCAAAAACGTAAGTGCATAAAAATAGCTGGTTATATTTTAGATGCCAGATTTAATTATACATGCAAGATTTAATTATACATGCATGATTTAATTATACAATATGCTCGTCGCAGCCGTGACACTTACATGACCGCTTATTTAGGCTAGTGCACTACGACGTCCACTTAGCATGCTGCGGTCCAAGTCTACTAATCGCCATCTTACAAAAAGGAAAAGAAACAGAAAATATTTTACAGCTACACTCTCATAAAAGGGCGACTGTGGTGCTGATGTCGAGTCTGCTATCACGGAGTGTCTGGAACGTCGTAGGCCCTGCTGAGGGTAAGTCCCAGACGGGGTGCTGAAGATTCGACCTACTCCTCTTCCTCGGGTATGGTCTCCAGTCGGGCAGCTGTCGATGCCAAGCCTGCTCGTGGTGGCAATGTGCTCGTAGGTGGTGAAGTCCTAACTGGAATGGGAGCAGCCAAGCGACTAGACTCATCGCTCGGAGATGAGCGTTGGATCGCGGAACGAATAGGAGGATCATACGGTGGAGTCGGAATGCAAGGAGCGCGTGGTGACGAAGTACGGAACTCACTCCTGTGAGGAGTCCTCGCACGAGATAAGTCCATCCGTGCAGCAAGATAGTCGTCCACCAGTGAGGTGAAGACTGGCTCTAAATCCATGATGTACTAAACAAGGGGCTCAATAGCCTCGTCCCTATCTTCCGCGGTGCAAGCGAAAGCATAGTGACTAGTGTATGGAACATGGCATGGAAGATAATGATAGGGACGTGTCTGCATGACTGGAATGATGTCCCTAAGACGAGTGATGGCCTCTCGGGCAGCCATCTAGATAGCATGCCTCTCAGTAGGCGTGACTCTCCCCACAAAGCGATAGTTACGGTGTGGCATGGCATTACCACCCCGAATATATACCGAGGCCTGGTACATAGTCAGGGTGTCCGAGATCCTGTCAGGATAGACGGTGTACTCCGGACGACTCGGGGATCCCATCGCGACTCTGCCGATGTAGACGAGAAGACGAGAAAACCCTGCAGGCTCGTTGGCGAAAATCTGGGCCGGACAGCTGCCGCCAGACATCTACAGCAGTAGACAAAAAATCCAAATAGTCATGTCATAAGTATATGATGACCAAGGAAAATTTGTACAATGCATGAGATGCATGCTAAAAATGTAAGGACTGACTCTACTCCTAGCAAACGCACCTAGGGCTTCCTACAGTCAGCCTAGCTCTGATACCAAGGTTTGTCGAGCCAGTTTCCGGAATTAATCACAGAATAGCCCTGAGTCACACCAGCCCCAAGATCAGCACAACTGGTGGACTCCCTTGATATAGATATCCAGTACATACATAATATTACACAGGGTTGAGCCAGAGTACTCAACATTTATTACAAACTTGCCAATATATGGTGGTGGCGGAATATGACAGTGGTGTGGTGATGGTACAACACTAATACAATAATGTAGAGTCAAGCATCAGTGTGAGGCTTGACTATTTTATTTGTGTAGCGGAAGCACTGCGGATGATACAAGTGGTAGACTCCAAGACCACAAGTTAACTGACTGGGAACACCTCTAAGCGTTGGGCTCGCTAGCGCAATCTTCCTCCACAAGCTCGTCTTCCTCCAGGTCTGGCCAAATTAACAAGCCAGGGACAAGCCTGTGAGTACGTTGGAATGTACTCGCAAACATTATGAACAAAAGATATACCGAATGCATATGCTCATGCTGGATTAAATGATATGCATATGTTGATCAAAATTTAATTATGGCATGATGAATATTAACACGGTGCGGAAGAATGAATATATAATTTTAGTGACAAACAAAGAAAGATAATGGAACATCGGGAGCTGGACCGCCCGAGAAATTCCAAGAAGAATGCCAAACGGGTGTCTGAAAGCGACGCCTTGAGAGGTCTTGAAAATAAATGCCAAACGGGTGTCTGAAAGCGACGCCTCGAGAGGTCTTGAAAAGAAATGCCAAATGGGTGTCTGAAAGTGACGCCTCGAGAGGTCTTGAAAAGAAATGCCAAACGGGGGTCTGAAAGCGACGCCTCGAGAGGTCTTGAAAAGAAATGAGTATCTCAGATAGTCTAGCCATCCCAAGAGACACTCAGAAAATAAAGATAAAAATGAATACCTCAGGTAGTCTAGCCATCCCAAGAGATATTCAGAAAAGAAAATAAAACTGGGTATCCAGGTGGACTAGCCATCCCAAGTGATACCCAGAAAAATATAAAAGAGTATCCAGGTGGACTAGCCATCCCAAGTGATACTCAGTTTCCACATAAAAGAACTAGGTTAGTCCACAATTATATTTATGATGACAATAATATTCATGATAATCTCAGTGGTGACAATAATTAACCTCCAAAAATAATTCATGCTCAATTTAATTATTTGCTCCGAAGACCGACACCGGGACCGACACTTGACCCTTCCCAGCTAACGTCCTTGACCATGGACACGGCTATTCGAATAGATATAACTCTGCAGAGGGTGTACTCTTTACCCACAAGTAAAGGATTTCATTAGTCAGTACCGAGACACTGACTAATTCCCATCACGGTCTTTGGGTTGAAAACACACCTGACCAGCACACACCAGATTAACTTTCCGGATGCCAGGAATCACCCAAATCATCGTTCCAGAAAAACTCTAAGTCGAGGAGACCATCGTCTGGAATAGCATGGGATCACTATTAATACGCACGGATTACAAGGGTTGCCCCCCTCTCGGCCCAGCCGGATACACCCATGCCCCCTGACCCGATGACTGGCATTAGTCCATGGCCGTGGAACCCTCATCCTGGCCCCTCTAGGTGGTGTGCACACGGACAGGGGTTAGCAACTTACTAAACTGCACTCCCCTCGCGGGAAGACTAGTGGCAGCACGGTATTTAACTAGGCTTGACGGAACACGACTCGATCTAGGTCGACTCAGGAGGTGTTGTTATTATGACCGGCATGTCTCACATGCCACAGTGACACCATCGTGTCATAACTTGACCCGTGCCCACCGGCACGTCCAAGGCAGGAGATACACTCCTGAATTTCTCACCATATTCCACACGTTAGCCTGACCCTTGGTGCATGCAAATAGTGCTCAAACTGACATGACCATGCATGCTCTCACTATTCCTACCTATATGGTGCAAGTTCAAACTGATGCAACCATGCATGCAATCACCATATCCCAAGTTCAAAAATGCTTGCCTTGATCAAAGTAGTCAGAAGATGATCCCTCGAAATTCCCGGCAAAGTCCCCCTCTTCGTTTTCTATAAAATGGAAATTTAAATTCAAATTAAAAAATTTGCAACAGTACAAAAAGTTGTCTCAAAATATTTTCAAATAAATACTAAAAAACTAGAGTGAAAAATAAGAATTTCAAAAAAAGAATCAATTAAAAGAGAGTTGTGGTTAAAAAGTTATTAAGGTTTTAAAACCAGGGGCCTTTCTGCAAAAATCCAATTGCCAGCAGTCCCTGTGCAGTTTAAACAGAAAACGCTTCGGGGCAAAATACGTTTTCTAGCATAGAAAGCGTAACAAGGCAGAACACGCCTTCGGTTTAAATGGGAAAAGAATAAAACGCTAACGGATGGGCCCCACCCGTCAGGTTTGAATTCAAACGCTCTCGCGCGCGTCCACAGAAGAGATGCGGCGATCACCGGCGACGATCGCCGGCGTTCCAGAGGGCGGCGAGGACACGAGCGTGCTCAGGGCGCCCTTCCGCGTTGGTGGGTGGTAGTGGCGGTCGCCGGCGAGCACCGAAGCGACGGCGAGGTCAATTCTGGTGGACAACGGCGTCGGGTGAGTTTGGATCTCGCCGGAGAGGGCTCTGGATGCCGAATTGAGGTGCGGGATGGATGAGTGGGTGCAAGAGATGACGACAGGTGGATTTTGGAGGGTGGAGATGGCCTAATGGCGACGGGAGGTTCTCGGGCACCGCGGCAGAACGGGTGATCGAAACGGAGAAGAAGACCTCCCCGGGGTCGGGGGAGTGCACGGGAGGTCGATTGGGAGGGAGTGTGGGTGGTGCGAGTGATCAGCGGTGCTCGGGAGGGCCTTTTATAGGCAGCTCGATGAGGTCCAATGAGGGGCGGATCACGTCGGAGTTAATCCGGCCGGCAAGGTAGTTATGGATGGTGGCGAAGTTCGGTGAGTGATAAGGGAGGTTGATGGAGTTATCTGGAAGCGCCAGCGCGGATGAACTCGAGTGCTACGGCCTTATCTCAGAGCCGAGCTCCCGTACTGTCATGGCGGCAGCATCCGTCTCCGGCGTCTGACAGCGGGCTCCAGTGGCTTGGGCGGTGACGCGACGTTGCGGAGGAGGTGCCGCGTGGAGAGGGGTAGGCGAGGGAGAGCAGTGGCAGCAGTGATGGCGGTTGCAGCCGAGTTGATCCGCTCGGCCGCCGCAGCTGAGGACAGTGGCCGTTACACCGGCCGATTCATGTGTTGTCGGCGGCGAACCACTGACCAGAGGGGTCCCGGCAACCCATTTATGATCGAAGGAGGCGTGGATGAGGAGGAGAGGGGGTGGAGTGCAGTGCACGGCGCCGTTTCCCCTCTCTCTGAACTTCTTCAGTTTTCTGAATTTTGACAGTAGTGAACAGTGTGCACACCAGGTGTTTCACAAAATGCTAGAGGGTTCTAGGGATTTTAGGAATTTTTGGGAATTTGTGTGGTGAGGTGTTGATGCATAAAAGAGAGGCTGGCAAAGTTTCAGAATTTTTGGATCAACTAAAAATAGGTTTTGATCAGAGAGATTGAATCTAATCCAAATTTGAATTGACTGAGATTTGAAAATTTTGAACTGTGGAACCAAATGTATTTTATTTTAAAGAAAAGATTTTGATAATCCAAAGGAAATATTTTGGGGTGTTACAGGCCTCAATAAAAATAAAATACGGACATGGAGCATCATGATCTTGATTATAACAACAATATATCATCATAAAACTTCTCATGAAACAGTGACAATCCAATCACAAGTTAAAGTATGAACCATAAACCAAATTGAAAACTAATAAACTATGATCTCAGTCACTGAAGCAATTGGAATTCATCATATTATCAGAAAGAGTCTATGTAAGAGCTTTGTTTAGCAAGTTCACATACTCAACTATCATTTAGTCTTCTATGATTGCTGACACTCACGGCATACTTAGGGAGCAAAATTTTCATTCGGACACATAGAAAGATAGGGGCTTATAATTTCGCCTCCCAACATATTTACCTCAAAGGTAATGTCAACAATAATAACTCATGATCACCTACATCCAACTGGATATATATGCCTGGATCAATCCCCACCACATGATGCTTGCCAAGAGAGAAAATAAAAATGGAATAGAGGAGAATACTATTGACTCTTGCATGAAAGTAAATACATAAAGTAAAAGATAGGCCCTTCGTAGAAGGAAGCAGAGGTTGTCATGCGCTTTTTGATTTTGGATGTGCAAGCTCTTAATGTAAAGGAACGTCACTTTATATTGCCCCTTGTGATAGCGACCTTTATTATGCAGTCTATTGCTTTTATTTCTTCACCATCACAAGATCGTACAAAGCTTATTTTCCCTTACAATAAAAGTTCATACATGTTTAGGAGCAATTTTTATTGCTTTGCACTGATGACAACTTACTTGAAGGATCTTATTCAATCCATAGGTAGATATAGTGGACTCTCATGGCATGAAACTGGGTTTAAGGATTTTTGGATGCACAAGTAGTATCTCTATTTAGTACAGAATTTTGGCTAGCAAAGGATAGGGGGCAAGCACCACATGTTAGAGGATCCAAAACAATATAACTTCTATGTGAATATAAGCAAATATAACTCATTACGTTGTCTTCCTTGTCCAACGTCGACTATTTGACATAGAATATTTAATGGGGGCTCACAATCATAAAAGATGTCCAAGATAGTGTATTTATATGTGAGACCTCTCTTCCTTTATTACTTTCTCATGAATTGCAACAATGACCAATGCTATGTTTGTCAACTTCCAACAAGTTTTATCAATTATACTTCTTTTATGCGAAGTCATCACTCCCCATAGGATTAGCATATGATATTATTTTTTCTTTATTTATTTCTAGGATTGGATCAACAAACGCAAAACACTCAACTCAACTACTCTTTATTATATAACTTTCACACACGATTACATAGATAGATCACAAAGCAAGCACTCGAAACTAAATCATACTAAAACTTTATTCTTCTAAATCACGAAATAACTAAGGATCGAACTAAGATAGATAATGATGATAAAAAGTGATGGTGATACGATACCGGGGCACCTCCCACAAGCTTGGCACAAGCCAAGGGTGGTGCCCATACCCATGTACTCAAATCTCCTTCTTCGGTGATGGTGGTGATGAAGTGGTGGGCTTGTCATCCGTCTTCCAAGGCATAGGCTCCCCGTCATAAAAGGATGAACGTGTTTCCGGAGTCCTGAAATTTGCAGCTAAACTCATACCTTTGAACTTGGCCTCATACTCAAAATTTTTGTTTTGTAGATCATATATTTGGGCCTGAAGATAATCAATCCGGTCATTGAGCTTGAAGATGACGTCCCCAATATTCTTGCCGTCCACTTTGTGCTCACGGATGAACTCCGTGATCATGGAGTGGTTAGCACAAAGTCCACGCTCCACCATCCCCTGGCACATGAAGATCTCCTGTTCCACCACTTCCAGCATGGCCTTCTCGCTCCCGGTCTTCTCAGGTCCTTGAACGTCCCGGATGTGCAGCACCCCCTCACGCATCTCAATGGCTTGAGGGTGCTTCATCACCTCCGGTAGGTACGGGTTGATGACCTTCTCGTAGAACTTGTCCTTGGACGAGCTTGGAGACGACATGGCGATCTAGATCTGTCAGAAAAACAGCCCGAAACAAGAACAGAGGAGAAACTTGTGATGCGGTGGTCAAAACACCTGTGAGTATATATAATGAATTTTTCCCATGCAGAACAGGTAATATGGAAGAAAAACGGAGTCGGGAAAGTCCACGAGGGAGCAACAAGCCTGGTAGGCGCGCCCTGGGGGGTAGGGCGCGCCCCCAGGCTTGTCGCCTCCTCATGCACTTTTCGGAATGTTTATTATTTTCCTAATTTTTTATATATTCCAAAATGGACAGAAAGTACTTTTATGGAAGTTTTGGAGTCGGTTTACTTACTGTACCACATACCTACTCCTTTTCAGGATTCTGGAGCGTTCTGGAAGGTTTCTTCTATGTGCTCTTCCGGTGTCATTGTTTGAATAATATTAGTTTCAACATTAATGGGCGTACCTGAGATATAATGTTTAATTCTTTGCCCATTAACCACTCTCGGATTATTGCCTTCAGGGTTGTTTATTTTGATGGCTCCGGAGCGATAAACTTCTTCGAGGATGTATGGTCCTTCCCATTTAGAGAGAAGTTTTCCTGCAAAGAATCTTAAACGAGAATTGTATAGTAGAACATGATCACCTACTTTGAATTCCCTTTTTTGAATTCTTGTATCATGCCATCTTTTAACTTTTTCTTTGAACAACTTGGCATTTTTATAGTCTTGGGTTCTCCATTCATCTAAGGAGCTAATATCAAATAACCTTTTTTCACCGGCAAGTTTAAAATCATAGTTAAGTTCTTTAATTGCCCAATATGCTTTATGTTCTAGTTCAAGAGGTAAATGACATGCTTTTCCATAGACCATTTTATACGGAGACATACCCATAGGATTTTTGTAAGCATTTCTATAAGCCCATAGTGCATCATCAAGTTTCTTAGACCAATTCTTTCTGGATCTATTAACGGTCTTTTGCAAAATTAATTTTATTTCTCTATTAGTTAATTCAACTTGACCACTAGACTGAGGATAATAAGGAGATGCAATTCTATGATTAACATCATATTTAGCAAGCAATTTATGGAAAGCACCATGAATAAAATGTGAACCACCATCAGTCATTAAATATCTAGGAACTCCAAACCTCGGGAATATAACTTCTTTAAGCATTTTAATAGAAGTGTTATGATCAGCACTACTAGTTGGAATAGCTTCTACCCACTTAGTAACATAATCAACAGCAACTAAAATATGTGTATACCCGTTGGATTCAGGAAATGGTCCCATATAATCAAAACCCCAAACATCAAATGGTTCAATAACAAGTGAATAATTCATAGGCATTTCCTGACATCTACCAACATTACCAATTCTTTGGCATTCATCACAAGAGAGGATAAACTTACGTGCATCCTTGAAAAGAGTAGGCCAATAAAAACCAGATTGTAATACCTTGTGTGCAGTTCTGTCTCCCGCATGGTGTCCTCCATATGCCTCGGAGTGACACTTTCGTAGGATTTGTTCCTGTTCATGCTTAGGTACACAACGTCTAATAACACCATCTACTCCTTCTTTATAAAAGTGTGGGTCATCCCAAAAGTAATGTCTTAAATCAAAGAAGAACTTTTTCTTTTGTTGGTATGTGAAACTAGGTGGTATATATTTAGCAACAATGTAATTAGCATAGTCTGCATACCAAGGTGTGTTATGAGAAGCATTTATGATAGCTAATTGTTCATCGGGGAAATCATCATTAATAGGAAGTGGGTCATCAAGAACATTTTCCATTCTAGACAAATTATCAGCTACGGGATTCTCAACTCCCTTTCTATCAACAATATGCAAATCAAATTCTTGTAGCAAAAGAACCCACCTAATAAGTCTAGGTTTAGCATCTTTCTTTTCCATAAGATATTTAATAGCAGCATGATCAGTGTGAATAGTAACTTTGGAATCAACAATGTAAGATCTGAATTTATCACATGCAAACACAACTACTAAAAATTCTTTCTCAGTAGTAGCATAATTTCTTTGAGCACTGTCTAGAGTTTTACTAGCATAATGAATAACATTCAATTTCTTATCAACTCTTTCTCCAAGAACAGCACCAACAGCATAATCATTAGCATCACACATAATTTCAAAGGGTAGGTTCCAATCAGGTGGTTGAACAATAGGTGCAGAAATTAAGGCTTTCTTAAGTATTTCAAAGGCTTCTACACAATCATCATCAAAAACAAATGGAACATCTTTTTGCAAAAGATTAGTAAGAGGCCAAGAAATTTTAGAGAAGTTTTTTATAAACCTTCTATAGAAACCAGCATGACCGAGGAAACTTCTTATACCTTTGATATCTTTAGGACATGGCATTTTCTCAATAGCATCAATTTTAGCTTTATCAACTTCAATACCTCTTTCAGAAATTTATGCCCAGGGACTATACCTTCATTCACCATAAAGTGGCACTTCTCCCAATTCAAGACAAGATTAGTTTATTCACATCTCTGCAAAACTCGATCAAGGTTGCACAAGCAATCATCAAAAGAAGTTCCGTAAACGGAGAAATCATCCATGAAAACCTCAATAATCTTTTCACAAAAGTCAGAGAATATAGCAGTCATACATCTTTGAAAGGTAGCAAGTGCATTACATAAACCAGAAGGCATATGACGATAAGCATAAGTTTCAAAAGGACAAGTAAAGGTGGTTTTATCTTGATCTTCAGGTGAAACAGGTATTTGAGAGAAACCAGAATAACCATCTAAGAAACAAAAGTGTGTATGGTAGATAATCTTTCTAACATTTGATCAATAAAAGGCAAGGGGTAATGATATTTCCTAGTAGCTTTATTTAATTTCCTGAAATCAATTACCATCCTATACCAGTTACAATTCTTTGTGGGATAAGTTCATTTTTATCATTAGGAACAACGGTAATACCTCCTTTCTTAGGAACACAATGAACAGGACTTACCCATCTACTATCAGCTATGGAATAAATTATACCTTCCTCCAGAAGCTTTAATATTTCAGTTCTTACCGCATCCTTCATTTTAGGATTCAGCCTTCTTTAATGATCGACAATGGGCTTAGCGTCTGGCTCCATATGAATTTTATGCTGACATAAAGTGGGACTAATGCCCTTAAGATCATCGAGAGTATATCCAATAGCAGCACGGTGTTTCTTCAGAGTTTTAAGTAATCTCTTTTGTTCATGCTCTGAAAGGTTAGCACTAATAATAATAGGATATATCTTCTTTTCATCAAGACAAGCATATTTAAGTGTATCAGGTAATTGCTTTAATTCAAACACAGGATCACCCTTGGGTGGAGGTGGATCTCCCAAGGTTTCAACAGGCAAATTATGTTTAAGAATAGGTGCTTGCTTAAAGAACAACTCATCTATTTCATTTCTTTCATTCATATTCAGATCATTCTCATGGTCTAGCAAATATTGTTCTAAAGGATCTGTAGGAGGCACAACAATAGAAGCAAGACCAATAATTTCATCTTTATTAGGTAATTCCTTATCATGACGTTGTCTACTAAACTTAGAGAAATTAAATTCATGAGATATATCACCAAACTTAACTCTAACCTTCTCTTTAACACAATCAATTTCAGCATTAACAGTATTCAAGAAAGGTCTACCAAATATAATGGGACAAAAATTATCTTGTTGTGAACCAAGCACAAGGAAATCAGTAGGGTATTTGATTTTACCACACAAGACTTCAACATCTCTAACAATCCCAAGTGGTGTAATAGTATCTCTGTTAGCAAGCTTAATAGTAACATCAATATCTTCAATCTCAACAGGTGCAATATCATTCATTACTTCTTGATATAAAGAAAATGGAATGGCACTCACACTAGCACCCATATCACATAAGCCATGATAGCAATGATCTCCAATCTTAACAGAAACAACAGGTATGCCAACTACGGGCTTGTTCTTATCTAGCATATCTCGTTCATTTCTAACAGGTTTAGCAATTCTAGCAGCCTCATCACAAAAGTAAATAACATGCCCATCAATATCATCAACCAAAAGATCCTTAACCATTGCAATATTAGGTTCAACCTTAATTTGTTTAGAAGGTCTGGGTGTTCTTATATTACTTTTATTAACCATAGTTGAAGTTTTTGCATGTTCCTTAATCCTAACAGGGAAAGGAGGTTTCTCAATATAAGCAGTAGGCACAACTGGATCAACATTGTAAACAATTGTTTCTTCTTTAACACTAACAGGTTCTTCATTTAATTCAATAGGTGGATGATATTTAAACCATTTCTCCTTAGGGAGATCAACATGAGCAGCAAAAGATTCACAAAAGGTAGCTACTATCTCAGAGTCAAGTCCATATTTAGATCTAAACTAATGAAAAGCATCAGTTTCCATAAAAGATTTAACACAATCAAACTCAGGATTTATACCTGACTCATTACATTTGTCGATTTCCCAATCTTCAGAGTTACGTTTAATTCTTTCCAGAAGATCCCATCTGAATTCAATAGTTCTCTTCATAAAGGAACCAGCAGAAGAAGTATCGAGCGTGGATTGATCATTATGAGAAAGCCGGGCATAAAAGTTTTGAATAATTATTTCTCTTGAGAGCTCATGATTGGGGCATGTGTGCAACATATACTTAAGCCTCCCCCAAGCTTGAGAGATACTTTCTCCTTCACGAGGCCAAAAATTATATATATAATTCCGATCACGATGAACCAAATGCATAGGATAAAATTTCTGGTGAAATTCCAGCTTCAACCGGTTCCAATCCCATGTTTCAGTATCATCACATAGCCTATACCATGTCAATGCCTTTCCCTCCAAAGATAAAGCGAATACTTTCTTATTAACTCCATCTCCAGATAGACCTGCAAGCTTAAACAATCCGCAAATTTCATCCACATATATCAAGTGCATATCAGGATGCACCGTTCCATCTCCTGCATAAGGATTAGCTAGCAGTTTCTCTACCATACCCGAAGGAATTTCATAATAAATATTTTCAGTAGGTTCAGTAGGTTGAGGAGCAACTCTCAATGCTTCCGGTCGAGGTGAAGATACCCCGAACAAGCCCCTCAAAGGATTACTTTCCATGGTGACAAGTGACAGTAAATTTCAGCACGTAATGTAAATGTTTCCTTACCAAATTCCACTCACCAAAGGCACTTCACTCCCCGGCAACAGAGCCAGAAAAGAGTCTTGATGACCCACAAGTATAGGGGATCAATCGTAGTCCTTTCGATAAGTAAGCGTGTCGAACCCAATGAGGAGCAGAAGCAAATGACAAGCGGTTTTCAACAAGGTATTCTCTGCAAGCACTGAAATTGTAAGTAACTGATAGTTTTGTAGCAAGATAATTCGTAACAAGTAACAAGTAGTAACGGTAACAAAAGTGTAGCAAGGTGGCCCAATCCTTTTTATAACAAAGGACAAGACGGAACAAACTCGTATAATAAGCAAAGCGTTCTCGAGGACACATGGGAATTTCATCTAGTCACTTTCATCATGTTTGTTTGATTCGCGTTCACTACTTTGATAATTTGATATGTGGGTGGACCGGTGCTTGGGTGTTGTTCTTACTTGAACAAGCCTCCCACTTATGATTACCCCTCTCGCAAGCATCCGCAACTACGAAAGAAGAATTAAGATAACTTTAACCATAGCATTAAACATATGGATCCAAATCAGCCCTTACGGAATAGCGCATAAACTAGGGTTTAAGCTTCTATCACTCTAGCAACCCATCATCTAATTACTACTCCACAATGCCTTCCCTTAGGCCCAAAGATGGTGAAGTGTCATGTAGTCGACGTTCACACGACACCACTAAAGGAAGCAACAACATACATATCATCAAAATATCGAACGAATACCAAATTCACATGATTACTTATGACAAGACTTCTCCCATGTCCTCAAGAACAAAATTAACTACTCACAAATCATATTCATGTTCAAGATGAGAGGGGTATTGAATATCATTAAGGATCTGAACATATAATCTTCCACCAAATAAACCAACTAGCATCAACTACAAGATGTAATCAACACTACTAGCAACCCACATGTACCAATCTGAGGTTTTCAGACAAAGATTGAATACAAGAGATGAACTAGGGTTTGAGATGAGATGGTGCTGGTGAAGATGTTGATGAAGATTGGTCCTCCCACGATGAGGGGATCGTTGGTCATGTCGATGGCTTCGATTTCCCCCTCCCGGAGGGAAGTATCCCCGGCGGAATCGCTCTGCCGGAGAGCAAAATAGCTCCTGCCCAGGTTCCGCCTCGAGACGGTGGCGCTTCATCCCGAAAGTCTTCTTCTGATTTTTCCTAGGGCAAATGGCTTCATATAGCAGAAGGAGGGGGTCAGAGGCCTGCCAGGGGCCCCACAAGCTCGGGGGCGCGCCCAGGGGGTAGGGCGCGCCCCCCAGGCTTGTGGCTTCCTGGTGGGCCCCCTCCTGTTGATTCTTTCGCCAGTATTTTTTATATATTCAAAAATAATTCTCCATAAATTTTCAGGTCATTTGGAGTTGTGCAGAATAGCTATCTCTGTTTCACCCCTTTTAGGTCCAGAATTCCAGCTGCCGCCAATCTCCCTCTTCATGTGAATCTTGCAAAATAAGAGAAAAAAGGCATAAAGAATTGTAGCATGAAGTGAAATAATGATTAAAAACATATTAATTAACAGTAGGAAATCATGATGCAAATTGGACGTATCAACCTCCGAGTACCGGCCTCGCCGCCGTGAGTGCTACGAGCCAACCAGTTGTCCTCGCTTGCACAAAAGAGAGTCATCAGAGACGTGAGGGCCGCCATGGTTCTCTACTTATCATGTCCGAGATGTCACACTAGCCAGTCATCCCGGATACTATGCCTGAAAGTGGCGATCGCTTCAGCGTCAGGACAGTCAAATATCTGGTTCTTTCTAGTTAAGAATCTATTCTAGAATTTCCTGGCGGACTCGTCGGGCTTCTGAATAATGTGACTAAGGTCATCAGCGTCCGGAGGCCGGAAGTACATGCCCTGGAAGTTTGCCTGAAAAGCCTCTTCGAGCTGCTCCCAGCTCTCGGTAGAGTTCTCGGGTAGGCTATTGAGCCAGAGCCTCGCCGATCCCTTCAGTTTCAGCAGAAGGTACTTAATGGTGTGGAGATCGTCTCCTCGAGCCATATGAATGTGGAGAAGAAAGTCTTCAATGCACACAGCCGGGTCAGTCGTTCCATCGTAAGCTTCGGTATTTACGGGTTTAAATCCCTTGTGGAACTGATGTGTAACACCCCTATGTAATGAGCACAGTGATCATCTGATAATTATGCCAAGTCATCATCAATTACAATGCTTGATCACATTTGAATCATATCTCATTTCAAATTCCAATTCAAATTGAAATTCAAATATGAGGTGAAAATAAAAGTTGTTCAAATTTGGAAACTAAATAGTTCATAATTTTGGAAATATTCCATAACTATTTATGTTCAGGAAAACAACATCACCTAAAATTCCTAGATGACTCTAACATCATGATAACCGTGCCAAAGCAGCATTTTAAATGCCATTTCCTTTATGGAAAATTCAAATGGAATTATTTTGCTCCCAAACCTTTTTATGACACGGCCATATAATGCAACATAATTAATTGGCCAGGTTGCACATTTTTCAAAAATGTTTTAGTGGCCAAACATTATGCAAAACAGCAAGGAAATAAAAAGGCAGAAAAGAAAAAGGAAAGGCTAAAACCTACTGTGCACTTGGGCTCCTAGTCACTACAGTGCCGGCCCAGCCCGCTCCCCCCACTTGTCTTCCTCCTCTGTTCACCCCGTGCCGCTGTCGCCGCGCGCGCACGCCGTGCCCTACCCCCCCCCCCCCCTCTCCTCGCTCGACAGCGCGCCGCTACAGGCGCCTGTGGCGGCTACTTGGCCCCTCCTTCCCCCCTGGCGAACCCTAACCCACTCCCTCACTCTTTCCCGCACTCTCCCTCCTCTCCCGAATGGTGCCATGGCTGCACCCCCGTGAAGATTGCGCCCACCGTCGCCCTCTCGTCGCCGCAGCCTATCCAAAGGCTCCGCCGCCGTGCGCTACTCCGGCTGCTGCATCGAACCCGAGCCGGGAGCCCCTGCCTCGTTCGCGTCGACCTCGCCCTACTCCTCGGACGCCGGTGATCGTCGGCGTCGATCCGCCACCACCGAGCCTCCCCGAGCCCGCTGCCATCCTCTACCGCTCCGCAGTGAGCTCCGCCTCCCTCTCCCCCTCTCCCTATGCTCTCGCGCGCCCGCCAGCAGCCACCACCGTAGTCGTGCTCCGGCCGCCGCCTTGCTGCCATTGCCGCGCTCCCCATGCCCCTCCTCATTGCCTGGTCGCGTCGCCGTGCTCCTGGGTTGCCAGGGAGGTGCGTGCGCGCACCAGTTCGGCTCGGGCGAGCCCCTAGGCTCGAAGCCGAGTGCGCCCGTATGTCACCGCCGCCTGTCCTCGTCGTCGGCAACTTTTCCGGCCCCCTCAGCTCCGGCCGTGGCCACCATTCGACGCGGCTCGAAGTGCCCATTCGAATGAGCCCGGTCGCGCGCAAAACCACCCACCGTAGCGCGTTTCCGAGGTCGCCGGAGTTCGCCGCCGCGTTCAGGCTCGCCGGAGCGTTCTCCGGTGCCGGCGCCGACGTGGCCCGCCACGTGGCCGCCCTGGGTCACTGGCAACTGGGTCCCGCGGGCCCAGTTGACCCAGTTGACCAGGTCAACTACTGACTGGGCTCGCACGGTCGCTGACATGCGGGCCCCGCGCTAATAAACGTTTTTAAAAATAAATAAAACGCTAATTAATCTTATAATTAAATCAGCTAACTAAACAGTCACTGACAGTGGGTCCCACTAACTAATTAGTTAAATTAGTTAGTTTAATCTGCTGTCTAATTAGTCTAGTCTATGACAGAGGGGCCCCACCTGTCAGTTTGACTGGTCAGCTGGTCAGTTGACTGCTGACGCAATGCTGATGCGATGCTGATGTCATAATTCTTTTTTTGTCGAATTAATTAATTAAAACAATTCCAGAAATGTTTAAAACTTTGAAAAATCATAGAAATTAAACCATAGCTCGGATCAAAAAGTTTTCTACATGAAAGTTGATCAGAAAAACGAGACGAACCCGAATATGCCCTCCGTTTTCCTGTCACATGCCCACAACCATGCAAACATGGAACCTTCCCCTCCGGATCAACTGTCCGAAATCTGCCTAACGCCGGGAAAATATCCCCAGATAATTTCCCGCTCCGCCTGCAACATGTAGTGCTGCATTAGGTCACCCCTAGCACAGCTTACTGCCATGCCATGCATCTGTGATTGCATTTGTTGCTTGTATTTATTGTATCTTCCCCCCCCCCCTCTTCTCTCCGATAGTCCCCGAGACTGACGCTACTGCCGAGTACGACTACACCCCTGACGACCAGACCTTTTCAGCAGAGCTTCCAGGCAAGCAAACCCCCCTTGATCATTCCAATATCGCCTATTCTTTCTCTCCCATGCTTGCATTAGAATTTGCTATTGTAGTTGATTGCTCCTATTCTGATGCATAGCCTGTTTTTGTAACCTGCTGTTGTTACTTTACCTGTCATCCTAAACTGCTTAGTATATGTTGGTAGTGAACCATCTGTGGCCCTCTTCCTTGTCCCAGTTGCCCCGCTTTAGTACCAGTGCCCCGATCAAGGTGATCGATGGGCTGAGACCAGCACATCACCGCAACCCCCCCCCCTAAGTTGTATGACACTGTAGGGCTACTATCGAGTGCCGAGGGTGATACCTCGTACTGCACTCCCGATGATATCTCTGCAGTATAGCGCATTGGTGGTGATTGCAGAGGGTGATTCCTCGCTCTCCCCTTCCCGATGATGACTCTGTCGTGCAACCCCTCAAGTGTGGACCATCGAGGGTGATTCCTCCTAGTTCTCCTTGACGGATTACATCGAGTAGGAATCCAACGAGGGTGATTCCTCGGATTTCCCCTTGATGTGTTGGACACACAGATACTTTGACTTTACTACAGTTACTTGCTAAAGTCGGGTCAGCCCCGAGGGGTACCCGCGAGTGATGTGGAATCAGGTTGACCATGAGGGTACTCGTGTGATGATTACGTGGCACGGCCGGGCATTCCTAGCCCTTGCCGTAAGTCTACGAGACGGGGCGACGGGACCACAGATCGTGGATCGCTGATTGTCACCGCGAGCTCCCAGAGCATTAACGGGTTAGGATATGTGATCTGAGTAGGCCTCTGGCCTTATCGCACTAACCACCACGCGGGAATAAGTATGGGCACTCGGCGTCGTATGTATCAGCCGAAGCTCTTCAGATGTCAGCAGTTGAGCGGCGCACGCCGGGTTGGACTGGAAAGCCTGCGCTTGTATTAAGGGGGCTAGGTCTGCTCACCGGCCGCGTACGCAACGCGCAGGAGTGCAAAGGGCGATGGGCTCAAGACCCCTGAGCGCTTAGGAGGTAGACCGGCGTGCTGGCCTCTCTGTTGAGCCTAGGTAGGGCTGCGAGGTGTTGATCAGCCGAGGCCGGGCATGGGCCGAGTTGGTGTGTCCGACCAGAGTTAATCGAGCGTGTTGGGTAAGTTGGTGCACCCCTGCAGGGAAGTATATCTATTGGAATAGCCGTGTCCACGGTAACGGACAATCAGAGAGTATCCCAATCTACTACAACTAGAAATGGATATTTGTGTTGCTAAATGGATATGTTGGCTCCGGGATCGCTTTCTCGCAGGGAGACGAGGAAGGATCTCTGGGCGTTGTTACTACTACTTACTACTTTACCATGCACTAATCTGCACTCTTCTAATGCTGCAAGACGCTGAAGATGCTAGTCTTCGATAGGCTAGGCCATCCACTCTATTCTGGCATTTCTGCAGTCCAGTCCACTGATACAGCCCTTCCTTGAAACCGATGCATATTTAGAATAGATCTGATGTAAGTCTTGCGAGTACTTTGGATAAGTACTCACGGTTGCTTTGCTTCCCCTTTTCCCACATACCCGATTGATGCGACCAGATGACGGAGCTCAGGAGCCAGCTGCGCTAGCCGACGACTACTACTACTACCCCTCTGGTGGAGAGTACTACTACGTGGAGACCGCCAACGACCAGGAGTAGATAGGAGGCACCCAGGTAGGAGGCATGCGCTGTTCGATCTAGTTATCGTTGTTTTGCTCAGCCTTCTTAAGGCAGACTTGTTTCCCTTTTATGTCTATACTCAGATATTATTGTTGCTTCCGCTGACGCTTGAACGTGAGCTTATGTATTCGAGCCCTCGAGGCCCCTGGCTTGTAATATAAAGCTTGTATGACTTTAATTTGTGTTTAGAGTTGTGTTGTGATATCTTCCAGTGAGTCCTTAGGCTTGATCGTGTGCATTTGCGTGTATGATTAGTGCACGATTAAGTCAGGGGCGTCACATGATGTTCCATGACCTCGTCCAAAAGCATATTGGGTGCGCGGGTCCTCGGAAGCGAGCCGCCTCATGCCGAATATCGGTTGACATCCGAGCATAAGCTTGCTCGCGAGCTCTCCCATGCATGTCCAACCAGGCCTCGTAACCGACTTGTCCAGGAGGCGCGTGTCCTCGCGATCCGTAAATGGACCGTGCCAGGACCGGATTTGCGCCCAGCTTCTATCGCAAATCATACGACTCGGGGTATTGGATCGGGTCCTTGCCTTCACGGCGGGGTGTAGTGGGGGGTTTCCTATTCTCTCCCGTTGGCCTGTCCCATCGCCGAGGAGGGCGGTCAGGTTGGTCAGCTCGGCCATGCTTAAAAGACACGTTCTCGGTGACTTTGTCATCGAATTCTGGGAGTAGACGCCGACGTGGGTAAGATTTAGCTTGCCCCTCGCGTCGTGCTTAGAGCTCTTGCTCGACTGCGAGGATCTCTACCCACTTGTCGTTTAGCGTGTTTTGATCAGCGTGAAGCTGCTGCTGCTTTTTCTTCATGCTCCGGGCGGTTGCAACAAGGCGCCACCAAAATCTTTCTTGTTCGTATGGGTCCTTAGGGACTATGAAGTCCTTGGGTCCGAGGCTGACATCCTCCTCGGACTCAGGGAGGTAGTTACTATCCTCCCCATCTTCGAGGTCCTCAGGATTCTTGTTATCTGACGCCCCTGTTGGGCTGTTAACCTGAGCTGGCGTGGCGTTGTTGCCGTCGCCCTGTTCGTCGGCGTTTTCGGGAGTGGAGCCATCCTCTGTGGCTCCCATATTATTTGTTTGGCTCTTGCCCCCGCCAGTGCCTTTTGGTCACCTGCGAGGGCGTCGACGCTTGGGGGGATCTTTGGGCGTTTCGACCATGTAGACGTCATAGGTAGACGTTGCGGCCCAATTGCCTGTATGGGGTACAGCCATAGGCGACGCCGCTCCTGGTGCACCACTGACATCCTCATCCATGTCAGTTGCCTCTTCAGAGGCATAGTCTAATACGTCGGTTAAGTCTTCGACCATAGCGACTAGGTGGGTGGTGGGTGGATGATACGTCTCCAACGTATCTATAATTTTTTATTGTTCCATGCTATTATAGTATCAATCTTGGATGTTTTTATATGCAATTATATATCATTTTTTGGGACAAACCTATTAACCTAGTGCCCAGTGCCAGTTGCTGTTTTCTGCTTGTTTTTGGCTTTTCAAAGAAACAATACCAAATGAAGTCCAAATGCCACGGAACTTTTTGGAGATTTTTTTCTGGACAAAAGAGACCTTGGAAGCTTTGGGAGGAGGCCAGAAGCCTCACGGAGGCTTCACAAGGCAACAGGGCGCGCCCTAGGGGGGCACGCCGTGTTGCCTTATGGGGCCCACGTGACTCTGTTTGACCTAATTCCACTTCTATAAATTCACAAATATTGGGAAACCATCAGAGAGCCAGAAGAGAAAACATTTCCGCCGCCGCAAGCCTATGTTCTTCCGCGATCCCATCTGGATGCCTTTTTCGGTACTCTGCCGGAGGGGGAATCGATCACGGAGGGCTTCTACATCAACCTTGCTGCCCTTCCGATGATGTGTGAGTAGTTTACCACAGACCTACGGGTCCATAGCTAGTAGCTAGATGGCTTCTTCTCTCTCTTTGATCTTCAATACCATGTTCTCCTCGATGTTCTTGGAGTTCTATCTGATGTAATCTTCTTTTGCGGTGTGTTTGTTGGGATCCGATGAATTGTGAGTTTATGATCAGATTATTCATGAGAAATATTTGAATCTTCTCCGAACTCTTTTATGCATGATTGTTATAGCTTTGTATTTCTCTCCGATCTATCGATTTGGTTTGGCCTACTAGATTGATTTATCTTGCAATGGGAGAGGTGCTTTGTGATGGGTTCAATCTTGCGGTGCTCAATCCCAGTGACAGAAGGGGACATGACACGTATTTGTATTGTTGCCATTAAGGATAAAAAGATGGGGTTTATTCATATTGCTTGAATTTGCTTCTCTACATCATGTCATCTTGCTTAAGGCGTTACTCTGTTTTTATTAACTTAATACTCTAGATGCATGCTGGATAGCGGTCGATGAGTGGAGTAATAGTAGTAGATGCAGGCAGGAGTCGGTCTACTTGTCTCGAACGTGATGCCTATATACATGATCATTGCCATGAATCCATCATAATTATTTGATTTTCTATCAATTGCCCAACAGTAATTTGTTTACCCACCGTATGTTTTTATGCTCGAGAGAGAAGCCTCTAGTGAAAACTATGGCCCCCAGGTCTATCTTTATCATATAAAAACCCTAAAAAAACCTTGCTGCAATTTATTTACTTTTATTTTAATTAGTATTTTAGTTTACGTATTTACCATGATAAGATTTAATCCTTGCAAATAACCACTAAGATGATAGACAACCCTCTTATTTGCGTTGGGTGCAAGTGTTTGTTCTTGTGTGTGCAGGTGCGCTTAACGGAATTTTGCTTGGTTCTCCTACTGGATTGATAACCTTGGTTCTTAACTGAGGGAAATACATATCTCTACTATACTGCATCATCCTCTCCTCTTCGGGGAAATACCAACGCAGACTACAAGTAGCAGGAAGAATTTATGGCGCCGTTGCTGGGGAGACATCATCAAAATTACCAAGTACCTTTGCACAAATTATCATTCACTTGCATTTACTTTATTTGCCTTTTATTTGCATTTGCCTCTCGTTTTCATCTCCCCCACTTCTAATTTTTTTTTACAAAAACACAAAAATATTTTATTTGCTTGTTTGCTAGTTTGCTTGCTTTGTCGTGATGTCTCAAGAAAATACAAAATTGTGTGACTTTTCCAATACTAATAATAATGATTTTATTAGTACTCATATTGCTCCTCCCGCCACTAGTGCGGAGTCATGTGACATTAATGCTGCCTTGCTTAATCTTGTTATGAAAGAACAATTTTCTGGTAGTCTTAATGAAGATGCTGCATCCCATCTAAATACTTTCGTTGAACTTTGTGATATGCAAAAGAAAAAAGATGTGGATAATGATATTGTCAAATTAAAATTATTTCCGTTCTCACTACGAGACCGTGCTAAAACTTGGTTTTCATCCTTGCCTAGAAATAGTATTGATTCATGGGATAAGTGTAAGGATGCTTTTATTACCAAGTATTTTCCTCCCGCTAAGATTATTTCTTTAAGAAATCAAATTATGAATTTTAAGCAACTGGAGAATGAACATGTTGCACAATCTTGGGAGAGAATGAAATTAATGATAAGAAATTGCCCAACTCATGGCTTGAATTTATGGATGATCATACAAAAAAAATATGCGGGGCTAAACTTTGTCTCTAGAAATTTGCTAGACTCTGCCGCAGGTGGTACTTTTATGGAAATTACATTGGGAGAAGCTACAAAACTTCTTGATAATATTATGGCAAATTAATCTCAATGGCACACTGAACAAACTCCAACTGGTAAGAAGGTAAATTCTGTTGAAGAAATTAATACTTTGAGTGATAAGATGGATGCTCTATTGAAATTGGTTGCCAATAAAAATGCTCATATTGATCCTAATGATGTGCCATTTTCTACTTTAATTGAGCAAAATAATGATGCTATTGATGTGAATTTTGTCTCTAGAAATAATTTCAACAACAATGCTTATAGGGGTAATTTCAATGCTAGACCGTTTCCTAGAAATTCCTCTAATATTTATGGCAATCCTTATGGTAATTCTTATAATAATAATAATATGATGCCCTCTGATCTTGAAAGTAATATTAAATAATTTATTAGTTCGCAAAAGAATTTTAATACTATGATAGAAAAAAAATTGAATAGAGTTGATGAATTGGCTAGGAACATGGATAGAATTGCTCATGATGTGGAAAATCTCAAAACTAAAATTTTGCCATCCAAGCATGATATAAATGATTCTATTAAATTTATATATGTCTCCATTAATGAAAGTAAAGAAAGGACCGCTAGGTTGAGAGCTAAGCGAGAATTTCTAGAAAAAGCGATTCCACCCGGTTTCTATCGTAGTAATGATGAAGATATTAAAATGATTGGTGTCACTCCTATTGAATCATTATTTAGTAACATAAAACTTGATGAAAAAGGGACTGGAGAAGAGTCAACTTTAGATAGAAGGAGTCCCACTTGCTTGGAGGGTGATAATCTTGAGCGTAAAAATGAAAAAAGTGGGTTTGGAGAGGTCAAAACTTTAAATAGTAATGCACCCACTACTTTGGATTACAAGGACTTTAATTATGATAGTTGTCCTTTAATTGAGTGTATTTCCTTGTTGCAATCCATGATTAATTCACCAAATGCATATGAACAAAATAAAGCTTTCACTAAACATATTGTAGAAGCCATGATGAAAGCACATGAAGAAAAACTTGAGTTGGAAGTACCAATTCCTAGAAAATTACAAGATGAATGGGAACCTACTATTAAAGTAAAAATTAAAGATTATGAATGTAATGCTCTTTGTGATCTTGGTGCTAGCGTTTCCACTATACCAAAGTCTTTGTGTGATGTGCTAGGTCTCACCAACATAGACCCTTGTTCCCTTAATTTGCATCTTGCGGATTCCACTATTAAAAAGACATTGGGTAGAATAAATGATGTGCTTATTCTTGCAAATAGAAATTATGTGCCCGTGGACTTTATTGTTCTTGACATTGAATGCAATCCTTCTTGCCCCATAATACTTGGTAGGCCTTTTCTTCGAACAATTGGTGCTATTATTGATATGAAAGAAGGTAATATAAGATTTTAATTTCCACTAAAGAAAGGGATGGAATACTTCCCTAGAAAAAGAATTAAAGCACCTTATTAATCCATTATGAGGGCCACTTATGGAATTAACTTGAAGGATGACAACACTTGAAACTATGCATTATGCCTAGCTAGGGGCATAAAACAATAGCGCTTGTTGGGAGGCAACCCAATGAATAAATATATTTTTTTCTTTTAACTTCTGTTTTTGAGTGTTTGCATGATTATATATTCTGTTATGATTATGTTTTTTATGTTTTAATTAGTGTTTGTGCCAAGTAATGCCTTTGGGATGATGTTGATGATAGTATAATTGATGCTGTTTGGAAAACAGAAAGTTTTGTGTCCAGTGCTGGAATTTTAATTCTGTACTGGAGGTTCAGAAAAATCTGAAATTTTTACATAGTATTGGTATGTGAATTTCCCACGTTATCCTAATTTTTCAGAATTTTTGGAGTTATATAAGTATGGATTTTAAATAGATCTTTACAGACTGTTCTGTTTTAAACAGATTCTGTTTTTGTTGCATAGTTTGCTTATTTTGATGAATCTATGGATCGTATCGGGGGGTATGAGTCATGGAGAAGTTGGAGTACAGTAGCATTATGCCAATATTAAATATGAATCAATTTACAACAGTAACTAAAGTTTAAGATTTATTTGTTATACTAACGGATCTCACGAGCTTTCTGTTGAGTTTTGTGTGCTGAAGTTTTCAAGTTTTGGGTGAGACTACGATGGATAAAGGAATAAGGAGCGGCAAGAGCCTAAGCTTGGGGATGCCCAAGGTACCCCAAGGTAATATTCAAGGAAGACTCAAGCGTCTAAGCTTGGGGATGCCCTGGAAGGCATCCCCTCTTTCGTCTACAATCTATCGGTAACTCACTTGGAGCTATATTTTTATTCATCACATGATATGTGTTTTACTTGGAGCGTCTTGTGAAATAGTTTGTTTGCTTTTTAGTTTGTCACAATCATATTTTCTGAACACACCTTTTTAAGAGGGACACACATTATTCGTGATTTGTTAGAATACTCTATGAGCTTCACTTATATCTTTTGAGCTAGGCAGTTGCTCTAGTGCTTCACTTATATCTTTTAGAGCACAGCGGTGGTTATATTTTAAAGAAATAGTTGCACTATCATGCTTCACTTATATCTTTTTGAGAGTCTCATGATAGCAATGGTAATATGCACGGGTTATGAATTTGGTCCTGATATGATAGGTATTCAAGAGGGATATAATAAAAACTTTCATGTAGATCACTGAATATGATAAATTTGATTCCTTGCAATAGTTTTGCGATATTAAGATGGTAATATGTGGGAGGTATTAGTAGATAATTGTGGTTTAGTAAGAATAATTGTGTTAAGGTTTGTGATTCCCGAAGCATGCACGTATGATCTGTCGTTATGCTAAGAAGTTGGAGCATGATTTATTATTGATTGTCTACCTTATGAGTGGCAGTCGGGGACGAGCGATGGACCTTGTCCTACCAATCTATCCCTCTAGGGGCATGCGTAGTAGTACTTTGCTTCGAGGGCTAATAAACTTTCGCAATAAGTATGTGAGTTCTTTATGACTAATGTGAGTCCATGGATTATACGCACTCTCACCCTTCCGCAATTTGCTAGCCTCTTCGGTACTGTGCATTGCCCTTTCTCACCTCGAGAGTTGGTGCAAACTTCGCCGGTGCATCCAAACCCCGTGATATGATACGCTCTATCACACATAAGCCTCCTTATATCTTCCTCAAAACAGCCACCATACCTACCTATCATGGCATTTCCATAGCCATTCTGAGATATATTGCCATGCAACTTCCACCATTCTGTTTTTATGACATACATCATCATTCTCATATTGCTTTGCATGATCATATAGCTGACATAGTATCTGTGGCTCAGCCACCGTTCATCATTGTTATACATGTTACGCTAGCATCATTGCACATCCTGGTACACTGCCAGAGGCATTCATATAGAGTCATATTTTTGTTCTAGTATCGAGTTGTAATGTTTAGTTGTAAGTAAATAGAGGTGTGATGATCATCATTATTAGAGCATTGTCCCAGTGAGGTAAGAATGGTGGAGACTACTGAGTCCTCAAAAAAGTGGGGATGAGGTCCATGAGACCGTTCTAAATATATATAAAAAAGAGGCGAAAAAGAGCCATAAAAATGAGAGAAAAAGAGAGAAGGGGCAACGTTACTATCCTTTTCCACACCTGTGCTTCAGAGTAGCACCATGTTTTTCATATAGAGAGTCTCCTATTTTGTCACTTTCATATACTAGTGGGAATTTTCCATTATAGAACTTGGCTTGTATATTCCGATGACGGGCTTCCTCAAATGCCCGAGGTCTTCATGAGCAAGCAAGTTGGATGCACACCCACTTAGTTTTCATGTTGAGCTTTCATACACTTATAGCTCTTAGTGCATCCGTTGCATGGCAATCCCTACTCCTCGCATTGACATCAATTGATGGGCATCTCCATAGCCCGTTGATTAGCCAAGTCGATGTGAGACTTTCTCCATTTTTGACTTCTCTTATTTATCTCTACCACCATACTCTATTCCACCCATAGTGCTATATCCATGGCTTGCGCTCATGTATTGAGTGGGAGTTGAAAAAGCTGAAGCACATTAAAAAGTATGAACCAATTGCTCGGCTTGTCATCGGGGTAGTGCATGATAAATACTTTGTGTGAAGAAGATGGAGCATGACAGGATTATATGATTTTGTAGGGATAACGTTCTTTAGCATTTTTATTTTGAAAGACATGATTGTTTATTAGTATGCCTGAGGATTGATGTCTTTATATCAAATTATAGACTATTGCTTTGAATCATTTGGATCTTATTATTCATACCGTAAGAGAAAGATTACATGATGAAACATGATAGGTAGCATTCCACATCAAAAATTCTGTTTTTATCATTTACCTACTCGAGGACGAGCAGGAATTAAGCTTGGGGATGCTTGATATGTCTCCAACGTATCTATAATTTTTGATTGTTCCATGCTATTATAGTATCAATCTTGGATGTTTTTATATGCAATTATATATCATTTTTGGGACTAACCTATTAACCTAGTGCCCAGTGTCAGTTGTTGTTTTCTGCTTGTTTTTGGCTTTTCAGAGAAACAGTACCAAATGAAGTCCAAATGCCACGAAACTTTTTCGAGTTTTTTTTCTGGACAAAAGAGACCTTGGAAGCTTTGGGAGGAGGCCAGAAGCCTCACGGAGGCTTCACAAGGCAACAGGGCACGCCCCAGGGGGGGCGTGATACGTCTCCAACGTATCTATAATTTTTGATTGTTCCATGTTGTTATATTATAAATCTTGGATGTTTTTATATGCAATTACAGCAATTATATATCATTTTTTGGGACTAACCTATTAACTTAGTGCCCAGTGCCAGTTGCTGTTTTCTGCCTGTTTTTTGTTTTACAGAATATCAATACCAACCGAAGTCCAAATGCCACGAAACTTTTTGGAGATTTTTTTCTGGACAATATCAACACTAGAAGCTTCGAGAGAAGACCAGAAGCCAGAGGAGGTGGCCACGAGCCACCAGGGCGCACCTGGGGGGCAGGCGCGCCCTGGTGCCTCGTGGGCCCACCCCAGCTCCGTTTGACCTAATTCCACCACTATAAATTCCCAAAAAATCAGGGGAGTCCACGAAATACTTTTTCCGCCGCCGCAAGTTTCTGTTCTCGAGAGATCCCATCTGGAGGACTTTTTCGGTACTCCGCCGGAGGGGGAATCGATCACGAAGGGGCTCTACATCAACCTTGCCGCCCTTCCGATGATGCGTGAGTAGTTTACCACAGACCTTCGGGTCCATAGTTAGTAGCTAGATGGCTTCTTCTCTCTTTTTGATCTTCAATACAATGTTCTCCTCGATGTTCATGGAGTTCTATCCGATGTAATCACTTTTTGCGGTGTGTTTGCTGGGATCCGATGAATTGTGAGTTTATGATCAGATTATCCATGAATATTATTTGAGTCTTCTCTGATCTCTTTTATGCATGATTATTATAGCTTCGTATTTCTTCTCCGATCTATTGATTTGGTTTGGCCAACTAGATTGATTTATCTTGCCATGGGAAGAGGTGCTTTGTAATGGGTTCGATCTTGCGGTGCTCAATCCCAGTGACAGAAAGGGACATGACACGTATGTATCATTGCTATTAAGGGTAAGAAGATGGGGTTTATTCATACGTGAGTTTATCTTGTCACATCATGTCATCGTTCTTAAGGCATTACTCCGTTCTTTATGGACTTAATACACTAGATGCATGCTGGATAGCGGTCGATGTGTGGAGTAATAGTAGTAGATGCAGGCAGGACTCGGTCTACTTGTCTCGGATGTGATGCCTATATACATGATCATTGCCTTGGATATCGTCATGATTATTTTCTTTTCTATCAATTGCCCAATAGTAATTTGTCTACCCACCGTATGTTATTTTCTTGAGAGAAGCCTCTAGTGAAAACTAATGGCCCCCGGGTCTATGTAAATCATATACTAAAACCCTAAAAATATTTGCTGCATGTTTTCTTTATTTATTTTATTTTTTTATTTTTGTTTCAATCTATCTATATATCACATACAATTTAATCTTGCAACTTACCGCCGAGGGATTGACAACCCCTTGATTGCGTTGGGTGCAAGGATTTGTTGTTTTGTGTGCAGGTGCTGCTAACGAGGTGTTGCGTGATTCTCCTACTGGATTGATAACCTTGGTTTCATAACTGAGGGAAATACTTATCTCTACTGTACTGCATCTCCCTTCCTCTTCAGGGAAATACCAACGCAAGCTACAAGTAGCAGGAAGAATTTCTGGCGTCGTTGCCGGGGAGACATCAGCAACATCTATCAAGTACCTACGCATAAAACTTACATCTCCTTGCATTTACTTTATTTGCCTTTGCCTCTCGTTTTCATCTCCCTCACTTCTAAAAAGTTTTCACAAAAATAAAAAATATTTTCCATTTGCCTTTTTCTTGTTTGCTTCTTTACTTGCTTGCTTTTATTGCCTTCATGTCGAACACACAAGAACAAAAACTAAAAGCAAAAATATAAGATACTATGGATCCACTTAAAGTTTACTACTTGGATCATCTTCGATCCATTTGTGCTCTTGCTGAAACCCCAACTAGTTTAGTTGAGGGAAAATCCTTAAAGGAGCATGCTCATTTTGTGCGTCACCGTTTGTCTGAAAAAGGGAGACTCTTATGGCGTCAAATAAATTGTTTGCTATGCTATGCTCGGAATCTATGTGAAATTTATGATTTTACTTGTTGCTCTAAGAACCCTAAAAAACACCTTCCCTACCTATGTGAGTTCAATGATAATGAAATCTTATCTTCTTATGAAAAAGGTGTTTATAGTTACTATGATATCGAACAAATTGAAGAATTTGTTGCTTTTAAGGGTGCTTATGAAGTTGCTTTTTTGATTGAAAAGTATGATATTACTATCTACAAATCTGAAAATTTTGCCATACTTATGTATTGCTATGAAAATTATGCATCTAATGCCTATGTTAGTGAATTTATTGAGAGAATGTCTACTGCTTTGGAAGAGAATAATGATACACATGAATCTATAGATAATTATGATTCCGATGATTCGATTGAAATATCCCCTCTTGATGAACATGATGCTTGCCATTCTTATGGCCATGATGCCAATATTAATGATGCTTATGGAGATGAACTTGCTATAGTTCCTTATGTTAAAAATGAAATTATTTATATTGCACTCACACTTGATAGCCCCTTGAATGAAAGTCATGATTGCGATAATGTTATTATAAATTCTATGAATGTCAATTGTGCTAATAATATGCAAAACTACGAGCTTGGGGATGATAATTTTGTTATATCCACTACTTATTGCAATGATCATGATTGGGCTGATAATGCTTCTTATGATCTTGAAAATTTATTTAAGCCCCATGATGAATATTCTATTGATAATAATGTTTGCAATAATATTGAAAGTGGGTTTGGAAGAGTGTCAACTCTAGGTAAAAATAATCCCACTATTTTGGAAGACTATAAGAATTTTATGCATGTGGATCAACGAGAGAAAATTTTATATGATGGCTACATTGTTAAATTTGAATATGATCCTACAAGTAATTATTACGAGAGAGGAAAATATGGTTGTAGAAATTTTTATGTTACTAAATTACCTCCCGTTATGATGAGATCGTCAATGTTTTATTCTTCTCCCTTGCACATGCTAGGTATTTCTTGTCTTGATAATTTGTTTGCTTATAAAATTCCTATGCATAGGAATTATGTTAGACTTAAATGTGTTTGTCACATGTTTATGATGCTCTTTTTGTGCTTCAATTATTATCTTTCATGAGAGCATCATTGAAATCTCAAGCCTATCTTAATGGCTATAAAGAAAGAGCTTGTTGGGAGACAACCCAATGAATAAAATGTGTTATTGTGTGTTTTCACTTTCATGCTACTTTGTGTTTTTATGTTTTTAATTAGTGTTTGTGCCAAGTAAAGCCTTTAGGATGATTTGGAAGATAGTATAATTGATGCTGTTTGGAAAATAGAAAATTTTGCATCCAGTGCTGGAATTTTTGTTCTGTACTGAAGCGTCAAAAAAATATGAAATTTTTACAAAGTATTTGTATATGAATTGCCCACGTTGTCCTAATTTTTAAGAATTTTTGGAGTTACATAAGTATGGCTTTTAAATAGATTGCTACAGACTATTCTGTTTTTGACAGATTCTGTTTTTGATGTGTTGCTTGCTTGTTTTGATGAAACTATGGATTGTATCAGGGGGTATAAGCCATGGAGAAGTTACAATACAGTAGGTATAATGCAAAAATAAAATATGAATGGGTTTGCAACAGTACTTAAAGTGGTGATTTATTTTGTTATACTAACGGATCTCACGAAGGTTTTGTTGAGTTTTGTGTGATTGAAGTTTTCAAGTTTTGGGTGAGATCACGATGGATGAAGGAATAAGGAGTGGCAAGAGCCTAAGCTTGGGGATGCCCGAGGCACCCCAAGGTAATATTCAAGGAAGACTCAAGCGTCTAAGCTTGGGGATGCCCCGGAAGGCATCCCCTCTTTCTTCTACCAACCATCGGTAATTTTACTTGGAACTATATTTTTATTCGTCACATGATATGTGTTTTGCTTGGAGCGTCGTGTATTATATGAGTCTTTGCTTTGTTTGATTTTTAGTTTGTCACAATCACCCTTGTTGAACACGCCTATTTTGAGAGAGCCACACGATCATCATAATTTGTTAGAATACACTATGTGCTTCACTTAAATTTTTTGAGCTATGCAGTTGCTCTAATGCTTCACTTAAATCTTTTTGAGCACGGCGGTGGCTAAATTTTGAAGAAATAAACTCTCATGCTTCACTTATATTATTTGGAGAGTTGACAAGATTAAAATTTTGAAGAAATAAACTCTCATGCTTCACTTATATTATTTTGAGAGTTGATAAGATTGAAATTTTGAAGAAATATTTGCACTCTCATTCTTCACTTATATCTTTTTGAGAGTTGATGAAAGTAATGGTAATTTGCACAAGATATGAATTTGGTCCCAAAGTGATGAATATTCAAGAGGGATATAATAAAAACTTTCATATAGATCATTGGATATGATAAGTGTGATTCCTTGCAATAGTTTTGCGATATGGAAATGATAATATGTGAGTCATGTTAGTGAGTAATTGTGATTTAGTAAGAATATTAGTGTTAAGGCTTGTGATTCCCTATGCATGCACATTAAGTCAATAGTTATGCAAAGAAATTATATCCTACTTATGGTGCATTATTCGGTGTTAGTTATGTTCAATGCATGTTTATGACCGTTTTCGCTTTTTGGTTGGTTGCTTCTCAATCTTTTGCTAGCCTTCATTTGTACTAAGCGGAAATACTGCTTGTGCATCCAAACTCCTTAAACCCAAGTTGTGCCAAATGAGTCCACTATATCTACCTATATGCGGTATTTCCATGCCGTTCCAAGTAAATTTGCGTGTGCCAACTCTAATTTTCAAAATAATTTTTTTGTTTTGTGTGCCCGTACTGCTCATGAAGTGGCAGGGGGTAGCCAATATTTTCCATCCTAGATGTGTTATTCTCGTGATGAGTGTTTATTCACTTGTCATTGCACGAGAGAGTGGCTAGTAATAGGGATGCCCAATCCCACAATGAAATCAAAAATTAATAACAACAAAATTCCTTGGAAAGTGATGGTATGGAGGGCACCCGTGGATACGGCTAGCCATGGAATGTGAAAGAATGGTGGAAAGGAACTAAACTTTACTTTCTGTTTGGGAACCGCCTATGATGTGTCTAGCATGGAAGATATTGGGAATTCTCGGTCGTTTTCGTTGACAGGAAAAGCATGCCTCTCAAAATATTTTTATCTCTCTAATTTAAGCTTTGAGCTTTGGCACATTTGACAAATCTCTGCTTCCCTCTGCGAAGGGCCTATCTATTTACTTTTATGCAATTTTTATTTTCTTGAGTCTCCATCTTCTCTTATAAAGCACCAACTAGAGAGCACTATTGTCATACTTGTGCATTGTGTGTAGCTAATATTTGAGTGTGTTTCATGAATGGATCAATGATTGAGCATAATGGGCTAGGGATAACTTTCTTTAGCATTGATATTTTGAATGACATGATTGCTTGTTAGCATGCTTGAGTATTTATATCTTCATGTCAAATTATAGACTATTGCTTTGAATCATTCAAGTCCAATGTCCATGCTACAAAAGAAAAGAATATATGATGAATATGATAGGCAGCATTCCACATAAAAAATTCTGTTTTTATCATTTACCTACTCGAGGACGAGCAGGAATTAAGCTTCGGGATGCTGATACGTATCCAATGTATCTATAATTTTTTATTGTTCCATGCTGTTATATTATCAATCTTGGATGTTTTTATATGCAATTACAGCAATTATATATCATTTTTTGGGACTAACATATTAACTTAGTGCCCAGTACTAGTTGATGTTTTCTGCCTACTTTTTGTTTTACAGAATATCAATACCAAACGAAGTCCAAATGCCACGAAACTTTTTAGAGATTTTTTTCTGGACAATACCAACACTAGAAGCTTTGGGAGAAGACCAGACGCCAAAGGAGGTGGCCATGAGCCACCGGGGCGCGCCTGGGGGGCAGGCGCGCCCTGGTGCCTCGTGGGCCCACCCCAGCTCTGTTTGACCTAATTCCACCACTATAAATTCCCAAAAAATCAGAAACCCTCAGGGGAGTCCACGAAATACTTTTTCCGCCGCCGCAAGTTTCTGTTCTAGAGAGATCCCATCTGGAGGCCTTTTCCGGCACTCCGCCGGAGGGGGAATCGATCACGGAGGGGCTCTACATCAAACTTGCTACCCTTCCGATGATGCGTGAGTAGTTTACCACAGACCTTCGGGTCCATAGTTAGTAGCTAGATGGCTTCTTCTCTCTTTTTGATCTTCAATACAATGTTCTCCTCGATGTTCTTGGAGTTCTATCCGATGTAATCACTTTTTGCGGTGTGTTTGTTGGGATTCGATGAATTGTGAGTTTAGGATCAGATTATACATGAATATTATTTGAGTCTTCTCTGATCTCTTTTTTGCATGATTATTATAGCTTCGTATTTCTTCTCCGATCTATTGATTTGGTTTGGCCAACTAGATTGATGTATCTTGCCATGGGAAGAGGTGCTTTGTAATGGGTTCGATCTTGCGGTGCACAATCCCAGTGACAGAAAGGGACATGACACGTATGTATAATTGCTATTAAGGGTAAAAAGATGGGGTTTATTCATACGTGAGTTTATCTTGTCTACATCATGTCATCGTTCTTAAGGCATTACTCCGTTCTTTATGGACTTAATACACTAGATGTATGCTGGATAGCGATCGATGTGTGGAGTAATAGTAGTAGATGCAGGCAGGACTCGGTCTACTTGTCTCAGACGTGATGCCTATATACATGATCATTGCCTAACAGTAATTTGTTTACCCACCGTATGTTTCTATGCTCGAGAGAGAAGCCTCTAGTGAAAACTATGGCCCCCGGGTCTATCTTTATCATATAAAAAACCTAAAAATACCTTGCTGCAATTTATTTACTTTTATTTTAATTAGTATTTTAGTTTACCTATTTACCTCGATAAGATTTAATCATTGCAAATAACCGCTAAGAGGATTGACAACCCTCTTATTTGCGTTGGGTGCAAGTGTTTGCTCTTGTGTGTGCAGGTGCGCTTAATGGAATTTTGCTTGGTTCTCCTACTGTATTGATAACCTTGGTTCTTAACTGAGGGAAATACTTATCTCTTCTGTACTGCATCATCCTCTCCTCTTTGGGGAAATACCAACGCAGACTACAAGTAGCAGTGGGACGTGAATTTCCCTGTCGTCGGCTTTACATCTGATTTGATCATAAGCCGAGGATCAGATAGCCAGATCCTGGATCCGATCTAGTATCTCGTTTATCTGCGAGAGATCCTTGGTGTCCATGGCCTGACTGCAAGCCAGATTGATATGAAATATGCTTCGTGGTTTGCTTGACGCAGCTTCGGAGTCTTGGCCGGCCAGGGTTGACCCCTGGTCCGCAGGTGAAACGATCGGATCCAAGCTTAACATTGGTTCCGAGCTCGGACTCAACACAAGGTTGAGATCCGATAAGACAGTAGTCGGATCTGTGCTTGAGGTTAGGTCCGACGTGACAACGATCAGGTCCATACTCAAGGTTGGCTCCGATGCAAGATCTGATCCGATGCCCCGATCAGAGGTCGGATCCGGGGTCAAGGCCACGGTGTCTGAAGGGTTCTCAAGCCGGCCTGGCGTCCAGCCAGAGAGGGTGAGATCACCGCGAGAGTCAGCGGTGTATTCCAAACTCCCGAACGTAACGACCTGGTTCGGGGCAAAGCTTTTGACGCGGTCCAGGCGGCCGGTCGAGTTGGCGTGCAGAACAACGTTGCCGAAAGCAAAAAGCTGGCCGGGGACGAAGATGTCACCACAGCCGATGTCCCAGTTGATCTGTAGGCGAGCCATTGATCCTTGTCGACCACACAACGGGACCTGTATGGGCCACCAATGTCGGTACTGAAACCGGCGGATGTCTGGTAGGGGGTCCCGAGCTGTGGATCTAGGATCGATGGTGAACATGAGACAAAGGGCACGGTGTTTGACCCAGGTTCGGGCCCTCTTGAAGAGGTAAAACCCTACGTCCTACTTGATTATATTGATGATGAAGTATCCAATACAGGTTGATATACCTCGAGATCATATGTTGTGTACTAAACCCTAATGGAGGTGATTGTCCTTGTCCCTTTATGGACTAACCCCACGGTTTATATATGCACCGGGGGGGCTAGGGTTACATATGGTCGGTTACCATCTAAGAGGGTGCATGCCGACAGCTAGAGTAGTTCTTGAAGTACATGCCGAGTCTTCGGTAGAGTCTGTTTTGATCACGCCGGGGTTCGAGGCTTCCGGAGTCCTTCCTGGTGAGGTCGGTGGGCCATAAGCTTGGCCCATGGACGAAGGGCCAACTAGCTTGGTACCCCTTAGTCCAGGTCACTGTCAACCGGTTTGTGTAATTTTCTCGTAGCAGGCTCTGGTCGTGAACTGGCCACCGCAGCCATCGTGGTCATCCTTGTATTCTCCATGGGGCTGCTACCATAGTAGTTGCATTGCTCGACGAGGCAGGATCTCGAGGAGCTCGAAAAAAAACAACAAGGCAAGGAAAGGTCAAATTCCAGAAGCGAAGAAATATAGACTACCCATAGTGGGGAGTAACTTAGACTAATAACATGCATATGTTACTAGTCTATGTTACTACCTTCATAGTGCAAACTAACATAAACATAGTATCATATATGGCCTCATTTATTTTATTGTAGACTCATTCTTTCTTGGGAAGCGCTATGTGATGGTAACTACCTATGTTACTCTATTTGCCTTTCTTCTCATTAGTTACCCGCTACTTTAGTGATCTAAATGCTCTTATATTTCTTTTACAGAGAGAGTACTACCTAAGTTAGAGCATCTCTAGCAGATCCCGTAAACCGGGCCATCCAACAAAATAACCGCCGGTTTACGGGATGGAGGCGATTTTTTCGCTCCGAATAGATTCCGTATATTCGAGTGTAACATCCCCAGATCTCAACCCTGTCATTAAGCTAATTAATTAGCCATGTCATCATGATCATCCTAAATAAATTGCATTAGAAAATAATTCAACTCAAATTCAAAATTCAAATGCAAGTCAAATTATTACTTCTTCAAATAATTAAACTAAATAGTTCATATTATTGCAAATAATCCCAAAGCAATTATAAAAATAAAATCAACATTATAATAATTCCCAAATTGACCCTAACATCCAAAAACAGTACCAACACAGTACTATTTAATCCCATTTCATTTAATAAAAATTAAAATTAAATCATTAGGCCTCCAAACCTTTTTATGGCAGAACTAGATATTGCCTAGTATTTGATATGACTAACTACATATTTTACAAAAGTCATTTTGTGGCCAAACATTTTGCAAACAGTAGGATTTAGAGGAAATTAGAAAAAGAAAAGGAAAAGTCCTAACGCCTACTGTGCCTACGGGCTTAAGTCGAATAGTAGACGGCCCAGCCCATTAAGCCGGCCTTCCCCTACCTCTTGCCGCGCCACTGCAAAGGCCGACGTGCGCCATGGCCACCGACGCACTCGCACGGCCATCGAGGGCCATGGATGGATAAGAGCATCCCCACGGCGCTCTCCCTCTCCCCCGAAACCCTAGACCCCCTCAGAACCCACTCCTCGCCTCTCTCTCGCCCGATTCGTGCGCACCCGAACGCATCCATGGCTGCGCCGCCGACGTAGCGCGGCCATCGAGCCCCTCCTGCCTCGCCGAGGTGTCCACCGGACTCGCCGCCGTCCGCTACTTCATCCGCGCCAACGAACGCGGGTCGGGAAAAGCCACCGCGTCATCCACGACCCCGTCTTCTTCCTCGACTCTGACGCGCTCCGGCGACGATTCCGGCACCAGCGAGCCCTCCCCGAGCACACTAAGCGCATCTACAGGCACCCCGTGAGCACCGCTACTTTTCCCCTCATCTCTCTCCCTCTCGTTCGTCCCCTAGCTGCCGTACCCGACGAGGCCGAGCCCATCGCCGCGCGAGCTCGTCGCCGGCGTGGCTCCGGTGACCAAATGGTCACGTACCCATGCCAGTCGTCCTCGCCGCAATGAGTAGATCCCTGCTAGCCGCTTCGTTCGCTCGCTTGCGCACCACATCGCCGATTCCGCCACCACCCGAACTCCGGCCGCTGCTTGCGAGCTCGCCGCCGTCGATACCGGCGACCGCAGGACCTCGCACCGCCACCGTTCGACGCGGGCGAGTCCCAGCTTTCGAACGCCGCCTCCCGCGCTCGAAATGAGCCGCCGTAGCGGTTTTCCGACCACCACCCGTGCGCGCCGCCGTCGTTTTGGTCGCCGGCGGCGAGTCGCCGGTGGACGCCGACGTGGCGCTGACGTGGGCGCCTCTGGGCCCCACCCCCGAGTCGCTGACGCTAGGTCCCGCGGGCCCAGTTGACCGGTCAACGGTCGCCGCTGACCGCTGACTGGGCTAGCCCAGCCACTGACATACGAGCCCCGCGCTATTTAAACATTTTTATAAATAAATAAAAAGATAATTAATCTGTTAATTAATCTAATTACTAATTAAGTCACTTACTAATGGGGCCCACCCTCTAAATAATCTTTAATTAGTTTAATTAATCCCTGGTCAGGTATGACCCTGGCCAACTCAGTTGACCGATGACGTCATGCTGACGTCACAGAACACTGTTTTGGATAATTCAAATTTAATAATTAAAACAATTCCAGAAATTCAATAAAACTTTGAAAATTCATATAAAATAAACCGTAGCTCGGATGAAAATAATTTATATATGAAAAATGATCAGAAAAATCCAACGAATCCGAATATGTGATCAAAATGCTTCACCATCACTTCTAAGAAGATGAACATGGAACTTTTTGCCTGTTTTCGATAAATGAATAGTGCATGACTTAGGTAAAATAAATTCAAACAAATTCCTAAATCATCTAAAATGATTAGAGAGACATTATATCACCCCTAGCATAACCTACCGGCATGTCGTGCATCTGTGTTGCATCTGTGTGCTTTATATTTATCATTTCTTCCCTCTCTTCTCTCTTCTCTCCGGTAGACTCCGAGACCGACGCTGCCCCTGTGATCGACTATGTCACCGACGACCCTTCTTCCTTTTCAGCCGAGCTACCAGGCAAGCAAAACCCCCTTGATCATTACTATATCGCCCATTCTTTCTCCCCCATGCTTGCATTAGATTTTGCTACTGTATTTGATTGCTCCTATTCTAATGCATAGCCTGATTTTATAACCTGCTGTTGATACTTTACCTATTGTCCTAAATGCTTAGTATAGGCTGGTTAGAGATCCATCAATGGCCCCACGCCCTTGTCCTTGTTGCCATGCCTTACCACCGGTGACTCGATCAGTGTGATTGATGTACAGAGACTGACACAGCACCTCAAACCCCCTTAGTTGTATGACTCTGCAGAGTTACCATCGAGTGCCGAGGGTGATACCTCCTACCTCACTCCTGATGATACCTCTGTAGCGTAGCTAGTCGAATGTGGGTTATCGAGGGTGATTCCTCTTCCACCATCTTCGATGATGCTTCTGTCGTGCAACCCCTCAAGTGTGAACCATCGAGGGTGATTCCTCCAGGTTCACCCTAACGGTAGCATCGAGTGGGAATCCATCGAGGGTGATTTCTCGGATTTCCCCCTTGATGTTTCGGACACACGGTTACCTTTAACTGTTGCCCCCTTGTACTGTTATTGCGGGACTGAAGGGACAGGCGGTACCACCCCGGTAGAGGTGGACCTGAGTTCCCGACAGTCTCTTGAGAGTCGGGTTGACCTGGAGGGTACCCGCGAGATAATTACGAGGCGCGGCCGGGCAGACAGAGACAGCCCTAGAGAGGGATGGGCCTGACCCTTGTTGCACTTCCTCGAGATGGGGCGACAGGAGTACTGATCGTCACCACGAGCTCCTAATAACACACTAACGGATTTGGGTATTTGATCTGAGTTGGCCGCTGGCCTATACGCACTACCACCACGTGGGATAATGGTTATGGGACCCTCTACGTTGTATGTATCAGCCGAAAGCTCTGTCAGACGTCCAGTTCAGCATTGTGAGCCCTTCGGGACAAGTGCCATCCAGGACTGAGGTGGTGCTTGGACTCCGATACGCGACACAACGACCCGGAGTGCAAAGGGCGATGGGCCCAAGACCCCGGAGCGCTTAGGATGTAGACCGGTGGGGACCTCTCTGCTGAGCCTAGGTAGGACTATGTCGTGTCGATCAGCCGAGGTCGGGCATGACCCGATAAAAGTGTGTCCGGCCAGAGTTAATCGAGCGTGTTGGGTAACAGTAGTGCACCCCTGCAGGGAAGTTATCTATTCGAATAGCCGTGTCCACGGTAACAGGACGCTCAGTGTTGTATCCCGATCTACTACAACTTGAACTAGATACATGTTAATTAATATGTAAGCTCCGGGATTGCTTTCTCGCAGGGAGTCGAGGAAGGATCTCTAGGCTTTGCTACTACATGCTTGTTACTTTATGTTATGCTGCTAATCTGCACTCTTCTAATGCTACAAGACGCTGCAAGATGCTAGTCTTCGATAGGCTAGGCTTTCCCTCTATTCTGGCATTTCTGCAGTATAGTCCACAGATACAACCCCTTCATTTGATACCGATGCATACGTAGCATAGTTCTGATGTAAGTTTTGCGAGTACTTTGGATGAGTACTCACGGTTGCTTTGCTACCTCTTTTCCCCATACCCTATTGCCGCGATGAGATGACGGAGCCCGGAGCCAGCAGATCCCGCCGAGGACTACTACTACCCCGACGAAGCTTACTACTACGTGGAGACCGACGACCAGGAGTAGATAGGAGGCTCCCAGGCAGGAGGCCTTGCCTCTTTCGATCAGAGCCGTTGTTTTGCTCGGCCTTCTTAAGGCATCTTGTTTAACTCTATGTCTGTACTCAGATATTGTTGCTTCCGCTGACTCTTGTTTAATTCGAGCTTATGTATTCGAGCTTATGTATTCGAGCCTCGCGGCCCCTGGCTTGTAATATAAAGCTTGTATTATTTTATTTTCTGTCTAGAGTTGTGTTGTGATATCTTCCCGTGAGTCCCTGGGCTTGATCATGTGCATTTGCGTGTATGATTAGTGCACGGTCGGGCCGGGGGCGCCACAAGCTGGTATCAGAGCCGACTGCCTGTAGGAAGCCCCTTTCCAACTCCTTGGCCGAAGTTGAGTGTAGTCTTTAAAAAAATTGTTTTACTAACATGGCTGTGTGGCTTACGGGCCCACGTTGCCAATGGTTGGGATTAGGATCTTTTATTCTTCTCCTTTACTCTGGGATTCTGATCTTTCCTCTATTCAGGTTAAAGTTTTGCTAACACTAACATTAGGTTCTCGTGTTCACATCCACCCGGAGAGCTGGATTGTCTAAAGTTACATTTTCCTTTCCATTGATCTGTTTAATCTGATCATCACATTTTCCTTTCCATTGGTCTGTTTAACCTTTCTTGTAATCTAGTTTTTATCTAAGCAGTAATGATTCCCTACTTATGCAAACACCTCGGTGTACCACTCTGTCGGTAACACCATGTTACTATTGTTGTTGGCATTCAGGTAACCGACAGTGGATGAGAATTTTCCCTATTGTTCCGCCTCGTCTTAACGAGCGGGAAAATTGTTCTCTTCGTCCCTCGCCCTTGGTACCGACGTTGTTGCCAACCTAGCTGACAAACTATCCTCTGACGTGCCTTACTATCATGGCCGTGCAAGATGTCACTGCCCTTCCTACTTGTAACCCACACTAACCACAGTTCCACAGGATCGAAACCTGACTCTCCTGTACATCCTTGATCCCGAAGATTCCCCTTACCCCACCTCTTAAATCTCGGGACGAGATTTCTTGTAGTGGGGGAGATTTGTAACATCCCTAGATCTCAACCCTGTCATTAAGCTAATTAATTAGCCATGTCATCATGATCATCCTAAATAAATTGCATTAGAAAATAATTCAACTCAAATTCAAAATTCAAATGCAAGTCAAATTATTACTTCTTCAAATAATTAAACTAAATAGTTCATAATATTGCAAATAATTCCAAAGCAATTATAAAAATAAAATCAACATTATAATAATTCCCAAATTGACCCTAACATCCAAAAACAGTACCAACACAGTACTATTTAATCCCATTTCATTTAATAAAAATTAAAATGAAATCATTAGGCCTCCAAACCTTTTTATGGCAGAACTAGATATTGCCTAGTATTTGAATTGACTAACTACATATTTTACAAAAGTCATTTTGTGGCCAAACATTTTGCAAACAGTAGGATTTAGAGGAAATTAGAAAAAGAAAAGGAAAAGTCCTAACGCCTACTGTGCCTACGGGCTTAAGTCGAATAGTAGACGGCCCAACCCATTAAGCCGGCCTTCCCCTACCTCTTGCCGCACCACTGCAAAGGCCGACGCGCGCCATGGCCACCGACGCGCTCGCACGGCCATCGAGGGCCATGGATGGATAAGAGCATCCCCACGGCGCTCTCCCTCTCCCCCGAAACCCTAGACCCCCTCAGAACCCACTCCTCGCCTCTCTCTCGCCCGATTCGCGCGCACCCGAACGCATCCATGGCTGCGCCGCCGACGTAGCGCGGCCATCGAGCCCCTCCTGCCTCGCCGAGGTGTCCACCGGACTCGCCGCCGTCCGCTACTTCATCCGCACCAACGAACGCGGGTCGGGAACAGCCACCGCGTCGTCCACGACCCCGTCTTCTTCCTCGACTCCGATGCGCTCCGGCGACGATTCCGGCACCAGCGAGCCCTCCCCGAGCACACTAAGCGCATCTACAGGCACCCCGTGAGCACCGCTACTTTTCCCCTCATCTCTCTCCCTCTCGTTCGTCCCCTAGCTGCTGTACCCGACGAGGCCGAGCCCATCGCCGCGCGAGCTCGTCGCCGGCGTGGCTCCGGTGACCAAATGGTCACGTACCCGTGCCAGTCGTCCTCGCCGCAACGAGTAGAGCCCTGCTAGCCGCTTCGTTCGCTCGCTTCCGCACCGCATCGCCGATTCCGCCACCACCCGAACTCCGGCCGCCGCTTGCGAGCTCGCCGCCGTCGATACCGGCGACCGCAGGACCTCGCACCGCCACCGTTCGACGCGGGCGAGTCCCAGCTTTCGAACGCCGCCTCCCGCGCTCGAAATGAGCCGCCGTAGCGGTTTTCCGACCACCACCCGTGCGCGCCGCCGTCGTTTTGGTCGCCGGCGGTGAGTCGCCGGTGGACGCCGACGTGGCGCTGACGTGGGCGCCTCTGGGCCCCACCCCCGAGTCGCTGACGCTAGGTCCCGCGGGCCCAGTTGATCGGTCAACGGTCGCCGCTGACCGCTGACTGGGCTAGCCCAGCCACTGACATACGGGCCCCGCGCTATTTAAACATTTTTATAAATAAATAAAAAGATAATTAATCTAATAACTAATTAAGTCACTTACTAATGGGGCCCACCCTATAATTAATCTTTAATTAGTTTAATTAATCCCTAATTAGTTCACTGTGTATGACATGTGGGTCCCACTGGTCAGGTTTGACCCTCGCCAGCTCAGTTGACCGATGATGTCACCCTGACGTCATGCTGACGTCACAGAACACTGTTTTGGATAATTCAAATTTAATAATTAAAACAATTTCAGAAATTCAATAAAACTTTGAAAATTCATATAAAATAAACCATAGCTCGGATGAAAATAATTTATATATGAAAAATGATTAGAAAAATCCAACGAATCCGAATATGTTATCAAAATGCTTGACCATCACTTCTAAGTAGATGAACATGGAACTTTTTGCCTGTTTTCGATAAATGAATAGTGCATGACTTCGGTAAAATAAATTCAAACAAATTCCTAAATCATCTAAAATGATTAGAGAGACATTATATCACCCCTAGCATAACCTACCGGCATGTCGTGCATCTGTGTTGCATCTGTGTGCTTTATATTTATCATTTCTTCCCTCTCTTCTCTCTTCTCTCCGGTAGACTCCGAGACCGACGCTGCCCCTGTGATCGACTATGTCACCGACGACCCTTCTTCCTTTTCAGCCGAGCTACCAGGCAAGCAAAACCCCCTTGATCATTACTATATCGCCCATTCTTTCTCCCCCATGCTTGCATTAGATTTTCCTACTGTATTTGATTGCTCCTATTCTAATGCATAGCCTGATTTTATAACCTGCTGTTGATACTTTACCTATTGTCCTAAATGCTTAGTATAGGCTGGTTAGAGATCCATCAATGGCCCCACGCCCTTGTCCTTGTTGCCATGCCTTACCACCGGTGACTCGATCAGTGTGATCGATGTATAGAGACTGACACAGCACCTCAAACCCCCTTAGTTGTATGACTCTGCAGAGTTACCATCGAGTGCCGAGGGTGATACCTCCTACCTCACTCCTGATGATACCTCTGTAGCGTAGCTAGTCGAATGTGGGTTATCGAGGGTGATTCCTCTTCCACCATCTTCGATGATGCTTCTGTCGTGCAACCCCTCAAGTGTGAACCATCGAGGGTGATTCCTCCGGGTTCACCCTAACGGTAGCATCGAGTGGGAATCCATCGAGGGTGATTCCTCGGATTTCCCCCTTGATGTTTCGGACACACGGTTACCTTTAACTGTTGCCCCCTTGTACTGTTATTGCGGGACTGAAGGGACAGGCGGTACCACCCCGGTAGAGGTGGACCTGAGTTCCCGACAGTCTCTTGAGAGTCGGGTTGACCTGGAGGGTACCCGCGAGATAATTACGAGGCGCGGCCGGGCAGACAGAGACAGCCCTAGAGAGGGATGGGCCTGACCCTTGTTGCACTTCCTCGAGACGGGGCGACAGGAGTACTGATCGTCACCACGAGCTCCTAATAACACACTAACGGATTTGGGTATTTGATCTGAGTTGGCCGCTGGCCTATACGCACTACCACCACGTGGGATAATGGTTATGGGACCCTCTACGTTGTATGTATCAGCCGAAAGCTCTGTCAGACGTCCAGTTTAGCATTGTGAGCCCGTCGGGACAAGTGCCATCCAGGACTGAGGTGGTGCTTGGACTCCGATACGCGACACAACGACCCGGAGTGTAAAGGGCGATGGGCCCAAGACCCCGGAGCGCTTAGGATGTAGACCGGCGGGGACCTCTTTGCTGAGCCTAGGTAGGACTACGTCGTGTCGATCAGCCGAGGCCGGGCATGACCCGATAAAAGTGTGTCCGGCCAGAGTTAATCGAGCGTGTTGGGTAACAGTAGTGCACCCCTGCAGGGAAGTTATCTATTCGAATAGCCGTGTCCACGGTAACAAGACGCTCAATGTTGTATCCCGATCTACTACAACTTGAACTGGATACGTGTTAATTAATATGTAAGCTTCGGGATTGCTTTCTCGCAGGGAGTCGAGGAAGGATCTCTAGGCTTTGCTACTACATGCTTGTTACTTTATGTTATGCTGCTAATCTGCACTCTTCTAATGCTGCAAGACGCTGCAAGATGCTAGTCTTCGATAGGCTAGGCTTTCCCTCTATTCTGGCATTTCTGCAGTATAGTCCACAGATACAACCCCTTCATTTGATACCGATGCATACGCAGCATAGTTCTGATGTAAGTCTTGCGAGTACTTTGGATGAGTACTCACGGTTGCTTTGCTACCTCTTTTCCCCATACCCTATTGCCGTGATCAGATGACGGAGCCCGGAGCAGCAGATCCTTCCGACGACTACTACTACCCCGACGAAGCTTACTACTACGTGGAGACCGACGACCAGGAGTAGATAGGAGGCTCCCAGGCAGGAGGCCTTGCCTTTTTCGATCAGAGCTGTTGTTTTGCTCGGCCTTCTTAAGGCATCTTGTTTAACTCTATGTCTGTACCCAGATATTGTTGCTTCCGCTGACTCTTGTGTAATTCGAGCTTATATATTCGAGCCCTCGCGGTCCCTGGCTTGTAATATAAAGCTTGTATTATTTTATTTTGTGTCTAGAGTTGTGTTGTGATATCTTCCCGTGAGTCCCTAGGCTTGATCGTGTGCATTTGCATGTATGATTAGTGCACGGTCGGGCCGGGGGCGCCACATCGACCATCCCGAAGTTTTTTGCGGAATCCTGCATATTCTGGGACGTTTCTGCTATATCTATGGGAATGGGGGCAATATTTACACGTACCTGAAAAACAAGAAACAATTGGCGAGAGGGAACTTTCAGCTCCCACCACGGTCTTCCCCGAGCGCAACCTCGCCGAAACGCCTCAACTCCGGCGACTACCGGACCCTAGCTGCGGCCCTGCGAGCTACCGCAGCTGCTCGAGCCGCGAGCTGCTGCCGCTGCTAGAGCTGCGAGCTGCGGCCGCGCGAGCTGACTGCCGCCGCGGCCGTTAGCTATCTAGCTACTGCTGCCTAGTGAGATAGCTTCTACTGCCGCCGCCGCTAGCTAGTGAGCTAGCTGCTACTGCTGCTGCAACCTGCGCTAGCTAGCTGCTGCTGCTGTGGCCTGCGTTAGCTAGCTGCTGCTACCGCCACTGCCGCTAGCTGCCGCCGCCGCGGGATCGATGCAGATGGCGTCTTCTTGCTGTGAGCTCCAACGCCGGCTCTCTGTACATCCTGACGAGATCCTCGTGGTGAAAGCGGCCGAGGCGGACCCAATTGTAATTTAGCGGGCGTTTTTAGGGGGGTTTGTGCAATTTTGTCGGGACCATGAAATATTTTTACGGGATCTGTTCTGTCAGAACAAAAATCATACTGTAACAAAACGAAAAAATGTTTTACGGTATCCTGTAAATCGATTTTTGCAGGACGGGGTATACCGAATCTGCTAGAGGGTAGTCGAAGTCGGAATCGGAGCGGCTTGAGTGGGGTGGGGCCGTCGCGACTCACGAGTCGATTGACATAACCGATGACTTAGCAAGGGGGCTTAAAGCAAAAGAGACCTCTCAGATAATTGCACGTATGGTCCTTGTAGTTGCAGGCGACGTCCAACATGGTCCTCGTGGTTGTAAAGTGCTTCAATACGATCCTCATACATGCAAATACGCCTCCTATATGGGCCATGAACTTGAAACGCCAGTCCTGCTCGACACGTCGCGTACGTATCACGTATCTCGCGTGTGACACGTCAGCATGTGCCCATCTGTCAGTGAAAGCGAGAAAGAAACAGAAATTAAAAATTGTTGACACGTCAGCATGGGCCCATCTGTCAGTGAAAGCGAGAAAGAAACATAAATTAAAAATTGTTGACACCGCGCAGGGAGTCGAACCTGTGACCTCATATGTTTGTTCCACACGCGCGTGCGAGCTAACCATACCACCTAACGTTCAGTATTTTAAATGAAACCACAGATTGGCGTAGTTAATGTTTGAAACGTAGTGGGCTAGGGATTTCCGAGCGAGGATTGTGATGCGCCGCGGCGCCGGCTGCTCGAACACCAGCCATGGCGAAGCTCTAGAAGGAAATGCGCTTATTCTTTCCTCTATATATTATTATGTACTAGTACATAGGGGATGAGCTAACAAACTTCTACTTGTAATTAGCTAGCCGTGATCCGCGTATACCGTGCCATCCCACGGCTGCTTCCCACAACACTTTTCTAACTAGAAGGAACGAAAAGAAAGGAGAGAACGTGCATGTTGCACTTCCCAGTAGCTAGCGATGTGCATGGTTACATCGGACCATGCACACATAACAGAAAACACAAACGTGACGACGAGATTAGCGAGGCTCAACATCCCCCGTCCTCCTCGGTTGCATGAACGCTGTCAGAAGCCACGAGCAGCACGTTGCGCTGGCTGTCGCCGAACGCGTGCTGGCTGTCGCCAACGTCGGCAATCTCCGGTCCTCGCCCCGGAGCAATGCGTACCCATGGACGTCGCTCATGCCGCCGAGCGTGAAGTGGCCTCGCAAACTAACACGAGCGTCTGCACGACCGGGAGCGCTTGGACGTCTTCCGTGTAGTCCAGAGCCTGGACATTTTCCATCAGCCTTGAGGTCCTCTTGTTCGTCACAGTACAAGTCTTCGTCATCTGGACCGTGACTTTGTTCTCCGCGAGCAAGGTTGGGAGTACTCGACATCTCCGTTTTTAGAGTTAAAAAGGCATAGACAGAGATGAGGCGAAAAGGATATAAAAGCAGGTGCATCTAACCGTTGGCAAGAAATGGTGGTTGTTCTGTTGGTCAGCGCGTGAGAGAATCGAACATAACGTTGCACGTTCGACCGACCCCCTGTTCTAGTGCCACCAAATTTTTAATTCCTATTTCTTTGTCACTCTCACTGACAGATGGGCCCATGCTGATGTGTCATGCGCGGAATACGTGATACGTAGCTGACTCGTCGAGCAGGACTGGCGTTTCAAATTCAGGGACCGTATAAAAAAGACGTATTTACATGTATGAGGATCGTATTGGAGGAATAGCTGAAAAAACTTACCCCTTCCCCTTCCCCTCCCGGGCTGCTCGCGCGGGCGGCTCTGGAGGGCCACAACCCTAGCCGCCGCCGTGAACCCCCCCCCCCCCCTTCTGTCATCACCTGGCCGCTGCCGCCGTCGACGCCGGCGGTGGTGGCGGCGCCCGGCGGCCAAAGGCGGCTGGGGTGGCCGGCGCGCCCCGGCGGGCCTCCCTCGCGCTGGGGAGCGGCACCAAGGGGGCGGCGCGGGGGGTCTTCTCGGTGTGGAGACGCAATACGAGGAACGCTGGGAGTGGCGGCGAGTGGCCGGGAGCCAGCAGGGGTGGAGATGGCGCGTGGGGGTCCTCCGGCAGGCGCCGGCGGAGGAGGCGGCATGGTGTGGCCCTGGATGCAGCGAAGCGGCGGTGTTCGGCCAGGTGTGGCATGCGAGCAGCGACCGGAGGTGGCTGCGGGGTGGTGGTGCCCACCTGTCGCTAGAGACGCTGGCGTGGTGACGGAGTCTGCAGGAAGGAAGTTGATGGCGGCGGTGTGTCTGGATCTGAATCCTTCCCGATCCGGGCCTTGGGGTGCGGCCGTGGCGTGGCTGGCTGTCTGGCGTTTCAAATTCAGGGACCGTATAGGAGGCGTATTTACATGTATGAGGATCGTATCGGAGGAATAGCTGAAAAAACTTTCCCCTTTCCCCTCCCCTCCCGGGTTGCTCGCGCGGGCGGCTCCAGAGGGCCATAACCCTAGCCGCCGCCGTGAATCCCCCCCTTCTGTCATCACCTGGCCGCTGCCACCGCTGCCGGCGGCGGTGGTGGCGGCGCCCGGCCGCCAAAGGCGGCTGGGGTGGCCGGCGCGCCCCGACGGGCCTCCCTCGCGCTGGGGAGCGGCGCCAAGGGGGCGGCGCGGGGGGTCTTCTCGGTGTGGAGGCGCAATACGAGGAACACTGGGAGCGGCGGCGAGTGGCCGGGAGCCGGCAGGGGTGGAAATGGCGCGTGGTGGTCCTCCGGTAGGCGCCGGCGGAGGAGGTGGCGTGGTGCGGCCCTGGATGCAGTGAAGCGGCGGTGCTCGGCCAGGTGTGGCGTGCGAGCGGTGACCGGAGGTGGCTGCGGGGTGGTGGTGCCCACCTGTCGCTAGAGACGCTGGCGTGGTGACGGAGTCTGCAGGGAGGGAGTTGATGGCGGCGGTGTGTCTGGATCTGAATCCTTCCCAATCCGGGCCTTGGGGTGCGGCCGTGGCGTGGCTGGCCGTCTGGGCGTGGCTAGCTGCTGCCCGTGGTGGGGCGCGGCCGTGGCGTGACTGGCCACCTGGGCGTAGCCACCCGCTGCCAATGGTGAAGATGGAGGTTGGAGCTGGCCCTGAAGATGGAGGTTGGGGAAGCAGCTGCTGGTTCTCGGTCTTGGTTGGAGGTGGAAGATGGATGCGTTTCCTCGGTGCGAGGTGTCGGTGTTCTGCAGCGCTTTGGGCATGGCGATGAGGTGCTACGACGACGGTGGTGTAATCCATTATGAGCTGCTTGGCCGTATTCCGATGAGATGGGCGGGAGGTGCGCGACGGTTTGGATGAAAATCCTGCATAGCTTCGGCTCGTGCTTGAGACAATGGCGCCCGTGGGTGTGGTTTTCCTCCTTGGAGGCATCGCGGTGGTCTGTCGGCATCTCCCCCCTCGCTAGGATTGTCTCCGGGTGAAAGCCTTGGTTCGTTTGCTGGACCGGCGATGGCGGCGCCTCGGCGGCGTTACTCTGTTGAGAGCATCGTGTGTGGAGACATGGTTGCAAGGCTCTGTGCGGTGGTTCTCCGGTGCTTGTTGTTGGTCCAAGGTGATCTTCTTGGGCGCTATGTACACAACGACCGGAGTATCAAAGACGATGGCTTTCTCCGGTCTGTCCGAGTTCCGCTACCTATTCGCCATCTCTTCTTAGGTAATCATGGATGATTAGTGCGTTGACAAGGCTTGCTTGTTTGCAGTTATTGTTCTTTGTGATGTTCGGTGTTGACGAGACGCGGCTAGATGATCGGTTTAGGATAGGCTACTTGTGTTGTGTCCGTAAGAGTCGTATTGGCACTTTGCAACCACGAGGACCATGTTGGCCGTCGGCAGCAACTACAAGGACCGTACGTGCAATTATCTCCTCTCCCTCCCCGTCTCGGCCGCTCCCGCTCGCCGCCACCACCGCCTCGCAGCTCCAAACCCTAGTCCCAATTCCCAAACCCCAGCGTTAATGTCCATGGAGAACCCCAGGCCGCTCCCCCCTGCCATCACCCCTCCCATGGCTCCCCTCCCCGTCCACCCGCCCATCGCCCCCATCCCCATCCCCGTCCCACCCTCCACATCCGCCGCTGCCGACGATGACGAGGCCGACTACGAGGTCTCCGACGACCACCGCGCCGCGCGGGAGCGCCACGAGCGCGCCGTACAGGAGCTCCTGCAGCGCCGACGCGCCTACGCCATGGCCGTGCCCACCAACGACTCCGCCGTGCGCGCGCGCCTCCGCCGTCTCGGCGAGCCCATCACGCTCTTCGGCGAGCGCGAGATGGAGCGCCGTGACCGCCTACGCGCATTCATGGTCCGCCTCGAGGCCGACTCCCAGTTCGACCGCCTCCTCCGCGCGCAGGAGGACGAGCAGGGAGCCCCGGGCGACGACGACGACGACACGGAGCAGATCCAGTACCCCTTCTTCACCGAGGGGACCAACCAACTGCTCCAGGCGCGCGTTGATATCGCTTTGTACTCACTGCCCCGCGCTAAGGCCAGGGTCGACAGGGCCAAGCGCCGCCTTGCTGACCCCGACGAGGACCCCGAGGCAGAGGCCGCCCTTGTTGTCAAGCAGGCTGGGGGCTTTGTGCTTGAGTGCAGCGAGATTGGAGATGACCGCCCGCTCACCGGCTGCTCCTTCTCCCGGGATGCCTCAATGCTCGCTACAAGGCACGTCTTCGAAATAACAGATATCTGAAAATGCATTGTTTGCTTGTGTATGAGACGAATAGTGAGGAATGCTTGCCTAAAGCTGCACACCACATTATTATAATCTTATCTGGCCTCAGTTCTTAATTTCGGTTTGGCTTAACTGATAGCTATTGCGATTGAGCATATATAGTCTAGTGAGTAAGATTTCTTGTATGTTAAATTTTTAATGACTGAAAACAATTTGAATCGCTGCTTATCATAACAGATACCCATGTTTCTTCAAATTTTTGTGCATTTATCCATACACATTTGCTTGAGCACTTCATCAGTGATAACTGCCAACTGCTTTCGTAGCCAGCCAGGTTTAGCTTGCACACGTTTAAAAATTGCAGTTTTATTTCACCATGAAGAGATATGGGATGAATTTGATGCCATTGCAACAAAATGTTGGTATATGATGGTTTCTGAGCTAAATTAATGCCAGTCCTTTTTCTATTAGTATAACTAGAAATTTTAGTGTTCAATATGACAGCACTGTCAAGAAGTCAGGACCAGAGTTTCTTCTTTTCCTGGTAAACAAAGGTTGGTATTCTGCATATCAGTTAGGCCCATTTTAGGTGGACTGCTGTCTTGGCAATGTGTGGAGCATTTATCCTAGCAGCACTGACTGCATCTCCATTACACTCAGATTATAAATATTTAATTGGATTTGACAAGTTGCGAGAGTTCTTGGCTTCTTGCTCATACTCACACCAAATAAGACTGGTAAACGTAAGATGCACAACTGAGTCTATGTTAGTATTTCATTGTTAGCAATGTCATGTGCAATTAGTTGTTCGTCAGCACCTAATGCCCTTTTCTTCCTTTCTAGTAAAAATAATTATTTGTTCCTCTTGGTTCTGCAGTTCCTGGAGTGGGATCATCAAAGTATGGAGCATGCCACAGATAACTAAAATTGCAACCCTGAAAGGTCATACAGAACGTGCAACTGATGTTGCCTTCTCTCCAGTTGATAACTGCTTAGCGACAGCCTCAGCTGATAAAACTGCCAAATTATGGAACAGCGATGGGTCACTCCTAATGTCTTTTGATGGTCACCTGGATCGTCTTGCTCGCGTTGCTTTTCATCCATCTGGAAAGTACCTTGGTACAGCTAGCTTTGACAAGACCTGGAGATTGTGGGACATCAATACTGGAACTGAACTTCTACTCCAAGAGGGACATAGCAGAAGTGTATATGGTGTTAGCTTTCATCCAGATGGTTCTTTAGCTGCATCTTGTGGGCTTGATGCGAATGCTCGAGTTTGGGATCTAAGGTCAGGAAGATTGTACTGTACCCTCATTGGACATGTGAAACCTGTAAGTTAACAACATGGATACTTCTCAAGTGCCTTACTTGCTCTGTGGTCTCATGTATCTGACTATTTGTTGTGTAATATATTTCCTTTTTGTAACTGACATGATTCTATTTTCTCTCTCAGGTCCTAGGAGTCAGCTTCTCCCCTAATGGTCATCTAGTTGCAACTGCAAGTGAAGACAATTTCTGTCGAATATGGGATTTGAGGACCAGACAAATGTTATATTCTATACCGGCACATAAGAGTCTCATCTCGCATGTGAAATTTGAACCCCAGGAGGGTTATTATTTAGCGACATCTTCCTATGACACTAAAGCAGCGGTATGCATCATATGTAATTTTGGGTCAATTTACCCCCCCCCCCCCCCCCTCCCTACTTAGCTCACTCATCTTAAATATTTTTTCCAGCTATGGTCAACTCGGGATTACAAACCAATTAAAACCTTGGCAGGCCATGAGTCAAAGGTTACTAGTCTGGATATTAGTGGAGGTAACCGTTTGCTTATATTAAGCACCTATACTTCTTTGTGTGCAGAATTATTTGTGTGGTGCATTCTTTGAGAATAACTAATTTAGTTATTTCTTTATCTTGTCACACTAAGAAACAAGTTGGATCATTCACATTCAGATTCACATCTTTTCCTGTTCACTTATTTATTTATTTACAGCACAACAATTACATAGCGCACTCTAGATTGTCTTACACTAGTAGGACTTTCTTTTTTCTGAACTAGCAGCCGTTATTTAGTGAAAACTGCTAAACTAAGATTCTAAGATTGACCATCTTTCTTTGAATAGTTAAACTGCAAGATGTACCACCTCATAAATGCATGACACCCCTGTTACCTTTCCTCTTGTTTTCCTTCAATTATTATTATTTAAATGTATTGGCCTTTATACTTTTACTAATTCTAATCATCCATAATATTATGGTCCCTTCATTTGATTATTCATGCTTGCTGGTGCACTGCTCCCTTTGCCTCTGTTGAATGTGTTCCTTTCCACCGCCTCAATTCTTCTATGACATATTTGGTGAAAATATCACCCTTCTGAACTGTTTATTGTTGATACAAAAACATTTTGAACAATATTGATAGGCTCTATAGTTAATAAAGTTATTTTTGTCTACTATACTCTATTTCCCCAAGAGATTGACTTCGTAGTATTGTGTTCACTTGCCAAGCTCCAACCGAAGCATCAAACTAAACATCTAATTAATGGTTTATCTATATGATATGTGCAGATGGACAACAGATTGTGACTGTTTCACATGATAGAACTATAAAGATCTGGTCATGCAGAGGCAGCGCGCGGGATAGTGAGATGGAGTTGGATTAAGGCATTGATTCCACTTGCTGGAAACAGGTTGTGCTAGTCTTGTCCTTTTGCTGGTCTGTTGTTCCAAGCTCTTTACATTCGATGATGCTATTTTATTGCGTCTATAACCCCTTAACCCTTATGCACATTCTTGACAAATGTACCTCATATTTCTTAACATTTTGGACTTGATAGTTCTTTAAAAACAAATGGGCTTTCTGGTAAAAACATGAAGTTCTTCAGTTTGGAAGAAGTATGGCGCATCCATGTAATTTTCATACTTGTAAAATGTACTATTTTCATATGTACGCTTGCTGCAAGTAGAAACCGGAGTGCAGTTGCAACTTGCAAGGTACTACTTGAAAAGTAATCCAAAATAAGTCTGTTTTTTTACCCCCTTTATTTAAAATTCAACAACGTCATCCATACAAATAATGTCTGGGGTATCTTGGAGCTTCGGCTATTTGTTTCGAGGGCCAAAAGAAGTGCACTTGATTTGAAGGTGATCTTGAGTGTGGGTCGACTTCTGGACTCTCTTGGTCATTCTTCCTATTGGACCTTCGAGTACAGCGATAGATGCAAGGTCGGGGAGTCGCAGGCCGACGTGGCACAATCTTTCTGGTCTCACCTTGCGTGTTTTCAGTTATGGCAATCGATATACTTTGGGGAGTAATGCTAACTTACGTGGGAAGCGGCGATTCGGGGCTCAAGCTCAGCTGCACCTGAAATCTCTGCCATTGGTAGTTGCGTGGAGATGGTAAAAAGTGGCCCTGACTCAGCAGATGTGGTTCGTGGAAAAAGCAGGATACGGCCACTATACAGCGATGAACAGTGCAATGTGTGGGCCATTTTCGTAGGCTAGTTGGATGTGTCCGTGATGGTACTGCTCTGAGCGTAGGAACAGAACGTCAGGAAAACCTGTTCGAGGAGCATGTCGTCGTTAGGGGGGAGTGACTAGTATAGAAAATGTCCCTCCGGTGCAAAAATAGAAAAATCAAAGCTGGGCCATTGGATTGAAGGTGGATGGCACAGATTTCACTAGAGGGATCTCAGCCCACTTAAATGTACATTTCAGGAAAACCCCCTGGTGAAGTTAGATATGACACACAACTTTTACAGTAACCACTTCAACTATTTCTTTCCATTCGTTACGTCCTTCAGGATTTCAATTCTGCACAGCAATAATGCCTAATCTCAAAAAATCCACGCATGTTTAAATACACTATTGGGCACCAATAATTATGCAAGAAAGTTGGGCAAAGAAGTATGTCCATACTTATCACAAAATTTGAGTACATAACATCAACGACAACAAATCCTTATCACAAATAGTACATGACAAAATTAAGCCAGCCCCTTCAATCAAAACTAAACATCTGGAACACCCCTACCAGAACAAAACACAAGAGACATACATAAATATCAATTGATACATAAGATAGGAGGATCATTTTTGGTACAAGAACGGGTCATGTTGGTGGTCGTGTCGAAGAAGAGCTCGTAGAGCTTGTGATCCTTGACGCGGACGCCGAACACAAACACCGTGCCGTCGACGCCGACGCCGACGAGCGGCAGGGGCACCTAGCCGGCCAAGTCGAGAGCAGACCAGGATTGCATCTTGAGGTCGAATGCATACACGGTGCTGTCCACTAGCAGTCGTGGGGTGAACTCACCGCCGAAGGAGTAGGCCGTGCTGCCGACCGACGAGGGTGATGGCGTAGGAGCTTCTTGCTCCCGGCCTAGCTCCCCTTTGTTCCAGCTGTGTGATCAAATAAGCGAATGGAGTTGAGCAAATGGGGAGATTAACTGAAGCAAAAGTACATTCTGCAAAAGGAACTCATTTTTATGCATGTCTTGAATAATCGTCCTTGTCAACAGACGTAAATCCTCAAAGAGTTGGTACCACAAACTAGTAACAACTCAAAATATTGTGAAATCAATCTGCAAATGACCTTGCAGCAAGCATAAATGGAAGAAAAAATATCCAAAACCGACCTTATGAAGCCATATTACAAAGAACTTCCTAAGGCTCTGCTTGGTTGCAGGGCCCTGCAGGATTTGGGTGATCACCTACAACCTGCAGGCTGCAGGGATTAGTTCATCTATGGGACCAAATCCTTGTCAGTTTTAAACCATTCAGTTAATCCTTGCTAGAGAGGGATTTAATCTCCACGTATAAAATCTCACATATGATATATATATATGTACTCAATCTATGTACAGAAGCACAATCAACTAAAAAATTCCAAATTCAGAACTATCAAATATAGTTGTTCGTCATTCAAAAAAAAATCCAAATCAAATACCGCGGCATGAACTTCTTATTAGTCAAATTACAGAAAAAAAAACCGCAGCCATCATTGTAGTACAACTTATATTATTCACCTTGGTCGAGCTTCTGCCGTGCCGAACAAACGGCTCTCTCATCTCGTCAATGTCGCGTACATCATGGATAGATCAATTATCTGAAACCCTCTGGCCAAGAAATAGGAGAATTAGGAAACACGGCCATGTACATGCAAGAGGCAACAATGCCAAATCACCCTGTTATTTAGGTTTCAGAACAGAAAAGCAAGACCAAAAGTTTAGGTTTACAAAATATACAACTTGACATTTCTCCCAAACATTTAGTTCTGACTGTAGTACAACCAGTATATTTGATGCCTATAGAGCAGCTAGTATCGACAAAGCACATAATGCATAAGAAACAACAGAAGACCGCATATTGGCAAATGATTTTTACTGTTCTTTTAAGAGAAAATTAAAGGACTATGGATTGACTTCTTGCTAGATTGTATTTATTCTTAATGTACAGTGTGCAGACTCACATTTCACTGCGACCAAAAGAGAACACAAAATAGAATTCGGATATCCCCATCTATGAATGAGATTTGTTAACAAAATGGAGTGACTGAAAACTGATTAACTAGTACACATGCAGCATTACTTATCAGGAAACCTATAACCCCAAGCACTAGTTATCCCATCTCAGGACAATGCTATTATGATATACATTCAGCTTAATTTTGTCTGTAGAACAAAAATGGAGTGACCAAATAAGAAAGGTGTTCAACACACAACATTTCTGTCCAGAATATAGATCTTGAGACTAAGTTTACATATTTCTGTTCAGAACATCGATACGGTATGATTAATTGTTTCTGGGCCTATAAGTTTCATCTCTTCTTTTTTCGACAAAGGGAATATATTAATATCGCGAAGATACCAATTACACCCGGCCTCTGTACCAGCAAGATGTCCAAACACATCAAGGATACACACAGCCAAAAAAGAAAATAAAAAGAGCAGAAAAAAAAGACCCCGCCACGGTGATCAATCACTAGCAACAGTAGCACTCTAACCACCACCGAAGACAACACCCGTATTACAAAAGAGGTTCTCCAAAAGCAACGCCTCCAAGAAGGAAACAATGCACAAGCGTTGTCGTTGCCCGATCGAAGATCTTGAGTTTTCACCCTGGAGAAAGTCCGAAAACACCCAAAAAACAATGCCTTCAACAAGGCCATTGCCAGGTACAACCAATAAAGGCCAAACCTTGGGTTTTCACCCTGGGAATCGAGACTCGGTACTCGAGGAGTACCACCAAAATTGCAGTCCTCCGGTGCTGCCGCCTCCGCTTGCCGAGGCCGCTGTTGCAAGTCATCAAACACCTAGCACGCAGTCTTCATCGCATCCAATACCCCTTTCCGTCAACGCTTCAAGATCTCCAATTGCAGCCGCCATGACTTCCTCCGCCTCTATCGATGCCTTGGGAATCTTGACTTAGACATGTCCCATGACTCCGATAAGAAAGCAAAGTTTCGTGTCGCGCCCTCTTGAAGCCGTGTTGGCTAATAACGTGAGCGCGCGCGACCGGAGCCTTTCCGATCAAGATATCCAGGGGCGACATACGCCAATCCGTATAGATCTCTGATGGAAAAGACCGGAGAAATCTTGTCGCCTCAGCCTGCAGCACTCCCGGCGGCGGCACCACACCCGAGACCAGTTTGTACGTCGATCGGGAGGCACCAAACCACGGAAGAGGATCACCAACGGCACACCCATGCCCGGTGTCAGCACGGGGGCGTGGTGCGCCGGCAGGCTAGCCGGCCACTGATCTTCTCCACGCTCTTGTGCTCAACCCAGGCACATCGTGCATGTGCATGTGCATGCCCCTGGTAGTGCAGCCACATACATCCAGCCCAGCAATGGCACATGCGTTGGTTGCTTGGCATGCACGAGGCGTGGACTTGAAAGATCTTGCCAAACGCATCTTGCTTGACGCAGCCGATCCGCGGAGACGACTGCAGATCCAAAGGCCGGCGGCCTGCCAGATCGGGAGGCTACTGGCGGCCAGATCGCGAAGCCGCCGACGTAGGACGGCCGCAGCCAGATCGGGAGGCCGGGGATGCAGAACGGCGACGGCCAGATCGGAAGAAATCTTGGTTGGATTGAGTTGAAGACCACCAGACTAGAGAAAGAAAAAAAGATGAACGGACATGCCCCGCCGCCGCCGTCCGCCGTGGGACGGCCTCCTCCGGCGGCGGCGTGGTGAACGGGGAGCTGGGGAAGGGCCTTCTAAGGTCCCGGCGGCGGCGCCTCCGGAGTCGCCCTAAGCGACCCGGGAGGCAGTTACCCTTTCAGCCTTTCTTGAACAGGTTCATAAGTTTCATCTCTTCTATCACTAATTTGCACACAAATCGTTCGGGTCACTACCATTTCGTCATTAGTCATCCAAAATGTCAAATGTAAGTTGTGGCCACTCCATCATATCAAAGTATCAAACTCAGCCATTTTCCCTACTTCTATCATCCACCAACAGACCTAACAAATTTACAGCAATATGGCATGTATGTGAAGTTCATCTCAGACCATCTCAGAATATATGCTTAGTTCGGTGCTATTCCCCTGCTAATATTTTTACAAGTGTTGATGCCAAAACACTGCAACCCTGTAGTTCAAGCTCAGAGTTAAAACGTTTGATAAATTAAACCACACAATTGTTTACAACTACTAAGACAGGGATCTGACAGCTAGTTCCCCCCTTGTTCGTCATACCTTTGTTGATTTCAGAGAGGAGAGATCGGATCCTAGAACAGGGATCTGACCGCCATGTGAGCTCATTTGTATTCACAATTAAGACCAATAATTCAATCTTCCCACCGGACCATGAACCCTAGAAATTATCCAAGAACCAGACCAAGAACCCTAGAAATTAAGAGGATGACTGGGGAGGGGGGGGGGGGGGGGGGGTGAAGAAGAGGAGGAGGAGCGGGGTCTTACCAGTCCAACGAAGGGGTCGTCGCAGTCGCCACCCATGGTCACCGCCGAGTTCACGCCGCTGTGACGCCGGAGCTGGAGCGCCGCCGCCGTCGGGGAGCAGTTGGGAGATGAAATAGGGGTGTGGCTCTCGTTTGATGGCACAGAATGTCGGAAGCAAATTCAACAGAGACGAAGGTCCTTTTTGCACAGAAGCGCGTATTTGTGTGTACACATCCTCCAGCAGAATCTGTGCCATCCATGCTCAATCCAATGGTCCAGCTTCGATTTTTCTATTTTTGCACCGAAGGGACATTTTCTATACTAGCCGCTCCCTCGTTAGGGCTTGTACAATGCAAGATGCTTAGGGAGGTGATTAGAGAAATAAACCAGGTTTTTTTAAGCACCGGTGCTTATTTGTACAGAGTAGACGCTTAATTAGGCGTCTCTCCTATAGAAATAGGCATTGGTGTTTCAGAAAAATTCGATTTATTTTTCTAAGCATCTCCCTAAGCACCTAGCATTGTACAAGGCCTTACAGGACGTCGAGCGAGAAGAGTAAATTGCAAAAAACCACCACATTTGGGGACACTAAATCAAAAAACCACCACCTTTCGTTTTTTTTGCAAAAAACCGCCACTTTTGTACTGACAGTTTGCCAAAAACGCTGATCGGGCGATCAACGCGGTTTGAGGGCAAACCTGACGCACGGGGCCCGCTGTCAGGTGCCACGTGGCCCGCGTCTACACGGCACCCGTCAGTTGCCGTTAGACGGCGCAAGACAAACTAGTCGAACCCAACCGGGTCGGCCATTCCCCACTCCTTGCGTCGCCCCGTATCTCTCCACCGCTCCCGCCCCGCCGTCGCCCCCGCCCTCGCCACTGCCGCCCCCGCCGGCGACCGCAACAGCCATGGTTTCCTGGAACGACGGCGAAGAGACGAGTGACGAGTCTATTTCTCTCTTCTCGTACGAATCGGAACCCTACGTGAGTTTTCATCTTTCTCAGTTAAGGTTAGGGTTTCTCCCCAAATTCAAGTTGGATTTCACCGATTTGATTTTCACTCTCTTCTCTGGTTGAACTAATGTAGATACCACCGACCATTGTGGACCCAGAATGGTGCGGCATTGTTTCTGGAGGCCCGATCTGCAGTCATAAGGCGCCGGTGGAGAGGGGAGTTGCATTTCAAAGCATCCACACCGGCCGTAGGTTTTTAGGGTGTGCCGAGGAGGTTAGTAAATGTCATCTTCTTGCATGATTGTTAGGGGTCAGAGTTGAAGGAGTACTGTAGGAGTACTCGTATTGTAGTGATTCTGCAGACAACTCTGTTTCCTGTACTGCTTACTATTAGGAATGGTTAACTGAAGAATTAGGATTGTTAACTGAAGCAGTACATGTTACAAATGGTTTATTTTTTGAATGGTCAAATTTATAATTATGTTGATGAGTGGATGTCTGAATATATATGACCTGATTGCTAGCTGTTTGTCTGAAGTAGTACATGCACAATTAAGTTGTTAGTTAACTATATTAACTGATTAAATTCTGATTAATTGTTTATAATTCTTGCTGTATTATTTGTTTGATTAATCAGGGAGGGTGCAATTGTGGTCATATTGAGTGGGTTGACCCAGAATGGCCAGAACCACTTAAGAATGCTCTGCGCAAGCTTTGGGATATGTATGAGCAGAGCCTAGAGCAGATCAAAGCTAAAGAAGAGGTGATTGCCCAGCTAACAGAAGAGAAGCGTCTGATGCAGGAAAAACAGCATATTAATTAGGAATGTGATGCTGATCAGGTTGCAGCTGATGCTAATGAAAAGAAGGCTGATATTGAGAAGGAGAATATGGCACTGAAGGGAGAGATAGAGTTGCTGAAGAAGATCCAGGCTACTCAGGCTGAACTCATTAGCAATTGGAGGAAAGATGCAGTTGTTGATGAGGTCAATCAGCAGAAGAAAAGGCTGGAGTATGCCATATCTGAACTTTTCAAGGATGGAGAGGCCAACAAGTCTAAGCTGAAGAGAATCAAGGCTATATGTGATGAGTGATTGTAATAATTACTTATTATGTATGGTGCTTATTTCTGAACTATGTATACTTGGAATATTTGGTATTTGGTGCCACTTGTTTGGAATATTTGGTATTTGGTGCTTATTTCTGAATTAGTTATTATGTTTGGAACCTGAGAACTATGATGCTGCTTGTTGTAATGGAATCTTTGGTATTTGGTGCCACTTGTTAATTTTGAATCTGAATTATGATGTTAGTTGTTTAAATTCAAAGTTGACAATATGTTCCAGTACTGTTGATGAAAGGAATTGTACTCAAATGTGTTACCCCTACCTCTCGACAACCGTCGACGGTGGCTTCAATGAAGGGTTACCCCTACCTCTCGACAACCGTCGACGGTGGCATCAATGTAGGGTTACCCCTACCTCTCAACAACCGTCGACGGTGGCATCAATGTAGGGTTACCCCTACCTCTCGACAACCGTCGACGGTGGCATCAATGTAGGGTTACCCCTACCTCTCGACAACCGTCGACGGTGGCATCAATGTAGGGTTACCCCTACCTCTCGACAACCGTCGACGGTGGCATCAATGTAGGGTTACCCCTACCTCTCGACAACCGTCGACGGTGGCAACAATATAAGGATTTCAGCAACAATATGATCATTTCAACATCATTTCAGCAACAATATAAGGATTTTAGCAACACCATTATCATTTCAGCATGATCATTTGAGCACCAAAATAAGAATTTGAGCAACAACATAAGAATTTTAACAACATAATAAATAACAGTTTGAACATTGATCATTCATTCATCAGCACCAACCATTCATAATGTTCAGCAACAACATGATAAGAGGTTCACCATCACCATGCACTCATCATGTTCATGAGCAACAAAATAAGAGGTTCTCCATCATCACGCACTCATCATGTTCATGAGCAACAAAATAAGAGGTTCACCAACATGCCCAACACTGGTTAGTGGTTACCACTTGCTGTAAAGTAGTCCGTCCACTTGGAGGTCTTCTTACTGATTCTTTTGCTTGGACCAGTTGAAGAACCAGCCCCACTTGATGCATAAGTAGGCCTTGGAGGAGCAAATGAAGACCTACCAGTACTTGCATTCCCAGCAGGCCTACCATTCCTTACATTCCCAGCAGGCTTACCAGTCCTTGCATTCCCAGAAGTACTACCAGTCCTTGCATTCCTTGTTGTGGTTGTTGGTGCAGCCCTTGCTGTAGGAGGTGGTGCAGTCCTTGTTGTGGGTGTTGGTGCTGCCCTTGTTGTAGGAGGTGTTGCAGTCCTTGTTGTGGGTGCAGAAGATGGTGCAGCCCTTGGTGCAGAAGATGGTGCAGCCCTTGCTGTAGGAGGTGGTGCAGTCGGTGCAGCCCTTGGTGCAGAAGATGGAGCAGCCCTATTTTCCTGTAACAAGAAAAAATGGCAGATCAGAGCACTAATGCATCAATTTGTAAATCAATCTAGGGTCACATAAAGCAAACATCCACTGTACCTTGTGTTTGTTCTTCCTAGCAGCAAGTGTTGGCTTCAAAGGCTGCAAACAGTTTGTGTACCTATGGCCCTGCTTGGTGCAGTTACTGCATGTAATTGTCCCCATCCTTGATGTGTCCTTAGGTTTAGGCACCTCAAACTTTCCCTTCCTCCTCTGTGTTTGTTTCCTACCCTTTTTCTTATGGAAAACAGGGGGGTCAATGTCTCTTGTAGCAGTTTTTGTCCATAGATCAGGTCCAGGAACAGGGTAGATCATGGGCTTGTATGCTTCCAAATACATCTGCTTCTTAAAGAATTGATGGACAAAATCTTCTGGATGTTGTTTGGATTTATAAATGGCAGAGACAGCATGATTGCAAGGTATGCCTGTCATGTCCCATTTTCCACAGCCACATGTCCAAAGTTTCAAGTTGACTGCATATGATTTCTCCCCACTGTTGACTTGATACAAATCTGGGCCTGCCATCATAGCTTTGCAGTTCCTAGCCCATTCCTTGGGCTCTTCTAGTTTTTCTGAATATGTAGGGGTAATTGCCCATCTAGCAATCTTTCCCCCAATTCTTTTGTCATTAAACTTGACCATCAGTTTAGACCTAACTCCTTCAACCATTGTTTTAATGAGTTTTCCCCTAATATCCAAAATCATCCTGTTGAATACCTCACTAATGTTATTAACTACTAGGTCAGTTTTACAATTGGTGTCCATAGCATACCTAGCCCATGTTTCAACAGGAATTCCCTTTAGCCATGCCCAATCATCCTCACTTTCCTTCCTCATTTCTTCCATTGCAAGATCAAAACCATCCTTAGTGTAGGAATATGAAGCTGCATCCATATATTTCTTAAGTTCATCTCCTCTAAAACCAGCACTTTGGAAATTTGCATAAATGTGCCTTAGACAATATCTTTGTGGGCAGTTGGGAAAAATTTGGCTTATGGCATTAAGAAGACCCTGGGCAGTTGGGAAACAAATAATACCCTAAGTTAAATTGCTAACTAGGCTGTCAAACCAAGTTAAACAAGCAAATAATACCCTAAATAGTAGAATTGGGAAGCAAATATTCAGAGAAGAATCAATGATTTATAGTACAAGCAAATGGAGCAACTCACCTTCTGCCTGTCTGAGATTATTGTATAGTACCCAAACTGTCCACATTCTCCACCAATAGCAATCTTTAGTTGAGTTAAAAACCATGACCAACTTGGGGTGTCCTCCTTCTCAACCACCCCAAAGGCCAATGGAAATATGTTATTGTTTCCACCTCTGCCTGTTGCAGCTAGGGTTTGCTGTCCTGTATTCAACTTCACAAAACATCCATCCAGACCTGAAATGAAGAAGATTTCATATAGTGTAGTGGAACAGGCAGAGATGTTACAAGACACATGTTGCAGCTAGGATTTAAGACAATGTTGCAGCTAGGATTTAAGACAATGTTACAAGAACATACCAATGAAAGGTCTACATCCTTTCAAAAATCCTTCAATTTGTGCTCCAAGACACATGAAAAGTCTATGAAATCTTGGATTGGGACTAGGGTGCTCTTTCACAACTCTTGTGGTCACAATGCATCTGCTGCCAGGGTTTGTGTCCATCACAGTTTGTAGATAGTCTCTGATCCTTGTGTATTGTGCTTCTTGATCACCTTGTACAACTGAAAGAGCTTTCTGCCTTGCCCTATAGGCCTTGTTCTTTCCAACCTCCACACCATATTTCTCCTTTGTCTTCTCTATGACAGTTTCAACTCCTGCTCTAGGATCTGTCCTCATGCTATCCTCAATTGCTTTTGCCACAAACCTTGTTGGTACCTTGCAGTTCTCACCACATGGAGCACATGTGTGCTCTAGTAGCAATTTCCTAATACAGAATGTCTTTTCATTACCAATTACAGATGCAACCATGTGAAAGGGGCATCCTTTCTCAACACAATCAACTATAATCCTGTCTTTGTTGTTTCTGCGGTAATGAAAGTTCCTCCTTTGAGTGACATGCAAGTTCACCAAAGCTCTTCTGAACTGATACACATCTAGAAAACACAAGTGCCAGCATATTTGCTCCTGTGGGTTTAACCTGCTCTCATCATACCATTGCCTGACCGTCCTCTTCTTTGTCCTGGACTTTTGTGACGCCCCGAGACCGATGCTCCAGATTCCTTCCATTTATTTTCCGTCGTTGCCATGTGATTCGTTTGCTTGTTGCACCTTGCCATGTCATCATGTGCATTTCATCCGCATGTTTTCACAAAACTTGCATCCGTTCGTAGTTGCCGGCTCCTTCCCGTTCCTTCCGTTGTCCGTTTCGAAACCCGACACACTCGCACACGCCCGCGGCACCTCCGAAATATTATTTTATAAGTGGGATAAAAATGTTCTCGGAATGGGGTGAAAGTTGGCGTGCGGTCTTGTTATGTTGTAGGTAGACCGCGTGCCAAATTTCGTCGCATTCGGAGTCCGTTTGATAGCCCAACCGTTAAACTATAGTGGCACTATAGCCGGATAAACGTCGGACGTTTTCGGTATCCAAAAACTGTTGCCGGGCCTCTTTCTCTTCTCTCCTGCAGCCCTTGGCCTTTCTAGCATAGCCCTCAACCAGCCCACTAGCCCAGCCTACCCCCTCTTGCCACCGGAGTCGTCCGATCGCGATCCGATGGCCCGGAAACCCCCCTAAAACCCCTCTAACCCTAGCCCCTGCTATATAAGGAAGGCCTCCTCCTTCCAAAACTAGCCTAATCCTAACCCTAGCCTTCCACCTCCCTCCTCAGAATCCGCGCCGCTCCAGCCGCCCTCCGCCACTTGGCGTCGTCGCCGCCGCGCCCTCGGCCAATCCAAGCCAGCCACGTCGTCCCCAGCACCCCTCCTCAGCCGCGCGGCCCGCCGAGCCCACGGGGAGCCCGCCCTGGGCCGAACCGGGCCCGAGCCAGCCGCCCGCTCCTCTGCACCGCGCGCCGCCGTCCGCTCCCTGCCATCGCGCCTCGCCGCACCGCCGCCGAGCCACCACCGCGCCTCGCCGCCGCCTCCCCGTGCCCGCGCCGGACCGCGCCGCCTCGTAGCGTCGCCGCCGTCCGAGCCCGCGCCTCTGCGCCGTCCGGCTCCGCCGCGCCCCGCAGCTCGCCGCCGGCCCCGTCTCCGGCCAGATCCGGGCGGGGGACGGCCGGATCCGCCTCGCCCCGCCTCCCCGGCCTCCCTGCTCGCCGCCTCGCCGGAGCCGCGCCAAGCCGCCGGGACCCCGTCGTCCCTCGTCCACCCCGTCCCGCGATCCAAACGCCGACTCGCTCCGCCTCGTCCCGGTACCGCATCGTCCGTCTGGACCGTGCCGTGCCGCGAACCAAACGGGATCTCCTCGTTCGCCGCACCGCGCCGTCCCGTTTCCCGTCATCCAGTTGGCCCACGGGCCCAGGGTGAGCGCCAGCCCACTATTCCTCGCCCGTGCGCTGTTTAGTTATCTTACGCTCAGTCCAAACTGGGTTATTTTCGACTGTCCCAGATTTTTGAACATCATGCATGCATGTTTGGGTGGCTGTAACTTTGTGCATGTTGATCCTATGTAAATGATCTTTATATGTAAATTGATCTACTCTTTGTGCTCTACATGATGGTTGCTGTTGCATTCATGTTAGGATTCATCTTCATGTGTTAATCTCTGTTGCAAAAGTGCATCCTGATGTTACTGCAAAAACTGTTAATACTTGTCATTTTGTCATTTTTGTGTGATTTAATGCAAATGTCATATGAGCATCTTGTCAACATGACTTTGGAGCATTTTCATGTGTTCTTGCTGGTAGTATTTATTTCATGCCATGATATGCCCTGATGTGAGTGCCATGAGCTCGTACACATGCCTAGTTAATGTTGCTGTTCTGAGTAAAGCTGTCTGTGATAAAACTTGCCAACTTTGCTTGATGGTTGCCGCTATTCTATAGCTCATATGCATATGATTCCTTCATGTGATTTGGTCTATGCAATGTGTACTTAGATGCCATGCCTTTGGTTGCCATGTAAAGTTCCTGTAGCATGTCTCTTTCTTGCTCTCAAGTTGCCATCATGTTAACTCTGCTCATGTATATGCCCTGTTTAGCAGAACATTGCATTTTGCATGGATCATATCGACTTAACCTTGATGCGTATGAACCTGAACCTTTAAGATAAATTGGAGTATATCATGTCTATTTCAAGTGCATATCAAATTTGTGCCCATCATGTGCCTGTAGCTTGCTGTTTTGGTGTTTGCAAAATGCTATGTTACTGTTTTGGGCAGATTGTTATTAAAACTTGTGTTGCTTGTAATTGTTGAACCGTTGCCCCGTTTTGATCATGTCCTATATGAAACTTGCTTAGAATTGTGTGTAGCTTCATATTGTCATGTTGCATCCTTGATTTGAGAGTGTGTTGTTGATGTTTCCATGCATTTTGTACCATATGCCATGTTAAACTTGTTTAGCTCATATCTTCTAGGCCGTAGCTCCGAATTAAATGTTCTACATATGTAACTTGACTAGAAAAACATGTAGATCATCATGGTGCATCTTAACTTGCTGTTTAACAACTTTAACATTGTGTTTAATCCATATCAGTATCGATTTCGAAATTTGCATATGGAGAGATACCGGAATTGTTGTTTGTGTTTCCAGCCTCATTTAAACTTGCCTAGTTGTATGGATTGCTTATGCTTCATCTCTTGCCATGTTTAACAACATTTAATCTTGTCATGCATCATATTTGCTTGTGCATCATGCCATGTTTATGCTTGCGTGTTTACCATGTTGTTTGCTTCTTTTCGGTTGTGCTTCTTCTCGATAGTCCCGGTTTCGTTGCGGTTGTGAGGATTCATTCGACTACGTTGGTTCGCCTTCTTCATGGACTCGATCTTCTTCCGAGCGGGATTTCAGGCAAGATGATCATGACCTTGGATATCTCTACTATCTTTGCTTGCTAGTTGTCTCGATGCTATCGCTATGTCGCGCTTCCTACCACATACATGTCAGCCTCTCATATGCCATGATACAGCCTCTAACCACCCTACCCAGCAAACCGTTGTTTGGCTATGTTACCGCTTTGCTCAGCCCCTCTTATAGTGTTGCTAGTTGCAGGTGCAGTGCAGGTTGTTCCATGTTGGGACATGGATATTATGGGATATCACAATATCTCTTATTAAATTAATGCATCTATATACTTGGTAATGGGTGGAAGGCTCGGCCTTTTGCCTAGTGTTTTGTTCCACTCATGCCGCCTTAGTTTCCGTAATACCGGTGTTATGATCCTTGATTAGCGTTCCTAACATGCTCAGGGGAATGGGACCCTCTTGACAGTTCGCTTTGAATAAAACTCTTCCAGCAAGGCCCAACTTTGGTTTTACCATTTGCCTAATAACAACTAAAAACTTGCATAGGGAGTAATTAACCCGAGGATTCTTAATCAACAACCCAGGCCAGTGCTCCTCATGAGTGTTGGTCCAAACTAGGGCGATGTCCGGCGCCCCCTGGGCAACCAGGGTCTCAGCTAACCCGACGTCTGGCTCATCCGGTGTGCCCTGAGAACGAGATACGTGCGGCTCCTATCGGGATTGTCGGCACCCCGGGAGGTCTTGCTGGTTTTGTTTTACCATTGTCGAAATGTCTTGTGCACCGGAATTCCGAGGATACTTCGGGCTATCTCAAGGTTGAGGTATTTCCATCGCAGCTTGTGTTGGTCTATGATGGACCAGGTTGGAACACCCCTGCGGGGTTAAATCTTACGCGAAGCCGTGCCCGCGGTTATGTGGCGACTTGGATATTTATAACCTCCGGTTGTAGAGAACTTGGCACTAATCCTAATTAAAATACACCCACCGCGTGCGTAACCGTGACCGTCTCTTTTCGAGGAAGTTCGAGAAGAGAACACGGTGGGGTTATGTTTGACTCGTAAGTAGGTGTTCAGGATCACTTCTTGATCATTATTAGTTTGCGACCGTTATGCGTAGTTACTCTTCTTATTCTTGTACTCGTAAGTTAGCCACCATACAATGCTTAGTGCTTGCTGCAACCTCACCACCTTACCCTTCCATACCCATTAAGCTTTGATAGTCTTGCTACCCATGGTTATGGGATTGCTGAGTCCTCGTGGCTCACAGATTACTACAACAACAGCTGCAGGTACAGGTAATGCGATGATCTGATGCGAGAGCGATGCGCGTTTGCTTTTGGAGTTCTTCTTCTGCTTCTTCCTCTTCGTCGATCTTGGGATAGGTTCCTGGTCGGCAGCCTGGGCTAGCAGGGTGGATGTCGTTCTTCTTTTCGTTTGATTTCATCCGTAGTCGGATGCTGCCCTTCTGTATGATGTTTGTTATGTATTGATGTATTCATGTGATGATTGTATGTATTTGTTTGTATCCCCATCTATTATGTATGTGGTACGATGTAATGATATCCACCTTGCAAGCGTCTCCAATATGCGTTTCTACTCTTGGTGGGGCCTCCGAGTTCCTCGAGAATAGGATCGCATATTGGGCGTGACAACTTTCTACCACTTGAGGGACAATAGACCTGCACTTCTGCATCTGAATCATCTGGATGTGGCTCATCTATATCTTCATCACTTGAGGGGATATACTCAGCCTCAAGTGCAGATTGAGAACTGCAATGAGATCTACTTGTGGGGCCCCTCCTCACTGGCAATTTTTGCAAAGGTTCGGGTGGAACAAGTTCCTCCTCCACCTCAGACTGACAGAACAAGTCCTCTGGCTCTGAATCACCTTCAAATTCTCTTTTCCTCTTCAAATATTTTATTTTCTGGTGGAGATCAGCATCCTCATCCTCTTCCTCTCTAGCTACATCCTTCCCCATGTCATAATCAACATCTGAACTCTCATCATCATATTTAGAGCTGTCAGCATTTGTAACTTCTTTCTCCACAAACAGTTCCTCCTCCTCCATGTGAACTTCTTGCACAACTGGCATGTCATCAGCAAACTCTTTGAGAAATTCATCTAGCTCATTGACACCTGCAATGTCCTTCCCCTTTCTCACATTGCAGCTCTCCTGCATGAAAAGGTAATCTCTAATAGAATCTTGTGTATAAACACTTACAATAGGAACAGAGCACTCTGCTCTTTCACTGGACCGACTTGGATAGAGCACACCTGCATCATCTATATCATATACTTTAGGTGAACCAATCTCTGAAATAGGTATCTGCTTCTCAACTTCATCTCCATTGTTGATGTGCAACTGTGGCCTCACTGATGTTCTTCCTTTCATAACTGTGATAGTGATACACCTTTTCTCCTCATATAATCCCAGCATTTCTTCTACATCTTCAGTACATTTAATCAACTGCAGCCCTTCCATTCCTACACCATCTTCCTTCACATAGTACATGGAGTCCTTCTCATCATACCCCTCTGTCCCAATAAGAGCTAAAAGATTGATGTAGGTAATATCTGACTGACATAAGGTCCTTTCCAAATTGTCACAGCCATGGAAATGAAACCTAACATCCCATATGTCATCATCCAGACTGCAAACACAAAACAGAGCACATCATATTCAGTTAACAATATATTCAGCTCATTATAAATTCAGTTAACAGCACACTATATCAACACCAAATAAGTTAACTAACAATTCAATCTACTCTAAATTCAGTTAATATCATTTTCACATAAATGCAGTTAACAGTACACTGAATCAACACCAAATCAGTTAACAAAACATTCAGTAAACTGAAATTCAGTTAACACCGTGGCATGAAAAATTATATTTCTCTCCAATTTAAGTTTTCAATATGGCAGAATCAATAAATTTAGTTCAGTTAACTGAAATCTAGTGAACCAAATTACAGTAATCATCCTCAACACAAAATTTGTACTGCTTGTTATACCATAGTGGAAAACCAATATTTCTAAACCCTAGTTCCTAAACTGCAGAAACATAGTTCCTAGACAACACAAATTTACAAACCATAGTTCCTAAATAACACAAACATTGTGGAAACCCTAATTTCTAACACATAATGCAAATAAATGTACAAATAGCGACATAGAACTCACTCTACGCCGCCGAGACCGGAAGTGAAGTTGTGGCTGTCATGCGGATTCGCCTTCCAGACCTGCGCCAACCTTGCCGCCGCTGACATCTCGATGTCGTAGCTACTGGATCTGCCGGGTTCCTGGGGGCGCTCATCTCCACCGTCGCACGCGGCCGCACCAGGGACGAGCGTGCGCGCACACTGAACGTGAGAGAAAGATTTGTCCCTGCCGTCGAGGGAAAAGGGGTTCCCGCGGTCGTCCCTGCCATCTCCAGCAGAGCCGCCTCCGCCGCCGTCGGCGGCCATGGGTGAAGACGACGAGGGCGAGCGGGAAGGAGGAGGCGGCGCGGTGGGATTTGCGGGGAGTGGGGGGAATGGTCGACCGGGTTCGACCCGTTAGGGTTTTGTCTTGCGCCGTCTAACGGCAACTGACGGGCGTCGTGTAGACGCGGGCCACGTGGCACCTGACAGCAGGCCCCGTGCGTCAGGTTTGCCCTCAAACCGCGCTGATCGCCCTATCAGCGTTTTTGGCAAACTGTCAGTACAAAAGTGGCGGTTTTTTGCAAAAAAAAAAAATGAAAGGTGGTGGTTTTTTGATTTAGTGTCCCCAAATGTGGTGGTTTTTTGCAATTTACTCTAGCGAGAACTGAGCCATCCGGTGTGTCAACGATATTGTACGTGCTAGGCTAAAAAAACCCGATATTGTACGTGCTAGGCTAAAAAAACCCGATATTGTACGTGCTCGTGTGGGGTGGGTCCGCAGTAGATGATTCTGGGCGAGCGTGTCTCATGTAACCCTTCCGCCATAGCCCATAGCTCGCAGGTTAGCGACTATGCGCCGGCGGCTGCTTCTTAATATGGCAATTTCCGTTAGAGGTTCGGCGACTGCTTCTTCCTGTGCCAATTCGATGGAGGTGAACTGCTGCGTGCCCATAATTGATTAGGGGAAACAAAATTAGTCCGAGAAAATCAGAGTAAATAGCAAAAAACTACCACATTACGGGCTAGGGTACAAAAAACTACCACTTTTCTTAATTTTTCAAAATGCTACCACTATTTTGGTTGGCTGTTCCAAAAAACGCAAGTGACTGAATGGTTAATTTTTAATAATGATTATGACATGGAGGGCCCACCCGTCAGGTCTGACGTGGCATAAAAGTCAACACCGTTAACTTTGACAGTTAGGTTGACCGTTATGACAGGTGGAGCAAAAAAATAATGAGCAATCAGGTCCCTATAATTTTTTTTAAAAAGCAATTGGATCCCTGTAACTTTTTTAAAAAAGCAATCGGATCCCTGTAACTTTTGAAAAAAAAAGCAATCGGGTCCCTGTTACTTTTCCTAAAAAGCAATCAAGTCCTTGATTCTTTTTCTAAAAAGCCAATCGGGTCGCACGACTGCGGCCGGCCGGAGCTAGCTAGCTAGCTCACCGCGGCCAGCCGGAGTTAGCTAGCCATGCGCGACCGCGGCCAGCCGGAGCCGCAGCTAAGCCGCCGCCGCTCGCTGCTGCTGCTTACCGTCGCTCGCGCTTGCTGCCGCCGCTGCTGCTTGCCCACGCCGCCGCTTGCCGCCGCCGCTGCTGCTTACCGCCGCTGCCGCTAGCCGACCGCTGCTGCTGCTTGCTGCCGCCGCTCCCGCTTGTCGCCGCCGCTGCCGCTTGCCGCCCACTGCTGCTGCTTGCCGCCACCCGCCGCCGCTGCTGCTCGGCAGCGCTTCTTCTCCGGCAGGGAGCAGGAGGGGGCTGGGCGCCGGCGGTGTACAGAGAGAGAAAGGAGACGGATGAGAAGCTGACATATGGACCCCACCTAGTCATAAGAGTCAATTTAACTGTTTACATAATGGCGTTGACTTTTTTGCCACGTGGACTTGACGGGTGGGCTCTCCGTGTCATTATCATGATTAAAAATTAACCATTCAGTCACTTGGGTTTTTTGGAACAGCCAACCAAAATAGTGGTAGCATTTTGAAAAATTAAGAAAAGTGGTAGTTTTCTGTAACCCTAGCCTATAATGTGGTAGTTTTTTGCTATTTACTCAGAAAACCACCTCGCTGTGCTGAGCGCATCCAGACTTGCCGGAGGAATCCAACTACACGTCCGGCTGTGTGTAGGAGGTCAGTGCCCGCAGCCTTGCTCGAGCATGATCTCAACCGAGACAAAGGAAAAATGCTTCGCCGACGCAGTCCGCACAATCAACCGGGAAGGTGAACCCCGAGGCTCTAGGATGGAGGAAGAGGTGATGCCCTGATGTCCATTTTTCTTCAGATGTTTCTTGTTTGCAGTTCGCAGAAAATAGATTAAGGTAGCAGCATCCATTTGGATATTTTGAATGCCTTGTATGACTGAATATGGAAAATTTGTTTGCGTCCAGTAACTCGCACCCGTTGTGTACCAAATTACTTGGGTACAGGATTCATCAAGCTGGGTGTTCTTTATATCACTATAGTAAGATGCCCGTGCTATGCTACGGAACCACATAAAAGTAGAGTCAAAAGTATCCTCGTTTGGGTATTCAAATAAAATTGAATCAAGATCTTCTAAAGTTACACAAGAAACAATTAGTTGTTTGTTTCGTTACCATATGTATTAATATACATTTCTACTAATGCTACTACAGTGTTGTTCTACTTTGCAAAACAAGCCAAAACACTAACGATATGTTTGATTGTTGCATACCAGATCATCATTCTATCTTCGTCCTATGTTTCTAATGCTAAAGTTCAGAACCATGATACCTTCAATAGGTTGCGAGAATAAATAGTTGAGATCTGTCCAATTTTGATGTATACCATTTAAAATGGTATGCCCCATTAACAAGATTCTTTGAAGAAAATGCCAAATTTGTAGATTAGAGACGACTTGAAATCAACATAAGACAAGTTGCAGTCTACCAAAATGATGTTCGAATGTAGTTAAAAGAACTTGAGGATCGGCAACATGAGAGAATAAGTGGAGTTTTGTGCACCTATCAAAGATTCGGTTTCCAGCATGTACTCCATTTCACATCATTTGCTACCCTAGGTTGCAGAGGAAGATTGATAAAATATGTAACGAGAAAAAAAAGAGACATAGAGCATGTTAACGCAAGGTATCGGATGATAACCAATGATTATTAGTCCACACATGGAAGTTCCATCGGGGTGTAGGATATATGTTCAACATGCCAGTGTCAAAGAACCGAAATTTTCATGATTGTGATTTGTGAATATTGTTTGTTTTGGAGAGGGGGAGGGAGGGCATTTGCATCTATGTAACATCTGATGCGCCGACCGTGGTCCTATTAAGGCCTCTGTGGTGGTCCTCACAGCCTCCACCGTCATGATTATGACTGTGAATAATATATAATACTCGCAGCTCACTGAGGAGCAGCAGAGTGCCATGAGGCTCTGGACTCTGGAGGGAACTCGAGCGGGACCTCCTTGCAACGCTCGCGTGGATGACAATGGCCAAGGCCGACGTGCATGATGCCATGGACCGGTGATGCTCCTCCAATGGTTCTTATTGATATTGCTATGGATAAGGATGGATGGGCTAAACGGGCTTTGGGCTCGCTCTAACTTTGCCTGAAGGGATAAGAGGCCGAGCGGAGCTGGTAAAGTAGGCCCGAAGCGCGACCAGGCTGAGACGCTTTTGGCCTGGTCCAACTTGGAGGCTCGTGTAAGCCCAACCCATCTATGTTTTTTTCTTTTTGAGACACCCAACCCATCTAAGTGAGAAGTGCGAATTAATAAGAGCAGCCCAATTAGGTTCCCTAAAAAAGGCAGCCGAATTATGTAGGAAGCGTTTATCTCAAAAGGGTGTGGTTAGGTCTCAGTTGACTGAGACTTAACAAAGTCCTAGTCAAGTGGCATAGCATATAAAGAAAAAAAAAGTTAAAAAAAATCACGGATCTCCACGTAAGATCTTATGAATATATCATCGACTGAGACTTGGTCGCGGAAATACCAATTACACCCATCCTCTGCAACAACACAATGCCATAAAGACATTACGGATGCACACAGCCAAAAGACAATAAGAAGAAGAAGAAGAAAAAAGAAGGAAAAAGTGCAGCACGAACCACCACCTAGACAACACCCGAAGTCCCAATTCCTAGTAGCTGCAGCACGAACCACCACCTAGACAACACCCGAAGTCCCAATTCTCCAAAAGTGACACCTCCAAGAAGGAAAAAGTGCACAAGCACCGTCATCGCCCGATATTAGATCTTAGGTTTTCACCCTGGAGAATATCCGCGCTCTTAAAACAATGCCTTCAGCAAGGTCACTGCCAGGCACAACCAATTAAGGCCAGACCTTGGGCTTTCACCCTGAAAGCTAAGACTCTGTACTCCACCTGTGTTGCCGTCCCCACTTGCCAATGCCGCTGCCATGAGTCACGAATCACCAAGCAAAGTTCTCATCGCCACGAAGACTCGTCCGCCATTACAAGGCCTCAGATCTCAACCACCATGACGTTCTTCGTCGTTGTCTTCACAATAGAAATCGAAATACCGACGTGTCCCATAATGTCAGCAGACAACGAAGCTTCGCGTCACACCCTCCTGAAGCCACTCGGGCTGAAATCGGGGCGCAAACGACCGAATCTCATCCGATCCAACAATCTACAGGCATCAAGGACCCAATGAAGATCTCCGGCAGAGCATTCCGAAACTTGTCAATGGCCAGATCCATGAGGGCCAGCAACCGGCAGAACACCATCTTAGAGCAAAAGAACTCAAGGACCGCGCCACCCGCCGGCTCCCAACAGCAGGCCGGAGATCTCAGCAGGCACCACCGCCACCATCCGCACCACGCGAAGATGAGTAGCTGAGCCGCACCGAACCCGCCGAACCAGACGTCGTGCCGCCCTTGCGGCCACAGCGGCAGCCGAGGTCGCCGGAGAAATCCGGGGCCGCCGCCCATCTCCGCCGGATGAACCACGCCGTCCAGGGCCGCCGTGAGACTCCGGCCGGAGAACCCGCAACGCGAGAAAGGATGGGGCCCCGCCGCCATCAGTCGCGCGAGGAGGATGAGGATCCGCCACCGCCGTCAGCCTCGCGGCCTTAGACCGGAGGCGTCCTTCGGCGGCGGCTGGGGGAGTAGGATCAGAGGGGGAAGGGGTGTCGGCCGCGCTAGGATCCGCCTGAGTCGCCCCTCCTAGGAACGACGCGGGGGCGTTCCTAAAATTGTGCAATCCCGATCTCAAAAATTAGTTGCTAACAAAAACTAAATAAAAACGTACGAAGCTTGACCTACCAACAGCTTACGCTCACACTAGACCTGGCCATGGGCTACCCGGCCCGACCGGCCCGGCCCGAAAAAGCCCAACCCGGCCCGGCCCGGTGTTTCCAGCGGGCCGGGCCTGGGCCTAGGTTTTGAGCCCGAAGGCCGGGCCCGGGTTTTTTGCTTCGGGCTTGGTTAGGCCCGGCCGGAAGCCCGGCCCGGCCCGAAGGATGCACAGGTATAGCTCACACGCATTCATCACTGTGCCCCGGCCCCTAGCGTACGCACGCATCCATCCACCGCGTCGCTGGACAGTGCCACCCTGACACGCCGTCGTCGTCCTCTTCCCGACGACACCATCCTCCCCTCGCCATGCGTCGCAGCTGCACACCTCGGCCCCGCCACGCCGTAGTCGTCGACGCATGAACGCCACTGTGTGCACCCTCCGAGCCACGCCTGCTGTCGTCGCCGTGCGCACGCACGCGCGGTCACCAAGCTCCCTTGTTGCTTGTGTTCACGGTGTCCACGCCGGCGACGGGGCCACCTCCGTAGTACGTTTCCTCCTCTACGACCTCACGTCCACGAGCACGCCTCCTCGGCTCCCCGACGCTCTGGTACTCCGCCTCCACGACCACGTTCCCGACGCCAACGCCGCAGTATCCTGTACCCACGTAGCAGTGACCAGCGCCGCCGTTGTATTGGGGCTTGCCGGAGCACCATGCTGAGCCCCGGCCCGGCTCGTCGCCGGCGAGCTCTTGGCTGGCTCGGTCCAGCTTGTTAAACTGAATACTGTAACATATGCGCGTGTGTTGCTTCGTTGTTGTATTTAGCTAGGAGTTCTCCTGATTGATCTCTTTCCTTGTATGCTAACGTGGAGATCTGGTAACCTGTACGCAGCATATATACACGCACGCGTCCCTGTGTGAAGGCATACCTTTCCTCCCACTTTTTACACAGCTCGCGTTAGTTTGATCTGTAGAGTTGTTGTCGGAGAGCAGCCGTCTCTGCTGTCCACGGGAAGATGACAGTGGCGGCGCGCCTCCGTGTAGCAACCACGCATAGACGAGGCGAGGAGATACTGAAGGGCCCATGGGTGAAGGGCCAGGAGAGATGGCGGTTCAAAATTTGAAACGCAACATGATGGTAATTGGACAGCACGCAGCAGGCCGGAGGATTGCGATTGGGGAAGAGCAGCGGTCCAGAGAGAAAAAGGAAAATGGCCAGGTGGAGATCGCTCATATCGAACATCATGAGAGTGCACTGTTGCCTTTTTTTTAATTTGGTAGGCCCCACAGATAGGAGGGTGAATAGGTGAGTGAACTCACCACCAACTCAAATATTTAGAAGTAGGTAAGATTCATGGCTAAAACTATTTTTTTTTGAACTTTATTCATGGCTAAAACTATTGAGCTTATGTTTGAATTGTAAGGCTAAAAAGATAATCTGTTGATATCGTAATGGGAGGCGTCGTATGCCTGAATATGCAGTACTAGCTGCTACGTCGTCTGACCGAGGGAAAAAGGTGGGAGTGAAAGAGGCAGAGGGGTTCACGGTTCCTTAGGCCAACTCCAACGCACGGCCCCAAACGGATGTCCGTTTTGTCCGTTTGGGTAGGGCAATGGGGCGGCGTCCGGCCGTTTTACTGGATGCGCTGGCCGTGCACCCAACACGCGGAAACATCTGGTCCGCCACGGCCGGTTAGTGCCCCTATGTATACATTTTTTGACTACCAAAACACATTTCTTTTATTTCATCAATGACATTTTGATACATTGGAATACATAATTCACCCATTCTTCGCTAGGAGAGCAAGACCAAAGAAAACAAGAACCACAATTAGACATTTTAAAAGATATCCAACTTCAATAACTGCTTCCACTAGTTTGATTAATATCTCATTTATGTCTTCATTGTTGATCTGTGACTTCTCCAGCTTGCACAATTCTTTCTTCTTCGATTCCGAAGAAGTAGACGTTGCTTCGCATCTAGTCTCATCTATCCTCTATTCTAGCAACGAGTGCATGAGCATCTATCAAATTTCGTGCTATCAATAGATCGATGTATTCTTCTTCCCAATACCAAAACTTGCATCCATCCTACACACAAATTTGAGTAAGCAATGAGCTACCGAAAATGCGCTGAATCCGGGAGCACAACCGAATCAAAAGAATCACATACCCCATTTTTTTTTGCACTTGAAGAACACCCATCCGGGATGTTCCGGCGTGGTGGAAACGTGGTGCACGACCAGCCGCGGGCAGTCGTCGCACTTTATGACCGACAACGGTGAGCCGACGAGCCACTAGGCCAGCGCCGAGCCCGGGCGATGGCCGGGCGTGTCTTTGCCGGATGACCTCCGACGGGATAGATCCGAGCGGCTATGTAACACCCCCTATAATTAAGCTACAGTAAACCCCTGCAAATTATGCCAAGTCATCTAATTTTGCAATGCCACTTGTCACTCGGCTTCAGAGCAAATTCAAATTCAAAATTCAAATGGAAAATGAAAATAAAAGTTGATCAAATTTGAAAACAAAACAGTTCATAATATTGCAAATAATCCCAAAGCAATTATAAAAATAAAGCCAACATTATTTGAAGTTCCAATTTGACCCTAACATACAAAGACAGTGACCAAAACAGTACTATTAAAACCATTTCTATTTTCTTAAAATTCAAATGAATTAATTTGAATCCCAAACTTATTGTGCCAGTACAGGATATTGCAGAGTATTTAATTTGGCAAGTTTCACATTTTACCAAAGTCAAATGGTGTGAAAAGAAAATGCAAAATAGTGAAGAAAATATAAAACAGAAATAAAAGAAAAGAAAAAGAGGGACCAAGCTACCGGTGGACTGGGCCTTAGGTCAACAGTGCGAGGCCCAGCCCACCCGCACCTCTCCTTCTAACTCCCTCCTCCCGTGTCAGCACGCCCGCGCACCCGCACCAGGCCCCCCCTTCCCGCTGCTCGACAGCACGTCGCCGCAGCCGTCGCTGGTCGGATAAGAGCAGCCCCCGGACCTCTCTGGTGCACCCTAACCCTCCTTCTCCCCTTCCCTCGCTCTCTTCCGTCAAGACACGACGCTACCATGGCCGCCCCTTGGTGAACGACGTGGCCATCGAGCCCCTCCTGCCTCGCTGAGCTGTCCAGGAGATCCACGGAGCTCGACTAATTCGATCGCCCGCACAAGCTCGATCGGGAGCCCTATGCATCGAAGCCTCCGAGCTCTTCTTCCTCCCCGATCCCGTCGGCCGTTTTCGGTCGAACCACTCGACTCCGACCTCCCCGCGCCTTCTCTGCAACGCTATGAGCACCACCACCCGTTCCCCTCTCTCTCTGTGCCCTCTAGCTAGCCGGCCCCGCCATCGTGCTCCGGCCACCGCCATGAACGCCGCACGCGAGCTGCTCGAGCTCTCCAGCTCCAGCGCGTGCAATGGGCGCGCTCCAGAGCGCCCCTGGAGTCGAACGCCGCCCCTGGTTAGCCCCCCTGGCCCGCTCCCGTCTCGATTCGAATGGAGCCCGAACGCCGCCGCCCCGCTCGCTGCTGTCGCCGACTCCGGCCGTCCCCACGCTGGCTACCACCACCATTGGGCGCGGCTCGACGTGCGCGTCTCGTAGGACCAAACCCCGTAACGAATGGCCGCCGGAGGTGAGCGCACGGCCATCGCCGGCGCTCGGCCTCGCCGCCGTTGACGGTGCTGATGTGGCACGTCATTAAGCCGCTAACCACCATTTAATTAACCCCTAACCCACTGACTGACAGCCGGGCCCCACGCGGATTAATCAGGCCTAATAAAACGGTTTAGTTAATTAATAAACTGACAAGCAGGGCCCACTGTTACTGTTTATTTGGATAAGACCCGCTGAGTCAGCCTGCTGACTCAGCACTGGGCCCCACCAGTCAGCCTCTGCTGACTGGACCCAGTTGACCAGTCAACGGTCCAGTCAACTGCTGACTGGGAAGTTGACTGGCCCCACCTATCAGCCTAATGAGCATTTTGCTGGATACACTTCTGTGTACCCGTAGCAATTTAGCTATTTAATTTTCGAATTTAAATTAATTCCAGAAAATCCAGAAAATGATTAAAACTTTAAAAAATCATATAAAATAATCTGTAATTCGGATGAAAATAATTTATATATGAAAAATGATCAGAAAAATAAGACCAATCCGAATATGTCATCTGCACTCATGTTAGAACCCTCTAAGTAGATGAACATGGAACTTTTTGCCCGTTTCTGATAGATGAATAGTGCATGACCTCCGATAAATAATTCCAAATAAATTCCTAAAACATCTAAACTATTCAGAGAGGCAGTATATCACCCCTGCATATCTTTTAGGCATGTCATGCGTAGTGATTGCATTTGTATGCTTGTATTTATCTGGTTTTCCCCCCTCTTCTTCTCCGGTAGACTCCGAGACCGCTGACGAACCGGGGATCGACTACACCGTTGAAGATTCCTTTTCGCCTGCAGAGCAACCAGGCAAGCAAACCCCCTTGATCATTCCTATATCGCCTATTCCTTCTCTCCCATGCTTGCATTAGAATTTGCTACTGTAATTGATTGCTCCTATTCTGATGCATAGCCTGATTTTGTAACTGCTGTTGATACCTTACCTGCTATCCTAAATGCTTAGCATAGGTTGGATATCGATCCATCAGTGGCCCCACACTCTTGTCCGTGTTGCCCTGCTTTACTACCAGATGACTCGATCATTGTGATCGATGTACAGAGACCGAACACAACACCGCACACCCCCTTAGTTGTACAACACCTCACTCCTGATGATATCTCTTTAGCGTAGCTAGTCGATTGTGGGTTATCAAGGGTGATTCCTCTTTCACCACCCCCGATGATGCCTCTGTCGTGCAGCCCATCAAGTGTGAACTTATCGAGGGTGATTCCTCCAACTTCACCTTGACGGATACGTCGAGTGGTAATCCAACGAGGGTGATTTCTCGGATCCCCCCTTGATGTTACGGACACACGGGTACTTTGACCTTCACCTCAGTACTTTGGGAAGTCGGGTTAGCCAGGAGGGCACCCGTGAGAGATTATTGTGGCGGAGCGACAGGGCAGGTGGAGACCACCTAGGAGAGAGGTGGGCCTGGTCCCTGGTCGTTGGACCGCGGGTTACTAAGTCGGTGCGGCAGGGTGTCGGAGGTGAGCCTTGAGCCCTGTTCGTATCCGCGAGATACTAATAACATGCTTAACGGATTTGGGTATTTGATCTGAGTTGGCCACTGGCCTATGCGCACTACCACCACGCGGGATAATGGTTTAATGGGGCCCTCGGCGCCGTATGTATCAGCCGAAAGCTCTGTCAGATGTCCAGTTCAGCATTGTTGCATGGTCGGATCGTGCCTTCCAGGAGAGGTATGGCGCTGGTATCCACCCTGCGCACAACGACCCGAAATGCAAAGGGCGATGGGCCCAAGACCCCTGAGCACTTAGGATGTAGACCGGCGGGGACCTCTCTGCGGAGCCTAGGTAGGACTACGTCGTGTCGATCAGCCGAGGCCGGGCATGACCCAGAAAAGTGTGTCCGGCCAGAGTTAATCGAGTGTGTTGGGTAACAGTAGTGCACCCCTGCAGGGAAGTTATCTATTCGAATAGCCGTGTCCACGGTAACAGGACGCTCAGTGTTGTATCCCGATCTACTTCAACTTGAACTGGATACATGATACTTTAATTGTAAGCTCCGGGATCGCTTTCTCGCAGGGAGTCGAGGAAGGATCTCTGGGCTTTGCTACTACATACTTATTACTTTGTTATATGCTAATCTACACTCTTCTAATGCTGCAAGACGCTGAAGTTGCTAGTCTTCGATAGGCTAGGCCTTCCCTTCTATCCTGGCTTTTCTGCAGTAAAGTCCACAGATACAGCCCCTTTCATTTGATACCGATGCATACATAGCATAGATCTGATGTAAGTCTTGTGAGTACTTTGGATGAGCACTCACGGTTGCTTTGCTACCTCTTTTTCCCCATCACTACAGGAATCAGGCACTTTGCTGTCTGCCATGGCAGACGGCAAATGAATGTCTGGCAGACGGCAAAGCCCTTTGCCGTCAGCCAGCAGACGGCCCCACGTCCGGCTGAATGAACTACGGCAGAGGGCTGCTTTGCCGTCTGCTTAAATAAAGCGGACGACAAAGAAGTTTGCCGTCAGCCATACTAAGCAAGCAGACGGCAAATGCCTTGGATGGCAGAGGGATAGGGTTAGGCCCGTTAGGTGGCTAACGGCGTACTTTGCCGTCTGCCAGCAGACGGCAAAGGCGCAAAGTTCTTTGCCGTCTGCCAGCTGACGTCAGGCGTCAGCTAGGGCCAATGCATGCCCGTTGCCGTCTGCCAGCAGACGGCAAAGCACACCAGCCTTTGCCGTCTGCTGGCAGACGGCAAAGTGCCAAAATAGGCCAGCCCAGGTGCCCCCCAGGTTGCACAGGTAGCTGCCACGTGGCAGCTTTGCCGTCTGCTGGCGGACGGCAAAGCTCTTTGTCGTCTGCTGGCAGACGGCAAAGTGCCTGTATTGCCCCTGTTAATTCTGTTTTTTCTTAAATTCAATCAATTTCACAGATATATATATATATATATATATATATATATATATTCATTTGAAAATACTTTCAACAAGCATACATATCCCTGCCATATGGATATGATCATCCAACACATATATATACCAAATCAAAAGTCCATATCCAACATATATATAGCCAACATATCCAACAATTAAGCAAAAAGTCCATATACAATGGTTTCATCCATACATACATATATAGGTAGCAAGTTTCACATTGTTCATCCTACAAAATCAAAACAAAAAGGAAGGACAAGGAGAAGAGTAGACTCCATCAACGCAAGCTTCCGTGATCTGAAGCAAATCTGCATAATGGGAAAGAAGAAAGTTAGAAGAAGAAGAAGAAGAAGAAGAGGAAGAAGAATTTTTCTTCTCTTTCTTTTTCTCCTCTTCTTTTTCTTCTTCTTATTGCTTACTTGTGTCATTTTAGAGCTAACCTAGGTAAATAGGTCATTTTGGAGCTAAGTAAGGTTATTATGTCATTTTTGAGGAAAATAAGCTAAGTATATGACATTTTGGAGGTAACCAAGGTTATTATGCCATTTTTGACCTAAGTATGCTAAGTATGTCATAAATGAACTAAATAAGCTAAGTATAGGTCATTATTGAGCTAACCTAGATAATTATGCCATTTTTGAGCTAACTAAGCATATTAAGTCATTTTGGATGAAAAAATGCTAAGTGTAGGTCATTTTAGAGCTAACCTAGGTAAATAGGTCATTTTGGAGCTAAACCAAGGTTATTATGCCATTTTTTACCTAAGTAAGCTAATTATGTCATAAATGAACTAGCTAAGCTAAGTATAGGTCATTATTGAGCTATCTTAGGTAGTTATGCCATTTTTTAGCTAACTAAGCATATTAAGTCATTTTGGAGGAAAAAATGCTAAGTATAGGTCATTTTAGAGCTATCCTAGGTAAAATAGGTCATTTTGGAGCTAAGTAAGGTTATTATGTCATTTTCAAGGAAAATAAGCTAAGTATATGACATTTTGGAGCTAAACCAAGGTTATTATGCCATTTTTTACCTAAGTAAGCTAATTATGTCATAAATGAACTAGCTAAGCTAAGTATAGGTCATTTGAGAGCTAACCTAGGTAAAATAGGTCATTTTGGAGCTAAGTAAGGTTATTATGTTATTTTCGAGGAAAATAAGCTAAGTATATGACATTTTGGAGCTAAACCAAGGTTATTATGCCATTTTGACCTAAGTAAGCTAAGTATGTCATAAATGAACTAGCTAAGCTAAGTATAGGTCATTTTTGAGCTAGCCTAGGTGGTTATGCCATTTTTGAGCTAACTAAGCATATTAAGTCATTTTGGAGGAAAAAAATGCTAAGTGTAGGTCATTTTAGAGCTATCCTAGGTAAAATAGGTCATTTTGGAGCTAAGTAAGGTTATTATGTCATTTTCGAGGAAAATAAGCTAAGTATATGACATTTTGGAGCTAAACCAAGGTTATTATGCCATTTTTGACCTAAGTAAGCTAATTATGTCATAAATGAACTAATTAAGCTAAGTATAGGTCATTTTTGAGCTAGCCTAGGCAAAATAGGTCATTTTGGAGCTAAGTAAGGTTATTATGCCATTTTCGAGGAAAATAAGCTAACTATATGACATTTTGGAGCTAAATAGGTCATTTCTTAAGTTAAGTATACATTTGTTAAGCAAAACACTAGGGAAAACGTACCGTCATCACGGAGGTGAAGGACCGGTCGCGCCAGTGGCAGACGCAGAAGGATCGGTCGATGCTTGTCGGGAGTTACGCTGCACCAAAGATCATTTGCAATGTCTCGTTAGCATGATGCAACTCAAATGTGAAGACTAGTAACTAATGACCATTCAAATGAAACTCACCGTGCCCGCCGGAGCAATGACTGGCATCGGCGGAGGGGTCTGACCGTTGCTCTGGCACATGGTCTGCACATTTGGTTTTCACGAGTCAGTCATATTAGTTAGTAATGAAACGAACATTACGTGCATGATTTGGCTAATATGCAGAAGAAACTTACCACGAAGATCTCGTATAAGGCCCGGTGAGACGCGTCGTTCCGGTTCCTCTCCTCCTCCAACAGCGTAGCAGTCCTCTCCTCCAACTCCCTCTCCCTCTCCGCCGCCTGCCTCTTTGCCTCCGCCAGAAGCTCCTGGGTCTTCGCTCTCTCTTTCTCAAGAGCAGCCTGCAACACCACTCCTCGTTAGCATTGTAATCATCGACGACCGCACACACAATGTAATGGAGGAAAGGTATCTGAGTCCGTATAACTAACCTCGATTTGAAGCTCCATTGGCCGTGGACGAGGCCTTATCTCAGGATCGGAGCTCGTCTGGCGCTTCTTGATCTCCGGGAGAGTGCTAGGACAACGTATCAGTCCATCCCCAATGGCTATCGAGCCATGGGGCCTCCCGCCACCAGAGTCTCGTGGGGCGAAGGCTCGGCGACCCGAGGCTTGTCGGCCCGAGGCTCGTGGACCGGAGTCCGAGACGGGTCCACCTCAGACGAAGCAGTCCTGTGGTCGGGTGAATCAGCTGGGGGTGGCGGCGAGGAAGGCGTAGCGGCCTTCCTACCTCTCCCGCCGCCACGGCCACCTCTAGTACCCCTCTTCTTCCCCCGACCTCTCCCGGCCGAAGAAGAAGCGCCCGCCGGTGGTGTCTGCATACTGATATGCAGCGCTCTCCGGAGGTGCTGGGGTGGAATGGAAGCACCCCTCCCACCACGCGCCGAGGAAGAAGCCTCGGAGCGCTCTGGACCCGCGCCCACCATCTGTCAACACCTGCAATGACAAAGAGTAAACGAAATTAGTACAACATAAAAAAAATTGAATACCTGACATGAATAATAATATGTATATAATTTAAGTGTATCATCATCATGAACATAATAAAAAATGGAATACCTAACATGAACTAATTAATAATATATATGTACATAATAATAATTGAATACCTGACATGAACTAATATTAATCTTCATCGTCTATATATGCTCCGGGGTCAATAAATGCATCATCATCATCACTATCAGTAATGACGTGCTCATCATCATCATCAATAAATGCATCAACATGTGGAAGGCCTCCTTTACGTAATCGGTCAAGCATTGACAGGTCATCCGCAGCAGTAACCTCTTCTTGTTCCAGCTCTTCTTGTTCCGGCTCAGGGGTGAAGTCGGATTCACTGTTGCTGTCTACTTCAATGTTCTGGGGTGAAGTAGAGCGGTTCTTGAAACGTTTTTTGGAAAGACGTGTTTCTTGGAAGAATTCTCCTTCATATGTGTCTGGGTTAATGTGAGGTTCATAATCCTCTTCATTGGGGGGAGGTGGTCTAACATGTGGCGGCACTTCATAAACGACATCCCAACCATTGAGATTTGGATCACTTTGACAGGCCCACGGTAGATAGAAAACTTGGGTTGCCTGTTGAGCCGTAATATAGACATCGGGAACATCCAAATGGGTGCTTTGTTTGATTTCGACTAGCCCTATATGTTCATGAGTCCTTCTAGTCTCCTTCAGCTGGAACCAATAACATTTGAAGACTACGACGTTCGGTGGATTTGCACCATAGAATAGAAGTTCATAAATTGCTTCAACTATTCCATAATATTCGGTATCTCCTTCGCCGATAGCAGAGACACCACAATTTGTAGACTTTCGGTCGGCCATAGATAGCTCTTTGCCATAGGTACGAAAGCGATACCCGTTGATGTCGTATTTGTCAAATGAATGGACCTTATAGTCAAAACCATTAGCGACTTGTCTCAATTCGGCGTCCATAGACTCTGAATTAGCCTACAAGTTTAATACGAAAGGATTGTTGCATTAGCCGCAATTTAGACGAAGAAATGAAATGGTCTAATGGAAATTACCGTTTGTTTGAACCAAGAGATGAAACCGGGATAGCCGCCTCCATGCTTTGCCAGAAGCTCATACTCTTCGACGGAATCCTTTTGGATCACCGCTCCATACGAGAATTTGGCGACGTATCGACTGTATCAAATATCCGGGAATAAGAGCAGTTCAAAGGAATTAGAAGTTGCGAAACAATGTACCGAGAACTTACTCGATGTACGGCCGCACTTCTGTTAGGTTGTTGAAGATATACAACGAAATGGTCCGCCATTCTTCGACATCCAACGATAAGGAATTAGAAGCACCGGCTGGTGCGAGCTTCCCTTTGAATAGGCTGAGGTTGGATCCACCCTTTTTAGGGTCGCCAGCATTGTACCGATGCTTCGGATTATGCAAATGACGATTTTTGGCTTCGTAGTGTGCTGTCACGAAGTTTGCCGCCTCCTCGGTAATGAATGCCTCGACCATCGATGCTTCCATTCTACGTTTATTTTTACATTTTACTCGAAGCGTCTTCTGCATCCTCTCAGTTGCGTAGCACCAACGATTCTGCACGGCCCCCCCCAATCGTGCCTCGGTCGGGAGATGCAAAATCAAATGCTGCATTGGATTAAAGAAGCCCGGTGGGAAGATCTTCTCTAACTTGCAGATCAACTCCGGCGCCAACTCTTCCATTTCATCTAGCAAGCCAGGCGATAGTTCTTTCGCACAAAGAACAAGGAAGAAATAGCTCAGCTCTGCCAGTACTAGCCATTCATCCTCAGGGATAAAGCCACGCAACATCACCGGCATTACCCGCTCAAGCCATATGTGCCAATCATGACTCTTGAGACCAAATATTTTCAATTTTTCAAGACTCGCTCCCCTCTTTAGATTCGCTGCATACCCATCGGGGAACATCAACTCCTTTTTCACCCACAGGATAATTTCCCTCATATCTGGCCTTCCAAGATTGATCCATGCCATTGGCTTCATCCAGTTCTGCTTTCCTTTCGGTTGTCGCATGTTTTGTAACAGTCTATCACATAGAGCCTCCTGATCGACTCTAGCCTTAGGATTATCCTTTGACTTCCCCTCTATGCCGAACAATGTACCAAAGAGGGCCTCGGCGACATTCTTTTCAGTGTGCATCACGTCGATGTTGTGTGGGCAAAGGAGGTCTGTGAAGTAAGGCAGATCCCACAAGCATGTCTTGTGAGTCCAGGCGTGTTCCGAATTATACCCCTTGAAATACCCTGGACGCTCTGGATCCGGCTCGAGAGCGTTTAACTGATCCAGGGTCTGTTGGCCTGTCAACGCAGGTGGTGCAGAGTTTTTGACAACTCTACCTTTGATGAATTTCTTCTTGTCTTTTCTGAACTTATGGCGAGGATCCAGGAACTGTCTATGCAAGTCGAAGCAAGAATACTTGCGACCCGCATCCAGCCAAGGAAACTCAAGAGCTGCCTTGCATGTGGGGCACGGGAACCTTCCATGCACACACCAGCCAACGAATAGCGCATATGCCGGCAAGTCATGCATCGAGTACATGTACCACACATGCATTAGCAAGTTTTTTTTGTAGCGGCGTCATATGTCTTGATCCCATTATCCCAAGCTTCTTGCAATTCATCCTTAAGCGGCTGCATGTACACATTCATACTCTTCCCCGGATAGTTGGGCCCCGGAATTATCAACGTCAGGAAAATGTTCTTTCTTTGCATAATCTGTCCGGGGGGGAGATTGAGTGGAATGACAAATACAGGCCAGCAACTGTATTGGGCTGCCATCATAGCAAACACATTGAACCCATCCGTGCTGATGGCGACTCGAGGATGCCTTGGATCTGCCGCTTTATCATGATGTATTGCATCGAAGTGCTTCCACGCAAAAGCGTCCGATGTGTGTACCAACATCTGATTCCCATCTACATCTAGTTCGGTTCTTTTGCCCAATTTGTGCCATGTCATCTGTCTGGCCGTCTCTTCGACCATGAAAAGACGTTGAAGTCTTGGTATGATTGGCATATACCGAAGAACATTAACTGGGATTTTTGTCTGACTCTTCTCACCCACACCGTTGTCTACCACAACATACCTGGAAGACTTGCAAATGGGACAATAGTTCAAGTCCGCATACTCAAGCCTAAATAAGGCACATCCATTCTCACAGGCATCTATCTTCTCATAGGGCATCTTAAGTACACGGAGGATTTTGTCCGACTGGTATAGGTTTGCAGGCATTACATGGCCTTTGGGTAGAAAGCGTCCAAATAGTGTCATCATCGCGTCGTAGCATTCTCTGCCCAAGTTGAATTGAGCCTTCAGAGCCATTACTTGTGCAATGGCATCCAGCTGACAAAGCTCAGTGTGCTCGTGGAGAGGACGTTTTGAAGACTCCAACATATCATTGAAGGCCTTTGCAGATTCCTCCATCTCATCGTCCGAATCCCGAGCATCATCAAAGTCTTCCACCATGTCTTCGATCCCAGTACCATGCTCGTCGGTGCGACAATGGCCCACCTCAGCTCTGGCACGTTGGGCAGACTCACCATGAAATGTCCAGACCGTATAAGCAGGCGTAAAACCCCACTTCTGCAGGTGTTTACTCATTTCAAGCTCTGTCCTCTTATGATAGTTGTCGCACCGGACACAGGGGCACCAGGTTTTTCTCTGGCCATTTGCAAATGCGGCTCTCACAAACCCCTTGGTTTTTGTTAACCATTCATCGGTCCTGTCTTTCTGACTAGTGTGACTGGTGTACATCCACGCACGATCACTCATCTTGCGTAGTCGTTTTCCCATGCTCTGCTCCGGATCCGACGCAAAATTTCGGCAGCACCTCCCCGTTGTTCTCCTGATACACGTCTCGGCAATAAGCAGAGAGGATGTGTACCCGGAGAACAACAGGGAGGCACTGACGAAATTCTGCATCGGATCCGGAGCAGAGCATATGGGAAAACGAACCCAATCTACACATACTCGGGCTGTCCATGGATAACGTTGGACAATTCGAAAGAATCATGGTTATAAATATGCAAATGCATGCATATTTATAGATGTAACCCTTTCGAACGGGAGACGCATAGTGGTCACGCATACTGATGATTGAAGACACCTATAGCTAGCAAGTTTCATCGGCACGAAGACCGGAACAGAGCAAATGAAGGGGGGAGGAGGAGATGTCATTTGTGCTCACCCACGAATGCAGGGGCGGAGCTCGTCGAACGCACGGGGAGGTCGTCGAACACCAGACCCTCGCAGCGACGAAACAACTGCACATTTAAATCCACCCGATCAACACAAATATATATGATGTTTTTCATAACAAAATCAGAAAATATATGACCTAACTCATAATTCACAAATATATGACGGGGTGTCGGGTCGGGGTGTCGGGTCGGGGTGTCGGGGTGTCGTGGTGTCGGAGTGTCGGGTCGGGGTGTCGGGGTGTCGGGGTGTCGTGTCTTGGTGTCTTGGTGTCGGGGTGTCGGGGTGTCAGGGTGTCGTGTCGGGGTGTCGGGGTGTCGAGGTGTCGTGTCAGGCTGTCATTTAGGGTTTCATCGACGCCGAGGAACCCCCTTACCTAAATAGCCGTCATTTAGGGTTCCATCGCGCCGAGGAACCCCATAACCCGCTCGTCCCCGGGCGCCCTCAGGTATGGCGATGCACGGTCGACGGGTCAGCACTCGGACCGGGGGATTCTCGGCCTGGGCGACGGCACCGGGACCGGCGGGACCCACTGGCTCCACCATCTATCCCGTCGGCAACCGGCGATCCTCGACCCTCTGGCCCGACCCTCGACCCCTTGGCGACCGGCGATCCTCGACCCTCGTTCCCGACCCTCGACCCTAGTTTTGGCGACCGGCGATCCTCGACCCGGTTCCGTCGGCGCCGACGCACCCCTCGACCCGGTTCTTCTTCTTCTTGTTTTCTCCTCCTCCTCCTCCTCCTCTTCTTCTTTTCTTCTCTTCCTCCTCTTCTTCTTCTTCTTCTTCTTCCTCTTCTTCTTCTTCTTCTTCCTCTTCTTCTTCTTCTTCTTCTTATTTTCTTTTATTTTTTTCATCTTTCTTCTTTCTTCTTAACCTAACCTAAACTAAATCTAAACCTAAACCTAAAAAAACAGAAAAAACCTAAACTAAACTAAACCTAAACTAAATCTAAAAAAACAGAAAAAAGAGGAGAAGAGCTCACCTTGGGAGGGGGGCGGCCGGTGGAGGGGGCCGGTGGAGGAAGGGCCCGGTGCAGGAGAGCCGCCGCAGGGGAGGGGGGCGGCGCCGCCGCAAGGGAGGGGGCGGGGCGGCCGCCGCAGGGGAGGGGGCGGCCTGGGCAGGCGGCGGGCGGCCTGGGTAGGCAGCGGGCCGGGGCGGCGGGGGGTCAGGGGCGGCGGTGGCGGTGGGGGTCGGGGGCGGCTGCGGTGTGGGGGTCGGGGGAGAGAGATCGAGGCAGAGAGAGAAGAGAGAGAGGAGGGGTGGGGGGTGACGGCCGTTAGGTACTAACCTCTTTGCCGTCTGCTAGCAGACGGCAAAGAGGTGGGGGGTGGGCCGTTACAGCGCTGGCCTCCACTCGACCCCACCCACTTCTTTGCCGTCTGCTAGCAGACGGCAAAGCTTCTTTGCCATCTGTTAGCAGACGGCAAATAAGTGGCTGATGGCAAATATGATCTTTGCCATCAGCCAGTTCTTTGCCGTCTGTTTTTTGAAAGCAGACGGCAAAGACCTCCTTTGCCGTCTGCTAGCAGACGGCAAAGAAGTGGTTGATGGCAAATCCTCTGATTCCAGTAGTGCATACCTGATTGCTGCGATCAGATGATGGAGCCCCGGAGCCAGCTGACCCCCGTCAACGACTACTACTACCCCTCCGGCGGAGCTTACTACTATGTGGAGACCGACGACCAGGAGTAGATAGGAGGCTCCCAGGCAGGAGGCCTGCGCCTTTTCGATCTAGATGTCGTTGTTTTGCTCAGCCTTCTTAAGGCAACCTTGTCTAATTATGTCTATACTCAGATACTAATGCTTTCGCTGACTCTTGTGTATCTCGAGCTTATGTATTCGAGCCCTCGAGGCCCCTGGCTTGTAATATAAAGCTTGTATTAATTTATTTTGTGTCTAGAGTTGTGTTGTGATATCTTCTCGTGAGTCCCTGGGCTTGATCGTGCGCATTTGCGTGTATGATTAGTGCACGGTCGGGTCGGGGGCGTCACAAGTTGGTATCAGAGCCGACTGCCTATAGGAACCCCTTTCCAACTCCTTGGCCGAAGTTGAGTCTAGTCTTTGAAAAACGATTTTTCTAGCATGGCTGTGTGGCTTACGGGCCCACGTTGCCAATGGGTGGTATTAGGATCTTTTATTCTCTTCCTTACTCTGGGACTCTGATCTCTCTTCTATTCGGGTTAAAGATTTTACTAACACTAACATTAGGTTCTCGTGGTCTCATCCACCCGGAGATTTGAATCAACCCTTCTTTGAATTGTGGGCCAGGTTCTGCTTCACAATGTTCACGGACCGCAGGATCCTTTTATCGAGGGCACCCTGCGTTGTCACTTGCAGATTCCTCGCTCCAGTAGTTTTCTCCGGCGTGATGTAGCCTTTGCTATGTCTCGTTGTTGTATCTCTCCACCGCGTGCTGCGTGCCGCCTAGTTTGTCTAGTTGCGAGTGTTTCCGAACTCGTGCTGTCCGCTTGTATCCAACTCTGTGCATGGATTTGTATGTCTTTAATGACTACTAATATGTATCTAATGCACTTCTTGTTCATTATTCATGTTACATCATGAATGACTCCTTACACATACAATTGCTCTTACTAAATTAACCCACGTTATTCTAAGCAGGATGGTTAGGTCCAATGCCCGCGGTCGTGGCCGTGGTGCCAGTGATCCACCACCGCCAGATTACATGGCCGTTATGATGTAGCAGTTTGAACTGAACCGTCAGCTCAATGAGAGTCTGGTAAACCGCTTAGAACGGAACGATGCTCGTCAGGAGCCTGGCCCGATCTCACTGCAAGATTTCGTGCGCCTCAACCCGTCTATTTTCCGCAACTCCACCAATCCTATGGATGCTGATAATTGGCTTCGTGACATCCTGTTTGAGATGGAGCCAGCTAATGTTGCCCCTGACAGTTATGTCACCTTTGCGGCATTTCACCTGAAGGGTCCAGCTGCTCAATGGTGGGAAAGCCACAGACGTATGCTGCCTGCTGGAACAGTAACCACTTGGCAGGAATTTCAGTCAGCCTTCCGTGCACGGCACATTCCTCAAGGTCTGATGGACCAGAAGAAGAAGGAGTTTCGCAAACTCACCCAGGGAAAAATGACTGTGGATGAATATCAGCGGAATTTTCTCGACTTATCCCGCTATGCTGAGGATGACGTCTGCACTGATGCTCGCAAGCAGGAGAAATTTCGTGAAGTACTGCATCCTGATATAAAGCTCACACTTGTTGTCCATGACTGCGTGGACTTTGTGACGCTTGTCAGCCAAGCCTTTCGAGCTGAAACTGGTCTGACTGAGTACCAGGAATCGCTCAAGCGTACTCGAGATATTGGCTCATCCTCGGGTCAGCCTACTCAGAAACGACGAGTGTGGATTCCTCATAATATCCATCACCGACCTGCCCCTGCACCGAGGCCTTCTTATGTTGCACCTCGTCTGCCTCCACCACCAAGACAACTGAATATCCCAAGTGGACAGCCCAATGCTATGGCTCCTCCCCATAATGATGGTTTATGCCGCAAGTGTGGACAGACAGGGCACCTTACTATCAACTGCTGCCCGGATCAGCCTCAGGATGCACCAAGTCCTCCTGTTGGTCGCAAGAAGAGCAGTCGAAACCGTCGTTTCAGAAGCTGTAATGCCAGGCCGTCTGCTATGGGTTGTGGTCAAGTCACCCATGTCAAGATTGAAGAAGCTCGCGAGGCCCCCAAAACCGTGATGGGTACTCTTCGCGTTAATTCTGTGCCAGCTTCTGTTCTATTTGACTCAGGAGCATCGCATGCCTTTGTGTCCCAACAATTTGCTTGGTTGCATGGGTTAGATATGGAAAATTTGCCCACTCCTTTAGCAGTTCAATCTCCGAGAGCCAAGTGGCAAACCACAATGGTAAGCCCTCACAACCAAATCAAAATTGGAGGTCTACTTTTTCCGGCTTCTCTCACTGTGCTCGGACCTTCCAACATAGACATCATTCTTGGTATGGAATGGTTGTCAGCCTATAACGCTTTGATCAACTGTGCCGCCAAGACAGTCCAGCTCACGCACCCTTCTGGCCAGGTGATCAACTACTCAGCCTAGTTAATCCAGAATGCCGAGAGCCAGATATATGCTTTGAATGCATTGAATGCTTCGCCTCTTGAAGGAATAGAGAACGTTCCAGTCGTTCGTGAATTCCAAGATGTTTTTCCAGAAGAACTTTCAGGAATACCCCCTGCTAGAGCTGTCGAATTCGTCATAGACTTGAAACTGGGCACTACTCCTATTGCCAAGCGCCCATACAAGATGCCGCCGCATGAACTCCTTGAACTTAAGGAGGAAATTGACAAGTCACTTCGTAAGGGTTTCATCCGCCCCAGTTCTTTTGCTTGGGGAGCCCCTTCTCTCTTTGTTAAGAAGAAAGATGGTACGAATCGGTTGGTCCAAGATTACCGACCTATCAACCAGGCAACAATTCAGAACAAATATCCACTTCCCAGAATCAATGATCTATATGATCAACTTGCTGGTTCCTCAGTATTCTCTAAACTTGATTTGAGATTGGGATACCACCAGATCCGAGTTCGTAAAGAGGACATTCCGAACACAGCCTTCGTTACTCGATATGGTTCTTACAAGTACACTGTCATGTCCTTCGGCTTAACCAACGCTCCAGCAACCTTCTCCCGGTTAATGAACTACATCTTCATGGATTACCTCGACAAATTCGTCGTGGTTTATCTTGATGATATCCTTGTATATTCGAAGAATGAAGAAGAACATGCCGAAGATCTTCGGCTTGTACTGGAGAAGCTGCGTGAACATCAACTATATGCCAAGTATTCCAAGTGCGAGTTCTGGTTATCTGAAGTGACATATCTTGGCCATGTGATTTCCAAAGATGGCATTGCTGTTAATCCAGAACGAGTTCAGGCTATTCTTGACTGGACTCCTCTGAAGAATGTCAAGCAAGTCAGAAGTTTTCTCGGACTCGCCAGCTATTGCCGCCGTTTTGTCGAGAACTTCTCCAAGATTGCCAAGCCTTTGACTGATTTGCTTCACAAGGGCGTTAAGTTTGAGTGGACAAAAAAATGTCAGGAAAGTTTTCAGACACTCAAAGACAAGCTGACATCTGCCCCAGTGCTTGCTCCTCCAGATTCTCGCAAGGACTTCGTGATTTATTGTGACGCATCCCGTCAAGGATTAGGCTGTGTCCTAATGCAAGAGCGCAAGGTGATTGCTTATGGCTCTCGATAATTGCATCCTCATGAAGAGAACTATCCAACGCATGATCTCAAACTTGCAGCAGTTATTTATGCATTAAAAATATGGCGACATTACCTACTTGGTAATCGTTGCGAGATCTACATGGATCATCAGAGTCTGAAGTACTTATTCACTCATCCATCTCTGAACCTCCGTCAGCAAAGATGGATGGAGGCCATTACAGACTATGACTTGGGTATTTCTTATACCCCTGGCAAGGCTAATGTAATGGCTGATGCTTTGAGCCGTAAATCCTACTGTTGTGAACTTGAGGTTCAGCTACAACAACCACTCCTGTATGAAGAGCTTCGAAAGATGAACATCGAGATAGTTCCTCAAGGATACCTAAATACCTTGGTCGTTGAACCAGATCTCGAGCGTAACATCAAGACAAGGCAGAAGTATGATTCCGAAGTCGAGAAGATCAAGAGCTATCTCTCCAAAGGAAATTAATCGTTCTTCACTGTTGATGATGATGGTGCCTTGTTCTTCAGAGGCCGCCTAGTGATCCCCAGAAAGCAAAATCTGGACTCGCGCTCGGATGTCATGAAAGAAGCACATGACACACCGTTGTCTATTCATCCGGGTAGTACTAAGATGTACCAAGACATTCGTCAACGGTATTGGTGGCCTGATATGAAGCGAAACATTGCTCGTTATGTTGCTGAGTGTGACGTTTGCTGCCGCATCAAAGCAGAACATCAAAGACCTGCTGGAACTCTGCAACCACTTGCTATTCCCGAATGGAAATGGGACAAGGTTGAAATGGATTTCATTACTGGATTTCCCAGATTGCAGAAGGGTCATGATGCTATTCTTGTCGTCATTGACCGATTCTCAAAGGTTGCTCATTTTCTGCCAGTCAAGGAGACAATCACTACTAGTCAGTTAGCAGACTTGTATGTTTCCAGAATTGTGTCACTCCACGGTGTTCCGTTGGAGATCAGCTCAGACCGTGGCAGCCTCTTTACCTTAAGGTTCTGGGAAAGTTTCCAAGAAGCTATGGGAACTCATCTGTCCTTTAGCACTGCTTTTCACCCCCAGTCCCAGGGTCAAGTTGAACGAGTCAACCAAGTGCTAGAGGATATGCTTCGCGCATGTGTCATCTCCTTTGGCAAGAAATGGGAGGAATCTCCCCCGTATGCTGAATTCTCTTACAACAATAGCTATCAAGCTAGTCTGAAGATGGCACCATTTGAAGTTCTTTATGGACGTAAGTGCCGAACTCCCCTGAATTGATCAGAAACTGGGGAACGACCACTCTTCGGTCCGGATATTATCCAACACATTGAAGAGCAAGTCCGTATTGTTCGTGAACATCTGAAGACTGCTCAGTCTCGTCAGAAGAGCAATTATGACCGTAAACACAAGGTAATGGTCTATCAACCTGGCGAACAAGCATACCTTGGTGTTACTCCGATGAAGGGCACACACCGTTTCGGAATCAAGGGCAAGCTAGCTCCTCGCTACATTGGCCCATTCCGTATTCTCGCAAGACGTGGAGAAGTGGCATATCAGTTGGAACTTCGCAACTCTGCCGCTGCTTCAAGGATCCGATCCGTGCAGTGGATCATGAAGTGCTTGAATTGCAGGATGACCTGTCTTATAAGGAGCATCCGATCCGTATTCTTGATCAAGCTGAACGTCGAACCCGTTAGAAGGCAATCAAGTTCCTTAAGGTTCAGTGGTCAAATCATACTGAAGATGAAGCCACTTGGGAACACGAGGATCGTCTTCGTGAAGAATACCCCGATCTTTTCCCTTCTACCTCTTAATTCTCGGGACGAGAATTTCTTTTAGAGGAGGAGAATTGTAACACCCCCTGTAATTACGCTACAGTAAACCCTGCAAATTATGCAAGTCATCTAATTTTGCAATGCCACTTGTCACTTGGCTTCAGAGCAAATTCAAATGACAAATGAAAATAAAAGTTGATCAAATTTGAAAACAAAATAGTTCATAATATTAAAAATAATCCCAAAGCAATTATAAAAATAAAGCCAACGTTATTTGAAGTTCCAATTTGACCCTAACATCCAAAAACAGTGACCAAAACAGAAATAAAAGAAAAGAAAAAGAGGGACCTAGCTACTGGTGGACTGGGCCTTAGGTCAACACTGCGAGGCCCAGCCCACCCGCACCTCTCCTTCTACCTCCCTCCTCCCGTGTCAGCACGCCCGCCCACCCGCGCCAGGCCCCCCTTCCCGCTGCTCGACATCACGTCGCCGCAGCCGTCGCTGGTCGGATAAGAGCAGCCCCCGGACCTCTCTGGTGCATCCTGACCCTCCTTCTTCCCTTCCCTCGCTCTCTTCCGTCAAGACCCGACGCTGCCATGGCCGCCCCTTGGTGAACGACGCGGCCATCGAGCCCCTCCTGCCTCGCTGAGCTGTCCAGGAGCTCCACGGAGCTCGACTCCTTCGATCGCCCGCACAAGCTCGATCGAGAGCCCTCTGCATCGAAGCCTCCAAGCTCTTCTTCGTCCCCGATCCCGTCGGCCGTTTCCGGTCGAACCGCTCGCCTCCGACCTCCCCGCGCCTCCACGAGCCTTCTCTGCAACGCTGTGAGCACCACCGCCCGTTCCCCTCTCTCTGTGTGCCCCCCTGTGCCCTCTAGCTAGCCGGCCCCGCCATCGTGCTCCTGCCACCGCCATGAACGCCGCGCGCGAGCTGCTCGAGCTCTCCAGCTCCAGCGCGTGCAATGGGCGCGCTCCAGAGCGCCCCTGGAGTCGAACGCCGCCCCTGGTTAGCCCCCTGGCCCGCTCCCGTCTCGATTCGAATGGAGCCCGAACGCCGCCGCCACCCCGCTCGCTGCTGTTGCCGACTCCGGCCGTCCCCGCGCTGGCTACCACCAACATCGGGCGGGGCTCGACGCGCGCGTCTAGTAGGACCAAACCCCATCACGAATGGCCGCCGGAGGTGAGCGCACGGCCATCGCCGGCGCTCGTCCTCGCCGCCGTTGACGGTGGTGACGTGGCACGTCATTACGCCGCTAACCACCGTTTAATTAACCCCTAACCCACTGACTGACACCCGGGCCCCACGCGGATTAATCAGGCCTAATAAAATGGTTTAGTTAATTAATAAACTGACAAGCGGGGCCCATTGTTACTGTTTATTTGGATAAGACCCGCTGAGTCAGCCTGCTGACTCAGCACTGGGCCCCACCAGTCAGCCTCTGCTGACTGGACCCAGTTGACCAGTCAACGGTCCAGTCAACTGCTGACTAGACAGTTGACTGGCCCCACCTGTCAGCCTAATGAGCATTTTGCTGGGTACACTTCTGTGTACCCGTAGCAATTTAGCTATTTAATTTTCAAATTTAAATTAATTCCAGAAAATCCAGAAAATGATTAAAACTTTGAAAAATCATATAAAATAATCCGTAACTCGGATGAAAATAATTTATATATGAAAAATGATCAGAAAAATAAGACAAATCCGAATATGTCATCTGCACTCATGTTAGAACCCTCAAAGTAGATGAACATGGAACTTTTTGCCCGTTTCCGATTGATGAATAGTGCATGACCTCCGATAAATAATTCCAAATAAATTCCTAAAACATCTAAACTATTCAGAGAGGCAGTATATCACCCCTGCATATCTTTTAGGCATGTCATGTATAGTGATTGCATTTGTATGCTTATATTTATCTGTTTCTTCCCCCTCTTCTTCTCCGGTAGACTCCGAGACCGCTGACGAATCGGGGATCGACTACACCGTCGAAGATTCCTTTTCGCCTGTAGAGCAACCAGGCAAGCAAACCCCCTTGATCATTCCTATATCGCCTATTCCTTCTCTCCCATGCTTGCATTAGAATTTGCTACTGTTATTGATTGCTCCTATTCTAATGCATAGCCTGATTTTGTAACTGTTGTTGATACCTTACCTGCTATCCTAAATGCTTAGCATAGGTTGGATATCGATCCATCAGTGGCCCCACACTCTTGTCCGTGTTGCCCTGCTTTACTACCAGAAGACTCGATCATTGTGATCGATGTATAGAGACCGAACGCAACACCACACACCCCCTTAGTTGTACGACTCTGCAGAGCTACTATCGAGTGCCTAGGGTGATACCTCTTACCTCACTCCTGATGATATCTCTGTAGCGTAGCTAGTCGGTTGTGGGTTATCAAGGGTGATTCCTCTTTCACCACCTCCGATGATGCCTCTGTCGTGCAGCCCATCAAGTGTGAACTTATCGAGGGTGATTCCTCCAAGTTCACCTTGACGGATACGTCGAGTGGTAATCCAACGAGGGTGATTCCTCGGATTTCTCCTTGATGTTACGGACACATGGATACTTTGACCTTCACCTCAGTACTTTGGGAAGTCGGGTTAGCCAGGAGGGCACCCGCGAGAGATTATTGTGGTGGAACGACAGGGCAAGTGGAGACCACCTAGGAGAGAGGTGGGTCTGGTCCCTGGTCGTTGGACCGCGGGTTACCATGTCGCTGCGGCAGGGTGTCGGAGGTGAGCCTTGAGCCCTGTTCGTGTCCGCAAGATACTAATAACACGCTTAACGGATTTGGGTATTTGATCTGAGTTGGCCACTGGCCTATGCGCACTACCACCACGCGGGATAATGGTTTAATGGGGCCCTCGGCGCCGTATGTATCAGCCGAAAGCTCTGTCAGATGTCCAGTTCAGCATTGTGGCATGGTCAGATCATGCCTTCCAGGAGAGGGATGGCGCTGGTATCCACCCTGCGCACAACGACCCGGAGTGCAAAGGGCGATGTGCCCAAGACCCCTGAGCACTTAGGATGTAGACAGGCGGGGACCTCTCTGCGGAGCCTAGGTAGGACTACGTCGTGTCGATCAGCCGAGGCCGGGCATGACCCAGAAAAGTGTGTCCGGACAGAGTTAATCGAGCGTGTTGGGTAACAGTAGTGCACCCCTGCAGGGAAGTTATCTATTCGAATAGTCATGTCCACGGTAACAGGACGCTCAGTGTTGTATCCTGATCTACTTCAACTTGAACTGGATACATGATACTTTAATTGTAAGCTCCGGTATCGCTTTCTCGCAGGGAGTCGTGGAAGGATCTCTGGGCTTTGCTACTACATACTTATTACTTTGTTATATGCTAATCTACACTCTTCTAATGCTGCAAGACGCTGAAGTTGCTAGTCTTCGATAGGCTAGGCCTTCCCTTCTATCCTAGCTTTTCTGCAGTAAAGTCCACAGATACAACCCCTTTCATTTGATACCGATGCATACATAGCATAGATCTAATGGTAGTCTTGCGAGTACTTTGGATGAGTACTCACGGTTGCTTTGCTACCTCTTTTTCCCCATACCCGATTGCTGCGATCAGATGACGGAGCCCCGGAGCCAGCTGACCCCCGTCAACGACTACTACTACCCCTCCGGCGGAGCTTACTACTACGTGGAGACCGACGACCAGGAGTAGATAGGAGGCTCCCAGGCAGGAGGCCTGCGCCTTTTCGATCTAGATGTTGTTGTTTTGCTCAGCCTTCTTAAGGCAACCTTGTCTAATTATGTCTGTACTCAGATACTAATGCTTTCGCTGACTCTTGTGTATCTCGAGCTTATGTATTCGAGCCCTCGAGGCCCCTGACTTGTAATATAAAGCTTGTATTAATTTATTTTGTGTCGAGAGTTGTGTTGTGATATCTTCCCGTGAGTCCCTGGGCTTGATCGTGCACATTTGCGTGTATGATTAGTGCATGGTCGGGTCGGGGGCGTCACAGGCTAGAGGCGGAGTCAATACCTGCATGCGGCGCGGAGGCGTTGCCAAGGCTGTGCAGTCCGGTACCCGGCCAATCCATGGCAAGGCGTAGTTGCTGGCGGCCGGATGCGCCAATATCGACGGCTGGATGCGCCAAATCCCGCCGCCGCAGATCTACCGGTTGGCCGCTGGCGCCGGGGCGAGTGAGGCACAAATACAGTGGTCGTGCTTTGGGCGGCCGGGCTGGACAGCGAGGAGGCGGTCGGGAAAATGGGCGGCGGCGGCTATGGCGGGGGGTAGGGGGCGGGGGGGAGGGAAAAAGGAGCGTCTGTGTCCCTGACGGGCGGGCCAGGGGAGGACAAGGGCAAGCGTCCCCCCGTCCGCGCGTGTACGCTTCGACGCAAACGCGGCCCTAATTTGGGCCGGGAATGGGTCGAAAGTGGACAAAAAATGGATGTTTGTCCGTTTGCTCCCATGCGTTGGGCCGCGGTTTGTGTCCGTTTAGCCCAAAACAGACGCGGCCGGACCATTTGGGGTCGTGCGTTTAGGGCTGCAAGAAAAGCTCAAGGCTCGTGAGCCGCTCGAGATCGACTCGTATTTTGGCTCGACTCGAGATCGACTTGAAAAGAAATGAGCTGAGTATGAACACTTTATGTAGCTCGATAGAGAAACGAGCTAATCTTGAGCCAACACTAGCTCGCTCGATTTTAGCTCGATAGCTCGATGTCATATATTTATATTAAACAATCTTGATATATATTAAAAGAAAATATGATAATTTATTATCATATATGTTGTGTATGACTTTTCTCACTTTTAACTAGTAGCAAATATGGAAGCCAAATTAAGCACAGAGAAAATTTAGCCTTAATATGATACGTGGTTAGCCATGTGTCAAATATCCTATTATTCTCAGCCAAAGTTTGAGAGTGGATGTACCTTCATGTTCTATCTTTCTAGTTCATCCATGATCGCTAGTTATCAAGTACTAGTCTTCAGTTGAGTGAGAATACGTCAAATTTTGTAGTGGTTCCCTATGTTGTGCCGTGGCCTATCATGTTTGAAAAATTACCTTAGTTTATTAATAAAATCATCTTATTTAGCTCAAAACTAGCTCGAGATCGATACAAGCTGAGCACGAGCCACTTTCTACGGCTCGACCTTGAGCTTTGCTCAGTTGAGCTCGCTCGAATTTTAGTATAATCTGAGCTGAGCCTAGTCCAACTCGCTCGAACTCGACTCGTTTGCAGCCCTACGTGCGTTGGAGTTGGCCGAAATCTCTAATTGAGGAGTACTCCTTCCAAATATCACTCCCACTTCCCTTGGGAGTTTTCCCTTTTTTCGTAGATCCGTTTATTCAAATTGTTTTATCTCTTAAACCGGGCATCCAAATCTTGAACCGTTTGCACCATTGTATTCCTCGCGTCGAGATCTTCAAACTAGATCCTATGTTGATAAGTTTTGATGAACTTTTTTTTTCATGAAAAAAACCAGACGAAAAAACCGAACCAGGAGCACATTTTTTTCCTTTCCGAAAGAGGCACGACTGTGCCTCTCGCGGGAAAAAAAATTAAGAAAACATGTATTTTTTCCGTTTCCGAAAGGCACGGCCGTGCCTCCCGCGAAAGCAAAACCGTGCCTCTCGCGGAAGCAAAACCGTGCCTCCCGCGGAGGAAAAAAAAAGAAAACACGTTCTTTTTTTCCGTTTTCGAGAGGCATGGCCGTGCCTCTCGCGTAAGAAAATCCGTGCCTCTCGCGGAAGCAAAACCGTGCCTCTCGCCGAAGGAAAAAAAAAGAAAACGTGTTTTTTTTTCATTTCCGAGAGGCACGGTCGTGCCTCTCGCGAAAGCAAAACCGTGCCTCTTGCGGAAGGGAAAAAAAAGAAAACACGTTTTTTTCCGTTTCCGAGAGGCACGGCCGTGCCTCTCGCGGAAGCAAAAAAACGCATCTTTTCGCGCAAATTTTTTTTTTCGAAATTTTTTTGTCCAAAAGCTAAGAAAGACATGTGGAAAACCAAAAAGCCGAAAAAACCCAGAAAAACCATCTAAAAAGCTGAAAACGCATGCGAAAAAATAAAATCCGGAGGGAACGCCCAGAGCATGACACGTGGCGGCGGCTGAGAGCGCGCCAAGTGGCGCGCTCTCAGCCCACCCCAAGTGCTCGTAGGGAGGCTCCTGAAGGAGCGCTCGTTAATTAGTTGCTCTTGGAGTTGGCCTTATCCAGTGACGGCATAGGTGGCCGTTAGATGGGGTCGTCAGAGACGCAGAACAGGCCGGCCCAGAAAACTAACCGAGCCGTCCGCGAAACTACTGTACCTTTAACATCCGAGACGTTGGGGAGGGAAGTTGATGCGTGGGGTCTGGTTGAAATACCCTGAAGATACAACTGACGCATACAGGGAGAAATACAGACAATACAGAGATCCCGAGGAGTACAGACGGTTGAGATATCAGGTTCAGCTGAGCTCGGGCTCATAAATGAATTTTCGACTTACGTGGGCATTTTATGTAAACCGACCGATTTTCATGTGAGCGTCCGCCGCCTCCGTGTCCATTAGATTGGTTCTTCATCGGACGATTGGAAGCGAACCTCCACACACTCTATATTCCTGCAACTCCACCCATGTTTCAGAATGAAAGACCGCAAATAGGCCTTTGTTGCAAACTGGCCAGGGAGCTAGATCCGGCAGCGACTGGGATTGGGGAGGGCGATGGCGGCTGGATCCCGCAGCATTGTCGTCGCAGGCCTATCGGGACGACCAGGCGCAGACCCGCTGTGGTGGTGACGACGACCAGGGCTCCGCCGGCGGTAGCCTCGTCGACTCAACTAGGTACGGATCCACGAACAACCGCTGCCATGGCCGACCTCCACCACCAAATTTCGTCGCCAGTCGTCGACCTCCGCAGCGCCTCTGCCGCGCTCATCGCCTCCATCCGGTGTCCGCGAGCGCCATGACCCCGCGCGGACCTCTGTTTGAACCGCCTTAGCCTCGTGCGCATGTGCCCACCAGGCCGTGAGGCCACGCACCGACGAGTTTTTGCAACAACGACGGAGTTGCAAACGGTGACGACAACGACGACAGTGGTGTTGCGACATCTTCTTTCACTGCAAGAAAATTTCTGCAACATCATCCTTGTTGCAAAAGGCCTCGTGCAACATTATGTATGTTGCAAAAAAGTGAAGATGTTTTTTTTTCTGCAACACAACCTCTATTGCAAATATATCTGCAACATAAACTCTGTTGCAAAAGGTTATGTGACATTGCCTTTGTTGCGATGACGAAGACGGAGTAGGCCGTTCGACCACGATAGATCTAACGGCTGTCGAGGTGGCGGATCTTTTTAAAAGATCCGTCGGCCGACCCGTAGTACGCTCCATATTTAATACAAGAACATTACATAATCGGTCTTGCTATACATAATCAATGCGTGGTGTAATACAACGACAAAAGTGGCCCACATCAGACCCACTTCGGGATGGCAAGCTAACGGGTATTATCTATATCTATACCAATATAAAAAGACCCAAAGAGACAGATTCAACAAATCTTGGTCATCAAATCATATAAATCCAACGACCTATATTGCACCAATGTCGAGCGCTCAATGTGTTTAGCGTGTATTTAACATGAGAGAAGTGCATATTTCAACCCCCAACTCTTCAAACCAGCTAGGATTCAACCTTCCCCTCCGCGTTGACCGGTTTTGACCCATTGACCATCCAGTCAGTAAGCCATGTCAGCAAAACATTAAAAAATTCCAGAAAAATAAATAAAAAACTGTAAAAATTTCCAGAATATATATATACATATAATAAGTAATTAAAAAATCTATAAAATAAAAAAATCTGTAAAATCATCAAAAAAGTTCAAAAATCTGGAAAATAAAAAAAATGGGGTTGTTGTCTGAAAATTTTGAAAGAAGAAGTTCAAAATTCCTAAAAAAATGTTTCAAAGCTTAGTATTGTTTTCTTGGTTTTACAAAAAAAATAAAAAAATTCTAGAAAAATTATATTTTTGACAAAATTTGGGCAGAAAATTCTGACCAACAAATTGTTTTGTTTGACCTTTTTTTATTTTACAATTCTTTCATTTTTCATTTTTCGGTAAATATTAGATTTTTTTATTTTTCCTATTTTTTATTTTATGGATTATTTTGACAAAACTGATCAACTAGGTCAGAACCGGTCAATGGGGGAGGGGAGGGTTGAATCCTGGCTGGTTTTAAGAGCATCTCTAGCAGATCCGGTATACCTCGTCCCGCAAAATTCGGTTTACAGGATACCACAAAACGTTTTTTCATGTTTTTACGGTACGACTTTTGTTTCGCCAGAACAGATCCTGTAAAAAAAATTATGCTCCTGGCAAAATTACATAAACCCCCCTAAAAGCGTAATCTAAATTACAATTGGGTCTTTCAATTCACAGGTCGTGCTCGCGCCGGCCGAGCTCTTGCTGCGGCGCCCTCGCCGGAGGCTCCTCCCGCCGCACCTCGTCGGGCACGGCCGAGCTCCTGCTCGCGTCCGCCCTGCTCGCGCCCGCGGCCGAGCTCCTCCTCGCATTAGCTAGCTAGCAAAACACGTACGCGGCTAGCTAGCTAGCTAGCGCGTTGCTGCTTCGCCGGTGGCCAGCGGCGGCGAGCGCGTATGGCAGCTCACGGGCAGCGACGGGCGGCGATGGCGGTGAGATTTGGTCGGAATCGAGCTCGGAAGGCCGTTGCGCCAGCTGCGAGGGAAGCGGTTGGGGCTGAAATTTCCCTCCCGCCAAGAATAGAGGATACTGTAAAAGAAGGGCGAAATCCCGTAGATATAGAGAAACTGGGGTCTATCCCGCAAATCGGCGGTTATTTTATCAGATGGTCCGGTTTGCGGGATCTGCTAGAGATGCTCTAAGAGTTCAGGGTTGTAATTCAGGTTGCAAGGTGGATGGGACGTCCCGCTACGCCGTTGCGCTGTCCCGCAAAAAATCCCGCAAAGCCGCCGTTGGGTTGACCGCGTTTTCCCTAGCGGGCCGAGGCGGACGCGCCGCATAATGGCGTCACCGCTCATGAACTTGATCTTCCGGAGCTTGCCGTAGCTGTCAGGGATCGAGATCGACACCAGCGCCGTCGGCAGCCCGCCCACGAACGTGTTGCCCAGGAGGACGACCGAGGTGAGCGCGTGGAGACCGAGGACGTCGTCCGGGACGGCTCCGCTCAGGTTCATGTCGGCGAGGTCGAGACCGGTGACCGCACTCCGCGCGTTGCAACGCACGCCCTTCCAGCCGCAACGCGACGCGGAGCCCCAGCCCCGGAGCTCCCCCAGATGGCCGACGAGCGAGGCCCTGATGGCCAGCAACACCACCGCGTCGATATGGGACACCACGGCGCAGCACAAGAGCAACAAGCCGAAGAAGAAGAAGAGGCATGCAGTGCTGCTCAGCGGTCGCCATGCATGGCTCTCCTCCTTAAATTCTCCACTGCTCCCTAGTCAGCTTGCTTTGTGCTTCCATTGCCTTAGTTATTACTATAAAATTCAGGTTGCTGTCTTTCTGTTTGTGAATGGTTGTACGCGAAGTTTGTATTGGCTGAGTGTATTTACAAGCATCGGCTACCTTAGCGGGTTTGCAGCGGGTTCATGCGGGCTGCCGGGTTGTCTGCGAAAAAACAAGCGGCGGGAGGCGGGCAGCCACGATGACTGCTAAACATGCTGGCTCGCTTCACTGTTCGGCGGGCAGCCGCATTCCGCTCCGCCTGCAACGAGCTGTAATGTAGACGGTATTAAAGTTGGGGTTGTAAATTAGACTAGGACAGGAGTTGGGGGTTGAAATGTGCACTTCTTTCATTTAACATTATATCAAATTTTAACATCTACACTATCCATGTAATTAACGCGTAATTGACATCCTACCAAATATCAACGTGCAGTTAATTTTCTCTCAAATATCAATGTTCATTGCACGTACGCATTTACTAGTTTGTACTAAATGACCCTTTGAGAACCTTAATTAGTCCGATGACCCCTGGAGGTCAACTTATTTCGAATTTTGGTCCCCACATTCGCGCCTAACCATCGGAGAGGGGTCAACTTATTTCGAAATTTGGTCCCCTCATTCACGCCTAACCATCAGATACGGAATATACATGTGAAGGCGCTTTACCCAAGTGCATCTTTGACCTTGGTTGGTCCAAGGTTGCGCCATCGGCACGACATCTCCTAGTCCCGTCTAGCGGCTAGGCGGGACACTACATAGAACCCGTGGTTTTTAGATGGTCTACCATCCGAGAGTCTTTAGCATATCTGGTTTTCCTGCTAGATGATCTATCTTGCATAGGAGACGCCTGATCAGGCATCATCGGTTTAAAGCTAACACAACTTTCAGTTTAGCGTTCATCCTATGTAGGTTTGCCAAACGGTATGGCTTAGAGGGCATGAAATAAAGCCAGGCCATTAGGCGTTTCACCTAGCACTACTTCATGCCCGCTCGTTTGGTGTGGTAAGGCCTCGCCTCAACCGCCTACTCGTTCGGCGTGGATGTTACGTTTTCTGATTCGCCTATCGCGAGGGCGTGTTCTTCTCATGCCTTAGCCATGGGTGTTACTGGCGCCAAGTAATAGCCGTTTGTGTGACATCAAAATTTATTAAGGCGGTCTGGTTGGTACTAGTTTTTTGTTAGAGGCGACTTTTGTGTATTTGACTGCCAGCTTCTCCGTTCCTCCTAAAATAACTTGTTCCTTTCTCTTCCCTCCAGTTATTCCAAATTCACAGTTGTACTCACCGTACATCCACCTCGGCGGCGTGTTCCACCGATGTCGTCCTTACCGATCGCCGTCCCGAACAACCACTTCTAGCGTCCTCCACCACCCTTTTCCATGAAGCCATGCTAGTGACGACTGTTCGTTGGGGTGAAGACCTGACGCCGGTCCCAACCGCCATCTTTCGTACGTCGGTCCGCCGAATACCCCCGCCACCCTGACCCCAATCCAAACCCCAAACCCCAGCCCAATCCGAGAACCCCAACAGTTGAACAGTGGTAGGGCGGAGACGCTTCATCAGTATTCAGATCTGCTCTGACTCACACGTACTTGTCTTAGTCTATAATTTAAGGGTTATATGAATCAAGTTTTGAGATTCTATATTAGTTTCATATGACACATATCCCGCCCGGGGAAGTTTAGCTAATAGGAGCCTACGAACCAACATTATATCATGTAAAGTAGTTCACTTCATTACGATACGACCAACCTCCATCGCTTCTATCAGCTTAATATTTGCTATATTCCCTTTTTATGTTGGTTGACGTACCATAATGTAGTGCACTTACATCATGGTGTCACAGTTATTGTAACACCCCTCTGTAATGAGCAACAGTGATCCATAATGATTATGCTAAGTCACTGTGATTTGCAATGCTTGATCAAAGTGGATTCAAATTTCATTTCAAATTCCTCCACCAAATTCAATTCAAATCATAAGTGAAATTTGAAGTTGCTCAAAAATTGCTGGAAAATCGTTCATGTTTTAGCAAAAAATGCAAAAAAAATAATTGTTCAGGAAAACAACATCACCATCAATGCTAAATGTGGACTAGGGCAATTAGACAGAGCTAAAACAGCAATTTAAATGCCATTTCATTTATGAAAAATTCAAATGAATTCAAATGGCCTCCAAACTTTTTGTGGCAGTGCATCAATTTCCCTAGTATTTGTTTCTACCAGTTGCACATTTTTGCAAACTCATTTGTTGGATAAAAGAAAATGCAAAAGCTACTGGAAAAAGAAAAACAGAAAATAAAAAGGGAAAAAGGGAAAACGCTACTATGGACTGGGCCTAAGTCCACAGTGCGGCCCAGCCCGCTCCCCACCGTCTCCCTCCTCTCTCTCCTCTCGCGTGTCAACGCGCCCGTGGCCGCGCCGGCGCTCCGGCGAAACGTCGACACCGCGGCGCTACAGGAGCCGCGGAGGGGATAAGGGCGACACCCTCGGCCTCCCCGTCATCCCTATCCACTCGTCCTCTCCTCTCTCGCTCTCTCTCGCCCGCTTACGAGCTCGCCCGAGAGCCTCCGCCGCCGCCCGTCGTCGATCCCGCGGCCACCGACCTCGCCTCGCCTCGCCGCCTTGTCCAACATCTCCGCCGTCTACCTCGTCCCCGTCCACGAGCGCGAGCCGGGAGCCACCGCAGCGAGCCCGGCGAGCTCTTCTTCCTCCTCAGTCGCCGACGACCTCGCCGTCGATTCGTCGCCTCCTGCTGCTCCTAAGCCGTCAACGGGCCACCGTGCGCCTCCACGGTGAGCACCACGCCGTTTCCCCCCTCTTCTTTCCCTTCTTTCCGCGGCATAGTCGTCGTATCCGTCGTGGCCGAACGAGTCGCCGCCGACGAGATCGCCGCCGTGGCCATCGTAGCCCGAGCTCGCGTCCGAGCTCATGGCCGAGCTCCTGGAGCTCGTGCGAGCCCAACGCCACCTCTAGCACCCCTCCCCGTGCACCGTAGCGACGAGCCCGACCACACCCGATTCCGGCCGCCGCCTCCGCCGCTCGCCGTCGTCGTTACCGGCCGTTTCCGGCCAAGCCACCGCCACCGTTCGACGCAGCGTGGAGCGCACGTTCGAACGGTGCCTCCCACGCGCCAAATGGCCGCCGGACGGTGAAATCCGCCGCTGCCCCGTACGCGCCGCCGCGTTTTGGCGTCGCCGGCGACTTGTCGCCGGCCACCGCCGACGTGGCCGCCATGTGTGACCCCCTGGGTCACTGACAGTGGGCCCAGGGGCCCCAGTTGACCGAGTTGACTTAGTCAACTCTGCTGACTGGGCACACGGTGCCACTGACATGTGGGCCCCTGCGTTTAATTAAACTAATTAGGTTTTAAAATTAATCTGTTAATTATTATAGACACTGACCGATGGGGCCCACCCTCTAATTAACCTCTGTTAGTTTAATTTTAATCTCTGTTTAGCTCTCTGTCACTGACATGTGGGACCCAGCTGTCAGGTTTGACCTGGAACAGCTGGGGTTGACTTGCTGATGTCATGCTGACGTAGTAAATCCTTTTCTATTAATTTTGAATTAGATTTAAATTCCAGGAATTTCAGAAAATGGTTTAAATCTTTGAAAATTTGTAGAAATTCAACCGTAGCTCGGATCGAAAAGTTTTGAACATGAAAGTTGATCAGAAAAACGAGACGAATCCGAATATGTGGTCAAAATTCTTGACCATCACTCCTAACTATCTAAACATGGAATCTTCCCCTCTGGTTCAGTATGCCGATAACTGCCTAAAAGCTGATATTTTCCCGCTTCGTCTGCAACGTGTAGCCTTGCATTAGGTCACCACCAGCACTGCATTTTGCCATGCCATGCATTGTGTTGCATTTGCTTGCTTTTATTTATTGTTTCTTCCCCCTCTTCTTATCCGGTAGACCCCAAGACCGACGCAGCTCCGGAGTCCGACTACACCGTTGACGACCCCTCCTTTGTCGCAGAGCTTCCAGGCAAGCAAACCCCCTTGAACATGCCTATATCACCTACTCTTTCTCCCTCTTGCTTGCATTAGAATTGCCACAGTTATTGTTCCGAATACCTAATCTGATGCATAGCCTGTTTTGTAAACTGCTTGATACCTTACCTGTTATCCTAAATGCTTAGTATAGGTTGTTAGTGATCCATCTGTGGCCCCTCTTCCTTGTCCTAGTTGCCCCGCTTAGTTATCAGTGCCCCGATCGATGTGATCAATGGGCTGAGACCGACTTATCACCGCACACCCCCTAAGTTGTACGACTCTGCAGAGCTAATATCGAGTGACGAGGGTGATGCCTCTTAACTCACTCCTGATGACATGTCTGTAGCATAGCTAGTCGGTGGTGGGTTACCGGGGGTGATTCCTCTTCCACCACCTCCGACGACGCCTTTGTTGTGCAACCCCTCAGGTGGACCCATCGAGGGTGATTCCTCCGCGTTCACCTTGACGGATACATCGAGTGGGAATCCAACGAGGGTGATTCCTCGGATTCCATCTTGATGTTATGGACACACGGTAACTTTGACTTTACTACAGATACTTGATAAAGTCGGGTTGACCCCGAGGGGTACCCGCGAGTGATGTGGAGTCGGGTTGACCGTGAGGGTACCCGCGAGATAATTACGTGGCACGGCCGGGCATTCTGGGCCCTTGCCGTAAGCCCATGAGACGGGGCGACGGGGTCACATGATCGTGAGTCTCTGCTCGTTTCCGCGAGCTCCCAACGCACTAATGGGTTAGGATATGTGATCTGAGTAGGCCTCTGGCCTTTTCGCACTAACCACCACGTGGGAATAGCATGGGCACTCGGCGTCGTATGTATCAGCCGAAGCTCTTCAGATGTCAGCAGTTGAGCGGCCCGTGCTGGGTTGGACTGGGAAAGCCTGCGCTTGTATTAAGGGGGCTGAGTCTGCTCACCGGCCGCGTACACAACGCGCAGGAGTGCAAAGGGCGATGGGCCCAAGACCCTTGAGCGCTTAGGGTGTAGACCGGCGTGCTGGCCTCTCTATTGAGCCTAGGTAGGGCTAGGACGTGTCCATCAGCCGAGGCCGGGCATGGACCGAGCAAGTGTGTCCGGCCAGAGTTAATCGAGCGTGTTGGGTAAGTTGGTGCACCCCTGCAGGGAAGTATATCTATTCGAATAGCCGTGTCCACGGTAACAGGACGCTCGAAAAATATCCCGATCATCTACAACTAGAAATGGTTTGAATATGTTAGCTCCGGGATTGCTTTCTCGCAGGGAGTCGTGGAAGGATCTCTGGGCATGGCTACTTATACTTCTTGCTACTACTATATTCTTGTACTAATCTGCACTCTTCTAATGCTGCAAGACTCTGAAGATGCTAGTCTTCGATAGGCTAGGTTTTCCCCTCTATTCTGGCATTTCTGCAGTCTAGTCCACAGATACAGCCCCTCTTTGATACCGATGCATAAGTAGAATAGATCTGATGTAAGTCTTGCGAGTACTTTAGATGAGTACTCACGGTTGCTTTGCTTCCCCTTTTTCCCCATACCCGATTGCTGCGATCAGATGACGGAGCCCCGGAGCCAGCTGCCCCAGTTGACGACTACTACTACCCCTCTGGTGGAGAGTACTACTACGTGGAGACCGCCGACGACCAAGAGTAGATAGGAGGCACCCAGGCAGGAGGCCTGCGACTTTCGATCCAGTGTCGTTGTTTTGCCCAGCCTTCTTAAGGCTTATCTGTTTACTTTTATGTCTGTACTCAGATATCTGATGCTTCCACTGATGCTTGTATGACTCAAGCTTAGGTATTCGAGCCCTCGAGGCCCCTGGCTTGTAATATAAAGCTTGTATGATTTTTATTTGTGTTTAGAGTTGTGTTGTGATATCTTCAAGTGAGTCCTTAGGCTTGATCGTGTGCAATTGCGTGTATGATTAGTGCACGATTAAGTCGGGGGTGTCACAAGTTGGTATCAGAGCCGACTGCCTGTAGGAACCCCCTTTCCAACTCCTTGGCCGAAGTTGAGTCTAGTCTTTGCAAAACTGTTTTACTAACATGGTTGTGTGGCTTACGGGCCCACGTCGCCAATGGGTGGTATTAGGATCTTTTATTCCTCTTCCATACTCTGGAACTCTGATCTCTCTTCTTTTCGGGTTAAATGATTTTGCTAACACTGACATTAGGTTCTCATGTTCACATTCACCCGGAGAGCTGGATTATCTGCAAACATTTCTTTCCAATGCTATCATATGCCTCTCACACTGCCATTTGACTTCTTGCACTCCTTGTTTCAGATGCGTCCCGCAAGACAGCTCGTACGCTAGACTATGGCTCTTGATGCGAATGGGTTCCCTACTATCTTGGTCGATCTCTTGACCAGGCAGGGATATCGCTGGTACCCCAAGTACATTGTTTACGAGGATTACCGCGAGTTCAACAAGGAGCAGTACCATGCCGTGGTTCGTATCTTTGATCGACAGAACAACTCCGTCACTGAGTTGCACACCTTTCATGGTGTTGGAGTGACTGTTGATATGGCCATCCATGAGGCTGCCTATACTGCTATTGCCCGTCTCCGTGGAGAGCACAACAGTCGCTTGGAGGAGACTGCTTTCAGATATATCCCATATGCCCCTGCTGGGGATGAGACTGGATATTACACTGCTATCTGTACCCCTTACGTACCGCGTCGTTATGACCCGCAGGTTTTGGTACAGTACACTCAGGCACTGGACCGCACTGCTCGAGGTCTTGTTGTCGAGTTGTAGGGCACTCATGCTCGTCTTTACGACGCTCTGACACAGTTGCTACCAGCAGTCAGTGCGAGGATGCATCCAGAGTACATCCTTTACCCGCGCAGGACGGAGATGCCACCAGGTCTTGAGTGGCATGCTGTTGGAGGTTGTACTCCTCCACGTGGTCCTCTTCTTCCAGTTCGGGACCAGGTTCTGCACCAGAGTGTTCACGGAGCGCAGGATTCTTATATCGAGGGTACCCTGCGTCGTCACCTGCAGCTGCCTGGCTTCAGTGGTTTTCTCCGACGTTGATGTAGCTATCGCTATGTCCCGTTGTTGTATCCCTCCACCGCGTGCCTGCGTGCCGCCTAGTCGTCTAGCTTTCCTTTCGCTGTTGTAACGCTGGTCTGTAACCGAACCTATGTATGGATCTGTATGTCATGTTTGACTACGTTGATGTATCTATTGCACTTCCTTTTGTTGTGCGTGTTACTTCATGAATGACTCCATACACCTGCAATGCTCGTTGCTAAACTACCCCCTGTTGAATTTTTTAGCAGGATGGTTAGACCCGCAGGTCGTGGCCGTGGTGCCAACAATCCACCACCGCACGACTATATGGCTGCAATGATGCAACAATTCGAAATGCACCGTCAATTCATGCAAGGACTCATGGATCAGTTTCCTCGTCCCAATGCCAACCAGCAGCCAGCCGCAATAACCTTGCAAGAGTTTGTGCGCCTTAATCCAACTATCTTCCGCAACTCAGTTCAGCCGCTTGACGCTGATGACTGGCTCCGCGACATCACTTTCGAGATGGAGTCTGTGAATGTGGCCCCTGCCAGCTATGTCACTTTTGCATCATACTTTCTGAAGGGTCCCGCAGCCCAATGGTGGGACACTCACAGGCATACCCTACCTGCTGGAACCATCATCACTTGGGTGGAATTCCAAGCTGCTTTCCGTGCCCGTTACATTCCGCAAGGAGTTATGGACCGGAAGAAGCGTGAGTTCACAACCTTACCCAGGGCAACAAGTCTGTGGAAACCTATCAGCGGGAATTTCTGGAACTATCTCGCTACGCTGAAGAGGATATTGCTACTGATGCGCGCAGACAGGAGAAGTTCCGTGAAGGGCTCAACCCTGATATCAAGCTCGCACTGCTAGTCCAAGACTTTGCCGACTTCGCCACCTTGGTGAACAAGGCTATACAGGTTGAGACTGGTCTGAAGGATCACAAGGATGCTCTTAAGCGCACCCGTGAAGCGGGCTCATCTTCGGACTCGTCTTCCCAGAAGCGCCGTATTTGGATCCCTCACAGCATGTACCGTCTGACTGTACCTGTTCCAAGGCTATCGTATGTTGCACCTCGTATGCCTCCTCCACCTCTGAGGCAGTCAAGACCTCAAGCTGCACCGTTTCAAGATCCTGCTCCCCGTCCCGACAATGGACTCTGCTTCAAGTGTGGCCATCCAGGTCACCGTGCCAGAGACTGCTCCCAGAACCAGAATCAGCTTATGCTTCCGCCAGCTGGCCGTGGAAATGGCCGTGGTAACTATCAGCCCTGGAACAACAATGTCAGGCCTTCATATGGTCATGGACAGGCTTATCATGTCAACATGGCTGAAGCTCAAGACCAACCAGAAACTGTGATGGGTACTCTTCTTGTTAATTCAGTACCAGCTTCTGTTTTATTTGATTTAGGAGCATCGCATTCTTTCATATCTGAAAATTTTGCATACATGCATGACATTAAATGTGAAGCGATGCACCAACCGTTAGTGGTAAACACTCCCGCGGGCCAATGCCAAGCCTCCTTGTTCAGCCCTGATGTCACCATTGAAATTAAAGGGTTGGAGTTCCGTGCTTTTCCCATTGTTTTGAAGTCTTCCAAAGTTGACCTCATTCTGGGAATGGATTGGTTGAAGGCTCACACTGCCTTGATCAATTGTGCCACTAAAGTAGTACACCTCCTGCACCCATCGGATGAGCTAGTAAATTACCATGCTCATATTGTTCAAAGTGCCGAGGCTCAGATCTATGCCCTGAACGCGTTGAACGCTTCTCCTCTTGAGGGGATAGAAAATGTTCCAGTCGTTCGCGACTTCCAAGATGTCTTTCCGGAAGAACTTCCAAGAGTACCCCGTGTTAGAGCTGTCGAGTTTGTCATCGACCTAAAACCAGGCACCACTCCTATTGCGAAGCATCCCTACAAGATGCCTCCGCATGAACTTCTTGAGCTTAAGGAGGAAATCGATAAATCACTCCGCAAGGGTTTCATTCACCCAAGTTCCTCTGCCTGGGGAGCACCTTATCTCTTTGTCAAGAAGAAAGATGGTACAAACCGATTGGTCCAAGATTACCGGCCTATCAACCAAGCCACCATTCAGAACAAGTATCCGCTTCCTCGGATCAATGACCTGTATGATCAACTTGCTGGATCATCAGTGTTCTCTAAACTCGACTTGAGGTTGGGTTATCATCAGATCCGAGTCCGCGAAGAGGATATTCCCAAGACCGCCTTCGTAACTCGCTATGGCTCTTATGAGTACACTTTTATGTCATTCGGCTTAACTAATGCTCCAGCAACGTTCTCCCACCTGATGAATTATATCTTCATGGATTACCTCAACAAATTCGTCATGGTTTATCTGGATGATATTCTGGTTTATTCCAAGAATAAGAAAGAACATGCTGAACATCTTCGTCTTGTTCTTGAAAAGCTTCGAGAGCACCAACTATATGCCAAGTATTCCAAGTGTGAATTCTGGTTATCTGAAGTAACCTACCTTGGTCATGTGATTTCCAAGGATGGCATTGCTATCAATCCAGAACAAGTTCAGGCTATTCTTGACTGGACTCCTCCGAAGAATGTCAAGCAAGTCAGAAGTTTTCTCGGACTTGCAAGCTATTGCCATCGTTTTGTCGAGAACTTCTCCAAAGGCGTTAAGTTTGAGTGGACAGATAAATGTCAGGAAAGTTTCCAAACCCTCAAGGATAAGCTGACCTCTGCTCCAGTGCTTGCTCCTCCAGATTCTCGCAAGGACTTCGTGATCTATTGTGACGCCTCTCGTCAGGGATTAGGCTGTGTCCTGATGCAAGAACGCAGAGTGATTTCCTATGCCTCCCGACAGTTACGTCCTCACGAAGAGAATTACCCAGTGCATGATCTTGAACTTGCTGTAGTGATATATGCATTGAAGCTGTGGCGACATTACCTCCTTGGTAATCGATGTGAGATATATACTAATCACCAAAGTCTGAAGTATTTGTTTACTCAGCCGGATCTCCATCTCCGCCAACAACGATGGTTGGAAACAATTACGGACTATGACTGCGGTATTTCTTATACCCCTGGCAAGGCTAATGTGATGGCCGATGCCTTGAGCCGCAAGTCCTATTGCAACAACCTCATGGTTCAGAGAGCTCAACCTCATCTGTATGAAGAACTGCGCAAGCTGAACCTCCACATCGTTCCACAGGGTCCTCTTAATACCCTTGTTATACAGCCAGATCTTGAGAAAGCTGTAAAGTCTGCGCAAGCAAAGGATACTGAAGTTGATCAGATGAAAAGAGATCTTAACCTTGAAAAGTACAGAGATTTCTCGCTTGCTGAAGATGGAACCTTGTATTTTAGAGAACGCATTGTGGTACCTCGGTTCGAGCTTATGATTGACAAAGTCATGAAGGAGGCACATGATACACCACTGTCTATTCATCCAGGTAGCACCAAGATGTATCGTGACCTTCGACAAAGGTACTGGTGGTCTAAAATGAAGCAGGACATTGCTCGATATGTTGCTGAATGTGATGTTTGCCGTCGTGTTAAAGCAGAACATCAGAAGCCTGCTGGAATTCTGCAACCGCTCCCTATTCCTGAATGGAAGTGGGACAAAGTGCAAATGGATCTTATTACTGGTCTTCCCAGATCACAAAAGGGTCATGATGCTATTCTTGTCGTCATCGACCAACTTTCCAAAGTTGCACATTTTCTGCCAGTCAAGGAGACGATCACTGCTAGTCAGTTAGCAGATTTGTATATCTCCAGAATTGTATCACTCCACGGTATTCCGAAGGAGATCAGTTCAGACCGTGGCAGCCTTTTCACCTCTAAGTTCTGGGCAAGTTTCCAAGAAGCTATGGGAACTCATATAACCTGGAGTTCAGCTTATCACCCCCGGTCCCAAGGGCAAGTGGAGCGAGTTAATCAAGTGCTTGAAGATATGCTGCGTGCTTGTGTCATCTCATTTGGCAAGAAGTGGGAAGAATCTCTCCCGTATGCTGAATTTTCATACAACAACAGCTATCAAGCAAGCTTGAAAATGGCCCCCTTCGAGGTACTTTATGGACGTAAGTGTCGAACCCCTCTGAATTGGTCAGAAACTGGGGAACGGCCGCTCATTGGTCCGGATATTATCCAACATGCTGAAGAGCAAGTCTGTATTGTTCGGGAAAATCTCAAGGCGGCCCAGTCTCGCCAGAAGAGCAATTATGATCGTAAACACTGGGGATCGATCTATCAACCTGGTGAGCAATCTTATTTGCGTGTCACTCCGATGAAGGGCACTCATCGTTTCGGAATCAAGGGCAAGTCAGCTCCTCGCTACATCGGCCCCTTTCGCATTCTCGCCAGACATGGACATGTGGCATATAAATTGGAGTTGCCGCCGCAATTCTCTCACATCCACGACGTCTTCCATGTGTCGCAACTTCGCCGTTGCTTCAAGGAATCTCCGCACCGAGCAGTGGATCATGAATTGCTCGATTTGCAAGATGATCTATCTTATAAAGAGCATCCGATCCGCATTCTCGATCAAGCTGAACGTCGGACCCGCCAGAAGACAACCAAGTTCCTTAAACTGCAGTGGTCGAATCATACTGAAGATGAAGCCACTTGGGAACGCGAGGATCGTCTTCGGGAAGAATACCCCGATATTTTCACATCTACCTCCTGAATTCTTGGGACGAGAATTTCTTTTAGAGGAGGAGAATTGTAACACCCCTCTGTAATGAGCAACAGTGATCCATAATGATTATGCTAAGTCACTGTGATTTGCAATGCTTGATCAAAGTGGATTCAAATTTCATTTCAAATTCCTCCACCAAATTCAATTCAAATCATAAGTGAAATTTGAAGTTGCTCAAAAATTGCTGGAAAATAATTCATGTTTTAGCAAAATTTCCAAAACAAATAATTGTTCAGGAAAACAACATCACCATCAATGCTAAATGTGGACTACGGCAATTAGACAGAGCTAAAACAGCAATTTAAATGCCATTTCATTTATGAAAAATTCAAATGAATTCAAATGGCCTCCAAACTTTTTGTGGCAGTGCATCAATTTCCCTAGTATTTGTTTCTACCAGTTGCACATTTTTGCAAAGTCATTTGTTGGCTAAAAGAAAATGCAAAAGCTATTGGAAAAAGAAAAACAGAAAATAAAAAGGGAAAAAGGGAAAACTCTACTGTGGACTGGGCCTAAGTCCACAGTGCGGCCCAGCCCGCTCCCCACCGTCTCCCTCCTCTCTCTCCTCTCGCGTGTCAACGCGCCCGTGGCCGCGCCGGTGCGCTCCGGCGAAACGCCGACACCGCGGCGCTACAGGAGCCGCGGAGGGGATAAGGGCGACGCCCTCGGCCTCCCCGTCGTCCCTATCCACTCGTCCTCTCCTCTCTCGCTCTCTCTCGCCCGCTTACGAGCTCGCCCGAGAGCCTCCGCCCCTGCCCGCCGTGGATCCCGCGGCCACCGACCTCGCCTCGCCTCGCCGCCTTGTCCAACATCTCCGCCGTCGCCGTCTACCTCGTCCCCATCCACGAGCGCGAGACGGGAGCCACCGCAGCGAGCCAGGCGAGCTCTTCTTCCTCCTCGGTTGCCGACGACCTCACCGTCGATTCGTCGCCTCCTGCTGCTGCTAAGTCGTCAACGGGCCACCGTGCGCCTCCACGGTGAGCACCACGCCATTTCCCCCCTCTTATTTCCCTTCTTTCCGCGCCATAGTCACCGTATCCGTCATGGCCGAATGAGTCGCCCCTGACGAGCTCGCCGCCGTGGCCATCGTAGCCCGAGCTTGCGTCCGAGCTCATGGCCGAGCTCCTGGAGCTCGTGCGAGCCCAATGCCACCTCTAGCACCCCTCCCCGTGCACCGCAGCGACAAACCCGACCACACCTGATTCCGGCCACCGCCTCCGCCGCTCGCCGTTGTCGTTACCGGCCGTTTCCGGCCAAGCCACCGCCACCGCCACCGTTCGACGCAACACGGAGCGCACGTTCGAACGGTGCCTCCCACGCGCCAAATGGCCGCCGGACGGCGAAATCCGCCGCTGCCCCGTATGCGCCGCCGCGTTTTGGCGTCGCCGGGGACTTGCCGCCGGCCACCGCCAACGTGGCCGCCACGTGTGACCCCCTGGGTCAATGATAGTGGGCCCAAGGGCCCCAGTTGACCGAGTTGACTTAGTCAACTCTGCTGACTGGGCACACAGTGCCACTGACGTGTGGGCCCCTGTGTTTAATTAAACTAATTAGGTTTTAAAATTAATCTATTAATTATTATAGACACTGACAGATGGGGCCCACCCTCTAATTAACCTCTGTTAGTTTAATTTTAATCTCTGTTTAGCTCTGTGTCATTGACATGTGGGACCCAACTGTCAGGTTTGACCTGGAACAGCTGGGGTTGACTTGCTGACATCATGCTAACATAGTAAATCCTTTTCTGTTAGTTTCGAATTAGATTTAAATTCCAGGAATTTCAGAAAATGGTTTAAATCTTTGAAAATTCGTAGAAATTCAACCGTAGCTCAGATCCAAAAAATTTCAACATGAAAGTTGATCAGAAAAACGAGACGAATCCGAATATGTGGTAAAAATGCTTGACCATCACTCCTAACTATCTGAACATGGAACCTTCCCCTCCGGTTCAGTATGCCGATAACTGCCTAAAAGCTGGGAAAATATCCCAGATATTTTCCCGCTTCGTCTGCAACGTGTAGCCTTGCATTAGGTCACCACCAGCACTGCATTTTGTCATGCCATGCATTGTGTTGCATTGGCTTGCTTTTATTTATTGTTTCTTCCCCCTCTTCTTATCCGGTAGACCCCGAGACCGACGCAGCTCCGGAGTCCGACTACACCGTTGACGACCCCTCCTTTGCTGCAGAGCTTCCAGGCAAGCAAACCCCCTTGAACATGCCTATATCACCTACTCTTTATCCCTCTTGCTTGCATTAGAATTGATACAGTTATTGTTCTGAATACCTAATCTGATGCATAGCCTGTTTTGTAAACTGCTTGATACCTTACCTGCTATCCTAAATGCTTAGTATAGGTTGTTAGTGATCCATCTGTGGCCCCTCTTCCTTGTCCTAGTTGCCCCGCTTAGTTACCAGTGCCCCGATCGATGTGATCGACGGGCTGAGACCAACTTATCACCGCACACCCCCTAAGTTGTACGACTCTGCAGAGCTAATATCGAGTGACGAGGGTGATGCCTCTTAACTCACTCCTGATGATATCTCTGTAGCATAGCTAGTCGGCGGTGGGTTACCGGGGGTGATTCCTCTTCCACCACCTCCGATGACGCCTCTGTCGCGCAACCCCTCAGGTGGACCCATCGAGGGTGATTCCTTCGGGTTCACCTTGACGGATACATCGAGTGGGAATCCAACGAGGGTGATTCCTCAGATTCCATCTTGATGTTATGGACACACGGTTACTTTGACTTTACTACAGATACTTGATAAAGTCGGGTCGACCCCGAGGGGTACCCGCGAGTGATGTGGAGTCGGGTTGACCGTGAGGGTACCCGCGAGATAATTACGTGGCACGGCTGGGCATTCTGGGCCCTTGTCGTAAGCCCACGAGACGGGGCGACGGGGTCACATGATCGTGAGTCTCTGCTCGTTTCCGCGAGCTCCCAACGCACTAATGGGTTAGGATATGTGATCTGAGTAGGCCTGTGGCCTTTTCGCAATAACCACCACGCGGGAATAGTATGGGCACTCGGTGTCGTATGTATCAGGCGAAGCTCTTCAGACGTCAGCAGTTGAGCGGCGCAGGCCGGGTTGGACTGGGAAAGCCTGCGCTTGTATTAAGGGGGCTAGGTCTGCTCACTGGCCGCGTACGCAATGCGCAGGAGTGCAAAAGGCGATGGGCCCAAGACTCCTGAGCGCTTAGGGTGTAGACCGGCATGGTGGCCTCTCTGTTGAGCCTAGGTAGGGCTACGACGTGTCGATCAGCCGAGTCCGGGCATGGACCGAGCAAGTGTGTCCGGCCAGAGTTAATCGAGCGTGTTGGGTAAGTTGGTGCACCCCTGCAGGGAAGTATATCTATTCGAATAGCCGTGTCCACGGTAACAGGACGCTCAGAAAATATCCCGATCATCTACAACTAGAAATGGTTTGAATATATTAGCTCCGGGATTGCTTTCTCATAGGGAGTCGAGGAAGGATCTCTGTGCATGCCTACTTATACTTGTTGCTACTACTATATTCTTGTACTAATCTGCACTCTTCTAATGCTGCAAGACTCTAAAGATGCTAGTCTTCGATAGGCTAGGATTCCCCCTCTATTCTGTCATTTCTGCAGTCTAGTCCATAGATACAGCCCCTCTTTGATACCGATGCATAAGTAGAATAGATCTGATGTAAGTCTTGTGAGTGCTTTGGATGAGTACTCATGGTTACTTTGCTTCCCCTTTTTCCCCATACCTGATTGCTGCGACCAGATGACGGAGCCCCGGAGCCAGCTGCCCCAGTTGACGACTCCTACTACCCCTCTGGTGAAGAGTACTACTACGTGGAGACCGCCGACGACCATGAGTAGATAGGAGGCACCCAGGCAGGAGGCCTGCGCCTTTTGATCCAGTGTCGTTGTTTTGCCCAGCCTTCTTAAGGCTTATCTGTTTACTTTTATGTCTGTACTCAGATATCTGATGCTTCCGCTGATGCTTGTATGACTCAAGCTTATGTATTCGAGCCCTCGAGGCCCCTGGCTTGTAATATAAAGCTTGTATGACTTTTATTTGTGTTTAGAGTTGTGTTGTGATATCTTCAAGTGAGTCCTTAGGCTTGATCGTGTGCAATTGCGTGTATGATTAGTGCATGATTAAGTCGGGGGCGTCACAGTTATCACTCAACTTGGCACCACTGGTGTGGAGTTGGTGGACACACGAAGTTGTGTCTTATCTTTCCCTAAGGATGCAACTCTTTGTGAACTGGTTGATAGGGCCAGACTAGAAGTGAGTGTGGAAGAAAAAAATTTGGTAAGGTTGGAAGGAAGCTATGACGCTGGCACAAGTCTTAGGTCGGTCCACACGATGATCCCCTTGGTGGAAACTTCTGTTTAGGATAACTACAAGAATGGTCGGTGAATCTTGCATCAAGATCCTTGTTATATATGAAGTGGTAGATGCTGGTGATAAATTATATCATATAGACCTCAATCACACGCCGCTATGCTGCGATGGCCATAAGTCTGGAGCTGGTAGCTACAACGTAGCCAAACCAGAGACTTATGGTACTTTCACTAGGAGCCAACCGTTACACAAGAGCATGCCATTGTAGAAGCTGACAGACCTGAGCTTGATGAGTTTTATCTGGACAAGGAAATGACTTTGGCAAAAACGGGCAGTGATGAAGACAGCTAGGCTGACAGCGACGCAACTTTGCCGGAAAGGCCTTACTTGTAGAGGCGGTTAGCAGGCACAAACAACGAGGAGGAAGAGGAGGATGGAGAGCAGGCGGTGATGCACATAATGGCCCCAAAGCTTCCATGGATAGAAATATCCACGGAGTTACATGCACAGGAGACCGATGTCGCATCCGATGAGCTTAGCGATGCAACATACGTAGATGCAGAGGGGGAGGAGGATGAGTACGAGTATTTGGTGAGCCACATAGACGAGTCTGAGGACAAAGGCCCAACCGAAGATTTTGAGTTCAGCCTGTTGGAAAAAATATTTCCCCCCACTATATACCACAGGGACATCAACTCACACGCGTGTAGAGATTTGACCGGTGCTGACCTAGCAGCTGTCGCGTAGGAAGGTATGTACGACTTGGAGCCATTGAACGTACCTAGGCCTCAGACAGGCCCAGGATGTTGTTTTCAGATGCGTTTGGAGTTTTAAAGAAGGAATTCCAAGAAAGGGTGATGAAATCACGTCAATCGACGCAATAAATAACTACCTTAAAGGACTAAAAGCATTTCGGAGAAGTTGGGAGTTGCGCAGAGCAACCAGAGCGCTTGACGGCCTTTGGTACGAGCTCAAGCACTTGTACCACAAATCGTACCACTCGCCGACGCCACCTCCTGATCAACTACTTCACCCCCATGTAATCGGATCTGGGATCATACGACAACAGCCACCAGAAACTCATCCAGAACAAAGAACCCTAGCCTCTGAAAGGATTCCAGAGGGGGAATTGATCCAAGGACTCTGCCGCTGCATCATCACATCAAGAGGGCATCATCACCACCCGTCTTCATCATCACTATTCCATCTCCATCTCTTTGTAACGCGTTAGTCAGTGTGGATACACTTTTGCATTATTTAGACGTTATTGCCATGTTCATCATGATTCACTCTGCGATGTTTATGCCCTTGATGTGCGAGTAGTTTCCCTAGTTCTTGCGGATATGGAGGAACGCTAGTATGTTTACGATTGAACGATAATAGGAATTAATATCCTCTTTCCATGTTTATGTTAATGATCTTCTTGATGTCGGGCGAAGTCAACCATCCAACATATGCCTCCTTTGGACGGAAGGTTATTACTATTGGTGTGAAGGTGGGAAGCGAAGGTCGGTAGTGACAATGCTTATCTCCCTCCTTCCCGGGTCATTGCAATAGGGGATAAACGGAGACTGCCTTAGCTGTGTCCATGGGGAAACCCTTAATTATCATTTGTTAACCGGAGTGGTGATGAATGGTAGTGGCTTATAGGATACGGGACTGCTGCTTGTAGGCATGTATCCGTACTTGGCTCTGCCCACTTGTAGAAACATATAAAAAGGGTTAGGAATCCAAATTAGAATTATGCTTAGGCATCGGTCATGTTAGATACATACTAGTGGGGAATACGGACACCCTGAGAACGCCTTAGTTCTATCGATTCCAACAATTGTTACTTACATCTCGCGCTCTTTTATTTTACTAGTGCTCTTTATTTCCGTGTTCGCAAAAACCTCTCAATACTTTAAACTTCCGTATCCACTTTGCTTGGGATCGTAATCTAAATCACTACGAGAGACAAAGTCCAATTCCTATGCTCTGTGTGGGATCGATCCTCTTACTTTGAAAAGGCTATAACTAAACCATGTGCGTTTGCAGGACATCAAGCTTTTTCTGGCGCTGTTTCCAGCGAGTCGAGTGCTTTTGATCTTTGTATTGATTTTAGTTTATTTTCGTGTACCAAGTTATTTTCGCGTACCGATTTGTTTGCAGGCTCCGAGCAACCCTGGCTGAGTTTGGGCATCTCTATGAACTCATCGCAATCAAGTTCTCGGGGCCACCTATCAGAAACATCTTCACATCATTGGGCCCGAGACCCGATGGTATGTCTTATGAGATCAATCCAAGTTTACTAGAATTATTGCATGATAAGCAATTTGAAGGTAATAATGATGAAGACCCTTACTGATATATGCAATTATTTGATGAAATACGCGAGACATTTAAACTTAATGCTTTCACTTATGATGAAATGAATCTTAAATTGTTTGGGCAAACAGTAACAGCTGAGGCGAAAGCATTGCTACTTTCTCATCCCACAGGTAACTTTGACACTTTGGATAAATTATGCAAGGCATTCTTGGATCATTACTATCCAAAAAGAAAAGCTCACAAAGCTAGACATTGGATTATAAATTTTGGTCAAAGACTAGGTGAGTGCCTAGTGAAGGCTTATCAAAGGTACCGTATCCTACTCGATAATTGCCCCCATCATAGAATACCAGATTGGTTAGTTCTCAATTTATTTTATGGAGGGTTGAGAAAAGAATGCAAAACTGAATTAGATCTAATCTCTAGGGTGCTTTTATTGATAATGAAGTGCATAAAGCTTGGAAATTATTAGATAACATACATGCCAATCAGGAAGCTTGGGGAAGTGATGAAGGGGGAGATGGAGGAGTTGAGATAGATTTTGATTGCATAAAAACTTATCTTAAGTCAGGACGAGTTGATAAATTAAGTGAAAAATCTTTTATCGTGACCCCGACGTTGTTCTACGAGTCGACAAACAGTATGCTGAGTTTTTTGCAGACTCCGAAAGAAAAGTGGGAATGTTACACTGACGAAGATCCCGAGGAAGAGGTCGTAGAGACCTTTGAGGTGGAATCATTAGAAATTCCCATTGAAGATGAATATGAACTTGTGCAACAATTACCTTTTCCCGAAAGAGTAGTGCAATCGGAGTATGAGAATGCAAAGCTAATGCATCAACAAGAGGAGAAGTGAAGCATATGCACTAGGCAAGCTAAGCCGCCACCAGTGAAGAAAGAAAAAATTCGAGAGCCGGTATGTGGTGGAAATGGAGAAAGAAACAACATCTTTTGTTAAAGGATGTACCAAGGCCACGGACATAGGTAAACCCGCAGTACCTTGCTCTTATTGTAGCACCTCTTATTACGGGCTTTGCAATATTGGCTCCTCTATTAATGTTATGCCTTATACTCTTTACACTAAGATACGTGATGGAATCTATTTCAGTGAACTCCAAACAACAGACATGGACAGTAGATTAGCAGATGGTACATTCAGAAAATCTTATGGTATTCTTTCTAATGTTTATGTTGTTCTTGGAACTTTCACTTACCCCATTGATTTTGTTGTTATGGAAATTCCCGAGGATGATTTTTGCCCCATTATTTTTGGAAGACTTTTCTTAAACACTGCAGGGGCTAAAATAGATTGAAAAAGAGAAGCGGTCTCTCTCTGCTTCGTAGTGGAAGAACGGGAATTGCACTTATCCTGGTTCAAGAATCGTCCACAACAAAAAGAGTATGATGGCAACGACAATAAAACAATAACACAACTAGTTGTTATTTACTTCAGGCGTCGGAAGATGAACTGGCAAGAAGTCTTACAGAATATGAAAAAGGCCCCGAAGACTCCGGTAAAATGGAAATTGATCAACATGTTAATGAGGCACCCACTCATGATCCAGTGATGAACGAAACATATGAGGTGTGCGAAAAGAATGGACATGAAGGACTCCCACCTCCGGAACTTAAATCTTTGCCAAAAGAATTGAGGTATACATTTTTAGTTGAAACAAACAAATTCCATATTACTCCTATAAAGGATGCTGGAGTCCCCGCTTCTTGGTCGTGACCGCGTGGGCTGTCTCGCGCATTGCCCCGCGTGACCGAAAGCCCGGGACGGGCTGCCAGCGTGTGCAAATGCCGGTTGTGCCCGCGCGTGCGGCCAACCATTGTCCGTTTTAGGCGTAGGTCGCGCTTGGACGCCCCGGGGTTTCTCTACCAGGGCGTGGAGGGGCATCGTCTACTCAGACGTGGAGGCTCTTTCCCTGGCTGGATGCGGAGGGTGTTGCCTACCCGGACACGGAGGGCCTTGCTTGCCCGAGTGCGGAGGTCGTTGCCTGCCCGGATGTGGATGTCATTGCATGTCCGGGCAGGGAGGCCTTTGCCTGCTCGGCTACTTGTCATCATGGGGTTTGCCAGACTGGCGTGTTTTGGTGTGCTTTGCAGCTACACATTGCTGGCTTACTCGTCTGGTGGTGTTTTTTTGATATCCGGATGGGTGAGCCCATTGACTGGCAGTGTTGGTCCCGCGTGTCGGTGTGTGTTTTATGTCGATTCAGCACACGGGGGTGTTTTTGTATCGCCACACCCTCCTTCATCCCTGCCATCTCACAATTTCTAGCTTACCAAGCTACTTATTATGGCCGGTTTATTGTGTGGCTCCGTATGTCAATGTGTCGGGTTGACGCCTCGAATGGGTGAGCCCGCTGGTTGCCCAAGTTTGCCTCGCATGTCGGTGCGTGCTCGGTGTCGGTTGCGCGCGGGGGTATTTTCGTATTGCTGCACCCTCCTTCAGCCTTGCCGTCTCACCAACGCAGCCGCCTCTCGCTTCATTCTACTGTAGGTGCAATGGAAGGGGATGTGTGAGCTCGTTCGTCGGTCGTCTTGCCAACTGCTTGAGGTGATTTGGGTGATGATGTCCGCCTAGGCTAGGCATTGCCCGGGGGTGGTCATGACCTCCACGCCGATATTCTACAACACGACGGCGATCAATCTAAGGGATGGTGTGTGGGAGAGGTCATCACCGCAGTCAAGTTTGTCTTGCTGAGGTTTGATAACCCACAAGTATAGGGGATCGCAACAGTTTTCGAGGGTAGAGTATTCAACCCAAATTTATTGATTCGACACAAGGGGAGCCAAAGAATATTTGTAAGTATTAGCAGTTGAGTTGTCAATTCAACCACACCTGGAGACTAAATATCTGTAGCAGAGTGATCAGTAGCACAGTAGTATGATAGTTTGATAGCAGTAGCAATAATAGTAACGGTAACGGTAACGGTAATAGCAGTAGCAATTGTAACAGTAGTAGCAATAGTAGTAACTTAGCAAGAACAATATGTGAAACACTCGTAGGCATTGGATTGGTGATATTGTTGGATAACATTCATCATGTAATAGTCATAACCTAGGACGACACAGAACTAGCTCCAATTCATCAATGTAATGTAGGCATGTATTCCGTATATAGTCATACGTGCTTGCGATAAGAACTTGCATGACATCTTTTGTCCTACCCTCCCGTGGCAGCGGGGTCCATAAGGAAACTAAGGGATATTAAGGCCTCCTTTTAATAGAGAACCAGAACAAAGCATTAGCACTTAGTGAATACATGAACTCCTCAAACTACGGCAATCACCGGAAAGAATCCCAATTATTGTCACCTTGGGATATGCGGATCCTAACACGTAGCAGGTGCATACAACTTGCAAGATCGGATCAAGAACACAAATATATTCATGAAAACATAAAGGGTTCAGATCTGAAATCATGGCACTCGGGCCCTAGTGACAAGCATTAAGCATAGCAAAGTCATAGCAACATCAATCTCAGAACATAGTGGATACTAGGGATCAAGCCCTAACAAAACTAACTCGATTACATGATAAATCTCATCCAACTCATCACCGTCCAGCAAGCCTACGAAGGAATTACTCACTCCCGGCGGTGAGCATCATGAAATTGGTGATGAAGGATGGTTGATGATGACGATGCCGGAAGATCCCCCTCTCCGGAGCCCCAAACGGACTCCAGATCTGGCCTCCCGATGAAGAACAGGAGGTGGCGGCGGCTCCGTATCGTGAAACGCAATAAAACTTCCTCTCCTATTTTTTTCTCTGAAATTGTGAATTTATAGCGTTGGAATTAGGTCAGACGAAGCCACGTGGGCCCCACGAGGTACCAAGGCGCGCCTGGGGGGGTGGCGCGCCCTGGTGCCTCGTGGGTAGCCAGTGGCCCCCCTCCAGTAGGTTTTGGCTCTAGTATTTTTTATATATTCCATAAAAAATCTCCAAAAAGTTTCATCCAATTCCAAGAACTTTTATTTCTGCACAAAAAACAACACCATGGTAGTTCTGCTGAAAACAGCGTCAGTCCGGGTTAGTTTCATTCTAATCATGCAAATTAGAGTCCAAAACAAGAGCAAAAGTGTTTGGAAAAGTAGATACGACGGAGACGTATCAACTCCCCCAAGCTTAACTCATTGCTTGTCCTCAAGCAATTCAGTTGACAAACTGAAAGTGATAAAGAAAAACTTTTACAAACTCTTTTGTTCTTGTATCTATATATATACTTAAATAATACCTAGGTTTTCAGCAAAGATTATAACTAACCATGCAAATGATAACTCTTAGAAATTATATTCACTCATATCAATGGCATAATCAACTAGTGAGCAATAATAAGATATCTTAAATGCCAACACTTTGTCGAAACAATCATGATATAATATGGCAACATGGTATCTCGCTAGCCCTTTCTGAGACCGCAAAACATAAATGCAGAGCACCTCCAAAGTTCAAGCAGCGACTAAACACTATAATTCATGGTAGAAGAGATCCAGTCATGATGCACACAACATTAACTATACACAATGCATGAGAATGACAACAATGCTCTCAAGACTGGTGCTTATTTGAGAAGGTGATGACTCAACAATAAAAGTAAAATAACATAAAAGTAAATAGATAGGCCCTTCGCAGAGGGAAGCATGGATTTGCAGAGGTGCCAGAGCTCGAAGCTTAAATCAGAGATAAGTAAAATTTTGGGAGGTATGCCTTTCCTGTCAACGTCACGACCGAGAGTTTTCAATATCTTCCATGCTAAACACATTAGCGGCGGTTCCCAAGCGGTAAAGTAAAGTTTACTCCCCCTCCACCAACAATCACAATCCATGGCTAGCCGAATCCTCGGGTGCCCTCCATACCAACAACTTTCCGGGGGAGTTTGTTTTATTATTTTGCAATTTTAATAGTGGGACTGGGCATCCCGATTACCAGCCCCTCTCATGCAAGGACAAGTGAATAAACACTCATCATGAGAATAACCCGCTTAGCATGGAAGATACTGACCGCCCCCTGGCGCTCCATGAGCGGTACGGGCACACAAAACAGATGTTCATTTGAATATTTAGAGGTGGCACATGAAAATTTACTTAGAACGGCAGAGTAATACCGCATATAGGTAGATATAGTGGACTCATCTGGAATTACTTTGGTTTAAGGATTTTGATGCACAAGCAGTATTCCCGCTTAGTACAGGCGAATGCTAGCAAATAGGTTGAGAAGCAACCAGCTAGAGAGCGAAAACTGTCATAATCATGCATTATGAATAATCAACATTGAATACTAGCATGAGTAGGATATAAGCACCATGACCATAAATATTGTGGAGGCTATGTTGGTTTTGAATCAACTACATGTGTGAACATGTGCCAAGTCAAGCCACTTGAAGCATTCAGAGGAGGATACCATATCATCATACTACATCACAATCATTTTAATGCATGTTGACACCCAAGATAAATCATTATCCACTCCTAGCTACTTAAGCATGGCATGAGCAACTATAATCTCTAATTGTCACCATAAACATGTTTAATCATAATATGCTGAATCATGGATACTGAGTTAAACATATTTACAAAAACAAAGAACAAGTTGAGTTCATACCCGCTTTTCCTTGCCACAGTCACTTCATCAAATCATCGTCATTATTGCCTTTCACTTGCACGACCGAATGATATGAAAATAAAAATAGTGCAAGTGTGCCGTGGACTAAGCTGGAATCTGCAAGCATTTTATTTAAAGGAGAAGACAAGGTAATATGGGCTTTCTGTTAGATCAACAATAATGCATACGAGAGCCACAAAACATTTTCATCGTGGTCTTCTCCTTACAATGACTCAACAAAAGAAAAGAATTTCAGAGAAACACACTGAAATATTTTTGGAATTTTTAGTTTTTCTGAAGAAAGCAAATTAAAGAAGAAAAAACAAAAACGAGAAAAGAAAACTATTTACACGGGGGAACTCCCAACAAGTAAAAGAAGAAACGAGAAATCTTTTTGGGTTTTCTTTTAAATCTACAACTAATTAAGCTAGAAAGAAAAACCGAAAAGAAACGAGAATTTTTTTGGATTTTCTCAAAGTTTTTCAAACACACAAGAAGAAAGCGAGAAAAATAAAATTAACATGGATTATACAATGAAAAGGTATGAACACCGAGAACTGGAATGAAATGTGTGATCATGAATAAAATGTCGGTGGGAAATACGTACTCCCCCAAGCTTAGGCTTTTGGCCTAGCTTGGTCTAAGGCCATCCGTAGTAGCCATCCGGTCCCATGTGAAAGTCCTGAGGCGACGACACCCGAGCGTCCCAATCCTGGGCCTCCTCCCCTGCCACTGCCAACGCGTTCCGGTAAGCTACGATGTCCGGTGGCATCACGATATATCCGTTCCTGGCATGAGAATCAAACAAAGCAGGTGCAGGCAACGGAATAATATCACGAGTATCCTCACTAAAAACCAAGTTATAACGAATGTTGTGAGGAGGCTCAGGAGCATCAAGAAAGTGGTGGTCCCTCATGGACTGGTGATCTAAGTAAACTCTAGGCAACAAGTAATCATGAGGCGTAAGTTAACATTAAAATGTCTCGCTAAGCGAGTAGCATAAATACCACCATGAATTTTACCCCTAGTCCTATTAGTGTGCAGGCGGCGTGCAATGATAGCTCCCAAGTTATAAGTGTTGTCATTATGCAGTGCGCGGCGTAAAATGGCAAAGTCAGGTGCAGCTAGCGCACTACCTTGCTCCCTAGCAATCAAGCATTTCCCTAAGAATAGAGCAAAGTAATGAACAGAGGGAAACTGCAAGCTAGTGGCTCTGGCTCTCGACACGCCCCTTGTCTCTCCCACCGTTAAAGTGTGGAGGAAGCCCTCGAACTCCTCCGAGCGAGGCTCTCTAATTTCCCCATCAAAGGGAATCAAACATATCTCACAAAACTCAGCCAGAGGTATCTGATAATGTTCAACATATAAATCAAAGCGCACCTCAGGAGGTTCGAGCCTATTCAGAAAATGAAAGTTTTGCACAAAGGAATTTGTAAGGATGTAGTACTGGTCACACTCATCTGCGAGGAAGTCGGTCAATCCGGCATTAGCAACAAATTGCGCGAACTCTTGGCAGAATCCGGCTTCGTTCATGAAGGCATTGTGCGGCCATTCGCACGGCCGGACCTCCGTCCTACGCGGGATGTTGAGGTCGTTGTCCGAGGAGTCCCCAAGGACTCCCTTGGCGTTCCGCTTCGAAGAACTCCTCCGGAAAATATTCATTTTCCTAAGAACAATTTTCAAGGAGCAATCTCCCAAAACAGTTTCGGAAACGGAGCTCCGAGCAAAGAGATCGAAAATTTCAGGTTTGTGAGCAAGAACACGAGAGAGAGAGCTACCAGGAATTTTTGCTAGAGGTAAGAGACGAAGTGGGATGAAGGAATAAGTGAGGGGGTCCCTGTGGGGCCCACGAGCCACCTGGGCGCGCCAGGGGGGGTGGCGCGCCCTGGTGCCTCGTGGGCACCTGGGGCACCCCCCCTGGTATGTTTCCAGTGCCAAAAATTCTTAAATATTATATAAAAATTCATATCAAAATTTTATTGCATTCTGAGCACTTTCATTTATGGACATTTTTTATTGGACGGATAAATCAGAAAACAGGATAATCATGGCATTTTATTTTATTTAACTAAAAATAACAGAAAACAAAGAGTGGGTATAGAAGGTTGTGCTTACTAAATTCATCGACCACATGCCTCTCAAAAAGAATCCATTAATAAGGTTGATCAAGTCTTATTAACAAACCATTTCCGAGTTGCATGAAACCGAAGAATTTTCGTATAACACTAAGTTACCTCAACGGGGATATGCATCTCCCCAATAATAAGAGTTTCATATTTCTTTTTAACAGTAGGAAGAGGAAGTTGAAAACTTCCAATAGTAATTGTTGGAGTCTTTCCAATAACGCAAATACCATTTACTTGCAATTGTTTCTTCGGAAAGTGCACCGTATGTTCATTACCATTGATATGAAAAATGACCTTGCTTTTGTTGCAATCAATAACAGCCCCTGTAGTATTCAAAAAGGGTCTACCAAGGATAATCGACATATTGTCATCCTCGGGCATACCAAGTATAACAAAGTCTGTTAGGATAGTAACATTTGCAACTACAATGGGCACATCCTCACAAACACTGATTGGTATGGCAGCTGATTTGTCAGCCATTTGCAATGATATTTCAGTGGGAGTGAGTTTATTCAAATCAAGTCTTTTATATAAAGAGAAAGGCATAACACTAACACTGGCTCCTAAATCACACAAAGCAGTTTTGACATAATTTCATTTAATGGAGCATGGTATAGTTGGTATTCCTGGATCTCCTAGTTTCTTAGGTACTCCATCCTTAAAAGAATAATTTGCAAGCATGGTGGAAATTTCAGCTTCAGGTATCTTTCTTTTATTCGTGACAATGTCTTTCATGTATTTAGCATAAAGAGGCATCTTTATAATATCAGTCAAACGAGTACGCAAAAAGACTGGCCTAAGCATTTCAGCAAAGCGTTCAAATTCTTCCTCATCCTTTTTCTTAGATGGTTTAGGAGGAAAGGGCATGGGTTTTTGAACCCATGGTTCTCTTTCTTTACCATGTTTTCTAGCAACGAAGTCTTTTTTATCATAATGTTTAGTTTTAGAAGGTGGGTTATCAAGATCAACAGCAGGTTCTATTTCAACATCATTATCAAGTTCTTTATCATTATCTGGTTGGGTATCCACATGAGCATCATCATTATTATTATCATCAGGTGAATGTTCATTACCAGATTGTGTTTCAGCATCAGAAATAGAAACATCATTACTATCCTCCAAGGGTTTTTCTACCTCGGGTTCACTAGAAGTATGCAAAGTCCTATCATTTTTATTTTTCTTTTTCTTTTTAGACGGACTAGGTGCATCAACATTAATTCTTTGAGAGTCTTGTTCAATTGTTTTTGGGTGACCTTCAGGATAAAGTGGCTCCTGAGTCATTCTACCTCCTCTAGTCATTACTCTAACAGCATGATCATTAATATTGTTATTCATTTCATTGAACAATTCACTTTGAGATTTAGCAACTTGTTCTAATTGAGTTTGAACCATAGATGCATGTTTACTTACACCTTTAACATCATTAGCAATTCTAAATAACAAGTCACTCAAGCGATCAATCATGTAGGCATTTCGTTTCAATTGTTTCATAACATTGGCATTGAATGATCTTGCTTAATAATATAATTGTCAAATTCATACAAGCATTGACTAGGAGGTTTGTTATAAGGAATATCACTTTCATCAAACTTTATAAGAGAATTTACCTCTACTACCTGTGTCGGTTTGTCAAGACCATGTATCTCTTCAATAGGTGGTAAATTCTTAACATCTTCAGCTTTAATACCTTTTTCCTTTTGGCATTTCTTTGCTTCTTGCATATCTTCAGGACTGAGATATAAAATACCCCTCTTCTTCGGAGTGGGTTTAGGCAGTGGTTCAGGAAGTGTCCAATCATTATCATTCTTCAATATATTATTCAATAATTCCTCAGCTTGTTCAATAGTCCGTTCCCTGAAAACACAACTCGCACAACTATCTAGGTAGTCCCTAGAAGCATCGGTTAGCCCATTATAGAAGATATCAAGTATTTCATTTTTCTTAAGAGGATGATCAGGCAAAGCATTAAGTAATTGGAGAAGCCTCCCCCAAGCTTGAGGGAGATTCTCTTCTTTAATTTGCACAAAGTTAAATATTTCCTGTAGAGCAGCTTGTTTCTTATGAGCAAGAAAATATTTTTCAGAGAAGTAATAAATCATATCCTGGGGACTACGCACACAACCAGGAGCAAGAGTATTATACCATTCCTTAGCATCACCCTTTAATGAGAAAGGAAACAACTTAAGAATGTAGTAATAGCGAATTTTTTCCTCATGAGCAAATAGGGTGGCTATATCGTTTAATTTAGTAAGATGCGCCACAACGGTTTCAGTTTCATAACCATGAAAAGGATCAGATTCAACCACAGGAATTAACTCAGGATCGACAGAGAATTCATAATCCTTATCAGTAACAAATATGGGAGAGGTAGCAAACATAGGATCATATTTCATTTTCTCCATCATAGATTTTTCTTTCATTTCAGCAAGCAGTTTTATAACTTCATCTCTATCATTACAAGCAAGTATGGCTCTAGCCGTCTCCCTATCAAAGCAATGTTCATTAGGTGTTTCAACTCTAGTAGGAGAGGTAGGCATAATAGGTGAATCACAATTCTCAAGAGTTTCAGCATTTTCAATTTCTTTAGCTTTAGCAATTTGTTCACTAAGAAATTCACCAAGTGGCACAACATTATCAAGCATAGTACTAGCACCATCATGAGTGTCATTCACAGCATAAGTGGTATCATCAATAACTTGCGACATATCAGAATTAATAGCATGTGGTGGTGTTGCAAGTTTGCTCAAAACAGAAGGTGAATCAAGTGCAGAGCTAGATGGCAGTTCCTTATCTCCCCTCGTCTTAGAGGGAACGATCTTGGTCTTAGCGTCTTTCAGATTCTTCATAGTGATCAACAGATATAAATCCCAAGTGACTCACAAATAGAGCTATGCTCCCTGGCAACGGCGCCAGAAAAAGGTCTTGATAACCCACAAGTATAGGGGATCGCAACAGTTTTTGAGGGTAGAGTATTCAACCCAAATTTATTGATTCGACACAAGGGGAGCCAAAGAATATTTGCAAGTATTAGCAGTTGAGTTGTCAATTCAACCACACCTGGAGACTAAATATCTGCAGCAGAGTGATCAGTAGCACAGTAGTATGATAGTTTGATAGCAGTAGCAATAATAGTTACGGTAACAGTAACGGTAATAGCAGTAGCAATTGTAACAGTAGTAGCAACAGTAGTAACTTAGCAAGAACAATATGTGAAAAACTCGTAGGCATTGGATCGGTGATATTGTTGGATAACATTCATCATGTAACAGTCATAACCTAGGGCGACACAGAACTAGCTCCAATTCATCAATGTAATGTAGGCATGTATTCTGTATATAGTCATACGTGCTTGCGATAGGAACTTGCATGACATCTTTTGTCCTACCCTCCTGTGGTAGCGGGGTCCATAAGGAAACTAAGGGATATTAAGTCCTCCTTTTAATAGAGAACCGGAACAAAGCATTAGCACTTAGTGAATACATATGAACTCCTCAAACTACGGCAATCACCGGAAAGAATCCCAATTATTGTCACCTTGGGGTATGCGGATCATAACACATAGCAGGTGCATACAACTTGCAAGATTGGATCAAGAACACAAATATATTCATGAAAACATAAAGGGTTCAGATCTGAAATCATGGCACTCGGGCCCTAGTGACAAGCATTAAGCATAGCAAAGTCATAGCAACATCAATCTCAGAACATAGTGGATACTAGGGATCAAGCCCTAACAAAACTAACTCGATTACATGATAAATCTCATCCAACTCATCACCGTCCGCAAGCCTACGAAGGAATTAATCACTTCCGGCGGTGAGCATCATGAAATTGGTGATGAAGGATGGTTGATGATGACGATGCCGGAAGATCCCCCTCTCCGGAGCCCCAAACGGACTTTAGATCTGGCCTTCCAATGAAGAACAGGAGGTGGCGGCGGCTCCGTATCGTGAAACGCAATAAAACTTCCTCTTCTATTTTTTTCTCTGGAATTGTGAATTTATAGCGTTGGAATTAGGTCAGACGGAGCCACGTGGGCCCCACGAGGTACCAGGGCGTGCCTGGGTGGGGTGGCATGCCCTGGTGCCTCGTGGGCAGCCAGTGGCCCCCCTCCAGTAGGTTTTGGCTCCAGTATTTTTTATATATTCCATAAAATCTCCAAAAAGTTTCATCCAATTCCAAGAACTTTTATTTCTGCACAAAAAAAAACACCATGGTAGTTTTGCTGAAAACAGCGTCAGTCCGGGTGAGTTTCATTCAAATCATGCAAATTAGAGTCCAAAACAAGAGCAAAAGTGTTTGGAAAAGTAGATACGACGGAAACGTATCAAGGTTTGTATGTCGTTTGCTTCTTCCTTGCACTTTTTGCGCACTGCGGTCCTCTTCCTCCCTGCGTTTCAGCCACTAAGAGCCCCCTCACATCGTTTGGCTGCAACCGTTCTTGGATTGTGCTCTTTGATCTTGGCTCTTGCTTCGGTCGTTGTCATGTGATCATTTATTTTTTGTTGGGTTTGTTTGCTTCGCGATCGTCGCAGGGTTCGGCTGTTCTATTAGGTGCACCATTGATCGTGATCGTTGCCATTCGTTGTGCCAAGGTTTGCTCGTTTATATTCTTTATGGTTGTTTGCTGCTTTATTTATGTGTGATGAGGCTGCCTTTCTTTATCTTGGTCTATCCCTGCGCCGTGCCTCTGTGTGTGGTCTGTTAGTAGAGATTTTTATGTTCTGTTTGATTCGGAGGCACATAAAGCGTGTTGATAAAAATAGAATTTTTGATGTGGAATGCTACCTAACATGTTTATCATGTAATCTCTTTACGGTATAAATATTGAGAAACGATGAATTAACAACATCAACATAATAATATCCATGAATATAAGAAGCATAATCATTAAACTTTCAAAATATACGATCCTTAACGAATGTTATTCCCCACTCATTTTATCATGTTAGCATGGCATGACTCTACCTTCATCGCATAAATATAAATCATGAGCACCCCGATGTTAAACCAGGCAATTGGATCGTACTTCTAACGCGCTTCAGCATTTTCAACTTCACGCAATACATGAGCGTGAGCCATGGACATAGCACTATAGGTGGAATAGAATGCGGTGATAGGGATCAATAGGAGAAGTCAAAAAGGAAGAAAATCTCGCATCAACTAGGCGGCAACGGACTATGGAGATGTCAATCAATTGATATCAATGCGAGGAGTAGGGATTGCCATGCAACAGATGCACTAAGGGCTATAAGTGTATGAAAGCTCAACTGAAACTAAGTGGGTGTGCATCCAAATTGCTTGCTCATGAAGACCTTGGGCATTTGATGAAGCCCGTCATCGGAATATACAAGCCAAGTTCTATAACGAAAAATTCCCACTAGTATATGAAAGTGACAATATAGGAGACTCTCTATATGAAGAACATGGTGCTACTTTGAAGCACAAGTGTGGAAAAGGATAGTAACATTGCCCCTTCTCTCTTTTTCTCTCATTTTTTTCTCTTTTTTTGTTGGGTTCTTTTTGGCCTCTTTTTTTTTGTCCGGAGTCTCATCCCGACTTGTGGGGGAATCATGGTCTCCATCATCCTTTCGTCACTGGGACAATGCTCTAATAATGATGATCATCACACTTTTATTTACTTACAACTCGATGAAAATTATACAGAATGACTCTATATGAATGCCTCTGGCAGTGTACCAGGATGTGCAATGATCTAGCGTAACATGTATGAAAAATAATGAACGGTGGCTGAGCCACATATACTTGTCAGCTACATGATCGTGCAAAGAAGTATGACAATGAACACAAGTCATATGACGGAACGGTGGAAGTTGCATGGCAATATATCTCGGAATGGCTATGGAAATGCCATAATAGGTAGGTATGGTGGCTGTTTTGAGGAAGATATAAGGAGGCTTATGTGTGATAGAGCATATCATATCACGGGGTTTGGATGCACCGGCGAAGTTTGCACCAACTCTCGAGGTGAGATCAGGCAATGCACGGTACCGAAGAGGCTAGCAAATTGCGGAAGGGTGAGAGTGCGTATAATCCATGGACTCACATTAGTCATAAAGAACTCACATACTTATTGCAAAGCCTATTAGCCCTCGAAGCAAAGTACTACTCGCATGCCCCTAGGGAGGAGGTTGGTAGGAGTTAACCATCGTGCACCCCCGATTATATCAACACTCAAGGATTTCATTTCAGACCTAAAAATGCTCAAACCTCCCCACCATGCCATGACCAACACTTAGATGAGAAGTTAATAACAAGCTTTAATACCGATATTTCTCCTAACCAATGATCATGAACCAATATCCTTTCATATTACGACATCAATATCATTAAACCATACGTTTCATATTTAGTGATCTACATGAAAGTTTTTATTATATCCCTCTTGAATACCTATCCTTTATGGACTAGTCTTATAACCCGTGCAAATTGCCATTACTATTTATTTGACTCTCAAAATGATTTAAGTGAAGCATGAGAGTGCAACTATTTCTTTAAAATATAACCACCGTCGTGCTCTAAAAGATATAAGTGAAGCACTAGAGCAACTGCCTAGCTCAAAAGATATAAGTGAAGCACATAGAGTATTCTAACAAATCACGAACAGATGTGTGTCCCTCTCAAAAGGTGTGTCCAGCAGAAGATGATTGTGGCAAACTAAAAAGCAAACAAAGAAAAGAAAACTATGGCACAAGACGCTCCAAGTAAAACTCGTATCATGTGATGAATAAAAATATAGCTCCAAGTAAGTTACCGATAGATTGTAGACGAAAGAGGGGATGCCATCCGGGGCATCCCCAAGCTTACTCTTGGGTCTTCCTTGAATATTACCTTGGGGTGCCTTGGGCATCCCCAAGCTTAGGGTCTTGCCGCTCCTTATTCCTTCAACCATCGTAATCTCACCCAAAACTTGAAAACTTCAGCACACAAAACTCAACAGAAACTTCGTGAGATCCGTTAGTACAATAAATCAATCATCCACTTTAGGTACTGTTATAAACTCATTCATAATTGTTCTTGCATAATACCTATTGTATTCTAACTCTTCCATGACTTATACCCCCCGATATAATTCGTAGTTTCATTAAAACAAGCACACTATGCAATAAAAAACAGAATCTGTCTAAAACAGAATAGTATGTAATGACAGAATATTATCTACACTTATGTATCTCGAAAAATTCTGAAAAATTAGTACAACGTAAAAACTTTGTATCCCAATACTGAGTAAAAATTTCAGATTTTTCTGACATTCCAGTACAGAACTAAAAAGCAAATACTGGGCGCAAAACTTTCTGTTTTCAAACAACATCAATTATACTATCATCCAAATCATCCCAAAGGCATTACTTGGCACAAACACGAATTAAAACACAAAACACAATCATAACAGTAGCTAAAATTGTGTGACACAAGAAAAATAAAAATTGCAATAAAGATAAATATTGGGTTGCCTCCCAACCAGCGCTATTGTTTTACGCCCCTAGCTAGGTGTAAGGCATTGTTTCAAGTATTATCATACTTCATATCCAACTCCTCAATTATGCATCCATGCTTCCTACGAGGTTTAGCACATAATTTTTTAATAATCACACTCCTAGGGATAAAGTTGAGGAATTTATTTTCATAAACAGGTTCCTTTCAAATCCATGAAATTGGGATGCACACTAATCATTTTAATGTCTTTGTTCCCATTACTAGATGTGGCACCCTTATTGTTAGGAACATACATAAACTTGCAATTTTTATTAGGAGGAGTCCTATCAATAGTTTTAGCGGAAGAAAAAGCGGAACCCATGTTATTAATAATTTCTTCCAACTTATCAATTCAAGAAGGACTTTGTTCTATTCTCTCATTAACTATTGGTTCTTTCTCTTTTAATATCTTTAATGTATTTCCTACCTTTGAGCCAAATTGAGTAACGTGATTATGAACCTTATTGTCTAGATTCTCAATATGTTCAATAGTAGGCATTTTATTTTCAATAGCTTCTAGCCTTTGCATAACATGTTCCAAAGTCAATGCTGTTTCATTAATAGTAATAGGTGGTGACCCCACTAAATTTCCCATAGCATTGAAAGCATCCATAGGGTGACTACTTAAGAAATTCCCTCCGGTGATAGTGTCTAGCACAAATCTATACCAAGTAGTAATACCCACATAAAAATTGCGAAGAAGAACTGTAGTGGATTGCTTACGAGCTGATCTATTTTGAGCATCGCAAATCCTACACCAGGCATCTTTTAAACTTTCTCCTCCTCTTTGTTTAAAATTAAGCACTTTGTTTTCAGGGTTACAAGCAACAAGCAAAGAACTAGCCATAGTGGCAAAGCAAGCAAACGAGCAAAGTAAAATATTTTTGTGTTTTTGTATTTTTTTATTAGAAGTCGGGGAGATGAAAACGAGAGGCAAAAGCAAATAAAAAGGCAAATAAAAAGTAGATCAAGTAGATGATAGTTTGCGTGAAGGTACTTGATAGGTTCTGATGATGTCTCCTCGGCAACGGCGCCAGAAATTCTTCCTGCTACTTGTGCTGCGTTGGGATTTTCCCCGAAGAGGAGAGGAGATGCAATACAGTAGAGATAAGTATTTCCCTCAGTGAGAGCCAAGGTTATCGAACCAATAGGAGAATCACACAAAGCCTCATGAACAACACCTGCACACACAAAAGCAAATACTTGCACCCAACGCGGGCAAGAGGGTCGTCAATTCCCTTGAACTCGTTACTTGCAAGGATTAAATCTTGTAGTGGTAGATAGATAAATTGCAAAGCAAAATAAATTGCAGCAAGTATATTTTAGTTTTCTTTTTATATTTAAAGTAGACCCGGGGGCCATAGTTTTCACTAGAGGCTTCTGTCTCGAACACATAGCATACGGTGGGTAAACAAATTACTGTTGGGCAATTGATAAAAAAGCGCATAGTTATGACGATATTCAAGGCAATGCTCATGTATATAGGCATCACGTCTGAGACAAGTAGACCGACTCCTGCCTGCATCTACTACTATTACTCCACCCATCGACCGCTATCCAGCATGCATCTAGGGTATTAAGTTAATAAAAACAGAGTAACGCCTTAAGCAAGATGACATGATGTAGACAAAGTAAACTCAACTAATATGAATAAACCCCATCGTTTTACCCTTAATGGCAACAATACAAATATGTGTCTTGTCCCTTTCAGTCACTAGGATATAGAGCACCGCAAGATTGAACCTACTACAAAGCACCTCTCCCGCTGAAGATAAATCAATCTAGTTGGCCAAACCAAATGGATAGAACGGAGAGAAATACAAAGCTATAACAATCATGCATAAAAAGTTTAGAAAAGACTCAATTACTTCTCATGAATATTCAGATCATAAACCCACAATTCATCGGATCCCAACAAACACACCACAAAAGAAGATTACATTGAATAGAACTCCAAGAAGATCGAGGAGAACACTGTATTGAAGATCAAAGAGAGAGAAGAAGCCATCTAGCTACTAGCTATGGACCCGTAGGTCTATGGTGAACTACTCACGCATCATCGGTAGGGCAGCAAGGTTGATGTAGAAGCCCTTCGTGACCGATTCCCCCTTTGGCAGAGTACCAGAAAAGGCCTCCAGATGGGATCGCGGAAGAACACAAGCTTGCGGCAGCGAAAAAGTTATTTCGGGCGGCTCTCTATTGGTTTCCCAATATTTGAGAATTTATAGAAGTGGAATTAGGTCAGACGGAGCCACGTGGGGCCCACAAGGTAACCGGGCGCGCCTACCCCCCAGGGCGCGCCCTGTTGCCTTGCCATCTCCTCGTTTGCCATCAGGTATCCTCCGGAAGCTTCTAGGGTCTCTTATGTCGAGAAAATAATTGTCAAAAAGTTTCGTAGCGTTTGGACTCCGTTTGGTACTGATTTTCTAGAAAACCAAAAACAAGCAGAAAACAGCAACTGGCACTAGGCTCAGGGTTAATAGGTTAGTTCCCAAAAATAATATAAAATAGCATATAAATGCATAGAAAACATCCAAGATTGATACTATAATAGCATGGAACAATAAAAAATTATAGATACGTTGGAGACGTATCACGTGTTGTATTCTCTTTTGTGCTACCTGGCTGGGCACTGCGGGAATAAAATTTGTCTTGAAGGTTGCTGAAGACGGTGCTGTGCTGGCAGGAGTGGAGATCGAGATGGCTACGGACGCTTGTACGGGCAAGTGATTTGTTGTTGGTCGGCTTGTGTCGAGGTAGTTTGTCTGGGAATTGTCGATCGAGGGTGACAGGGTTGGTGGGAGGCGGTTCATCAGGTTTTTCCGTGTGGACGAGTGGTTTTGCCTCTATTTGGGTGTGTACAATTGGGCTCTTTCTTGTTCCTGTGCAGCTGTTGCTGGGAATCTCTCATGCGGCTTTGCCGGGATGGTGGCGGTCGTTGCTTTTCGGGTCTGATTTGGCAGACATTTCTATTGTGACACGATGGCCTGATCGGCAGCTAGAATAAATCCGGGCAGGGGAGTTGAGCAGCAGGATGGTCGACCAGGCTGCTTGTGCTTGGCATCAAGGAAATCGGATGGTCGGATGGGCACGAAGCCCAGTCAGTTGTCTTTCTCGCGCACAAGGCGGCTTGTGGGTGCAACACGTTTTTTATCCAGCAACCTTCTCGTGTTCGCTCTTTTGTTGGTTTATGTGCATCTTAATTTGTTTTCTAATTAATTTGTGTTTTCTCGATTTCCCAGCAGGGCTTGACGAGCTCTCTTGGTTATTGATACGTCTCCAACGTATATATAATTTTTGATTGTTTCATGCTATTATATTATTATTCTTAGATACTTTATATGTAATTTTATATCATTTTTGGGGACTAACCTATTAGCTCAGTGCCTAGTGCCAGTTGCTGTTTTCTGCTTGTTTCTGGTTTTACAGAAAATCTATACCAAACGGGGTCCAAATGCTACGAAACTTTTTGATGATTTTTTCTGGACAAAAGAGACCCTAGAAGCTTCGGGGGAGGGCCAGAAGACTTACGAGGACACAGCAAGGCAACAAGGCGCACCCTGGGGGGTAGGCGCGCCCTGATGCCTTGTGGGCCCCACGTGGCTCCGTCTGACCTAATTCCACTTCTATAAATTCGTAAATATTCCAAAACCCCCAGAGAGCCACTTGAAACCATTTTTCCGCCACCGCAAGCCTCTGCTCTTCCGCGATCCCATTTTGAGGCCTTTTCTGGTGATCTGCCGGAGGGGGAATCGATCATGGAGGGCTTCTACATCAACCTTGCTGCCCTTCCGATGATGTGTGAGTAGTTCACTATAGACCTACGGGTCCATAGCTAGTAGCTAGATGGCTTTCTCTCTCTCTTTTATCTTCAATACAAAGTTCTCCATGATCTCCACGGAGTTCTATCCGATGTAATCCTCTTTTGCGGTGTGTTTGTTGGGATCCGATGGATTGTGGGTTTATGATCAGATTATTCATTGAAAGTAACTGAGTCTTTTCTGAACTTTATTATGCATGATTATTATAGCTTTGTATTTCTCTCTGATCTATCCGTTTGGTTTGGCCAACTAGATTGATTTATCTTCAGCAGGAGAGGTGCTTTGTAATGGGTTCAATCTTGCGGTGCCCTCACCCATTGACAGAAGGGGTAGCAAGGCACGTATTTATATTGTTGCCATTAAGGATAAAATGACAGGGTTTATTCATATTGCTTGGATTTATTTTGTCTACATCATGTCATCATACTTCATGCATTACTCTGTTTGTCATGAACTTAATACGTAGAGAGGCAAGCATAGAAGCGCTCTCGAAGTGGAGTAATAGTAGTAGATGCAGGCAGGAATCGGTCTACTTGTCACGGACATGATGCCTATATACATGATCATTGCCATGAATAACTATGCGCTTTTCTATCAATTGCCCAACAGTAATTTGTCTACGCATCGTATGCTATTCTTATGAGAGAGATCCCTCTAGTGAAAACTATGGCCCCCGGGTCTATTTAAATCATATTACTGAAACTTAAATTTTCTTTCTGCAATTATCTTCCTTTTTATTTACTTTTCAATTTATACTTCTATCACTACCAGAATTGATCCTTGCAAATAACGAGTACAAGGGGATTGACAACCCTCTTGCCCATGTTGGGTGCAAGTATTTGTGTGTGTGTGTGCAGGTGCTGTTTGACTAGGATTTTCTTGGTTCTCCTATTGGCTCAATAACCTTGGTTCTCACCGAGGGAAATACTAGCCGCTACTATATTGCTTCACCCTTCCTCTTCAGGGAAAATCCCAACGCAGCTCACAAGTAGCAGAAAGAATTTCTGGCGCCGTTGCCAGGGAGACATCATCAAATACCTATAGGTCCCTTCACACAAACTTATCATTTACTTTTTCTAATTTTTATTTGCTTTTATTTGTCTTTATTAGTTTCGTTAAAAAAATAAAAAAATAATTTATTTTGCTTGTTTGCTTGCTTAATTGAATTGTCACTATGTCTCAAGAAAACACTAAGTTGTGTGACTTCTCGAATACTAATAATAATAAATTTATTAGCACCCCAATTGCCACTAGTGCGGAGTCATATGATATTAATGCTGCATTGCTAAATCTTATTATGAAAGATCAATTTGCTGGAAACCCTAATGAAGATGTTGCATCCCATCTTAATACCTTCGTTGAGTTATGTGATATGCAAAAGAAAAAAGATGTGGATAATGATATTATTAAGTTGAAATTATTTCCTTTCTCACTATGAGATCGTGCTAATTAAAACTTGGTTTTCATCCTTACCTCGCAATAGTATTGATTCATGGGATAAATGTAAGGATGCTTTTATTTTCCTCCCGCTAAGATTATTTCTCTTAGAAATCAAATAATGAACTTTAAGCAACTTGAGCAAGAACATGTTGCACAATCTTGGGAGAGAATGAAATTGATGATTAAAAGTTGTCCCACTCATGGATGATAATACAAAAAAATTATGCGGGACTAAACTTTGTGTCGAGAAATCTTCTAGGCTCTGCTGCAGGTGGCACCTTTATGGGAATTACATTAGGAGAGGCAGTGAAGCTTCTCGATAATATGATGACAAATTATTCTCAATGGCACACCGAACGAGCGCCAAATGGTAAGAAGGTAAACTCTGTTGAAGAAGTTTCTACTTTGAGTGATAAAATGGATGCTCTTATGAATATGCTTACTAGTAAGAATGCTCATGTTGACCCTAATGATGTGCCACTATCTACCTTGAGCAAAATAATGATGCTATTGATGTGAATTTTGTCGCTAGAAATAATTTCAACAACAATGCTTATAGAGGGAATTTTAATCCTAGACCGTATCCCGGTAATTCCTCTAATAATTATGGTAATTCCTATGGTAATTCATATAATAATAATAATAATAATAATAGGATACCTACTAAACTTGAGAAGAACATTAAATAATTTATTAGTTGTCAAAAGATTTTCAATGCCATGGTAGAAGAAAAACTACATAAAGTTGATGATATGGCTAGAAACATGGATAGAATTGCTCATGATGTAGAAACTCTTAAAATTAAAATTATGCCACATAAAACCCTAAAGTCTATCCAAGTCACCATGAATGAAAGTAAAGAAAGAATCACGAGGATTAGAGCTAAGCGTGAATTCTTAGAAAAAGCGATTCCACCCGGTTTTTATCATAATCATGATGACGATATTAAAATGATTGGTGTGACACCTATTGAATCTTTGTTTAGTAATATAAAACTTGATGAAAAAGGGACTGAAGATGAGTCAACTTTAGCTAGAAGGCGTCCCAATTGTTCGGAGGGTGATAATCTTAATGATAAAAACAATAAAAGTGGGTTTGAAGAGGTCAAGACTTTAATGTGCCCACTACTTTGGATTACAAGGACTTTAATTATGATAATTTCTCTTTGATTGAATGTATTTCCTTGTTGCAATCCATGATAAACTCACCTAATGCTTACGAACAAAATAAAGCTTTTACTAAATATATCGTAGAAGCAATGATTAAAGCTCACGAAGAAAAGCTAGAATTCGAAGTATCCATACCAAGAAAATTACATGATGAATGGGAACAGACTATTAAAGTAAAGATTAAAGATTATGAATGTAATGCTTTGTGTGATCTAGGTGCTAGCGTCTCTACTATGCCAAAATTTGTATATAACGTGCTAGGTCTCACCGATATGGATGAATGTTCCCTTAACTTGCATTTAGCGGATTCAACTATTAAGAAACCATTGGGTAGAATTAATGATGTTCTTATAATGGAAAATAGAAATTATGTGCCCGTGGATTTCATTGTGCTTGATATTGAATGCAATCCATCTTGTCCTATAATACTTGGTAGGCCTTTCCTACGAACCATAGGTGCTATTATTGACATGAAAGAAGTAAATATAAGGTTCTAATTTCCATTAAAGAAAGGGATGGAACACTTCCCAAGGAAGAGGATTAAACCACCATATTGAATCCATTATGAGAGATACCTATGGGATTAATTTGAAGGATGACAATACTTGAAAGAATGCATTATACCTAGCTAGGGGCATAAAACGACAGTGCTTGTTGGGAGGCAACCCAATATTTAACTTTATTGCAATTTTTATTTTCTTGAGTCACACAATTATAGCTACTGTAATGGTTGTGTTTTTATATTAATTAGTGTTTGTGCCAAGTAATGCCTTTGGGATGATTTGAATGATAGCATAATTGATGCTGTTTGAAAACAGAAAGTTTTGTGCCCAGTAGTTGATTTTTATTTTATTACTGGTAAGTCAGAAATATCTGAAAGTTTTACACACTATTGGGGTACAAATTTTTTACGTTGTCCTAATTTTTCAGAATTTTTGGAGTTACAAAATTGTCGATAAATATTCCGTCATTGCGTACTGTTCTGTTTTAGACAAATTCTGTTTTTTATTGCATAGTGTGCTTGTTTTAATGAAACTATGGATTATATCGGGGGTATAAGTCATGGAGAAGTTAGAATACAATAGGTATTATGCAAGAAGAATTATGAATGAATTTATAACATTACCTAAAGTGGATGATTGATTTATTATACTTACGGATCTCACGAAGTTTCTGTTGAGTTTTGTGTGCTGAAGTTTTCAAGTTTTGGGTGAGATCACGATGGATGAAGGAATAAGGAGCGGCAAGACCCTAAGCTTGGGGATTCCCAAGGTAATATTCAAGGAAGACCCAAGCATGTAAGCTTGGGGATGCCCTGGATGGCATCCCCCTTTCGTCTACAATCTATTGGTAACTTGGAGCTATATTTCTATTCATCACATGATATGAGTTTTACTTGGAGCGTCTTGTGCTATAGTTTTTTTTTTGTTTTTAGTTTGCCACAATCATTGTTTGCTGGACACACCTTTTGAGAGGGACACACATTTATCGTGATTTGTTAGAATACTCTATATGCTTCACTTATATCTTTTGAGCTAGGCAGTTGCTCTTGTGCTTCACTTATACTTGTTAGAGCACGGCGGTGGTTATATTTTATAGAAATTATTGCACTCTCATTCTTCACTTAAATCTTTTTGAGAGTCTTAAATAGGAAGTGGTAATGTGCACGAGTTATGAGATTAGACCAAAAAGGATAGGTAGTCAAGAGTGGTATAATAAAAACTTTCATGTAGATCACTAAATATGAAGCGTATGTTTTAATTATATTGATTTTGTAATATGAAAGTGTATTAGTTCATGATCATTACTTAGTAGAAATATCGAGATTAAAGCTTTTTATGCACTACTCATTTAAGTGTCCGTTATGGCATGATGGGGATGTTTGAGCATTTTTATGTCTGATTGAAATCCTTGAGTGTTGTCATAATCGGGGGTGCGCGATGGTTAACTCCTACCAACCTCCTCTCTAGAGGCATGCGAGTAGTACTTTGCTTTGAGGGCTAATAAAACTTTCACGATAAGTATATGTGTTCTTTATGACTAATGTGACTTCATGGACAATTACGCACTCCTACCTTTCCGCAATTTGCTAGCCTCTTCGGTACCGTGCATTGCCCTTTCTCACCTTGAGAGTCAGTGCAAACTTCGCCGGTGCATGCAACACCCGTGATATGATACGCTCTATAACTTATAAGCCTCCTTATATCTTCCTCAAAATAGCCACCATACCTACCTATCATGGCATTTCCATAGCCATTCCGAGATATATTGCCATGCAACTTCCACCGTTCCATCTTATGACATGTGTGTTCATCATCATATTACTTTGCATGATCATATAGAGCTGGCATGATATTTGTGGCAAAGCCACCATTCATCATTGTTATACATGTTACGCTAGATCATTGCACATCCTGGTACACTGCGAGAGGCATTCATATAGAGTCATCATTGATCAGTTTATCGAGTTTTAATATTGAGTTGTAAGTAAATAAAAGTGTGATGATCATCATTAGTAGAGCATTGTCCCAGTGAGGAAAATAATGATGGATACTGATGAGTCCTCCAAAATGAGGGGATGAGGTCCATGAGATTGTTCTACAAAAAAAGAGAGAGAAAAAGAGAGAAGGGACAATGCTACTATCTTTTTACCACACTTGTGTTTCAAAGTAGCACCATGTTCTTCATATAGAGTCTCCTGAGATATCACTTTCATATACTAGTGGGAATTTTTCATTATAGAACTTGGCTTGTATATTCCGATGATGGGCTTTCTCAAATGCCCGAGGTCTTCATGAGCAAGCAAGTTGGATGCACACCCACTTAGTTTCTATTGAGCTTTCATACACTTATAGCTCTAGTGCATCCGTTGCATGGCAATCCCTACTCCTCGCATTGATATCGATTGATGGGCCGCTCCATTGCCTATTGATCTGCCGAGTTGATGCGAGCCTTTCTTCCTTTTTGACTTCTCCTATATATCTCTACCACCGCATTCTATTCCTCCTATAGTGCTAATGTCCATGTCTCACGCTCATGTATTGAGTGGAGTTGAAAATGCTGAAGCGCGTTAAAAAGTATGATACAATTGCCTGGTTTGACACCGGGGTGCTCATGATTTTTATTTATGCGATGAAGCCGGAGTCATGCCATGCTTACATATTTCAATGAGTTGGGATAACATTCGTTGAGCATCGTATATTTTGAAAACTTAATGATTATGTTCTTGTATTCATGGATATTATTATGTTGATATTAATTACTTCATCGTTTCTCAGTATTTACACCGTGAGAGAGATTACATGATAAACATGCTAGGTAGCATTCAACATCAAAAATTCTGTTTTTATCAGTTACCTACTCGAGGACGAGCAGGAAATAAGCTTGGGGATGCTGATACGTCTCCAATGTATCTATCATTTTTGATCATTTTATGCTATTATATTATCATTCTTAGATACTTTATATGCAATTTTATATCATTTTTGGGGACTAACCTATTAACTCAGTGCCTAGTGCCAGTTGCTGTTTTCTGCTTGTTTCTGGTTTTACAGAAAATCTATACCAAACGGGGTCCAAACGCTACGAAACTTTTTGATGATTTTTTCTGGACAAAAGAGACCCTAGAAGCTTCGGGGGAGGGCCAGAAGACTTACGAGGAGACGGCAAGGCAACAAGGCGCACCCTGGGGGGTAGGCGCGCCCTGATGCCTTGTGGGCCCCACGTGGCTCCGTCTGACCTAATTCCACTTCTATAAATTCGTAAATATTCCAAAACCCCCAGAGAGCCACCTGAAACCATTTTTCCGCCACCGCAAGCCTCTGCTCTTCCGCGATCCCATTTTGAGGCCTTTTCCGGTGATCTGCCGGAGGGGGGATCGATCACGGAGGGCTTCTACATCAACCTTGCTGCCCTTCCGATGATGTGTGAACAGTTCACCATAGACGTATGGGTCCATAACTAGTAGCTAGATGGCTTTCTCTCTCTCTTTGATCTTCAATACAAAGTTCTCCATGATCTCCATGGAGTTCTATCCGATGTAATCTTCTTTTGCGGTGCTTCATGGAGAACTTTGCATTGAAGATCAAAAAGAGAGAGAGAAAGCCATCTAGCTACTAGCTATGGACCCGTAGGTCTGTGGTGAACTACTCACACATCATCGGAAGGGCAGCAAGGTTGATGTAGAAGCCCTCCGTGATCGATTCCCCCTCCGACAGATCGCCGGAAAATGCCTCCAAATGGGATCGCGGAAGAACAAAAGCTTGCAGTGGCGGAAAAATTGTTTCGTCTGACTCTCTGGGGGTTTTGGAATATTTGTGAATTTATAGAAGTATAATTAGCCCAGACGAAGCCACATGGGGCTCACAAGGCATGAGGGCGCGCCTCGTAGGTCTTCTGGCCCTCCCCGAAGCTTACAGGGTCTCTTTTGTCCAGAAAAAATGTTATAGCCTAAAATAAATATGTGATAATAATTAGTTTAGTTGGATCATATTATTCTGATTATTTGTTAAACTATCAAGATAAAAAGATAAAAATAATAATAATATATATATATACACAAAATATCAAGTAGATTATACACACTAACCATTCCATTGCTTAGTTTCTAAAATATCTGGGCAACGTGGCAAGGGAGGCAGCAAACGGATAGATATACTAAACTAACCAGGGTAGCCTGACTTGGATAAGGTCGATCTAATCCAGCTGCTATTCCTTAGTCGGTGGCGTCAACATGTGTCTCGCTCTCCCATATCCTCTGCCCGCAATAAATAGCCTTTCGGCCACACAGCCGATCTCGCCCCACCCAGAAAATTCTCCACTCTAGTAGATAGCAACCAGAGGACGGCGACCGATCGGAGAAGTCTAGGAGAGATTTGGGAACAAGGAGGTATGGCCTGCTAGCTTTAGTCAGCGCCCTGTCTTTTTTTTTTGAACCAGGGGCGGTCCCAGAGGGACCTAGAAGCTTTCATTAAACAGTGGCGAAATTACACAGAGGACCGTCAAAGAAAAAGAAATTACAACCATGCCCTGGCTTTTTGCACTAAGGACCCTGAAAGATATGAAGAAAACGCCATCGAATCCAGCTCCATCGCCACCGCTTCTGCACACCGCAGTGCAGTCAAGCACAACGCCGCCGGGGACAGCACCACTTGGGGCAAGGTGCCGGGAGCCAACTGCACCGAAGCAAAAGGGCCTCCGCAACGGCATAGAAGCCTGGAGGTTGGAGTTCACCTGCAAACGTCGGCCGGAGAAAACCGATGCCGACGAAGAGGGTGGGAGCAGTCGCCCTTCGACCATCTTAGACGGCAGCCAACAAAGAGCCGCCGTGATTTCGCTCCCGGGAGCAGCTTCCATACTCCCCCGCTGCAGATCTTGCGCCAGCCGACACATAAGCTGCAGACCAGCGTCCTCCAGATCACCAAGACCAGAGAACGCAGTTTGCAGGCCACAGTCTCCAGCACCAGATCCACAGAAGAAGCCAGCCTTATTGCAAACGGAGATCCCCACCGCCATCCTCCCCACCGCATCCGGCTCCGACCGCTGGAGCACCATCGCGAGGAGGGAGAGCACCAGGACGCTACAGATCTGGCCGGAGAGATCTGCAGCTTCTCTCCCGGCATAGCGCCCTGTCCTGGTTCTTGTCTTGTGAAGCTATCTTAGATTCTTTGGATAGGTGTAGCTAGTATCTCTTCTCATAAAGGCTACTTGTTCTTTCTTTCCACCATCCTACACCTGATATGATGTTCTTGCTCAGCACTGGTAGGAGATGTTGCGTTGTTGATAGATGCATAATCAAGATTCTGAAATACTAGGAGTTGCATCAGATCGGTTGCATTCTATTTGATCCATATCTTGCTTCACTAGGGAATTTATTTGCTGGCTTAAGAAAGAATAACTAGTACTACTTGGTAAGAAAGAGCGAGAACAAGTAGTACTAGTACTACAGGATTCTGGCATGCGTAAATCTCTTGTGAAAAGAAATACTTTTCATGGCTAGCTAGCATGCATGCAAAGGGTTGCACGCCTCAAACTAATAATCATGAATAGTACCAAGGCTAAAGCTAGCTATGCACGTCTCACTCCACCTAGCCAAGTACTATAGAGAGACTTGTTACATCCATGTACTAGTACTGCATATAGCTGTTCATGTCTCTGTTTCCACTTGCAAGTCGCATGTAATAATAGGCTGATGTGAGTTGGTAACATGCTTAGGTTGGAGCTCAAAATTAGCCGAGGAGGATCCGCTTCAAGGCAAGACTGTGCATATCAGTCTTCTTTCTTAACCAAACTTTTAACATATGTTGATAAATTAATTGACCAGTAGCACTAATGTGTTTACATATAAAGATAAGTGATGAACCAGAAATAATTATAACGGCGAAAACCATCGATGAATGTTTGAGTAATTTAAGAACGTACATCATCGTGATCATGGTAAGTATGGTATATCAAGCCCAGGGCGGTCGATACCTGAAATAACGGTACATGGCTAATTTAGTCGGTACTAGTGTGAGATGGAAGATGCCTCACACAAGTAAGGGACTCCGCGTCGTGATTCCCAGAGATAGGTATTACCATTGGTCGAGATTACGACGGCTATTAGTATGTCTCTGCAGAGATTATTGTTATAGGCTCGCGCTAGTTAGTTAATTCCTTTTTGCTCCTGCAAGGTAACAGAGGCTAAATCATCTCTACCTTATATGTGTTTAACTTGTAACCTGCTAATTCTTCTTGCTTATATTCTTGCTGAGTATGTCCCAACATACTCACTATTATTTTTCTCTTCTCTCTGATATGCACAGTGTGTGCGGGAAGTGGGCACGGTGAGGAGTTAGAGGAATAGGAAGAATAGGCAACACCAAGGCCAGGGTGTAGATCAGGAGTCTTTGTTTAAACCTTAAATAAAGTCAGAGAAGAATAAGAAGTACTATCAGTGCATGTGCATATGCACGTGGTAGACTACATTAGTCTACTAGTTTGTTTCTTGTTATTTGATGGTGTAAGCTACTATGTAAAGAATAACATGGAACTAAAGTATTCCTTGTGCCCTGATGTTCTGATGTTGCTACTCATGCCTTGTGTGCTTATGAGCCTCTTAAACTCATAAGGACACGGCGACTGTCACTTATATCTCCCAACCTTCGGGTCATGACAGTTTTAGTGGCATCAGAGCCAGGTTATAACTAAACCATTACTCAGTAGCAGTTTAATTAACCATGTCTAGACCAAGGTTAGTATAACTAGTGAGGGTACAAAGACGGTTAAATGTGCAAACTAACTAGGAGATAACCCTGGCCTAGCAAAGTAAGTTTTGCTGGTTGAATTGAGTGTGGTCATGGACGTTCTAGAATAGTTTGCATAGTAAGGCTATAGAGTAGTCCTGGTGTAGGGGTAGTAGCTATGCTTGTTTTTCTTTATTTTGTTTTCTAATGTGATAGATGTGTTGTCAAATCCGGGCATGGAGTTTGTTGATATCCCCACCAAGTATTTCCTGGAGCAGTTTGTGGCAGTGCTTGGTCTTGGTCCACCAGTTCTCTGCTGGAGGCCTCCTCCTGATGGACTGTACATCGTGGGAGTTCAAGTTGATCTTGGTCCAGCAGACAGGGTTCCTCACGTGTACTATGAGGCTACATGAGCAACTATTCCAGAGGCTGAGCAGGCTGCCTGCCTGATGGTGATCCACGCTGTAGCTGCTGAACGTAATGTGGAAATTAGGGATATTAACCCTTATCAGTTGGGGTACCTGCGCCATCAGGTGGATGATCTGCGCAAGAAGCTGATGGAAGCTGAGCATCTTTGTGCTGAGCTGATGAACATTGTTCGCTCCAGCGAGAGTGAGGTCTCCTTCCTGAAGCGCCTCACTCACAGTTTCTACCATCGCATTCGCTGCCTGAGGGACACTGTGGCTGCACTGCAGGATGGTGGTAGTGGAAGTTCCAGCGGCAGTGTGTGAGCAGTAGATGTGCATCAGCACTGTAGCAGTACTTTGGGGTCTTTCCTATAGTATCCGGTATCCTTACAATAAAGTCTTGCAGGGTATGAGCGTGGGTGGTTCAGGTTTTGGGGCTGCAAGATAGACATGGCGTGAGGTGGAGGATGACACTAGTTATCCTTTGTGTTTGAGGGAGCCTATAGTTATGGTGTTATGCTATGCTTGTAATGTAAGGACTTAAGTTCTCTGTGTTGGGATGGTCTAAGCATGCTGCTATGTTTGCTGTTTAGCTTATGTGGGTTTTCTCTTTAAGGACTGAAGTTTGATCCTGGTGAAGTTAAAGAAGAAGTGCCTTTCTGTTGATGTTTGTTTTGCAGACTACTTTCTTTTCACAAGAACATCTGGTGACTAATTTGTTCTTCTTAACAGTAGTAGCATGTGTGTATAATTTTGTTTAAGTATCTTGATGAGTGCTAAGAGTATGAACTTTCTGTACGAAATTTCTAGGAAAAAAATAATATATATATTGATAAAATGGTGTTCCCAGCGAAGATAAACAAACCAGTGGAGTGGTAGTACAACATGTACTATTGGGAGCAGTACGTACTATGCATGCATGTGTGTGAGCTATGGGTGTATGCATAGGATGTGACCTACAGTAACTATACTGGTAGACATGTACCAGGTCTATACTATTTGTCTATATTAATCGATTGAACTGATGATGCATACCTCACTCCTTCCTCAAGACAATTACTATATGTACTGTGATAATTCTTCCAATGTTAACTTAGCTAATTTGATAAGTTCATTATCGTAGATGACTGATAATGGCAGCAATGGTACGAGCCATGATGGAAATAACTCGGGCAACACCAATGCTGGATTAATGGTCCAAGAACTTGGTGACCAGAGTGTGTTGGCCAATCTGCTCACCAACATTTTGGGCAGGCAGCAAGAGACTCAACAACGCCAAATGGATATTCTAGAGCGTGTCATAAAGAATGACAGTCACTGGAGTGGGGTTGGGGAATTTCAAAAACTCAAGCCACCCTCATTTTCCGGGACTGCTAATCCGCTCGAAGCGGAAGACTGGATCACCACTATGGAGAAAGCATTTGAGGCTATGGGCTGCACCAACGAAGAGAGAGTCATTTATGCAGTTTATATGCTAAAATCAAGCGCTTTCGAATGGTGGGATGCTCATAAAAAGTCTTACCCGGAGGGTACTCAACTGACATGGGTATTGTTCAAGGAAGCATTCTATAAAAAGTATTCTCCAGAAAGTATTAAACGCATCAAAGAAAGGGAGTTTCTTGAGCTTAAACAAGGGAATAAATCTATAGGAGAATATGAAATTGAATTCTCTAGACTTGCAAGATTTGCTCCAGAGTTTGTCCAAACTGATGGCTCCAAGGCTCAACATTTCGAAAGCAGGCTACGTCAACCACTTAAGCGGCGGGTGGAAGCTTTTGAGCTAAATGCTTTTAGAGACGTGGTGAATAAAGCCCAGTTATTGGAAAAGGGGTTTCAGGAGGAAAGGAGTGATGTTGGTCAACCATCAAAGAAGTTTAAGTTCAATAATGATAATAGGCAAAACAATGGGAATTTTAGAATGGGTGGTCGCCTAGAGTGACCCGGAGGCAATTCATTTGGGAGCATGCCAAGGAGATGCCCAATTTGTAACGGGAATCATACACCAAATATTTGTCTAGATCGTTGGGGGAAGTGTTATGCATGTGGAAAGCCTGGACACACTCGGTACGAATGTCCTAATAATAAATTAAGTATCAAACCCCTGACTTCTGCTCAACAAAGGCCTATGGCACTGCCCCAGCCTCCTCAGCCATTATATCTACCTGGCCCTTCTTCCACTATTCAGTCAAATCAATATGCAAGGACTAATACTTCTAATCGAGCGCCAGGAGTTCGTCCAAATAATCGAGAGAAGCCCCGCGGAGGGAACCAAGCTAGAGTATTTAATCTAACCCAGAAAAATGTTGAGGAATCCAACAACGTGGTGACAGGTAATCTTTTAATATGCTCTCACCCAGGAAAAATCTTGTTTGATTCTGGTGCCACCCATTCATTTATTGCTACTAAATTCATGAGTAAACATCAGATCCCTAGCTGCACGTTAGAATGATCTATTTATGTTGAGACGCCTATAGGAAGCAGAAGTACAGATTTAATTTGCACTTCTTGTCCCATTGAGATCGTGGGATGGAAATTCATGGCCCATCTTATTGTAATGGAAATGCAAGATTTTGACGTAATACTTGGGATGGACTGGCTGCAAGAATATAGAGCCACTATTGACTGCTATGAAAAACAAATTACACTCAGACCGTATGGTCAAGTTGAGATTGTGTATCAGGTTGATAAAAGGAATCAATCACGAAAACTCATGACAAAATTAGAAAAGAAGGAAATCAATATTAAAGACATTCCAGTGGTAAATGAATTCCCTGATGTTTTTCTGGGCGAATTGGCAGGACTACCACTGGATCGGGAAATTGAATTTGCTATCGTATTGATCCCGGGAACCAAACCAATCTACAAGGCACCTTATAGGATGGCACCTGCAGAACTAAAGGAGCTAAAAGTACAACTAAAAGAGTTGGAGGATAGGGGATTTATTCGTCCTAGTGTTTCACCGTGGGGGGCTCCGGTTTTATTTGTGCGTTGACTATCGAGAACTAAACAAGGTAACTATAAGCAATAAGTACCTTCTTCCACGGATAGATGATTTATTCGACCAATTACAAGGATCCAAGGTTTTCTCAAAGATTGATCTGCAGTCGGGTTACCATCAGTTAAAAATTAAGCCAATGGATATTCCTAAGACTGTTTTTCGCACCCGCTATGGACATTATGAGTATCTGGTGATGCCATTTGGTTTGACCAATGCTCCCGCGGCTTTCATGGATTTAATGAATCAAGTATTCAAGCCTTATTTGGATCAATTCGTAATTGTGTTCATTGATGATATTCTTATATATTCAAAGACAGAAGAAGAGCATTCAATGCATCTAAGAATTGTGCTACAAACACTGCGAGAACATAAATTATATGCCAAGCTAAAGAAATGTGATTTCTGGATGAATACAGTTCCTTTCCTTGGCCATATAATCTTGGAAGAAGGGATATCAGTAGATCCTGCAAAGGCCCAGGCGGTGGCAGAGTGGCAAAGGCCCTCCACTGACTGATATTCGAAGTTTCCTTGGGCTGGCGGGGTACTACCATCGATTTATATTGAAGTTTGCAAAAATTGCTGCTCCTTTGACTCACCTTACAAAGAAGGGAGTTAAATTCGAATGGTCAGATGAGTGCGAGAAAAGTTTCCAAGAATTAAAAAATCGACTGATCTCAGCCCTAGTTCTTGCTTTGCCTGTCGGTGGGGAAGAATTCACCATCTACTGTGATGCCTAAAAAATTGGACTTGGGTGCGTACTTATGCAAAGGGGGAAAGTTATTGCTTATGCGTCTCGCCAGTTAAAACCATACGAAGAAAATTATCCAACTCATGATATGGAGCTAGCAGCAGTAATTTTTGCTCTAAAAATTTGGAGGCATTATCTTTCTGGAGAACACTGTGAGATATTTACTGACTACAAAAGTTTGAAATATATATTCACACAAAAAGAATTGAACATGAGGCAAAGAAGGTGGCTGGAATTATTGAAGGATTATGATGTTAATATTAATTACCATCCAGGAAAAGCCAATATAGTGACAGATGCCTTGAGTCGAAAAGCGTACTGCAACATGACTACCCTGGCCACTAGTGAACCCCACATACTAAGAGATCTGGAAAGATTAGGTGTGGAACTAAAGGTTCACGTGCCAGGAATCATGTTAGATACTCTCCAAGTCACATCAACCTTAGAAAGAAACATCATGGAAAAACAAATGATTGATCAAGACATGTTAAAGATAAAGAAGGATATCACTGAAGGAAGGCCATCTGAATTTAATGTTGACTCTGTGGGCATTGTACACTTTAGAGACAGGATCTGTGTACCCAATGATTTTGAGCTAAAAAGGAAAATCTTGGATGAAGCACACTCGTCTCTATACACCATGCATCTAGGGAGCACTAAAATGTATCAGGATATCAAGAGGACATTTTGGTGGAATAATATGAAAAGAGAAATTGCGAAATTTGTTTTGGAGTGTAATGTATGCCGACGCATAAAAGCAGAACATCAAAAACTAGCTGGACTTCTACAACCATTGTCACTACCACTCTGGAAATGGGAAGAGATCAACATGGATTTTATCCATGGATTACCACGAACGCCATCACGACACGATAGCATAGTGTTAATAGTGTATCGACTAAAAAAGTCAGCACATTTTATACCTGTTAAAAAGACCTTTTCCCTGGAAAGGTTGGCCAGAATATACATTAAAGAAATAGTGTCATTGCATGGTGTCCCCTTACACATTGCATCGGATAGAGACCCTCGTTTTGCCTCAAAGTTTTGGATAAGTCTACAAAAGGCGTTGGGGATGAAATTAGATTTTAGTATTGCATATCATCCGCAAAGCGACGGTCAAACCGAACGGGTAAACCAAATTGTGGAGGACATGCTCAGGTCATGTATTTTGAAATTTAAAGGAGCATGGGATGAATATATGCCTTTGGCCGAATTTGCATACAATAACATTTATCAATCCAGTATTCAAATGGCTCCTTACGAGGCTTTATATGGAAAAAGGTGTCGAGCGCCGATTTATTGGGATGAGGTTGAAGAGAGGAAATTTCTAGGACCTGATATAATTCAAGAAACTGAAGAGAAAGTAAGGCTTATGCGTGAGCGACTTTGAACCGCACAGAGTAGACAAAAGAGCTATGCTGACAATAAAAGAAGGGACTTTCATTTGGAAATAGGAGACTTGGTATATTTGAAAGTCTCCCCAATGAAAGGAGTTAAGCGATTTGGACAAGGAAAGAAGTTGAGTCCAAGATATATTGGACCCTTCCCTGTTACCAAACAGATCGGGGAGGTGGCCTACCAATTAGAGCTACCGGAGGCTCTCGCTGGAGTACATAATGTATTCCACGTGTCTTTACTTCGTAAATGCCTAAAACCACCACATCAGCCTATGGAACTAGAATTGTCTCAACTACGAGAGGATCTATCATACGAAAAATATCCATTCGGATATTGGATATTAAAGACCGTGAGACTAGGCGCCAAACCATTCGGTTCGCCAAAGTACAGTGGAATAATCACATCGAGGATAAGGCCACCTGGGAAAGGGAAGACGACCTAAGAAAAACATTTCCGCATCTTTTCAAAGATCAAGGTACGCAAATTTTTATAAGGAGAAAGGGATGTAATAGCCTAAAATAAATATGTGATAATAATTAGTTTAATTGGATCATATTATTGGGATTATTTGTTAAACTATCAAGATAAAAAGATAAAAATAACAATATATATATATATATATATATATATATATATACACAAAATATCCAGTAGACTATACGTACTAACCATTCCATTGCTTAGTTTCTAAAATATCTGGACAACGTGGCAAGGGAGGCAGCAAACGGATAGATACTAAACTAACCAGGGTAGCCTCAGTTGGGTAAGGTCGATCTAATCCAGCTGCTATTCCTTAGTCGGTGGCGCCAACAGGTGTCTCGCTCTCCCATACCTCTGCCCGCTATAAATAGCCTTTCGGCCACACAGCCCATCTCGCTCCGCCCAGAAAATTCTTCACTCTAGGTGATAGCAAAGGGAGGACGGCGACCGATCGGAGAAGACTAGGAGAGATTTGGGAACAAGGAGGTATGGCCTGCTAGCTTTAGTCAGCGCCCTGTCCTGGTTCTTGTCTTGTGAAGCTATCTCAGATTCTTTGGATAGCTGTAGCTAGTATCTCTCCTCATAAAGGCTACTTGTTCTTTCTTTCCACCATCCTACACCTGATATGATGTTCTTGCTCAGCACTGGTAGGAGATGTTGCGTTGTTTGTAGATGCATAATCAAGATTCTAAAATACTAGGAGTTGCATCAGATTGGTTCCATTCTATTTGATCCATATCTTGCTTCACTAGGGAATTTATTTGCCAGCTTAAGAAAGAATAACTAGTACTACTTGGTAAGAAAGAGCGAGAACAAGCAGTACTAGTACTACATGATTCTGGCATGCGTAAATCTCTTGTGAAAAGAAATACTTTTCATGGCTAGCTAGCATGCATGCAAAGGGTTGCACGCCTCAAACTAATAATCATGAATAGTACCAAGGCTAAAGCTAGCTATGCATGTCTCCCTCCACCTAGCCAAGTACTATAGAGAGACTTGTTACATCCATGTACTAGTACTGCATATAGCTGTTCATGTCTCTGTTGCCAGTTGCAAGTCGCATGAAATAATAGGCTGAAGTGAGTTTGTCACATGCTTAGGTTGGAGCTCAAAATTAGCCGAGGAGGATCCGCTTCAAGGCAAGACTGTGCATATCAAGCTTCTTTCTTAACTGAACTTTTAACATATGTTGATAAATTAATTGACCAGTAGCACTAATGTGTTTACATATAAAGATAAGTGATGAACCAGAAATAATTATAACAGCGAAAACCATCGATGAATGTTTGACGGATTGATCAAACGATAATGTTTTAATTTAAGAACGTACATCGTCATGATCATGGTAAGTATGGTATATCAAGCCCGGGGCGGTCGATACCTGAAATAACAGTACGCGGCTAATTTAGTCGGTACTAGTGTGAGATGGAAGATGCCTCACACAAGTAGGGGACTCGGCGTCGTGATTCCCGGAGATAGGTATTACCATTGATGGAGATTACGACGGCTATTAGTATGTCTCTGCAGAGATTATTGTTATAGGCTCGCGCTAGTTAGTTAATTCCTTTGTGCTCCTGTAAGGTAACAGGAGGCTAAATCATCTCTACCTTATATGCGTTTAACTTGTAACCTGCTAATTCTTCTTGCTTATATTCTTGCTGAGTATGTCCCAACATACTCACTATTATTTTTCTCTTCTCTCTGATATGCGTAGTGTGTGCGGGAAGTGGGCACGGTGAGGAGTTAGAGGAACAGGAAGAATAGGCAACACCTAGGCCAGGGTGTAGATCAGGTGTCTTTGTTTAAACCTTAAATAAAGTCAGAGAAGAATAAGAATCAACAACCTGTCCCCTAGGGTTTCCCTAGGGTCCACCCTGTCCTCCGACGGCGACGCCGGAGTCCACAAAAATCTACCGCCGCACGCCCGGATCTTCCTGGCGATCAGTAGCCCTAGAGTGAGAGAGCAAGTTCGTGGGTCTGCATCTACATGGAGGTCCGTGGAAACCTGGAGGAAGGAGGCGGTAGGCTGGAAGATCAGATGGAGTTAGGGCATGAGGGTGAGGTTTGGGACACGGGAGCAGCGGGGGGCGTGAATCCCACGACCAATTCACCGGTTGTGGCGGAATTCGACGAGGAGGTAAGGGAGGAGGAAGCTGACGCATATAGGGAGGAAGAGGAAGGGGATTGGGACCAAGTCGGCCCAGATTCATCTCTGGAGGATGTCTTTGAAGGCCTCAACCTTCATGGTGAAGAGGAGGAAGACCTGGATCTGTCAGGGGAAGTAGAGGAGTTAATCAAGGAGGTTCGGTGGCTCTGCCTGTTTAGGGTTCATACGTTGAGGCCGTTTAGCCATGCGGCGCTGCTGAATTCTATGAGGAATGCCTGGACATGCGCCCGAGGAGTAACCTTCAACGTCAAAGGCCAAATCTTTTCTTAGCCAAGTGCCATTGTTTGGGGGATTGGAATCGTGTTATGGAAGGAGGGCCATGGCAATTCCGTAGAGATCCGGTCATCATTGTGGAGTACGATGGTTTCACCAATGTTGCTGGGTATGCTTTAGATATGTACCCATTATGGGCAAGAATTAAATGTCTACCGGACGGCCTCAACAAGGAAGAAAGAACTGGCCAAGAAGGTGGCTAAGAAGGTGGGAGAACCATCATTCACAGTAGTAGTTAACGAGGGGAAAATCAATCCCTCGAGCTACCTGAGAGTCAGAGTATTTGTGAATGTTCATAAACCTTTGTTGAGATTTGTGCCAATAACTTTGAAAGAAAGGAAAAATTACCCGGTGAGCTATGAGAAACTGCCGGACTTCTGTTATTTTTGTGGTTGCATGGGACATGTGGTCGAAGAATGTGGGGATGGCGTTCATGATCCGAGTATGTGTGAATGGGGGGACTGGTTGCACTGGAGTAATGAACCGACCATGGGGGTGCTGGTGCAGGTCGAGGTGGAGGGAGGTCAGCAACAGGTAGAGGTAGAGGTGAGGCGGGAGGAGCTAGCAGAGGAGGTAATAGAGGTAGAGGAGGAAAGAGGAGCTAGAGGAGGTAGTACAAGAAATACAGGGGGCCAAGGTGATGCAGGTGGGCTTATAGCTTCCATGGGAGATGATTCCCTGCTGCAAAGGAATATCTTGGCTGAGGATGATGTGCGGTCTGATACGTCTCCAACGTATCTATAATTTTTGATTGTTCCATGCTATTATAGTATCAATCTTGGATGTTTTATATGCATTTATATGCCATTATATATCATTTTTGGGGGACTAACCTATTAACCCAGTGCCCAGTGCCAGTTGCTGTTTTTTTGCTTGTTTTTGCCTTTTCAGAAAATCATTATCAAAAAGAGTCCAAACAAGAAAAAAACTTTGGATTAATTTTTTCTGGACCAGAAGAGACCCACGTAGGCTTGTGGGCCCCTCGTAGCCCCTCCCGACCTAATTCCAGCGCTATAAATTCCCAAATATTCCCAATATACCAGAGAGACAGAAGAGAAAACCTTTCCGCCGCCGCAAGCCTCTGTTCTTCCGCGATCCCATCTGGAGGCCTTTTCCGGTACTCTGCCGGAGGGGGAATCGATCACGGAGGGCTTCTTCATCAACCTTGCTGCCCTTCCGATGATGTGTGAGTAGTTTACCACAGACCTACGGGTCCATAGCTAGTAGCTAGATGGCTTCTTCTCTCTCTTTGATCTTCAATACCATGTTCTCCTCGATGTTCTTGGAGTTCTATCCGATGTAATCTTCTTTTGCGGTGTGTTTATTGGGATCCGATGAATTGTGAGTTTATGATCAGATTATTCATGAGAAATATTTGAGTCTTCTTTGAACTTATTTATGCATGATTATTATAGCTTTGTATTTCTCGCTGATCTATCGATTTGGTTTGGCCTACTAGATTGATTTATCTTGCAATGGGAGAGGTGCTTTGTGATGGGTTCAATCATGCGGTGCTCAATCCCAGTGACAGAAGGGGACATGGCACATATTTGTATTGTTGCGATTAAGGATAAAAAGATGGGGTTTAATCATATTGCTTGAGTTTACTTTGTCTACATCATGTCATCTTGCTTAAGGCGTTACTCTGTTTCATACTTAATACCCTAGATGCATGCTGGATAGCGGTCGATGGGTGGAGTAATAGTAGTAGATGCAGGCAGGAGTTGGTCTACTTGTCTCGGACGTGATGCCTATATACATGATCATTGCCATGAATCCACATAATTATTTGCTTTTCAATCAATTGCCCAACAGTAATTTGTTTACCCACTGTATGCTATGTGTTCGTGAGAGAAGCCTCTAGTGAAAACTATGGCCTCCGGGTCTACTTTATCATATATAAAAAACCTAAAAATACCTTGCTGCAATTTATTTACTTTTATTTTATTTAGTATTTTAGTTTATCTATCTATCACTATCAGAATTAATTCTTGCAAATAATTGCTAAGAGGATTGATAACCCTCTTATTTGCGTTGGGTGCAAGTGTTTGCTTTTGTGTGTGCAGGTGCGCTTAACGGGATTTTGCTTGGTTCTCCTACTGGATTGATAACCTTGGTTCTTAACTGAGGGGAATAATTATCTCTACTATAGTGCATCATCCTCTCCTCTTCGGGGAAATACCAACGCAGTCTACAAGTAGCACGGTCAGCTCGAAAAAGACTGATCAGTGGTGATGGAACAGTAAATGTGCGGGGACAGCGTATGCCTAACCTTGCTGGAAAGGTCTTGAACATAGTTCTTTTGCTAGAAGGGGGGTGTACTGCTAAAGCTAATGGTGGAGCTGTCCCCTCTTCTTCTACCCTAGGTAAAGTGCCCATAGTCAAAAGGAGGAAACAAGGAGAAGGTGTTACTGATGTGGATATGGATATGACATCTGAGGCGGCCTCCAATCCAGAGGACCGCCGAGCCCAATGAATGTGTTAAGATGGAATTGCCGGGGAGGGGGGAATACCCGGACAGTTCGCGATTTAGCGACTATTTCTCAGTCGCATTCCCCCACTATGGTGTTTTTGTGCGAGACAAGATAGAAGGCAGATAAAATGAAGAAAGTTCGTGGGCGGCTTGGTCTGAAGGGGTACACGGGAGTGGATAGTAATGGGATGAGCGGAGGTCTAGCTTTATTCTGGCATGAATCATATGAGGTAGAGATTGTGGATAAAAAGGAACGTTATATTGATGCCCTAGTCCATGTTCACTAGGGTGCTGAGCAATGGAGGATTACATGCGTGTACAGAGAACCACGTGTTGAGAATAGACAAATCATGTGGGTGAAGTTACAACAGCTAAGGAACACAAATGACCTTCCATGGCTAGTTGTTGGAGACTTCAACGAGGCGATGTGGGATTTTGAGCATTTATTAGTAACGCCACGAGCGGAGCCACAAATGATTGTTTTTCGTGATACTCTGGAGATGTGTGGATTAGTGGACCTAGGTTTTGTTGGGGTCCCCTTCACATATGATAATAAACGTGGGGGTTCAGGCAATGTGAAGGTTCGTTTGGACAGGGCGGTTGCTACTAATGCATGGAGGAATCTGTTTGCTTTTTCTTAGGTACTTCATGTCCCTTCCCCATGCTCAGATCATGTGGCATTATTAGTTAAAGGTACAACCGACCCAGGGCCAAGTGGTGGCAAGCACCGGCGCTATGAGATGTTCTGGGAACGGGACACCACATTGCCGGAGGTGATCAAAGAGGCGTGGGACACGGTGGATGTTGTTCAGAACTTGTCACAGTTACGTAATGCCTTGTCTAAAACAATGTCATCTTTGGGTCTGTGGAGTAAAAAGTTTGGTAATCTAACACGCGAGCTAGCCAAGTCGCATACACAGTTGGAAGAATTGATGCATATGAATGCTGATAGGCAGGACATCAGACGAGTAACAGATAAAATGAATGAATTGCTCTATCAAGAAGAGATGTTATGGTTGCAAAGGTCTAGGATCATGTGGCTGAAAGAGGGCGACAGAAACACTAAGTTTTTCCAAAGCAAGGCCGTGTGGAGGGTGAGGAAAAATAAAATTCACGAGCTAACTGATAGTATCGGTGTAGTACACTCTGATTTTGCTACTATGGGGAAGATGGCAAATGATTATTTTCATAATAATTTTTCGGCTGACCCCTCATTAGATGCAGCTCATGTCCTTGATCTTCTTGAATCGGTGGTGACTGAGGAGGATAATATCAAGCGGTGTGCGCCCTTTACAGATAAGGAGATAGCAGATGCGTTGTTCCAAATTGGTCCACTAAAGGCCCCTGGGCCAGACGGCTTCCCTGCTAGATTTTTTCAGCGTAATTGGAGCACACTCAAGGAGTGTGTCTTGGTTGCGGTTAAGGACTTTTCGAACAAGTATTATGCCTGAGGGAGTTAACTCCACTTATATTGTGCTTATACCCAAAATTTCTAACCCTATCAAGATGACCGATTACAGGCCTATAAGTCTCTGTAATGTGATCTATAAGGTTATTTCGAAGTGTTTGGTGAACAGGATGCGGCCTTTTTGGATGATTTACTTTCTCCTGAGCAGAGTGCTTTCATATCCTACAAAAAGATTTTGCGCTTACAAGCTTGATCTCTCCAAGGCTTATGATAGAGTGGATTGGGTCTTCTTGAGGCAAGTGATGCAAAAGTTGGGTTTCTCTCAGCGATGGGTTGACTGGATAATGTCGTGTGTCACGTCAGTGAGGTACTCTATTAAATTTAATGGAACCCTCTTGGATTCGTTTGCGCCGACGCGTGGTCTTCGGCATGGTGACCCGCTTTCACCATTCTTATTCCTGTTTGTGGCGGATGGTTTGTCAGCTACACTAAAAAGTAATGTGGCTATGGGAGAGATTACTCCAGTTAAAGTTTGTAGAAGGGATCCGGGCATTTCTCATTTATTGTTTTCTGATGACACTTTTTTTTGAGGCATCTAGAGCCCAGGCAGAAAAGGTAAAAGCGGTATTGGATCTGTACGGTGGAGCCACTGGTTAGAGTCTCAATTATAACAAGTGTTCAATGTTTTTTGGAGAAGCTTGTCTAGCTTCGGTCCAGAAAGAAGTTCGGGCTACCTTACATGTTACTAGTTTGCACTTAGAGGAGAAATATTTGGGCTTGCCAACCCTGGAGGGTCGTATGTCCAAAGGCCGATTTCAGAATCTGCAAACAAGCCTCACAAAACGCTTGATCCACTGGGGGGATGGGCACTTGGCACAGCTAGGAAGAGAGGTTCTCATCAAGTCGGTAGCCCAAGCATTGCCAACTTATATTATGGGAGTTTTCAAATTACCATACTTGGTTTGTGATGATCTCACACGCATGGTTAGGAATTTTTATTGGGGCTCTGCGAAAGGTAAAAGGAAAGTGCACTGGAGGGGTTGGGATCATCTGCTACAACCCAAAGATAAAGGAGGAGTAGGCTTCCATGATTTTCGGATGTTTAATCAAGCATTATTGTCAAGACAAGCTTAGAGGTTATTAACCAAGCCGAATAGTTTGTGCGCCGAAGTCTTAAAGGCAAGATACTATCCGGAGGGCAAATTGGAGGATACAATTTTTTCTAGGAATGGCTCATCGTCATGGCAAGCTATCTATCATGGATTGGACCTGTTAAAGAAGGGTCTTGTGTGGAGAGCACTGTTCAAAAAAATCTTCCGATTCAGCGATTTATCGCTACTCCTGGGGTGACCGATAAGATTATGCCTTATCTTCACCGTTTATCATTTGGGCCGATTTATCGCTCTGACAAGCGATTTATCGAGAATCTACTGATAAATCGAGCCTATTCCTAGCACTATTTTTGCCGAAACTATGTTTATTTGTGTTTTGTGGACCTTGTTAAGCAATATGTACTATTGTCCTATTTTGTTTGTCATTATATGAGGATTCAGAGGCTAGGAATCAAGGTAACACTTCTATCCAATATTTTTTTGGTGTTGAATATAGCATATTTTAGTGTTGGGAACTTGGGATTTGCAAAAAATGGTCAATTAATAGTCGACCGATAAAATCGACTAATCGACCGATTTCTGATTAATCTCTAATTCTGGGCTGACCGAGACGCTAACGATAAGCGATATCCTCAACATTGGTGGAGAGTGGGTAACGACGAGATAACTGGATCCCTAGACCCTTCTCTTACAAGCCAATTTCACCGCAGGGAAGGTGTCGCATTTGCTTTGTCTCTGATCTGTTAAATGAGAATGGCTCTTGAAACTTTGGATTACTCAGAGATTATTTCGTTGATGCGAAAGTACAAGAGATAATGAAGATCAGGGCCTCACCGAGGATGGAAGCTGATGTGATTGCTTGGGGCCCTGACAAATCTGGAATATTTACTGTTAAAACTGCGTACATCCTGGCGTTCGAAGAAGCTTACCGAGGTACCGCTTTTTTCCTCAAGTACGTCACCTACAGGAAGCAGAACGTGTTGGAACTTTATTTGGAAGAGTGGGGCTTCTCCTACTGTAAAGAATTTTGCGTGGCGACTGGCCACTAATGCGCTTCCTACATGGCAGAGGAAACACATGATTGGACTGGAAGTTCTAAGTGTTTGTCGTGTATGTGGAGTAGAGGAGGAAGATAACTTTCACCCGTTTGTTCGATGCCAGTTTGGCCGTGATCTGTTCTTGGCCATGGCTAGGGTGTGGACGCTCCCTGACATCGACTCAATGATTAACAATGGTAAGGAATGGCTTCTTCATGTCTTGGCACCATTGAATGATGTTGGGCGGACTATGGTACTAATGATTTCTTTGGAGAAGTTGGTATGTCCGGAATGAGTTGGTACACTCTAAACCTGCACCACCTATGGAAGTTTCTATTAGATTCTTGCAAAGTTACTTGGATTCCCTTATTGGTATTAAACAGAATGCACATGTTGATCCAGCCAAAGGAAAATCATATATAGTATATGAAGCGCTGAAACTTGCTGGAAGGCGCACACTAGTGCAAGATGAACAAGGGTGGAGTCCACCGATGTTGGGGTGGAATAAACTGAATACGGATGGCTCCTTTGTTTCAGCAGAAGCAGCAGGCGCTGGTATGATCTTGCGGAATCATCTGGGTGCCATTAATTTCTTAGCTTGCAGAGCTTTGTTCTCCTGTAGAGATGCATTGGAGGTGGAGCTATGTGCATGCATGGAAGGGCTTTCTCTTGCAATTCAGCACAGCGATCTCCCCATTCCTATCGAGATGGATTCTCTCGAGGCAATTTCTTTGATTTCATGTCCGAACATTGATCGTTCAGTCTATGCTTCCCTTGTGAGAGAGATTAAGCATTTGATGGGTCTAAGACATACTTGTATTACTCATGTTTCTAGGTTCCAAAATAAAGCTAGTGATAGTTTAGCGAGTTTTGCTAGAACTCAAGGTAGGACCATGACCTGGCTCGGGGCTGGTCCGGTAGAGGTATTGGAGATAGTTTCAAACGATTGTAAAGACATTGTTATTGAGTAATACAAGTTTTCTTCCCGCAAAAAAAGAGAAGAATAAGAGTACTCTCAGTGCATTCGCATATGCACGTGGTAGACTACATTAGTCTACTAGTTTGTTTCTTGTTATTTGATGGTGTAAGCTACTATGTAAAGAATAACATGGAACTAAAGTATTCCTTGTGCCCTGATGTTCTAATGTTGCTACTCATTCCTTGTGTGCTTATGAGCCTCTTAAACTCATAAGGACACGGCGACTGTCACTTATATCTCCAAACCTTCGGGTCGTGACAAAAAAAACGTCAAAAAATTTCGTAGCGTTTGGACTCCATTTGGTATAGATTTTCTGTAAAACCAAAAACAAGCAGAAAACAACAAGTGGGACTAAGCACTGAGTTAATAGGTTAGTTCCCAAAAATGATATAAAATTGCATATAAAGTATCTAAGAATGATAATATAATAGCATGAAACAATCAAAAATTATAGATACGCTGGAGACGTATCAGCATCCCCAAGCTTAATTCCTGCCCGTCCTCGAGTAGGTAAATGATAAAAACATAATTTTTGATGTTGAATGCTACCTAGCATGTTTTTCATGTAATCTCTCTCACAGTGTAAATACTGAGAAAAGATGAACTAATTAATATCAACATAATAATATACATGAATACAAGAACATAATCATTAAGTTTTCAAAATATACGATGCTCAACGAATGTTATCCCTACTCATTGAAATATATAAGTATGGCATGACTCCGGCTTCACCGCATAAATATAAATCATGAGCACCCCGGTGTCAAACCAGGCAATTGTATCATACTTTTTAACGCATTTCAGCATTTTCAACTCCACTCAATACATGAGCGTGAGACGTGGACATTAGCACTATAGGTGAAATAGAATGCGGTGGTAGAGATATATAGGAGAAGTCAAAAAGGAAGAAAGGCTCGCATCAACTTAGCGGATCAATAGGCAATGGAGCGGCCATCAATCGATATCAATGCGAGGAGTAGGGATTGCCATGCAACGGATGTACTAGAGCTATAAGTGTATGAAAGCTCAATAGAAACTAAGTGGGTGTGCATCCAACTTGCTTTCTTATGAAGACCCCGGGCATTTGAGGAAGTCCATCATTGGAATATACAAGCCAAGTTCTATAATGAAAAATTCCCACTAGTATATGAAAGTGATATCTCAGAAGACTCTCTATATGAAGAACATGGTGCTACTTTGAAGCACAAGTGTGGTAAAAGGATAGTAGCATTTCCCCTTCTATCTTTTTCTCTCTCTTTTTTTTAGAACAATCTCATGGACCTAATCCCCTCATTTTGGAGGACTCATCAGTCTCCACCATTCTTTTTCTCACTGGGACAATGCTCTAATAATGATGATTATCACACTTTTATTTACTTACAACTCGATATTACAATTCGATAAACTGATACAAGATGACTCTATATAAATGCCTCTGGCAGTGTACCAGAATGTGCAATGATCTAGCATAACATGTATAACAATGATGAACGGTGACTTTGCCACAAATATCATATCAGATCTATATGATCATGCAAAGCAATATGATGATGAACACACATGTCATAAGACAGAACAGTGGAACTTGCATAGCAATATATCTCGGAATGGCTATGGAAATGCCATGATAGGTAGGTATAGTGGCTATTTTGAGGAAGATATAAGTAGGCTTATGTGTGATAGAGCGTATCATATCACGGGGTTTGGATGCACCGGCGAAGTTTACACCGACTCTCGAGGTGAGAAAGGGCAATGCACGGTACCGAAGAAGCTAGCAAATTGCGGAAAGGTAGGAGTGCGTAATTGTCCATGAACTCACATTAGTCATAAAGAACTCATATACTTATTGTGAAAGTTTTATTAGCCCTCGAAGCAAAGTACTACTCGCATGCCCCTAGGGAGGGGGTTGGTAGGAGTTAACCATCGCGCACCCCGGTTATGACAACACGCAAGGATTTCAATCAGACATAAAAATGCTCAAACATCCCCACCATGCCATAACAGACACTTAAATGAGTAGTGCATAACAAGCTTTAATATCGATATTTTTACTAACCAATAATCATGAACTAACCCTTTCATATTACTACATCAATATAATTAAAACATACGCCTCATATTTAGTGATCTACATGAAAGTTTTTATTATACCACTCTTTTATACCTAGCATTTTCAGACTAGTCTTATAACTCGTGAATATTTCCACTTCCTATTTAGTACTTTCAAAAAGATTTAAGTGAAGCATGAGAGTGCAATTATTTCTATAAAATATAACCACCGCCGTGCTCTAACAAGTATAAGTGAAGCACAAGAGCAACTACCTAGCTCAAACGATATAAGTGAAGCATATAGAGTATTCTAACTAATCATGATAAATGTGTGTCTCTCTCAAAAGGTGTGTCCAGCAAACAATTATTGTGGCAAACTAAAAAGCAAACAAAATAAAACTATGACACAAGACTCTCCAAGTAAAACTCATATCATGTGATGAATAAAAATATAGCTCCAAGTAACATACCGATGAATTGTGGACGAAAGAGGGGGTGCCATCCGGGGCATCCCCAAGCTTATATGCTTGGGTCTTCCTTGAATATTTCCTTGGGGTGCCTTGGGCATCCCCAATCTTGGGGTCTTGCCACTCCTTATTCCTTCATCCATCGTGATCTCACCCAAAACTTGAAAACTTCCGCACACAAAACTCAACAGAAACTTTGTGAGATCCGTTAGTATAATAAATCAAATCATCCACTTAGGTACTGTTATAAACTCATTCATAATTGTTTTTTCATAATACCTACTGTATTCTAACTTCTCCATGACTTATACCCCCCGATATAATCCATAGTTTCATTAAAACAAGCACACTATGCAATAAAAAACAGAATCTGTCTAAAACAGAACAGTACGCAATGACAGAATATTTATCTACACTTCTGTAAGTACAAAAATTCTGATAAATTAGGAAAACGTAAACAATTTGTACCCCAATACTGTGTAAGAATTTAAGATTTTTCCAACTTTCCATTAATAAATTAAAAATCAACTACTGGGCACAAAACTTTCTGTTTTCAAACAGCATCAATTATACTATCATTCAAATCGTCCCAAAGGCATTACTTGGCACAAACACTAATTAAAAGATAAAAACACAATCATTATAGTAGAAATAAGTGTGTGAATCAAGAAAATAAATATTGCAATAAAGATAAATATTGGGTTGCCTCCCAACAAGTGCTATTGTTTTATGCCCCTAGCTAGGCATAATGCATTCTTTCAAGTATTCTAATAATCATACGGGAGATCATCCATGTTCATCTCATACTCCCTTCTTTCAGCAGCAAGCTTTCTAATAGGAAGGCAAAATAATTTAAGGGGCTAAATTTTATAGGAGCTGGATCCGTGAGATCAAGTTTAGGAGGAGGAGGTTCCTCCTTAGGCCCTTTGTAAGTGATAGCTATTTCTTCATTATATAAATTTCTATAAAGATATTCCTTTAGCCTTTTCTTAAGCACACAATCCAATCCAAAATTTCCTATAGAAAATTGATCATTATGTTCTAAGATTTTATCAATCAAGATAGTTCGGGGAACCTTCTTTCCAAGATCCTCATTATATGCAACATAGTTTGTTGATTTTAATCTTCTTATTTCTTCTTGATCATAAAGAATTTCTTCAATGGGAGGACACTCACTATTTATTCTATAATGAGAAAATATTTCTCTTGCCTCTCTCATGATGTGACTAAATTCATGGACTAGAAATATGGTGGTTAAATGTTTAACGGAAGGATCATGAATATTAGAAAACTCTAGAAATAGCCATTGTATAGAAGGATGCAAGTGTACAAATTGTCTTTCCAATTAAACTATGAGCAAAGATACGACATCCACAAGACTAGTAGTTCTAGCAAGAATTGATCCCCCTATCATAGGTAATGAGCCAGCACAAGTCAAGAAATCTTGAATAACACTTTTCCCAATAACATTACCACTACCGATATAGAGCCTTTTTGTATGCATAATAGTGGCGTCTTCTTTATTATTAGGATCATCATCAGCAAAATTATTAGGTGTTGCTTTATTGGTAACTTCATCAAAGCTTCTTTTATTATTATCATTTTTCATAAGACTTAGTAGCATAGCTAGATGATCAAAAGGTTCCTCACTAGTGGCTGGAGGAGCAATTGGAGGCCTAATAAAATCATTATTATTAGTATTCGAGAAGTCACACAACTTAGTGTTTTCTTGAGACATAGTGACAATTCAATCAAGCAAGCAAACAAGCAATTTTTTTTGTATTTTTGTTTTTTTAACGAAACTAATAAAGACAAATTAAAGCAAATAAAAATTAGAACATGTAATTGATAAATTATGTGAAGGGACCTGTATGTATTTCATGATGTCTCCCCGGCAACAGCGCCAGAAATTCTTTCTGCTACTTGCACTACAAAAACAAACATTTCCGTGATGATACGTCTTTGTCACAGTAGGTCACGTTTTCTGTCATGCATGTACATCCGTGAAGATTTTATGACACAATCAAGATAGTCATACCTATGCTGTCGTAGAAGTGTTCCATGACAATACTCAAATTATCATCACAGAAGTGGCCACTTTCATGACGATAAAGGACGCGTCATGGAAGTATTTTCGTCATGGGTGACCGACACGTGGCATCCACCGTAACGGGTCGCCGTTAAGCTATCGGGTTCCGGTTTGGATCCGATAACCCGTTAACAGCTCTAGCCAATGGGGATTTTCCACGTGTAAAATTCTCATTGGCCGAAGGAACCACGTGTCAGCTCGGCGTCGCGACAGATGTCATTCCTCCAATGGACGAGACGTGCCTATGGAAATGTTACATGTGGCACGGCCCAACAGTGGCCCATTTAGGTTTAAAAGGCCGGCCTAGTCAAAGGCCCATAAGATTTACTCAGGTACTAGTGGGCTGGCCCACTAGCGGCCTGCTTAAACATGGCCCATTTATGACCCACCGCCAGATTGGGCCCATTAATTGTTCGCTAAGTCTTTGGGCCCCATTACGGCCCTGTGAGTTTTCGGCCTGTTAAAGGCCCGATGTAGAAATGGGCCCATTTCAGCCCGTTGTGCCTTTCGGCCTGTTAATGCCCCGTGCTGCACATGGGCCATATAAGGTCCAACGCGACATTCGGCCCCTTAACAGCCCGTGATCTCGGTGGCAAAATTCCAGCCCAACCTGACTTTGGGCCTGTTAAAGGCCTGTCGTACAATTCGGCCCGTTGGTCCTCTACTAAGCTTTCAGCCTACTAAAGGCCCTTGATATGATTGGGCCAACCAAGGCCCGAGATATGTTTCAGCCTGGTAACGGCCCGTCATGTAACTGGGCCAATAATGGCCCGAGGTATATTTTAGCCTACTAAAGGCCCTTGGTCGACTCACGAAAATAGAGGCCCAACAAGCTTTTCGGCCTGCTAAAGGCCCATGCTGTCTTCTGGGCCATAACAGGCCAGCAGAATATTCATCCTGTTAATGGCCCGAAGCTACATGGGCCCAACTAAAGTTTGGGCCCACTAAAGGTCCATGTGAGTTATGGGCCTGGGCATACCGTATCCATGAAGGGCCCATACGGCAGGTCTGCGCAGGCCCGAGTAAAGCCTGTTGTGGGCCGGTCCATTAATGGCCCACTGAAATGCAGGCCCGTTAGAGGCGCATGTTTCGACCCGTTCGCCTGAATCAGATTTTCACCCTTTTTTCTGATAGCGAATGATGAGATATACGGTAACTACGAATTAAGAACAAACCTACACTATACAATAAATAAATTACGGCATAGTAACTTAGAATAAACCTACACTATACAATAAAGGAATTAGGGCATATTACTGCTACTTGTAAACTGCGTTGGTATTTCCCCGAAGAGGAGAGGATGATGCAGTATAGTAGAGATAAGTATTTCCCTCACTTAAGAACCAAGGTTATCAATCTAGTAGGAGAACCACACAGAACCTCGTTAGCAGCACCTACACACACAAAAGCAAACACTTGCACCCAACGCAAATAAGAGGGTTGTCAATCCCCTTAGCGGTTATTTGCAAGGATTAATTCTGATAGTGATAGATAAAAAGTAAATTGCAAAATAAAATAAAAGTAAATAAATTGCAGCAAGGTATTTTTGGATTTTAATATATGGTAAAAGTAGACCCGGGGGCCATTGTTTTCACTAGAGGCTTCTCTCTCGAGCACAGATCATACGGTGGGTAAACAAATTACTGTTGGGCAATTGATAGAAAAGCACATAGTTATGACGATATTCAGGGCAATGATCCTGTATGTAGGCATCACGTCCGAGACAAGTAGACCGACTCCTGCCTGCATCTACTACTATTACTCCACCCATCGACCGCTCTGCAGCATGCATCTAGGGTATTAAGTATAAAACAGAGTAACGCCTTAAGCAAGATGACATGATGTAGTCAAAGTAAACTCAAGAAATTTGATTAAACCCCATCTTTTTATCCTTAATGGCAACAATACAAATACGTGTCATGTCCCTTTCTGTCACTGGGATTGAGCACCGCAAGATTGAACCCATCACAAAGCACCTCTCCCATTGCAAGAAAAATCAATCTAGTTGCCCAAACCAAACGGATAGATCGGAGAGAAATACAAACCTATAATAATCATGCATAAAAGAGTTCAGAGAAGACTCAAATATTTCTCATGAATAATCTGATCATAAACCCACAATTCATCGGATCCCAACAAACACACCGCAAAAGAAGATTACATCGGATAGAACTCCAAGAACACCGAGGAGAACATGGTATTGAAGATCAAAGAGAGAGAAGAAGCCATCTAACTACTAGCTATGGACCCGTAGGTCTGTGGTAAACTACTCACACATCATCGGAAGGGCAGCAAGGTTGATGAAGAAGCCCTCTGTGATCGATTCCCCCTCCGGCAGAGTACCGGAAAAGGCCTCCAGATGGGATCGCGGAAGAACAGAGGCTTGCGGCGGCGGTAGGGTTTTCTCGTCTGGCTCTCTATTGGTTTCCGAATATTTGAGAATTTATAGAAGTGGAATTAGGTTAAAAGGAGCCACGAGGGTCCCACAAGGCCTCAGGGCGCGCCCCCTGGGGCCGCACCCTGTTGCCTTGTGAAGCCCTCGTGAGGCTTCTAGCTTCCTCCTGAAGCTTCCAGGGTCTCTTTTGTCCAGAAAAAAAATCGTAAAAAGTTTCGTGGCAGTTGGACTTTGTTTGGTACTGATTTCTTGAAAAACCAAAAACAAGCAGAAAACAGCAAATGTCACTAGGCACTAGGTTAATAGGTTAGTACCAAAAAATGATATATAATTTCATATAATTGCGTATAAAACATCCAAGATTGATACTATAATAGCATGGAACAATAAAAAATTATAGATACATTGGAGACGTATCAATTACATCCACTGGGCATGAAAGTTCGCCACGAGTGATCATAAAGTGCAACCAAGAAGCAGATTACAAAACCTGGGCATCAAAGTCCCTGCCATTGCAGTGCAACAAAATAATACTGAACCTAGACCACTTGAACACAGTTCAAGAAATGTTAGCCTTGCTCGGGTGCTGCTGCGCAAGCAGCTGAGCAAGGCAGTGAGAACGGCCTAGCACGTTGGTCATATCTTCCAGCTCTAGCTATTTAGCAATGAGGTTCTCATTGGAGTTCTCTGTGATCTTCCTTAGAGATTGGACTTCAAGTCAAAGTTGAGTTGCACTATGCCTTTCTACTTGCAGTTGAGACTGACTTCTGTGAGCTTGTGTGACTGCTAGTCTCGAGTAACTTGAACACTACATCAAGACATGACTTTGGGGTTGTCTCACTATCTTCAAGATGTTTTGCCTTCTTTGCTGCAATATACGTTGGGTTTGTCTCAGAGTCTTCAGCAGACTTGTGCGTGCCATCTATATCACCCTGAAACAACAAGACAGATGACATGTTTTGCACGTATATAAACAAAGATGGTAACTGCGCTGTCAATTCCATCCAGTTTCATATTGCAAAATAAAGAGACAATTCAAAATGTCAAGTGCATAATTTGGCATTGTTCATAATGTCGGGAGCTGCACCACACTACTAGATTACAGATCAACAACACAAGCATAGATGCAGGGCAAAAGAAAATCATTGTATCTCTTTTCATTAACGTGCATGCCATGTTCATATCATCAGCCAGATCAGTTAAGACAAAGCATGAAATGACAAGGTGCAAATGTGGGCAGCTTCACCACACACTGGATTACAGATTAACAACACAAGCATACATGCAGGGCTAAAGAAAATCAATGGATCTGTATTGAATAATGTGCATGGTATGAATAAGGAATTTGGTTTCATTACTGAAACTTGAAACTTGCAGTTGTTGCGAACATGCATTTTGATAGAAACAGCAAACTAAACAGCAGTTGACGATAGGGAGTATGAGCAAATTAAACAGCAGTTGAGGATAAAGGCTTTAGAAGGACGAACTTACATTAACAGTTAACACCGGCTCTATAATGCCCTTCTCCATGTCAAGGGAGGGATAACTCAAGAATTTCAGCACAGAAACTTCTTCATAAGCATTGCATGTACTCTACATTTTGTATAGAGTAATTATTGATATGATAATACTGGAAGGGATAGAGGATAATGAAGATAAGATGCACAGTGATGCTACATAATCAACTACCTATCCATGTAAGTACAGCGTTACAGGAAAAAATGTACTGACAAGAGCAATGGGTTACATTTCTGCACTAGCATTGTGTGTGTATTCAACTTTTTGGTAATGTTAAGTATAGATCTGATAATTTTTAGGAAATGGTGGGCGAGGAAGATAAGATGCAGAGTAATGCAACACAATGAACTACTCACTCCATCCCATAATATAAGTGTTTTGTACACTAGTGTAGTGTACAAAACGCTCTTATATTATGGGATGGATGGAGTAGCTGTTAATGTAAGTACAATGATACAAGACGTTTGGTCCTTACAAGATGACTGCAGAGCTAAACTTCTTCAGAAGCATTGGGTTGATTCTAAATTTATGTAAGAGTCAATAAGGATCTTATAATGTCCACCAAATGGAGGATAAGGAGGCTAACATGTGCAGTGATGCTACATAATCAACCAGCTATGAAAGTAAGTATGGTGATACAGGGAAAGAGGTACTCATAAGAGCAATGCAGTGTGCAGTATAGTTGTGAGATCCTGTGGTCCCTTGAGAATGGATATTCTTCTGCAAACAGTTTTCGTATAAGTGAGACGGTATGGCACATGCAGAAATGTAGTTCAAATTCTGATGTGATATCATAGACAGTACCTTACGCTGCAGACGAGACCAGTGTGTAACAAGCTTATTCCAATCACTGTCTAGTAAATGAAGCACCAGAGACTTTACAGAAATTTTGTTTAGAGGCTTGCCATCGAAGTGTGCTTGCCTCAGGTAGCAACGATACTTCCTCAAGGCGTGCTTGAAAAGCGCAACCAAGCTTTGCTCGTCTTGACTATCCAGTTTGGTCCTCGCCTATTTAAAAGAATGAAATCTTTTGTGTTCTGTCAGCAGAAACATAGGCACTAATTACCATGAATAACATTAGTACATTACTTACATGTAAGTTGTAGAGGAAGATTGGAAGTTGTTGTTTGTCTGTAGTATAATCTTTCCATGAAGGAAAGATGCGCACAAAGTTCCTGACAACAATAAAAGCTTCGTCTTCTAAACTGGGAAGAAGTGGAACAGGGGTCCTATTTGCTGCAATTGGGGCTCTCTCCAGTTCGAAAAGGGATTTGGCAACTGGAGTTGGTGTACTCTTTGCTGGAATGGGGGTTTTGCGTCGTAGAGCTGGTGCTATGTCTACTGGAATCGTCACACTTTTTGCTGCAGTTGGGGTCTGCTGAGTTGGGGCATCTGAGATGGCCAGTGGGGTAGGGGTAGAGTCTGCTAGAGTTGGGGCTGTGTTTTGTGGGTCTGGTGATATTGCCACTACACCTAATGGGCTATTTGATTTATCAGGTGTCACTACCTTTTCCAAATACTTTGTTCGTGCTCCATCGTGATCAGCAATCACCCTCTTCCTTTTGAACGTCTGATACACAAGAACAACATTTGAATGGAGAAATATGGCATGATGACAGATGGAATATGTAATGAAAATGGATAGGCATGGCATATTCACATATATGATGTGTAAACTAAGCAAATGGTGGTGTAACAAAGTAGAAGCAATGCAAAGCATCATTTGCAAGATATGTGCGACCAATATAACCTTGCCAAGTTAGAGCAAGCACCTTGATGGGTGAATAAGATAGGGCATCTGCCTCTGACTCCTCCACTAGGGAGCTACATTGACTTAGATCTCCCTCTAGCTCAGAATCATTGTTAGGATCATATTTTGAACACGAATCTGTAGGTGGAGAGCGTGCACATTCCATTGTATCCAGACTGGATCTCAGTCCCATAATGCCAAGTTTGATAGCCATGGCATTGTTCTGCTTTATTCTTCTCATGCGCCCAAGCTCATAATCATTATGATGATGTTCAGTATCTGAGATTCACGAAAACATAAAAAGTAGTCAGATTATCTTTGGAATGCATTGCAGATTCTACTCCAATAGTGTCTCCCTACAAACCCCTGCGTATACAAAGTTCATCCCCCAACCGTGCTAACCAGACCACACACAGAAATACAAACCTCTTATGTCTCTATAAGGGGTGGACACACATTTCAAAACTGAAGTAGGAACATTAGCATCATATCAAATTCGTATTTGAACAAATAAACTTCGGAATTATGAGTGGCATAATGTTTAGCTTCAAGGGTGGAGTGCTGGTAGTGCGACACAAAGCACGTAGGCAGATTGTATTCCGTGTAAAAGACCGTAGTCTATGTAAAAGGTGGATATAACACTTTTCTTTCTATACAATGCAGTGTTCGTTGCCCACACATGATGGAAGAGATCACACAGGGAAATACTATTCACTCATGTCTGCGGTTCCAAGATTTTGAAACAGGGTGGTCCACCCTAAAAAAAAAATTGACAACAAATATGACAAGGCAAGCATAAAGCTAGTGAATCAATCATTACATGTGAGCTTACTAGGACAAGTATGCAGAATCGTAACTGCAGTAAGAGACCGTCCAAAATCTGAATCAAGAAATTGGGCTAGCACTTATTGTTTGCATTTAATCAAAGTGAATAATTGGATATCATATCGAATGAGTAACAAAGAATAGTAAAATTGTCAACAAACCTGGCATGCGGTAGTAATCTGGGTCAATGTCACAATGACCAACAATCCAACATGACTAGTGTTTGTTCCTAGGCGAGGAATTTTGAAACCCTGTCAACTCTACAGGTACTAAAGATTACTGAAACATCTGAACCATTAAATGTAGGTAGCACTCAATACACAAGAAACACTAATGAGAGTCCTGCCTAATGAGTAATTAATCAATTAGAAAATGGGTGATGGGAAGTGGTTGCTGAGTGTTGAGGACGGCGTATCTCAGGATAAATCAGGTTGGCTGAGTGGGTGATGCACGCCTGAGCCCTGAGTGGACTGGGAAGCTGGGCACGCCGGCGCGGCCGGGTAGCGGTGACACTGTTCGGCGAGCGGCTCCTGACCTCCTGTTAGTCCAGCGTCTCCTCCTAAAGTCATGGCGTCCGGCGACGACAAGTCACCAGCGAGGCAGGTGGCTGGCGGCGAGTAGAGATCGGAAGCGGAGCAGAACAGAGCGGAATCAGGGTCTGGAGGCATTGGCTTTTTTTAGCAAAGGCATTGGCTGGCTGACCATGTTCTAATTTCTTATGGTATGCAGGCCGACCCAAAATTCCAGGGTGGGACGCGGCCCACGCTGGCCACCCTATAGATTCGCCCCAGCGGGGCACATGCATTTCAAAATTAAATTAGGAACACTTGCTGACAAATTAAATGACTCTATTTTACTAATATTAGCATCATATCAGGTTCGTATTTGAACAACTAAGCTTGTTTAGCTTGATGGGTGGAGCAGTGCTATTATGACACGAAGCATGTAGGCTGATCGTATAGTGATCATAAAAGGGGGGAAACCCTAAGCATGATTAATTAAACCCTATTATGACTGTGCCATGGCAGATCTGAAGCTGCAAACCGCACAAAGGCTACTTAGCAACCAATGTTTGCGTTGAACTAACAACAAAGATTCTAAGAGCTGAAAAGAAAGTATAGTAAACAAGTGACGATCTATTTTCTGGTTGAGATAAAAAAGTTGAGCAGATATGAAAGAGTACCACCTCTCTTGCGGCGCCGTGTAGGCATCGGGGGTGCGATGGCTGTCGGCGGTGTGCAAGCAGATCTGCGATGGTAGACGAAGGCATCGGGGGATAAGTCCCGTTGCGGTGGACGAGAAGGTTGTTGGAGCAGCCCCGGCAAGGTGGACGACGGCGCGGATGAAGCGAGAGGACGCGATGCAAGGCTCTTGGTCCGGTGCCGTGGATGAGGAACGTCGATCTCTTGCAGTGGATGACGCGGTCTGGGTAGGCGCTCCGGCATGGTGGAGGAGGGCTGCGATGGATGGGGTGGCGGACGGAGGAGGCTGGTGTGGAGATGGTGTTCTGGCGCCGACGGTGTATGAATGGGAAAATGGAGGGAGAGGGGTAGGGGGAACCATGTCTTTGGGACGCGCTTGTCTGAAATGTGGGAAAGTTACGAACTTAGCCCCCATTTAAAATTTCGGACGTCTCGTCGGTTGGGGATAGGACGGTAATCTCGCATCTCCCCAATATTTGCCGAGAGCGATTTCGGGCGAGGAGAGGGTGTTTTAGCGCCCACGGTTGGCGCCCACGGTGTATGAACGGGGCTGACAGGTAGGGCGGTTGTGTCATGTATGAGTGAAGTTACAAACCTGCCCCTACTTAAAATATTTGCCTAGATCGATTTCGGCCGAGGAGAGTTTGTTTTGCCGCCCACCGTGTATGAATGGGGAAATGGAGGGGGGGAGAGAGATCTTTGGGACGAGCTTGAATCAAATGTGTTTTGCCGCCCACATTTGGCGCCCACCGTGCCTGAATGGGGTGAGAGGCGGTCGTGTCACATCTGAGTGAAGTTACAAACCTACCCCTATTTAGAGCAGTGGAAATCGGGCCGATAGATTGTGCGTGTCAAGGGTAGACAGTAATTTCCATCTCCCAAACACTGGTTTCGGGCAGCCGACGTGGGAGTGGGTGTTTTGCCGCTTCTTTCAAATCTTGGGAGAATAAGCATTCATGTTTACCCTGGCAACTAAATTCGATCCATTTTGTATTCGATTATGAATCTTTATAAATCATTCTATGTTTTTTTATATATCTTCAAAAGTACAACAAAGATGTATTCCACCTTTATATATGAATATGATTTACAAATGCCATCATACTAGAAGGTTGAATCTAGTTTAAGGTGAATACGAATATTTGAAACCACTTTATGTTCAACTCAAGTGTAACATGTATGACACAAGAAGCATATAGTGTACTCCCATTTAGATATGAATTTCAGAAGCCAAGCGATGTCTCAAAATTCAAAATACTGAGCCAACCAACCAATAATATAGAAAACTAACAGACATATGACCACATATAGAGTATATGGATCAATAATATGGACTAACATACATAAGCCAGGCCGCTATACTGTTTTTGGATAGAAGAGCATCTTTTTTTTGTACCAAAGCTAGTACAGCATCTTGGCCCTTTCAGATGCGTGCCACTTAAGGCCCATCTATACTACTATTTTTGCTGAATGCACAATCAGCCCTATTGGCATATTTTGTAGGCCTGGCATAGCAAACAAAATGAAATGTCTTTGCCTCAACAAAAAAAATGAAATGTCTCATGTTCTTGTCAATTATTACGGACTTGTGCTAAAAAAATACAGACCAAAAAACAATTATTACATGATCTCTAAAACAAATGGTTCCAATCTATTACATCAACAAACAACACAAAGGTCATTCAACAATGGAAAAAACATTTCACCTATGATTTACCAAGTGGGATTTTAATTTCCTTTTTTCCTCCAGGACCTTAACAATGCGGTCAGTCTTAGCTTGCTTTGTTGTGAAATCCACCAAATATTTAATGGTTTTCATGAGTACTGCTTCTGATTGTGTTGTTTGCTTCCTCAACATGTCAACTTCATCTCTAAGTGCAGAAGCAGACTCTCTTTCTACCAGTAGTTTAGCCTCTAGAGCATCAGCAGTTGGCAATTCACGATGCACGATTGGGCCGGTGCCACTGCTCTGGGATGATCCAACGTCCATGGGGACCTCGCTCTTTGATCTTGGGCTAACCTGATTTGCCATTACAGTTCTGATTGGATTCGGAAAAGTTGAAGTTAGCAAAACATCTCAACTGGGAGTTAGAACAACAACCCAGTTAAACAAACAAGGATTTAAAGAGTTTCGATTAGATGCTGAAAAGTATAAGTTATTAACATCTTTAGAGCAACCGGTTGCAGCAGCAAAGCAGTTAAACAAACAAGTTTTACAAAAGGGACCTATTCTGCCATTGGAGTTACTCTTGGATCCTGAAAAGTTGAGTAGTCAGTAACATGATTAGAGCAACAAGTTACAGCAGCAAACCTGTTACACAAATAAGTTTTCAAAAATGTACCTACTGTGCAATTGGAGTTCCAATTGGATCCTGAGAAGTTGAAGTTGGTAACATGATTAGAGCAACAAGTTACAGCAGCAAACCAGTTAAACAAGGAAGTTTTTCAAAACATACCTGTTGTGCCATCGGAGTTTCAATTGGATCCTGAAAACTTGATAGTTAGCAAGCATAAATAAAGTGTTGCAAGAGCCATAAGAAACTAACATCAAACTAGTAAAACTAACCAGTTTTCGCAACGTATTTAATTACACATGAACTTGTAAAACTAACAAGTTTTTGGCAACGTAAAAGTAACAAGTCGGTAGAGTTTACCAGCAACACATACATCTCTAAATTTCATTCATGTAAGCAAAATGATTCTGACATATATATATATATATATATATATATATATATATATATATATATATATATATATATATATATATATATATATATATATAAGTTAAAAAGACGGTATCCCTCATATAAACCTGACAATTGTCTCTCCATGAACATGCAAACATTACTAGTGCTAGAAGTCATAACAGCAAACAAGAAAAACAAACAGGGTATCAGAAGGTAAATTACACATGAATTTTGTTGCACCCTAGAAGTAGATATGACCAGCTATCTACGTGCTTAAGTAGCTATTAAAGTTTAGGCACAGGAGTTCTATAAATAGTAAGTAACAAACACATAGATAGGCGCAATATATAATAGGATTAACAGGCTATGGCATTATGTAATCACTAGCAAACTAAATTAAGGCAAGCAAGGTAATTGAACAATTTTTTAATCAGTGGCTAACTAAAATTCTGAGAAGCGGATAACTGAACTTACGCTAGCTCTTTGTACAGGCACACTACAACTTATTTTTTGCTTACGAGGTTCTACGAAGGAGTCCATGACATGACTTGCTTGGATACGCAGTCCCAATACTCCTTTCTTCCCATACTGCATTTTGGTAAGTCGAATGGTTAATCTTATAAGATGGTGCGACCTTGTTATATTATATGAGGACAGGTTGTCAGACTAGTTGTAGCAATACACACCACACTGGCTTTTACTGTATAATTCATGTGATTATATTTGGCCTATCGAGATCTAAGCAATCTACAATAGGATAAAAAGACTAACATCCTTCTCATTATTGGCCAACTCAGTTCATAGAAACAAGCAATTCAACCATTATGTGGGTAAATCAAAAGCGCCACTGGAATACATTTCACTACCCCAATCATACACGCAAATCATAGACGCAGGCCAGTACGAATTAAATGAAATGCAAGGACTTACGCTAGCTCGTTGTACAGGCTCACTGCAGCTCTGCTTGCGCTTGGGATGTTCCATGAAGAAGTCCATGTTACCACTTGCTTGGATGTGCAGGCCCTGTACTCCTTCCTTCCCCCTCTGCATTTTTGGCACGATGAATGGTTGATCTAATGAGAGGAATCGACCTTGCTGTTGTACCGGAGGACAGGTACTTACAAGGTTATACGAGCATGCAAGATGTATACCAGATCCCGTAGCACCGTCATGCTTCGCTAAAAAATGGGTTTGCTTGTTTCAGATGGTAGCTCCAGAAGAAATAAGAGTTGAAGTCAGAGTTGCATAGGCGTATAAGACAAGAGAGCAGTAAAAGGATATCCAAGCATCGTCGGAACAGTGCACAGCGCAGTGATATGTGGATACCTAGTTCGGGCCGGCGTTTGGGCATACTCGCCTAGAGTGCGGGTCACTTCAGAGCCATTGTGGGTGATGCGCTTATGTTGGCTGGCCGCCTACGGAAGTAGATCTTGAGCGGCGGCGGAGTGCTACGATGCGGTGGACGAGGCCGTTGGTGAATCACCATTGGGGGTGGGGGGTGGAGGTGCAACGATGTGCTCGGTGAAGTAGCACCGATAATGTGGAAGACGGCATCGGTGAAGTAGACCTGATGCGGTGGAAGTCGGTGTCTGTGAAGCACGTCGGCTGTGACGGCCGACGTTGTCGGTGGACCACCCAGTGCGGTGGACGAGGGCGTAGATGAGGCAGCTCCGCTGCGGTGGTGCAGCACGACCGTCGTCTTCGTCGTCGTCGTCCGGTACAGAGGTGGGGAAGGAGACGAGATGAGGGGCGAGTCGAATTTTGCTTGGGTGTCGGCAAATTAGGGATATGAGCGCTCTGGGCGTGGAAGGGGGCGGGGGAGAAGGGGGATTTTGTAGGGCTGGAATTCGGGCCGCCAGATATTTCAATCCGAAACATGGAGGCGCGAAGTTTTTAACGTTTGTATGACACACGCCACCACCACGACACGACCGTGGTCTACCTGGTGCGCCTACATTTGAGAATGCAAACGAATCTTTTTTTCATTGGCAAACGAATATGTATGTATTACCATGCCCGTGTTTTCCTTGCAAATAATTAGTCCTTCGAAACGAGATACTAGTAATTAATTAAGGATGAGTTCTTTGAATTAGAGTGTGTTTGTGACATAGCGATCTCCAATTCTAACGTGGATTTCGCATTTCATGGTATCCACGCTAAGTTTTGGAATGCAAATTCATATGTATAAGATCAACACTATGGTGGTGAGAAAACTTTGGATGCATTCAAGCATATGACCACACACATACAAAATACCACAACAATCGAGTCAATATTAGTGCATCAACTTTTCCAAACCATGCATGTATGGCATGAATTCGAAATAATTACAGAAGCCATATGCATGGTCCTCAATTCAAATTTTACAATGTGCACTAAATTGAAACATCAATATTAAGTTTATTACTATTTACATTCAAATGTTGTGTTTAGCCCCCCCCCCCCCCCGGCACACACACTACATACTTCCTCTATCGATCAATCTTCCACTCTTAACCACCTTATAGAGCTATTGGTTTCCGACACCCGCTCATTCTTTCTCTCCATGTTTCGATCTCTAATTCTATCAAATACACAAACCCCTTTCCCCCACTCTCTCAACAAACGTATTTCTCTCACACACCCGCCATTGCACTCCATGCCGAGCTCTCTCTCTCCCTCCCACCCTCTCTCGCTAGATAAATACATTGGCTCTCTAGACCCCCCCCCCTCTCGCACACATGCATGCACGCACATTGTCTATCTTGGTCACTCTCTCCACACCGTCTCACTCTTTCGACCGCACGGCGGCCCACACTTGCTCGATCTCTCTCTCTCTCTCTCTCTCTCTCTCTCTCTCTCTCTCTTTATCTAAGTCTAGATTAACCTCGCTTTCTCTCACACACAAATGTTATATTTCCCTGTTTGGGCCTCGATCGACACACTCCATACTCTATCATGCAGATTATCTATCTAGATCACTCTCACCAAACCATCTCACTCTTTCGACCATTTGGCGGCCCACACTCGCTCAATCTCTCCCTCTCTCTTTATGTATGTCTCAATTGACCACGCTATCTCTCACACACAAACGATATATCTCCTTGTTTGGGCCTAGTTCGACATATTGTATATACTCTCTCACCCACATTATCTATCTAGGTCACTCTCTCCAACCCGTACTTCTCACTCTTTCGACCGCATGGTGGCCCACACTCGCTCAATCTCTCTCTCTTTACCTATGTCTCGATTGACCTTGCTTTCTCTCACACACAAACAATATATCTCCCTGTCTGGGCCTCGATCCACACTCTGTATACTCTGTCACGCACATTGTCTATGTAGGTCAATCTCTCAAGATCTCTCTTATATCCCACACCCTCCCCAAAATCTCGATTGCACGATATCTCTCCAGAGCATATCTCTCTTTTGACCGAATGTCGGGCCACACTCACCCTATCTCCCTGTCTATCTATGTCTCGATTGACCTCGCTTTCTCGCGCCGTCTCTCCCACACATAGACGCTACCTCTCCATCTCTCGCAGGGCCGGAGCTATTTACATTGCCAGGGGGACTATGCCTCCATCCTTGGATTAATTTGTGAAGGCATTTATTTCGGAGGGTTTAGGTTAGTTTTTTTCTAGCATTTGGCCCACAACTACTCCAAACACCGTTGCCCCCCCTGCGGCCCTGCCCCTCCCCCAATTATTTCCCTCTAGCTCTGTGACCACTCTCTTGCACACTCTTTCTCACCTTTCCTGTCACACCATGGTATTTTTGCAAAAAAAACTCTTGTGTTTTCTTTAATTATTACAAACAAGCTACAAACTACACACCCGGGGTCCACCTGTAATGGAACAAATTTTGACCCATAAATTAAAATGCTACAAACTACACACCGGGGGACCCACCTGTCATGGAACAATTTTGGACCCATATAAATTAAAAATGAAAAGGACGAGGATCGAACAGGCGACTAGGTCCTTCCAGGCGCACGTCAGCGATTTGGTGCCCAGGCTCATCTGCACCCGGTCAAGAAAAATTCACAAAAAATTAAAAAATTCAAAAAATTCCAATTTTTTTTGTGTGTGCTAGATAATTTGTTGCGTGAGGTCCGCTCCAATTTTAAGAGTATTTGAACATATAAGTAGCTCTCAGCAAAAAAGACAAATTGGGTCAGAACAGTACATGAATAATACACTCTTTTACAGACCCCAAATTTGTCTTTTTCCCCGAGAGCTACTCAGATGTCCAAATGATATGAAAATTGGAGCGGACATCACGCACCAAATTGTGTACCATGCAAAAAATGGAATTTTTTGAATTTTTCTAGTATTTGTTTTCATTTTGTTCTTCAGCGTGGGTGCAGATGAGCCTAGGCTCAGAAATGGATTGTCGCGGTTGTTGTATCTTTAATGGATAACATGTTTTCATATTACTTTCAGTAGATTAGTGGAACTGGCTCGTCAGCACGTACTACTCCCTTTCGTTGAGCCACATACTGGTCGGTCCCATGTCTGCTCTCTCTCTCTCCTCCACTTCTACGTTTAGACGCACGGACAAACACGAATAATGCGCGAGCTAGTAAACATGGCGCGCCACCCGGGGCAGATGCCCGATGCCGTCGATCGTGTCTGGACGCGTTCACAAGTTACGGCGCCAGCTTCACCTACTAGTAATTTACAAGTATAGGAAAAAAATGCCCGATGCCGTCGACCGTATCTGGACGCGTTCACAAGTTACGACACCAGTTTCACCTACTAGTATTTTACAAGTATAGGAAAAAAGTGACCGTGACGGACAAGTACAGGCACCCGTGGTGTATTTAACTAGTAGTAATAATTAAATGCATGGATAAATATATGTATCGCCTAGTGCTCGAAGGGACCCGCTCGCGCCGTACAAGTATTTGGAATTGACGTAGGTATTTAATATGAAATGTTTGCGATGAGAAGGAATACATGTCGCTGGATGACTTTTTTTATTTAATTTGATAGGGCTCTAGCAGAACACTCAATCGATCAAATCATAGATTTCATTCAGTCTGACTGTGACTTTACATTCATACCACGATTGAACTAAAATAAATAAATGAATAAAACTAATTGCAGCGGCAGCGGGTGCTTCTTGAGGCGGGAAGCGGCTCCTCTGCCGTGCCCTGTGTGCCGTTGGGCCACTGGCCGACGGCGATGGCAGCGTCTTGCACCGGCGTTGGCAGACGTTGGCCCAAGCTTCAAGGAAGGCCAGAATGTTCTGGACTTCGGTCTCCAGGAGCTAGTCAACCAGCGGGAGGCGGCGACTGGCGTCGCTGCAAGGAAGCGGTCGACGGCGGTGACCCATGCTGCTGAGGGGGGCACTGGTACCGGCGCGGGGACAGGTGCTGGCAACGGCGCGACGTAGACATTCGTGTGCACGGGAACCGGCACGGGCATGTGCATCAGTGCACGCGCAGGCCCATGCGCTGGCAGGTGCACGGGCGCGTGCAAGTCAGCTGGGATCTCGTGGATCCCCGCGGCTTTAAGCTGGGCGATAGTGTGGGGCTCCCAGCCCATCAATGCCACGAGGATGGGCGCTGGCGCGGCGACGGGAGCTGGAACGGGCGTGGGGACAGACGCGGCGACTTCCCGCACGGCCAGGTCAAGCTCGTCCGAAACCTCCTTAGGGTCTTCCTTAGGAAACTGGAAGACTAGGGGCAGCCCATCATGATGCGCCATGGCGTACGGCGAGGTCAGGCTGATTGGAGGTAGACGACAGGAGAATTGGAGAGGCAGAGAGAAGATTGTAGCGAGAGCGGGGAGTGCAGCGGTGATTTAAACTGTGGCGCGGGCGCCATTAAAAGTGGGTGTAGTCGTGATACTTAGGGTTTCCCCTTTTTATCTACACTACGATCTGCGTAGGTGCTTTGTGTTGTACTAGCAGCACTCCACCCTTCAAGCTAAACAACACGCCACTCATAATTCCAAAGCTTAGTTGTTCAAATACGAATGTGGTATGATACTGATATTAGTTAACAAACACACATTTAGTTGGTCAGCTGATGTTCCCACTTGAGTTTCCAAAGGCATGTGGCCACATATTGAGAGACAACAGGGAATTGCATTTCTTTGTGCGCTCTGGTTCATCATGGGCGGGCAACAAACATTGTATGGAAAGAAGCGGAATCTCCATTATATGCTTACTATTCTATTCTTTAACATGTTCCTCTTCTGTTCTTCTTTAATAAGTATAGTATGTTCCTTGTCAGGAAAGGGAGTAGGGACATTTGAAGTCGACGGGTCTATTGGGCCGCTTCTGCTAGATGCTTTGAGCACTTCGAGTTGGTCTGCCATAATATCCAGGAAATGCTAGGAGTTGTGTGGCCTTTCAGAGACTAGACTAATAGTAGCAGTAGTGTGCCTTCAGTTGAAGAGAGCTGGCCTGTATACTACAAAATCTGCTCTATTCAGTGACAAAAACCCTGGTGACGAAACAGGAAACGCCGCCTAAAATCATTTTCTGTGACGGTCGTCCGTCACTAGGTGTTTTCCTCCCGGGGCAGTGCCCTAGCCAACTTTGGCGATGTTCTGGCCTGATTTTCGGCGACACTTTTGGGCGTCACTACGCATGTCCATATTCTGGGACGATTCTTAGTGTCACAGAAAATGTTTGGTGTCACAAAAATGTTCGGGGGGTTAAAAAATGATTAAAAATGGTGTGTTGGTGTTCAGAACGTAGTACCTTATAATTTCTACCATGGCGGAGTTTATAACATATCATAATCAAATTTTTAGGGTATTAGTTGATATGTTCGGCGGGTTGGGAAAGGAAAAAAATGGTGCGGTGGGCTTGAAAACAAAGTTTTGGGTTTATCTAATGGATATTAGTTTAGATGCTCGTAATGAAATCTATTAAAAAAATTGTGTATGCTATCATTTTACTTAACTATGAGATGCCATATTAATTCTTAAATAAAGCATGAACAGGAAAATATGATCACAGATAATAATATAGCATTACAAATTTAGACATGGAACAAACATTTGGTACATCAGTAATGTCATTCCCAAAAGTATCGCACATCACAAGTAGGAGTGTTCGAGCATCAACAGGAAGTGCAGCAAGAGCATAGAACTACTCTTCATCAGATTACACAGATTGCCCAGGCATGGGTTTGACAAAGAGGATAACCTCATCACCTCCATGGTGGATCACGAAGAGCAGCCTGTCTCCAACTGCCAATATGTACAAGGAAAGTTAATCCTTCCAGCCATCCATTACGATGAGGCGTCCATCTTTTTTTAACATCGAGTATAACGACCATATGTCAGCATTAGGAAAAATAATAATTCTCATTTCACCATGTCGATCCATCTGATCAGGAAGAACACGACTAGGGAGTCTCTGTTGCAATAACACAATTGTTACATGGTATGATGGCATATTTTAAATAACAAATGTTGTACAATGAACGCTGAAACAAATAAAATTATTACCAATAGTTTCTTATTAACATTGGTGTCGGTCAGAGTGTGCATCAGTAGCTTGTACGGTGCAGAACTTGGTCCATGTGCGTATATTTGCACATGCGTTTCAATGTTGTCAGCAAAAATGATGACATACCGCATATCTTTCCACGTACATGTGGTTCCAGTAGTGAGTTCCATGTTGTCAACTATCTCTTGTGTTTCTTCTGACACTGCATTGTAAGCTGAGCAGATATACTATTAAGAACAGGCAAGTAAACACCAGTCTATGTAAGCAAGGTATGTATGTTCGAGAACACTTATAGGGATGAACCATTGGAACATTGTCCAATTCCACATCGATTTGATGTCCATGTGTGCTAATATCGAAGTACAACTTCATACCAACTTGGAATCTGTATACTTTGGCAAATTCTCTCCAAGTTGGTCCAGTGAAAAACATTTTCCCTTCATAGTTTACGAGACAACAATAGAAAAGAAAGACATGCTTTGTTTTAAGCAGAGGCTTAGCAGAGGAGTTTTGAAATGAATAAATGCCCAGCTTCTTCAGAACTCGTTTTCTTGCAAAGTAGGGGATGAGTTGTGGACAAATGGAAGGATTGGAATAGTTATGCTTACAAGTCATAAATAAGTACATATACCAACTGTCCATTAATTTACAGTGGCTTATGTCAGCATGTTCACAAATTTAACAATGGCTTGCTCTTTTCACATACTTGCACAAAACAACAAGATGAATGTGTAAGAGATCAATATGCCTATTCAAGCATTAACAAAAATGTGCACTACGTGGCATATATTTTAGAAAATTGTAATGTTCTATTTTTAGCATCTTTCCTAATTTATGCATGGATATCTATTGTTATGATTTTTCAGAAAGCAATGTGAATGATCTAAAATCTGATCAGTACTCCTTTGTAATTATGAAGCAATCATGTAAACAAGTTGCATGTATGTTCACATATCAATTTGACTGTTAGTCAGTTGCATGCAGGCCGGCCATGGTCATGACCTTAACAAAGTCCTACATCATAGACCACTAGTACAGTTTCATGAAGTAACTAACATAAATTCAGGCACACCATGAATGAAAGAACAACCAATGTAAAAAAAACATATCGTCCTGTCTTCAAAGCCAACTGGAAGTCTTATGAAGAAGGTTTTGGCATACATTACGTGGCCGTTGTCGCACAAACCCTGGTGTCCAAACACTTTGGGCACCGCGAATCCAAACAATCGATTTAGTACACAGATAGCATTCGCACTTGATTTAAACTGGAATCGAAGATATTGAAGAATGATTTACCTGCATTTTGTGTCGATGAATCGTCCTGCCTAGGGTTTCTTGATGTCGTTGAGGTGGTCGACGGTGGCGGTAGCGGCAGTAGGCGAAGGTGGTCTTCTCTGGAGATGAGAGGCGGTGAAGGCGGCTGCAGTCCCGCACGGGAGTTGGCGACGAGAAGGGGGGTTTGGGGATTGGAATGGGGAGCAAAGATGGCTTAGTGTGGAAGAAGAGTGGCACCAACGTTGATGTGACTATATGTGAGTGTCTCCCTGCGTGGGGCCACTTGACAGCAACACAAAAACAAATGAAAAACAAATCATTAGCATAAAAAAATGACGTCCTGGAGTCGGCCTGATGCACTTAAGGAGTTGCACCTAACCAGTTGGATCATATACGAATATTAACACTTGAACAAGGTTTATGGCATGTCTTCCTTTTGTAGTCGCGTGCTACTATTACTCTAGGGTGCCATTGCATGGACATGATTACTGCTTCAAATCGGATGCCATTGTCATGGTGACCACCTGAGTTGGATGCCAATGGCGTGGTCACCATCTCAAATTGGATGCCAGTCCCGTGCTGACCGCCTGAGTTGCATGCCCGTGGCGTGGTCACAACCTGAAATCAGATGCCAGTGTCGTGATGACCACCTGAATTGCATGTAAAAAGGGCGTGGTCATCGCCTGAACTGGATGCCAGTGCCGTGGTGACCACCTGAATTGCATGCAAAATGGCGTTGTCACTTCCAGAAATGGATGGAATGGTAGCGCAACAATTAAGTGGATTCCATGGAGAACTACATAAAACATATACTAGATAGTAACTAATGTCATTACAATATTAGCAAAAGAACTTACATAAATAACAAGCATAGTACTAGAAACCTAACAGAACTACTTGAAATTAATCCTCACTGTTGCTGCCGTCATCCTCATCGTCGCTACCGTCCTCATCCTCGCCGCCTCCTCCTCATCCTCGCCGCCCCCTCCTCCTTGCCGTCATCGTCCTCCTCGTTGGCGTTGCATGCATCATTAGCGACGTCGACTTCGGCGAATGCCTGGCAGACCACGTCTTCCGAATACGACGTGGCCGCGGACATCTTGATGTCGGCTGCCAAGACAGCCTTGTTGGCCGCGCATTCGGCCTCGCGGATGATTTCCTCCACGCGTGCCATCGCGTTGGAGATATTGTAAGCCACCTCCAGCTCCGCTGCGGCCACGGCGCGGAGGAGATTTGCTAATATGGGGCCAACGCGGTCGATCTCACATTGCATGTCGTCCACTTGGCGACGAGATCTCTCCCAGAGCTTGACGAATCGAGCCAGGAGGCGGTTGTAGTCACGGCCTACCTCCTCTGCTTGATGGAGGACCTCCTTGGCGGGTGCCTTGACTGTCTCGACGAGGCGCCACTGCTGCGCGGCACGTTCACGGCCAGCGTCATCAATCTCCTCGGCCACGGACTTTCTCTTCTGCGACGGAGAGCGGAGTGCCTAACCTGGAGCCGAGAGCCATAATTTATTTTCACTAGTTCACTCTTGATAAGTTCTTATAGGAGTAATGTAAATTTTGTAATGTGTAAAATCTTTGGTATAATATATACATGATGAACAACATTATTTCAATTGACGTGCACAATGTCACATGTATGGATGGATCAACATGTCCGGATTCAAATCAAAGTACAACCAAACAATTCCCAATTCGCTTGAGGCTTCATCACCAAAGGAACATGTCATACGCAGAACACAAGACATGTCTAGACTCAACCATTCTTGAAGTGACATGGTCAAAGCAAGTGACTGCTCACTACAAAAAAATTGAGGGTTGGCTTATGCAAAATAAATGCACACATGTATGCATCGATCAACATGTCCGGATTCAAATTGAAGAACAACCAAACAATGCCCAATTCACTTGAGGCTTCTTCACCAAAATAACATGTCGTACGCAGAACACAAGACATGTCTAGACTTAACCATTCTTGAAGTGACATGGTCAAGGCAAGTGACTGCTCAGTAAAAAAATTGAGGGTTAGCTTGTGCAAATTAAACGCACACATGTATGCATCGATCAACATGTCCGGATTCAAATCGAAGTACAACCAAATAATGCCCTTCTCACTTGAGGCTTCTTCACCAAAGGAACATATCGTACGCAGAACACAAGATATGTCTAGACTTAACCATTTTTGACGTGACATGGTCAAGGCAAGTGAATGCTCACTACAAAAAAAATTGAGGGTTGGCTTGTGCAAATTAAACGCACACATGTATGCATCGATCAACATGTCCAGATTCAAATCGAAGTACAACCAAACAATGCCCAGTTCACTTGAGGCTTCTTCACCAAAGGAACATGTCATACGCAGAACACAAGACATATCTAGACTTAACCATTCTTGAAGTGACATGGTCAAGGCAAGTGGCTGCTCAGTACATAAAAAATTGAGGGTTGGCTTCTGCAAATTAAACGCACACATGTATGGATCGATCAACATGTCCGGATTCAAATCGAAGTACAACAAAACAATGCCCAATTTACTTGAGGCTTCTTCACCAAAAGAACATGTCGTACGCAGAACAGAAGACATGTCTAGGCTTAACCATTCTTGAAGTGACATGGTCAAGGCAAGTGATAGCTCAGTACAAAAAAATCAAGGGTTGGCTTGTGCAAATTGAACGCACACATGTATGCATCGATCAACTTGTCTGGATTCAAATTGAAGTACAACCAAACAATGCCCAATTCACTAGAGGCTTCTTCACCAAAAGAACATGTCATCGCAGAACACAGGACATGTCTAGACTCAACCATTCTTGAAGTGACATGGTCAAGGCAAGTGATTGCTCACTACAAAAAAAAGAGGCTTGGCTTGTGCAAATTAAACACACACATATATGCATCCACTACTGCAGGCGACCGCTAACGAGACACATGAATCAGAGACCCCGCGACCAAACTGTGTGCGATGCATGAATCGCAAACGGTGTCGTAATAAAACCGTCGCCAATAAGACGAACTGTTTGCGATGCCGGAGACATCAAGAACGATTCAGATTAGAGACGCGTGTGCGATACATGGCATACAGTAGATCCATATGAACTATTTGCGATAAGCCAGAACAACAAACACGGTCAGCCAGTTCGAGGTGTGTGCGATACACGGCATACAGTTCACTCGGATGAACTGTTTGTGATTACCCAACACAACAGAAACGATCAGGCAGATCAAGGTGTGTGCGATATACGGCATGCGGTTCACTCGGATGAACTGTTTGTGATGAGCCAAAACAACAGAAATGGTTCAACTTAACAAGATATGTGTGATACGCGGCAAACAAATCAGTAATCCAAAATGTGTGGGAAGACGGATAAAAACACGGACGATTCCTGCTAATAACCCATGTGTGTTGTGGGCAAACGGTTGGTGGTAAATAATTGTCAGCGATTGATGAATTCATCACTGACGGGTTCTGTAGTCTAGTCTGTGTGTGATATGATTTGCTCTGTCTGCACAACATCTATGCTCTGTCTACAGAACAACAACATATATACTTATAAGAACATGATTGCATAACCAAATTAAACTTCCAATTACATAACTGACAACAGATAGCGTTTGCACATCGAAGTAAACAATTACATGCACAATAAACTAGGAGAAACAATCATCATTTCAACTACTTCTTGTTGTGACGCTTACCTCCAATGCTCTTCTTGTGGCTCGATCCCTCGTCGTCTACAGGAAGGAAGCACTTCCTCATGTCCACGATCCGCCTGTACATCTCGTACCATGTGTACGCATCCATGGCCGCATACTTGAGGTGATCTTCATCCAGTATTTGGCGGGGAAGGAGGGTAGTTCACCTCGCCTAGGATGCATGCCCAGCGCCGCCGCTGCAGCAGGTTGGGCGATTTGGCCTCTTCTACCGCCCATCTGAACAGCCGCACCGGGTTCGTATACCATTCCGCAGGCATGCGCGTTCTCTCCTCCGCAGTCGACTCCGTGACTATGATCTCTGCCATTAGCCCCAGCTCGAAATCAATGAGACACTGCCAGATGCTGACATCCCTCAGCATCTCTGCCCCGAGATCGACTTGCGCCACCGCCTTGTGCTTTGCCATGTGCAGCTCTTTCGAACATGTCTCCAATCGATGCCTCGCTTCCTCGATCCGATTTGCCCTTGCTGCCCACCACCTCCAACGCAGCCCCGGCATGTCCTCCGGTGCCACTGATCTGTGAGTCCAGAGCAATGGATCCCCTCTGATAGATACGTGGGTTTCGCTCAACGGCGGCAGTGCCGCGGGCGGCAGCGAGAGGGAAGCCCGTGGGATGCTGGGATCTAGGGGATTATCCATGGCGCAATCCGATGGGTGATGTGGGGAGGCGAGCGCGGAAGGCCAGATTTGGGGGCAGCGAGAGCGAAGAGAGGATAGAGAGCGAAGAGAGGATAGAGAGCGATGGAGGACGAGCGCAACCAAGGTGAACAGGGAGTGGGCGAGGCAAAAAAATTGACCGCGCCAAATTGCCAATGAACACATCCCATTAATTAGGTTATTATAATTGCCAGAGTAGAATCACTGCCCACTTCCTTATCGTTTTCCTCTTCCACCACGCATGCATGCAAACATAATTAAATTTTGGAGGTAGTTGGTTGGCTCATACGTGGGAGGGGAAAAACTAAAAAATAAAAAAACTTTTAACGATGAGAAAGACAGTCGGGCAATTGGTGCTAATTAAGAAAGTACGACTCAAATTCTTGAAAAATCTGAATTCTCTTAGGCGCCCTACGGACCTGGATGTTTCGTGTGCGATTATGTGTGTACAAAAACATTTGAAAATGCAAACGAGTTGTTTACGATGGTAGGAGCATCGCACACGATGCGTAGTGCGAGTACTCGTGAGTGATGATTTGTAAATTACACATACGTTTCCTTATGTTAACACGTGTGTGATAACACGTGACACCGCATACGGTTGTGTGCTGGGAATTGTGTACTCCACTTAGTCTTCCCGCGCTCCAGCGATGCCTTCCCACGCAAGCGCCAGCCATAGGGGTAAATTGTAAATCCCCAATCCCCTAGCCAGCTGCTAACTTGCTAGAAATAACCACAACAATGGCCGGCGGCGGCGACTCACTACTGATCCCCTTGCTAGCTAGTTACCCACACATACCGGCATACCCAGCCCCAACGGCCGACGACCGGATGGAGTTGGGCGATAGCAGAATCGATGCTGCTGGCGCGATGGTCGGCTGTGCGGTCGACGGCCATGTCGCCGCCTCTCCCGACGACAACCAGACGAGGCAGGAAACGCGGTATGAGCAAGCCACCATGTTAGCCAGGGTCGTCCTGAAAGCGGCTAGGGATCGCCAGTGGGCGATACTGTGGGCTCGGCGCAGAGTGCGGCGGATGGTGCGGGTGGCGGAGCAGGAACCGCGATGACGCAAGGACAACTGTGGCAGTGGCGGCCGCCGCACGAGGCGCAGACTTATGTCCGAGATGGAGGAGGGCGCAGCGCCGGGCGTCGCCGGGGTAGGCCTGGGGGCAGTGACGGCAGCCCTGGCGAGAGCCAACGTCTTGTTGGCCGCCGGGGAAATGTACGTAGAGCCGGCGGTCACGGCAGCCCTGGTGAGAGCTGCGCCCGAGGCAGTACCGATGATCACCGATGTCGAGGCTGCCCCAGCCTCGATCGATCAAGGTGGTCATCGACTTGGCGACCTCCTCTCCTCCTGAGCCAAACAGGATAGGCACGATGATGGACTATGGCAGTTGTGCGTGCTGGGTCCGCGTCAAGGGCAGTAGCTCTTTTTGTGCGTGCGCGGTTCGTTATATTGATGTAAATTAGGGAGCTAATAATGGTCTGTAAATTACTCCTCAAACTAGGCACTGGACCAATTTGAGCATATATATGCTCGATTGATTATTTGTTCATGCATATCAAATATGTCAATTGTATGGGCCGGCATATCTATATATTATCTCATTTTGCAATATGGAAAATTTAAGAACCTGAAAAACAGCATTTGAGTAACATATAGTGGTGAAACTATTTAACAAATGGTGATACTAATACTTTCCATGAAATGAACAATTTTGACAACCATATGGTACATATCTACATACTTAAGATAGGCCAACAACCACAACTATCCGCTGGAAGCAGCTTGATGACGGCGACTCGGCATCTCGTCAATGAAAAGGAAGATCCCTCCTGTGCCTTGGTAGAGCATGAGTATAACAGTGTCTCCGATTTTCAAATGTTGATGCATTGCCAGGACAACCAAGAACCTATTAATTTGAATGGTTCCATTTGTGCGGGAAATGCAGTACCTTGCAATCACTTTGGCGTTCTTAGCAGGCACAAGTGTAATTCGACCATGCCAGGAAATCAATTCAGGAACAGCTGCAGCGGTCAATTTCTGTTGCAATGAAGAATAAAAACCAATTGTAACATATCGTTGAAGCTATATATAGTTTATGAACAACAACATACAAATAAGACTTTGTACCAGCATTTTGTTCACACAATTGGTCTTGTTCAATGTGTGCACCAGTGGTAGATTTATTCCCATCCCAAATCCAGCGTCCATACGTTGTGCTAGGTCTTCTAGATTAGCAACAAATTATATGACATGCTCCAACTCTTTCCAGTGAAATTTGGTATGCCGAGTAACATACAGTTTGTTAACTATGCATCCAACATATCCTGCTTAAAAGGTGGAAAGGGATTATTTATTCACAACATGGCAGAAGAATAGTGGGTATAAATTGGTAATTGGAAGTTGATACCGGCTAGTAACAGAGTCAGAAAATGAAATCCCAATTGGTTGCTCAAATAGTAATCATTTAGCCAGAACAATTACTTTAATTTTGCTAATAAGTAATAAGCCGACATGGAGAAATTTGAAAGAACACTAACCTCGATCAGACTGTGGTCGGTTGATGACACTGGGGAAGTAAGCATCCATGTTTACAGTTTGTGGTGCACGCACTAGAATTTTGCTGTCAGCTTTTAGTTCATAAAACTTAGAAAATTTTCTCCAAAGGTCCGCATCAAAATAGGAGTGACCATCTTTATCAACTTTTATCCTAACTGTCATTGTAAATCCATGGTGCGTGGTCAATATGACATCCATGGTGTCATCAACAAAGTAAAGGCCAAGATTTCCTTGTACATGTGTTCTTGCAAAGCAAGGGATGTACTGCGGGAAATGAAAATTAAGATCGCTACATGCAAATATGGGAATAAATGATAGAAAACTGAACAATAGCTGAAAGCAAAGTACAAAAATATATAATTAAACATATAATGTAACCAAGATTTCATGCAAATATGAGAGTAACTGAAAGAACAATACATCATTTTTTAAGGGAACAAATACATCATTAATTTGCCTAATTTAGAAGAAAAAAAATCCTCTTTGACGTCTATGGTGCATGTCGCACCTTTTATCCAAATATAGCAATATATGTTATATGTTCATAAAATGGGGACATGCCAACCGTGGTAGGATGAGATTGAACATATCGTGCGCTCCCTGAAGTCATCTGGTATGGTGAGATAGAACTTCTTGTCCGACTGGCCACGACCACAGTGGCCTAATTTGTGCTTGCACTGTGGACACTAGAATGAAAAACCTCGAATCATCTATAAGAAAAATGAATCCACGGCGATTTCCACCGGGTGATTAACAGGGACAGACGGACTGCGATAAGAGATGAGCGAATATTTTGCTAAATTAATTACCTTGTTCTCCATCAGAGAGAGAAAAAAACCAGCCCAAGCCCGCGGAAAATCCCGCATAAAACAACAATTGACCAGCTTCGAGAAAGTCAGTGCCGATACGCGTCGGCAAGGGGAAGAAACAAAATGCGGTGGCGTTTATTGGCGGCAGCCGGCTGCGAGGTGCAAGAGTCAACCACAAACGTGTCGTTTATTGGTTTTTTCAACTTTAGAAAATTGTAAAACATCCCTGAAAAAGATGATACCTGGCATGGTGCCCCTAGTGCCATGGTATGACCTCAGTAATATGTGGTAAATAAAATGGCAAACTCTGGCACAAGTTGTAACGATAACTCCTTGAAAACGAGAGCATCTCACAAGAAGAATCACTGTTTCCAAAATGATAAAATGCCAATTTGGACTTGAATTACAGTGACTTCATCAATTCGCGTCCAAACTATTTACACGGTGCGCAAGCACCATCAGCCGCTAGATTTGAATTTTTTGCGCATTTCAGGACTCGTTTGATATACTTAAGCACTTTATAGCATTTACTTGACATTTAGCGCATATATGTCAAATCCCAGCAACAGCTACACGGGTGTGATGGGAGGGATGTGGATTGCCGTTCAATCGCGGTGCCTCACACGCAATCCGCATGGCTGGGGTTCCAGCCAATCAGAATGCATCGCATGATAGAGTCAGCCCACACGGCTTTCATAAGCACCGAAAATGAATCGTGTGCGATAATAAATCACCAGGATTTCAAGGGAATCCAAATGTCCTTGGTCGTCCGCCCGTGTTATTTTTCTATGATCTACATAAACCCTAGAATGCACCGTGTTCAAATTTGGCACTTTTCCGGGCTCATTTACTATATTTGGGCCATTATTTGCATTTTCTAGGCATTTATGCACATAATTCAAATTGGCATGATAGGTGCATGAAAAGGTGCACAATAACAGTATAAAAAATCAAGCTTGTGGTATTACTAAATTTCCATGCCTTTTACAAGGGAATGTGGAGAGATATCGATGATATGTGTCGTAAGAGTCAACCACAAACGTGTCGTTTATTGGTTTTTCGACTCTACAAAATTGAAAAACATGCCTGAAAAAGATGATACATGGCATGGTGCCATGGTATGACCTCAGCAAAGCGTGGTAATTTTTTGAGAGGGTTCGGCTAATGTCGTTGTACACGCTCTTCATAAACCGAACCATCACAAAAGGAGGTTTTGGTGGTTTCGAGAGGGAAATCACCAAGTTTGCAGGGGAAACCAAAGTTCCTTCGTCATTTGTCCTTGAGTTTTTTTCTACGATCAACATACACCCTATAATTTCACACAATAATCGGTCCATGAAAAAGTGCACAAAACAGTTTGGAGAATCATGCTTGTGGTGTTTACTAAATTTGCATGCCTTTTACGAGGAATGGGAAGAGATTTCAAGGACATGTGTGGCAAGAGTCAACCACAAACGTGTCGTTTATTGGTTTTTCGACTCTAGAAAATTGAAAAACATGCCTGAAAAAGATGATACCTGGCATGGTGCCATGGTATGACCTTACAAAAGCGTGGTAATTTTTTGAGAAGGTTCGGCTAATGTTGTTGTACACGCTCTTCATAAACCGAACCATCACAAAAGAAGTTTCGTGGTTTCGAGAAGGAAATCAGCAAGTTTGAAGGGGAATCCAAACTTCCTTTGTCATTTGTCCTTGAGTTTTTTTGTACGATCAACATACACCCTATAATGCACCATTTTCAAATTTGGCAATTGTCCGGGCTAATTTACTATATTTGGGCAGTTATGTGCATTTTCTAGGCATTAATGCACATAATCCAATTTCGCACAATCAGTCCATGGAAAAGTTCACAAAAATGGTTTGGAAAATCATGCCTGTGGTATTTACTAAATTTGCATGCCTTTTACGAGGAATGGTGAGATATTTCAAGGACATGTGTCGCAAGAGTCAACCACAAACATGTCGTTTATTGGTTTTTCAACTCTAGAAAATTGAAAAACATGCCTGAAAAAGATGATACCTGGCATGGTGCCATGGTATGACCTTAGTAAAGCATGGTAATTTTTTGAGAAGGTTCGGCTAATGTCGTTGTACATGCTCTTCATAAATCGAACCATCACAAAAGGAAGTTTTGGTTGTTTCGAGAGAGAAATCACCAAGTTTGAAGGCGAATCCAAAGTTCCTTCGTCGTTTGTCCTTGAGTTTTTTTCTACGATCAACATAGACCCTATAATGCACCGTGTTCAAATTTGGCACTTTTCCGGGCTAATTTACTATATTTGGGCCGTTATGTGCATTTTCTAGGCATTAATGCACATAATTCAATTTCGCACAATCGGTCCATGAAAAAGTGCAAAAAAATGGTTTGGAAAATCATGCTTGTGGTGTTTACTAAATTTGCATGCCTTTTATGAGGAATGGGAAGAGATTTCAAGGACACGTGTGGCAAGAGTTAACCACAAACGTGTCGTTTATTGGATTTCCAACTCTAAAAAATTGAAAAATGGCAATTTGGACTTGAATTTACGGTGACTTTATCGTTTCACATCCAAACTATTTACACGGTGCGCAAGCACCATCAGCCGCTAGATTTAAATTTTTTGCACATTTTAGGACTCGTTTGATATACTTAAGCACTTTATAGCATTTACCTGACAATTAGCGCATATAAGTCAAATCCCAGCTACAGCTACACGGGTGTGATGGGAGGGATGTGGATTGCCGTTCAATCGCGGTGCATCCTATGGTGCACATGCGCGATCCGCGTGGCTGGGGTTCTGGCCAATCAGAACGCAACGCACGATAGGCTTAGCGCACACGGTTCTCATAGGCAATTAGATCTCGAGTGCTCTAAAAAACCACCGCACTATACGGTTGTTCGGCCACTCCGTTCCAAAGCTCTCTCCAAGCGTCGCCGTCCATGCCACCGTGCCGCACAGTAACTGGTAAGGAAGCGATGGCATCCCGGCGTGCCGAGTTCATCGCCGCCTGCGACCGCACACCTACGTGGGCGGACTTTGAAGCTGCCATGGCTGAATGGGCGGTGGAGCAAGAGGAGGCCAAATCCGCACAGAAGGAGAGGAAAAGGCAGAAAGCACTCAAGAAAAGAGAGTCCCCTCGCCGTAAGAAAGAAGCGGCCGTACGCGCTGCTGAGGAGAGCCGGGCGGAGATTCAAGCACGGTGGGCTGCCGCCGATAAGGCCGGTATGGAGTACGACGGCGTCTAGGGCTGGCCAGCATGCGAGAAGTAGTTAGTGTGTGTGTGTGTCGACCGTACGTTTGTTTAATTAATTATGAGCATCTACTACTACTTACTACTTTTTTAGAGCAAATTAGTGCCCAGTCAAAAAAAGTTGACTCAACCGAGTCATAGCGGTCCAACCCGCATCCACCTGGAGCTCCTTCACCTCTCACCTCTGCACAACCGGGTCGGAGACGAGCTCGCCGGAGCTGGTTTTTAGTCCCACCTCGCCACGCGGGGCGGACGCAGACCGGCTTAAATAGTAGCGCCGGCGGCAAGCAGCAAGCATCTCTCTTGTTGCATAGGTCGATCAATTCTTGCTGTGTGAGCGAGGCAGGTTGACACTTGATTGCATTTCATAAACTTATGATTGTTCATCGAGTGTCAACTTCGCCTCGTTCCTGTCCCTTGATAGCCCTACCACAATGAAAGAGATTTATAAATTTGCAGGTTGCGGATATAGATGCTGATAGATATTTTAATTTCTAGGAGACCACAAAACACGCGGTTGCTATGGCGTACCGTGTGCGTTAATGATCCATAAGTCGGTTAGAAAACATAGCACATGTACCATCACGACCATCCGTGACCGATTAAATCAACTACACGTGTAATTTTTTTTGAATACGGGATCCGCCAATTTTCTGTTTTCTCGCACACGAGTATATTATACACTTCGTCTGCGTTGTATGTTTCGCTCACGTAAGTTTCAAGTTTCGTAGTGAAATTTTTAGTAGGCGCGGGATTTCAGAATTTACCCCCCACCCCCATCCCCACCCATCACATTTCCACACTATCTCCCCACCCTCCCCCCTCCCGGCAGCTCAAACCGCCGCTGCCGCAACCACAGCTTCAACCACATCTACGTTTTGCCCGAGCCTCGTCGATCCAGTCAGGTAACCCACCGATCTCCATCACCGCCCTGGCCTGATTGCTTAGATGGCGCCTGCGAAACATCCTCATGCCTCCAAATCCCCACCCCCTACTGCAGAGCATCGCCGCGTAAGCGTAACCACATATCACGCGGGAGGTCGAGGAGCTGATGGCGGTCGATGGCGCGGTGGCCGCTGTGCGTGTGGATCCGGAGGAACACCTCGCCTCCGCCTCCGCCGCCGCCGACTTGGTGTAGGCTCTAGCCCAGATGAAGTGCCCCACCAACTACCCCTCGGGATTTACCAAGTATCAACTGTCCTGTTCAATTTTACCAATACTAGTTTCAAGGGCTTTGTTTTGTACGGTTGATGTATTAAACTTGTTGTAGTTAACATGCCTAACCATTCTTAGCTATTTTCCCTACCTTTTTATAGACAACTGGGCCATTCTCTACTCTAGCAGCACTTGCCTTGCGATGTTTAACTCTGTCAATTTCAATTTCATCAGTACCAGTTTCAATGGCTATATTAGGTTGTCTGTACTTAACACATGCCATGTTTATTTCAGTAATGTCCACTGTCATGTTGAAGTATGAACTGCCCAGTTAAATTTCACCAATACCAGCTAGAAACTTACAATGCCAGACATAGGTTGCTGTCAAGCCTGTTGTAGCAAACAGTTCTATCCATTTTTTAATCTATCCCTTTACTACCGTGCTACTCTACGCAATGAAGATATCACTAGAGATGCTGTCGTTTTATTACCATTTTCTATTTTTGGTGGATGTTAAACCTGTTGTAGTTAACATGCCTTTCCATGTACTTACACAGGGCCACAATGGGAAATGTTGTTGTTTACCGTCGAGGTTAGTTCCATCCCAATGTCTTATAGTATTTTACATCATTTGTGCTATTGCAGTTTAGCTTATAGCATTTACGTGCTTCTTGTAGGTACACATGTCAGCGGCACTGATCCACGCTTCAACCCGGAGGAACACCTCGCCTCCACCGCCGCCGACTTGGGGCGGGCTCTGGCCCATATGAAGTGCCCCACCAACTACCCCTCGGGATTTACCAAGTAGGAATTGTCCAGTTCAATTTTACCAATGCCTGTTCCAATGGCTATGTTTTGTATGGTTGATGTACTAAGCCTGTTGTAGTTAACACGCCTAACCATTCTTAGCTATTTTTCCTACCTTTTTATAGACAACTGGGCCATTCTCTGCTCTAGCAGCACTTGCCTTGCGATGTTTAACTCTGTCAATTTCAATTTCATCAGTACCAGTTTCAATGGCTATATTAGGTTGTCTGTACTTAACATATGCCTTGTTTATTTCAGTAATATACACTGTCATGTTCAAGTATGAACTGTCCAGTTAAATTTCACCAATACCGGCTACAAACTTACAATGCCTGACTTAGGTTGTTGTCAAGCCTGTTGTAGCAAACAGTTCTATCCATTTTTTAACCCGTCCCTTTACTACCGTGCTACTCTTCGCAATGAAGATATCACTTGAGATGCTGTCGTTTTATTATCATTTGCTATTTTTGGTGGATGTAGTGAGCATGCCTTTCCATGTACTTACGCAGGGCCACAATGGGCGATGATGTTGTTTGCCGTCGAGATTAGTTGCATGACATGTCTTATAGTTTTTTACATCATTTGTGCAATTGAAGTTTAGCTTCTAACATTTACTGGTTGCTTGTAGGTACATATATCAGCGGTACTGATCCACGCTTCGACCCCTTTTGCGTACGGGGCAATGAGATATTCATGAACAAGCGTCAAGTGAGGAAACAAAGAAAGATTGTTAGGCGGAAGAGACGGGTGATGGGAATTAAGCTCTTTATTTACACTTTATCCAAGACAACAGTGAACTTTAGGATGGTAAGTAATCTGTTGCCTTTTCCCCTTGCCCACAACGAGTTACTCTATTAGACATGAATTTATGAAAGTTTTCTCTTTTCAGTGGATTTCGAAGCAATTTACTCATGATTACCTTGCAAACTACATGACCGGAGTGGAGGCAACTAAGGTTAAAGTATATAATTCATACTACCATGATAATGGTCTAGAAGTCTTCCTGAAGGCGGTGAAGGATGGGAGAGCGATCGTCACAAGGGGTTGGACAAAAGTTGTGCGCGCCTTTGGCATGGAGGAGGGCACATTATGGGCATTCCACTTCTTCAACACTATCGGCAGCCAAAATGATTTACACTTCTCTCTTCACCTCTACCGCCTCTAAATATTGTGGTTCATCATAGTTAATCTACTGCCTAATTCTGTAATTACTGAACACATTGTACTGAGATTTTGATTTATGGATTGGTTGTTGAACCATTGTGATGAGAATATGAAATATTTAAATTCCACAGTATTCAAAATTTGAAATATTCCAATTCGAATAATAAATTACAAGAAAAAATAAAATTAAACAGCAGGTATTAAAACACCGTACACACGGTTAGAAATAAAACAGCGTGTGCGATGGTAAAATAAAGAACACACGGTTCTTTCAAGGAAAACGTGTGCGATACTCAGCGGTCGAAGGCACGGTTTATTCTCATACACGTGTGGGATTGCCATAAGTATTACAAACGTTTCCGTATGATGTGCGTGTGCGATTCTTGGATAAAAAGAACATAGTTCACATTTGAAGACCGTGTGTGATAGGTACCTATCACACACAGTTATGAAAATGGACACGTTGGCGATAGTAGAGACATCGCACACATCTTATATTTTTGAACTGTGTGTGATAGTGTACGTATCACAAATAGACTGGTAGAAATAAATGTTTGTGATATCCACCTTTTGCACACGTGGATATCTACGATATCGTTTCGGATGTCTCGCGGATCACAAACGTAGTCCCGTGTCTAACGTGTGGGATAGTCCGCGACTTCGCATACGATTACTTTACGAAGATCGTCAGCAGCGGGTCGCCCTATCGCAAACATTTTCTGGGTCATGTGGGAAGACCCCCCCCCCCTATCGCACACACAGGCAAGGCAACGGTTTAAAACTCTGTCATGGAAAGTGGGTAAAAACCGTTTGTATAGCACGTATCGGTATCAGTGATCGATCAACATGCCCGGATCCAAATCATACTACAACCATACAATGCCCAATTCACTTGAGGCTTCTTCACCAAAAGAACATGGAGCATCAAACCCACACACATGCGTGCACAAGAAGATGAGAACAAAAAACATATGCATGTACAAGTGCCCGAATCGTATTTCTGAAAGCATCCACGTTCTTTCTAAAAATGTTCACGTTATTTCTGAAAGTGGTCACGTTCTTCCTGAAAGATGCCATGTCTCTGTAACAAAAAAATAGTTTGTACTCTCAATTTTTTTTGGTTCCCTCCATTTTTTCGCTCCCTGACTATTTTCCCTTCCCGCCTACATTTAGAAAAGGGGTCATACTAAATTTTCCCCACCGTTAATAAATACCTTGTTTGTTGATATCAGTAAACCTCACTCATAATTTCCCACCGCCCCTCCTCCCGCACTTCTCCTTCAGATCTCAAACCCTCCCGGCGACGTTGGTTTCCCTCACCGTCGCCATCAAGCGACATGACGGCAGGCAACCTTCGCAGCGGCAAGGTCCGCAAGGATCCTGTCACGATGAAGCCAAGAACTAATCATAAATGGACAAGTAACAATCATCTCCCCCTCCCTCACAACCCCAGCTATTGAAGATCTGTACGGGCGTATGTATATGTAGACATGTTTGATTTATCCGCTTGTATTCAGGAAGTCCATGAATAACTCCACACGAGTTCAACCTTAGGGTTTGTATCCGGGTGTTTCCTGCATGTGTGTTCTAGATTTGTTCGCATGTTGTTACTCATGTTGCGTTCCTCTAAATTATTATAATTTAGGCACCGTACAAGCGTTTACAATTCAGTGTACTTTGTCTAGCCAATTCAAAACATGATTAAATGTAGTTCTAGGTTAGGAAGAGCGCCAATTCACATATGTATTCCCTATTCTAGTGATTACGTCTTGAGGCTGTATCTTTGTGGATTCTTTTGTAGATCTCATTGTTTCGTCTTTCTTCTGCAGTTGCTACACCCAACACACCAAATGAGTACGAGAAAATGAGGCAACAAAACATAAGGGAGAATGCTATCCGTATGTCAGATAAATTTAAGGAGAATGGAATGGATTCAACCTCAGTTATAGGGGATATCTCTGAACTTGCATACAAATTTGTATATGGTACTGCTAACATTGCTGGAAACACGTAGGAAAAAGGGCAAACCAGGCAGAAAAAATGTGATATGCAGGAGGAGAAAGATTTAGCGAATGACCCTGTATATGAACCAGAGGGTTCAGAACGGGAAAATGATGATGACAAAGGTGACAATAATCCAGAGGGAGGTGATGAAGCCCCAGAGTTGCCCCAAGTAGTTGAGGTACCAAAATATACATTTCTAGTACATTTTAATTTTACAGTATCTTGTAGCTGCATCACATTAGTGTTTAAGTACACTCCTGTCTTTCAGGCAACACAGGAGAAGCAAACTGACGGTACTGTTCGTCCAACTCCAGTACGCACAAGATCTAGAGCAGCCATAGGCAATGCCCTATATGATTCCCAGATGCCTGCACATCATGATGATGAGGACATGACACAAGATTTGCAGCTCATGCGAGCAGATAATATGATCTCTCGAGATAGCAACTCCCCTGTAGACAATTCAGATGAAAATCATGAAGCAGTTGATCCTGAGGCAGAAAACGAGCGTACGAACATCTGCACACAGCAACATCCAGTAGAAAGGACAAACCGTTCTAAGGAGAAGAAGAGGCAAGGTGAGCGCAGACCTACTTTTTCGCATGGTTTAAAAAGAGATATAAAAAGGAGCGGAAGTAGGATGAAGGTTGACTTCATGGAGGAAGCAAACAGGCCCATTGACCTTTTGCAAGCAGCAAAACTTAGTTCAGAGGTTGGTTATCAAGTCAGAACTAAGATGCACATAAAAACCAAGTGGAAGGAGTACAATGTAGAGGGGAACAAGCATATGCTTCCTGACATTTTACAGTCATCCAGCCATCAAATGAATCTCCTCTGCAATTGTGCCATACCACATCTTTTTATCTTTGCGCTCTAAATGTTGTAACATGCATGTGTGTATGATATCTGCAGCTAAAGTTTGAGTTTCTAGAGAATGCTGCATTGGCCAAAGCAGTGACTGAAGGTATCATTCAGAAAATCGTGTGGTCACACAGGCGCCAACTCAAGGGGAAATATTACAGTAAGGTTAAAAATCTTACTGAGGAGCAAGCGTTGCAGTTGAAGCGAGTGACTATCACAGATAAAGTTTGGATAGATCTAGTAAAATAGTGGAAGAATGAGCACTACCAGGTAATTCATGCTTAATCTGATATATTCAAATTTTACTATACCATATGGTCAAAACTAAATTTATGCTTCAATCCGTAGGAGATCTGTGCCAAGAATAAAGCAAACCGAAGTGCTGTGAAGCTCCACCATAAAACTGGCTCTAGATGCTACATTGCAGCTTATCACAGTATGGTAAGCACTCTAGCTTCGTACATGCAAATTATCATATTCTTTCATAAGTAAATGGCATGCAGCAATAACATTCATCATGTTCTGTTTGATGTACTAATGCAATGAGCAAAACCAGAAACCTACACCTGTTCAATTTTTTGAAGCAACCCACACCAGAAAGAAGGATGCACTACTGCAGGATAGTCCTAACGTGACACATGTATACGAGACCAATCGACCAAACGGTGTGTGATGCATGAATCGCAAACGGTATCGTAATAAAACCGTCACCAATAAAACGAATTGTGTGCGTGGAGTATCCATCAAGCACGATTCAGAAAAGATTTGTGTGTGCGATGAGTGGCATACAGTTGGTCCATACAAACTGTTTGTGATGAGCCCAGACAACAGAAACGGTCAACCAGATCAAGGTGTGTGTGATAAACGGCATACAGGTCACTCGGGTGAACTGCTTGCGATGGGCCAAATCAACAGAAATGGTTAGCCAGATGAAGGTGTGTGTGATAGACGGCATACAGGTCACTTGGATGAACTATTTGCGATGAGCCAAAACAACAAAAATGGTTAGCCAGATCAAGGTGTGTGCGATAGGTGGCATACATGTCACTCGGATGAACTGTTTGCGACAAGCCAAAATAAACACAAACAATTCAGCTTAACAAGATGTGTGTGATACCCGGCAAACAGGTTAGTAATCAGAATTGTGTGGGAAGACCGATAATAACACAGACGATTCCTGCTAATAAGATGTGTGTGTTGTGGGCAAACGCTTGCTGGTATACAATTGTCAGCGATCGATGAATTCATCACCGACGGGTTCCTTAGTTTATTCCGTATGCGATGTGATTTGCTCAGTCTGCAGAACATGTACGCTCTTCTGTGTACAGAACGATATATTCTTTAGTGAATTGTGTGCTCTATTGGGTAAGCAATGTGCGCGCACACATCGTGCTAGCTTGTGCTTCCTTCTTTGCTAAGTTTTCCATTAAATGATGGCATTTTATGAACACGCCACTGTTTCCCGCCACTTCCCCATCGGTTTCCCGCCGCCAGCGATTGCGCATAAGCCTAGGCGGCGCGCGACACACGAAGGCACAAACGCAGCCTATAGCCCCTCTACCTTTTCCAAGCATGCCAACCCACCGAAGCGTCGCCTCTGCCATCAACCTCCTCGATGAGGAAAACGAGCCGGTGCAGGCGCCATGGCCCATCGAGGCGGAGGGCGTCCCCGACAACGCGATGGACGACGCCGTGTTGCGCGTCATCGCCAGGTTTGAGCAGACCCTTGGCGCAGGGAGCACGCATGTCGCGGATCAAGATAGGCGCGTCACCACCGAGAGGCTACAGCTCGCTGCACAACATGATCAGTGGTGCACTGCAGAGCAAGATAGACGCGTCCGTGCCGATAGGCTGCGGTGCGCCACACAGCAAGACCGATGGAGCGCCGCAGAGCGAGAGGCGTGGCGCGCCGCACAGCAAGAGCGGTTCCATCGGCGCTTCCGTGCTGTCGACGGGGTGTTCCAGCAGGGTACACGGCCCGTCAGTAGCCCCATTCCTCGCCAGGAGTGGGTAGAGTCCATCTGTGCTATACTTGCACCAAAGGCTGGCCGCGCCATACTTGCATCGGACGCCGGCCGCGCAGTTCGCATGGGTCGCGTCGTTCGCCTTGTCTGCGGCCCACTCGATGCCAACGCGCTGGTCGCTAGGCTCGAGCGCCTCCTTGGCCCAGGTGTCCACCTAGGCACAGTAGAGGAACATGGCTGTCACATTCTCGAGCTGGTGATCTCCGATGAAATAGCCAACTTGGAGCTCGAGATCGCGCTCCAGATGTACTGCGAGCATACCAACCGCTTGGACGAACGCCTGCACGAGTTTAGGCAGAGCCAAGAGCTTCTGTATGCAAGGGTGGTGGTCATGGACGCGTTTTATTTTGTTGGGTCGTTTCGACGTTGATAGATATGTCTTCACAACAATCATAATGTTGCTTTGTTTCAATGTGTGTACTCTATTTTCCGTTCTTATATATTGTTCTATTTCAATGTGTTTATGCTTTGCATTCTGTACATGTGGATGGTAACAGCTAGATAGAAATTAGTGCGAAAACAGATAGAAATATGAAATTCATAATCTATATTAATTGTTCAATAGTTCATCATAGATATATATAATATCATCACATATACATGATGATACTTAACTACTACGTACAATGCATAAAAATTGAAACGAACAATACTAAAACTAATAATCCCTCCTTAGGAGGCCAGTATTCCGGCAGCCCCTTGCCAGCAGCTCGCTGGTGCACGGCGGCTTCCCAGCGCGGAGGGAGTTCTCCGCCTCCTCCGCCTCGCAACGCTCGACGTAACGATTGGCCTCTTGCTGGCGGACGCGAGCGGCCGATCTTGCCATTCCATTGGGCGCCCATCGGAGCTCCTTGGCGGTAGCACGCTGGAGCTTATCGGCCCACCTCCACACATCGATGAGGTGCCTAGCGCCTTTGGCCCTCCTGGTGAAGTACCCGCCGTCTTCGTACACCTCCTCCGCATGTCGACGCGCCCTCCACTAAAGCTCCAGCTCCTACTTTTTCCAGGCGGCCTCACGGGCCGCCTGGAACCTAGCATGCTCCTCCGCCAACTCCTTCTTGAACGCCACTTGCTTGGCTTTCTCAGCCGGCAGCAACGTCTTCCACATAGCCAGATTGTACTGACCCAAAACCACTCCAAAATTGGGGGGTCCGGCACAACCTCGTCTGGTGGCGCGTAGGGTCCTCCTCATCACTGCTCTGTGCCTTGACGTCCTCGCGGGGCGGCGCCTCCTCATCGGCACGTGGGTAGATCGGCGGCGCCATGGCAGGGTTTGGTGAGAGAGAGGGGGGCGAGCGAGGAGAGAATGCAGGCGGGACGACGTGGGCGGGGTAGTATTTATTGGCGGCCAAAATCTAGATCGACGGGAGCAGTACACGCGTCGGTTGCCGGAATTTACAACTACTATAGCTTGAATTACACACGATTCCCGGAGCGACAGCCGTGTGTGAATTACATCGCAGACGGTTCCCAATACAGAACCGCTTCAGATTAAAAACCCACGCCATCACCTTCCAAACCTCGAGACGCGAAACAGAGTGCCAATCATGTGGGGCCCAGTTGTCTTGCCAGATATTTACATTTTCTTTCCAAATGTAAGGCACGAATGCTTATTTTGTGTTACTATGATATTATTATAAAATGTAATACATAAATGATTTTTCCAACCCATGATGGTTTGCTTTTGCATGTACATGTACTTCAAATTTGAATGAAGGCCACTAAATGGCTAGAAACTCACTTAATGTCTTAAAAAGGTCAAACGAACCCTGAAAATTTCCAAATTTTAACATGACAATTGTATTAGTGGATGTTTACGGTACAAAAAATTTCAAGGCCATACGAGGAAGCAACCGCCGGATCGTCTTCAAACATGCATTGTTCCCTCTCGGAACCACGAGTCTTCTCGTCAGATGCTCCGATTTGTGAGAGGTGTGCATCAAAACTTCCATCAAACAGGCCAATTTTTTTACCATGGCATCTTGGTGCCATGCCATGAAATCAAGCAAGGTTTCATGCATTTTTGATCATTTTTGAGTTTTCAGAATTTAAAAGCCATGGTACTCAATGTTTGTGTCCAAGCCGTGACACCAATATGTCTGAAAATTCCTTCCAATTTACTGCGCAGGACATTAACTTGCACACAAGGACACAAATATGATTTTTCAACCCATGATGGTTTGCTTTTGCATGTACATGTAGTTCAAATTTGAATTACGGCCACTAAATAGCTAGAATCTCAGTTAATGTCTTAAAAAGGTCAAGTGAACCCTGAAAATTTCCAAATTTTAACATGACAGTTGTATTAGTGGATGTTTACGGTACAAAAAATTTCAAGGCCATACGAGGAAGCGACCGCCGGTTCATCTTCAAACATGCAATATTCCCTCTCGGAACCACGAGTCTTCGTCAGATGCTTCGATTTGTGAGAGGTGTGTGTCAAAATTTTCGTCACACGGGCCAAAAAATTTACCACGTCATCTTGCTGCCATGCCATGACATCAAGCAAGGTTTCATGTATTTCTAATCATTTTTGAATTTTTTGGAATTTAAAAGCCATGGTACTCAATGTTTGTGTCCAAGCCGTGATACCAATATGTTTGAAAATTCCTTCCAATTTACTGCACAGGACATTAACTTGCACACAAGGACACAAATATGATTTTTTTAACCCATGATGGTTTGCTTTTGCATGTACATGTAGTTCAAATTTGAATTACGGTCATTATATGGCTAGAATCTCAGTTAATGTCTTAAAAAGGTCAAATGAACCCTGAAAAATTTCAAATTTTAACATGACAGTTGTAATAGTGGATGTTTACGGTACACATTTTTTCCTATAATTAAAACACTATCCGTTGCCATTTTACTTCAAATTAGTCTTTCACAGCTAATACAAAAAATCAACTACATCACACACAGTTGCTTATAGGAACTATTTGCGATGAAAGTTCATGGGTCTATTTATGTCTTCCTCCATAAGCTTCGCCGGCTTCATCTGCTCAAGTGTCATTCACCCCCGAATCCACGAATCCCCGATCCCTATTCCCCAACACCTTCTTGGAAAGAATGACGCCGTGGAGACGCTTCGTGAGGGCCCGTACAGTCACCGCGGCCGCCCCGAGCCGAGAGCGTGGCCGCATCCGCATTGAGCGTGGCCGCATATGCCGAGAGGGCATCTGCGGCAGCCAACAGGGCAGCTGCAGCAGCTGCTGCAATGGCGGCTGCAAACGTCGTGAGCGTTCGAGCAGCCGTCCGTGCCACGGAGGTCGCCCTGGCCCGGGTCGAGGCCATCCACACCCAGATCGAGGACACCCACGCCAAGATATTCCAAGCCTCCTTGGAATCGAGCATGCACCCCATGTCTGAAGAAGAGGCGGAGATGCTTGCGGACGATGCGGCGGCGGAGTCCATGGATCCCCTTCCGCATGAGATCGCCGAGCGGGAGCTGGACATGCACGAGGCGGCGGAGAGCGATGAGCACTAGGAGGAGGAGTTGCGCCTGGCTAAGGAGGATGTAGAGAAGTGTCTGTCCGTCGAGGAATCAGTGGTGGAGTACCAACGCGAGCTCTCGCGCCGCCACTACTACGAGTACTACAACCTTGAGGGCGACGCCGAGGACGAGGACGAGGATGACGGCGCGGTCGAGTTCAGCCTGGGGGACGCGGAGTCCACCAACGGTGGAATGTCGCCGGGACAAGTCGTCGACATCTCATCTTACACCGACGAGGCATAGGGCGGCGTGTCGGTGGCTTTGTTAAAATTATGTGTACTTAGCCTTTGTTTATAATGTTGGTCTTTTGTTAGAGCAATGTTTAGGTCAACTGGCTCTATTTAGTTACTAAAATTGCTCGATTAAGTAACTGTGGTCTGTGTGTTGTAGGCTTATTTGTGTACCCAAATTAGCAAGTGATGTTAAATTATGCAATGACGTGGATGAGCATTGTAGCCTAGGGAAATTTGGACCAAAATTTGAATGCTCAAACTCATCGCATGCGCGTAAAGCAGAAGAATCGTTTGCGATGCACACATTTGTTCAAAGTGAATTGTGTCCGATGACACTTTGCGCCCCAAGTTTCCCTCCACCTTTCAAATTTTTTTGCCTACCACCAAAATATCTAACTCTCCCCCCTCTCCCCACCCCCTTTTCTCCCCGACCAGGAGCCACATTTCCCCTGTTTCCTCCTTCCTTCCTAAGCTATAGCCGCTTCCTCGCTTGCTTGCTCAATCTCGCCGTCTCGCATCCGACCGCCGCGGACGCCATGGTATTCTTGAATGACCTCTCCAGCGGTTCCTCATCCGATGACGACTACTCTGTCACCAACCGGGTATGCCTCTCCCCTCTCTCTCGTTCCCCTAGGCTTTGGGTTATGATTTGAAATTGAGGATTTTTACCCGGTGGCCAATTTGAGCCATTTCTTCCTCTTGTAGCTCTCTAGGACCATCACTTGCAAGGAATGGAGTGGGGTAGCTGAAGATCTGTCGGCTCGTTGTCAGCACCAATCTCCATGCATGAAGTTAGTGGATTTTGAATCTGTGAACAGTGGGAGGAAGTTTCTGGCATGTGCAGAGAAGGTTAGCCCCACTTTTGTTGTTAGAAATCATTTGTTAGATGTGATTCAGACACTGTCACTGTGCTATGTTATTCTAGATGTGATTAAGACACTGTCACAGTTCTACCTAGTATCTAAAAAATTTGCCATCTCATCTGCGGTGCCCTGAGAAAATTATTTGGCACCGCTTCAGCAGTTTTTACAGCCAACTTTGCTCCACACATCCGAGCAGCCAAGCAGTAAAATACTAATACTTTATGGCAGGAACGAACTGGGCATCGGAGCAACTAGGTGCTCCGGTTCTCTGAATTTTTCCTCTGGCATCGGCTCGATAGTGCAGGGCACCGGTGCCAAATGTAGCAAAAGTTGATTTGGCACCGGTTTAGGCCTACATAGTGGAGGGCCTTAGTGCTATTAGTTCTACGTTATTAAATTTGTGCATGTACATACCTGGTAGTATTAATTTGATGTCATTCAAACACTATCGTTGTGTTGTTGTAGTTATATTTAGCTTCCTCATAAAATGGTCAATTTGCTATTATACATGACTAAGAACTTGTAGCGTTGTTGCAGTTAATTATAGCTTGTGATGTTCCTGAATTTGGTTTTTGTCTCAGTAGCAATTAACTCATTTGCACATTGAACTTTTTGAGAAGATATGTCATAATTAATGTGTTTCTTTAGTTTTTCAAAATATGTATGTGGTGATTTTGTAAGTTGCTAGAAACCCATTTTTTCCTACAATTGTAACTGATTTAGTTTTAAATATTATAGGATGAACGAAAGTGTTCTTACCTGGAGTGGGTTGATCAAGAGTGGCCACAGTCTTTGAAGATGTGCCTAGCAAAGCTTTGGAGCATGTATGAGGAAGAGAATAGAGATAGGCTTAGAGAAAATGTTGTCAACGGTGAAGAATATTTCAAGATACGGGGAAAAAAAGGAAGATGGAGAATGATCTCAGATTTTTTAAATTACACTTTGCCGAGATGGTGTTTCAGAAGGAGGAGGCACTTTCCCAGTTGTGCAGTGCAAAACAGGCTCTTACTGAAGTAAAAGCAGAGCTGGAGAAGACGAATTTGGCTGATCATGCATGCATCCACCAACATACATCAGCCGATTAGGGAAATTAATGAATATATTGTTCTAATATTGTGCTCAACATACTTTTTTGCTTATGAAGGTGAACTAGCTATATGGTGTACTATGCTGTTGTGACGTAGCTATCGTACTATGATGGTAAAATATATTTGTGTGCCTGATATGAAAGTGGTAAACAGCTGTTCCATACGAAATGTGAATTTGCTTAATACTGGGATTATTAATAGTAAACTAATAAACCGACTAAATGGGTCATGGCACTTTCCAAAGATTTCTAGCAGTAAAAGTGTGTGTGATGGATAGCCCAATGCCATATAGTTTTCTTCACCGAACCGTGTGTGATATACTTAAATAACGCAAACGCTTAACTGAGGCAGAGCGTATGTGATCGCTCCACCTATCAGAGACGAGGCTATACAGAAAGTTGTGTGTTATGCGGTCTGACAACACAAACGTTTGTTCCATAATTACTGTGTGGGATGCCAAGACGGTCTCAAACGGCTTGTCCGACGAAATGTCTACGTTAGCTCCCTCGATTGCACACAAGCATATGCGCTAAGCGTGTGTGACCGGAGGAGCTATCGCCGATGGTTTCTAGGTCGTGTGGGATGGACCCCCCCTATCGCACACACAGGCAAGGCAATGGTTTAAAACTCTGTCGCGGAAAGGGGGTAAAAACCATTTGTATAACACATCGTTGCACAAGTGATGGGGTGATGAGTGAGACTGCAGCAACGGCAATAGTAAGCGTTCTGTAATTTTTGGATTTCACATGTAATCTGCCACCCAAAATATTATGTTTGTAACACAGTACCAACAACGCTTCAACCATATTGCAGAAGGAAATGAAGGCAAAGCAAGGTGAAAGTCTAGCAGAAGCTGAATAAAGCCAAAAACATATGTGCAGATTGTTGTAGACGTTCTCACTTGAAGGAGCTTTAGGTTTTCTCTTAAGGATTGAGGGTGGCTCTGATAAAAGCATGTCGCAACCTACTTTGGGGGGCTGTGACAATAGCATGTCGTAACCCACTTTGGAGGGCTTTGACAACAGCATGTCGCTACCCTAATGGTGGTCTTCTTCGTTCAGAAACTTATGGTCGTCCCTTATTATATTTTGTAATGTGCGGTACTCTGTTGGTTTCCTTTTATGTCATGTGTGATACTTCCTCAATTGCCTGATCATTATTACAATCATGTTAAGCATGTCTGTTTTCGGCGTTAACGAAAGTCATTTCATTCTCATATTTAAAATTTTACTAATTTCAAAATTTAAATTTAAATTTCAATTTGGTTGGCAGTTGCAACAATGAGTAAACTATGACAGTAGTAGTGACGGAAATGTGTGCCATCACCAGCTTTTGGACCCACATGTAAGCAGCCACGTCAGCATCCCATGGGCTGACATGTCGGGATCTTCGACCGGACAAATCTGATTATTACTGATGGGCACTGATGACCCACAAGTATAGGGGATCAATCGTAGTCCTTTCGATAAGTAAGAGTGTCGAACCCAACGAGGAGCAAAAGGAAATGACAAGCGGTTTTCAGCAAGGTATTCTCTGCAAGTACAGAAAGTAGTGGTAACAGATAGTTTTGATAGCAAGATAATTCGTAACAAGTAACAAGTAGTAACGTTAACAATAAGTGCAGCAAGGTGGCCCAATCCTTTTTGTAGCAAAGGACAAGTTGTAACGAACTCGTATAATAAGCAAAGCGTTCTCGAGGACACATGGGAATTTCATCTAGTCACTTTCATCATGTTTGTTTGATTTGCGTTCGCTACTTTGATAATTTGATATGTGGGTGGACCGGTGCTTGGGTGCTGTTCTTACTTGAACAAGCCTCCCACTTATGATTACCCCCTCTTGCAAGCATCCGCAACTACGAAAGAAGAATTAAGATAACTCTAACCATAGCATGAAACATATGGATCCAAATCAGTCCCTTACGGAATAGCTCATAAACTAGGGTTTAAGCTTCTGTCACTCTAGCAACCCATCATCTAATTACTACTCCACAATGGCTTCCCTTAGGCCCAAAGATGGTGAAGTGTCATGTAGTCAACGTTCACACGACACCACTAAAGGAAGCAACAACATACATATCATCAAAATATCGAACGAATACCAAATTCACATGATTACTTATGACAAGACTTCTCCCATGTCCTCAAGAACAAAAGTAACTACTCACAAATCATATTCATGTTCAAGATCATAGGGGTATTGAATAGCATTAAGGATCTGAAAATATAATCTTCCACCAAATAAACCAACTAGCATCAACTACAAGATGTAATCAACACTACTAGCAACCCACAGGTACCAATCTGAGGTTTTAAGACAAAGATTGAATACAAGAGATGAACTAGGGTTTGAGATGAGATGATGCTGGTGATTTTTTGATGAAGATTGGTCCTCCCATGATGAGAGGATCGTTGGTGATGTCGATGGCTTCGATTTCCTCCTCCCGGAGGGAAGTATCCCCGGCGGAATCGCTCCGCCGGAGAGCAAAATAGCTACTGCCCAGGTTCCGCCTCGAGACGGTGGCGCTTCGTCCCGAAAGTCTTCTCCTTATTTTTTCTAGGGAAAATGACCTTATATAGCAGAAAGAGGGGGCTAGACGTCAGCTGTGGGCCCCACAAGGCATCAGGGCGCGCCCAGGGGGGCCGCGCCCTGTTGCCTTGTGGGCAACTGGTGGGTCCCCTCTGGTATTTCTTTTCTACAGAATTTTTTATATGTTCAATAAAAAATCTCTGTAAAGTTTCAGGTCAATTGGAGCTCTGTAGAATAGGTATCTCTGATGTAGCTATTTCAGATCCAGAATTCTAGCTGCCGGCATTCTCCCTCTTCATGTAAATCTTGCAAAATAAGAGAGAAAAGGCATAAGAATTGTACCATAAAGTGAAATAATGATTAAAAACATAATAATTAACAGTAGGAAATGATGATGCAAATTGGACATATCAACTCCCCAAGCTTAAACCTCGCTTGCCCTCAAGCGAAAAGTCGAAATCGATAATCATGACCACATGTTTAGAGAGAGAGACGTCGATAAAAATAAAATACGGACATGGAGCATCATGATCTTTATCATAACAGCAATATATCATCATAAAACTTCTCATGAAAAAGTGACAATTCATCCACAAGCTAAAGTATGAACCATAAACCAAATTGAAAACTAACAAACTATGATCTCAGTCACTGAAGCAATTGCAATTCATCATATTATCAGAAAGAGTCTATGTAAGAGCTTTGTTTAGCAAGTTCACATACTCAACTATCATTTAGTCTTCTATGATTGCTGACACTCACGTCATACTTATGGAGCAAAAGTTTCAGTCGAACACATAGAAAGATAGGGGCTTATAATTTTGCCTCCCAACGTATTTACCTCAAGGGTAATGTCAACAATAATAACTCATGATCACCTACATTCAACTGGATATATATGCATGGATCAATCCCCACCACATGATGTTTGCCAAAAGAGAAAATAAAAACAGAATAGAGGAGAATACTATTGACTCTTGCATGAAAGTAAATACATAAAGTAAAAGATAGGCCCTTCGCAGAGGGAAGTAGAGGTTGTCATGCGCTTTTCATTTTTGGATGTGCAAGCTCTTAATGTAAAGGAACATCACTTTATATTGCCCCTTGTGATAGCGACCTTTATTATGCAGTCTGTCGCTTTTATTGCTCCACCATCACAAGATCGTACAAAGCTTATTTTCCCTTACAATAAAAGTTCATACATATTTGGGAGCAATTTTTATTGCTTTTGCACCGATGACAACTTACTTGAAGGATCTTATTCAATCCATAGGTAGATATAGTGGACTCTCATGGCATGAAACTGGGTTTAAGGGTTTTTGGATGCACAAGTAGTATCTCTACTTGGTGCGGATTTTTGGCTAGCAAAGATAGGGGGCAAACACCACATGTTAGAGGATCCAAAACAATATAACTTCTATGTGAATATAAGCAAACATAACCCATTACATTGTCTTCCTTGTCCAACGTCAACTAATTGACATAGAATATTTGATGGGGGCTCACAATCATAAAAGATGTCCAAGATAGTGTATTTATATGTGAGACCTCTCTTCCTTTATTACTTTTTCATGAATTGCTACAATGACCAATGCTATGTTTGTCAACTTCCAACAAGTTTTATCAATTATACTTCTTTTATGTGAAGTCATCACTCCCCATGGGATTAGCATATGATCTTACTTTTATTCTCTTTCTTTATTTCTAAGATTGGATCATCAAAAGCAAACACACTCAACTCAAGTTACTCTTTATTATATAACTTTCACACACGATTACATAGATAGGTAGATCACCAAGCAAGCACTCAAAACTAAATCATACTAAAACTTTATTCCTCTAAATCATGAAATAACTAAGGATCGAACTAAGATAGATGATGATGATGAAAAAGTGATGGTGATACGATACCGGGGCACCTCCCCCAAGCTTGGCACAAGCCAAGGGGAGTGCCCATACCCGTGTATTTAAGTCTCCTTCTTCGGTGATGGTGGTGATGGTGCAGTGGGCTTGTCCTTCCACTTGAGGACACGAATTTCTTCTTTTAATTTGTCATTCTCTCTTTCGAGATCCCAAATTTTGCGACGTAGTTTATCCGAATCTTCCTGCACATGACGAAAAGGGGTGAATTGAACTTTAGGAACCTTCACCGTGTTAGGTAAGCTGGACCTCTTGAATTCAATGCGCATATCTCCTGGTTGAGGCAATGGGGGATCCTCGTCTTCCTTGCTAGAATGACCTTGCTTTTCCCTCAAATCAGCATCTTCCTCTTCATCAGTTGTCCAACCATAGGGATCATTGTCCCCATAGACTCTAGGGTTTGTAACAAGATGAGAAACATAGCTTTCCCCGTCCGAATCCTGAGATGACATGGCACTTGACCTCGAGAGTCTGATAGAAAACAGCACGAAACAAGAGCAGAGAAGAAACTTGCGATATGGTGGTCAAAACATACGGGGGTATATATAAAGAATTTTTATCTTGCAAAACAAGCTTACGGGAAGAAAACTGAGTCAGGAAGGCACACGTGGGGCCCACAAGGCATCACGGCACGCCCCAGGGGGGGTCGCGCCCTGTTGCTCTGTGGGCGACACGTGGGTCCCCTCGGCTGTTTCTTATTATTGTAATTTTTCTAATATTTCAAAACTGACTGAAATAATTTTTTTGGAATTTTTGGAGTCGATTTACTTACTGTATCACATACCTACCCCTTTTCAGGGTTCTAGAGCATTCCGGAAGGACTCTTCTATGTGCTCTTCCGGTGTAATTGTTTCAATAATATGCTCATTTCATCATGTTTGTTTGATTCGCGTTCGCTACTTTGATAATTTGATATGTGGGTGGACCGGTGCTTGGGTGCTGTTCTTACTCGAACAAGCCTCCCACTTATGATTAACCCCTCTCGCAAGCATCCGCAACTACGAAAGAAGAATTGAGATAACTCTAACCATAGCATGAAACATATGGATCCAAATCAGTCCCTTACGGAATAGCGCATAAACTAGGGTTTAAGCTTCTGTCACTCTAGCAACCCATCATCTAATTACTACTCCACAATGCCTTCCCTTAGGCCCAAAGATGGTGAAGTGTCATGTAGTCGACGTTCACACGACACCACTAAAGGAAGCAACAACATACATATCATCAAAATATTGAACGAATACCAAATTCACATGATTACTTATGACAAGACTTCTCCCATGTCCTCAAGAACAAAAGTAACTACTCACAAATCATATTCATGTTCAAGATCAGAGGGGTATTGAATAGCATTAAGGATCTGAACATATAATCTTCCACCAAATAAACCAACTAGCATCAACTACAAGATGTAATCAACACTACTAGCAACCCACAGGTACCAATCTGAGATTTTGAGACAAAGATTGAATTGAATACAAGAGATGAACTAGGGTTTGAGATGAAATGGTGCTGGTGAAGATGTTGATGAAGATTGGTCCTCCCATGATGAGAGGATCGTTGGTGATGTCGATGGCTTTGATTTCCCCCTCCCGGAGGGAAGTATCCTCGGCGGAATCACTTCGTCGGAGAGCAAAATAGCTCCTGCCTAGGTTCCGCCTCGAGACGGCGGCGCTTCGTCCCGAAAGTCTTCTCCTTAATTTTCTAGGGCAAATGACCTTATATAGCAGAAGGAGGGGGCCAGACGCCAGCTGTGGGCCCCACAAGGCATCAGGGCGCGCCCTGTTGCCTTGTGGGCAACTGGTGGGTCCCCTCTGGTATTTCTTTTCTCCAGTATTTTTTATATATTCAATAAAAATCTCTGTAAAGTTTCAGGTCAAGTGGAGCTCTCTAGAATAGGTATCTCTGATGTAGCTATTTCAGATCCAGAATTCCAGCTGCCGGCATTCTCCCTCTTCATGTAAATCTTCCAAAATAAGAGAGAAAAGGCTTAAGAATTATACCATAAAGTGAAATAATGATTAAAAACATAATAATTAACAGTAGGAAATCATGATGCAAATTGGACGTATCAGGCACCGTCAGTGATAAAACCTCGGTCGGGCCCAGCTGTAAGGTGCCACATCAGCATATTATGGGCCCATATGTCAGAATCGTTGAGTGGTCAAACATGGTGGGTCAGTTGTTAGTATACGGTGACAGTTCTAGTGACATTTTATGGCCGTCGTAGAAGATAATTTCGGCAACGATTTTTAGTTCGTCACCTGAGATGCGATCTTCCGTGATGGAAGAAGTGGTACCTTCAAGATTTTATTTTTTATGACGGCGATTCGGTGACGGTGGGGGTGACGGCCGGAAACGTCACCAGTACATTTTCGGCAACGAAAACGATTATACGTGACACAAGTGAAACGTCGCAAAATAGGGCAAATTTTGTAGTGGTAGGGGATCGAAAGGCTTTCGATTAGTAGCAGCAATACAACCCCATATTTTCTAGCCAGTTCCACTTTCCCGATTTTACTTATGATGCTTATGGTTTCCCCTTTTATCTACACTACGATATGCCTAGATGCTTTGTGTCGTACTAGCAGCACTCCACCCTTCAAGCTAAAAAACATGCCACTCATAATTCCAAAGCTTAGTTATTCAAATTCGAATCTGATACGATACAGATACTAATAAAATAGAGACACATTTAATTGGTCAGCTAATGTTCTTATGTGAGTTTTGAAATGCATTTGCGCCACATATAGAGACATGAGGGAATACTACTTCTCTGTGCGCTCTTGTCATCATGGTTTGGCAATAAACTTTGAATACAGTATATTTTAAACCTATCATCTACCAACTATCATTACTTCTGGAGCTCTCAGCAGGGATCCTATTTTTTTTAGTAGTAGTGCCATATTTTATTAATTTACGCACCAAATTATAGCACACATGGGCTCTCTCATCAGAATTCCAGTGATAGCACACAGGGGTTTACAGGGAGCCCCTATTATATTAGAATATCCTATGCGTTACAAAGATAATCTCACCATTTATGTTTTCATGCATCTCAGATATTGAACATTATCATAAGGAATATGAGAATGCGCGCATCAGAAGAATATTGCAGAACAGTGCAATGGCTAACAAACTTGGCATCAAGGGATTGAGTTCCATTCTGGATGCAATGGAACCCACACGCTTGATGACCCACAAGTATAGGGGATCGCAACAGTCCTCGAGGGTAGTATTTGACCCAAATTTATTGATTCGACACAAGGGGAGCCAACAAATATTTATAAGCCTTAGCAGTTGAGTTGTCAATTCAACCACGCCTGAGAAGTTGTTTCTCTGCAGCAAAATAGTAGTAGCACAGTAATATGATAGGTTTGATAGCAGTGGTAATAGTAGCAATAGTAACAGTAGCAGTTTTGTAGTAATTGGAACAGCAGCAGCAGTAATGATTCAAGCAAGACAATATTATGAGAAAGCATAGGTATGGAGTAGTGATGGATATTTCGATGACATTCATCATGTAACAGACACAACCTAGAGCGACACACAATAGCTCTAATTCATCAATCATATGTAGGCATGTATTCCGTATATAGTCATCCATGCTTATAGTAAGAACTTGCATAACATATTTTGTCCTACCCTCCTGTGGCAGCGGGGTCCTAATGGAAATCTAAGGGGAATTAAGGCGCTCCTTGTAATAGAGAACCAGAACAAAGCATTAACACATAGTGAATACATGAACTCCTGAAATTACAGTCATCCCCGGAGAGTATCCCAATTATTGTCACCTTAGGGTCTACAGTTCAGAACAATAACAGGTGCATATAACTTGCAGATAAGATCAAGAACTCAAATATATTCATGAAAACATAATAGGTTCTGATCTGAAATCATGGCACTCGGGCCCTAGTGACAAGCATTAAGCATAGCAAAGTCATAGCAACATCAATCTCGGAACATAGTAGACACTAGGGATCAAGCCCTAACAAATTGACTCGACTACATGACGAATCTCATCCATCTCCATCTACCTCTAATATTCCTACAATGAAATTACTCACTCCCGGTGGTGAGCATAATGAGGTTGTCAATGAAGAAGGGTTGTTGATGATGGCGACGACGATTTTCCCTCTCCGGAGCCCCGAACGGACTCCAGATCAGGCCTCCCGATGAAGAACAGAAAGTGGTGGCGGCTCCGTATCGTAAAACATGATAAACTTTCTCTCCTATTTTTTTTCTTGGGAAGACGGAAATATGGAGTTGGAATTAGGTCAGACGGAGGTCGATGGGCCCCACAAGGCACCAAGGCGCGCCCTAGGGGTAGAGGCGCGCCTTGCCTTGTGGGCAGCTGGTGGCCCCCTCCAGTAGGTATTTACACCAGTATTTTTTATATATTCAATAAAAAATTCCGCCAAGTTTCGTCCAATTCTGAGAACTTTTATTTCTGCACAAAAAACAACACCAATGTAGTTCTGTTGAAAACAGCGCCGACCGGGTTAGTTCCATTCAAATCATGCAAATTAGAGTCCAAAACAAGAGCAAAAGTGTTTGGATAAGTCGATACGTTGGAGAGGTATCAACGCTCCGCACCTACATATTCGTATTCATAATATGATCCTAATGACGATTCTGAGCTACATGGAGACCTAACTAAATGTAGCTCTATACACGAGAGTCAAAGGCGGATGGCCTATCCTATTCACCCATCAAGGTGCTTGTTCTAATTTGGCAAGGTTTTATTGGTTGCACGTATCTTGCATATGGTGTCTTGCATTGCTTCTACTTTGTTGCACCGCCATCTGCTTAGTTTACACATCATATATGTGAAGATGCCATGCCCATCCATTATCAATACATATTCCATCTGTCATCATACCATGTTTTTTCATTCAAATGTTGTTCTTGTGTATCAGACATCCAAAAGGAAGAGGGTGATTGTAGAACCTGAAGGAGTACAAACAAAGTCTTTGAAAAAGGTGGTGGTATCGGAGAAATCAGATAGCACCCCACTTATAGTGGCGATAGTACCAGCCCCACAAAATAGAGGCCCAACTCCAGCAAACTGTACCCATACTCCACTGGCCATACCACTAGCCCACCACACAGGACCTGCACTCCAGCAAAAGGTATGTCGATTTCAGTGGCCATAGCACCAGCCGTACCACAGAAAAATCCCAATCCAGCAAAAAGTACACCAATTCCATAGGTCAAAGACCTATTCCAACTGCAGAGAGCCCCAATTCCCTCAGATTGGAACCCCATTATAGTTATTCCCAGTTTAAAAGACAATGATTTCAATGTTGTTAGGAACCACATGCGTATCTTCCCATCATGGGAAAATTATAGTGAAGGCAAACACCATTTTCACATCTTCCTGTCCCACTTACGTGTAAGTGTTATTATTCATCATGATTATTGTCTTGTATTCTGCTGATTGAACACATCAATGAATTATGTTACATGCTTCTAAATAGGCGAGGATCAATCTGGATAGTTGCTACTTGTAAACTGCGTTGGTATTTCCTCGAAGAGGAGAGGATGATGCAGTATAGTAGAGATAAGTATTTCCCTCAGTTAAAAACCATCAATCCAGTAGGAGAACCACACAGAACCTCGTTAGCAGCACCTACACACACAAAAGCAAACACTTGCACCCAACGCAAATAAGAGGGTTGTCAATCCCCTAAGCGGTTATTTGCAAGGATTAATTATGATAGTGATAGATAAAGAGTAAATTGCAAAATAAAATAAAAGTAAATAAATTGTAGCAAGGTATTTTTGGATTTTATTATATGATAAAAGTAGACCCGGGGGGCATAGTTTTCACTAGAGGCTTCTCTCTCGAGCACAGAACATACGGTGGGTAAACAAATTACTGTTGGGCAATTGATAGAAAAGTGCATAGTTATGACGATATTCAAGGCAATGATCATGTATATAGGAATCACATCCGAGACAAGTAGACCGACTCCGGCCAACATCTACTACTATTACTCCACCCATCGACCGCTATCCAGCATGCATCTAGGGTATTAAGTATAAAATAGAGTAACGCCTTAAGCAAGATGACATGATGTAGACAAAGTAAACTCAAACAATATGATTAAACCCCATCTTTTTATCCTTAATGGCAACAATACAAATACGTGTCATGTCCCTTTCTGTCACTGGGATTGAGCACCGCAAGATTGAACCCATCACAAAGCACCTCTCCCATTGCAAGATAAATCAATCTAGTTGGCCAAACCAAACGGATAGATTGAAGACAAATACAAAGCTATAACAATCATGCATAAAATAGTTCAGAGAAGACTCAAATATTTCTCATGAATAATCTGATCATAAACCCACAATTCATCGGATCCCAACAAACACACCGCAAAAGAAGATTACATCGGATAGAACTCCAAGAACATCGAGGAGAACATGGTATTGAAGATCAAAGAGAGAGAAGAAGCCATCTAGCTACTAGCTATGGACCCGTAGGTCTATGGTAAACTACTCACACATCATCGGAAGGGCAGCAAGGTTGATGAAGAAGCCCTCCGTGATCGATTCCCCCTCCGGCAGAGTACCGAAAAGGCCTCCAGATGGGATTGCGGAAGAACAGAGGCTTGTGGCGGCGGTAGGGTTTTCTCGTCTGGCTCTCTGTTGGTTTCTGAATATTTGATAATTTATAGAAGTGGAATTAGGTCAAAAGGAGCCACGAGGGGCCCACAAGGCATCAGGGCGCCCCCCCTGGGGCCGCGCCCTGTTGCCTTGTGGCCTCCTCATGAGGCTTCTTGCTTCCTCCCGAAGCTTCCAGGGTCTCTTTTGTCCAGAAAAAATCGTCAAAAAGTTTCGTGGCATTTGGACTTCGTTTGGTACTGATTTCCTGAAAAACCAAAAACAAGCAAAAAAACAGCAACTAGCACTGGGCACTAGGTTAATAGGTTAGTCCCAAAAAATGATACTCCCTCCATTCCACAATGTAGTACGCCTGCGCTTCCCAAGATCTAAGTTTGACCATAAATTTAACCAACGAGACCGACTGCGGCGGGAGCAAAAATTATACCACTGAATTTGCTATTTCGATACGAATTCAGTGGTATAATTTTTTCTCCCGCCGCAGTCGGTCTAGTTGGTTAAATTTATGGTCAAACTTAGATCTAGGGAAGCGCGGGTACACTACATTGTGGAATGGAGGGAGTATATAATTGCATATAATTGCGTATAAAACATCCAAGATTGATACTATAATAGCAAGGAACAATCAAAAATTATAGATACGTTGGAGACGTATCAAGCATCCCCACGCTTTATTCCTGCTCGTCCTCGAGTAGGTAAATGATAAAAATAGAATTTTTGATGTGGAATGCTACCTAACATGTTTCATCATGTAATCTCTTTACGGTATGAATATTAAGATCCGAATGATTCAAAGCAATAGTCTATAATTTGATATAAAGACATCAATACTCAGGTATACTAACAAACAATCATGTCTTTCAAAATAAAAATGCTAAAGAAAGTTATCCCTACAAAATCAATCATGTCATGCTCCATCTTCTTAACATAAAGTATTTATCATGAACAACCCCGGTTTCAGCCAAGCAATTGGTTCATACTTTTTAACGCGCTTTAGCTTTTTCAACCCCCACGCAATACGTGAGCGCAAGCCATGGATATAGCACTATGGGTCGAATAGAATGTGGTGGTAGAGATTAATAAGGGGAAGTCAAAAAGAAGAAGATAGTCTCACATCGATGAGGCTAATCAACGGGCTATGGAGATGCCCATCAATTGATGTCAATGCGAGGAGTAGGGATTGCCATGCAATGGATGCACTATGAGCTATAAGTGTATGAAAGCTCAACATGAAAAACTAAGTGGGTGTGCATCCAACTTGCTTGCTCATGAAGACCTCGGGCATTTGAGGAAGCCCATCATCGGAATATACAAGCCAAGTTCTATAATGAAAAATTCCCACTAGTATATGAAAGTGACAAAATAGGAGACTCTCTATATGAAAAAAAGGATAGTAACACTGCCCCTTCTCTCTTTTTCTCTCATTTTTTTCTTTTTTTTCTTTTTTTTCTTTTTTTATTTTTCTTTTTTTTCGTGGGCCCTTTTTGGCCTCTTTTTTTTCTTTTTCTTTTTTATTTACCTCACTAGGACAATGCTCTAATAATGATGATCATCATACTTCTATTTACTTACAACTCAAAATTACAACTCGAAACTAGAACAAATATGACTCTATATGAGTGCCTCTGGCAGTGTACCGGGATGTGCAATGATACTACCGTAACATGTATAAAAAATGATGAACGGTGGCTGAGCCACAAATACTATGTCAGTTATATGATCATGCAAAGCAATATGATAATGATGATGTGTGTCATAAAAAAGAACGGTGGAAGTTGCATGGCAATATATCTCGGAATGGCTATGGAAATGCCATAATAGGTAGGTATGGTGGCTATTTTGAGGAAGATATAAGGAGGCTTATGTGTGATAGAATGTATCATATCACGGGGTTTGGATGCACCAGCGAAGTTTGCACCAACTCTCGATGTGAGAAAGGGCAATGCACGGTACCGAAGAGGCTAGCAAATTGCGGAAAGGTGAGAATGCGTATAATCCATGGACTCACATTAGTCATAAAGAACTCACATACTTATTGCGAAAGTTTATTAGCCCTCGAAGCAAAGTACTACTACGCATGCCCCTAGTGGGGAGGTTGGTAGGAGTTAACCATCGCGCGCCCCCGATCGCCACGCAAAGGAAGACAATCAATAATAAATCATGCTCCAACTTCTTAGCATAACGACAGATCATACGTGCATGCTTCGGGAATCACAAACCTTAACACCAATATTCTTACTAAACCACAATTATCTACTAGCATCTCCCACATATTACCATCTTAATATTGCAAAACTATTGCAAGGAATCAAACTTATCATATTCAGTGATCTACATGAAAGTTTTTATTATATCCCTCTTGAATACCTATCATATTAGGACCAAATTCATAACCCGTGCATATTACCATTGCTATTCATTAGACTCTCAAAAAGATATAAGTGAAGCATGAGAGTGCATCTATTTCTTCAAAATGTAACCACTGCTATGCTGTAAAAGATATAAGTGAAGCACTAGAGCAACTGCCTAGCTCAAAAGATATAAGTGAAGCACATAGAGTATTCTAACAAATCACGAATAATGTGTGTCCCTCTCAAAAAGGTGTGTTCAGCAAATATGATTGTGGCAAACTAAAAAGTAAAAAAAAAGCAAACAAACTATAGCACAAGACGCTCCAAGTAAAACACATATCATGTGATGAATAAAAATATAGCTCCAAGTGAGTTGCCGATAGATTGTAGACGAAAGAGGGGATGCCATCCGGGGCATCCCCAAGCTTAGACGCTTGAGTCTTCCTTGAATATTACCTTGGGTTGCCTTAGGCATCCCCAAGCTTAGGCTCTTGCCGCTCCTTATTCCTTTATCCATCGTAGTCTCACCCAAAACTTGAAAACTTCAGCACACAAAACTCAACAGAAACCTCGTGAGATCCGTTAGTATAACAAACAAATCTTAAACTTTAGGTACTGTTGTAAATTGATTAATATTTAATATTAGCATAATTCTACTGTACTCCAAATTCTCCATGACTCATACCCCCCGATACAATCCATAGATTCATCAAAATAAGCAAACTATGCAACAAAAACAGAATCTGTCTAAAACAGAACAGTCTATAAAGATCTGAATTAAAGTCATACTTCTGTAACTCTAAGAATTCTGAAAAATTAGGACAACGTGGAAAATTCATATATCAATAATGTGTAAAAAATTCAGAAGGTTCTGACGCTCCAACAGAAAATCAAAATTCCAGCATTGGACTCAAAAGTTTCTGCTTTCAAACAGCATCAATTATACTATCATCCAAATCATCCCAAAGGCATTACTTGGCACAAACACTGATTAAAATATAAAAACACAATCATAACAGAGGCTACAATTGTTTAAACACACAAGAAAATAAAGTAAAACAAAAAAATATTTTATTCATTGGGTTGCCTCCCAATAAGCGCTATTGTTTTATGCCCCTAGCTAGGCATAATGCATAGTTTTAAGTGTTGTCATCCTTCAAATTAATTCCATAGGTGGCCCTCATGATAGATTCATATGGTGGCTTAATTTTCTTTCTTGTAAAGTGTTCCATCCCCTTCTTTAACGGAAATTGAAATCTTATATTACCTTCTTTCATATCAATAATAACACCTATGGTTCGTAGGAAAGGCCTACCAAGTATTATAGGACAGGACGGATTGCATTCAATATCAAGAACAATAAAATCCACGGGCACATAATTCCTATTAGCAAGAATAAGCACATCATTTATTCTACCCAATGGTTTTTTAATAGTGGAATCCTCTAGATGTAAATTAAGGGAACAAGGATCCATATCGGTGAGACCTAGCACATCACACAAAGATTGGTATAGTAGAGATGCTAGCACCTAGATCACATAAAGCATTGCATTCATAATCTTTAATTTTAAATTTAATAGTAGGTTCCAATTCATCATGTAATTTTCTAGGAATTGAAACTTCCAACTCAAGCTTTTCTTCATGAGCTTTTATCATAGCTTCTACAATATGTTTAGTAAAAGCTTTATTTTGTTCATAGGCATTAGGTGAATTAATCATGGATTGCAACAAGGAAATACATTCAACTAGAGAACAATTATCATAATTAAAGTCCTTGTAATCCAAAGTAGTGGGTAAAGTTTTGACCTCTCCAAACCCACTTTTGTCATTTTTATCATTAAGATCATCACCCTCCAAATAATTGGGATGCCTTCTAGCTAAAGTTGACTCATCTTCAGTCCCTTTTTCATGAAGTTTTATATTATTAAATAGAGATTCAATAGGTGAGACACCAATCATTTTAATATCTTCATCATTACTACGATAGAAACCGGGTGGAATAGCTTTTTCTAGGAATTCTCGCTTAGCTCTCAACCTAGCGGTCCTTTCTTTACTTTCATTATTGGAGACATGGATAGCTTTAATAGACTCATTTATATCAAGCTTGGGTGGCAAAATTTTAATTTTGAGAGTATCCACATCATGAGCAATTCTATCCATGTTCCTAGACAATACATCAACTCTATTCAATTTCTCTTCTACCATAGCATTGAAAATCTTTTGGGAATTAATAAATTCTTTAATATTACTTTCAAGATCAGAGGGTATCCTATTATTATTATTATCTGAATTACCATAGGAATTACCATAATTATTAGAGGAATTTCCGGGAAACGGACTAGGATTGAAATTACCCCTATAAGCATTGTTGTTGAAATTATTTCTAGAGACAAAATTCACATCAATAGCTTCATTATTTTTCTCAATAAAAGTAGAAAATGGCACATCATTAGGATCAATATGAGCACTTTTACTAGCAACCAATTTCATGAGAGCATCCATCTTATCACTCAAAGTATTAATTTCTTCAATAGAATTTACCTTCTTACTAATTGGAGTTTGTTCAGTGTGCCATTGAGAATAATTTGTCATGATATTATCAAGGAGTTTTGTAGCTTATCCTAATGTAATTTCCATAAAAGTGCCACCTGCGACAGAGTCTAGCAAATTTCTAGAAACAAAGTTTAGTCCCGCATAAAAAAAATTGTATGATCATCCATAAGCTTAAACCATGAGTTGGGCAATTTCTTATCATTAGTTTCATTCTCTCCCAAGATTGTGCAACATGCTCATGTTCAAGTTGCTTAAAACTCATAATTTGGTTTCTTAAAGAAATCATCTTAGCGGGAGGAAAATACTTGGCAATAAAAGCATCCTTACACTTATCCCATGAATCGATACTATTTCTAGGCAAGGATGAAAACCAAGTTTTAGCACGATCTCGTAATGAGAATGGAAATAATTTCAATTTAACAATATCATTATCCACATCTTTCTTCTTTTGCATATCACAAAGTTCAACGAAAGTATTTAGATGGGATGCGGCATCTTCATTAGGACTACCAGAAAATTGTTCTTTCATAACAAGATTAAGCAAAGCAGCATTAATGTCACACGAATCCGCACTAGTGGCGGGAGGAGCAATTGGAGTACTAATAAAATCATTATTATTAGTATTGGAAAAGTCACACAATTTTGTGTTTTCTTGAGACATAGCGACAAAGCAAGCAAACTAGCAAACAAGCAAACGAAAATATTTTTGTGTTTTTTTTTGTAAAATTGATTTAGAAGTGGGGGAGATGAAAACGAGAGGCAAATGCAAATAAAAAGGCAAATAAAATAAATGCAAATGGATGATAGTTTATGCGAAGGTACTTGATAAGTTTTGGTGATGTCTCCCCGGCAACGGCGCCAGAAATTCTTACTGCTACTTGTAAACTGCATTGGTATTTCCTCGAAGAGGAGAGGATGATGCAGTATAGTAGAGATAAGTATTTCCCTCAGTTAAGAACCAAAGTTATCAATCTAGTAGGAGAACCACACAGAACCTCGTTAGCAGCACCTACACACACAAAAGCAAACACTTGCACCCAACGCAAATAAGAGGGTTGTCAATCCCCTTAGCGGTTATTGGCAAGGATTAATTCTGATAGTGATAGATAAAAAGTAAATTGTAAAATAAAATAAAAGTAAATAAATTGCAGCAAGGTATTTTTGGATTTTAATATATGATAAAAGTAGACCCGGGGGCCATAGTTTTCACTAGAGGCTTCTCTCTCGAGCACAAAACATACGGTGGGTAAACAAATTACTGTTGGGCAATTGATAGAAAAGTGCATAGTTATGACGATATTCAAGGCAATGATCATGTATATAGGCATCATGTCCGAGACAAGTAGACCGACTCCTGCTTGCATCTACAACTATTACTCCACCCATCGACCGCTATCCAGCATGCATCTAGGGTATTAAGTATAAAACAGAGTAACGCCTTAAGCAAGATGACATGATGTAGACAAAGTAAACTCAAACAATATGATTAAACCCCATCTTTTTATCCTTAATGGCAACAATACAAATACGTGTCATGTCCCTTTCTATCACTGGGATTGAGCACCGCAAGATTGAACCCATCACAAAGCACCTCTCCCATTGCAAGATAATCAATCTAGTTGGCCAAACCAAACGAATAGATCGAAGAGAAATACAAAGCTATAAAAATCATGCATAAAAGAGTTCAGAGAAGACTCAAATATTTCTCATGAATAATCTGATCATAAACCCACAATTCATCGGATCCCAACAAACACACCGCAAAAGAAGATTACATCGGATAGAACTCCAAGAACATCAAGGAGAACACGGTATTGAAGATCAAAGAGAGAGAAGAAGCCATCTAGCTACTAGCTATGGACCCGTAGGTCTGTGGTAAACTACTCACACATCATCGGAAGGGCAGCAAGGTTGATGAAGAAGCCCTCCATGATCGATTCCCCCTCCGGCAGAGTACCGGAAAAGGCCTCCAGATGGGATCGCGGAAGAACATAGGCTTGCGGTGGCGGTAGGGTTTTCTCGTCTAGCTCTCTGTTGGTTTCTTAATATTTGAGAATTTATAGAAGTGGAATTAGGTCAAAAGGAGCCGCGAGGGGCCCACAAGGCATCAGGGCACCCCCCCTCCCCTGGGGCCGCGCTCTGTTGCCTTGTGGCCTCCTCATGAGGCTTCTGGCTTCCTCCTGAAGCTTCCAGGGTCTCTTTTGTCCAGATAAAAATCGTCAAAAAGTTTCTTGGCATTTGGACTTCGTTTGGTACTGATTTCCTGAAAAACCAAAAACAAGCAGAAAACAGCAACTGGCACTGGGCACTAGGTTAATAGGTTAGTCCCAAAAAATGATATATAATTGCATATAAAACATCCAAGATTGATACTATAATAGCATGGAACAATCAAAAATTATAGATACGTTGGAGACGTATCAATAGTCATGACAAGCAAAGCTTGCTTGCGCTTTTCAAGGACGCGTTGCAGCAGTATCGGCGTTACCAGAGGAAAACACACTTTGATGGCAAGTCTATAAAAGAAATTTCGGTGAAGTCTCCTATGCTAAATTTACAAGACATTAATTGGAAAAACCTTGTTATGCACTGGTCTCGTCCCCAGGATGAGGTACTATCTATGATATCACATGACAATTTGAACTCCTACATTTCTGCATGTGCCTTACCGATCTCTTTTGCAGGAAAACTGCTCGAAGAACAATACCAATTTGGTGGACGACAGGATATCGCAACTATGTTGCTCGCTGCTTTGCTCTTGTTAGTACCTGTTGTCCTGTATCACTGTACTTACATTCATACCAAGTTGATTATGTGACATCAGTGTGCATGTTAGCTTGCTTATCCACTGTTTGCTCCAAATTATCAGATCTATATTAATGCTTACATTAATGTAGAATAAACCCAATGGTTATGAAGAAGTTTAGCTCTGCATTGTTCTTGTAAGTACCTGTTGTCTTTTATCATTGTACTTATATTGACAGCTAGTTGTTCATGTACCATCACTCTGCAGCTTATTTTCCCTTGCCCTTCATTTTCTACACATTGTCAGATCTATATTTACTCTTACCAAAATGTTGAATAAAACCAATGCTATTGAAGAAGTTTAGCTCTGCATTTCTCTTGTCAGTACCTTCTGCTTGTATCGTTGCACTTACATTTATAACTAGTTGATTATGTAGCATCACTCTGCATCTTAGCTTAAATATTCTCCATTTGTTCCTATATTATCACATCTATATTCACTCTTAACAAAAATGTAAAATAAAGGTAATTCTTATGAAGAAGATTATGTGGTAAACTTCTTCAATTGCCCACCCCCCCCATCAACATGGACAAGGGCTTTATAGAACCGGTCTTCACTACTAACTTAAGTTTGTCCTTCTCGAGCCTTCACGGATAGGCATGACTGCAACTGCTATTTATTTTTGGTGTTTGCATCAAATTGCATGTTTAAAGTTTATTATGAAGAAGTTCATAAACATAAGTTTGTCCTTCTCAATTTCAGTTTTCAGTTGTACAACCAAGTTCCTTATTCATACCATGTACATTAAACTAAACAGAGTAGTGATGTTCTTTAGCACTGCATGTATGCTTGTGTTCTTAATCTATAATCCAGTGGTGTGGTGAAACTACCCACTGCAGCACAATGTCATTTCCTGCATGTCTTAACTATGAGCAATGCCATATTATGTTAATTTTATTTAAATCATGTCTCTTTATTTGCCAATCTGAAATGGGATAAATTGACAGCACACTGACCATTGATGCTTATACGTTCTTTAGCACTGCATGTATACTTGTGTTCTTGATATGTAATCCGGTGGTGTTGTGAAGCTGCCCACTCCTGCAAAATGTCATTTCCTACCATGTCTTAACTATGAACAATCCCATATTAAGTTAATGCTATTTTAAACCGTGTCTCTTTATTTGCCAATAAGAAATGGGATGCATTGACAGCACACTGACCATTGATGCTTCGATGAAATCGCTGTCTGAACCAGTTCAACTTCTCCAGTCTCAACTTCAAGCAGAAAGACATGGTTCAGCTCAACTCCTAATCAAACTCCAATCTCTATGGAAGATCTTAGAGAACTCCAGTGCGTCCATTGATGCTATGCAGCTAGAGTTGGAGGATATAAGCGTCAAACAAGCGCAGTATCATCAGCTAGCTCAGCTGCTTCCGCTGCAGCTCCTGGGCAGGGCTAACGTTTCTTGAACTGTGTTGAAGTGCTGTCGGTTATGTATATTATTTTGTTGGTGCGTTTATTTGCGCTGGTGCCGACCTTTGATGCCTAGTGGATGTAATCTGCTGTCTGGTTGCGCTTTATTATCACTGGTGGCGAACTTTGATGCCAGTGGATGTAATATGTCGTAATTTCTTTATTGTATAGTCTAGGTTTATTCTTAGTTACTATGTCGTAATTTATTTATTGTATAGTGTAGGGTTTTTTCGACATCATTGTATAGTGTAGGTTAATTCATGGTTACTGTATATGCTATCGTCGCTCTCTGAAAAGGCCAAAAGCTTCGGCGAAGGTCAATGGGCCAAAACGTTATTGGTCATTCAGCGGTATAAAAAAAACACGCAATCTTCAATTTTTATGGGTCGAAACAAATATAGGGCCCATCATGGACTGCATGGGCCCCCGGTCCTCACATGTGCCCATAATCATCACGGGCAATTAGCAGGCCTAAACGTAAAGTGGGCCCAAGTAGTCTCGGGCCTTTAACAGGTCGAGTAAACTGTGGGCCTTAGTTGGGCCAGGAAATACCATGGGCTTTTAACAGGTTGAAATGTAGATTGGACCTGAATTGTGCCGAAGAATTCACAGGCCGACAGCAGGCCGAAATATACCTCGGCCCATGATTGGCCCAATTACATGACGGGCCGTTAACATGCCAAAATATATATCGGGCCTTGGTTGGCCCAATAACATAATGGGCTGTTAGCAGGGCGGATGCAAAGTCGGGCCATAAATGGGCCCAATTATACCATCGGCCTTTAACAGGCCGATAGTCAGGTTAGGCTCAAATTTATCCACGAAGATCACGGGTTGTTAAGAGGCCGAAAGTCACTTCCGACCAGAAATGGGCCCAAATGTAGCACGGGCCGCTAAAGGCCGAAAGTGACACCGGGCCTAAAACGTCCCAATTGCACGAAGGGCCGCTAACAGGCCGAAATGGGTCAAACTGTACAATGGGCCTTTAACAGGCCGAAAGAGACACCGGGCCTTAATTGGACCCAAAAACATAGTGGACTGTTAACGGGCCAGATCTGCATATGGGCCGTTATTCGGCCCATGGACATGGCAGACTGTTAACGGGTCGGCCCACTAGTATCTGACAAAATCTTGTGAGCCTTTAACTAGGCCAACCCTTTTAACCTGAATGGGCCACTGTTGGGCCATTCCACGTGTCGACGTTTCATTGGCGCGTCTCATCCAATGGATGGATGACATCTGTCGCAACGCAGAGCTGACGCCTGGTTCCGTTGGCGAATGAGAAATTGGCATGTGGAAAATCGTCATTGGTCGGTGCTGTTAACGGGTATCGGACCTGAAACGGGCACCCGATAGCTTAACGGTGACCCGTTACGATGGCTGCCATGTGTCGGTTACCCTTGATGAAATCACTTCCATGACGCGCCATTTATCATCATGTTATCATGGAACATTTCCGTGACAATAAATGTAATATTGTCATGGAACACTTCTACGATGGCACAGGTATGACTATCTTGATTCTGTCCTAAAATCGTCAAGGATGTACAAACGTGACAGGAAACGTGACCTACTGGGACAAACACGTATCATCATGGAAGTGTTATTTGTAGTTCCTGCTCTGGATGAGTCTCTGTCTGTTCCGTCTGGCGGCGGTGCTCGAGCTTGTCCCTGCCTTCTCCCTTCTAGCACGGATGTGCAGACATCTACCGGCTTGGTTGCCTGTAGGGGTTCATTGTCGGGTTGGGAAATTTCTTTGCTTGTTCTGGCTGGCGAGGCCCGTGCGTGTCTCGGGGCTCTCCCTTCGCACATGGATGTGCATCCAGCCATCGTCTTGCATGGTCCTACGTGTCATTTGTCGGCTTCGGAGGCCTCTTTGCCTGTTTCGGTTGGCAACGCTGGAGCATGTCTCCGGCATTTCCCATCTCATACAGATGTATAGCCAAGCGTAGCCTGGCCTGGTCCCAGGGGCCGTTTTCCAGGTCTGGATCCCTTTGCCAGGTCCAGGTGCCTTTTTTCCGGGTCCGGGTGACCTACTGCCGGGACCGGGTGACCCTGGTGCTTTATTCGAGTGACTGGGTTTGGATGTCCCTTTGCCAGATCCAGGTGACCCTTTGTCGGGTATGGGAGACCTCTTCCATGACCAGGTGGCCCTTATGCTTTATTCGAGCAGATTAAAAGATATGGCTAAGAAGTAGATGATACCGATGTATACAAGATGTGCCGTTATATGTGCGATCATGATTCTTTTTGGAGGGTTCATGATCTTGATATGCATAGCAAAACGCGTTATGTTGAGAGGCTTCCTTGCCATCTAGATAGTATGAATATCGTGCATTGTCGAAGGAAAGAAAATAGGCCTCGCCTAGCAAAGAATGCTTTGGTTTAAAAGACCATGCTGATAGAGTGGTTTGTGGCAAATAAGAAGCATTTAAAAGTGAGGTCTTTGACGTACCATGATTTTCCAACTAGGTGGGCTTGGGTGGCAGGCAAGGGTGCCTGGGTTGAAAAAACACGTGGTGATACAATTGGTATGATATATTATGTGCACCCGTCGAGTGGTGAGCTATAGTACTTTAGGATTCTTTTGATGATTGTGGAAGGCGCGAAGTGTTATGTTGATGTCGGAACTTACAATGGTGTTATGTACGCAACCTTTAGGAAAGCTTTCTCAGCGAGGGGTTTGCTCGATGATGACGTGGAGTGGTATACTGCCTTTGACGGAGCTTTAAAATGGGGAGTGGGAGGGCTATTGCGTCAACTGTTTGTTACGAGGATTGTTCATTGCCATGTTGATGACGAGAACCTTTTATTTGAAAAATAATGGAAATATCTCTGTGGCAATATTTTTCATCCAATTCTTCCTGCATGCATGATTCCTCCTATCACGTTTCCGATGCGGAGGTAAGATATAGGCTTTTTCATGAACTTGCAGTCATTTTTCTCAAAAACGGTTCTAGTCACTAGTACACCCGACCGCTATTCGCATGGTTTTACCCCCAATCACAGACAATTTCCGAAACCGTGTGCTCGAGTGGGTTGGCGATGGGGTGTTGAACGCTGACAGTAAGGAAAATCGTGTGCGTTGGATAAACTCATTAACCATGTTCCGTATAAACCAATAATGTGCGATTGTTTAAATAAACACACTTGACTGCCTTTGAGAAACTGTGCATGATAACGCACCGATCGCGAACAGTTTTGTAATAGCAAAATGTATGCGATCGTTTAACTCATCGCACACATTTTCCCGTGAGAAATCGTTGGGGATAGCTCAAGTGATCAAACACGATTTCCAGGTTTAAAACAGCCCGCAAAGCTTGATGGTATGCGATCAAGTTTTATTGCACACATTTTATATACGTTGACCTTGTGATATACGTCTGTCAGTTCATACGGTTTGTTAACCTTTATCTAAGGGCTTTGTTTTCGACACATTACTACATTACAATACAGCGTATAAGCAACTAGAATCAGGTATCGGTATCTCACGTACCTTAATATCGGGTATGTGTTGCAACACTTTCTTGTTATTGATGGCCCTCGAGCTCGCTCCTAAACGCTGGTTGTACTCGGCAAATGCTCTGGAAAACAAGATGGACAGTTGTGTAATGAAATAAAATTGTCAAATACCTTCCCAAGAATGCTCTAATGAATGTCAAATCCAAAGGATGGATATAGTTCTTGAGAGAATCAAGGTAGTAGGATCTACTAAGCTTTGGTACAATCACAATCAAGATCGAGTGGCCACTACGAGAAGAAATAACTTCATCAGAAAAAATATGTTTAATGGAGACAAGTAATGTAGATGTGTGATGGACTTACTGTTCGAAGTATGGAAGTAGCAAAATCTGCAAATTGTTGGTTATGAAGCACACTGACGACATGTTCGAAGGCAACGTTCCCCTGGATGTAAATAAATTCTCTCGAGGTAATTACTTGGTCGAAGAAACCAACCATTTGAATCTTTAATCTGGCCCAAGTCACCATTAGCCTGAAAGAACAAAGGAATCATCATTTATATCATTTAGAGGCATTTCGACAAAAAATGATGAGGACTATACTTACAAGATAAAGCATCTCATAAGACTCGCATCAAGAGGTTTGAAGTTGAAGAGGTCAAACAAATCTTCGTACAATACAAGGAAGGAACCCGGGCTTGTTCCAAATTGATTCTCAAAGTGCACTTCGAAACCTTGTAGGTTTAGAAATTCTTCCGTTCACTTGAGCCACTAGTTCTGCAACGCCGTGCAATTCGTGCCTGCCTTCTTCAAGTCTTTAGGTAGAAGGAATTCCACTCCATGCTTGTACTGACGTGCCCTTGCAACATATATTCCCACACACCTGAACCTCCTCATTGTAGGCCTTCTCGGACCGCTCCTCTTCTGTTTGACAAGTGTGCTGACCGCGGCAGGTGCCTCGATCATCTGCAGTTGTCGCGACGTTGAAGAGATGTCCGTCTCTGTTCCCGGTAGTGGCCCGAATTAGTGCTGACCATAGTAAAAGAGTGGGTTGACACCCCTGTTGCATGGATCTACATACATGAAGTTAAGGTTATTACAAAGTTTTATGCAATTGCACAATATGTACTTAATTTAACAGATGACTGCCTCACCAATGGTCAATATGGTCGCATCAGTTCTCTGAGGACTTCCAAGTAGATGTGGGATAGGCTTGAAGAGTTCAATGAAGGTGTTTCCACTCAAAGGGACACTAGGGCTGATGTTCTTCTTAGTCACTTCAACTGCTTGAAGAGGCTTGAGAATGAATACGTTCAGGACGCTTATGATCGTCTCTTGGATATATCAAATGAGCTCTAAGCTCTTAGCGCTAGAGATGTCACTGACCATGAAGTGGCAAAGAAACTACTAAGATCACTGGATGGCTCCTTTCATACATTGGCTCTAATGATTCAATAGTGACCTGATTACAAGTAATTTTACCCTGCTGATGTTCTCGGAAGGCTCAATACTCACGAGTTATAGCAAGAAGAAAAGAGAGATTTGTATGGTCCTAGATATCGCAAAATTCATGCTCTAAAAGCCAAAGCTTAAGAGGCTAAAGCTAATTCTTCATGTAAATAAGAACATCTCTCCTATGATTCCAATGATCCCAAATAAATTGGCAAATACCTCGCGCTTCTTGTGAGGAAATTCAACAAGTTCGTGAAGAAAAAACGCTTTCAGTAATTCTCCAAGAATGAATCGAAGAAATCCTCTAGTGCAAGTTCTTCAAGTGATTCAAAGATGAGAACATGTTTCAAGTGCAAGAAGGTTGTTCACTACATTGTTGATTGTCCTCAGTGGGAAATACAAGCTAAGAAGGTATCCAAAGGCAAGAAAAGCAAGGATGACAGTTTTGATAAGAAGAAGAAATCAAAGAAATTCTCATCAAAGTCTTCATCATCCAAGAAGAAAAACTAACGCAAAGCTCGCGCCTACTTGGGAAAGGAAATGGATTCTGAAGAATCTGGATCCGAGGAAGTTTCTGAAGAAGAGGACAATTCTAGAGATGAATTAGACTCCAGGATGGCTGGCATCGCATGTGCAACTGCTCTTGTCATTCGCTCTATGTTCTTCAATGTAGAGAGTGAGGAAAATGAAGATGACAACGGTGCGCCTACATTCTGCTTCATGACTAAAGCCGCCAAGGTATCTTCAAAAGGTTCTTCCCATGATTAAAGTGATGGTGATGATTTCTCTAACGAATTGGATGAACTAGAACCAAGCTATTCTAAACTTGCCTCAATTGCCACTAAGCAAAAAAAATACATGGAAAAATTGCAATAGACTCTTGATAAGCAAGAAGATTTTTTGATCGGGGAAATGGAAAAGAACAAGACTTTGACTAATGAATATGAACTTCTCCAGTCAAAGTTTGATGAACTCTCTTGTCGTCATGATACTCTTTCAGTTGATCATGAGAAACTTACTTTTGAATTCCTCAAAAGGAAGCAAGATGACTAGAAATTGAAAGTGTCTCATGATGATTTAAGGATGTAGAATGATTCCTTGCTCGCTCAGCAAATCAATGTTGCTCAGGAAGAATTTGTTCCACCTTGCTTAAAGTGCATTGAACATGAAGTTCAAATGCTTCTGAAAAGGCTATCTCTACTTCTTCAACTATAAATGTGGTTACTAGCCCCTCTAACGAGGAAACCACATATATTGCTAATGAGAATGCCAGATTTAAGAATTTTCTTGAGATTGGAATGTTCAAAATCCTCAAAGGGCACCAAACTCTTTGTGATGTCCTCAAGAAGCGGATTTGGAACAAAAATAAATTCCAGAAAAGAAGGGGTTGTTGTTCACAAGAAACCTCAATGCTGATGGTTCCTATTGGACACCTGAGCAATATCCCAAAACTCAATGGGTGCTCACCAAAGGAAAACCTCTTGATCCCTCTCTTTTATCTGGATATGATTGTAATGATTACTCCATCATGCATGAGTCATTTGACTGTAATTATAAATTGTTTAAAAAATAATATGGTGAAGTATTCGCCAGATATATTGGAACTCATTGCAGGAATGGTTCTCCGATGAACAAAATATGGTTAACCAAGGAGCTTCTAAACAACACTCCTGTGAATATTGTTATGACTCCACAGGGTGATACGCACCATCTCAGAAGGAATTCTTCACAGGTCCAGGACCAAATTCTGCAAATGTTCACAAGCCTGATAATGGCTATGTTGCTAAGTCCTCACTGGGTTCCAATGGTAAGTCTCATGATTACGAGCATTGTTCTTCGAGCCACTATGCTCACAAATCTTCGAATAATTTCTCTGTTTATTAGTTTGATTACTCTCGCCCATCTGTGAAGCGAAATTCTAATGCTTCACGTGCCAAGTCTTCATATATTCAGCGCTCATCAATTGCTTCTACGTCACCCATACTGATGTGGGTGGTTAAGAAGAGCTAATTATTCTGTAGGAATATGTCTTCGGAGGTGTAGAATGGGTCATAGACAGTGGTTGCACTGATCATATGACCGGAGATAAAAGCATGTTGGCTGATTCTGCGCTAAGTGTTTCTTCACGATACAACTCTGCATTATGTACATGCACCTCTATCGATCCTATCTATATACATATGCTCCTTAGTTGTGCTAATGTGCTGAAAACGATACAACAAAGTTTTGTGAATTTCACTTACGTTTTTACTCTCCTATTTCTCGAAAAATTAATTGTGGTGGTCAGGTGAACAATTATCTAGAATTAGCTACAATATTATCCTCATCAAATATTACCACTATAAGGACCGGTTTATGCAAAGTTAATCTAGATACTTTGTCTACTTATATATTTATGAAAATTCAATCATTATCACAAAATAGTCAGGCACGGCAGCGCGCGCCATCATGGTCTAGTGTTGATAAGAAAGGAAGGACAGTTGTGAGATTTCTTGGTCTTGCCCATGTTGAAGACATGCTTATGACATACAGTTTGATCTTTGCAATGGTCTATGGGCAAGGATATGATAGGGCTAGTAACATGAAAGCTAATGGTAATGGCATGAAGAAACGGATTTCACAAATGATGAATTATCAAGACTTTTGTGGCAATTAAGCATGTACAAGATGCGTATGGATAAAAGGTTTAGAGGTTTGAAGAATCTATGTGAGCTTCCAGTTGTGATGGTTGAGTCAAGAAAGCATGAACAATTGTTTGCAAACTTCTTAAGTTGGTGCTCATTCTTTCGGTAGCACTATAGTGTTGAAAGAGTATTTCATCAAATGGACTATGTGAAGAATCAACTAAGGAACAAAATGGGTGATGAATATCTGAATAATTGCTTGGTTACATTTGTTGAGAGAGAATTCTTCAAGCAAGTGAAAGATGAGTACGTCATCAATCTCTTCCAAAAAGGGATTGTAAAGTTATATTGTAATTTCCTTTGCTGTTTTTTAATCCTTCTTAGTTGTTAGAGATATTGCATAATTTGCTACTATTATCGATATATGGTCATTGACTCATTGACGTTGCTATGTCACTGCACATTTGTTGTCCTATTATACTGCACTGCAAAAAATAATAATACCAAGGAGCAAATTCCTGTGGCTCTGCCATGAAAGGAAGGAGACTTGAGATACTAGCACTACTGATCGCAGGAAAATCAAACATAGCTCACACACAGACACAGCTTATTTCGACCCCTTATTTTCAGAAGCTCCGTAAAATAATGCTTCATATGCGTCAACAATATTTCTCCTGGATTAAAGCATTTCTTCAGGCGCAGCTGTTTTAATCCACAAACTAGAAGTATCCATCCAGCTTTTACTGGACCAAAGAATCGTCCACGCCTACGCCTAAGCTGCCTGATCTTACGAGCTCATTTCCACCTGCGATGGCTCATCGTTGTCAGAAGAGGATGAAGAGGAGGACGAATCAATATGGTGCCCAGAAGGGCCGCGTGGTGGCAACTCTGACCCGTGTTCTTGCTGACTACCTGGACAAGAAGAAAACACACGTCAGAACCCTGCCACAAGTAATCACCATTTTCTGGTTTTTTTTTTTTTTGGAAACTATCACAATGAGAATAGATTTGTTCCAGCTCACACACACTAGTCTCCAATTTGTTCAGGCATGTTCCTCAGATAGTCTTAACGATCTATAAATTGTTTCAATAATAATGAGAATAATAAGGTGCATGATGATATCATTTGGATATGAGGTCCAATAAAGTTTCCAAGTGCTTGCTTGTAGCACAAAATACAGCAATTTCCTTAACCCTGTATACTAACGAATGCAAGAAATATTGTTTTAACTATACAAGCTAGAGCGGTCGCATGATTAGGCAGGTACTCTTATAGACAGACCAATCAGATCTTCTCTTTATTTATTTTCAAACAAGGAAAATATTTTAATGGTTAGAATGTCTGACCAGTGCTATTTCTTCCTCTATTTCTACTTCAGTTAGAGCTGACAAATAGAATCACTGAAGCGATGATTCGTATCTCACCTGCATTTTGGGGAACTTTAGACTGTAACTTTTTCGTGTGCTTCCTTATAAGCTTCTTTGTTTTTGTTATAGTCAACTGCCGAGCAAATGGAGAAAACTCGATATCATTCTCACTCCGTTCACCCTGAAAATCCTGATCACCGTCTCCTTTCATAGTCTTCAGGACAAAATGCATTGCTTTCTTTTTTTGTGAACTGAACAATCCCTTCACAGAGGTGGCAAATCCATCACCAGCACCATCACTTGGTTTTCTAAGGAAAGCTGGTAGTTGATCAGAGTTTCCACTTTCATCACCATCGCTGTCACTCAAATTAAAATCACTGGCAGCGATTAATCCTGCAGTTGGCTCTTTTTGGCTAGTGGATTTAGCTTTAAACTTTTTACCCTGTAAAAAAGAAGCGACGTCTAAGTCAAAGGATTACCTTGACAACCTTAAAGATCCATACAAGGCATCGCTGTGCTATTTAACTACTTAGCATTCAATACGGAATGCCATTCAACTTCAAAAGTTAGAAAGCAAAATGAAAAAAAAGCACCTGCATGCCAGTTACTGACTTCAGTACTCCCCATACAATATGTTTCTTCACTCGTGAAAACAGTCTTGGCCATGTCCCAGTAAAATCTTCACGATGAAAGGTATCCATGAGTAGCCTTACATCACTAACAGCAAATGGCAATCCCTCATACGTGAGAAGCAATTCGACCTAGTATATCATCAAAAGCTTACATTATATGGAATCACAGCGAGCATATTAAAGAAAATGACAATTGTTTCAGCAGGTTGTGTGCTACGGTTACTACGTTGCATAAATAGAACATCATTTGATGAAGTATATACCAACCAACCTGGCTTATCTTTATATTGCGGAAGTCCATCATCTTCTGAGGTCTAGATTGCTTCACCTCATTAGGTTCTACAGGCTTCTTCTCTTCACGAGCAGAACGAGCAGCTCGTACTAGCTTGGAATCCTTAGCAGCATCGTGCGATTCAGTTTGGGCATTTGACTGACCCTGGATTTGTGAAACAAGTTCATTAGCTACAGATTCAGCCACATTTTCCTCCCATGTTCTGTCAAATGATGACTGGTTACTGGGGCTGTTTGTTTCTGCAACTGAAGTGCCTTTCTTAACTCGCCGTGTCCCTGCTGTAGTGGAGACTTTGAAAAGTTCCTATATAAGGAAAAGGACAAGCACAAAATGAGCAACAAAGGAGAAAGCATAATTAATAAATCACAGCACAAATACCATGAAATGATATTTTAACCTGCCGCTTTTGTGGGTGCTGCTCATCACCAGGGAAGAAATATCCCCACATCATTCTGTACATTGATTCTGTTAAATAAATTTTCAGCGGATAGATGTCCACCTACATTAACAAGGTAGAAAGGAAACACTGTCATTCACCAAACTGTTTCTTTTGAGCAAAATTATTCACTATGCATGTATATACACAGCCGAAAATAACCTGACAGTAATACTGTTTAATGTGTATTCATACAGCCTGATCTGTTACTCTTGTTCATGTAAACTACGGAGGTGGGTAAAGCTAGCAATCAAAGGAAAAAATTGTCACTAAACTTCAGTTCATCAAATTTAAAACCCACTGAACCTACCAGCAAACTCTCAATTACTGAGTTTCCATCAGTCGGAGCTCCTTGCCTAGCATTAACACGAAGCATTGCATTCCTGCATTGAAAATTAGTGTTGAACCATGGTTGCTCAGAATGGAGAATAGATGTTCTTCCAAGCTAAAATTAATCAAATACATATGAATCAGGGAAAAGAACAGAAAATGAAGAACAAACTGTAAGAACAAAAGTTCAGATTCAAATATCACACTCGGCATCCATGCCTTTAGCTTAGTTCACTCCTTTGTCTTAATGGAGCCACAGTTAATCTTGGATGTACTTCTGCTGAGCTCAATTCACACAGAAATGAATAGAGTCAGAACCCATAGTCCATGAACTCTACATGTGTCACTTATTAGTAATGCGCGATGCAGATGCTTGGAGACATGCTTACCAAAAATAAAATGTTTTTTCTTGCCCCGCAGCAAAGGCAGGGTGCTAGATTTTTAGTGCCGGTGCTTGATTAGACACTACTAGTGTTAAGGTTCTTATGCTTGATCACCATCTAAGCCTCTATAAAGAGGTGCTTGCATAGAAGGAGATAACTCTCAGACGGGTGCTTGGTGCCGTGGCTATGCTTCTCTTTAAGTGCCCATTCAGAAGCTTCTTGCATTGTGCCTTTGTGCATGTCTGCATGCTATTATATATTTCATTTTTAGTAGTGTTCCAAAGTTACACTGAGATATATTTAGTGTAGCTATCTCCAGCAAGTAAACTATACAACCATCTAAGCACCCACAAAGAAGTGCTTGCATTGGTGGAGATAACATCAGACGGATGCTTTGTAATACTTCTTGCGCTGCACCTTTGTGATGTCCATCTAAGCACCCACAAAGTGTAGCTGTTTTCTCTCACTCTCTTTAAGTGCCCATGCAGAAACTTCTTGCGCTGCACCTTTGTGATGCCCTTATATATTTCACAGTTAGCAGTGCAAAGTTGCTTTGAGATATATTTTGTGTGTGACAAAGTTTCACATAGGCAATATTCCTGTTGTTGGAAAATGCAGATCCCAGACTAAAAGTAATATCTTACAAAATGAAAGAATCTGCAATTAACTTGGCAAAATGAGAGGCTGAAGAGTCCACACATGCCTAAAAGAAATCTCACGTCACTTCATTCTTGTAAAAGAGATATTGTAGTTACTATCGATTAATACTGCAAGGGGAGAAGAAGCCATCCTTACTTGCCCCATTCAGACGGTGGATTCCAGGGTGCAACAACAGTATCTGATTTTGCATTAGCAAGACCATTTCTGAGAACAAACAACTTGGTTGTCAACTGAGCAATGCCTATGTCTTTGTAGTCCCGGTCAAAATCATAAATCTACAGATACATAGAGAAAAGGTCAGCAAAAGATCTAAATAAGCATGCACATTCTGTTATTCGGAGAAGAAACTAAAGATTTTTTTTTTGAGGCAAAGAGGAAACTAAAGATAATGTTGTATGTGAGCCCATGTTCCGTCCGGCCCATAAGGCCCAGGCCAGTTCCAGTGACCTAGAAGAGGAGCCAGACTGTCTCAAAAAAAAAAGAGGAGCCAGACTCCACTTCAAAACAAAAAAGAGGAGCCAGATTGCCTTAAAAAAAAAAAGAGGAGCCAGATCATGTCCGGTCAGATGCGCCGCTCCACACTAGAAAAGCACGAGGTGCGTTCCTCTCTCTCTCTCTCTCTCTCTCTCTCTCTCGCAACATGGTACCAGACCAGGTCAGGGCACTGGAGACGGCGAGGAGGAGGCGGCGCATCTGGGCGTGGCTGCTGTGCGCCAGCTGCGCGGGTGACGGCGGCCGGCTGGATCCGGCGAGGAGGTGAAGCTGGAGGCGGCGAGCTTGGCTGAGGAGAGGAGAAGAAGGAGCTGCGGCTGCTGCTGCTGAGAAGAGGAGGAGGTGATTGGACAGGAGAAGGAGGAGCTGCGGCTGCTGCGTGCTGTTTGTGGTGAGAGGGAACAACATGCAGTGCTGCGCTGCTGCTGATTTGCTTCTGCGTGCGTGCTGATTGGAGAAGAAGGGTTTGAGTTGTTGAAGTGTATGTGGATTGCCTAGCTCTTTCCATCAGTTCGGACTTTTGGTTGCGTTGGCTAGTGCATGAAGCTTAACATGGTATCAGGGCTAAGGTCTTGAGTTCAAGTCCTGGCTTTCGCAATTTATCCAAAAAATTGTGGATTGCCTAGCCCTTTCCATCAGTTCGGACTTTTGGTTGCGTTGGCTAGTGCATGAAGCTTAACATGAGTGACCAGATTGCGACCAGACTGTCTGGTAGGGGCTGTGGTCCTGAAGGTGGCAGTGACTGCTGCTGCTGTTGCCACTGCTACTCAGCTGCTGGAGTTGGTGCTAGTGGAGAAGAGAGAGTGTGACTGGAGCTGCTGCTGCTGCTGGGCTCCTGGAGTTGGCTAGTTTCGTGGTGCTAGCGCGTAGAAGAAAGGTTCTCACAGCTGAGTGGCTGCTGATTGCAGAGGAAGAAGGCAGCACTAGAGGTGGCACAGCTAGGAGGAAAACAGGTGGAGGCAGTCATGGTGACTGCGAAGGCTGCGAGGGGTCAACTCTTCCAGGTGGCGTAATTGTTGTGCCTCAAGCAGATCAGGGATTCAAGCTTGAGCTCATGCCAAATGATGTCAAGCTGAATGGCATGAGCAGCTACCTGAGCTGGTTGAGGCGGGCCTTGTTGATCTTGAAGACAAATGCCTGACGGGGTATGTTCTTGGAATGCTTGAAGAACCGACTGACAAGGAGAGCTCAAAATGGAAGAAGTGGAGTGTTACTGGCTCCCTGATATTGGCCTCGATGTTAAACTCCCTGATTCCAGCCATTGCAGTGTCTGTTGAGGCATTGCCGAATGCTTCTGCTGTGTGGATGTCCCTGAGGTATTCCGGTAAGGGCAACCTGATGCTCATGTCTCGAATTGAAGACAGGGTCCATGTTGTTCGTCAAGGTGATAGAAGTGTCAGTATGTGCAACGCCCCGACCAAACCCATCAGTTCGGGCCATCTTGAAAAAATAGAGCGACGGGGGGAAACCCTAGCCGCCGCCGCACCTACCTTCCACTCCTCCTCTCTCCTCGCCGCCGACGGAGCTCGCTGACGGGCAAAGCCCGGCCGACAGCGGCGGCGGCGGGGCCTCCTCTCCGAGCGGTGGTGGGCGGCGTGGGACGGCCCCTTCGTTCTGGGACGCGGCGCTTTGTGGGGCGCGGCGGCGCTGGTGGTTGTTGCCCCGGCGTGGAGGGCTGCGTGTGTTGCTGGCGGAGATGCGCGCCCGTGGCGGCGGAGGCGGCGCGGGCCTGGCTGCGACGGGGGCCCAAATCGGCGATTTCAGATCTGGCGGCTCCTTCCTGGCAGGCGGCGCGGGGGGCTGGCCATGACCTCGCGAGGTCGTGGTTCTGGGCATGGACCGCGGCGGCGTGCGGCCTGCTGCTGCAGGGGTGCGGCGGCAGACGGTGGCGGCGTGGGTCATCAGTGGTTGGGCGCTTTGGAGGCCCTCTTTGGCGGCAAGGTTCGGACGGTCCGGCGATCCTCGCCGCGGTTGGACGGGTGGCCGCTGCTGCCCCGCGTGGAGCTGGCTGGAGGCCATGGCAGGGCGTCAAGGGTGACGTCTGGGAAGGTTGCAGGAGGGATGGGTGGGCTCTCTACCCGTCACCGGTGCAGGGGGCGCCGGTCCGGACATGCTCCGCTCCTCTCCTCCCCATTTCCCCTGCCTAGTGCTTCCGGGCTCCAGCTCGAGGTGTTCGGGGCAGGCTGGTCACCGGCGGCTCTGTTCGTGCTAGGGATTGGTCGGTCGGTTCCAAGCCCGTACATTTGTCGGACTCTAGAGTGTCGGGATGCAGGGCAGCGGCCTTGGTGGCGGGAGCGGCGTGCTCGTGGGCAGAGCTCGCGGCTCAGGTGCGGGCTAGTCTCCATGGTCGCGTGGGCGGCATGGCGGCTGGTGCTTATCGATCGGTGGCGGTGATGCGGCTCTGTCCCCGGGACTGGCCGCAACCTGTTCGGAGGCGGAGTGTGTTGACCTGGATGAATATCCTGCCTGGCATGTCCAGGCCGACAGAGGCGGTGCCCGAGGACGTCGTCATCTTCTTGAAGACTCCGTTGTGGTTGCTCCATGTCCTCCAAGGTACCCCGGATGAAAATCTTGATCCTCTGGATCGGGTGGTGGCAGCACTCCGGTGGCGTATCCTTCTTGAAGGCACCGCCTTGGGGTTCATTGATCGACGGCTTGCAGCTTGGTCTCTTCTCGGTGGCTTGTTCCCGGTTGAGTGCTCCCTCGACTTCCTAGTGAGCCTAGTGTGTATCTGTTGTTGTCTTGGAATTGTTTGGGCGAGTGTTGGCTGCTTCTTAGCACCTTTGTATCTTGCCTTGGGTGCGTGCCGTGTGGTGTATTGTATCGCTCGTTGTAAGTGGTTGATGCTTTATATATAAAGCGGGGCGAAAGCCTTTTTCGGCAAACCCATCAGTTCACCCACCGGTTCCTGGCCGTTGCGCCTGGGATCTAGACTGGCTCCACAGACCAACACTAGTCTTTCCTGCGCTTAACTTTGAGGTTCCTTTTGGATGGGCTGCCAGAAAAGAAGTTACACCTTGTTGATATGAGTAGTCTTCTATTCCTATTAAGTCGGAATGTCACATATACCCTCCCTCAAAGGAACTGACGTCCCCGTCGGCCCAGCAGGAACGTTCTCTCTTGGCACACATCTGTTCCTGCTAGTACCAGCATCCACATGTGCCCCGTGTATGCATCACTGACCCGCACACGCCCGTGTAACCGCGAGGGTCGGCTCTGATACCAATTGTAATGCCCTGACCAAACCCACTGGTTCTTGGCCGTTGCGCCTGGGATCTAGAGTCTTTTCTGCGCATTTTGTCCACACTCGTGCGCACCCGGGGTCAATTTCCCAGTTGGTCACCCATTCTCAAATTGCTCCAAGCGAAGCACGCTTAACTTTGAGGTTCCTTTCGAATGGGCCCACGGAAAAGAAGGTGCACCTTGTTGATATGAGTAGTCTTTCATTCCTATCAAGTCGGGATGTCACAGTATGTAAATGAGCTGCAACATTTTTGGGAAGATCTAGATCAGTGTGATCCCGTTGAGCTTCCACATGCATGCAGAGTCCATGGAGATTGCCAGGAATTGGGTTGAGCGCAGGCGTGTGATGCAATTTCTCAAAGGTCTAGATCAAGGTTTTGAGAGCAGCACAACATGCTGCTACATCAGCGACGCTTTTGGCCCTTGATGAGGCCATTGTTGCGATGTCCCAAGAAGAGGTGCGCTCTAGTCGAGAAGAGGAGATGGAAATGAATATGCTTACAAAGTGGCTGGCCAGCGAGGTTTTTGGGGGGTGTTACAATTGTAGTCAAACAGAGCATATGAGCCGTTTCTGCACTGGACCCAGAAGAGGCAGAGGCCAAGGGTACAGTGGCAGTAGCAGCCTAGGTGGTCAGAATGGGAATCGTGGTAGAAATGGGAGTGGCGGTTCTTGGAATGCTCCTCATTGAAATGCTCAAGGCAAATGTAGTTGCTTCAGTTTAAGGGAAGCAGCCTGCAGGAGGACAGGAGACTGCTACGAGCTATGCCAATTTTGTCGATACAAATGAAGGTAACATCGAACATGCATCAATAGCAACCCCATAAAATAAACTCGGGATGGGTGCTTGACTCTGGAGCATCACAATATGTTGCTGGAGACTTTAGTGAGTTTAAATCTTATGTTCCACACTCTCTCGCACATCAGAAAAACATTCATTCACACAGCAGATGGCACAGCCCAGCCCATCACAAGTGTTGGGACAGTCAGCTACACACCGAGTATTGAATTATCCTCGGTGTTGCATGTGCCAGCTTTTCCCATGAGTTTAGTACCCTTGAGTGCTTTGGTTGACCGAATTGATTGCCGAATAATTCTTGACAAGGTTGTGTTCTTGATCCAGGAGAGATCGACAAGCAGGAGTCTTGGAACTGGAACGAGGCGTAGGGGGTTGTCGTGCATGGACTGCAACATGACGGACCAAGAGAGAATGCACAAGCTAGCTGCAGTTGTTCAGGATAAGGAGACTAGAGCCCTGATCCATCGCTACAGGATGGGACATGTGTCTTTTGAAAAAATGTATAAGTATTTCCTGATGTAATGAGTGATGTGGACAAGAGCAAACTGCATTGTGATGCGTGTGAGTTTGCTAAACATACCGTAAACTCACATGTGAGTAAGGGGATCATGAGCATATCTCCTTTTGTGTTAATCCACTCTGATGTATGGACATGTCCAGTGTTATCTGTCAGTGGTGCGAAGTATTTCGTTATGTTCATTGATTGCTATTCTCAGGTGACTTGGGTCTATCTTTTGAAACATAAATATGAAGTGATTCAGTGTTTTAAAGTTTTTTATGCACTTGTTCAGACTTAATTTAATGTGAAAATTCAAGCACTCAGATCTGAAATGGCATTGGGTATGTTAACAAGACCATTGGTGCCTTCATGTCGGACAAGGGCATCCTGCATCAAACATCTTGTCTGGACACACCTCTTCAGAATGGGGTGGTAGAGAGGAAAAATCGCCACCTGCTGGAGGTTGGCCCGGGCATTGATGTTCACCATGAATGTGCCCAAGTTCATGTGGAGTGAAGCTATCATGATGGGCACCTTCTTGATCAACCGCATGCCATCCCGGGTGATAGGTATGAAATCACCGTGTGAGTTGATTTTCACCGAAAATAAATTCCCTGTTCCTCCCAAGGTGTTCGGTTGCACGTGCTTTGTTCGTGATCATAGGCCATCAGTCAACAAATTGGATCCTCGGGCAGTCAAGTGTATCTTTATTGGGTATTCTTCACGACAAAGAGGGTACAAATGTTGGAGTCTGTTTGTGAGGCGGACATTTGTGAGCATGGATGTTACGTTCCATGAATCGAAACCCTTTTATGGTGAGAAAACTGATCTCAGTGTCTTGTTTGAAGAACTTGACCAATGTCTCCCTCCGGAGATTGGTCGAGAGGGGGAGAGTAGTAGCACACAGATGCAAATGAAACAGTTACCTTTCGTAACTCCTATGGCTCTTGTGATACAAGCATCAACTTCCACTGGTTATGTGCAGGTTGGCACACCGACTCAGACTGGTAGTGTGCCGAGGTGGACAACAGAGCAAGACGAGCAGCTAAAGGTGTATTCACTGAAGCATGCATTGGCTCAGATTGGTAGTGTGCCAAGGTGGACAATAGAGCAAGAGGAGCAGTTAAAGGTGTATTTACGAAAGCGAGGTGATGGTGTTGCACATCAGGGGGAGCAACTAGATCAACCTCTGACGGAATAACAAGACGTGATTTCCATCTCCTTTGACGGGGATTAGGCTGAAGGGTCAATTAAAGGGAAATTGCTTTGAGGAGAACTACTCGAGCAACAGTAGGGATACCAAAGAAACAGTATAGGTTCGATGACAATGGTATTGGAAATTATGTTTCCTATGAAGCATTATCTCCAGCCCACAGAGCATTTGTTGCTTCTCCTCGGTCTGTGTCAATAACAACTGACTGGAAGAAGGCAAAGTAGGACTCAAGGTGGCGGGTGGCCATGGTGGAAGAGCTGGAGGCTCTATGTGAGAACAAGACATGGGTACTAACACCCCTTCCAACAGGAAAGAAGGTAGCCAGTTGCAAGTGGGTGAAGGCAAAGGAGGACTCAAGGTGGCGGGTGGCCATGGTGGAAGAGCTGGAAGCTCTATGTGAGAACAAGACATGGGTACTAACACCCCTTCCAACAGGAAAAGGTAGCCAGTTGCAAGTGGGTATACACTGTGAAGCAGAATGCAGAAGGAAAGGTTGAAAGGTACAGAGAAAGGCTCTTGTGGTGAGGGGGTACAACCAGACATACGACATTGACTACGATGAGACCTTTGCTCCAGTAGCAAAGATGAACACCGTGAGGATTCTGATCTCCTGTGCAGCAAATTTCGGGGTGGCCATTACACCAACTTGATGTGAAGAATGCCTTCTTGCATAGGGACTTGCAGGAGGAGGTATACATGGTGATTCCACATGGGTTCTCGACTTCTGAGACTGTTGGCAAGGTAAGCAGGCTGAAGAAAGTAGACCCGGGCATGGACAGCCCGGCCCGGACAGCCCGACATCCCGGCCGGGCTTGGCTCAGCTTTTCCGCCCGAAGCCCGGCGCGAAAGCCCAAAGATAAGCCCGAACAGGGAATAAATCATTATTTTATTAGATATATAGGTATAACATATATTTTAAATATCCTGAAAATCATTATTTTAATCAAAAAATGCACTGATCATGTGTTCCTGGCCGGGCCGGGCTCGGGCTTGAGATTTTAAGGTCGGGTTTTGTAAAGCCTGGCCCGGAGAATGCCCAGGTTTAGAAGAAAGCCCTTCACGGACTAAAGCAGTCTCCAAGAGCTTGGTTTGACAAGTTTAGACGGGCGGTGTGTGACATAGGGTATGGACAATGCAATGGTGATCATACATTGTTTTATAGACACTCTAAAGGCAAACTAACCATCTTTGCAGTTTATGTTGATATCATTATCACCGGTGATGATGACGTAGAGATAGCAAGGTTAAAGGGGTGTCTGAGTAAGGCCTTTGAAGTTGAACATCTTGGTCGACTCAAGTACTTCCTTGGTATAGAAGTGGCCAGGTCTGAAAAAGGAATAACTCTTTCTCAAAGAAAGGATACCCATGACCTCCTCTGTGATGTTGGCATGCTAGGTTGTCGAGCTGCTTCAACCCCAATTGATCAAAACCATAATGTCTGCCCAATCAGGTGATCTAGTGGATAAAGAAAATATCATCGATTGGTGGGAAGATTGTTGTACTTGTGTCATGCACGACCAGACATTGCATTTGCAGTAAGTGTTGTGAGCAGATATATGCATGATGCATGAGCCTAGAAGTGAACATCTTGAGGCAGTACATAGAATCTTGAGATACTTGAAGAGTTGTCCTGGGAAAGGACTGATATACAAGTCATGGACACCTTGTCGTGGATGGTTATTGTGATGCTGATTGGACTAGCTGCCTGGATGACAGGAGATCAACTTCATGCCATTGTGTTTTCATAGGAGGAAATCTAGTGTCTTGAAGAAGCAAGAGACAACCAGTTGTTTTCAAATCAACTGCAGAGGCTGAATACAGAGCCATGTCTCAAGGGTTGAGTGAGTTGTTATGGACAAGGAATCTATTAGAAGAGCTGAAGATATTGAAGACCAGTTGTATGAATGTATGGTGCGACAACAAGTCAGCAATTAACATAGCAAACAACTCAGTTCAACATGATAGAACCATATGTGGAGATTGACAGATTCATTATCAAGGAAAAACTGGATACTGGGATTAGCAAGATAGAGTATGTGAGCTCAAGGCAACAGATCGCAGATTGCTTGACTAGAAGACTAAAAGACTGGGAACCAGAGAATGCAGCTTAGCGTCTAACAAGATGGGAATGATTGATATTTATCACCCCTCTTGAGGGGGGGTGTTGTATGTGAGCCCACACCAGAAACCTAGAAGAGAAGCTCCACACCAGAAACAATCGCCGCCATTTTTTGAAAAGGTACTCCTAGTCTTTGAGCTATTAGAAGTCACAAACTTAATATTATACTTGGCTGGAGAAAAAATAAACTTACAATATCATTTATCTCAGCTTCAGAAAAGGCTTTTCCATCTGCTAACATGCTCCACCCGACCTTGTTTATCCTCACCGAAACTCTCATGGCACATGAAGGGCTTTTGTTCTTTTCCTTTTCCATCAACCTCAACTGTGCAGCTTTCTGCATAGCACTTCTCAGCATAGAAAATGCTTCTTTCCTACCATTTCGGACATTCACAAGTTCTTTCTTCAGACGTTTTACCTGGCAAAGCCATGATGGTAAACTCAGATTGAAGTAGTTTATTCATAAGATTCATGCTAATGAGAGCTTAAATATTTGCTTCATTAGTGTTAAGTAAGTACGAAAAAAGATATGAACTAACCAATGAAGTTTACAAACAAATACAATTTACAGGAAGCAAAATATTATTTATGCCTGTGTGGACAGACAACTGTAACTCTCATACATACCAGCATTGACTTTGAACCAGTAACAATTGATGTAGAATCATCGGATTTTGGTGACTGACTCGGATCACCAGATAATTCACTACCGGTGGACAAGGTTCTGATATCATCAAACAGTATCTTCCGTTCTCTTTCTTTTACTTCAACATGGATCTTCGCTAATTCGACCTCTTCGACTCCATCTGGTACAACTGCATCAGATTCTTCAGCAATGTCGCTATCATCATCATCAAGGGGATAGCACAGATTACTCTTCCGAGTTCTGAAAAATGGAGTAGTTTCATTAGTACGAAGCAAATATCACCCAAGATATATATTGCCCAGTCAAGTTTACAGATGAATACAGCTAGCAGAAACAAAAATGCTATTACGAACTAAATAAACTTATTTCGGTTTTTATTTTAAGAAATATATTCATGTTTATAAATTCCACGGGAGTGCCAACTCCAGTCTATCATGTGCAATTTAAAATGGCTAATAACAGTACACCAACGAATGTGGAGATTTTTGGGTCACAAAATAATGAATTTGGAGATAGTATTTTGTAGAATTTGCACTTGGTAGGTGGCAGGTCGGTAAGTTTTTGCAGAAAGTACTAGAAAACAGAGGTGGTGTGATGGTGATTGAAGCCTCACCCGTTGATGAGCAAAGCATGGTGGATTCTAGGGATTATCCCAAATCTATACCATATTAGAGAGCATGAGAAGGGATTCAAACATTGATAAATGTGCAACTTGTTCAAACTAGCAATATAGATATGTGGAAGGGATTTATGGGCCACATGGGCCAAGGCATCCTACGTTGTATATAGATTAGAGAGTATATATCACACTTGACATTTAGCACTGACAAGTGATACTCCATCAATTCGTAAATACATGACTTCCCAAAAAACATTCGGTCAAAAAAATATAATTTTGACTACAATTATGTGAACTATTTTTTAGATTTGTAAGGTCAAAATAGTACCATAAGATTTTTCATAAAGACATTTTCACAATATACTACGCTACAAAAAGTAACGGTCAAAGATACATATTGGAGACCGTGTCAATGCCTAAAACTTCCTCTCTTTACAACTGGAGGGATTATATGACAAAAGCTCATATAAAACTAAAAAATGTTCATCGTTTGTTAGTACCCATATGAACAAACACCCAATAATCATTATTGGAGTATTTCCTAGTATTTTTTTAAGGAATCTACCACGTTAGATCTTCCCAATCTGTTGTGAAGGTACTGATAGCATAATAGTATTCAAATACTAAAATGGAAGTATTACAAGATAGACAGAATACCTGGGAGCTCTCGCAAAGAGCAGATTAGTCAAAACATCCATCATAACCTGAAATTGGCGTGATGTCATACCAGCAGTTATATCTGGAGAGTTAAACGCCAGCTCCTTCAGTGGCTTGACCTGCATCACCAAAAAAGAGTAAACACATACACTTGCTACCTCCACTGAGGCACTGACTATGCCAAAAGATGCTCCGGAAATGGTGCAAAGCAACATCAAATTATGGCAGAGAATAGACCTTTAGTTCAGGATTTCCTCCCTTGTGTCTTGTGATGCGGAAGTACATTTGGCATGGCATAAATACCCTCTCCAGTAAAGCACCAGTTCTTTTGACTTCTGACGATCTGCGATGTATTTTTGGCAGCCACTGAATACCAGCACCGGGATCAACATCAGTTGGAGCAACATGAGCCTGAACATGCTCCAACATTACAGAAACCTCAAAACGTGACCAGGTCATTTCTGGCTTGGACTCTCCGATGGATACATTGCTGGCGCCAAGTGCTTTCTCAAACATTTCTTGACCAACTTGTACAACTGACTGAAATGAACGAACCATCACCCGTCCACTACCAGCAGCTAGCAGAAACCTACCCTGATGTAGTTGTAACAGATATCTCAATAATTGCAACAGTGTTCCTAAATATAGTGTATTATCAAAACTGAAATCATTCTTCCATAAACACGGCATTGAGTTAGTAAGGAAATAACAAACAATGAGCTTGAAAGTAAATTCGCTAGCTGTCAAGGAGTGTTCACATGCAATCTATGTACCTGCAATCCATCGTACCGAAATTGTGAAGTTTTGGCACCATTTGGAACGTGAGAATTTCATAGGACATTAATCAAAACATCCATTCTCACTGAGAGTAGGATTTCTTACAAATTTATCCATATGGGAATCGTATGTTCCAAACGGGGCCTTGAGGTTCGTCGAAATTTATATATTATCCAATTATATGGCAGTAATTTGTGTGTGAGATGCAAATATCAAATGTAGTTGCATTTATGTTTTAAAATCAAATACGAACTTCTGGCCCATTAAAATGTGAAAATCACGCCAGTCATTTGTTATTCGAATTCTCTTATTTAGCAGACTGACAACCACTATCAGCTTAGGTCCACTATTTCTTGTATGGGTAACATTGGTTGTAGTCATTATCTGCCGGCAATGTGCTGAAGATAAAGGTTTGTGCATAGTTTTGAGTTTTTGACAAGCCTGTGACTGAAGGAAAAACAATATGATATTTCTTATAAGATGCTAATATGAACTGCCAAAAAAGCAGGGCAGCAGTATACTCACATTTGCTTCTTCCGAATGCAGATTGAACTGAGGTTGGACAATATTAACCATGAAAAGTCTCGTGCCTTCATCTTCAGAATCACTACTGTTTGAAGGCTTCGGTGCTACATCACAAGTTACTAGTCAAAGTAAGAAAACTATTAATGCAGCTGCCAAATTTTCCAAGTGTTTAGTGCAATGCTACTAAGCCATTTTTGAAGATAATAGAACAAAAAAATACCAACTTAGTTCGGGGGTCAGTACAAACAGCTAGCACGAAAAGGGATTGTGTGATAAGCATACCAGTTTCACTACTCGATGTTGGCTCTAGCTTGCTGGATCCGATGGAAGAAGCTGGGTCTGAACTCTTGGTTTGTTGGAGAGGATCTGAAGACTGTGATGCTGAGGGTGAAGAGTTGGGAGCACCATCATTAGACATTTCAGCTTCTTTAATTGCCTGCTTTTTCTCAAGAATCTTTCTTTGGGTGTATTGGCGAGAAGGAGATGGTTTTGGAGGCTGAAATGCTTGGGTTAAACCACCAACCCAAGATAAGATAGCGGCTCTATTTTCTAGACTCCACAGAATTTTTAATCCATGAACGAATACTCGCTGACAATTGTCAGCAACAACAACATTAAACCCCTCCTCATCACTACCTGATTGCGCATCGTCACTTTCATCACCCCCATCAAACTCAGACTTGAATGATGTCACCTCAGATTTTTTCCTGCCATCCTCCTGCCATGCTGATAATCTAGCAGCATCGGCCTTGGGAGCTTGTTTTCGTATTGTGAAATAATCAGAGTACAGAAAAAATCCATCATCCCGGCTTTTCTCAGTCGATCTAGTTTTTGTTTTGCTCTTTTCACAAGCAGGATTATCTGCAACTTTGGTATGCAGACTCTTGCTTTCTACCTGGGCATCCTTCGAACTTGTTTGTTCAGGAGTATTATTAATAAATACCTTCAATAAGTGCATGTCTATGCCCATGTAGACAAGATCAAGAGGTTCGCGTTTGCAGTCAAAAGTAAATATCTGCTTACCACGACTGGAAGAAATTTCCAACCTGAGCTTTGTAAAGTGCAGTGTCAAACCTTTAGCAGGATCATCAGCCTGTAGTGGTATATTGTTGATCTGCAATAATGTAGCATCAAAACGAATACACTGTTCGGTCATAACTCTATCAAGTGGCAGATTTCCAGACCGGATAAATCTAGGAACTCCAAACCGTGGAAACCTAGAGAAAAGTCTTAATTTATGGGGAGGAAGAAAAAATAAGTTCCACCACTTTGATAGCCAGACCAAATCATGAGCTCCAACATTCAGAGTCGGAGAATCATTTGAAGATGCTTGGGTTTTTTGTTTACTCTCCATAGGTTCAGCAGTACTAGGTTTAAGTGAAAAGCTCCACTTTAGTGAGAGTGAAGTTGACCGAAATGGATCAAGTACTTTGTCTCGCGGTTTTCCCTCTACAGGTAGAGTAAATATATAATGATCCATAGGGTTGCCTGAATCACATCCCCACTCTATTGCAATGTCCATGAAAAAGGAGGGTGTTTCAAGGAAAGGTATAGTTGTATGAGGTGGAGGTTCTAGAGTGCACTTCTTCGCAAGACTCTCTAGGCTAGTGATGTACACCTTTAGACACTTTGAAGACAGACTGACATAACCATCCACATATCGTATTTCTATACAGCCAGTTGTGATTAGCAATTGATCTAGCTTCTCATAAGGACTTGTTGCAGCAGGGAGATGCCACATTGTTTCAGCAAGACATAAGCTGAATTTACCGTGGATATAGTTCCGCATATCATCCCACCAGGGTAAACTGCGCTCCCTTCTAGGGGGTTCGGGGCGCTTAAAGTACCATCTTTTAGCTAGATTTGCCCTCCGCAATGCACATGTAAAAGCATAGCTTATATCGGCAAAAACTGGCTCATAGCCGACTCCAAAGGAGACCTCCCCTCTTTGAAAAGACAATGGTATGTCAGCATATGTTTTCATTGGTGGGGTATAGCCAGTAGCGGACCGTAGCAGATTTACTCGCCACCATTTCCCAACATAAACATCTTGTCGAACTTGGGGCTGAAAACAAGTCGCCTGCCACCAGAAACAAATTATTATATAATTTGAAGTGGTATTTGACCAAGACAAAAAAAAATCAAATGTATGAAGTACATATTGCAGAAATTATTTTTAATTCCCTAGCTTTAACACAATTATGTATTTGAACAAAGAGAGAAATTGCAGCTATATGATGTTTGAGTAAGTCTTTCTCTTTTCTATTGCCAAAGGGTGAGTTCATAGTTCTAATAGTATTCCATAAATGAAAGGAGTGAACAGCATCAAAGGCTAACCTGCTGGGCAAGCACAAGCCGTCCATCACATTTAGCAGAGGTTCCAGAAAAGAGTGGAAATGCGTAATCTCTTATATACGCAGATAATGATTTAGCTTTCAAAGTAATATTGCTGCCATACAACCGGGAAAATGGAATATCATTTTTTGCACAAACAGTATCCACACTTTTAACAAAACTAATCATTCCTTCATCACCCCCATCAATCTTTGATAGGCTCACGTCAACATCTTTTGCACAGATTGACATAACTGATGCTCTCTGTTTACTCATCTTAAATCCTGACTGGAAGCCACTTGAACATGAACCTGACCCTTCTGATACTGACAACTTCTGACATGCCTGGTAATATGATTTAAATGCCTGTATATGGATTTCTTCTCTAAGCTTTTCAAGAGATTGCACGCCAGGCGCATCAACATAAACATCAGGGCTGTCATTGCTCTTTTCAGAAGCAGAGCCATCCAATTTTGCCTTGGGGGAGTCTTTGTTTTTGGCTGACTCAAGCTGATCAAGCAGATCCAACCTAACTATGGACTCATTAAATACATTCTTCATTAAACTCATATGCTCATCAAGCCAACCTTGGAGAGGTTCTTCCTCAATTTCTGCTGTGAGGTCACGTACAATTAACCTGACATACCGAAATACTGTGGATTTTGATTTGCTCTTTTTACTACTGCTGCTGCTGCTGCTGCTGCTAGATTTCTTCTCAGGAAATAATACGGATGTTTTTGCTGCAGAAATAAGTTTAAACGCCCGCAATGTATCTTCAACTGCATCATCAATAGCCCTCAGCTGCAACCTAAAAGGCAGGCATATATAAGCATCTCGACATTGAATTACCCAATCACATGTAGCTGCAGACTGAAGCTTCTTATCAGGAAGGCTGTCCGAAACAGAAATCGGGATGCGTGAAATCTGCATACGGCTGCTTTTGAAAAGCTGTGCATCACAAAAAATAACTGCAACCCCTTCAATCAAAACACCAATCTTGGCATTCTCAGAAAAAATAGAGCCGACATGAACCATTGCTTCAACCCCATCAGCAAGATCACCTGAAATTTTCAATGATTCCACATCAATGGCAATAACTGATTCCCGTTTCTTTTGTGCCTTCTCTTGCTGGCTATTGTCTGTAGGATCTTTTTTTGTCAAAGCATCCATGTGCACTGTTTCATCTTTTACCTCAGTAGCAGAATTCTGGAGTTTCAGCCTGTGCAGAACAGATTTAAGCCGCGTGGCTACTTCAAGTAATTCCAGACAGGGATCTGGCTCATACCTGACTGCTACATCTGTCACATTGATGAGGGAGCAGACTGCATTGTCATTCTGCCCACCAGAACGCTTGACGAACTTTGCCTTTTGCACATCAAAAAGTGTAACCTCCTCTGCAGGATTATCATCTAACTGATATTCTTTATGTGTTAATCTGGATCTTCCAAGTTCAACCTGCATGGAGTGCTTTTCCTTGTTCAGACTTACACCAAATCGATTAATCTCAAGAGAAGTGGAGAAGTTAACATGCTTATGATCTGGAAGGCTGGTCGAGTTTACATAAGCCATCCTTGGGCCACCATTAGCATCATCAATTATCATAACACGGCCACCCTGTGAACCAAAATTTACACGCTTTGGATCTGCTACGGTCATATCTTCAAGCTTCATGTCACCAACATACAAAATAGAGCACTGCTCAACACTAATCTTCACTAGCTGTGCTCCTTTAGCATTCTCGGTAGATTTTTGAGAAGTCTCGTGTACAAGTCGTTTCTTAGGGGGGCGAATGCTTTTCAAAAAACCCTTGTAGGACATCGCAGTTGTACAAAGCAACTCAAGGTAATAAAAACAGAAATGCATTCCTATTCCAGATATATTAACAGAGAGAGCAGATTTAGCATGGTCAACGCCGCTATCTTTGCCTGCCTCCTTTTGCTCCAGATCAAGAGTTGAGCGGCTAATGTGCAGTAAGGTGCCCGAAATGCTTTCATTTATCAACTGTTGATGTTTCACATCAACAAGGAATTTTAATTCTCCAAGCTTTGCATGCAGTTCAGGTCCTTGGTTTACCAACTTATTTGCAGAAAAATGAGTAGACATCAAGCAACACTGCATAATCCAGCATTTACAGCTAAGGTTAGTAGTTATAAAATGGCAACATACCAATTTGATGTGATTCATAATTTGGACACATGAAAGCTTGAAACCTTAATATTTCTGCAGTACCAAGCAGACATGAATCTCATAATTCATTAAATCATGTTGGCATGGTCTTGATAAATGGGAATGTGGGCAGACAGCAATTTCTATTATTAAGAAAGTAATAACTACATTTACTCCACAAGCATATAATCTCCACGAGTTCCGAGGATAAGTGCCTTCGAAGTGGAACAACATGCTACTGTAAAATTACGTTGATCCCATCTGGTCATATCCACCTTTAGGCAGTTTGGCATGCGGGTGAGTGAACAGAACAGCAAAAGGAATTGACTGTGTCAAATGAACATTTTGTGATATAGCATTGCTATGGCTACGACAAGGAGTATCGCAGAAATGGATCTAGCATTTGGCCTCCATGAGTGTATGAATAGGTAAAGGATTGGTTCCATTTACAATTAGCATAGACTAGGAATGTTCTGAATTAATTTCTCTCGGGAATGCTGAAATACTAATTGATTTTTAAACTTTTCAAACCTCACATAATACCTTAAAATGAAGTTATCATCGAAAGAACAAATGTCCCAGAACACCTTGAAATCATTTGCAACTGCTACATTACCAGGGTTCAGTCATGGCATTCAAATGCATTGATCATGCAATCATATTACCATGGTTCAGTCATTACAAATGTGCAGCATTTTGAGAATATTCTTCCTATTAATGTAAAAAGAAACAAACAACACATTGAAATAATTCGTGATTGGTGCTGTGTATATCAAGCATCAGTATGGCTTAATGCAGTAGTCATGTTACAAGACTTGTTCAAAGACTCATGGACATTCAGAGTAGAACAGAGCACATGATAAGGAACTTACATGGAACAGAGGTATGTCATCAAGACTATAAAGCACAACAGACAACTCGGGTACTGAGAATGTAAGTACCAAAGCCAGTGCTAATTTTTCTTTGGGCACCTTGTCTTGTTGTGGACTTTCATGAAGAACAAGGGGCTTCTTTTTAGCTGACTTCATCAAGATCAGTGGCTTAATTCTGCTTATAATAATATTACATTGGCCCCCACTGATCTTGATATTTACTTCCGCTCGAATTGGCACTGTTGACTGAGAGAAGGCAATGCATCAACACATATGCTATGAGAAAGATATTACACAACAAAAAGTATAACTAAAAAACAGAGATGTGAAGAAAAAAATGTCTTCCTGAAAACAAGGACATGACAGCCTAAGATTTGCTCAATCCTATAAGAACTGACCATATGATCACCTCCTTTGTATACACATGTGAGGATCCATATGCATGAATGCATGACATGACAATGTACCTAACATTACCTACACACGGTAGACACACCAAGCTTTTGGGCTCACTTTATTGGCCATGAAAACAGCTTTGGCGAAGTCCTAAGTATGCAAATTACCAAGATTTTCTCTAGTTATATATTGGCAATTATGGGTCCACATAGCCAAGTCCACCTATGTATTCTAATTAACAATCTCAAAGCAATACCTCAGACAGATATGGCTGCACCAGATCACTGGAAGATACAACTAGTATAATGGTAGTTTGATTCCATAGTTAATGCACATGTTACTTCTGTTTGCACAGGGACCTAGTCAAGACAAAATTATGAACAGAACTGTAAATCTATTGGTTCATAAGTGAAGTGTTTCCCAACAAATGCAGCAATTTACAGTAAAGATCGAGTTGAAGCCGGCAGGAATTTCTTAAGAGAAATCATTAGATCAACAGTAGTACAAACTTACACTGCAAGCAAACTAGACTGACCTGAGTGGGAATATTAGCTGAAACAACAGTTGCAATTTTCACAACCTCTAATACAGATGTAGAACCATCCATCAGAAGCTGAAAAAACAAATAATCATCATAACGTAATCTAAGTTAAAAAAACTAGATCACTCATAGGAGAACACGGAAACATACATGAATATCTGTCACGTCAGTTTCCAACCAAAGGTGTGTTGCAGCCACCTCTAAGTCATTCTGAGGCTGTGACTTCATAAGTCTCACAGAAATGCTACCAATTTCGTTGTTGATCGAGAGGCCATGGTCCTTTGGCAAAAACTTCAGATCTAGCTTGGACATATTGAAGCTAACCTTCCAAAGAACAACTACATTTTAGTGAATGGTAACCCGGCAGCCAACTTACATTACAAAAAATGTAACATGTAACAATTTCAAATGGCAAAACAAAGAGCTGTAGAAGATGCTGAGGTGATGCCAACAATAAATATTTGAAATTGCACCTGGAGTATACAATTGTTATGGACTACAGTACATGTATTACATGTTATATCATATCAGCTCATGATATTTGTGTTGGACACTTCTTAGAGTACTAGCATGTTTTCAATCAAACAGTCATAGTTAAATGTATTAAGAGGCAGAGGATTGTTTTTCCATGCTAAAATATTACAAGTGGAGAACAGTAGTTAGGTAACTGAAAAACATAAAGAATAACACATCTTAGCCTGGTTGTGCATTCATCAGGAATTCGAATTATCTAGCCTACAAAAATATTGGTGTGTTGCGGAGCTAAGCGACTATAACTAAGAATATTATGGTCTCATCCATTTGGTGGACAAAAGTGGCCTATGCGGGTCTTGTTTAATAATGTCAAAAGAAGAAGCTAGAAAGCATAGAACTATATATGGAGAAAGACGATGCCCATATATAACAAAAAATGGTAAACATCAGTGGTACTACAGGAAATCAATACAACCTTTTCAGGAATCAAATCGATCTTCTTATTCAATGACAAAAGCTTGCTCCCCTCGGATTTGGCAGCTGATTTATTATCCACAGTAGATTCATCCTTCTGATCAGCAACAGTAGAAGCAGAGGGCTTCTTGGTGAATAGTTTTTCTTCCAGGTTCACAACAATTGGACCAGACATCAGATCCAAAGTCTTGACTCTAATTCTTTTATCCCTAAAGAGTGTTATAAATAATGTTACAACTGCAAAATACTCAAGTGGATGACATGTATTGAGGCTGAATGGGCCAATATATAGGAGTGCAGGAGATGAGCTAAAGCAAGCCAACTCAATCTGGTACCGACATCACACTACCACACATATACACTCTTAACAAACAATAGTCAAGTTTTTGCTCTTTCACAACAACGAATGATACAACACATGCAGTTTCTGTAATCGAATGGGTTCCCCGAATACTGCTATGGTTCACATGAGTACATTATGGTTATGCTGCGGTAAGAAGCATTAAAAAGGTACAGGAAATAGCAATCAGCTCTGTGCGGAGACATGCGATGAAAATAGTAATCAGTTAATCGCCAACAGCTACTACTTCTCAATCAAAAGATCGGAGATATTACCCATCAATGGCTACTTTTCTACTAAAATGGCCATACAGTGTCGAGAGTGTTTGAAAAGCATCCCCTTGAGGGGTTACCTCTGATGAAGCTCACACGAGAGTGCTATATCCTCAAGCAAGAAAGAGCTGCAGTCAGAAGTGTCCATAGCTGAAGAATATTCTCCACTCACCCACCAATCCGATTTGTTAAATGCTGATGAAGTATCATTTTCTGTGCCATCTATCTCTAACGCTTGTACAAATAAAGGTACCAGGTGTATTTGAACATTAAGAACTGGATGCAGTGCTCCAGATTTAGATAAATCAATCTTAAAGTCCTTGATGCCAAGAGCAGCTTTTGGAGTCTACAGTAAGAAAATGACAAGTTTTCCGTCAAAAGTAATACTAAGGATATGTACATATTTGCAAGAAAATAGAAGGTGTTGTGATAAATTCTAAAGTGGTAAAGTTGTCAGAAAATAGCCAAATTTGAAGGAAAGCAGTGCAAATAGATAGATATGTGGAAAAGATGTTGTCATCCCCGACTGAAGATAACTTTATCGGCTCGAAATATCTCAATACTATGGTGTTATGGTTGGAACTAACTAGTCCTATTTGGTGTTGCATTAAAAAAGATTAGCCTGCAATGCAATGCATACATGGACAGCATAAAATATTTGACAGGAGGGAGGTACCTTGAGCCTGAGGTCCACTAGAGAAAGTGATAAAAGGCTGGCAACATTTGTTATAAGCCTCCATTTTGCTTGGCCTTTGGAATTTCCTTTTGGTTTGGGCGATGAGGCTGAGGTTGGCTTGCGCGGGGCAGGTTTCTTTTTGTTTGCAGATTTGGCGGGTTGCCTGAGCACAATGTGCAATTCAGAAATTCGCAGTTGCAGGACTGGGCCTTGAGTTAGTATGGTGAGCCCCAGCTGGGTGAGCGGCTTGCGCAGGCCGAGTCTAATTTCACCGACAGAGATGGACTGGAGCGGTCCCTGAAAAAAGAAGGATTGGCACTGGTTGTGATGAACAAGTAATAAAATACTACAGTGATGATGAAGCAGGGCAGGGAGATGCATACTTTAGGAGAGTTAATGGTGATGCCCCTGAGATAATTGAAACCATAGGAGCGGCAGCCGATGGAGAGCTTGGCCGTGCGACGGAGCACCCATGCCAGAGCCTTGGCAAACAAGCTGCGTTTGTTTGTTTATTTATTTATTATTTAGACAAGAGAAAAATCCCAAGAAAACTGAAGAGCAAGAGAGAAAGCGCATACAGGACGGCGACACACGAGGCCGCGGCGGCCGCGGCGGCAAGGAGTAGGAGCTTGAGGGTGGAGAGGAGGAGGCCGTAGCGGAGGACGAACTCGAGGGCCTCCCAGGAAACGACGAACCCCACCAGCAGCTGCACGAGGCCGAGCATCATCGCCGCTGCTGCTGCATTCACCACCGTCCCGTGGTCGCATCAAACTGGGAATTCTCCGTGGGGTGGGGTGGGGTGGGGTGGGATGGGGTTGGCCGTGCGTAGGTCGCGGTGGATTGGATCCGATCGACGGGGGGAGGAGAAGGCGGAGTGGAGGGATCGCAAAGTAAAGTAGTGGTGGAGAGGAGGTGGTGCGCCATTTCCGGAACAAGCAGAGGGGAGGGAACGGGAAGGAAGAACCGAAGAAATGCCACTCTTCTTAGCCCAAAAACCTTTTTTTTTAACACAAGGCGCACATACACTCATCCCTACGAACGCACGCATGCACGTACATCCTATCCCTATGAATACCTCCTAGAGACTGAGGCGGCATATCATCTTGAGATTGATGAACTCGCCACGAACGCCTTCATAGTCGACGGGAACATCTCCCCTCGTGGGTTGTAATATCATTGTCCTCCTACACTCAGGCCCATGCAGAGTTCATCGGTCCCGAAATAGAGATGACGACCGTCGTGGAGAAGGAGACTTGGATCGTTCTGGATCAGTGCGACGTTCGAAAGCGGGATGAGGCTACCGCGCAAGGTTTGCGGCCGAAAATCCGCACCTCGTGCAGGCGGAGAGCGCAGCGGAATAATGCAGTGAAGAACGAGGTGAGGAAGAAGGAGGAGGAGGACGAGAAGGAGGAGGACAAGGCTGGGCCCTCGACGGTGATCGAGCTCAGTTCGGACGAGGTGAAAAACGAGGACGACGAGTCGAGCTCCGACATTGACTAAGACAACATGTGAGTAGTTTGCAGTAGTTTCTAGTTGAAGTATTTTTGTATCTAAAGTTTGTGAACTATGTTTAAGTTTGTATCCGAACTATGTTTTAAGTTTGCATGTTCAAAACTCTATATTTGCATGTTTGATCGAATTTGCAATGGTTTTGATATTCTCGTGCCCAATATAGGTCAGCTGTTGGAGCAGTTTGGTGCCTATCGTAGGGTTGTTGTCGAAGCAAAGAAAAAAAAAGATAATGCAAAATGCACTTTTTAATGCCTAATAAAAACTTTTTGGTGCCTATTATAAGGCTGCTATTGAAGATGCTCTAAAAACGTGCCCTTTGTGGTGATACGATCAGCAGGCGTTGGATGTTGATCGAGAGGTCATGATATCTTCGATCATACGCACATCCATCCGTGATAACTATGTATATAGAACTACGTGAGGTAAGCATGTTCTTGGGGGACTCGTGCACATAAATATTGATCGGGACGATCGATGCGTATATGCACGTTGGCAGAAACTACACATGTACGCAGACTATTTAATATTCCCTCCGTTTCAAAATAACTGACGTTGTTTTAGTTCAACGTTAGTTATTTTCGAACGGAGGTAATAGAAAGCATATCAATCTGGTCATTTGGGTGCCTAAATAGGTAAGTAAGATAAAATTTGAAAATAATCCATAATCCATGTCTTATATTAGTTGGGGAAAAAATCTTTGTTGTTAGGGCCAAAAATAAGCTTTGACAAGAATCAAACCCAAGACGTGCTAGTTGCTATTTGTAGCGTAAGCTTCGGCGAAGGGTCTCACGCAACCATACCGCCGACGAGCATGGCGGTAAGCTTGGCATGAAAACGTCGCAGGCTGTGGCGGTACCTTTATATGTGCTACCGTCGAAGGTGGTGGCAGTAGCCTTTTGCCAACAGGCATAGACCGGGATCTACCGCCGTTAACGATGGCGGCAGCCCATGTACCCTACCGCGGGCGTGTATGATGGTAGTAAAAGGTGTCACGCCCGGTTAAACTTTCAAAATGAGGTCAAATCGTGCTAAACTTCAGTCAAAAGGTTAATACAGTGATTTTGGCCTCAAGTGCTAGGTGCTAAGCCTACCTAGCTCGTGTGAAACAGAGAGAAAAAGGGGTGTGCCTGTACGTATTTTGGCCTCAAGTGTAGCTCGTGTGAAACAGAGAGAAAAGGTATTTTGGCCTCAAGTGCTAGCCTACCTACCTCCTCTTAATAATCTCGAGGTTAGACAAGGTACTCGGACATTTTGGCATGCGAGTGAAAATGTTGTCAACAACATACATAACCTCTAAGCAAGTAGTAGACCCAAGAACTTTTCTTGAAAGCAGCTTACAAGCTCAAGGGCAGATTTCACAAGTAGAAAGATATTGTAATCAGCACAAGAGTAGAACATAGTAAGATCCTTACCAACAATTCCAGTGAATGAAACATGAAGGTCCGAGACAAATACTAGTACTCTCTCCGTTCCTAAATATAAGTCTTTTTAGAGATTCCAATAAGGAACTACATACGGAGCAAAATAAGTGAATCTACACTCTAAAATATGTCTATATACATCCATATGTAGTTTGTATTGAAATCTCTAAAAAGACTTATATTTAGAAACGGAGGGAGTACATGATAAGGCTGAAGCATCAATAATTTTCTTTTCTTGATGGAAATAGCTGTTTAGCACACAAACCAGGTAGTATTCTGGGGTAACAATAGATGATGACTCAATCCAGAAGAGGAGCCCAAGGGAAAGCAGTGTGTAGGCGAACTGCTGACCAAGACAACGACGCCGCGCTCCTGTGCCGAGGAAGGGGAAGAAAGGGTCAGGGAGGAGACGATGAGAGAGTGCAGCGTTGGCCAGAGTACGGGAGGGGAGGGTAGCGCCCTCGCTGGCATCGACCAAGGCGACTGTTGCCTTTGTCCTACCATGAAAATGAGATTGCCAGAACAGCACAAATGCAGCAACCGGAACACAATTCATAACCAAATTTGTTATCTTATTATCTTAAAATAAAATAAATGCAACTGAGGCCCATCCGTCCACAGCCACAGGCATACACAACGTCAATGCTTTCCTTTGTTCTTCCGTCTACTCGTGTCAACCTTCTTAGTCTTCTTGCTTTTGCTGAATTGCCTCTTTGGTGGCGGCTTCTTCTTCACGCCTAAACTGGGATTCTTCTTGGCACTAACCACACCACAACTCTTCTTAGCATAGCTCCTTGATACGGGTTTCGGGTCATCGTCGTCTCCATGAGTAATTTCACTGGTGACTACTGTTATTCTAGTCCCGCCATCTTCATAGGTTTTGATTTCTACATAAGCACCAAATCAATCAAGGCACAATAGGATCATCAAACATCATGCCTGGAACTGCTGTAAAATTAATCTCGTCCCTGTACTCACCAGGCGCAGGTGCAGATAGGTCATCATCCATCCCATCACCATCACCGTCTTCACCATCCGCATTTTCTGATGACACAACTTTGCCATATAGAGCAATCTCTTTCTCTTGCTTTCTCTGGAAATACATAAAATGACACTGGTCAGTAAAACCTTCAAGTCTTCTTCATGTTATTTATTATGTAACAGAAACAAACGCGCTAGATAATCTACTTGAAATGACACTAAGCCCCCATTCAGTGATGTCCCTACCATTCCTGTTTCATCAAATCATCCTTCAGTCTAACAGAGAAATGTGGTTTCTTGCATGTTTTCCCGTACCAGAAAGCACACGGTTGAGCTTTGAGGAATGCGTTGTGTATTCCGCAGCTCTAGGCATCTTCCCTTCAACATACCACCCAGCACAACAAATCTTTGCAGTACCCTTTTCTAATGTTCCACTAGTGATCCCTATCAGTTATTGGTAGCATTAACCTAAGAAAAATGCACCCCATGTTCCAATATGAAAAATATTAGCCATGTAGGATACAGCCATTCAGCTTTTCATTCATTCTGATGATTCACTTCTTCCTAGACTTCTCCAAATGTTGGCGCCTAAGAGAGAACCCTTCAACTAGAAGGATCCTACAGTCCGTTGGGTGCATAATAATAGAGGAAACGGTGGGTCAATCAATCTCTTGGAAATCTTTGCTTTTGATCAACTATTACTAAATGAATAAAACTTCCAAAGAACCATAAGAGCATCTCCAACAGATGATGGGTCAATCAATCTCTTGGAAATCTTTGCTTTTGATCAACTATTACTAGATGAATAAAACTTCCAAAGAACCAATAAGAGCATCTCCAACAGATGATGTAAAACAGCCGTGGTGCCCAAAAAACCATCGTTTGGGTACTTGGGGCAAAAAAAACAAGCTCAAACAGATGATGTTGTATTTAATGATGCAAAAAAAATTGGGCAGCCCCAAGTTTTGGCCCCAGGTGCTGCATATTTGCAGCACTTCTACCGGCTGCCGCAAAACACAAATACAGCTGCGCGAACTGCAACTGCCACGCTGAAGCCCCCCCCCCCCCCCCCGGCGCCGCCACCACACGTTGATTCCGGCTGGATCTCGCCGTTGCAGCCACCGCCGCGAGTCCACCAGCCGGCACTCCGCCACCCATTCCCGCCACTTTGGACGCCCGCAACAACCCCCGCCGCCGTTGCCGATTCAGGATCCGCCGACGCCCGCTTTGCAGCAATTCCGGCCGTCCACCGCCCGAAATGGCCGTAGTAGCACCGGTGCTTGCCGTGGAGGTCGATTAGTGGCCGCCATGACCCCCACATGACCGCCGCTACCACCGCAGAGCTGCTGCTCCTTCAGAGCTCTCGACTGCAGACGACGAGGCAACGGCGGCTCCTGCCGCAACCCCCAGCTCATCAGCATCACGAAGACCGCTGCTCCTTCGGTGCACCACCCCTGAGCCCATTCCTAGCAGGGCTGGCGACCGCTGCTCCATCGGTGCCCACTAGGTGTTCAGCAAAAAGCCTCTAAGGTAAAAAATAATTCATTTTTCCATTTTTATTGCGATGTAGGAGTCGATTGTGATGGAAAGTATTGTGTTGTAGATGAGTTCATTTGAATTCTCTTTGTGGGATGATTCCTCCTCCGAAGAGGAATATGAGTGGGACGAAGGCGAGGATATTGCTTTGATTATGATGGTGCACATGGAGAGGAACAAGGGGCCGAAGCATGGTGGTTCCGTTGTCAGCCGTGAGGTAAGCAAGATGGGCACCATATACTAAAGCTCAATTACTTTGGGCCAAATCCGGTGTACCCAGAGCGATCTTGACGCCGGTTTAGGATGGCTCCGGATTTGTTCCACCAAATTGCCAACTGTGTGAAGCAGCATGATCGATTGTTCGAGCAGAAGAGGAATTGCTCCGGAGATCTTGGACATAACACTATCCAGAAGAATGCCGCATGATAGCTTATGGTATTCCTGTAGATTTGATTGATGATCACTTGGCAATGGGAGAGAGCACTTCCATCAAGTGTGTGAAGCAATTTTCAAAGGCTGAGGACACTCATAGGATTTTGGAGATGAATAAAGCACGTGAGTTTCCAGGTATGCTCGGCTCAATGTATTGCATGCACCGGAAGTAGAAAAACTGCCCTGCAACATGGCATGGACAGTTCAATGGACATAAGAAGAATGCCACCATCATTCTTGAAGTTGTGGCTGATCAGGAGACATGGATTTGGCTTTTGGGATGACAGGCTCTTGCAATGACATCAATGTGCTCTAGCGATCACCACTCTTTGCATGGTTAGCCAATGGGGAGACACCACCGATGGAGTTTCAAGCAAATGGCCGCACATACAACATGGGCTACTACATAACTGATGGGATATATCTAAAGTGGACAATCTTTGTGAAGCCAATTTCAAGCCCCTAAGGTAAGAAAGAACTTCAGATCCATAATGCTCAAGCAGCTGCTAGAAAAGATGTGGATAGGGCATTTGGGATTTTGCAAGCCCATACTATCGTGCGAGGACCGGCTAGGTTTTGGGATCAGGAAATCCTTTGGTACATCATGAAGGCCGATGTGATCATGCACAACATGATCATTGAGCATGAGGGTGGGAAAGATTTGGTCTACTCATATGAATTGATGGGAAAGCCGGTGCATCCGGTTGAACAATGGAAAAAACACACTTGATTCTCATTGATGCCCACGGAGGGGATAATATACATGTACAGAGGAGATAACAGCCGAGCTATACAGGAGGACATGCACGACGTGCAGCGGAAAGAGGGCACGTCCCGTGCGTGGCCTACGTGGGACTCGGTCCTCCAGTTGGGCCTCCAACGGTAGTCTTCCAACAGCCCCCCGCAGTCACAACGGGGTCGCCGAGCACGTTGAGGCTGGATCGGAAGTCGAGGAAGACGGTCGATGGAAGTCCGTTCGTGAAGATGTCGGGGAACTGCGACACAGACGGTACGTGGAGCACACGGACGTCACCGAAAGCAACCCGCTCGCGAACGAAGTGAAGATTGATCTCGATGTGCTTCGTTCACTGATGCTGTACGGGGTTGGTGGAGAGGTACATAGCACTCACGTTGTCGCAGTAGACGATCGTTGCCCTGTCCGGGGGACGCCGAAGCTCGTGAAGAAGCTGCCGTAACCAACATGCCTCGGCCACGGCGTTAGCCACAGCCCTGTACTCCGCCTCCGCGCTCGAGCGCGAGACGGTCTGCTGTCGCTTGGATGACCAAGAGACGAGGTTGTCGCCGATGAAGATGCAGTACCCCGACATGGACTTACGCGTGTCAGGACAGCCGGCCCAGTCAGCATCAGAGTACGCGATGAGCCGGTGGTCGGAGGAGCGCCGGAAGGGAAGGCCGAGCTGCGGTGTGCCGCGGATGTAGCGCAAGATGCGCTTGAGGATGGTGAGGTGCGGCTCCCGCGGATCATGCATGAACAGACAGACCTGCTGGACGGCGTAGGTGTTATCCGGCCGAGTGAGTGTGAGGTATTGGAGAGCCCCGACAAGACTGCGATAGAGAGATGGGTCGGAGACAGGAGCCCCATCCGTAGCAGAGAGTTTGGCGCGAGTGTCGATGGGTGTGGTGATGGGTTTGCAGTTGCTCATGTGAGCGCGCTCAAGGATCTCCAGTGCGTACTGGTGCTGCGAGAGGAACAAGCCTTACGAGCCGCGCGTGACATTTATCCCAAGAAAGTGGTGGAGCTCGCCTAGATCAGTCATAGAAAACTCGCGATGGAGTTGCGCGATGATGTGGCGTAGTAGGGATGTGGAGCTGGCTGTCAAGATGATGTCGTCGACATAGAGGAGGAGATAAGCGGTGGCGCCGTCACGATGAAGAATGAACAATGACGTGTCGCTCCTGGAGGCAACGAACCCGAGCCGAGCGAGGTAAGTGGTGAAGCGTTGGAACCATGCCCGCGGAGCCTGCTTGAGCCCGTAGAGCGAGCGATGCAGGCGGCACACGTGGGACGGTCGTGAAGCATCGACGAAGCCGGACGGCTGCTGGCTGTAGACGACGGTGTCGAGGTGGCCGTGAAGAAACGCGTTCTTCACGTCCAACTGGTGTATAGGCCAGTCAGCGGAGGCGGCGAGGCTGAGGACGACGCGGATGGTCGCCGGCTTGACGACGGGGCTGAAGGTCTCCTCGAAGTCGATGCCGTGCTGTTGCGTGAAGCCGCGCAAGACCCACCGGGCCTTGTACCGAGCGAGGGAGCCGTCGGGGTTCATCTTGTGGCGAAAAATCCACTTGCCCGTCACCAAGTTAACACCTGCAGGGGGGGAAACCAACGACCAAGTCTCGTTATGTAACAAAGCAGTGTACTCCTCTAACATCGCGTTGTACCAATTTGGGTCCTCGAGGGCTTGTTTGTAGGAGGAAGGGAGTGGTGAGATGCAATCAGTGGTGACGGAGAGGTTAAACAAATTCTTGGGCTGGAGAAACCCTGCCTTGGCTCGCGTGCGCATGGTGTGGCTGTTCTTGGGCAGTATGGCCAGGACAACGCGTGGCGGAAGAGATTGGCGGGAGGGAAGGGAGGTGGAGACGCGGCCGTCGGGTGATCGCGCGCGCGAGCGGACGCGGACGAAGTGGCGCGAGGCGACGTGCATGGCGAGGGAGACGCGGATTGGCTGCATGGCGAGCCGGCAGCCGGTTGGCTGCATGAGCCAGGCGCGGGGTTTGAGGCGGGCGAGCCAGGAGTGGATGGTGGGCCAGACAAGGTGGGCGCGTGGGTGGAGGTAGGGGAGTCGAGGCGTGGGTGGGAAAGGTCGTGGCTGGCGCCGGGGTTGTGGGCGGCAGGCGCGGGGGATCCCGAGGAGGATCCGGTCGGGCCGAACCAGGTAGGTAGGGAGGATCCCGAGGAGGATCCGGTACTGGATGCGGCGGGATTTTCTGCGGCAGGTGCGTGTATGGCGAAGGGAAAAATCTGTTCGTCAAAAACCACACGTCTGGAGGTGATAACTTTGCGCGTAGCTAAATCGAGGCACCTGTAGCCTTTGTGCTCGAGGGACAGGCCGAGGAGGACGCATGGGGTGGATCGAGGGGAGAGTTTATGTGGTGTGGTGGCGTACAAGTTGGGATAGCACAAGCAACCAAAGGTGCGTACGTGGTCATAGTTGGGATGGGTGCCATACAGCATGAAGTAAGGGGTGTTGTGGTGGACGGCGCGAGAGAGACGAACGTTGAGAAGAAATGTGGCGGTGTGAAGGGCTTCGAACCAAAATTTTGGTGGCATGCTAGCTTGGACAAGGAGTGTGCGAAGGATGTCATTTGTAGATCGGATGGCACGCTCGGCCTTCCCGTTTTGTGGTGACGTGTGCGGGCAAGAGAGGCGTAGGGAGGTGCCATGATCACCGAGGAAGGAGCGGAGGGAGACGTTGAGAAATTCGCCACCGTTATCGCACTGCACACATTGTATGAAAACACGAAACTGGGTGAGCACGAACGAAAGAAACGCTTAAGAACATCGGCAGCATCGGATTTGACACGTAGGGGAAACGTCCATACAAAGTGAGAGAAATCATCCATTATTATTTAGTATTTGTAGCCGGAACAACTAGGGACGGGAGACGTCCAAAGATCACAGTGAACAATTTGAAACGGTAAAGTAGTAAAGAAAATAGAGGAAGAAAAAGGCAGGCGTGGCTGCTTCCCTAATTGGCACGCCTCGCATGAGCTAGAGGTGGCAGGGAGGTTATTACAATCAGGAAGAAATTGTTGTGATAGACGGGAAAGTGAGGCACTGCTGGGGTGCCCCAAACAGCGATGCCAAAGATCGCCGGCGCTGGCGAAGAAGGCCGATGAGCTTGGTCCGCCACTCCGGTAGAGAGGACCGGAACTATTGCGCCTCATGAGGGGGGTCCGGGTGGCCAAGTCCTTCACAGAAAAACCGAGGGGATCAAACTCAACAGATATATGATTATCGGTGGATAGTTGACGTACAGAAAGTAAATTTTGGACGATGTCTGGTGCGACTAGAACGTTGTTTAAGTGTAAAGGACGAGAGGAGGTAGGGAAGGAGGCGGTGCCAGTAGCAACGACGGGCAGACGGGTGCCGTCGCCAACGATGATGGGAGGATGCTGCTTTGAAACAGGACGGGAAGTGGTGAGGTTACCTGCGTTACCAGTGACGTGCGATGAAGCCCCGGAGTCTGTCGGCGTACGACACCTGTGCTGTCACCTTTCTCACAGCTTCGACTTCCGGCCACTTCGTGAACTTGTCGATGGCAACGTACAAGTACTCGAAGCCCCCGGCAGCGCGGGGAAAGGGGCCCAATATGTCGAGCCCCCAGACCGAAAATGGCCAGGAAAGAGGGATTGTTTGAAGAGCTTGAGCTGGCTGATGCAATTGCTTTGAATGGAACTGGCACGCTTCACACTTGGTTACTAGTGCAGTTGCATCCTGGAGAGCAGTGGGCCAGAAGAAACCTTGCCGGAATGCCTTGCCGACAAGAGCTCTTGAGCCTATGTGGGAGCCACATATGCCTCCATGTATCTCTGCCAACAGCTCCAGTCCATCCTCCCGAGGAATACACTTCAATTTCACACCGTTCGGTCTCTTTCTGTACAGGACGTCGTCGACGAACTTGTACATACTAGACTGACGGGCTACTTTCTACGCCGTTTTGGTGTGCCAAACAAGATCATCACCGACAACGGCACGCAGTTCACGAGCCGCACCTTCATGCAGTATGTCCAAGACCTTGGCGGCAGAATCTGTTTTGCCTCTGTTGCTCACCCGAGAAGCAACGGCCAAGCGGAGAGGGCAAATGTTGAAGTGCTGCGAGGTCTCAGAACAAGAACTTTCGACAAGCTGCACAAGTGCGGAAGACGCTGGATTGATGAGCTGCCGGCGGTTCTTTGGTCAATCAGAACGACACCAAATCGAGCTACTGGCCAGACACCCTTCTCCCTGATTTACGGGGCAGAAGCAGTTCTCCCCACGGAACTCATATACGGGTCACCTCGAGTGCTCGCTTATGATGAGCTCGAGCAAGAGCAGCTGCGCCAAGATGACGCCACGCTCCTTGAGGAAGATCGTCTTCGGGCTGCTGTGCGAGCTACACGCTACCAGCAAGCCTTGCGCCGCTATCATAGCCGCAAGGTTCATGCCCGAAGCCTTGAGGAAGGCGACCTTGTTCTTCGGCGCGTTCAGTCGGCCAAGAATTCCAACAAGTTGACGCCGAAGTGGGAAGGCCCTTATCGGGTAGTACGAGTCACCAGGCCCGGCGCAGTCCGCCTGGAGACCGAAGATGGCATTCCAGTGAGCAATTCCTGGAATATCGAACACCTTCGTAAGTTCTACCCATAAGGCGCGGTTGCCGGGTCTCCTGGCAACCACCTTTTGTACAAGTTTTGCCGGCAAGGCATATGATCCTTTGTACAAAGCCAGGCGCAGACCCTGTGCATAGTTGAATAAAATTAAGTGTTTTACAATTCTTATCGATTTTCATGTCATTTTATATGCATGCTTATCTGAGATATTGTAGTACACCTGCTTCCGGTAAGCACTAATGAACCGCCAAGGTTCCATATCTCTATTTTCTCTTCTTTCTTTTTCTCAAAGGACAGAAGGTTCCCTCGCGTACACGTTTGCCGGGGGGGGGGGGGGATGATGGTATGGATACCGACAGGCGACGATCAAGTTGACATCTTGCAATAAGGAGTACAGCAACGAAAAGCTAAGTTGCAAAACTTCTAAGCAAAAAATTTATTGTAGAGTTATTTTCCTTGAACGATTTCGGCTTTTGTATGGAAAACCTGCACGCGAAGGAACCTTGTCGTGATTGGTCGCGCCCTTATTTTGTTTCGAGTCCGCTCAACAGTTTAAGTGGCTGCACTAAAAGCGTCAAGGTATCTTGCCGGCAGCGACACCTCCAGCAGGCTGCTAAGGATCCGTTCCTCAAAGCGCTCGCGGCAAGGGTGCACGCACCGGCAGGTTACCAATAAGCGTAGGGCAAAGACCATACAGAAAGAAATCAGACAAGGGAAATAGCATACATTCATCCAAAACACAGCAAGTTATATTACATTGATAGTCGCCATGATCCTAACTTAAGATAAAACTGTCTTTTACATGGAATGGTGGCGACAAAATGGAGCGAAGCGGCTAGTCTCTGCGCTGGCCTTCGACCCTCTTGTCTTGGCTCACTCGGTCGACGATGGGCGCGACAAGCTCTTCGAGTGCCTTGAGGTCTACATCCTTCGGCAAGCTAGCAAGAACGTTGGTGAGGTTGATGCCAGGGTTCTTGTGCACCACTTTGACGAGTACCTTGCGAAGGACGGCCCGGCAGAGCTTGCGAGATTCGTTGGCCAGCTGGCTCTCTCGGTTAGACTGGAGCAGCTTGAGGGCATCAACGACACCCTCGAAGAACATGGTCAGCTTGGCGCTCGAAGACACCCTCTCGTCAAAAGAGTAGTTGAAGTTATCCAAGCCCATGGTGGACAGTTCCGCGGCAAGCTTTTCCGCGACGTCGACAAGGCGCTCAGTCCAGATCTTCACGCCTCTCTCAAAATCATTATAAGTGGCGGCAGCGCTGTTGAGCAGGCTCTTCTCGCTCTGGAGGTCTTTCATCAAAGCCCTCTCGCGAGCCTTGCCGTTCTCAAGGGACGACTCCAGCGTCGCCAGCTTTAGTTTCAGATCAGCAATGGATTCGTTGGCTGAGGAGAGCTCCTTGGTCTTGTCGGACATGGCGGCGTGCATCTCCGCTAGGCTGAAGAGAGTCTTCTCTCTGTCGGCTTTGAGCGTTGAGATCTCCTTGTCGTGGCCTTCAAGATCTGCTTCCAGCCTCTTCACTTGATCGCCCAGCTCGTTCTTGGCGGCCTCTGCAGCTTCGGCAGCATCGATGGCTTCCTTGAGTTTGCCGGTGTGATCCACGGCCAGAGCTTCGAGCGTTTCCTTGTGTCTCTGCTCCAGCTCCTGGGTTCGCTGCGCGGCAAGCTTCTCGATCTCTTCGTCCTTGCTGCGGAGCTTGACGGCAAGTGCTTCCTCGCGAGCGGCAAGGTCTTCTTCATAAGCATCAAGCTCGACGCGGCGCCCCGTCAGGCGAGCTTCCTCTGCAGCAGCCTGCTGCGCGGCCTCCTCCTGTGCCCTCTCGACGTCGGATTGCTTTAAGAGGAGCTCGTTCCAACTTTGGTTCAGCTGCTCCCGGCCAGCCGTCAGCTCCTGGAAGGCCTCGGCATACCAGATTTGCGTCTCCTCGACGCGCTTCTGGAAATCCGCCTCTGCTGCTTCGACAACTGCCGCCCTGGAGTCCAACCTCTCCTTTCGGGTGCGGTGAAGCGCCTGGAGCTTTTGGAAGTTGTCGCTCATGGCTTGGAGTTGTTCTTCCCTGGACCCGCTGCTGCTAGCGCGTGGCTCGTCGCTGATCTTGAGCCCAGCGGCGGCGATGACGTCTTCGTCAAAGATTTATCCTTCAGTTGGCACCCCAATGCTTGCCGTCCCTGGTATGCTGACGAACAGGTTGTCGCCAACCTTAAGGTATCTGCTTGACGGGGGGGGCGTCGGATGTTGACGGTTGATCCTCGACAACCGCCTCGCCGACAACTGGGGGCTCCACGACCGGTGTAGCGCCAGGCGCTCTTGCGGCAGGAATGCCGTCAGTATGGTCGCTGGACTCCTTGCCGGCCCCCTCAGCAGATCCCTTGGCGGTTTCTTCCTGTACGGCCTTGGCGGCCTCGGCAGCTGCGATCCTGTCGGCTTCGTCGACAGCGTCCTTGGCGGTCTCTTCGATGGCAACGTCAATATCCATTTGTTCCACCGAAGGGAGCTCTGAAGGCCAGGAAAGGAAACAAGATGAGATCAAGGTTGAAGTTCAAGAAGACAAAAATAAAGAATGACAAGTGCACCAAGGCGAGCGGTTTACCTGTGTCGAGCTGTTGAGAGGTGGCTTCTCCTTTCCCGGCAACGTTGGTTGCCGATGTAGGATTGCCAGTGCCCGTGCTTGCCGGATCCTCTTCAACACGAATGGGCTCGCCAGTGGAGGCCCTTGCCGAAGGTTCATCTCTGGGCGGCGTGGTTGACGGAGGCGGCACGTCAGGGGCGGCCTCCAGTGGCTCTCCTTGTTGCCGTTCTTCTCCTACAAGCCCGATGATGTCAGTAGTGAAGATATTCTCCCCAACGCTCGCCAGCGGAAAATGAGTAGTGGGCTCACGCTGGGGGCTGGGTTGGAGGCTACGTTGAGGGCTGGGCTCCGGGCTGATGACGATGGGCTCTGGCGCACCTACGGTGCTTGCCGAAGGCTCATCACCCGTTGAAGACTTCGCCCACTTCGCCATCCTTTGCACCAACGTTTTCGTATCTCTGCGGAGACAGGCCAAAGCAAAACAAATGAGTTAAGTGAAACCAGGAATTCAGAAGCTAAAAGATGCGGCAAGGACCCTTACTCTTCTCTTTCCGGACTAAAAAGGAGATGTCAAAATCAACCTCCTCTACAATGTCCGTGCGAGGGGGGGAGAAGGGGTCCTGGGACGCTTGACTGCAGCAGAAGCAGTAGGTTGATGTGATCCTGCTGCTCCAGCCGCCGGTGCCGTCGTATGGGATGCCCCCGCCGCACCCATTGTTGCCGCGGTCGAGCGTGTCGTACGTCGCACGGGTTGCTGTTTGGCTTCTTGCCGCTGCGCAGTCTTGCCGGCCGCCTCCTTGACAGAGCCCTCACAGCTCGAAGGAGGCTGACATGTTGGGACGCCAGAGACGGCTTTTCGAAGAACCCGTTTCTTCTTCTCCGGAGCTGGGGGCTCCTCGTGCGGCTGCTCCTCGGCCGTGTCTTCGACAGGAGAGCTCCCGGCAACCATGCCACTCTGTTCCCCGGCAACTTCACCTTCCTCGGCAAGGGTCTCCTCTAACGTTATTTCTTCTTCACCGGCTTCTTCTTCCGCGAAGCCAAAGCTGCCGGCCTCCGCGGCTAGGTTCACCTCTTCCGCCCTGCTGGCGATGTAAGCCACTTCTTCATCGGTGGTGGGGCGGATGAGAGTTGGCTCTTCCCGGATGGTTTTCTCCGACAGGCTGTCAAAGAACTCCTGTGCGCGCTCTGAGGATGGCTCTTCCCAATTTCCGTCAAGGCCGTGGGCATTACACACCGGCATCATGGCGATGATTGAGCTCAAGGCAGAGTTGTTGCACAAGGGAACTACACCAGCCGGCAACTTAAATTTCCCGTCAGGCCTAAACAGTTTGTGGCAGAGAGCTGTGTGCTGCAAGACTGTCAAGTTATTGTTCAGACCAGTGCGCAGCCTCATAATATCTGCTGCATTCTTGAAGTCCCAAGATGGTCTCCCTTTGTTCTGCAGAGGGGCGATGCGACGGCGGAGGAAATCAGCGCCGACCATTTCTATTGTGAGCCCGACAACCTTGAGACGGTGGATCCTGGTAACTGCGATTGCGAGCTTCTCATCCTGAGGGTCGAGGCTGCTCCAGTCCTTGCCGCGGACCACTTTCGTTTGCCGGGGCACACAGAACGGCTGAGGATCTTTCTCCTGAATCCAGCACCACTCGGCCCGCCATTCATCCCACTTCTTGCGGTAGAGACCGTTTGGGTATATATCCTTATTCCATGCCCTTGGAATCCAAGTGATAGAACCAGAAAGGGCGTCTCCCGTCTCGATACGGGGAACGAAGTAATGGCGGAAGAGGGCTGTGCAAGGTGCTACTCCGGCGAAATTTTCACAAAGATGAGCAAAGACTGACATGCATGTCACGGCATTCGGCGTGAAATCCAAGAGGCGAAAGCCGTATGTATACATGATGTCGATGAAGAAATCCAAAAACGGAGGGCAGAGCCCGCAGTAAAAGTAAGCAGCGAAGAAGGGGAATTTATCTGGGCCGCCCTTGACGGAAGCTGGAAGCACGCGAGTCGCGGGGTGAGCCTTCGTCTCCTTCCCCCACATGCACATGTACCGCTCAACCAGAGCGCGCTTGTCGAGCGTCGGGGCGAAGACGGCGTTTTCCTTCCGCATCTCCACCAGCTCGATCTTCTCCGTCTCTGCATCCGAGTCGGCGGCTTTCGCCGCTTTGCCCTTGCCTGCTTTGGGCGACATGGCGACTGTGGAAGCGGAGGCCGGGGCTGATAAGGGCGTGGAAATGGCGGATGAATGGGAGAGGCTCCGCTTCAGGCTCGAGGATGAAGGCGATGGTGGTTCCAGATTGGAAATGGCAAGAGGTAAATGAGCAGCGCCCCTGCGGATTCCCTTTTATGGGGAAGGAGCGGAGGCTGCCTCTTTACTAATTAATGTGGATACATTTTTACGGGCGCACTACTGCGGCCGTTCCGCGCACGTATCCCACGTCCCGCATTTAACGCGCGTCGTGGGGAGGCGCGGTAAATAAGAAGATTGCGACAGTTAACTCCTGCCACGCGTGCCCGTGCATTGTTTGGGCCTAGCCCAACAACGCCTCGCACCCGTGTATGGCCTAGGCCCGGGGGCTCCTGTCGGTGTACTAAAGTTTGGGTCCTTTAGTACCCCATACTTGTGCACGGACGGTTGTAGCCATACCAGCGGCAAGGCCTGCCGGAGAACAGCTGGAAACAAATGCTAGATTATCAAGAAGGCGTTCAAGCCGATGACCAAAAGACAGAAGACTAAAGGCTGGGTTCCCGGCAAGAGCCCTGCCGGGAAGACTCGCGAAGGCCCGGCAAGGCTTCGCACCCGGCAAGATCTCGCACCCGGCAAGATCCCACCGTACTGCCACCGCTCCAGTGCAGCGACCAGTCCGTCATTTAGGGCTTGTCCTCCTGGTTGCGTGTCATGGCACTGACCGCGGATGGGGTTAAGCGGTGCTGATGGGACGGGTCCTTTTTCCGTCCCCAAGAAAGTTAGGGACACCTATGGGAGGCATTTAATGCGTTTGTCCTAATCCGTCAGTGGTAATCATGTAACACTGTAGCAACTTTACACCTCTTGTACTCCCGTCTGCCACTGTTGGTGACCCCTTTGGACGTATAAAAGGAGGCCCAAGGCGGAGCTACAGGGGGGGAGGACCTTCTGGCCCATTCTGCATGCGTAGCTGCTTCTTGAACGTACTGTTCATCGCAAGCGCTCCGTGTACTTGAGCTGAAGAACATCCACAATAAACAACAGCAGGAGTAGGGTTTTACGCTTCTCAGCGGCCCGAACCTGGGTAAAAGATCCTTGCGTTGAGCGTTGGATCCGCTCTTTGTGCAAATCTTTTCCCCCGCCGAACCGTAAAGGGATCCCCTCGATCCCATAGGTGTCGTACGCCGACAGAGTCGAACACCCAGTCGTCGGCGCCAGGCTGCTGGACGGACAGTTGATTCATGGCAGAGTAGAGCGCCGCCTGATCCCAGGAGGGCTGTGGAGGAGCGTCGGGTCCAGCGTACATCAGGGGGTAGGCGTGCTAGGGAGCGCCGGGGCGAGGGCCAAGGACCCCGACCGCGTTGGGCAGAACCCAGGGTGCGCGCGGCTGCGGCGGGAAGGGCGTCCCCCACGGCGCGAGGTAGCCCATTCATGGCGTGGGCCTCCGGGAGGAGCGGGCTGACCACGCCTGTCGTTGTGGCCGCGTCCACGGCCACGGCCGCGCCCGCGTCCGCCGTTTCCGCCTCGGCCGCGGTCGGGGTGACCGCCGCCGCCGCCAGTGCTGCTGCTGCCACGCTCCATGGAAGCCTTGCCGCGGTCGGTGGAGCGGTCGTCAGAGGTGCCGGAGGGGGCGCCGCCGCCGCCGCCGGCAACGATGGCGAGGGCGGTGGAGCCGTCAGCGCGATCGCGCGCGTCCTGGGTGATCTCCTCAAGAAGAAGCCGGGAACGAGCCTGATTGAAGGTTGGAAAGGGAGTCTGCATCGGGATGACGGTGGCGATCACCTGGTACTGGCGGGAGAGGCCTCAGAGGAGCTGCAGCGTCAAGGTGCGATCCGTGACCGGCTCGGCGACGTCCGCCAGGGCGTCCGCTAGCGCCTTGAGCCTCCCGCGGTACTCGGCGATTCGGAGATCCCCCTGGGTGAGGGCGCGGAACTCCGCACTCAGATGCACAGCCTGGGCGGGTTGATTGGCGAGGAAGAACTCATGGAGTTGGCTCCAGACACGGTGCGCGGTGTTCCCGGCGCCGCGCACGACCTCGTACAGGCCGTCGGCGATGGTGGAGTAGAGCAGCAGGAGGAGCGTCAGGTCGGTGTGGCGCCATGCCGGCGTCTGTTGCAGCGGGTCGGAGTAGTGGTCAACGTGGCTCTCGACAGAATACATGATGAGGACGCAGCGCCAGAGTTCGCGCCACTTGGAATAGCTGCCGGTCTGGACATCCAGCTTGAAGGGGATCAGATTGTGGATGTTGTTGAGGTTGTGGATGGGGTGGTGGAGGTAGAAGAGGAGGGCACGTCGGAGAGGGGGTTGGGCTGCACGAGAGGTAGCAAGGTCATGGCGCTGGAGGTAGTCGCCGGTGGAGCGGTGGCGAGGAGTCCGGGGGAGGGAAGGACCGGTGATGGAGCGGGAGGGGTGGTGCCCGTCAGGTCGCCGCTCGAGAGGCCGCCGGAGGCGTTGCCGGTGTCCATGAGAGACAGGGGTAGGAAAGAGTGCTCTGATTACCAAGTTGAACAATGGAAAAAAAACACTTGATTCTCATTGATGCCCACGAAGGGGATAATATACATGTACAGAGGAGATAACAGCCGAGCTATACAGGAGGACATGCACGACGTGCAGCGGAAAGAGGGCACGTCCCGTGCGTGGCCTACGTGGGACTCGGTCCTCCAGTTGGGCCTCCAACGGTAGTCTTCCAACACATCCGCGTAGAAGGGAAGAGGAAGACCGCATCCGACGCTTTCTTCAAATTTGCCATAACGATCAAGATGTGGATACTCATGAAGATCTTCAAAGAGATCTCATAGAGGAGTGGTGGACGTGGAATGGGAAACAAGAGCACTAGTTCTACCTCTATGTTTCATGTCATGTGTGATGAAATTTGTGTCATGAACAATTTGTGTTAAATTTGATGTTGTGGATTGATGAACTATGTGATAATAATCAATGTTCAAAAAAGCGGTAAGCGTAAGCGGAGCGGAAGGCCACAGCTTAGAGCAATGGCCGCTTAAGCGCAGCTTAACCAGGATTAAGCGTTTTTTTAAAATTGGCCAGAATTTGGTTGTTTTTCAATAATATGCACAAGAAAACAGGAAATATAGCACATAGGTAACTGAAAATCTGAAATAGCATATAAGGTTGAGGTTCAGTGGTTCACACACCACAACAAATAGCCAAATAACACATAAGGATAAGGTTCAGTGGTTCACACAGCAAGCATAAATGCATAATATTGTCTTAGAATGAGCATATATAAGATAAATGGCAGCTGCAGCCAAGCAGCAGCAGCCGCCGCCAAACAGCAGCCCCAGCCCAAGCAGTTGTTGGGGTGGACGTCCAGGAGGATGAGGAGGAGCTGCCAGCGTTCAGATCCAGTCCGGGGACGAGGAGGAAGAATGCATGGAGCTGCGTTGGATGCAGAACAGGAGCAGCCGCCACTGGAGCTCTCTTCTCCCCCCTCTCCTTCTAACCCAGTAAACCCTAGCCGAACAGGCCAGTATTGGGCCAGGCCTTTATACCCCCTTTTCCCTACAGCCTGTGGCCCATTCCTCGCTTTTTGAACGCTTAAGCGCGCTTAGCGATCGCTTAGCCAGCGCTCAGCGCTTAAGCGGCCGCTAAATCCCGCTTTTTTTCACTTAACCCTAAAACTTCCGCCTAGGGCAGAAGCGAAGCTTTTAAACGCTTTCTTGAACACTGATAATAATTGAGTACTATTTGTGTTTTATTTGTTTTGGATTAATTTGATATGAGTTTGATATTATTTGTGTTAAACATTATATAAAATGTTTAATAGTTGAAGAAGCCCACGTTTTTAGTGCACCAGGCAGAAAATTTTCTGGTGAACAAAAACTCTCTCCAGCCCTAAAACCATCTTTGGGCACCAAAATTTACATCTATCTGTTGGAGATGCTCTAAGAACACAGAAAAGCAGAATGCTGTGTGAGAGCTTCTCACCTTCTTGCGTGCCTCGATTCGCTTCCGCCTGTCCTTCTCCTGCGTAATCCTCTGCGCCTCCTTTCTCCTCTTCTTCTTTCTCTTGTGAAACCCAGTCACGAAATCCCTACAGATCCAAGAGTCGCGTCAGAAAAAAATTAAGAGCCCACGCAAACACAAATCGCACCGTGCCGCTACAGACCAGAGAACCGAAGGAGGTCGCGGTACCGTACTTGAGGGCTTTCTTGTCGAGGGAGACGGAGAGGGCCTTGTTCTTCAGGGCGCGCTTGTTGATGTGCTTTGGCACCATGAACGTCGGCATCTGCCCCACCACCACATCCTCCCCTTCCTCCTCCGAGGCTTCCATATCCTCCTCGTGCTCCTGTTCCAATCCCTCTTCCTCCCACGCCATGGCTAAACCCCTCTCTCTCTCTCTCTCTCTCTCTCTCTCTCTCTGGTAGAGACGAGGAAGCGCCGCCGGCTTTGGAGAAGGGGAGCAACTAGGTTAGACGATACAGAGGTACAGAAGTCACGTGCGAGTGCGATCCGCGTGAGTAAGGCGCGACTTGCGATAACTTCGTCGCAAAACTCCTATTCTACCTATCCCCTCGCCAAAAAGATAATTTACGGTCGGGTTTATTTGGAGGGAAACTTCGTCCCAACCTCTTATATTTTTAATACAAAGGGAGTATATAATAAAGAAAATAAAGAAGAAAATACAAGCATAATCTCTAGTTCTAACAAGGGCAGACATGGATAATAATCCCATAGTTAGATTCTCATATAAAATGGAGCTCTCTCTGAGCTCAGCAACTTTGGGTCGTCCGATCTCGAGCTTGATGCGATTCTAGCCGTCCGATTTGGCCTCTAGTGATTCCTGACCGTCAGATAATAATCGGGTTCGAAGCAATGAATAGTAAAAAAACAAATACACTTCAGGATTTTGATCTTATCTGGTTGAACTGTGGGGCCTGGTGTTCGTGGGCCTTGCATGTCAGCGGTCTTGGTTGTAGGCGTGCCCGGTGCAATCCTTACGCGGTCAAAGACGAGTGGCCCCGCCAGAAATTTCGCTGCCCCGCCAAGGGCATTCATGGCATTTCACGTGTGTGGTCGTGCGTGGCGTGGTGTGGATGGTTGGGTTTCACCGTATGGGTGAGGAGGGTGCCCGACTGGTTCAGAACCCTAGCCTCCACTCCCACTCGCGCCCCTCTCCTTCCCTCTTGCAGCCACCATCGCGCTTCCATCCTCCTCTCCTGCTCCTTTCCTCACCGTCAGCGAGCTCGCCGCTGCCACTGGCGCGCTCCCCTGTCCTTCTCGAGCCTGACGACGTAGGAGACGCATGGCCATCCCTCCCCGCGCGGTGGTGGAGGAAGGATGGGGGCCTCCACGGTTGACGGCGACCTCCTCCCTGACCATCGACCTCACGCTGCCACCTCCGTCCCCGTCGCCCCTCCTCTCGAGGCGCCGGCTGGCTCTCCCTTCGCCAGAGGAGTGATGGCTGTGGGACCGAGCCCCCCACCCCCCTACGCGTCGTCCGAAGATGGACACATCTAGCGGAGGAAGAACCGTCGGCTCGAGCCAGGAGCAAGGGTGTCGAGGCGCAGGCGCTCGATGCGTCGCTCTCCAGTCAGATCCTTCTTCGCCGGGAGGGGCGCATCCTGCTACTTGAGCCGCTGCTCGAGGTTCACCTCTCTCTCTCTCTCTCTATCTGTTCTCATGTTAGGTCTCTAATTAATTAGGTGGATGTACCAATTACAATATTGGCATGGCTGCATCTTTATATTCAATCCATAGCTGCAGGAAGTGATACTTTTCAGTTTCATGTAGGTGAGGCCATGGTTGCCGAATCTGAAGGCACGTTCGAACATTGAGAATCAGTATTAAGTATATAGCTGAGCTGAACACCACAGTTATCATAAATCAATCCAACTGAATATTATCATCTTCCAGCACCAGCTACTTGGGTACCAGGATTCTAAATTCCCATGGAGAACATGGCAGCAATCAATCAACAACAACTCAGAAGAGAATGGCATCTCAACAACCAACAGCAACGCATCTTTATCTTTAGAAAAGGCTAAACAATAATTAACATTAAGCTGCTTGGCCACGAAATAACAAGGGTGCATTCTACTATACATTCTTGTCCAACACACTGAGCTGAACATCGAACACATTAACGTGCGGGGAAGGAGCGTCCTCTCGGGTTGTCCACGTAGGCAGAGGCGCACTGTGCATCGCAGCCAATCCAAACCTAACCTAGGTCTCCCCCACGACTCCCTTCCTTCTTTGCCGCCGCCTCCTCTCCTCTTCCCTGGTTCTCCAGCCGCCGGCGCTGCTGCCCCTGTCCTTCCTCCTCACCTCTACCCACCCCATCCTCTGCCCAATGTTGGCCTCTGCCGTTCTGTAACACCCCATGTAGTTAAGCTACAGTGATCACCTTTTGATAATGCCAAGTCATCATGTTGAACAGTGCTTGATCATCATTAGCATCATATCTCATTTCAAATTCCAATTCAAATTGAAAATCAAATTTAAAGTGAAAATAAAAGTTCCAAATTGGAAACTAAAATGTTCATTAATTAGCAAATATTCCATAACTAATTATGTTAAGAAAAACAACATCAAAAATCACTAGAGGACTCTATCATCCTAAAACAGTACTAAACAACAATATTTAATGCCTTTTTAATTAATTAAAATTCAAATGAAATCATATTGTCCCCAAACCAATTTCTGGTATTGGTTAATACTGCATATTATTTATTGGGCCAAGTCACCTATTTTACTAAACTCAAGTGGTACCTAAACTATTTGCAAAACAGAAATAAAACTAGAAAACAGAGAAAGAAAAGAAGAAAAAGAAAAAGGCCCATCGCTACTGGGCCTAAGTCAACCGCCGCGGCCCAGCCCACCTCGCTGTCTCCCCCTTCCTACTGCTCCTCTCTCGGTCGCCCGTGCGCACCCGACCCCGTCGCCGGCGAGCCGTTCCCGCCGCGCCCGGCCAGCCCGCGTCGCTACAGGAGGGCGGGAGGATAAGAAGGCCCCCCTGGCAACCCTAGCCCCCGAGATCTCCCCCCCCCTCGCTCGTTTCTTCCTCCCCGCCAGAGCCCACTCCGTCGCCACCGCTCGATCCCGCGGCCGCCGTGCCCCGATCGTCACTCCGCCGTGTCCTACGCCGTCACCGTCCTCGACTACTTCGCCTGAGGCCGCCCATTGGAGCTCGGAGCCCCCACGTCGAGCTGCACGCCGTCGTCTTCAACCTTCGGCCGCCCGCGTCGCCGCCGTCGATTCGCCGCCTCGAGCCCTCCCCGCGCCCGCTTTAGCACATCTACGGGCTCCCGGTGAGCCTCGCCGCGAATCCCCTCCGTCTCCTCGCCGTTTTGCCGTGCCTAGCGCCACTCGCCGTCGATGCCCGAACGCAGCCCTGCCGCGATGCTCGCCGCCGATGTGGTAGGCGTTGTCGTGCTCGTCCGAGCACACGAGCGTGCTCAGCGCAGCTCGCTGAGGCCGCCCATGCCGTTAGCTCTCCTCCCCGTAGCCTCTAGCGCCGAACCCGTACTGGCCCGAACTCCGGCGTCGCTACGCTGCCTCCCCGGCCACGGCACTGTTGGTGAACGTTGCATGGGAAACAAAAATTTTCCTACGCACACACAAGATCTATCCATGGTGATGAGCATCTACGAGAGGGAGAGTGAATCTACATACCCTTGTAGATCGCTAAGCGGAAGCGTTTAAGAAACGCGGTTGATGTAGTCGAACGTCTCCGCGATCCAAATCGCAAGTCGTCCCTCGATCCGATCACGAACTAGCGCCGAACGGACGGCACCTCCGCGTTCAACACACGTACGGCTTGATGACGCCTTCACCTCCTCGATCCAGCGAGCGATGGTGAAGTAGTGGTTGAGTTCCAGCAGCACGACGGCGTGGTGATGGTGGTGAGGAACAATCTCTGCAGGGCTTCGCCAAGCGCTACGGAGATTATGACGGAGGAACTAGAGGGTTAGGGTTGCCGCACACGTCTTGGGGAAATCTTGATGTCTCCCGTGTGCTAGCCCTGCCCCTCTATTTATATGTTGAGCCTTGGGGTCTAAACTTGGAGTAAAAACCTCCTCCAGGTCGGTTTTGCCCGCACAAGGTCGGTTTGGCCCGCAGGGAAAGAGTCCAACTCGGATCCCTGCCGAATCGTGCACAGCCGCACACAAGCGGTAGTACCGCTTCACACAAGCGGTAGTACCGCTCGGGCGGTAGTACCGCTTCACACAAGCGGTAGTACCGCTTACGCGGCAGCAAAACTACTTTTGCACTTTCCAATACCTCGTGGGCTTTTATCCCTTGGCCCATATAAAGTGTTGCTGCACCCGAACACTTCGGTAAACATCCGGAACCCCTTCCGGTGAACTTCGGAACTCTTCCGGAGATCAAAACACTATTATCACATATATCAATCTTTACCTCCGGACTATTCCGGAGATCCTCGTCATGTCCGGGATCTTATCCGGGACTCCGAACAACTTTCGGTCACCAACATAATAACTCAATTATACTAATCGTCACCAAACGTTAAGTGTGTAGACCCTGCGGGTTCGAGAACTATGTAGACATGACCGAGACACCTCTACGGCCAATAACCAATAGCGGGACCTGGATGCCCATATTGGCTCCTACATATTCTACGAAGATCTTTTATCGGTCGAACCTCTATGTCAAGGATTCAGTTAATCCCGTATGCTGTTCCCTTTGTTCTTCGGTATGTTACTTGCCCGAGATTCGATCGTCGGTATCACTATACCTAGTTCAATCTCGTTACCGGCAAGTCTCTTTACTCGTTCCGTAATACAAGATCCTGTGGCTAACTCTTTAGTCACTTTGCTTGCAAGGCTCAATGTGATGTTGTATTACCGAGTGGGCCCTGAGATACCTCTCCATCATACGGAGTAACAAATCCCAGTCTTGATCCATGCCAACCCAACAGACACCCTCGGAGATACCTGTAGAGCACCTTTATAGTCACCCAGTTACGTTGCGACGTTTGATACACACAAGGTATTCCTCCGGTGTCAGTGAGTTGCATGATCTCATGGTCAAAGGAACAGATACTTGACATGCAGAAAACAATAGCAATAAACTGACACGATCAAATGCTACGTTTACAGTTTGGGTCTTGTCCATCACATCATTCTCCTAATGATGTGATCCCGTTATCAAATGACATCTCATGTCAATGGCTAGGAAACCTTAACCATCTTTGATCAACGAGCTAGTCAACTAGAGGCATACTAGGGACACAGTGTTGTCTATGTACCCACACATGTATTTGAGTTTCCAATCAATACAATTATAGCATGGATAATAAACGATTATCATGAACAAGGAAATATAATAATAACCAATTTATTATTGCCTCTAGGGCATATTTCCAACAGGCACCACCCTAGATCGACGCGGCCTCGAACGCTCGATCGAATGGAGCAAACCGCGCTCGAAACGGTCGCCGGACGGCGAATCCCGGTCCTCACCCGTGCGCGCCACCGCGAAAAGAGGTCGCCGGCGACGTTCCGGCGACGTCGCCAACGTGGCACCGGCCGGGCCCGCCTCTGGGTCACCGACGCTGGGCCCCGCGGGCCCAGTTGACCGAGTCAACACGCTGACGTGGCTGACCTGTGTCACTGACACGCGGGTCCCACCCCAAATTAAACGTTTTTAATAAATAGATAATTAGTTAATTAATTTATTCACTAATCAGTCGCTGACAGGGCAGGCCCACCTGCTAATTAGTTTCTGTTTAGATTAAATTAACTCTAATTAGGCCACTGTGGATGACATGTGGGACCCACTGGTCAGATTGACCAGTCCACCAACACAGTTGACTGCTGACGTCACCCCCACGTCATGATGATGTCACCTAGCACTGTTCTGGATAATTCGATTTTTAATTAAACAAAATAATTCCAAAAAATTATTAAAACTTTGAAAAATCATATAAAATAAACCGTAACTCGGATGAAAATAATTTATATATGAAAAATGATCAGAAAAATGTGAAGAATCCGAATATCCTATTCACATGCCTGCCACACCCCTCTAACATACTGAACATAGGACTTTTTGCCCGTATTTGATAAATGAATAGTGCATAACTTTAATAAGATAATTGCAAATAAATTCCTAAATTAACTAATGCAATTAGATAGACAATATATCACCTCTGCATAACCTTTAGGCATGTCATGCATCCCTGTTGCATTATTGCCGTGTATTTATTGTTTCTTCCCCCTCCTTCTCTCCCGTTAGCCCCCGAGACTGCCGACGACACTGCAGTGTACGACGACGTCGCCGACGACCAGATCCCTTCAGTAGAGCTTCCAGGCAAGCAAAACCCCCTTGATCATAAGATATCGCCCATTCCTTTCTCTCTTATGCTTGCATTAGAATTGCCCCTGCTACTGTTCCGATAGCTCCTATTCTGATGCATAGCCTGATGTTGTCGCCTGCTATTGATACATCGCCTACTATCCTATTACGTTTAGTTAGGTATGATATGTCTCATCTGTGGCCCTTCACCCTTGTCCGTTTTGCCATGCTTGTTACCGGGCCGTGATCACTCTGGGTGAGGATCACGGAAATGTTTACATTACTGTCATACTTTAAATTGCTAAAGTCGGGCTGGCCCCAAGGGTGCCCGCGAGAGAATCATATTAAAGACGGGTCGACTCCAAGAGTACCCGCGCGGCATGTCTTACCAAGTCGGAGCGACAGCAACCCTGTTCGTCTCTGCGAGTTACTAAACATGCTTAACGGATTTGGGTATTTGATCTGAGTAGGCCGCTGGCCTTATACGCACTACCACCACGTGGGATAATGGTTTAATGGGGCCCTCTACGTCGTAGTATCAGCCGAAAGTTCTTCAGACGTCACAGCTCAGAGATGCGGGCTGATTGTTGGGGTGAGCTGGTTACGTCACTGTGTATACAGTGTCGCGCTTGGGCCCCGGCCAGTCTCGCAACGTGCAGGAGTGCGAAGGGCGATGGCCCAAGACCCTTCGCACTTAGGATTTAGACCGGCGTGTTGACCTCTCTGCTGAGCCTAGGTAGGACTGCGTCGTGTCGATCTCCCGAGGCCGGGCATTACCCAGCAAGTGTGTCCGGCCAGATGTGATCGAGCGTGTTGGGTAACAGTAGTGCACCCCTGCAGAGAAGTTATCTATTCGAATAGCCGTGTCCACGGTAACAGGACGCTCGGAGTTGTATCTTGATCCGCTACAACTACAAATGGATACTGTTTCAAAGATAAACTGCTACTACCGCTCTCGGGATCACTTTCTCGCAGGGTAGTCGAGGAAGTATCTCAGGGCATTACTACAATATGATAGAATATATATTATCTTGCTCCACTCTCTTCTGATGCTACAAGAACTGCTTCAAGATGCTAGTCTTCGATAGGCTAGGCCTCTTCCCCTCTGTTCCGGCATTTTGCAGTTTAGTCCAAAGATATAGCCCCATTCCTTTGATACCGATGCATAATTAGTATAGTTCTGATGTCAGTCTTGCAAGTACTTTGGATGAGTACTCACGGTTGCTTTGCTATTTCTTTTCCCCATACCCGTTTGATGAAATCAGTCGATGGAGTCCAGGAGCCAGACGGCACCGCAGGAGACTACTACCAGGAGAGCCCCGGAGGCACGTACTACTGGGTTGAGCCAGCCGACCAGGAGTAGTTCGGAGGCCCTAGGCAGGAGGCCTTCGCCTTTTCGATCAGTGTCGCTGTTTGTGCTAGCCTTCTTAAGGCAAACTTGACTAACTATGTCTGTACCCAGATATTATTTGTGTGTATGACTTATGTATTCGGGTCCTCGTGACCCCTGGTTTGTAATATGAAGATTTATGTTTAATTTGAGTTTAGAGTTGTGTTGTGATATCTTCCGGTGAGTCTGTGATCTCGAGGGTGCACGTTTGCGTGTATAATTAGTTCACGGTCGAGCAGAGGGCGTCACACGTTCGATCTTCGTCGCCAGCCTCCTACGCGTTCGCCGCCGTCGCTCTCGAAGTGGTCGACGCAGACGAGGACTCGGTCCTGTACCCTGACAAGGTGCGTGCTACGGGATCCCGGTGTTGCACTCTCCTCGTTGTGATCTGTTGCCGTCCGCTTCCCACTTCTCCTCTGGCTTTGGGTCCATGGCCATGGGAAGAAGCCATGAAGGGCAGGGCGTGGCCAGCGGGAGAGGCGTTGGCTCTGCTCAGATCGGCCTCCTGCGTAGTGTGGGGAAGTGGGGAAGATGGAGAGACAGCGGATGTAGGGGTCAAGTGGTGTAGGGGTGGCTGCTGGAGAAGGTCGGACCTCTCATCTCCCCTATTCTCATGTCGCCGCCACCTCTCCTCTCATGTCACGGCCTCGCCCTCACTGGCCACTGGCGACCTCCCAGTCCTCCTTGAATATTGAGCGTCGGATTTGTTTGTTCCCCCCCCATTGGGGGTAACCACACCATTCAGAGGGGGGTACTCTTGCCGCTTGAAGAGTAATACTACTTCTTTTATTGTTTTACTACTATAATCTCATGTCTGCATGGTTGTTATCTGAACATATGAACTTGTAAGCATGATCTTTATAAGAGATGTGTCTCCTCATTGGCTCTGCTTTGTGTTGCTGGTCTAGATAATCTTGGATATGCCATCAGTGGGAGGAACGCTCGTGCTTGTTGAGATGGCTGGCTCTGAGAACATAGAAGCTGTCGGCCTAACTGGACCTGAAGCCAAATCTGAGGTGCGCCAATGTTACGGATAATTATAACTGAATTATGTTTTTCAGTTTCTCTTTGAAAAAATTGTAGGCATGTTACTGCAGTCGAAACATTATTATGTAGCTGATGTGCTAGAAGAATGAAATCACGTTTAAGGACAGCATGAACATATTTTAGCAGCTAACTGGAGTAATGAACTACAATTGTATACGAATTCTGGCTAGACCAGTAGAACCTGCATGAACATATTTTAGCGGCTCATGTTTCTAAAGCCAAATCCAAGGTCACACGCGCAATGTTAGGGATACTTATAAATGAATTATGTTTCTCCAGTTTCTCTTTGAGAAAATGATCAGGATGTTATTAAAGTTGAATCTTTATTATGTACTCTTGCTGATATGCATTTTTGACAGCTTGTAGCTGATATGCTAGAAGAATTAACTCATGATTAGCCTTTTTTTGCAAGCCAATTCTAATATCTGGAGTTGAGAACAAAAACAATTGACACGGTTTGGATTTTTTTTCCTTGTTCTAGGGGATGCTCATGTGATTTCTGTTATTTTATTTCAGGGTGTCTTCTCTTTTGCGCATAATTAGAAAGGTCAATATAAGGATTAATCAGAGGTATCCATCACTGTGTACAACTTATCTACTTTACGTCATGAATTGATCAAAGGATACAAAATTATCATTCTTCTTTACGAACACTAGCTGGCAAGTGTCCCATACTGTTTCAGCCAACCGAGATTTAGTTCTGTGGCAATACCAGAGAGGTGGTTCTATTTCTTTCTATGCCTACTTGTATACAGTGTCATATTTTGGAAGCAATTCGTGGCTCTAAGATTTTGTTTATGATTGCATGATGGTTCAGATATTTTCTTTTGATGCTTTCACAATTCTACCTCCATCTCATTATGTCGCTTATGTTCCTCTTGCGTTTTGTTTTGTCCTTTCAGTTTGAAGTTTCAGTAGCTTGCTTGTGATCCATGTGCTCATTACCCCCATTCTCAGGTAGCCCATCATCAACCCCCCTTTTTCTATTTCTGGATTGTTGTATGGATTGCTTGTAGATTGGTGTATTCTGTTGTAGGATAAATGGATTCCATTTTGTTTGTAAATTAGTGAGTACGTGTGTATGCAGTTTCTGAATTAGTGAATAGGTGTGCATTGAGATGGATGCTATACATTTAATAAACACACTGTACATGGAGGCAGAGTAGTGGAGCTGTGTGTGATGCGTTTGCAACTTTGTATTTGAATGCACATGATTTTGTTCAGATTTTGGATGGGTTACAGAGAACTTTGATGTCAGATTATTGAACATAATCCTTTATAGTTGATGAACAAGATAAAAGGATAATTTCTGCTGTATAGTTGATGAACTTAATGATCGTATAAGAGACTAATGGGCTCCATGTAATCCCAAAGTCGATCTTGTTATCCAGGTCCAGGTGAATGCACTCTTCTTGTCTTTCACTGTTAGTTGTTTGATGTAATGTTACCTATGTTCGCGGTTGAGAAGATTGTTGGCGCACCTATTTTCGAACCATTAGTCCATAATGATGTGTTCATAGTTCCGAAAACGCCTCTTTTTGAACCATTGGTTCATGGTGCCTATTTTGGTTTATATATTACTATATATTACTACTAAGATAATTTGCTGCCTGCTTTGGTTTATATATTACTGCTAAGATTGTAGATATCCAGTCATGATAGGGTAGGCTCATATATCTCTACTGACGATCTACATATCCATTCTTGCTAGGATAGGCTATTATTCCTTTTTACTGGAAATAAAGTGGCAGGTAACTTCTCCTCCGATCTTGTAGTACTAGATGCAAGTCTAGATAGATGCAGTATTTTTCATACCCAAGATTATATGAGTGCAGCTCACGGAAAAAAGATGTATAAATTAGCAATTTTTATTTTCCATACAACCATCCTTGCTTTCTGCATTCACATACCTATTATAAAAACTAGCACGTCAAAGTATTATAAGAAAAACACAAATAAACTGCTGTGAAGTCTGAACATCCCCAAGAAAAATATACTTTGGTTCCTTGCAAATCTATTCTGCCATGGGTTGCCCTGTATACGATTTAGTATTCAGTATGCACCTAAGAGAAGCTAGAGGGGTAAAGTCAATATCTATTACTGCTGCTAAGGAGCGACGGATATAGAAGAGATATGTGACCCTCTATCACCAGGTCCTGCATCGTCCACAAATAATCAGGTTCGACCTTTTACTCAGGTCAGTTCGCTCTTTGTAGTAAATTTTTTTTTTTTTTTTTTTGCTCTTTCTTCATTCATAGGAACATCATGCTTTAATACACACATCTGCTTATCTACCAATCTATGCATATTTCTCACCTGCTTTTCTTTCAATGGGTTTTACTCTCAAGTTGTACAGGTAATGATTTTCAGTATCTCACCGCCCTTCAGAGGGGCTCATCACATTTGCTTCTGATTCCATGTTGCCGTTTCTATACATTATTTTTAGTTAATTGTTTTTTGTTCTTCTGACCAGTGCCACTACCAGCTACTATCTTCAGTGCTTTTCAACTGATGATAATTAAATAAACCTCCCTCGCCAAGGCGGAAAAGACCATTTAATTTTTGAAGTTGGAGAATATTGTAACCATTTGCTGGCAGGTTGATCAAAGAGTTGACATCATGATTATTTTCTTATCTTAATATCAAACATTTTGAGGTATATCAATCATCGTAAGTTTCTTAGCCTCTTCACATTGCACACATAATATCCTTTGCTTTCCTAGGTATATGATAAATCGATGACTTAGGATAAACACTGATATGTTGAGATCCCTACTTTTACTGATATGCTATTTCTAGTGATGTCACTTTACACTGATATTTTTTCATGATTTAAGATGAATGGTACATTATGCATTGCATATGAACCAGAATTTTGCTGCAGCTTTAGTTGATAATCGACAACAAAATACTTCTATAGTAATTTGTTGAGTTCTGGAGTAAGCATGAAATGCATTTGCATGATCTGACATTCACCAATGTGCTCTTATTTTTCAAATAGGCAGTAACGAAAAGGTGGTTCAGAATTCTGATGGATATTCTCCCCCTTGCTTGTTTACATGTGGCCATGTTTGTTGCTTATACCTCCATACTTATGTGTAATAAACTATTAATCAGACCATTGTTCTTTTTTTTTGTAGACAACTGGAGTGTGTCCTTTGCATTCCTTGCACATCAGTGCACTCCAAATATTGTATGCAATCAAGGTGCATATGGGTGTATATTTTTGTTTTTCTCATATATTGAAATGATACTTCATGTAATTGTCATATGTTTCAGAAAAATGGAATATACTAACTATTTATGAGTCAAATATGAGCTGGTTGTGTCGTGCAGTGGGCAGATGGAGAAGTTCACGCCGCGGTCGATGGAGCTGTTCGTGACACACTATCACGCGGCGAAGGAGCAAGCGGATTCTCAGCTGACGTGGTTGCAGCTGGAGGAACACCCCGCGTGGTTGAGTAGGGGCATACACTCGAGAGGTTTGTTGATACTATCCTGTAGTGTTCGAGTTTGTGGTGCTGTCGAAGAAATTGAACTTTGATAGGTGTTTGCTTGGTTTTGTTTGTGCTTGAAGGTTCGTGTACTTTGTGAGCACACTGGACATGCTGGAGATGGCGAATATATTCGATGCTGAAATGTTTCGTCTAGATGGGGCTAATGAACATCAAACCTAACTCCTGCCTACATATATCCCATGTAGTCAACTTCATGCCTTGTAATACTTTTGTGTCCGATATCCCATGTATTAAACTTCAGGCCTTCGAATGTCACATATAGTTTCTCCATGTTAGCTTCATTTCCTTTTGGATTTGGATTGTCTAACTGAATATGCTCTATGTGTGACTCTAATCACATATTCACATGTACTACTTCCTATAGTGAATCTGATTCTCTATTGTATACTAACTGCATTGGTGCCCAGAGGGCCTGATATTTGTTCATCGTTTGAACAATCTCACCTACTGAAATACGGATTTCCTGACATTGATCTCGCCTGCCAACTTCAGGGCGCACATGACCACCTCAAGAGGTGCGCCCGGGGCGCACCCCAGCCACTAGTAACTTACAAGGCAAGTCACACCAAACATCGGTTGCATTTTGTTGCTTTTTTCTTGGGTCATTTCATTTCTACTTAATATAATATACAAACGGACACCACTACTTCCTACTAGAAGAAGACTGAAAGATGAAACGGCGGCAGCAGCCAGAGCAACGCATCACTGCAGCACAGAAGGCGCAGGATTTGCTCGATTCTTGAAGCTTGACATCCCAATCTAGCGAGGCTGGTGGATGAAGCGCGGTGCGCCACCGCTCCTCGGGCTGCCAGCGTACTTGGTGGGCTTCTCGGTGTACCTAGGCTTCTCCGAGAAGCCACGCATGACGTCGCCGCCCTTTGGGCTTGGGGACGCCAGGCTCAGCGCCTTGAGCACCCCGTCTGCACACACAGAAGCACACACGTGATGAGCACTGCAGTCTTGCTTCCATCTTGTATTTGAGCGCTCATATCATATATACTCCTACAATACATATATAGGCGTGGACAGTGGGTTGGTTGGTACCAGTCTTGAGTGCCGCTGGCGGCTGCGGCTGCGAAGCCTCGACGGCGAAGCCGTGCGAGAGGTCGTCGTCGATGGCGTCCTCGGCCTCCAAGGCGATGAGGGAGTCGGCCATGTCGTCGAGCTGCTGGTGCTGGTGGTACCAGTGGTCGTGAAACCAGGCGGTGGACTTGACGAGGTCCCACCACTGCGGCGAGAAGTCCTCCACCTGCTGGAACGCTGCCGGGATGAAGAGCGGGGCCTCGGGGTTGAGCGACGACGCGACCATGGCGCTCATGATTTCCCTGTTGCTGTTGGCCTGGTCAGATCAAAATCAAAACCACGCAGAGATCAGAGACAGACGAGCGACCGGATCCAGTCGTGAGTTGGCGTCGCGAAACAGAGATGAAAAAGGTTGCAGATCAAGAAACTAGAGCGCGGTTCTCGGCAGATCTACACACGGTAGCACGCGACAGAAACGGTTCTTGATGCATGCATACCTTGGATTGGGGTCGGGGATCGCAGGAGCAGGGTCAGGATAGAGAATCTGGATCTGGATAGTGGACTGGGTTGGGTTGTGAGTGGGGAACGATGGGATTTTTGTAGCAGAGTGGCGTTTTGGCTCATAGGTGCATATACACCTATTATGCAATATATATGAAAAACGCATTTTAAAATATTAAAAAAATCGAGAAAAAAATCCTGCGTGTACATCCGGACATTATATGTGCGAGCACAAAGTTTGGGTGAAAAATGACATTTTTTGTGGCATGTACAAAAAAGACAAAAAAATGCCTCATGAATAGCTGTAATCAAGCATGGAAAATTGTCTTTTTTACACAAGCCACAAAAAAATGTGTGTTTAGACAATGGGTGCATATACATATAATGTACGGATTTACACGTGAGATTTTTTCTCGTAATTTTTTAACTTTTCAAAATGTGTGTTTAGACAATGGGTGCATATACACCTATGAGCCAAAGCCAATTTCCGTGTGACCGAGGCCTAGAGGATTAGAAGGAAGGTGCGACCGAGGCTTCCTTGCTGGCGCTGGCTGGGTCGGACGCAGCTTCCAGCCGGTCGTGCCAGATCGGACGAAAAATACTCACGCGCAACACAAGAGTGGACCGCCGACGACATGGGCCATGCTTGCCACGGGCCATTGACTCACACGAAGCAGCCATACACACCCGCGACGGATCACTCCGTCCTGCTCATAGGGCGTGCATAAATTTTGTGCCGGCCGACTGCGCAGCCATCCGTGCTTCTCTCTCCTTGCCTCTCACCTCCTATATCTCTAAATAAGTCAACCGCTTCACCCGTCGCACGCGCTCCCCTTCACCGCACAAGTCGTCGTCGTCGTAGTCGCGAAGTCCGGCGTCATCGCAGCCCTGCCACGCGTCCCCGTTGCAGCGCAAAGGTCGACGCCGTCGCAGCCTGGTCGCCGGGGGGGGGGGGGGGGGGGGGGGGCTGGTGGCTCCGCCATGACCACCGGTTGCAGCTCCATCACCTATGGTTGCAGCATCCGCGCGGCACCGTCACAACTCGTCACGGTGATGGTTCCAACAACAAAAAAGCCGCGACACCGTCCCAGCTTCGCCGTTGTTGTAGCATGGGGTTGCAACTTCTTGACAAACGATCGTAGCATCTATTGTCGCCGATTGCAGCCTTCGTCGTTCATGGTTGTAGCATTCGTTGGCCCTCATCATGGTTGTACCATTCGTCGGCCCTCGTCATGGTTGTAGCATTTCTCGTCCATGGTTGTAACATCTTGTCAAAAGGGTTGTAGCTCCTCACTGCGCCGCTTGCATCCTTCATCGTCCATGGTTGTAGCATTCGTCGTCGCCGGCTGTCGGCCATGTGATGGTGTCCTAGATAAGGGGGTGTTAACCCCGTCGGCTCCCAGAGCGCGTGGGCCGGGCCGAGGACCCCCAAAATGACCAGCCAATTGGTGTCCTGGACTAGGGGGTGCTAGCCACGTTGGCTTGCCAGTCATGGGCCAGGCCGAGGACCCCCAGACGACAGAAGAATGGGCCATGTTTGTCATGGCGTACTCAAGATGAAATCCTCCGAAGACTTGGCGCACACTTGGAGGCACATTTGAATCACCGGCATGTTTATCCTTAGATGTAATCGACCTATACGTGACCCTAGGTACCCCTGGTGCCTATATAAGCTGAGGGGTTTAGTCCGTAGGGTAGAGTTAGAGACATACACATACGATCTCGAGGTATGTCATCCTGTACTTTACCCCATCCACAATCAATACAACAGAAACATGACGTAGGGTTTTACCTCTTCGAGAGGGCCCGAACCTGGGTAAACATCGTGTCCCTCTTTTGTCCTGTTACCAACAAGCTAAGATCCACAGCTCGGGACCCCCTACCCGAGATCCGTAGGATTCAACCCTGACATTGGTGGCCCATACAAGTCCCGTTGTGTGGTCAAAGCAGCTCGATGGCTCATCTTCGGATCGATGACACATTAGATGTGGGAGGACCTTCTTCCCCGGTCAGCTTTTTGTCTTCGGCAGCGTCACGCTCTACGCCTATTCGACTGGCCACCTCGGCCAGATCGAAAACTTCGCTCCTGGCCAGACCATTAGGTTTGGAAATATGGAGTACACTGCGGATGCCCGCGGCGAGCTTGCGTTTTCGGGCTGGGTGTCAGACCAGTCCGAAGACTCTTGTGACGCCTTTATACCGATCTCAGATTCAATCTTGGATCGGGACCACGGCGCGGATCACACCTCGGATCTAGCTTCAAGCACAGAGTCGAGCATTAACTGTTGGGAAACATAGTAGAAAACAAAAAAAAAATCGCCCTACGATCAACCAGGAACAATATGAAGATGCATATAGGGTTTAGATCAACGATCGTTACCGACTCTGGAGTGCAGCGGAAGTAGACGAGTCGGTGTAGATCGTACTTGGAGTCCCTCGAACCATTGATGACGATCCCGCGAACTGCCCTCGAACGATCCCTCTAACGGAAGACCGAAAGCACGACCTCTCTACTTGGTTGCAAGCGTACGGTCTTCATGATTCGGCAGCGCTTCGTCGTCCATAGCTAATACGTCGCCGGAGAATTAGAGGGAGGAGATTAGAACCACACTAGGCTTCTGATTATGAGGATTAGAGGACCTAGGTCTAGCTCTAATTAGTCAACTAGGACCAATTAGAACTAGAACTAGATGAACTAGAGGAGGCTCCAAAACTTGTGTATCAATTGTGGCCAATACCTCAAGTATATATATAGGTTAGAGGGGGAGAGGAGGGCAGCCACCAAGGAGGGAAAGTCCCTCCTTGGGGCGCCGGCCAAGGGGGAGGACTCCTCCCCTAGTCCAATTCACTCCCCCATAAGGAAAGGGGGGGGGGGTGCCACTTCCTATTGGGCCATGGTGGCCCAATACTCTTCCACCACTTGGCCTTTTAAGGCACGTTGATATTTAATTAAATATAAAAGCCCTCTAACAATTATTAGAGCCTTTTATATATAATTTAACATCACCGAAAACATTTTCCACCTATATATTATTTATCGATAATACGCGGTATTGCCCGATAAACTCCGAAACCCTTCCGGTGACTCTGAAACGCTTCCGGTTCCTCTCGAAACTATTCTGAATATTAATGAAACAATTCCACAAATAAATCCTCGATACTCTCGTCCTACTAATACTCAGCGGATCGTGATTACCTTAAGCTTGTGACCCTGTAGGTTCGGTAAATCATAGGCATGAACGAAACCCCTTCGTTCAATGACCGATAGTGGAACCATGGATGTCCGTATCGATCCCTATGATTACACGAATGACATTTGAGTGAACCTTTGGTTATCATGTGGTATTCCCTTTGCTTCGCGATACTTTACAAAACCCAGGATGCATCGGTATCCTCTGAGTCATATACATGCTCACTATACCGTTGATCTCGTTGCCGGTTTTGTTCTTCTTTCTCGTTGAAATGTTTCGGCATCCCCGTGACATAGTCACATGTGTCTGACCAGACGATGATGGATGTCGTCACACCGAGAGGGCCCTAAGAATATCTCTCCATCGTCGGAGGAGCAAATCCCACTCTCGAGCTATCCAGTCCCTTGTCAAACTTTCCAATGAACCTGTAAGTTGTCGTTATGATCACCGTGTTACAGATGACGTTTGAGCAACCAAAGTCCACCGTACAGTAGGAAGTGACTACGATACTCTCATGGTCCGAGGAACTAAAACACATGCTAACACTCCGTGTTATAACTATTGATTTCAGACGATATTATCTCAAAGGATAACAAACAAGTTTGGGTCGATTCAATATGATCGTTCTTCTAATGTCATACTCTCAATGTTGTTTTAGGACTATCGTTACACCTAACGATATCCTAAGTTCCGGAAAACATGATCACCAATAACACTTGAGCCAGTCTTAGAGGCAAGACTAAGAACCTATATTTTACCGTTTATCATTCCACACGTGCATATGAGTTTTCCACTGAATCGCACATTCCAGAATCATAGCAGTTATAACATGAAATATAAACTATTAATTATGAAAATGGAAATATAATAATACAATATTATTGCCTCTAGGGCATATTTCCAACAAGCTCCCACTTGCACTCGAGTCAATAAAGTAGTTTACATAGTCTCTCTAACACCTATGGCTATCCGGTGTTGCTCATGCTTTGCTCGTGGTAGAGCCTTCGTCATCGGGTCTGACACATTCAAATCTGTGTGAACCTTGAGAACTTTCACAAAACCCTTCTTGACATATTGTCGGATAATGTGATATTTGCGCTCGATGTGCCTGGTCTTCATGTGGGATCTTGGTTCCTTTGCTTGAGCAACAACACCACTATTATCACAATAGAGTGCCATTGGGTTTGTTACACTTGGGACCACACCAACTTATTCAAGAAACTTCTTGATCCAGACTGCCTCCTTCGAAGCTTCTGAAGCTGCAATATACTCTGCTTCTGTCATAGAATCCGCAACAGTGTTCTGTTTGAAACTTTTCCAAACTACCGCACCACCATTAAGGGTGAAAACATATCCCGATTGAGATTTATAGTCATCTATACGAGTCATGAAGCTAGCATCGGTGTAACCATTTACAACGAGTTCTTCATCTCCTCCATAAACAAGGAGCATGTCCTTTGTTCTCCTGAGTACTTAAGAATATTTTTAACAGCTGCCCGGTGAGCCACTCCAGGGTCACTTTGGTACCTGCTACTAACACTTAGTGCATTTGAAACATCTGGTCTAGTATATATCATAGCATACATGATGGATCCAATTGCAGAGGCATATGAGACTCCATTCATCTGCACCCGCTCATCAACTATCTTGGGACATTGATTCTTACTAACTGTTGTGCCATGTGACATTGGGAGAAATCCTTTCTTTGCATTCTCTATTTTAAACCTCTTTAAAACCTTGTCAATGTATGTGCTCTGGCTTAGCGCAATTAGGCGTCTTGATCTATCTCTATAGATCTTTATGCCCAATATATATGCAGCTTCGCCTAAATCTTTCATTGAAAACACACTCTTTAAATAGTCTTTTATTGTGCTAAGAAACTTTGTATCATTTTCAGTCAACAATATGTCATCCACATACAAGATTAAAAATGACACAGAGCTCCCACTAAACTTCTTGTACACACAAGCTTCTTCATCATTTTTAACGAAGCCAAACTCTTTTACCACTTCATCAAAACGTTGATTCTAGCTCCTTGATGCTTGCTCCAAACCATAGACCGACCTTTGAAGCTTGCACACCTTTCTGGCATCCTTTGGGTCGACAAAACCTTCTGGTTGTATCATATATACATCCTCTTTCAAGTAACCATTTAGGAAAGTAGTTTTGCCATCCACTTGCCATATCTCATAATCGAAATATGCACTAATAGCCATCATAATCTGTACAGACTTCAGCATAGCTACCGGTGAGGAAGTCTCGTCATAATCAACTCCCTCAACTTGCGAAAACCCTTTCACAACTAGCCATGCTTTATAGATAGTAGGATTACCATCCGCATCTGTTTTTCTCTTGAAGATCCATTTACATTGTATGGGTTTCCCACCCTCTGGAGGATCAACCAAGTTCCAAACTTGATTCTCGTACATGGACTCCATTTCGGATTGCATGGCTTTAAGCCATTCTTTTGAGCTGGGCGCTACCATCCCTTCTCTGTAGTGCGCAGGTTCATCTTACACTAAGATGAATATTTCATTGTGAAACCATTCAGGAGGTTGATACGTCTCCAACGTATCTATAATTTTTGATTGTTCCATGCTGTTATAGTATCAATCTTGGATGTTTTTATATGCAATTATATATCATTTTCCGGGACTAACCTATTAACCTAGTGCCCAGTGCCAGTTGCTATTTTCTGCTTGTTTTTGGCTTTTCAGAGAAACAGTACCAAATGAAGTCCAAATGCCACGAAACTTTTTGGAGATTTTTTTTGGACAAAAGAAACCTTGGAAGCTTCGGGAGGAGGCCAGAAGCCTCATGGAGGCTTCACAAGGCAACAGGGCGCGCCCTAGGGGGGGGCTGGGGCGCGCCGTGTTGCCTTGTGGGGCCCATGTGACTCCGTTTGACCTAATTCCACTTCTATAAATTCACAAATATTGGGAAACCAACAAAGAGCCAGAAGAAATAACTTTTCCGCTGCCGCAAGCCTCCATTCTTCCGCGATCCCATCCGGAGGCCTTTTCCGGTACTCTGCCGGAGGGGGAATCGATCACGGAGGGCTTCTACATCAACCTTGCCGCCCTTCCGATGATGTGTGAGTAGTTTACCACAGACCTACGGGTCCATAGCTAGTAGCTAGATGACTTCTTCTCTCTCTTTGATCTTCAATACAATGTTCTCCTCGATGTTCTTGCAGTTCTATCCGATGTAATCTTCTTTTGCGGTGTGTTTGTTGGGATCCGATGAATTGTGAGTTTATGATCAGATTATTCATGAGGAATATTTGAGTCTTCTCTGAACTCTTTTATGCATGATTGTTATAGCTTTGTATTTCTCTCCGATCTATCGGTTTAGTTTGGCCTACTAGATTGATTTATCTTGCAATGGGAGAGGTGCTTTGTGATGGGTTCAATCTTGCGGTGCACAATCCCAGTGACAGAAAGGGACATGACACGTATTTGTATTGTTGCCATTAAGGATAAAAAGATGGGGTTTCTTCATATTGATTGAATTTGCTTCTCTACATCATGTCATCTTGCTTAAGGCGTTACTCTGTTTTTAACTTAATACTCTAGATGCATGCTGGATAGCGGTCAATGAGTGGAGTAATAGTAGTAGATGCAGGCAGGAGTCGGTCTACTTGTCTCGGATGTGATGCCTATATACATGATCATTGCCATGAATCCGTCATAATTATTTGCTATTCTGTCAATTGCCCAACAGTAATTTGTTTACCCACCGTATGTTTCTATGCTCAAGAGAGAAGCCTCTAGTGAAAACTATGGCCCCCGGGTCTATCTTTATCATATAAAAAACCTAAAAATACCTTGCTGCAATTTATTTACTTTTATTTTAATTAGTAGTTTAGTTTATCTATTTACCTCGATAAGATTTAATCCTTGCAAGTAACCGCTAAGAGGATTGACAACCCTCTTATTTGCGTTGGGTGCAAGTGTTTGCTCTTGTGTGTGCAGGTGCGCTTAACGAAATTTTGCTTGGTTCTCCTACTGGATTGATAACCTTGGTTCTTAACTGAGGGAAATACCTATCTCTACTGTACTGCATCATCCTCTCCTCTTCGGGGAAATACCAACGTAGACTACAAGTAGCAGGAAGAATTTCTGGCGCCGTTGTCGGGGAGACATCATCAAAATTACCAAGTACCTTCGCGCAAATTATCATTCACTTGCATTTACTTTATTTATCTTTTATTTGCATTTGCTTCTCGTTTTCATCTCCCCCACTTCTATTTTTTTTTACAAAAACACAAAAATATTTTTGTTTGCTAGTCCCTTGTTTGCCTCGTCACTATGACTAGTTTTACTATCCCTCCTTTGTCTCCGGATTTTGAAGTTCTTTACTTCAAACAGAAACAAGGAGAAAATTTGAAAGATGCTTGGTATAGGATAATTCAATCCTATCGTGTTTGCACTATAAAAGGGGATATGAAAATTTTGTTGCGAAACTTCTATGTGGGGCTAACTATGCCCAATAGACAACTCTTGGACTTTTCTACGAAAGGAAATTTTATTGATAGTGATCCTAATACGGCTTATGAATTAATAGAGGGAATAGTGGGATCCCCACCATTGCAAAAAGGACCTAATTATACTCAAGAAGGGATTCAAATTTTGGAAAAGCTAGGTGACATACAAATTTTTTGGTGGAGTTACAAAAGTCTAATGAACCCCTTAAAAATGTTAGCGGTAACCTCAATCGTATGAACAATCTCCTTACTATTTGCAATAAGAAGATAGATGCTTTAGATAGTAAAATTGCTTTATTTTCTGAAAATCATGGGAAGCGCAAGGAGCCTCCCGGGTTCAAGACAAATCCTTCTAAAGTAGCAAAAACCAAGGATGACAACACTTGAAACTATGCATTATGCCTAGCTAGGGGCATAAAACAATAGCGCTTGTTGGGAGGCAACCCAATGAATAAAATAAAATTTTGCTTTTACCTACTGTTTTTGTGTGTTTGCATGATTATAGATTCTGTTATGATTGTGTTTATATGTTTTAATTAGTGTTTGTGCCAAGTAATGCCTTTGGGATGATGTTGATGATAGTATAATTTATGCTGTTTGGAAAACATAAAGTTTTGCGTTTAGTGCTGGAATTTTAATTCTATACTGGAGCGTCATAAAAATCTGAAATTTTTACACAGTATTGGTATATAAATTTTTTATGTTGTCCTAATTTGTCAGAATTTTTGGAGTTACAGAAGTATGGATTTTAAATAGATCTTTACAGACTGTTCTGTTTTAGACAGATTCTGTTTTTGTTGCATAGTTTGCTTATTTTGATGAATCCATGGATCGTATCGGGGGGGTATGAGTCATGGAGAAGTTGGAGTACAGTAGCACTATGCCAATATTAAATATGAATCAATTTACTACAGTACCTAAAGTTTAAGATTTGTTTGTTATACTAACGGATCTCACGAGGTTTCTGTTGAGTTTTGTGTGCTGAAGTTTTCAAGTTTTGGGTGAGACTACAATGGATAAAGGAATAAGGAGCGGCAAGAGCCTAAGCTTGGGGATGCCCAAGGCACCCCAAGGTAATATTCAAGGAATACTCAAGCGTCTAAGCTTGGGGATGCCCCGGAAGGCATCCCCTCTTTCGTCTACAATCTATCGGTAACTCACTTGGAGCTATATTTTTATTCATCACATGATATGTGTTTTACTTGGAGCGTCTTGTGATATAGTTTGTTTGCTTTTGTTTGCTTGTTAGTTTGTCACAATCATCTTTGCTGAACACACCTTTTTGAGAGGGACACACATTATTCGTGATTTGTTAGAATACTCTATGTGCTTCACTTATATCTTTTGAGCTAGGCAGTTGCTCTAGTGCTTCACTTATATCTTTTAGAGCACGGCGGTGGTTATATTTTAAAGAAATAGTTGCACTCTCATGCTTCACTTATATCTTTTTGAGAGTCTCATGATAGAGATGGTAATATGCACGGGTTATGAATTTGGTCCTGATATGATAGGTATTCAAGAGGGATATAGTAAAAACTTTCATGTAGATCACTGAATATGATAAATTTGATTCCTTGCAATAGTTTTGCGATATTAAGATGGTAATATGTGGGAGGTATTAGTAGATAATTGTGGTTTAGTAAGAATAATTGTGTTAAGGTTTGTGATTCCCGAAGCATGCACGTATGATCTGTCGTTATGCTAAGAAGTTGGAGCATGATTTATTATTGATTGTCTTCCTTTGTGTGGCGGTCGGGGGCGCTCGATGGTTAACTCCTACCAACCTCCCCCCTAGGGGCATGCGTAGTAGTACTTTGCTTCGAGGGCTAATAAACTTTCGCAATAAGTATGTGAGTTCTTTATGACTAATGTGAGTCCATGGATTATACGCACTCTCACCCTTCCGCAATTTGCTAGCCTCTTCGGTACCGTGCATTGCCCTTTCTCACCTCGAGAGTTGGTGCAAACTTCGCCGGTGCATCCAAACCCCGTGATATGATACGCTCTATCACACATAAGCCTCCTTATATCTTCCTCAAAACAGCCACCATACCTACCTACCATGGCATTTCCATAGCCATTCCGAGATATATTGCCATGCAACTTCCACCGTTCCGTTTGTATGACATACATCATCATTGTCATATTGCTTTGCATGATCATATAGTTGACATAGTATTTGTGGCTCAACCACCGTTCATCATTGTTATACATGTTACACTAGCATCATTGCACATCCTGGTACACTGCCAGAGGCATTCATATAGAGTCATATTTTTGTTCTAGTATCGAGTTGTAATGTTGAGTTGTAAGTAAATAGAGGTGTGATGATCATCATTATTAGTGCATTGTCCCAGTGAGGAAAGAATGATGGAGACTAATGAGTCCTTGAAAAAGTGGGGATGAGGTCCATGAGATCGTTCTAAAAAAAAGAAAAAAAAGAGAGAATAAAAAAAAGAGGCGAAAAAAGAGCCATGCAAAAAAAATGTGAGAAAAAGAGAGAAGGGGCAATGTTACTATCCTTTTCCACACTTGTGCTTCAGAGTAGCACCATGTTTTTCATATAGAGAGTCTCCTATTTTGTCACTTTCATATACTAGTGGAAATTTTTCATTATAGAACTTGGCTTGTATATTCCGACGGGCTTCCTCAAATGCCCGAGGTCTTCATGAGCAAGCAAGTTGGATGCACACCCACTTAGTTTTCATACTGAGCTTTCATACACTTATAGCTCTTAGTGCATCCGTTGCATGGCAATCCCTACTCCTTGCATTGACATCAATTGATGGGCATCTCCATAGCCCGTTGATTAGCCTCGTTGATGTGAGACTATCTTCTTATTTTTGACTTCTCCTATTTATCTCTACCACCATACTCTATTCCACCCATTGTGCTATATCCATGGCTCGCGCTCATGTATTGCGTGGGAGTTGAAAAAGCTGAAGCGCGTTAAAGAGTATGAACCAATTTCTTGGCTAAAACCAGGGTAGTGCATGATAAATACTTTGTGTGAAGAAGATGGAGCATGACAGGATTGTATGATTTTGTAGGGATAACGTTCTTTAGCATTTTTATTTTGAAAGACATGATTGTTTATTAGTATGCCTGAGTATTGATGTCTTTATATCAAATTATAGACTATTGCTTTGAATCACTTGGATCTTATTATTCATACCGTAATAGAAAGATTACATGATGAAACATGATAGCTAGCATTCCACATCAAAAATTCTGTTTTTATCATTTACCTACTCGAGGACGAGCAGGAATTAAGCTTGGGGATGCTTGATACGTCTCCAACGTATCTATAATTTTTGATTGTTCCATGCTATTATAGTATCAATCTTGGATGTTTTTATATGCAATTATATATCATTTTTTGGGACTAACCTATTAACCTAGTGCCCAGTGCCAGTTGCTGTTTTCTGCTTGTTTTTGGCTTTTCAGAGAAACAGTACCAAATGAAGTCCAAATGCCATGAAACTTTTTGGAGATTTTTTTTTGGACAAAAGAAACCTTGGAAGCTTCGGGAGGAGGCCAGAAGCCTCACGGAGGCTTCACAAGGCAACATGGCGCGCCCCAGGGGGGGCGCCGTGTTGCCTTGTGGGGCCCATGTGACTCCGTTTAACCTAATTCCACTTCTACAAATTCACAAATATTGGGAAACCAACAGAGAGCCAGAAGAAATAACTTTTCTGCCGCCGCAAGCCTCTGTTCTTCCGCGATCCCATCTGGAGGCCTTTTCCGATACTCTGCCGGAGGGGGAATCGATCACGGAGGGCTTCTACATCAACCTTGCCGCCCTTCCGATGATGTGTGAGTAGTTTACCACAGACCTATGGGTCCAGAGCTAGTACCTAGATGGCTTCTTCTCTCTCTTTGATCTTCAATACAATGTTCTCCTTGATGTTCTTGGAGTTCTATCCGATGTAATCTTCTTTTGCGGTGTGTTTGTTGGGATCCGATGAATTGTGAGTTTATGATCAGATTATTCATGAGGAATATTTTAGTCTTCTCTGAACTCTTTTATGCATGATTGTTATAGCTTTGTATTTCTCTCCGATCTATCGGTTTAGTTTGGCCTACTAGATTGATTTATCTTGCAATGGGAGAGGTGCTTTGTGATGGGTTCAATCTTGCGGTGCTCAATCCCAGTGACAGAAAGGGACATGACACGTATTTGTATTGTTTCCATTAAGGATAAAAATATGGGGTTTATTCATATTGATTGAATTTGCTTCTCTACATCATGTCATCTTGCTTAAGGCGTTACTCTGTTTTTAACTTAATACTCTAGATGCATGCTGGATAGCGGTCGATGAGTGGAGTAATAGTAGTAGATGCAGGCAGGAGTCGGTCTACTTGTCTCGGACGTGATGCCTATATACATGATCATTGCCATGAATCCGTCATAATTATTTGCTATTCTGTCAATTGCCCAACAGTAATTTGTTTACCCACCGTATGTTTCTATGCTCAAGAGAGAAGCCTCTAGTGAAAACTATGACCCCCGGGTCTATCTTTATCATATAAAAAACCTAAAAATACCTTGCTGCAATTTATTTACTTTTATTTTAATTAGTAGTTTAGTTTATCTATTTACATCGATAAGATTTAATCCTTGCAAGTAACCGCCAAGAGGATTGACAACCCTCTTATTTGCGTTGGGTGCAAGTGTTTGCTCTTGTGTGTGCAGGTGCGCTTAACGAAATTTTGCTTGGTTCTCCTACTGGATTGATAACCTTGGTTCTTAACTGAGGGAAATACTTATCTCTACTGTACTGCATCATCCTCTCCTCTTCGGGGAAATACCAACGCAGACTACAAGTAGCAGAGGTTCGATAACTCTTCCTGACCTAAGCGGTCCAGTTACAGTCTTAATTGAAGTTTCTACAACTGGTGTAGTAACTTCTGGTTCAGTTGTGTGAATAACTTCAGGAACAATTTCTGCTTCGTTAGTTTTATTCACTTCTGAAGATTTAGTAATCTCGTCAAGCTGTACTGCCCTCCCACTTCGAGAAAGTGTCCATTCTTAGCGATAAACACTTTGTCTTCGGATCTTTGGTATAAGGAATACCCAATTGTTTCTTTGGGATAACCTACAAAGTAACATTTGTCTGCTTTGGGATCGAGATTATTTGGCTGTAAAGATTTTACATAAGTCTCGCAACCCCAAATCTTGAGATGTGACAAGTTGGGTTTCTTCCCATTCCATGACTCATATGGTGTCGTCTCAACAGACTTAGACAGTGCTCTATTTAGTGTATATGTTATTGTTTCAAGTGCATATCCCCAAAATGATAATGGCAGATCGGTAAATGACATCATTGACCTCACCATGTCTAACAAAGTTTGGTTACGCCTTACAGACACTCCGTTTCTCTGTGGAGTTTTGGGAGGAGTAAGTTGTGAAACAATTCCACAATCACTTAGATGTTTGCTAAACTCATGACTTAGATATTCTCCTCCAGGATCTGATCGCAGAAACTTTATCTTTTTGTCACGATGATTTTCAACTTCATTATGAAATTCCTTGAACTTTTCAAATGTTTCATCAAGTAGATATAACTGTATCTACTTAAATCATCAATGAAGGTTACGAAGTATAAGTATCCACCGCACCTCGGTATACTCATTGGACCACATACATAACTATGTATTATATCCAACAATTCTAGTGCCCGTTCAAGATGACCAGTGAACAGCGTTTTAGTCATTTTACCCATCATACAAGCTTTGCATGTTTCGAATGATTCAAAATCAAACAATGCTAATACTCCATCTTTATGAAGTTTTTGCATACGTTTCTTTCCGATATGACCAAGACAGCAGTGCCACATGTAAGTATTATTATCAGTCTTCTTAAGACGTTTAGCATTAATGTTATAGACATCTTTTTCACGCTCAATATCCATTATGAATAATGCACCAATCATGGGTGCAAATCCATAAAACATATCCTTATAATATATCGAACAACCATTGTTTTCTGATTTATAAGAATAACCGTCATTTATCAAACATGATCCAGAGATAACGTTCTTACATAACTTCAGAACAAAATAACAATTATTCAATTCTAAGATAAATCCTAAAGGTAAACTTAAAGACATGACACCGACGGCTTGAGCAGCAATCCCATCGCCATTCCCGACACACATCACGACTTCATTTCTACTCAGCTTGCGAATCTTCCGTAGTCCCTGCACCGTGTTGCAAATGTGAGCAACAGATCCAGTATCAAATATCCATGACTTGGAATTTTCAGCAAGTAGAATATCAATAACATTAACTTGTATAACTTTTATACCTTTACCAGAGATGAGTTCTTCTTATCCGCCAGATACTTCAAGCAATTTCTTTTCCAGTGTCCTTTTTTCTCTACAGTAGAAACATTCAGTCTCGCAAGAAGCTCCACCCTTGTTCCTCTTGGTGTTGCGTTTCTTTTTGAAACTTTCTGTTTTGTTCACGAGCAACTTTTGCTGGTTTTGCATCCCGATTTCATTGGTTTTGAGCATCGCTTCATAAAGCGAAGTAAGGATCAAATCATTCTCCGGTGTCTTGGGAAAATTAATTTCCATTGCATTAATACTATCATAATAGTCTGCAAGCCTGACACCATGCTCACCAACTTCAGCTATCTTGCACTCCTCCAATGCTTCAGTCATCTCATGAACTTCAGCGGGTTCTTTGTGGTACAGAACTTCCAGTGCCTCGACAATCTCAACGGTACTGAGTTGTTGATAACATTTCTGTAACACTTGATCCATACAGGATAGCATTATACTTTTAACAACATTGAAATCATTCTTGCGAGATATAAACACATTGATGATATCTTGAGACGCTCCAGGCACCGGGTAATCACCAAGTGGTTGATCCAACACATATTCTTTCTTAGCACTTCTGAGAACACATCTCAGAGTGTGGATCCAATCCTCATAGTTTCCACCATTTGCAGTTAACTTTTCTTTCTCAAACAGAGGTGCTAAATTGAAACTATTACGAGCCATTGATCTAGAACAATAAACACAAGATTTACTTTAGATATAATTCATAGCTAATTTTGCACTAGTGTTTAAACAAATTTTAATTTAAAGTGCACTCCCACTTAAATCAATATCTCTCATAATTGATAGTAAGTGATTCAAGATCCTAATCTCATTCTGAGCCATTGATGTGGACATCACTGATGACGAGAATTTTGACCGGTAGGCAAACTTTTGTCGATCATGTCTCCATATGACTCTTGTTCATCTTTCAATGCTTCATGCTCCGAGCTCAGAACGATTCTGCCAGAACTTCAAGACAACCGAGTGCTATCTGCTCACATGGTCTGACCATCCACCCATCTTACACCTCACAACCAGTTTGTACTCATGTGGACATGACGCACTCCGAAATGTTACGTGTTATAGACGGTAGCAACACTAGGAAGAGCACCTTTTAACTTGATATTTACTGTGAGAGATCACCCTAATAATTGACTACTGTGCAATCAAAGGGTGCAAACAACAAAGGTATAAACATCTCGGGCAATTCATAATAGCATGATATGGTATAGCCCTGTGCGCCGGGAACGTCTCCATGGTCCTCTGAGGTCTTCATGAGGTTTTCTCCGGAATCGTTGCCGTGGCGACAATTTTGAAAACTACTGCCATGGCACCGATTTTGTTCTCCTGTGCCTGGTGAAGCTTCGGGTCCTCCGTGTAACCTATAGGCGACCTCTACATCTATTACATTAAGGTGGCAATCCCGTGTCTCCAACCGTCATGTCGTGACACGCGGGCCACTTAACATTACAACATATAACCATCTCATACATAAACTCGTTATCATGACGAAGGCTATGCCACATCATATGCAACCCTGCAAAACCAAGTTAGACATCCTCTAATCGGTTTGGCAAATTTTAATTACGTGGCTTCTAGGGTTTTCGGATAACACTAGGTACCTACATACACCATCAAGGCGATAATTCTTGTTGCTAGATTAACTTTCGGGGTGTGTGAAAGAAGATACTTAATTAAAAATCCCGTCCCCCACACTAAACTTCGTCAAATACACGTGACCCCCTAGAAGATCATTCATCTTCATCGCCCTCTTGTGTACGCGACGGTTCACTATTCTTGACTATGATGAAGCCCAGGGAACTATTAGCAGATCGTTGACAGCCAGAGCCGATCGATTGTCAAAACCTTGTACAAAGCTACATCATGCCGTCAATGAACTGAAATAGCAAGAACATGGAACCCTCACATCCACATGTGATCTAGATCGAAACCTGCATATACTCATAGAACTGCTCATGATGCCACTGTTGGGAAACGTAGTAGAAAACAAACAAAAATTGGCCTACGATCAACCAGGAACAATATGAAGATGCATATAGGGTTTAGATCAACGATCATTACCGACTCTGGAGTGCAGCGGAAGTAGACGACTCGGTGTAGAACGTACTTGGAGTCCCTCGAACCGTTTATGACAATCCCGCGAACCGCCCTCGAATGGAAGACCGAAAACACGACCTCTCTACTTGGTTGCAAGCATACGGTCTTCATGATCCGGTGATAACCCACAAGTATAGGGGATCAGTTATAGCCTTTCTCGATAAATAAGAGTGTCAAACCCAACGAGGAGCTAAAGGTAGAATCAATATTCCCTTCAAGTTCTATTGACCACCGATACAACTCTACGCACACTTAACGTTCGCTTTACCTAGAACAAGAATAAAACTAGAAGTACTTTGTAGGTGTAATGCTAGAACTACTTTGCGAGAATAAAACTACGAGTAATTTGCAAGATAATAAAAGTTAGTTGTTTAGTAGAAAGCTTTTTGTAACACAAGAGAAAGATTTGTCCCAAGGCAATCGATAACTAGACCGGTAATCATTATTGCAATTTTATATGAGGGAGAGGCATGAGCTAACATACTTTCCGTACTTGGATCATATGCAATTATGATTGGAACTCTAGCAAGCATCCGCAACTACCAAAGATCATTAAGGTAAAACCCAACCATAGCATTAAGTAACAAGTCCCCTTTACTCCCATACGCAACAACCCCCTTACTCGGGTGTAAGCTTCAGTCACTCTAGCTGCCCACTATAAGAGAATTATGAACGTATTGCAAACCCTATAGTGGGAATCCCTCACGCTTGCGCGACACGGAGGGCACCATAGGACAGCACCAAAATAAAACATACAATTCAAACCAATCACGATCATCAATCAACCCATAGGACAAAATGAATATACTCAAACATCATAGGATGGCAACACATCATTGGATAATAATATGTAGCATTAAGCACCATGTTTAAGTAGAGATTACAGCGGGGAGAAGAGGTGTTACACCACTGCATAGAGGGGGAGAGAGTTGGTGTTGACGGCGGCGAAGTTGTTGGTGTAGATCGCCGTCACGGTGATTGCCCCGGCGGCGTTCCTGCGCCACCGAGAGAGAGGGGGAGAGAGCCCCCCTCCTTCTTCTTCTTCCTTGGCCTCCCCCCTAGATGGGAGGAGAGTTCCCCCTCTGGTCCATGGCCGCCATGGCTCCCAGAGGGGAGGAGCCCCTCCGAGATTGGATCTCTCTCTCTGTTCTCTTCTGTTTCGCGTTCCTGTTTTGTGGCCGAAAACCGTTTCTTAAATTCCCGGAGATCCGTAACTCCGATTGGGCTGAAATTTTGAGGGGATTTTCTTCCGGATATTATCTTTCTTGCGGCAGAAGAAGGGCCCCAACCGCCTTACGGGGTAGCCACAAACCTGCTGGGCGCGCCCAGGGTAGGGGGGCGCGCCCTCTGAGCTTGTGGCCCCCTCGGGCATCGTCTCGCGTTGATTCTTTTCCCAAAAATCACATATATTCCAAAATAAATCTCCGTAAATTTTTATCGCATTTGGACTTCATTTGATATGGATTTTCTATGAAACAAAAAACATGCAACAAACTGGAACTGACACTTGGCACTGGATCAGTATGTTAGTTCAAGAAATCATATAAAATGTTGCCAAAAATATGTGGAAATTGTAGGATAATGGCATGAAACAATAAAAAATTATAGATACGATGGAGACGTATCAACATCCCCAAGCTTAATTCCTGCTCGTCTTCGAGTAGGTAAATGATAAAAAAGATATTTTTTGATGTGGAATGCTACCTAGCATAATCTTGATCATTTAATCTAATCATGGCATGAATATTAAGACACGATTGATTCAAAGCAATAGTCTATGATTTGATATAAAGACATCAATACTCAGGCATACCAAAAAACAATCATATCTTTCAAAATAAAAATGCTAAAGAACGCTATCCCTACAAAATCATATAGCCTTGTCATGCTCCATCTTCTTAACACAAAATATAAATCATGTACAACCCCGATGTCAGCCGAGCAATTGGTTCATACTTTTTAACGTGCTTCAGCTTTTTCAACCCCCACGCAATACATGAGCGTGAGCCATGGACATAGCACTATAGGTGGAATAGAATGCGGTGGTAGGGATCAATAAGGAGAAGTCAAAAAGGGAGAAAGTCTCGCATCAACTAGGCGGATCAACGGGCTATGGAGATGCCCATCAATCGATATCAATGCGAGGAGTAGGGATTGCCATGCAACGGATGCACTAAGAGCTATAAGTGTATGAAAGCTCAAACTGAAAACTAAGTGGGTGTGCATCCAACTTGCTTGCTCATGAAGACCTCGGGCATTTGAGGAAGCCCATCATCGGAATATACAAGCCAAGTTCTATAATGAAAAATTCCCACTAGTATATGAAAGTGACAACTTAGGAGACTCTCTATATGAAAAACATGGTGCTACTCTGAAGCACAAGTGTGGAAATGGATAGTAGCATTGCCCCTTCTCTCTTTTTCTCTCATTTTTTTCTTTTTTTTCTTTTTTCTTTTCTTTTTCCCTTTTTATGGGCTCTTTTTGGCCTCTTTTTTTTGTTTTTTTGTTGGGCTCTTTTTGGCCTTTTTTTATTTCCTCATTGGGACAATGCTCTAATAATGATGATCATCATACTTTTATTTACTTACAACTCAATATTACAACTCGATACTAGAACAATATGACTCTATATGAATGCCTCTGGCAGTGTACCAGGATGTGCAATGATCTAGCGTAGCAAAGATATCAAAAAACGGACAAGCCATGGAAATATCATGCTAGCTATCTTACGATCATGCAAAGCAATATGACAATGAATGCTCAAGTCATGTATATGATGATGATGATGGAAGTTGCATGGCAATATATCTCAGAATGGCTATGGAAATGCCATAAGAGGTAGGTATGGTGGCTGTTTTGAGGAAGATATAAGGAGGCTTTTGTGTGATAGAGCGTATCATATCTCGGGGTTTGGATGCACCGGCGAAGTTTGCACCAAGGGCAATGCACGGTACCAAAGAGGCTAGCAAATTGCGGAAAGGTGAGAGTGCGTATAATCCATGGACTCACATTAGTCATAAAGAACTCACATACTTATTGCAAAAGTCTATTAGCCCTCGAAGCAAAGTACTACTATGCATGCCCCTAGGGGGGAGGTTGGTAGGAGTTAATCATTGCGCGCCCCCGACCTCCACATAAAGGAAGACACTCAATAATAAATCATGCTCCAACTTCTTAGCATAACTAAAGACTATACGTGCATGCTTCGGGAATCACAAACCTTAACACCAATATTCTTACTAAACCACAATCATTCACTAGTACCTCCCGCATATCACCATCTTAATATCGCAAAACTATTGCAAGGAATCAAACTTATCATATTCAGTGATCTACAAGTTTTATGTAGGATTTTATGACTAACCATGTGAATGACCAATTCCTGTTGACTCTCTAAATAGATATAAGTGAAGCATGAGAGTTTAATTCTTTCTACAAAAGACTTGCCCACGCTCTAATAAATATAAGTGAAGCAAAAGAGCATTCTACAAATAATGGTTTTCTATATGTAGAGAAACATGCATCCAAACTTCAAATGATATAAGTGAAGCACATGAAGCGTTCTATAAAGCCATACTCAAAAGATATAAGTGAAGTGCAAAGAGCATTCTATAAATCAACCAAGGACTATCTCATACCAGAATGGTGTATTATTAAAAGAAAAAGAAAAAGCACATGACGCTCCAAGAATTTACGCATATCATGTGAACAAAACAGAAACCGAGACGTACCGATAATTGTCGAAGAAAGATGGGATGCCTTCCGGGGCATCCCCAAGCTTAGACGCTTGAGTCTCCTTGAATATTTACTTGGGGTGCCTTGGGCATCCCCAAGCTTGAGTTCTTGCCTCTCCTTATTCTCCTCATATCGATACCTCCTCGATCTTCGAACACTTCATCCACACAAAACTTAACCGAACTTTTTATTAGAAGGGTTAGTACATATAACGTCAAATCCCATCATGTCCTGCTGTAACATTATTGTATAATTATAATCAAACATTACCCACTGTATGCTATCACAATTCTATGGCTCCCAATTCAATGGGGTTCAACAAGATTTCAAACATACGCAAATAAAGAAACTATGACAGCAATCTATGAAAACAGGACAGTCTGTAAAGATGCAAATGAAACATATACTTATGTAACTCAAAAAATTCTGAAAAATTAGAATAAAATAAAAAAAATTCATAGAAGTACTGTGTAAAAATTTCAGAATTTTTACACATTACAGTAAATTATCAAAATTCAAGCACTACAGCAAAAGTTTCTGTTTTTTCACAGCACACACCAAACAAGCAATTTAAACATCCTAAAGGTAAATCTTGGCACATTATTTTTATAATACAATGGATTTGTACAAAGGGATAATTTATTTTTTTGAAAAGTTTCTGTAATCAAGATTCACAAAGTTTCCATGGGCATGAACAAGTTCAAGGCTAGCCCCCACTTCCACATTGCTCATCTGTCTCACTTTCACTTCTCTTTTTGAAAAAGTTTTAGGTTCCCCTCTATATATTTTTTTAAATTTTTTAAAAGCACACAACAGAATAAAATGACTCTCTAAAACTTCTGGGTTGTCTCCTAGGCAGCGCTTTCTTTAAAGCCATTAAGCTAGGCATACAGTGCTCAAGTAATAGATCCACCCGGAACCCAAGGTATATCAAAGCCAATTTTAATTAACAATGATTTGTAATTTATTAGTGAGCACAAAGCAACATATATCATGCAATGACGAAGTCTAACTCTCTTCCTATGCATCGGCATGTCATAAAAGAACAATTCATGCACATCAAGTAAAGGCCAATGCATAGTATAAACAGTTTTTTTTGCAATTTTATCGTATTGGAAACATAGAGAGGTGGAGATGTAGTTCCTCTCTCATAATAATTACAAGTAGGAGCAGCAAGCACATGCATATTATATTCATCAAAATTATCATGTGTAACAGTAAAACCCAACCCATCAAAGTAATCCTTAATAAGCGCAAACTTCTCCGATATAGTGTAGTTGGGAGAATTCAAAAAGATAATAGGACTTTCATGTGTGGGTGCAATAGAAACAATTTCATTCTTAACATAAGGAACTATAGCAAGTTCATCTTCATAAGCATAATTCATATTGGCATCATGGCCACAAGCATAGCAAGCATTAAGTTCATCAAAAAGGGATATTTCAAACGAATCCAAGGGATCATAGCAATTATCATAGCATTCATCCTTCGGTAAGCACAAAGGAAAATTAAACAATGTATGAGTTGAAGAGTTACTCTCATTAGAAGTTGGGCACGGGTAGCTAATCCGCTCTTCCTCCCTTTGTTCTTCGCTCTCCTCGTCATCTTTTTCATCTAATGAGCTCACAGTTTCAGCAATTTCTTCTTCCATAGATTCCTGCAAAACATTAGTTTCTTCTTGGACAGCGGAGGTGTCCTCAATATATTCTTTAACATAAGCATTAGAAGCATAGCTTTCATAGCAATATTTAAGTATGGCAAAAAAATTAGATTTGTAAAGAGTAGCATCACACTTTTCAATCATAGAAGCAATTTCATATGCACCCTTAAAAGCAACAAATTCTTCAATTTGTTCAATATTGTAGTAACTATAAACACCCTTGGCATAAGAAGATAAGATTCCATTATCCTTAAACTCACATTGGTATTGAAGGTGTTTTTTTAGGGTTTTCAGAACAATAAGTATAATCATATATTTCGCACATATTCCAAGCATAGCATTCCAAACAATTAATTTGATACCTTAAAAGTTTCCATTTTTGAGAGAAGCGGTGTCGCACAAAACAAGCATGCTCATCTAATGATTTTCCCTCAACTAAGCTAGTTGGGTTTTCAACACGAGCACAAAGGGATCGAAGATGATCCAAGTAGAAAGCTTCAGCAGTATGAAAGATTTTGGGTGGTTCTTCAACCATTGGTTTAGCAAGTACAACTATTTTTTTTTGTATTTTACGTTTCCTACCCATAACTAAAGATAGAAAACAAGAGCACAAAATAAAAACTACTTAGTGATAAAGCAAACAAGCACACACGAGAATATCAACCCCACGCTATTGCTCCCCGGCAACGGCGCCAGAAAAAGGTCTTGATAACCCACAAGTATAGGGGATCAGTTGTAGCCTTTCTCGATAAATAAGAGTGTCGAACCCAACGAGGAGCTAAAGGTAGAATCAATATTCCCTTCAAGTTCTATCGACCACCGATACAACTCTACGCACACTTAACGTTCGCTTTACCTAGAACAAGAATAAAACTAGAAGTACTTTGTAGGTGTAATGCTAGAACTACTTTGCGAGAATAAAACTATGAGTAATTTGCAAGATAATAAAAGTTAGTTGTTTAGTAGAAAGCTTTTTGTAACACAAGGGAAAGATTTGTCCCTAGGCAATTGATAACTAGACCGGTAATCATTATTGCAATTTTATATGAGGGAGAGGCATGAGCTAACATACTTTCCGTACTTGGATCATATGCACTTATGATTGGAACTCTAGCAAGCATCCGCAACTACCAAAGATCATTAAGGTAAAACCCAACCATAGCATTAAGTAAAAGGTCCCCTTTACTCCCATACGCAACAACCCCCTTACTCGGGTGTAAACTTCTGTCACTCTAGCCGCCCACTATAAGAGAATTATGAACGTATTGCAAACCCTACAGCGAGAATCCCTCACGCTTGCGCGACACTGAGGGCACCATAGGACAGCACCAAAATAAAACATACAACTCAAACAAATCACGATCATCAATCAACCCATAGGACAAAACAAATCTACTCAAACATTATAGGATGGCAACACATCATTGGATAATAATATGTAGCATTAAGCACCATGTTTAAGTAGAGATTACAGCGGGGAGAAGAGGTGTTACACCGCTGCATAGAGGGGGAGAGAGTTGGTGTTGACGGCGGCGAAGTTGTTGGTGTAGATCGCCGTCACGGTGATTGCCCCGGCGGCGTTTCGGTGCCACCGGGAGAGAGGGGGAGAGAGCCCCCTCCTTCTTCTTCTTCCTTGGCCTCCCCCCTAGATGGGAGGAGAGTTCCCCCTCTGGTCCATGGCCGCCATGGCTCCCAGAGGGGAGGAGCCCCTTCCAGATTGGATCTCTCTCTCTGTTCTCTTCTGTTTCGCGTTCCTGTTTTCTGGCCAAAACCGTTTCTTAAATTCCTGGAGATCCGTAACTCGATTGGGCTGAAATTTTGAGGGGATTTTCTTCCGGATATTATCTTTCTTGTGGTAGAAGAAGGGCCCCAACCGCCTTACGGGGTAGCCACAAGCCTGCTGGGGGCGCCCAAGGTAGGGGGCGCGCCCTCTGAGCTTGTGGCCCCCTCGGGCATCGTCTCGCGTTGATTCTTTTTCCCAAAAATCACATATATTCCAAAAAAATCTCCGTAAATTTTTATCGCGTTTGGACTTCGTTTGATATGGATTTTCTGTGAAACAAAAAACATGCAACAAACAGGAACTGGCACTGGGCACTGGATCAATATGTTAGTCCAAGAAATCATATAAAATGTTGCCAAAAGTATGTGGAAATTGTAGGATAATGGCATGAAACAATCAAAAATTATAGATACAACGGAGACGTATCACCCGACAGCGCTTTGCCGTCTAGAGCTAATCGTCGCTGGAGAATTAGAGGGAGGAGATTAGAACCACGCCGGGCTTCTAATTATGAGGATTAGAGGAACTAGGTCTAGCTCTAATTAGTCAACTAGGACCAACTAGAACAAGAACTAGATGAACTAGAGGAGGCTCCAAAACTTGTGTATCAATTGTGGCCAATATCTCAAGTATATATAGGTTAGAGGGGGAGAAGAAGGCAGCCACCAAGGAGGGAAAGTCCCTCCTTGGGGCGCCGGCCAAGGGGGAGGAGTTGGACTCCCCCTAGTCTTATTCGCCCCCCATAAGGAAAGGGGGGCGCCATTTCCTATTGAGCCATGGTGGCCCAATACTCCTTCCACCACTTGGCCTTTTAAGGCCCGTTGATATTTAATTAAATGTAAAGCCCTCTAACAATTTTTAGAGCCTTTTATATATAATTTAACATCATCGGAAACATTTCCCACCTATATATTATTTATTGGTAATACCCAGTATTGCCCGATAAACTCCGAAACCCTTCCGGTGACTCTGAAACACTTCCCGTTCCTCTCGAAACTATTCCGAATATTAATGAAACAATTCCACAAATAAATCCTCAATACTCTCATCCTACTAATACTCAGCGGATCGTGAGGCCCCTAGGCAAGGAGGCAAAGTCAATCCAACAAGGGTACCACCGAGGTATGACCCCAAGCCCAAATGGCCGTTAAGGTCCAAGGCCCCACCTTGGTCGATCTACAAATCTAGGGAATGCCCACCTGCTGGACAGGTGGGATACCTAGCTTGGTTAGCCAAGAACGGTGACTTACATGATTACACGTGCGACTGAAATGTGACCATGTTCGACATATGTCACGCTACCGCCAGGATCTGAGGAGCTGCTCACCCCATGTGCTTCACTGACTAGGTCATGCAGCACAAGTTCCTGGAGGGGCTTAAACCCATAAACATCGAGCAATACGATGGTACCACAGACCCAGACGTATGGATTGAGGATTTCCTCTTGCATGTACAAATGGCAGGCGGCGATGATCTACATGCCATGAAATACCTGCCCTTGAAGCTCAAAGGATCGGCTCGTAACTGGCTTAACAGCCTCCCCGAGGACTCAATTAGAGTCTGGGAATATCTCGAGGATGCATTCCAAGCAAATTTCCAAGGCACTTACGTCCAACCCCCGGATGCCGATGACCTCGCTCATGTCGTGCAAAAGCCGGGAGAGTCAGCCGCAGATTCTGGAATTGGTTTTTGACGAAGAAAAACCAGATAGTGGACTGCCCGGATGCCGAGGCAATAGCCGCATTCAAAAAAACATCCATGATGAATGGCTTGCTAGAGAGCTCGGACAAGATAAGTCACAGACAATGGCAGCCCTCACACAGCTCATGACTCGATTTTGCGCTGGAGAGGACAACTGGTTAGCTCGGAAGAGCAACTGTAGTGGCAAACTGGCACCTCCGAAGTACGTGACGGAAACGGGAAACCTCGACGCAACAGGAATAACAAGCGCCGCAATAGAGGAAGCAGTAGTGATGCCGAGTGTCGGAGCTAAATCCGTCAGATCTCGGTTAGGGGGTCCCGAGCTGGTGATCTTGGCTTGATGGTAACAGGAAGTAGAGAGGCACAACATTTACCCAGGTTCGGGCCCTGATACGTCTCCAATGTATCTATAATTTTTGATTGTTTCACCCTATTATATTATCAATCTTGGATGCTTTATATGCAATTATATGCTATTTTATATCATTTTTTGGGACTAACCTATTAACTTAGTGCCCGGTCACTACAAAAAAACACACTTCCGTGATGATACGTCTTTGTCACAGTAGGTCAAGTTTTCTGTCATGCATGTACATCCTTGACAATTTTATGACAGAATCAAGATAGTCAAACCTGTGCTATCGTAGAAGTGTTCCATGACAATACTGAAATTATCATCACGGAAGTGTCCACTTCTATGACGATAAATGCCGCGTCGTGGAAGCGTTTTCGTCAAGGGTGACCGACACGTGGCATCCACCGTAACGGGTCGCCGTTAAGCTATCGGGTTCCGGTTTGGATCCGATAACCCGTTAGCAGCTCTGACCAATGGCGATTTTCCAGGTGTAAATTTCTCAATCGCAAGCGGATCCACGTGTCAGCTCGGCGTTGGTACAGATGTCATTCATCCAATGGACAAGACGCGCCTATGATACATCGACACGTGGCACGACCCAATAGTGGCCCATTTGACCTAAATGGGCCGGCCCAGCCAAAAGCCCACAAGATTTTGTCAGACACTAGTGGACCGGCCCGTTAATAGCCTGCCATGGTTTGGGCCAAATTACGGCCCATATCGGATCGTGTTTTGGGCCAAATTATGGCCCATAATAGATCTGGCCCGTTAACAGGCCACTGTGCTTTTGGGCCCATTGTAGGCCCGGTTTGTATCTCGGCCTGTTATAGGCCCGTTTAACAGTTCGGCCCGATATTCGTTTTGGCCTGTTAGCCGCCATTGCTGCATATGGGCCATTTTCGGCCCGGTTTAACTTTCAGCCATTTAACGGCCGTGCTGCATCTGGGCCGATTTCTAGTCCGAAGTGACTTTCGGCCTCTTAACGGCCCGCACTCTTCGTGGATAAATTTCAGCCCAACCTGACTAACGGCCTGTTAAAGGCCCGTGGCATAGTTGGGCCAAATTATGGCCTACTTTGCATCCGGCCTGCTTACAGCCCATAATTTTATTGGGCCAACCAAGGCCGGTGATAAATTTTGGCCTGTTAACGACTCGTATGCAATTGGGCCAATCATGGGCCTACGGATGTTTCGGCCTGCTTCCGGCCCATGAATTATTCAGCTCAATTCAAGACCAATCTCCTTTTCAGCCTGTTAAAAGCCTAGGGAAATTTCTGGCTGCGACCCACGTTTTACTCGGCCTGTTAAAGGCCGAAAACTACTTTATGTTTAGGCCTAATAATGGCCCTAGATGATTATAGGCCGACTTTCCGGCCCATATATAACTAGTTACGGGCCGGCCCGTTTGGGTAGCATAATTTGTTTTTATATACCACTAACAGACCGATAACATATTGGGCCGTTGAGCTCCGTTGAAGCTACCGGCCTAAATTACAGCATACTGACTAAGAATAAACCTAGACTATAGAATAATGAAATTACGGAATATTACATCCACTGGGCATCAAAGTTCGCCACCATTGATAATAAAGGGCAACCAGACCGTAGATTACATACACTAGGCATCAATGGTCGCCAACAGTGCAAAAAAAACGCGCCGACAAAATAACAGACAAAACCAACGGCACTTCAACACAGTTCAAGAAACGTTAGTCCTACCTCGGTGCTGCAGCGCAAGCAGCTGAACAAGCTGATGAGACCTTAGTTGTCTGAACGTTAAATCCTCTAGCTCTAGCCACGTAGCTATAAAGCACGCACGGGTGTCCTCTTTGATCTTCGTTAGAGATTGTAATTCAGGCAGCAACTTAACCAAGGTTGTGTCATAGCTGCTGGTGAGTCTCTTGAACTCACTGTCTTCATCAATACATAACCTTGGGGTCATCTTGCTCTCTTCAAGATGGTTTACCTTCTTCACTGCAATATAAATGATAGGTACCAGCAATGGGTTTGGCTCACTATCTTCCCTAAAGTTCTGCCTGGCATCAGAGATATTAATCTGAACGAGAAAGAAGGAGACAGAGAACAAGTTTCACAAATATATAAGCAGCGATGCTCAGTGTGTGACAATTCCATCCCATTTTATATTGGAAAATTCAGAGATACAATTTAAAATAGCATTAACATAATACGGCATTGTCCGTATCATCGGCAAAATCAGTTAAGACAAAGCAGCAAATGAGATGATGCAGGCATGGGCACCTTCACCACACCACCAGATTAGAGATCTAGAACACAGGCATACATGCATGGCTAAAGAAAATCAATGCATCTGTTCTGATTAATGTGAATGGTATGAATAAGGAAAATGTTTTTACAACTACAATTTGAAATTGGTAGTTGTTGCAAACATGAAATCTAATGCAAACACCAAAGTAAAAAGCAGTGGAGGAAATGATGCCTACCCAAATCTATACTAGAACAAAGTTTGAAGGCTTGAGAAGGATGGACTTACATTACATGTTAACATGGGCTCGACAAAGCCCTTCTCCATCTCAATGGAATGATAATTCAAGAAATTCCCCAAAGAAATTTCTTCATAAGCGTTGCCTTTATTCTACATTTTTTAAAGAGTAAATATAGATCTAATAATATTGGAAGAAATAGAGGATAATGAAGCTCAGATGCAGAGTGATGATACATAATCAAATAGCTATCAATTAAGTACAGCGTTACAAGGCAAAAGGTACTGACAAGAGGAATGCAGACCTCAACTTGTGCAGTGGCATTGGCTTTATTCAACATTTTGGTAAGAGTAAATGTAGATCTGATAATTTGGAGAAAATGGAGGGCAGGGCAGATAAGATGCAGAGTAATGCCAAACAATCAACTCTTTCTCAATGTAAGTATAGTAATACTACCTCCGTCCGAAATTACTTGTCGCTGAAATGAATGTATCTAGCACTATTTTAGTTCTAAATACATCCAATTGAGCAACAAGTAATTCGATATGGAGGGAGTACATGACAATAGGTAATTACAAGAGCAATCCAGAACTTCATAACCATTGGGATTATTCTACATTTATGTAAGAGTAAATATAGATCTTATAATTTCGAGCAAACGGTGGATAAAGGAAGCTAACATGCACAGTGATGCTACATAATCAAACATCAATGAGTGTAAGTGTGGTGATAAAGGGCAAGAGGTACTGACAAGAGCAATGCAGTGCACAGTATTTTTGTGAGATCCTATGATCCCTTAAGAATGGATCACTGCCTTTTGCAAATACTTTATTTGTACTCCTTCAGGATCTGCAATCACCCTCTTCCTTTTGGACATCTATTACGAAAGAACAACATTTGAGTGGAAAAACCTAATATGACGACACATGGAATAGGTATAGAAAATGGATAGGCATGGCATATTCTCATATAGGATGTGTAAACTAAGCAGATGGTGGTGTAACAAAGTAGAAGTAATGCAAGATACGTGCGGCCAATACAACCTTGCCAAGTTAGAGCAAGCACCTTGATGGGTGAATAAGATAGGCCATCTGACTCTGACTCATCTGGAGAGCTAAATAAACTTGGGTCTCTATCTAGGTCAGAATCTTCTTTAGGATCATATTCTGCAATGGAATCTGTAGATGGGGAGCGTGTGTGTTCCATTGCATCCAGACAGGATCTCAATCCCTTGATGCCAAGTTTGTTAGCCAGTGGATTGTTCCGCAATATTCCTCTGGTGCGCCCATTGTCATATTCATTATGATCATGTTCAATACCTGACATGCATGAAAACATAAAAATAAGTGAGATTCTCTTTGTAATGCATATGGGATTCTAATCCAATAGTGCCTCCCTGTAAACCCCTATGTGCTATCTCTGTGCAATTCTTCTGAGAGATGCCATGTGTGCTGTAATTTGGTGTGTGCATTAATATAGTGTGGCCTGCTACTCAAAATATAGGCTTCCTGTTGAGAGCTCCAGAAGTAATGATACTTCGCAGATGACAGCTTCAAAATATACTAAGGAAGAACAACTCGACCTGACCTGTCGACCGCAAATGTCTCTGCTCCTCTTCCCAAAGAAGGAACATACTGTACTTATTAAAGAACAAGAGAAGAGGATCATGTTAAAGAAGAGCAGAAGAGCAAGCAGATTGTAGATATTACAAGTCTTTCTATACAATGTTTGTTGCCCACCCATGATGAACCAGAGCGCATAGAGAAATACTATTCCTTTCTATCTCTCTATATGTGGCTCACATGCATTTTGAAACTAAAGTAGGAACATTTCGCTGACCAATTAAACCTGTCTCTGTCTTACTAATATCAGCATCATATTAGATTCGAATTTGTACAACTAAGCTTGTTTAGCTTGATGGGTGGAGCAGTGCTCTTACGACACGAATCATGTAGGCTGATCATAGTGATCATAAAAGGGGGAAACCCTAAGCATGATGAGTATAGTGTTGACCGTGGCATGGCAGATCTGAAGCTGCAAACCACACAAAGGATACTTAGCAACCGATGTTTGCTTTCAACTAACAACTAAGATTTGGTATGGACAAGATAGTACAGTAAACAAGTGATAAAGAAACGCAATTCCCTGCTGTCTCTCTATATGTTGCCACATGCATTTGGAAACTCAAGTGGGAGCATTAGCTGACCAATTAAATGTGTGTCTGTTAACTAATATCAGTATCATATCACATTCGTATTTGAACAACTAAGCTTTGGAATTATGAGGGTGTGTTGTTTAGCTTGAAGGGTGGAATGCTGCTAGTACGACACAAAACACCTACGCAGATCATAGTAGTGTAGATAAAAGGGGAAAACCCTAAGCATCACGAGTAAAATCGGGAAAGTGGAACTAGCTGGAACATATGGGCTTGTATTGCCGGTACGGCTGGAAATATTCGGATCCCCTACAAGGGCAACTCTATTCAACTGAAGGCGCAATACTATTACTATCAGTCTAGACTCTCAAAGGCGACACAACTCCCAGCATTTCCTGGATATTATGGCAGACCAACTAGAATAGTTGAAAGCATCCATCAGAAGCAACCCAATATAACTGTCGACTGCAAATGTCCCTGCTCCAGTTCCCGACAAGGAACATACTGTAAGAAGAACAGAAGAGGGACATGTTAAAGAAGAGCAAGCAGATTTTGGATAATACAATGTGTGTTGCCCACCCATGATGAACCAGAGCGCACAGAGAAATACTCTTCCTTCGTGTCTCTCTATATGTGGCTCACATGCGTTTCGAAACTAAAGTAGGAACATTTAGCTAACCAATTAAACCTGCCTCTGTCTTACTAATATCAGCATCATATCAGATTCGAATTTGTATAACTAAGCTTGTTTAGCTTGATGGGTGGAGTAGTGCTCTTATGACACGAATCACGTAGGCTGATTGTAGTGATCATAAAAGGGGGAAACCCTAAGCATGATGAGTATAGTGTTGACCGTGGCATGGCAGATCTGAAGCTGCAAACTGCACAAAGGCTACTTAGCAACCGATGTTTGCTTTCAACTAACAACTAAGATTTGGTATGGACAAGATAGTACAGTAAACAAGTGACAAAGAAATGCAATTCCCTGCTGTCTCTCTATATGTTGCCATATGCATTTGGAAACTCAAGTGGGAGCATTAGCTGACCAATTAAGTGTGTGTCTGTTAACTAATATCAGTATCATATCACATTCGTATTTGAACAACTAAGCTTTGGAATTATGAGTGGTGTGTTGTTTAGCTTGAAGGGTGGAGTGCTGCTAGTACGACACAAAGCACCTACGCAGATCATAGTAGTGTAGATAAAAGGGGAAAACCCTAAGCATCACGAGTGAAATCGAGAAAGTGGAACTAGCTGGAACATATGGGATTGTATTGCCGGTACGGCTGGAAACGCTTCGGATCCCCTACAGGGGCAACTCTATTCAACTGAAGGCGCAATACTGTTACTATCAGTCTAGACTCTCAAAGGTGACACAACTCCCAGCATTTCCTGGATATTATAGCAAACCAACTAGAATAGTTGAAAGCATCCATCAGAAGTGACCCAATATACATGTCGACTGCAAATGTCCCTGCTCCAGTTCTCGACAAGGAACATACTGTACTACTATACTTATTAAGAAGAACAGAAGAGGAACATGTTAATGAACAACAAGTAGATTTTGGATAATACAATGTGTGTTGCCCACCCATGATGAACCAGAGCGCATAAAGATATGCAATTCCCTGCTGTCTCTCCATATGTGGCGCACATGCTTTTCGAAACTAATGTAGGAACATTAGCTGACCAATTAAACGTTCTCTGTTTTAGTAATATCAGCATCATATCAGATTCGTATTTGAACAACTAAACTTTGGAATTATGAGTGGCATGTTGTTTCGCTTGATGGGTTGAGGAGCAGTGCTAGCACGACACGAAGCACCTAGGATGATGGTAGTGAATATAAAAGGGGAAAACCATAAGCATTGTGAGTATAGTGTTGACCGTGCCATGGCGGATCTGAAGGTGCTGACCGGACAAAGGCTAGTTCGCAACCAATGTTTGCTTTCAACTAACAAATAAAGATTAGGTATGGACAAGAAAGTACAATAAACAAGTGACGATCTATTTTCCGGGTGAGATCAATAACTTAAGCAGATATGAAAGAGTACCACCTCTCTTGCGACGCCGTGTAGGCCTCTGCTGATACGTTGAGGGTGCTGCGGGTGATATGGCTGTCGGCGGCGCAGAAGCAGATCTGAGACGGCAGATGGCGGTATCGGGGGATAAGTCCTGTTACCGTGGACGAGACGGTCGTAGGAGCGGCCACGGCAATGTGGACGACGGCGCGGATGAAGCGAGAGGACGCGATGCTAGGATCCTGATCCGGCGCGGTGGATGAGAGACGTCGATCTCTTGTAATGGATGACGGCGTCGGGGTATCTGCTCCGGCATGGTGGAGGAGGACGGCGGTGAATGGGGTGGCGGACGGAGGAGGCTGGGGTGGAGAGGGCGTTTTGGCGCCCACGGAGTACGAATGGGGAAATGGAGCGAGAGAGGAGCGGGGGAACCATGTCTTTGGGACGCGCTTGTCTGAAATGTGGGGAAGTTACCAACTTAGCCCCCGTTTAAAATTTTGGACGTCTCGTCGGTTGGGGATAGGACGGTAATCTCGCATCTCCCCAATATTTGTCGAGAGCGATTTCGGGCGAGGAGAGGGTGTTTTGGCGCCCACGGTGTATGAACGGGGTTGACAGGTAGGGCGGTTGTGTCACGTATGAGTGAAGTTACAAACCTACCCCTACTTAAAATATTTGCCTAGATCGATTTCGGCCGAGGAGAGTTTGTTTTGCCGCCCACCGTGTATGAATGGGGAAATGGAGGAGGAGAGAGAGGTCTTTGGGACGAGCTTGAATCAAATGTGTTTTGACGCCCACGTTTGGCGCCCACCGTGTCTGAATGGGGTGAGAGGCAGTCGTGTCACGTCTGAGTGAAGTTACAAACCTACCCCTATTTAGAGCAGTGGAAATCGGGCCGATAGGTTGTGCGTGTCAGGGGTAGACAGTAATTTCCATCTCCCAAACACTGGTTTCGGGCAGCCGATGTGGGAGTGGGTGTTTTGCCGCTTCTTTCGAATTTTGGGAGAATAAGCATTCAAGTTTACCATGGCAACTAAATTCGTACCCATTTTGTATTCGATTATGAATGTTTATAAATCATTCTATGTTTTTTTAGATATCTTCAAAAGCACAACAAAGATGTATTCCACCTTTATATATGAATATGATTTACAAATGCCATGATACTTGAATTCAGAAGGTTGAATCCACTTTGAGTTAAACAGTTAATTCATCCAACACAGTCTGCTCACACGAAAAACATTTCACCTTATGTCCACTCCTACAAGTACTGAGGATTGCCTCACCTAAGAAAATCAGATCATTACAAGACATGGACAACAAATAAGGGGTCTTACAAGATAATCCATTCACAAACATGACACAACATGCAAGTATACTAATCTAATGACAATTTCAACTGGTATCTAAAGAAGAACTAGGATTAGCCTAGGCTTCAGATAGCAGAAGCAGCAGGACCTTCTCCGTCTCCAAATACAACTGTCTTACTTGCTCCACATCTTTGTTTGCTTGCATAATGCGTGTAGCTAATTGCATAATTTCCAGCCTCATGATCAGGATTACCTCATTCATGGTAGCCACACCCTCTCTTTCTGCCTCTAGTAGAGCCTCAAGAACTATAATATCTGTGCTCTCCAACGGGGTTGCCTTTGAACTGCTACCATCTGGTAACATGGATGGCACACTGCTTCCACAAATAGATCCTGGGGGTGTACATTGTGTCCTAGTTTGAACTGCATCCTGAAAGGTTTCCGCTGGACATAAGTAACAGATAGTTATCGCATGATCCAGGCAGTCAGCTTACATGGTAAACTACATACGAATTATTGCCGAGCATGGAAAGCTATATTTAAATGGTTCGAAGTTGCATCAGCCAAAAAAAAATTAAAATGGTTAGCTGAAAGGCAGTGTACCACAACTATATTTAGTTGCCCAAGCATATAAACAGTTGAAATATTCTGAGAAAGCACTTAAACAGTGTGGCCTCATATAAAATAGCAAGACAGTCTTGTGATGGAGTTCATAGGAAAAGTTAAGGAGTCAAATGAAGTATGCATGCATTTCTTTACGATAGTACGACAGGCACTTCTGACACATTGGCCAACTCAGGTATAGCCTAACAAGTACTCCCTCTGTAAACTAATATAAGAGCATTTAGATTACTAAAGTAGTGATCTAAATGCTCTTATATTAATTTACGGAGGGAGTAACAAACAAGCATTCTAATCAAGCAATACAACAAAGCAGGCAACTGAACTATTTGTAATTCAGTAGGATTACAGGTTGAGGGCACAAGCCAAGAAAGCAGCCCACACGCATGACATTTCACAGTAACTAAAACACACTGGCTTACCATATGTCACTGTGAAGGCTCGCTGCTGTTGCAATGTTCTTTGAAGATATCGTCAGCATCCCATGCATGCAAATCTAGTCGTTGTAGTTTATTCTTCCCCCCTCTATTTTGGTAAAACTAATTTTAATCACATGCACTGTTCAAATTGAACATCAATGATTCATCTAAACTAATGAAAGAAGGGTGTGTGCTTACACGACAATATGTGTGCTTCACTCTATTTTTGTGCTTGTTCGAGGTGCCAGTCCCAAAAGAAAAAGCATTTTGCTTGATGCAGTTGGCAGCTCCATAATGAATAAAAGCAACAAATTAGTCATGCAACTTGGGAAGATCAATAACGCACAAAAAAGTTATGAACAGAGGCTCAGAGCAGTGCGGTAATAGCTAGCATTGAAAAATGTAGGTTAAGACGAACCAAAAGCAGCGGAACTACAAGCTAGTTTGCTGATGTGTAATTTAGCATAGAGAACATAGAAGCAGTCCAGTACAATAATTGTAACCAAGAGGTGACATCAGAACAACACCATTATCATAAATATAGCATGCAAGAAGTAAAATAGGAGGCAGTAATATCTAGGAAGTATAGTAATACTTAGGACAAAGAAAAAGCATTGTAACTACAGGTGCACTGATTTGTAATTTAGCACATATAACCTGTTCACTACCACACGTTTGGACCTACAGGTGCAAGCAGAATAACGCCTCTCATAAAAAATTGAATGATGCCCTGAAGAAATTCGAAGGTGCGGTGCTTATGCTAAGAAGGTGAACGTAGGCGCCTGCCGTTGGAGAATAGTACCTGATTCTCGGTGGCGTATGGGCATCGTTGTCATACATGAAATCTAAGTGTTGTCGATGGTGCTCGTGTTGCGGTTGAGTTGGGCCGGCTGTCGCCGTTGGTGAAGCGGCTCCGGTGCTTAGGTGCGGCGCCTGTCGACATCCAAGAAAGCTGATATGTGGTAAGTGAACTGTTGTACAATAAAGACGAGAAAAACCAAAGGAGTACTAATTGAAATAACCTGATGAGGCGGTGGCGGTGGCAGTAAAGCTGGGCCGGTGGAGTTGAATATGGCGTCCGTGGAGCGGGTCCGGTGCAGTGGACGAAGGCGTCGGCGATGCACATCCGGGGCGGTGTACAATGCTTTCGGTGAGGCGGATCTGTTGCGGCGGACGAGGGCTTCTATGAAGGGCCAGCGATGTGGCAGACGAGGGCGTCGGTGAAGGGCCTACACTGTGGTGGACGAGGGCGCCGGTGAAGCAGATCCGGTGTGCTGGACCATGATGGCTGTCAAGGAGATCTGGTGCGGTGGACAAGCCAGTCGCTGAAGCGGCTTTGGTGCAGTGGTGAGTTGGTAGTTGGGGGTTCCAAGGTACGGAAGGTAGATCCGGCGGGGTGTGAGGTGCACCGCCGCGGCGGAGGGCTAGATTCGGCGGCTTGGGGGAGGGGAGGGAGGTGGGGAGGGGAGTGGTTCTGGGTTAGAATGTTGGGGGCAAAGAGGGGAAAACAATGGAGTTACCAAAGCAGCCCTTTTTCGTTGATGTGGCAGGGGTAAAAGAGGAATATCGTAGGGCTAAACTTTCGGGCGCGAGAAATTTTGATGTGAGCGGGAAGTTTGAAAGCTTTTGGCGGCTGAAATTATGTCTTCTCGTCTTGTACAACCGACTATGATATCATGGCCGAGTATTTATTTGTTGTGCACGCGAGAAAAAAAAAGTGCAAGTTTCGAAAATCAATGTCTCCAACTCGAAACTTAGATTGTCCATTCAATTGAAATATGGATCATTGAGCTATTGCAAGCAAATACCATCATATGCTCCAATTCAAATAAAATTTCGAATGTGTTTCTCCTAAATATGATGACACAAACAAATATGTATGTGTATGAATAAAGTGGATGATTACAAGGTTTGAACACGACCGTATGTCTATATCTCTAGGTTTGATATATGAATTTGAAATCACGCAATCGGGTTAAAAATTGTACCCCTATTTAAATGAATTAAAAAAAGCTAATAATGCAGTTGAATTTAGAATTTCCAATCTTAGGTCAGTAATTCTAGTACTTCAAAATATACCTCGCATGTTCAAAAGTATCGCTATCTCATAGTCCAAAAATATGAAGAAAAAAATGATCAAGCATGAGTGCACACACTCTTGACCATGTATTTTAATTACGTCTATATCTCTCAGACATACACCCCTCACTCTTTATCTGAAGCACACCACCCCGGCCCCTCCCCCCCCCACACACAAGCCTTTCTCTCCCCCGGACACAAACACACGCACACATTATCCCCTCTCTCTCTCTTCTAGGTCTGAACCCCAATATAGGTCTCTATCTCTTTGTCTCTCGGACATGCACACATCTGTTCCCCCACTCTCTAGGTCTCCCGGCATCTATCTTTCCCAAGCACACACTCTATAGCCATGCATCTTTCCCATACCCACAAAACACACTGCCCCCAACATCTTTCTCCCTACGTATATCTGGCTCTCGCACGCTCTCCACCATCTCTCACTCTCACATTGACACACATCTCACTCACCACCCCCACTACACACAAACACCCTCCCTCCCCTTGTGCACCTCTCGCCTCTTTCCATCTCTTCACATGCGGACCCGACCCTTCGTCCCACTATATGTCGCGACTCTCTCCATAAATCTCTAGCGTATCATCGATCTCAAACTCGCACGATGTTCTCTCCACCATATATTTTGATCTCTCATGAAGTCTCTCTGATGACGCAATGACTCGCTTTACTTGTGTCTCCCTACAGAGGCCACTTTCGAACACCATCGACCTCCTCTGCCTATCGATAGGCCACTTTTCGCACACAATCGACCTCCATCTCTCTCTCTCTCTCTCACTCACTCTCTCTATCCATCTCTCTCTCTCCCCCTCTCCCTCTCTCTCTCTCTCTCTCTCGCACCCTCTCTCACACACACTCGATGTCTCTTCCAAATATATAGCACGCACCCCCGCCCGCACCCACGCTGTCCCGCTAATAGACATGCCTCTCTCTCTCTTGGACACACATGCCATATCATCCCCCCTCCCCCTACTAGATTTACATCATCAGTGGTCTCTCTTCTCCACACACACACTCTCCCTTTCCCACACACGCGCGCACAAAACAGACACAGACACACACACCACGCCATCTATCTGGATCCCTCTTTTAAGACACACACCCTTGTATATTCTCTCCAGCTCTAGGTATATATATATATCCCTATCTCTCTCTCTCTCTCTAACTCACATGCACACCAAAAATCCCCGTCTCTCTAATTCACACCTCTCTCCCTATGTCCGCATGCGTATCTCACACACTCACTCTGTGACTATGTCTATCCGCCTCCACGTTACACAACACAAAGTCCCATATAGGTCTCTCTCTATCTTCCACACACACAAAAACACGCAATGACTCTCTTATCTCTGCCTTAGTCTCTCCATATCACACACACGCATGATCTCTCGCGCGCACACACACTCAACCAAGGTTTTCTTGCGAGATACTTACGATCTATTCATCAGTCGTGGCAGTACAAAGAACACAAGACGTGAAAAAAATACATCTACACGTTCGTAGACCACCTAGCGATGACTACGAGCACTAGAGCCAGCCGAAGGCGCGCCGCAGTCATCCTCCTCCTTACCGGAGACGGGAAAACCTTGTTTTAGACAGTCGGGAAGTCATCGTGCTAAGGCCCCACATGCTCAGCCGTTGAATAGAACGTAGATCCAAGTTTATGGAAACAAGTATCAATAATGCGTTTGTATTTCCATAGTTTCGAGTTTTCCATCAAGATATTAGTCACCCATGGTCGATATTTAGTTTGAATTACGTACACATACATACTATGTAACTAGCCGTGCTTATAGACTTCCAAAGCTTAGCTTTCACTCCTACTTACAATATGTAGAGTATTTAACAAAATACTACCACTTTCAACCAGCCCTAGCAAGAAACTATTGTACAAAAAACAGCAAAAACATACCAAAAATTTCTCAATCCGTGCCAAAAAACTACTACCAAACTCCTAAAAAAACTAGTACCAAGTGCCGATTAGGCTCGTTTAAACCCGTTTATGACAGGGTTGGCCCAGACGTCCGTGCTGACGACGCACCTTAATTCAACACCGTATGTTTGACCATAGAGTTGACTGTTACAACAGGTGGGACCCACATGTGAGCATCTATCCTCTTCTTCAAATAGTTCGTATGCGTGTTCGTCGCTGGCGCCGGTGATGGGCGAGCTGGCCGCCGCTCTGGCGGATGGGCCGGCCGCCACGCTGGCCTCCGCATGGGATGGCTGGCTGGCCCGAGCGCGGCTCACGTGTGAGCAAGCCGCCGCGCTGGCCTCCGCACGGGTTGGTTGGCTGGCCCGACCGTGGCTCACGCGCAAGCAAGCCGCCGCGCTGGCCTCCGCCTGAGCCGGATGGCTGGCCTTAGCGCGGCATGCGCGAGCAAGCCGCCGCACCGCTGTGCCAAGCTAGCTAGCAAAGCTTGCACACAAGCAGCTGGATGCATCCAACATGTTGTGTGCTAGCTTGGCTAGCCAGCGGCCACGAGCGCCGTGTCGAGCTGGCTCCCGGCTGACGCAAGATGGGCTCCGCGCCGCCGGTGCTTTTGACCTCGCTTTCAGCCGGCGGTGGTGGCTGCCTCCCATGGCCGAGGATGACTAGGTGGACGTGCCAGAGGTAGGAGGTGACTCGGGGATTTTTTTAGACTGACATGTAGGTCCCACAAGTCATAACGCCTAAGTTGCCGGTCAAACAGACGGCGTTGACTTAAGGTGCCACATGGGTTTAAACAAGCCTAATCGGAACTTGGTAGTTTTTCGCGACGGTTTAAGACAATTTTGGTATGTTTTTGCTAATTTTTGTAGAGTCGTGGTTTCTTGGTATGGCTGGTTCGAAAGTGGTAGTTTTTTGTTAAATACTCCAATATGTATAATGAACAATCTACTAGCGACAAATAGGAATTCTACATTGCGTTGTACCAGTGGTCGCGGATAGCCCAGCCACGTGCATGGGTTTTCCCTCCCGTATATTTTGCACGCGCCATCATCTCGTGGCTCGCGTAGAGTAGCAGCCGCCCTCGCTTGCTGCTTCCTCAGCTGTCATCTTTAATGCCACCTCCCAAATAAGCCAGAGGAGCCGGAAAAGCCTGGTGCTGCATTGGGAACTGTGCAATATGGCCCTGGACCTGGACCTAATGTAAGTACTCTGTAGGTTGTGGCGTTGCACTCATGGACTTCGCTCCTTATAGTACAAAATTAGCTTGAAAAACGTTTTCATAATATGGGATGGAGGGAGTAGAATAGTTGATTTGTTAGACTTTTCTAGAGCCATGTGATTGTTTCTTTCTTTTGCAAAAATCATGGAAAAGTTGTATTCATAAATTGAACATTGCACGTGCTGTGCACGTACGCGTGTACTAGTGGAAAATAAAAAGCCTACTCTCGCGGTATGAAAGAACTCAAATGTTTTGCCCCGGCAATAGTGTGTGCGTGAGAGGAGCGGCTGAGCAGGCCAGCTACGCGCATGAATAGAGCAGCAAGCAGGTCTGCAGTACGCAGGTGTACTTTCCCTGCATTGATAGTTACAGCGATGGTTCTAGAGAATAGTACTACTACTATGTCCGGGCTGGTTTACTAGTCCCCATCGCATTTTGAGTTAAAGTTTGATCACATATTTGACTAGCAAAATGTTAATGGATGTCACCGAAAATTATATTGTTGGATTCGAATTTGAATGTACTACCCTCTACTTGCTACTGTAGCTCCTTGGCCTTGAGATTCAAAAGTTGAAAACTGGTACACTAAGAGCATCTGCAATAGTCTGTATGATAGATTCGTTGTCATATACAAGTTCTCCAATGAATCGTACTCTGATGGGTATGACACACATTAAATCAATAAACAAAACCTGATGACCAACGCCCGAGAGAAGGAAATTGTGGAGCCAGCTGCGGCAGCTCTCACCAGGTCAGTCAGGGCCCACGGAAATGAATGTAATTATCTCGGAGCTTGTGCCCGGAAAGTTGGTTCAGGATCATACGATCTCATTCTCTCTCTTCTTTTATTTTATGCCACCTCACCAAAACAGTCTATGTGGCAGATTTACCAACGATGATCATACGACCATTCGAGTACTAGTACTACTCCTATATTAAATAATACATAACTACACCATCGCAGTACCGCTAATGCGTGCCCGCATAACTTCCTTCACGAAGGGACGAGGCCCTATGGTTACGCCCTTATCTCCTCCTCGCCAGTTCCCCTCCCGAAGAGACCAAGGCAGTTCGTCATTGCTGCCATGGATTCGCCAGGCGGTTCTCCTCCTCGCTGTGGCTGGGAGACCTTGGACGACGATTCTCTGGGAGAAATCACACGCCGCTCCGACTTCCTCACCGCCGCAAGACTCGGTGCTTCCTGCACCAACTATTTTAAGACGGTGCGTAAATAGGCTTGGGAGAAGGCCATGCTTGTTGGTCTTCCATGCGTCCTCGAGGAGAAGGTTATTCAATGGGACTCCAGTCCACCGCAACGTGGCCACAGTTGCATCTTGACGCCGCTTGAGTTGCCGACGTTGAGAGGCAGTCGGATTTTGTCCAATGAGAAGGTGAGTCATTGTGTTTGATCATGTGATGTATATTCTAAAAATACTTAGTTATTCCACCCCGTAATTTCTCCGCTGCCCATCGTCCCACAGGTTTGGGTTGGTGCCTGTCGGGCCACTGGGAACCAGAGTACCTCGGCCCGTCTGCCTGCGGCCCAGGATACGATGCCTGGCGAAGGCCCAAGACGCGGCCCATTTAAGGACGTCGCGAAGTGAAGACGTCTCGCGAGGCGCTAGCCTCTCGAGGACCCCACCTCAAGGCACGAGCCACCAGCACTTAGCCGTAGGAGCGGCGGAAGCCTCGCGTGGCCCTCTCGCGAGGCTGCCTCCCGAGGCGCCCCCCCCCCCCCGAGGCGGGCGCCCAAGGCCATCCGGCCTGACGTCAGTTGCGCGGTCCTGTGCCCATCACATGGGTGATGCGCGTAGCGACGAACGGTGGCAGAGGCCGCGCCAGCGGGCGCAGACAGAGAGGCTTCCCTCTTTGGTGCTAAAGGGGCAGCCCCATCTGCCCACCTCCAAAGCAAGTCCCAAGGACTGCCCGTTTGGTGAAAGAAGACCGAGACAGCAAGGTGCGCAGGGCGGAGGTCACCACCGAGCCCATCGGCGCGTCATAGATCATGCTTTTGCAGGCGAAGACCGCCTTTAGTCAGGATAGCCTGAGCGCCTGTCCCCTTTCAAAACCCGCCAAGTGTGGCAACCCTTCCCGCCTAAGTTTTCAGGGGAAGAGGACCAAGGCGGCTATAAAAGGGACAGAGCTGCCATTGTAGAGAGGGTCGATTCCTCCCTCTCCTACCTTGTACGCAAGAACGTCTTCTTGGCCGCTGCAATCCCAAACCACAAGCAGGAGTAGGGTTTTACACCGCAAGGTGGCCCGAACCTGGGTAACCGTCGTGTCCCCTGTCGTGCTCTGCACTAGCGCTCTCGCCGTAGCCTCGCCGTGGTCACTCTTGGTCGAAAAGAACTAGCTTGCCCCCAGTGTTCGAAACTCTAGATCCTTGGAGCCACAATTCCGACATTTGGCACGCCAGGTAGGGGGCGGCTTCAGTTCTTCCCGCTTCCTCACTGCCATGGCCGACGTTCGCAGTGAGCGCTACGCACGCCGAGCTGCCAGGGTGGCCCAGACGGAGCCTATCGCCCGTGATGACCGTCGACGCCGCGCCGTCGGCGCTGCTACCGACCCTGCTGCGAGGGAGCAGCAGGCGTCCTCCCTCCACCCATCCATGCAGGCGGATGGCCACACCGCCACGGCCTCGTCGCTCGCTCACCGTGACGCGCCAGCCCCGCAGGCCGCACTGCTCATGGCGCGCAAGCTCCTGCGCTACCGCCCCACCGACGCCGGCTACGACGTCTGGCTCGGCCGCATCACCGAGCTCGTCAACGCCACAGGCGACGCCCCGATGCCCTCTCAGTCACTCCGTCCTCCGCCGTCTCATGCCGGGGACGTGGCGCATGATGCGCCCCCTCCGCCTCCTCTGCACAGCGAGGACGCCCAACGCCACCGCGAAGCGCGGGCGCGCGAGCCATCCCGCGGCGCGTCCTCTCCGGACCATGGCAAGCCCAGCTGCCAGATCGTCTGGCGCGCGCCGCCCGACGCGCGCGTCCTCCTCGAGCGACAGCGCCAGCGCCAAGACAGGACCATCCAGGAAGTCGCGGCGACCGGCCGCCAGAACCACGCCGCCCTCGCCGGCGGCATTCCCTCCAATTGCGTGGGCTGCTGCGCCTTCACCCGCAAGCTACGCCGCATGGTGTGGCCTACCAAGTTCAAGCTGGACCTGCCTCCGCGCTACGACGACACCCCCAACCCTGCAGAGTTCCTGCAGCTCCCTGAGCATCGAGGCAGCGAACAGCGATGACAAGGTCATGGCGAACTGGTTCCCCATGGCCCTCAAGGACGACCCGCGCTCGTGGCTCATGAACCTCCCCGAGGCGTCCATCTCTTCGTGGGGTGAGCACTGCAGGCAATTCGTCGCCAACTTCAAGGGCACGCACGAGCGCTCCCTCATGCTCAACGACCTATGCGCTGTGCGCCAGCGCCCTGATGAGACCCTCCGCAAGTACATCCAGCGCTTCAGCCAAGTGCGGAACAAGACCCCGCGTGCCTCCGAGGCCGCCATCGTCTCTGCGTTTTCCAACGGCGTCACGGACATCCGGATGCGCGAGAAGCTCGCCATCAACGATGAGCTCAAATTCGTGCTTGAGCTGTTCGACCTCGCCGACAAGTGCGTCAAGGCCGAGGAAGGCCGCCTCTTCGTCCACAACGACCCTGACGCAGCGCCAGACGCCGCCAAGGCCAAGAGCAAGGACGCCAAGCGCAAGAGCCCTACTATGCTCACGGTGGAGCCCGAGCCGAAGCACGGCCGCGAGCGCGACGAGCCCAAGAGGGACAGCTGCCCTCTCTGCACCTACACAACTAGCACTCCCACAGCACCGAGGACTGCCACGAGCTCAAGCTGCTTCAGGACGAGCGCTTGGGCCACCGCGGTGACCGTAGCGACCGCGGCACCAGCCGTGGAGGCGGCCGCAATGGCAACCGTTGGGGAGACTGCAACAACAATGACAACTTCCGCCAGGGCTGGCGCGATCAGCCTCGCGAGGCCGCCTGGCGTGACCATCCTCGTGAGGCCAACCCTCAGGCCAACGCCGCTCTCCCACGGCTGCCGCAGCCACCCTGAAGGAACGACGGCAACCAGCCTGATGAGGGCGCTGGGGGCTACTAGGAGCCTCGCGGTGTGGCTTGCATCCTTGGCGGGGCCCAGGCTCCCGCGTCCAACTACCACTTCAAGTTGTTCTCTCGCGAGGTGAATGCCGCCCTCCCGAGGCCTGAAGCTTCTCGTCCCCTCAAGTGGTCACAGTACGCGATCACCTTCGACTCCAATGATCACCCCAAGTCCTTGAGCGCTGTGGGCACGGTCCCCATGCTGTGCACCCCCACCATCAGCAACGTCGCCGTCACCAAGACGCTCATCGACGGAGGAGCCGGCCTCAACGTGATCTCCATCAAGACTTTCGAGTAGCTCCAAGTGCCCTACGACCAGCTGATGCCGACCAGGCCCTTCTCTGGAGTGACTGATGGCTCCACCATCCCTCTGGGCCAAGTGCGCCTCCCTGTTACCTTTGGCACCCGTAAGAACTACCACACTGAGCTCATCGACTTCGATGTAGCGCACATGGGCCTATCGTACAATGCCATCCTGGGCTACCCGGCACTCGCCAAGTTCATGGCGGTGACCCACCACGCCTACAATGTCCTCAAGATGCCGGGCTGCAGCGGCATCATCACCGTCTGCTGTGATGAGAAGGACGTGGTCCGCTCCCTCGAGAGCGCCTACAAGGCTGCCGCCACCGCCTACCCTGCCGACGAAGACATTGCCGAGCCTCATGAGGCCGCACCCGCGAAGAAGAAGCAGCTGTTCTCTCAAGACCGTGCCGAGACAAAGAAAGTGTCGGTGGACGGCAGCGGCTCAGGCCCTACCTTCACCATCGGCACCGGCCTCTCTCCTGCATAGGAAGACGCGCTCGTCACCTTCCTTCGGGCAAATTCAGATGTGTTCGCCTGGACGGCATCTGATTTGTCCGGTGTGCCGAGGGAGGTGATCGAGCACCACTTAGCGGTGTGCCCCAACGCACGCCCCGTGAAACAGAAGGCACGGCGCTAGGCGCCAGAGAAGCAAGATTTCATCGTCAAGGAAGTTCAGAAGCTCCAAGAAGCTCGAGTCATCCGTGAGGTGCGCCATCCTGAATGGCTCGCCAACCCAGTCGTGGTGCCCAAGAAGTGCGGCAAGGAGCGCATGTGCGTCGACTTCACGAGCCTCAACAAGTTCTGCCCTCAAGACCCCTTTCCACTGCCCCGCATCGACCAGATCGTGGACTCCACCGCCGGGTGCAAGTTGCTATGCTTCCTAGATGCCTTCTCACGCTATCACCAGATCAAGATGGCGACTGAAGACGTGGTGAAGACGGCCTTCATCACCCCCTGCAGCATATTCTGCTACATCTGCATGCCTTTTGGCCTCAGGAGCACCAGGGCCACCTTCCAGAGGCTGATGCGCATCGCCTTGGGACCCCAGATGGGAAGAATCACCGAGGCCTACGTCGATGACATCGTTGTCAAGACTTGCGAGGCCTAGTCCCTCCTCGCGGACCTCCAGGAGACGTTCGACAATCTATACAAGGTCAACCTCAAGCTCAACCCAGACAAGTGCGTCTTCGGAGTTCCCTCCGACAAGCTGCTCGGCTTCCTAGTCTCCCACCGTGGCATCGAGGCCAACCCTGAGAAGATCAAGGCCATCGAGAAGATGCGTCCTCCCTAGAGCCTCAAGGAGATGCAGTGCCTGGCGGGATGCATGGCCTCGCTTGGGCGATTCATCTCCAAGTTCGGCAAGCGAGCCCTGCCATTCTTCACGCTCATGAAGAGATCCAGCCCCTTCAAGTGGACTCCTGAGGCTGACGCTACATTCGAAGACCTCAAGAGGTACCTCACGAGCCTGCCCATCTTGGTCGCGCCATGCTCTCGCGAGCCCTTGATCCTATACTTGGCAGCCACTCCCCAGATGGCCAGCGCGGCCCTGGTGCCAGTTCGAGAAGAGCGTGTCTGCGCACAGAAGAAGCCTGCCGCGCCGGTGCCTCCCGAGATCGCGCTGTCACCTACCGTGGCCTTGCCTCAGGAGGCCTCCAGTGAGCCGCCTCGCGAGCCGCCTCCCGAGCCCCCTGAGCCTCATGAGCCCCCCGGGCCCCACGATGACCAAGCCGCTGCAATAGCTACCCGCCTCGTCGAGCACCCCTTATACTTCATCAGCACGGTGCTGCGAGATGCGCGCGAGCGCTACCAGATGCAGCAGAAGCTCCTCCTCGCACTCCTCGTCGCCTCGAGGAAGCTGCTCCACTACTTCCAAGGCCATCCCATCAAGGTGATCTCGTCTTACCCCGTGGAGCAGGTCCTGCGCAGCCCCAACGCCGCCGGCCATGTCCCCGAGTGGAACATCGAGCTGTAGGCCTTCGAGCTGGAATTCTGCACCACAAGGGTGATCAAGGGGGCAGTGCTGGCTGACTTCGTAGCGGAATGGACGGATCCACCCCAGGAGGAGCCTCGCAAGGCCGAGTCCCTCTTGCCTGGGGACGAGGCGCCTGGTGGCTGGACTATGCACTTCGATGGCGCCTTCTCCCGCCAGGGCGCAGGAGCTGGCGTCATGCTCACCTCGCCAACAGGAGACAAGCTCCGCTACGCCGTCCAACTCTGCTTCAAGCGCGACGACAAGGTCTCCAACAACATCGCAGAGTACGAGGGCCTCATCGCCGGCCTCAAGGCCGCCTCTGCTCTGGGCATCAAGCACCTCACTATCAAGGGCGATTCGCAGATCCTCGTCAACTTCTCCAACAAAAGCTACAAGCCCAAGGACGAGCACATGGCCGCCTATCTGGAAGAGGTACATAAGCCCGAGAAGCGTTTCCTTGGCCTAGAGCTCCAGCACGTCCCCCGTGGCGGCAACAAAGAAGCCGATGACATCGCCAAGCGAGCATCTCGCCGCGAGCCTCAGAGCCCCGGCATCTTCGAGGAAAGGCTCCTCAAGCCATCAGCTGTACCACCTGCCGTGGGCACCACGCTGCTTCATGAAGAGCTCCCACCCGCATCGCCCACGGGCGTGCCAGACTGCGGCCCAGCCTCAGGAGCCCGCCTGCTGCTGGCGCTAGAGCCTCAAGTGGACTGCTGGGCCACTGAATTCAAGGCCTACTTGCTTCACGGCACCCTCCCGGAGAAGGATTCAGAGGCAGAGTGCGTGGCTCGCCAGGCCACCGCCTACTGCTTGAAGGATGGTGAGCTGTACCGCAGGCACCCCAATGGCGTCTCGCTGCGGTGCATCTCTGAAGAGCAAGGTCGCGAGCTGCTCGCCGACATCCACGGAGGAGACTGTGGTCACCACTCCTCATCGCGCACCCTCGCCGGCAAGGTGTTCCGTGGCGGCTTCTACTGGCCCACCGCGCTTCACAACCCCACCGAGCTGGTCCAATCCTGTGAGGCATGTCAATTCCATGCCAAGAAAATCCACCAGCCGGCTCAAGACCTCCAGACGATCCCTCTCTCGTGGCCCTTTGCGGTCTGGGGGCTGGATATCCTGGGACCCTTCCCTCGCGCAGCTGGCGGCTACCGCTACCTCTGCGTCGCCATCGACAAGGTCACCAAATGGGTGGAGGTTGAGCCCGTGCGTACCATCCCGGCAGGCTCTGCCGTCAAGTTCATCAAGGGCCTCGTGAGCCACTTTGGCGTTCCCAACCGCATCATTACCGACAACGGCTCCCAGTTCACAAGCGGCCTCTTCAAGTCATACTACGCCAGCCTCGGCACGCTGATCTGCTACGCCTCTGTGGCGCACCCACAAAGCAACGGCCAGGCCGAGCGTGCCAACGCTGAGGTCCTCAAGGGCCTCAAGATAAGAAGCTTCAAGAAAAAGCTCGAAGCCTCCGGCAAGGGCTGGCTTGACGAGCTATAGTCTGTGCTATGGTCCATCCGCACAACGGCAACCAAGCCTACCTACGAGACTCCCTTCTTCCTCGTCTACGGAGCCGAAGCAGTCCTCCCCTCTGAGCTCAAGCATGGCTCTCCACGAGTCCTTGCCTTCAACAAGGCTCGTCAGGACGGCTCGCGAGAGGCCGACCTGCTGCTTCTCGAGGAAGCCCGTCACCAGGCCACCCTCCGCACCGCCAGATACCAGCAGGCATTGCGTCGCTATCATAGCCACAACATACACCCGCGCACCCTCGAAGTCGGCGATCTCGTCCTGAGAAGGATCCTCTCCAGAGAGGGACTCCACAAACTCTCACCCATGTGGGAAGGCCCTTTCAGGGTTGCTCATGTCTCCAGGCCCGGCGCCGCCCGGCTGGAGATGGAGGACAGAGTTCCTGTGCCTAACGCCTGGAACATCCAACACCTCCGCAAGTTCTACCCGTGACCCTCACGCGTACGAACGAAGTGGGGCTGTACACACCCCGGAGCCTCTCATTGCGTTCGCCTGATGGGCCCGTGAGAGCTCCCGTCCACGTCTCAGTGGAAGCCCCATGCTCCGCGCTGGCGGAACGTTCCCACGCCTAGTGGAAGCCCCATGCTCCGCGCTGGCAGAACGATCGAACCGCGATCATGCCCACACCCCGGTGGAAGCCCCATGCTCAGCGCTGGTGAAACAATCACTTGAGGGCGCCCCACAGGCTGCACCAACCTCACGCTGATCCATGCCGGACACGGCAGCCTCTTCTCTTTCGGATGTGAAACTGAGGGCGCCCCACGGGTTGCACCAACCTCAAGCTGACCCGTGCCGGACACGGTAGCCTCATCTCTTTTGGTTGTGTAATGAACTTATTATTATGCTGCAGTAAAGCTTTCTTTCCTAAGGTATTTTATGTGTTGCTAAGTTGCTTGCCTCAGGAGCTGTGTATGCTCGCGACCTTTCTCCTGCGCATCTCGCGAGTGGGGGCTGGACACGGTGCCTGTGCTCGGGTCAGTCCCAGCAGCGCTGCAAAACCCAAGCGATCGAGCTCTGGCTCGCGGGCCTGCTCCCGTGCACGCCACCTCACCAAGGTCCTTGGTGTCTCATCTCCTCGCGCGATGCCCACGAGCAAGCTAGCAAGCGTGCACCGCTCCCCCGTTTGTGAAATTGATATGAAGTTGTCTTAGGAATAAGGCACTCGAAGGCCTCGCGAGCGCTGCCTCACGAGGCGACTCATGACAAGACGCCTCCGTAAGCCCTCAGGGAGCCTCGCGAGCGCTGCCTCGCGAGCCAACCTGCAGCGACTGCCTCCACCAAGTACTAGCGGGAGACCTCGCGAGCGGGAGCCTCGCGAGGCGCGCTCCGCGGTCACGATATGACAAGCGACACTCATGAAAGAGCTAAGTACAAAACACCTCACGAGCCGCTCTCGGCACCTCTCAAGTTTCCTCTCTTTGCAACCTCGCTGAGTGCTGATGTTCTCTCCTCCGCGTAAGCCACTTGCACGTCAAAGGGGGACTCCCTGAGCATCGCGCCTCAGGAGTCCTTACCGCCCTCAGTACCCTGCACCTCCTGGCCTTGTCCAGGCAACGCGACCTGACATACCAACGACGGCTGTAGCTTGCTCGGGGGCTGGGACCTGACGACGTAGAGCACTAAGGCAAACAAGGAAAGGGAAATAGGCCTCACGAGAGAGCCTCACGAGGAAACACACATTACAGCAAATCATAAGTACTTGAAACCAAAGACATTGTTTTTTCACGCCCCCACAGGGCTACATCGGCCTATTACAGGAACAAAAGAGAGAGGGGCCCAGGGGGAGCATGGCGCGCCTTCAAGATCCGACTCGGGCACCGCCTGCGCCTAGTCGGAATCTTCGTCATCGCTCTTGATGCGCGGGGAGCCTTCGCCGCTCTCTCCCCCGCTGCTGGAGTCACCGCTGCTGTCGCTGTCGCTCCCGCCAGAAGAGTCGGAACCGCTGTCATCCTCGCTCTCCGCGCAGCACTCCAGGCGGGCACCGGAGGCCCCGAAGAACTTCATGACGAGGGTGGCGGCTCCGTCGTACTTGAATTGGAGGAGATGCCCCCACTTTAGGCTGCGGGCGAGGGCAAAAGACTTCCACCCTCGCTTCAGGAACATGAAGCCAGCGGGGGAGAACTCCATCGCCACCCAGGAGGGGCCATTGCAGCAGCCGTCCGCCTGCAGCCATAGCCCTAGGGGCCCGTTACCCTCCATCGCTCTCGCGAAAGAGTCAGGAAGCCGGAGCCAGCTGCAGGGCCGACGATGCAGCCCCACAATGAATCCATGCGCCGCCTCCGCCGTGTGGAATCCTGCTTGGGGAGGACGGGCGGCTGCACCATCGCGCCCGCCTCGGCCGCGGGCGCCGCGCCCTCCACGGCCTTGGGTGGCGGCTCTCCCACGAGCGCTAGGGCCAGCTTCGGCAGCCGCTGAAGGGCGCCCCCGGCCCTGAGGGGGGACCCTCGTGGCGGCAGCAGATGCGCGGGCTCGTCCCCTTCCCCTCGCCATCGCAGCAGCAGCCCTGGAAAGGGCAAGGAAGAGTGAAGGGTGGAGGAAAGGGGGAGGCAGAGGTAGAAGATGGCGGGGGAGGCCTCTGCCTTCCTTCCGCCCATTTTTATAACGCCGGTTGGAGACTGCCCCCTCTTGTCGCTCCATCTTCTTCGACATCGGGAATCGAGGCAGCTGCAGGAGGGAAGCAATGATGGCCTGCGCCCCGCGCGGGCAGGCTTTATGGCAGGCGCAGGCGGTTACCGAGGCGTAGTGAGGAAGTGGGGGCATCCCACGTCCCGTCGTGCGCCACGTGTCGAAGCCTGGGCCCCGCAGTCTGTCAGGGCCCACGCCGTTTCGCTCCCAACGGGCGGGAATGTGCGTGCCACGGGCCCGGGGCTACTGTCGGGCCATTGGGAACCAGGGTACCTCGGCCCGTCTGCCTGCGGCTCAGGATACGACACCTGGCGAAGGTCCAAGACGTGGCCCATTTAAGGACGTTGCGAAGTGAAGACGTCTCGCGAGGCGCCAGCCTCCCGAGGACCCCACCTCAAGGCATGAGCCACCATCACTTAGCTGCAGGAGCAGCGGAAGCCTCGCGAGGCTGCCTCCCGAGGCGCCCCCCGAGGCGGGCGCCCGAGGCCATCCGGCCTGACATCAGTTGTGCGGTCCTGTGCCCATCACATGGGTGACTCGCGTAGCGACGAACGGTGGCAGAGGCCATGCCAGCGGGCGCGGACAGAGAGGCTTTCCTCTTTGGTGCTAAAGGGGCAGCCCCAGCTGCCCACCTCCAAAGCAAGTCCCAAGGACTACCCGTTTGGTGAAAGAAGACCGAGACAGCAAGGCGCGCAGGACGGAGGTCACCACCGAGCCCACCGGTGCGTCATAGATCATGTTTTTGTAGGCGAAGACCACCTTTAGTCAGAATAGCCTGAGCGCCTATCCCCTTTCAAAACCCGCCTAGTGTGGCAACCCTTCCAGCCTAAGTTTTCAGGGGAAGAGGACCAAGGCGGCTATAAAAGGGACAGAGCTGCCATTGTAGTGAGGGTCGATTCCTCCCTCTCCTACCTTGTACGCAAGAACGTCTTCTTGCCTGCTGCAATCCCAAACCACAAGCAGGAGTAGGGTTTTACACTGCAAGGTGGCCCGAACCTGGGTAACCGTCGTGTCCCCTGTCGTGCTCCGTGCTAGCGCTCTCGCCGTAGCCTCGCCGTGGTCACTCTTGGTCGGAAAGAACTAGCTTGCCCCCAGTGTTCGAACCTCTAGATCCCAGGAGCCACGGTTCTGACAGTGCCAACGGAGATTGGTTTGCATACCTATGGCCAGATACCACCATCATTTTGCACAACATCCATAGCAGTGCGGCCGTTCCCGTAGACCCCTTGTCCAGCATTGGGATCGGTCTTCCGGACTGGAATGGCTTGAATAGGTATGATGAAGCCACCATGAGATTGAAGAAGATAGCAATTGCGGACCCGCCGACCAAGCACCGCAGCTATGACGATTACTATCTCATCGCGGTGTTCGATATAAGGATTGCCATCAATAAGAATGGCCCTGACGGTAGAGGCTGGCACATGTTGGCCACGGCAGATTTGTACCCGCACAAGTTCGAAGACGCCGTGTGCCATGTAGGCCGCATCTTCGCGGTGACAAGCCAGGGGACTTGTTTCATCTGGGTGCCATCCTACGGTACGGGAGATAACAAACGGAATGCAGTAACCATCATTTGCATCCCTAATGGTACTCCATTATTTTGCAGGGACCACGCATCTCCCGATCAAAATCAGATCACCGATCCTGGATGTGTTGGATTATGTGCATCCGCCATTCGGTGTAACCTGGAACCTTGTAGTAGACTTTGGCAAATTGGGATCAACTATCTTAGCAGTGGTTACCCATGGTACCATTGATGTGCAACAAGGTGCCACGATCTACCACGATCGGACCCTCACCATGTACCCAGGTATTCCATTCTCTCATTGCCTTCTCTTTCATTGTACGACTACTACTACTACTACTACTACTACTACTACTACTACTACTACTACTACTACTACTACTACTACTACTACTACTACTACTACTACTACTACTATTACTACTACTACTACTACTACTACTACTTCGGATCCATAGTAGTGTGTCGCAGTGATCGGCGGGAGTAGTACTTTTTACCTAGGAGTACGCGTATAGCTGGCTCTTGAATCCACTCCCACCATTTTTGTTTTTCCATGTCTTATCTCCTCCGTGTAGCCAAAAATGGTTATATATAATCAGTCGGTTATTGAACTTCCTCTATAGTATAGTAGTACTACTCGCTGCACAATATTACTGCGCGCCATATTTGAGCACAACATTATCCTGCATGGACCTTGACCATGTATGTCACCATGTGTCCAGATCTGAGATGCCACAAGTACCAGATGGACGTCTCCGAGCTTGACCCCCGTGATGCTATGTGGGAGCCAAGGGACACTCTTGGGTAGTACTCGCTTTTCATTGGGGACAGCTACCCCATTGTCAAACAGATGCCACCTTCCGTGCACGACACCGAAGGCCTGGCGTTCATGAAGCATGGTTGTGTCTTCAGTGTGCACCGCCGGTTGAACATGTCGGGACACGCAATCCCTGATTTATGCCGCTTCAGCTTGGATGAGTCTCCATCGTGTGGAACTGGACTAGAAAGCTGCGACAATGATTCCCGTTGCCCACCGCTATGGATCGTGCCATCTATGAAGAACACCTGGGACTGGAACCTGGAGGACAACATGGAGCCCATCTATAACGTGTAAGTGGAGTATGGTAAATTGTGAATGGTAGCGCTGTAAATATATGTAGAGTAGTCATGCACAAATTTATCACATGAAGTGGAGATGAACTTGTGTGGCATGTTGGCATTTGTCCTTTAGAATTTACTAGTAGATGTGTTATGTGTACGTGCAACTTGTGTGGCTGTTCCACGGGCACCAACACGCTTTGTGAGAAAAAAAGGTGGCATAGCTTTGGCTATAGGTGACGTGGCAGCATCATACAGTACCGGTTGTTCGCTATAGTTGTACGACTGCTCGTACTCCTATAAACCTTGCGCTTGGCTCTTAGCCTCTTCGGGAGGTCCAAGTTCAACAATGATGGTACTACAGTACTATATGCTTCTGGCAATCTGACACCGAATGAACTGCCGCACGTCCACCGCGTGAGCGAGGGTGAGGGAGAGCATGCTGTAGTCAAAAGCTTCTCCTCGTCCTGCGAGCCACGACGCGCATGGGCGAGGGAGAGGGCATAGGCGTACTAAGCAAGCTTCTCCTCGTCCTGCGAGCCACCGCGCGTGCGGGCGAGGGAGAGGGCGTAGTAAGCAAGCTTCTCCTCGTTCTGTGAGTTGACGGGACACATCAGTACTAGTAGTCCATACTGCCTCCTTTCCGGTTAATATGTCTTAATTTGAAACGAGATAAATACAGTGGCGGTCACTGTATTTGTAACAATACGGTCACTAGACTTCATAATACGCTCATTACAGTCACTATATACGTTTTGCGGTGATTATACGGTCACTAGCTCACCGTAGAGCACCGTATTGCACTTCGCTGACCGGCCAAATAGTGTACGTGCACTTTCTTGACTGGTTAAATTGGCACGTGGTTTCTGGGTCCCACCTGTCAGTTGGCAGAGCAAAGAAATAAGTTAAACAAAACTTTACGCAGGCGCGACAGGAGTCCAGCCTTTGCGCGTGAACCACCCTGGCTGTGTATGTGTGTGCATGCACGTGTAGGTTGAGCACTTGAGCGTGAGCGTGTGTGTTGCGTCGTGTGCTGTGTGTCGCATGCATGGCTGCATGAGTGTTGCGTGCGTGCATGTGTATGTGTGAGTGTTGCATGAATGCGTGAGGGTTCTAATCCCTCCCATTCACATGTTCATATTTCAAGCTTCATTAAAACATTGCATGCAAGAATTACTCCAATGCATGTAAAAGTCCTGGTCATTTGTTGTTCACGCATGCACGCATGCATTGCAATTAATACGTTCGTAAACACAATTTTCTTGAGGAAAACGAGCCCATTAATTGAGTACTTTTGCAAAGTACTACAGTAGTACTACTACCTCCGTCCTGGTTTATTGGTCCTCATTGTATTTTGTGCCAAATTTTGACCAAAGATTTAACTAATAAAATGTTAATGCATGTCACCAAAAATTATATCATTGGATTCGTATTTGAGCATAGTTTTCGATGATATTATTTTTGATGACATGCATTAATATTTTGTTAGTAAAATTTATGGTCAAAATTTGACACAAAATACGAAGAGGACCAATAAACCAGGACGGAGGTAGTACAAAAAATTCTTCTGGCACTCATCATCTACATTACCTTGGTTGATGAATCTTTTTTATTGAGCTGTATATAAACCGGAATGAGGGAGTAGGTACTACTACGTAATTGGCGCCGGGAGCCTTGGCCAGTGGTTCTTAATGTTGGACAAGATGAGAGTAGAGGCATAGATAGGAAGTCTTGGCGATCCATTATACCCCATTGGTCTATTCAACTACTAGTCTTCACAGTGAAGTGACAATACACGCTGCAGCAGATGGGACACTTGATTAATAAGCTGAGCCAGCATGCTGGTGTTACTAAATCATCCTTACCCTGTAGTGCCATCATGTCTGCCAGTGGAGCACGCTTCCGCAATTATGCGTACGCACCTCTCTCTTCCATTGACTGACATATGGGCCCGCTTGACGTAGACCCACATGTCATCCGCTTAACTATTTACACTCGTGCATACTAGTAGTACTAGTTGAATTGAGATTTAATGCACCTTCTTCCCCGTCTCTCCCTCTTCTTCCTCCTCTCTTCCCCATGGACGTCCCTTCCCCATCTTCGTCCGCACACCATTTTCCAGTGCTCACTGCTCGCCCGCCCGCACCATATTCCTCGGTCGCTCGCGCGCACCATCTCCCCCCGCTCACTGCTCGCACACACACGACATCTTCTTCTCTCGCCCGCCCGCATCCACTTCCCCGCTTGCCCGCACGCACCGAAAACCCCAATCACTCAGTGCCCTTAAAAACCCAATGACAGAACCGACTGACACGCAGAGCCGTGATTGGAATTCCCTCCCCGATGTTCTCTTGGAGCAGAAATCATATGGACCTGCTCAGCACCGTGCGTCTGGCCGCATGCTCGGTGTCTATGCACCGTCTACTCATCGGCAGCCGGCCGGCCCTTTTCAAGACACCCTACTTGCTGATGCCCGATCCTCACAACTGGCCCAGACACCGATGTGACGATCCGACAGAGGTTGCCGTCGTGCCCCTCGACATGCTACCCCTCCCCGCCCACCTACCCTTCATGCGCCACCACTACTGGGCGGGCATGAAGGCCAACTGGATCGTCCTCATCCACCAATCGGGTAGTCTATGGTGTCTCGTGGATATCTACACCCAACGAGAGATCGCCCTTCCATCGTTGGATACAGCCGATATCCAGCCTCGCGGCCCGCCGGACACTCCTGCCTACTACGCACAGGAGGCGTCGGGCACTTGGTTGGACCTCTGTTTGCTGAAGGTTGTAATCTGCGAAGTACTCACACCATCAGAAGACTACATAGATTACAAGCTCATTGCCTTGTTCGACGGGGGGTTAGCCTATCTGGAATCCGGTCGCCATACATGGTTATGGCTCATCATCAATCCTGTTTACCCTCCATTTCTGTCTGATGCTATAGTGCACGATGGCATCGTTTATGCGGTGGACGGACAGATTGGCTGCATATACTGGTGGAATCTATCGTCGTGTAATTGTTCTATCTCATCTCATCTTTACCATATGAATACGATTGCCTGTTGATTGTTAGAAATTTAGAATAGATAGTATGACTATAAACACATCATTGCTATATGTTCCTCTCATTTCCTAGATTTTTATGACCACACATGTTATTGTTAGAGTTGATATGAGAACAATTGGCATCTAATGATTGTTAGAATAGATATTATGAGTATAACCACATCACTGCTATATGTTCCTCTCATTTCCAAGATTTTTATGACCACACATGCAGGTTATTTTTAGAGTTGATATGAGAACAATTGCATCTAATGATTGTTAGAATAGATATTATGAGTATAACCACAGGATTGCTATATGTTACTCTCATTTCCAAGATTTTTATAACGACGCATGTTATTGTTAGAGTTGATACGAGAACAGTTGGCATCTAACTGTTATGGTAGAATATGAGTAGGCCCTGGCATAGCTGTTTTCCTATCATTTTTACATCATCTTTGAACCATGACATATTGCTAGAATATGAAAGCCATTGGCATTTTTTAAAAATTAGGGTATGATTATGGCCACGGCATTGTAATTCTCTGGCTATGATCTGTGTGACTGTTATAATAATCTTAATTCCACACATACTCTGAACATGATTGTATATTTTTGTCCTTTTGGTCTCCAATTTGATTTGTTGCAGCAGACGCAAATGCGCTGGCCTTTATAATTCCAGCACCTGGAAATATAAATGTCAATGGGTGGTGGTTTATCACTCGTTCAGCTGACGGTGGGCATTTGATGCTCATTCGCACGCACCAAAGTGACCAAACCATTTCATCAAACCACATGCAGTACAATGCGTGGGGCATTCACAACTGTGATGGCTATGGTTGCTTCGTCTTCAAGAAAGATCCGAGCTCCGTTGGGCCAGGCGTATTCAATTGGAGGTGGGTTTACAGCCTCGGCAACCACTCCCTGTTCCTCGGGCTCAATTATCCGATCATCCAACCAATCATCGAACATATCACTGGCGATGATTATCATGCTATGCAAGTTCCATTCGCCAGGGGGAACTGTGTTTACACATCGTACCATGGATTTCATGAAGCACCATATCCAGAGATTCGTCGACACAGCTTGTTGCCAGATGAACTTCAGTGTGTGAAAGGCATCAAGCTTCCAAGCGATGAATGGCTTTTGCAAACCTGACATGTGGCGATGTGGTTTATGCTAACAGCTAATATGCACAACTTGATTCGTAGTGATATCTAGACTGAGCCATGTATCCTGCTAGTTGTCGCATGATCCTGTTCTATTGGTTATTTCGTACTGTAGTTAGTTTGAAGGTTAAATACCTTTCTGGGATCAAGTGTATCCTACATCACCCGCGTAGCATGTATTTTGATAATGATGATGGAGATGCTGTGCATAAGCCATATATAGCAATTAAGCTTCAAGTGCGTACTTGTTCGTGAAAGTGTTGTCCAATGGGAATAATATTTTGTATTACTCATGTAGCCTACAAGTCTGTCGCACAGCCTTGTAACTTTGTAGGCACCTGTTTGTAAGCTCCTTCTAAACACTCTTGCATAATGCCCTTAAAACTAAGGCTTTAGCAACGCCCCTCTGATATTATTTAAAGCAATATAGAAGCAACATGGAGATTGGATGAATGTACACCATTTCTAAAATTTGTACTACTAGTAGTCCTCTATACCGTATATTGCGCTACTCGTACTAGGCAAGTAGTACTTGTACGACTAGTAGTACTAGTATATGTCGGTCAAATTATTCATCATGTCCTCACATTGAATTGACGTGACAACACGCTGCGCGTGAGGTGACACAAGAGTCCCGGCCGCGTGTTCGGTTCACCAAAGTGAGCCTCACCCCTCTGGTAGTCCAGCAGCACTCTCCCGTTCTCTCCCATTCTCTCCCGGTCTCCCCACCTCCCAGCCGCCGCCTTGTTCCGATCCAGTTGGAATGATGGGCGATGAGCTAGTGGAGCTGCTATACTTCATTCCAAGTAGTCAAAAGGAAGACGCTGAGAAATTTGATCTCAACAAGGAAGCTCTTCAAGCTAGCCGCATGAAGGGTGGAACCAGCTAGGCCGCTCTTGTGAGTATTAGTCCCGCCGCCCTGTATGATGATTTCGATCTTTATGGGGTTTTTCAAGTCTTTAGAGTATGCATGTAATAATGAAGCCGAGACCCCAGTTTGTTCCGGCGTCATGGATTTTAGATTTGGAGTAGCACTTATCTATCGAAATCTTTCATCATTTACTTAAACAGTTGATTGATCATACATTGAGTACCATTTAACTGGAATTAACCGCTGCAAGTCCAAGAAGGATTGGCCGGTGCTGCCGGCTGGCGTCAAGTTTGATCCCACAGATCAGGAGCTGATCGAGCACCTTGAGGCTAAAGAGAGTGCTGACAGCGCGAGATCTCACCCTCTCATCGATTTGTTCATACCGACCATCGACAGCGAGCACGGCATATGCTCCACCCATCCTAAGAAACTTCCAGGTGAGACACCGATCGACCGTCTACTTGCACAAAATATATTCCTTTCTTTTTACAAATTTCTGATGTGTGCTGCCCGGCCTAGGATTGTATTTCGCCAATACTGCAGGTATCACACTGAGTGGCCTAAGCAAGCATTTCTTCCAGCACAACTCCAGGGCGTTCAAAAGGGGTACGTGACAGCCCACAAGTATAGGGGATCAGTTGTAGCCTTTCTCGATAAATAAGAGTGTCGAACCCAACGAGGAGCTAAAGGTAGAATTAATATTTTCTTCAAGTTCTATCGACCACCGATACAACTCTACGCACACTTAACGTTTGCTTTACCTAGAACAAGTATGAAACTAGAAGTACTTTGTAGGTGTAATGCTAGAACTACTTCGCAAGAATAAAACTAGGAGTACTTAGCGAGAATAAAATTACAAGTAATTTGCAATATAATAAAAGTTAGTGGTTTAGTACAAAGCTTTTGTAACACAAGAGAAGGATTTGTCCCTAGGCAATCGATAACTAGACCGGTAATCATTATTGCAATTTTATATGAGGGAGAGGCATGAGCTAACATAATTTCCATACTTGGATCATATGCACTTATGATCGGAACTCTAGCAAGCATCCGCAACTACCAAAGATCATTAAGGTAAAACCCAACCATAGCATTAAGTAAAAAGTCCCCTTTACTCCCATACGCAACAACCCCCATACTCGGGTGTAAGCTTCTGTCACTCTAGCCGCCCACTATAAGAAAATTATGAACATATTGGAAACCCTACAGCGGGAATCTCTCACGCTTGCGCGACATGGAGGGCACCATAGGACATCACCAAAATAAAACATACAATTCAAACAAATCACGATCATCAATCAACCCATAGGACAAAACGAATCTACTCAAACATCATAGGACGGCAACACATCATTGGATAATAATATGTAGCATTAAGAACAATGTTTAAGTAGAGATTACAGCGGGGAGAAGAGGTGTTACACCGCTGCATAGAGGGGGAGAGAGTTGGTGTTGATGGCGGTGAAGTTGTTGGTGTAGATCGCCGTCACGATGATTGCCCCGGCGGCATTCCGGCGTCACCGGGAGAGAGGGAGAGAGAGCCCCCCTCCTTCTTCTTCTTCTTTGGCCTCCCCCTAGATGGGAGGAGAGTTCCCCCTCTGGTCCATGGCCTCCAGGGCTCCCGGAGGGGAGGAGCCCCTCCGAGATTGGATCTCTCTCTCTGTTCTCTTCTGTTTCGCGTTCCTGTTTTCTGGACCTTCACCGTTTCTTAAATTCCCGGATATCCATACCTCCGATTGGGCTGAAATTTTGAGGGGATTTTTATCCGGATATTAGCTTCCTTGTGGCAGAAGGACACCCCAACTGACCTACAGCAGCGCCACAAGCATGCTGGGCGAATCCAGGGTAGGGGGGTGCGCCCTCTGGGCTTGTGGGCCCCTCGGTCATCGTCTCGCGTTGATTCTTTTTCCCAAAAATCACATATATTCCAAAATAAATCTCCGTAAATTTTTATCACGTTTGGACTTCGTTTGATATGGATTTTCTGCGAAACAAAAAACATGCAACAAACAGGAACTGGCACTGGGCACTGGATCAATATGTTAGTCCCAAAAATAATATAAAAAGTTGCCAAAAGTACGTGAAAGTTGTAGAATATTGGCATGAAACAATCAAAAATTATAGATACGACGAAGACGTATCAGCATCCTGTGGCACCCCGGCTCAGAGAGACCGGAACACCCCGTATTCCAGCACAGAGATCAAGTCTTCTGGAATACAGCACTGCTTGGCATATAACAAATCAACTCTTTATTACGAATAAACGGGGTACAAGGGTTTGATATTACAAAGGTTACAGGGGGCACGGCGACACTTCGCCTGCTAAGGTAGTTCTATGCTAGCAGCGGAACAACTTGTAGAAGAATAAATTCTAGCAGCGGAACAACGACAACGGTGATGAACTCCACTCCGCAGGGACTCTGGCTGGGACGCATCCTAGAGCGCAACCTCGGGATCCTCGACAAAAAAGCAATCACGGCATCACCTGCAATCTGGCATGACACGCCAGGTGAGTACTTTGAATGTACTCGCAAGCTAACAGCAACCAAAGCAATCAAGGCATACAACAGCATGGCATTTACAAGTTAATCATCAAAGATGAACACGATACTACTAGAACAACATGAGCATGGCAACAACATGAGCATGGCAACAACATGAGCCTGGCATGTATATATAATTCATGATATGAACACGATGATACTAGCACTAGCATGCACGGGGGGAGGGTCGACATTTAAGGTCTCATGGACCAACTTACTCTGCTCGGAGGTTATCTCGTATCCACCATAGATATCAATCATTCTTACCGTCGTGATCATCACACGATCACCTCATGATCAACCATCATCAAGAATACCATCGTGATCATCTCGTGACCACATAAAGATCAACCAACTTCTTTCCTCATCGAACCGGGGTTGTTTATTATACAGGTTATTATTTCTGTTGACACATAGTGTGACCTACTACGAACTGTGTCCATGACCGAGGACACGGCTATCGATAGATTATACACTCTGTAAAGGTTAGTACACTGTACCCACACCACGGAACTCATGGCCTCGTGCTCCCATTCGGGTGGACCAACGACGCTCCGACAAAACCAATCTATTGCATGACACTCTCCCGGCCACTCCCGACAAACTCCCCTTTGGGCTATGTCCTGGGTCGCCCCGATGTCAACTCGTGACATCCGCCACCTTCGTGTCCGCCACCGTCGTGGCCAAAACAAACTCGTCCCAAACGGGGACACCCGGGTACAACACAACTTGGGCACAAGGCTTATGGACGCCTACCTGATCAGGGTAGCGCGCGCACATAACCTTCCCTAGTTGGAGGCACCAGCGAGAGGCATGACAATAGACCGCATTAGGGCCTCCCCATACAGGCAAGTGTGGTTGCACTGGTGAGCTCGATTCGGTGGCACCATGACTCAGCCAACAGATTTGTTCAAGTTCGATTAATGTCAGGTTTAACTTGAATGGTGATGAGCTGAGTCATAACAACCTAATGAAATAACAATGCATATGAGCATGATATCAGTGTAACCATGGATGGGAAACATAACCATTTAACAACATAGCATCAAAATGATAACTCATTTATTGTACGGGATGCAAATGAGCATGGCATAATGACAGTCATGAATATAACAAGTATTTTCATAATAAACCCTAACTATTCAAATGAGCATATTGTTATCACTAGCATCGGAAAATAAATCTGAGAACTAACATGGTAATAATAATACTAGCAAATAATCATTTAACTTACTAGATGCAAATGAGCAAGGCATAAGAACGAGCATGGATTCACAAGCATATAATATTCACAAAAATAATTAAATGAGCAAACATTTATTTAAATATTCAAGTGAAAACCATGGCTACTGCAAGGCCATCATGCAAGTGGCTATCGTGGCTTGCCTGGGGATGGAGGAACCATCGGGGAGAAGTGTGATGAACTCACGGAAAGAATCGCCGGAAAAGTTTCCCTCTCGGTGGAACTGTTTTAAGGGCAAGGGCAAAATGGTCATTTTCACAGTGTTACAACATAGTGAAAATGATACCATCGGAACGGGCTCGACGAACTGAGATCGTGGGCCTTGGAATCACCTGATTCGGAGTTACGGTTGCCGAGATACAGACGTTTGTTCGTTAGTTAGAAAACAAACAGAAAAGTGTCCGTTTCTGCCCTAAACTGACAAACGCCCGCAACTTAAGGGTTTCGGCCGGCAGCTGAAAAAAAAAACAGAAAGCGTACTTCTGTAAATACGTTTTCCAACAGAGAAAACGTAATCTAGACCGAAGTAGAAGCAGAATACACTTTTGGTTTGGGAAAACGTATTAGAGGGAAAAGGCGCCTCCACTTACTCTGCGCGGGCCCGGGCCTTTAGCCGCTTACAGGTGGGCCCCGCGGGTCTTATCTCTCTTACACCTGGGTCCCGCCCGCTCCTTCTCTCTCCTCGTCAGCTCTCCTTCAACCTCCTGCGATCAGGGCGATGCGGCGCATCCATTCATGGAGAAGACGGAGCTCGGGGAGGGCGGGAGCTTGTGCTCCCTCAGCAATGGCGGACAGCGGCGTCGGGCACCAGAGAGCTCGCGGCCACGGGCTACGGGAAGAGGGGCTAGGGATCGGGGAAGCTTTGGGGAGGCTAGGGAAGCTCCGAGGTGAGGAGAGGGAGGAGGGAGGGACTCGGCACTGAGCTAATTTAGGAGGAAGAGGGCTACGGCCATTGCGGCAGTGGGCGAGGTGGAGAGCTCCTCGAGCTCGGTGGGGAGGCTGGGGAGAGCTAGTGGAGGGTGGTGAGGTGGTGGATGAGCTCGGGAGGCCTCGGGGTAGCTTAAATAGGTGAGGGAGGGGAGGCACGGGCTTGTTGCCACCGCGGCCAGAAGAGCTCGCCCCGGCGAGGCGACGAGCACAAACGGCGGCCACAGTGGCTTTGGACGGCATATGGAGAAGAGGCTGACGAGCGGGCCAGACGCCCGGGGAGGCAGGAGGAGCAGGGCACGCGCGGCCAGTGCTGTCGGCCACGAACGGCCACTGTTCCCGTGTGCGCCCGTGGTTTGGCTCAGTCCGGCGAGCTCTTAGTGGGGGAGGGCGAACCAGAGAGGCGAGGGCGAGCTAGGGAAGGACTGCGGCAAGGCGAGGTGTCGCGAGGACGGCGTTTGGGTGGCGGCAGGAGGGTCCCGAAGCTCAGAGCACGCTTTCGGCTGCAGAGCACGCGCTCTGGGCCTGGTCACCACGTGCAAAGGCAAGAGGAGAGCTCAAGGGTCTAGCTAATGGTGTCTAGCACGTTGTCCTTCCTGGATGGGCCCTACTAGAAGTGATAGCTCGACTAAAGGCATTGTGGATTGATGGGAATGATCAGGGAAAGTTTGATGTATCCAACTTAGGCATGAAATAGAGATCAAATGGGAGGGGATAAGAATTAACCAGGATGTCACAGAGGCTTAGGGTTGGAAGGACTATGATCCTGTGAATTTTTAGGTCATTTGGGCAAGGTTTGAGTGCAGTTGCTTTACAACTGCAAAAATTGGCCAGAATATAGATTAGGAAGTAGCACTCACATGGTTGCTTTTATTGAGCTGAAATTTGGTGTAGGATGATCATTTGGTCACATGAAGGCACCATAAAATTTTCATCCAATTTGGATAAGTATAAATGGTACTTCCTTCACAATGATCCACACTGGATAGAAACTTGGGGGAATTTTGTGGAGAAAATTACTTGGCAAAATGATGTGAATTTTTGCATGCTCAAATTATATAGGGATAGTTAGGTCCTTGTTTAATTTCATAATTTTTTAAGCAATATAAAATATAGTTGCTTCACAAACTGAAATTGTGACCAGAAACCAAGATTTGAAGGTGTGCTCACAAAGATTGTTGGATGGGGTTGCAATTTGGTGGGGAGCAATTATTTGACCATATAAATGATCTACCAAAATTTTAACTCATTTGGATAAGCCTAGCTAGTACTTCCTTCACAAAGCTTCTCTCTGGACAGAAACTTTGGAAATTTGCTGAGGAAGATTTACTAGGCAAATGAAGTTGAATTTTGGTATGTGGCAATTATTTGGTTATTAAAGAATGCCCAATTTTTTTTAGGGCAATCAAGAAAATATAAATAGCACTTCCTTCACAAAGTGCCATTCCGGACAGAACGGGAAATGAATATTCCTGAATTATTTTTGAACTATGCAAGGATGGGTTTTGGAATATTTGTGGAAGATATGATCCAAATGATTTATGAGAATTTTGTGGGAATTTTTGGAATGACAGAAATATAGGTTGCTTCACAACCTAGGGCAAACATGGTTATTCCTTTAATAGAAAAAGGAATATTCCCAAGAAATAAAAGTTGGAGTTGGGCTAAGATGGAAATGACATGGCCTTGGGATAGATTTGAGAATGAAAAGCCACTAGGAAGTGGCAGAAGAGAAGATCTTCCCAGGTTTCAAGACCACATAGCCACGGAAAAAGAGCTTCAAATAAAAATTCGAAGAAATCCAAAAGAAAAAGAAAGGGCCAAAAATCGGGGTGTTACAAACCTACCCCCCTTACGATAAATCTCGTCCTCGAGATTTGGTTGCTCAGGGAACAGGTATAAATATTCTGACTTAAGGAAACCGTTTCCAACTCGGGTGTCATTTTCCTTTATAAATTTTTCCCACTGAATTGCATCTGACGGACTGCCTTGCTCTGGGGTGGTTTACTTCACCATACCCCACATTCTGACAAGTCTTCCTTCATATGTTCATCCGTGCTCTAACTTCAATTCTTTTACGTCGGCTGGCTTGTCTGATATTATCATGACCGGGATTTCCATAAGTCCGGGAGTGACATTCTTTTATCCAACACCACTAGCATTCAATGGAGTTGTGCGCAAATTTCCTTGGTGGACACAAAACATTTACTCCTTGCATCGGGTTATTCGAGCAGATGCTTGTCCTCCGGGTTCAAAACAATGTTGAGAATCATAGCCGTTCTTTTGGCAGCGTCTGACTGCTAGCAGGGATCTTCTGTATCATCTTGGCTGACTCCCCTGTCTTGGGTATCCGTACCGTGTTGTTCGGGCAACGATTATCACACCTGTATTGCCGGTCTTGCTCCTTCATTATTGTTCTTTTTTTCTTCTGAATCTTTTGCTGAAAGAGCTTGGCCATATATATCCTTAATTCTTCGTGCGACCATCGGAATTGTCAGGTGCAATATTCCGGCAATCATACCTTATCCTTACCTTATCCTTATCCTCAGGCAGGGCAGCAACGTTTAACTGGCAAGTTTACCATCTCTCAAGCTCTAACTGTAGGGCAATGATCATCCGAACCTTTGCATGAAAATGGCAAATAAATCAGTAGCCACCAGAACGGTCTTTACAACTCAGATCTGGGACATTACTGAAATAACTCAACCATGGCCCAAGGCAGCTAAAAAGCAGCTCAGAGCATGAGGCAGTGTTGATAAGAAGAATGTAACAGTTCCCTAAGACGGCCGAAGAACAGCTCAGAGCATAGGGTCGCTGCTACAAAAAGAAACTCAACAGCTGCCCGAGATGGCCGAAAAACAGCCCAGAACACGGGCCAGTTGTTGAAAAGAGAAATATAAAATCGGCATCCACCCTGGATGGCCGGAAGCAGCTCAGAACACAGGCGTGGTGCCGTTACCAAGAAAGGTAAGCAAGGGTTCATTATGATCATATACCAGGTTCACAGTTACTTGTATAGAGCTCACTGTTGTGGTCAATCATACCTGACAGTGACAGAGGTTAATGATGTCACCTTGTCGGTTGGTAGGAAACTGGCCTTGATATCCACTATCAAGATTGTTGTTCCAAATTGTCTTTCTTCATAGCTTGTCAGTCCTTGCAACACACTGAGGTGTATACTGGCTTTCTTCCTCTTACACAATTCATGTGGTTGTCGGATTCTCACCATGCTTGCATCATCGTTCGAGTGACTTGAATGACCTTGGCAGCATGCTCACAATATATATGGAAGCAGGTGTAGCTGAGTATTTGATTCCGAGGCAGACACTGGTGTCCTGAGTAGCTCGTATTTCTGACCCAACTGCTGCGGATCTGATTCTTGAGATGCACTGCCATATGCTGCCAACTCAACGTGTAATATCTTGTACCAATGCCGATGACTGTTTGTAGTGCCGTACTAATGAAGATTGGATAGCTTGTGTTGGAAGCCATCGAGAGTAGCGTGCCAAGGAAGGCTGGATATCTTGCACCTGAAGCTTTTGCCGAGATAGCGTGCTGAAGAAGACTGGGTATCGTACTTCAACAGTTTTTTTCCCTTGGTTGCTTACTGAGGAAGATTTGCTGACTTATGCCAGAGGCTTTCTGCAATAGCTTATCGAAGAAGACTGAGTATCTTACACTGGAAGTTATGCACATATCGTACTGAGGAAGACCGAGGAACCTTGCGTCGGAAGCTTCGCCTTGATACTCCTTTGACTGGAAATGTACTGTTGTCTTGCACACAGATTGTCTTCCAGCTGGTTCATTACTGCTGTGAAGGTTGCTCCACTGATGTAAATCTTGATGCTGATAATCAATGTAGGATAGCATTTGCATTCAGATCAGATATTCCCAATACCATGCAGTCCACTGATAATTCCATACTGTTTAGCTGAGCTTCCAAATATTTGAATCCCTCACTGATTCTTCGAGTCCGGTGTCGGTTGATGACCAACTTTCATAAGGGGAAATAAGGTAACACCGAAGGCCCAAAGAAAGAGGCAAAAGAAATGACTCAAATAAAAGCACACACAGCATCAAGATTACATACAAGTAACATCACATTTCACAGCTATTCACCTCACTATGCATGCCTACTTAAGCACACAATTCTCAAGGAAACTCCGGTACTACGATCTAATATGCTGTGGCGGTGTGCATGAAAGTGGATCAGCGTGTGGAGAGGTTGGTGTAAACAGGGCTACACCAAGTGCTGGCTCAGCACCGGTTGCCTCTGGACGGGCTCGGAGATGAGGACGTACTTGGTGGTCATGTAGCGGAACACGGATGTCACGGCCACATCATCATCAAGCGTACGGAAGGGAACCGTACTCGTCCAGGGAATGGGTGATTGGGAAGGATAGCGGTGAGAAGAAGGGTCTGCGGCATTGCCCTTTTCTGATAACAAAGATCAGTAAGGGTTGCCAATGCGGCGGGTTGGTTGGCAAGATCCGGGGTAGAAGCATGTCTACCACCGAAACAATAGGTGTGGCTGAAGAGAAAATATTGGTGCGATACCTGTACATCAATCCTGCAAATGATCGACACAACTAGGTACCTCGGCATCACTCCGCTGGGACAGAGATGACACCAAACACCAAAGGGCAAGTATGCAAAGCTAGAGGGTGCAGGTAGTGGAACCGATGCCACCTACACTCACAAGATTAATCGTTAGTGACAAGATAATAAGTCTATATGCATGCTATGCAGCAAACAAATGCAACAACCAAATGCAGCAAGCAAGCTAGACTCTGAACTACCGGTTTCTAATGCTCGCGCTGACTAGGGCGTCCTACAGCCAGACCTGCTCTGATACCAATCGCTGTGGCACCCCAGCTCAGAGAGACCGGAACACCCCGTATTCCAGCCCAGAGATCAAGTCTTCTGGAATACGGCACTGCTTGGCATAGAACAAATCAGCTCTTTATTACGAATAAACGGGGTACAAGGGTTCGATATTACAAAGGTTACAGGGGGCACGGCGACACTTCGCCTGCTAAGGTAGTTCTATGCTAGCAGCGGAACAACTTGTAGAAGAATAAATTCTAGCAGCGGAACAACGACAACGGTGATGAACTCCACTCCGCAGGGACTCTGGCTGGGACGCATCCTAGAGCGCAACCTCGGGATCCTCGACAAACAAGCAATCATGGCATCACCTGCAATCTGGCATGACACGCCAGGTGAGTAATTTGAATGTACTCACAAGCTCACATCAACCAAAGCAATCAAGACATACAACAGCATGGCATTTACAAGTTAATCATCAAAGATGAACACGATACTACTAGAACAACATGAGCATGGCAACAACATGAGCCTGGCATGTACATATAATTCATGATATGAACAGGATGATACTAGCACTAGCATGCACGGGGGGGGGGGGGTCAACATTTAAGGTCTCATGGACCAACTTACTCTGCTCGGAGGCTATCTCGTATCCACCATAGATATCAATCATTCTTACCGTCGTGATCATCACACGATCACCTCATGATCAACCATCATCAAGAATACCATCGTGATCATCTCGTGACCACATAAAGATCAACCAACTTCTTTTCTCATCGAACCGGGGTTGTTTATTATACAGGTTATTATTTCTGTTGACCCATAGTGTGACCTACTACGAACTGTGTCCATGACCGAGGACGTGGCTATCGATAGATTATACACTCTGCAGAGGTTAGTACACTGTACCCACACCATGGAACTCATGGCCTCGTGCTCCCATTCGGGTGGACCAACGACGTTCTGACAAAACCAATCTATTGCATGACACTCTCCCGGCCACTCCCGACAAACTCCCCTTTGGGCTATGTCCTGGGTCGCCCCGATGTCAACTCGTGACATCCGCCACCTTCGTGGCCGCCACCGTCGTGGCCAAAACAAACTCGTCCCAAACGGAGACACCCGAGTACAACACAACTTGGGCACAAGGCTTATGGCCGCCTACCTGATCAGGGTAGCGCGCGCACATAACCTTCCCTAGTTGGAGGCACCGGCGAGAGGCATGACAATAGACCGCATTAGGGCCTCCCCATCCAGGCAAGTGTGGTTGCATTGGTGAGCTCGATTCGGTGGCACCATGACTCAGCCAACAGATTTGTTCAAGTTCGATTAATGTCAGGTTTAACTTGAATGGTGATGAGCTGAGTCATAACAACCTAATGAAATAACAATGCATATGAGCATGATATCAGTGTAACCATGGATGGGCAACATAACCATTTAACAACATAGCATCAAAATGATAACTCATTTATTCTACGGGATGCAAATGAGCATGGCATAATGACAGTCATGAATATAACAAGTATTTTCATAATAAACCCTAACTATTCAAATGAGCATATTGTTATCACTAGCATCGGAAAATAAATCTGAGAACTAACATGATAATAATAATACTAGCAAATAATCATTTAACTTACTAGATGCAAATGAGCAAGGCATAAGAACGAGCATGGATTCACAACCATATAATATTCACAAAATAATTAAATGAGCAAACATTTATTTAAATATTCAAGTGAAAACCATGGCTACTGCAAGGCCATCATGCAAGTGGCTGTCGTGGTTTGCCTGGGGATGGAGGAACCATCAGGGAGAAGTGTGATGAACTCACGAAAAGAATCGCCGGAAAAGTTTCCCTCTCAGTGGAACTATTTTAAGGGCAAGGGCAAAATGGTCATTTTCACAGTGTTACAATATAGTGAAAATGATACCATCGGAACGGGCTCGACGAACTGAGATCGTGGCCTTGGAATCACCTGATTCGGAGTTATGGTTGCCGAGATACGGACGTTTGTTCGTTAGTCAGAAAACAAACAGAAAAGTGTCCGTTTCTGCCCTAAACTGACAAACGCCTGCAACTTAAGGGTTTCGACCGGCGGCTGAAAAAAAACAGAAAGCGTACTTCTGTAAATACATTTTCCAACAGAGAAAACGTAATCTAGATCAAAGTAGAAGCAGAATACGCTTTTGGTTTGGGAAAACGTATTAGAGGGAAAAGGCGCCTCCACTTACTCTGCGCGGGCCCGGCCCGTGAGCCGCTTATAGGTGGGCCCCTCGGGTCTTCTCTCTCTTACACCTGGGTCCCGCCCGCTCCTTCTCTCTCCTCGTCATCTCTCCTTCAACCTCCTGCGTATTCGCTCCTGGCCGAGGCAGAGGCTGGCCCCGACGGCGACTTCCGGCGCTACAGGTTATTATGCCTTGCTCATTTGCATATGAAGTTGAATTTTGGTATGTGGCAATTATTTGGTTATTAAAGAATGCCCAAAAATGTTTAGGGCAATCAAGAAAATATAAATAGCACTTCCTTCACAAAGTGCCATTCCGGACAGAATGGGAAATGAATATTCCTGAATTATTTTTGAACTAGGCAAGGATGGGTTTTGGCATATTTGTGGAAGATATGATCCAAATGATTTATGAGAATTTTGTGGGAATTTTTGGAATGACAGCAATATATGTTGCTTCACAACCTAGGGCAAACAGGGTTATTCCTTTAATAAAAAAAGGAATATTCCCAAGAAATAAAAGTTGGAGTTGGGCTAAGATGGAAATGACATGGCCTTGGGATAGATTTGAGAATGACAAGCCACTAGGAAGTGGCAGAAGAGAAGATCTTCCCAGGTTTCAAGACCACATAGCCACGGAAAAAGAGCTTCAAATAAAAATTCGAAGAAATCCAAAAGAAAAAGAAAGGGCCAAAAATCGGGGTGTTACACATCCCCAAGCTTAATTCCTGCTCGTCCTCGAGTGGTAAATGATAAAAAGATAATTTTTGATGTGGAATGCTACCTAACATAATCTTGATCATATAATCTAATCATGGCATGAATATTAAGACACGAGTGATTGAAAGCAATAGTCTATAATTTGATATAAAGACATCAATACTCAGGCATACCAACAAACAATCATGCCTTTCAGAATAAAAATGCTAAAGAACGCTATCCCTACAAAATCATATGATCCTGTCATGCTCCATCTTCTTAACACAAAATATTTATCATGCACTACCCCGATGACAAGCCGAGCAATTGGTTCATACTTTTTAACGCGCTTCAGCTTTTTCCACCCCCACGCAATACATGAGCGCAAGCCATGGATATAGCACTATGGGTGGAATAGAATATAATGGTAGAGATTAATCAGGAGAAGTCAAAAAGGGAGAAAGTCTCGCATCAACTAGGCAGATCAACGGGCTATGGAGATGCCCATCAATCGATATCAATGCGAGGAGTAGGGATTGCCATGCAACGGATGCACTAAGAGCTATAAGTGTATGAAAGCTCAAACTGAAAACTAAGTGGGTGTGCATCCAACTTGCTTGCTCATGAAGACCTCGGGCTTTTGAGGAAGCCCATCATCGAAATATACAAGCCAAGTTCTATAATGAAAAATTCCCACTAGTATATGAAAGTGACAACATAGGAGACTCTCTATATGAAAAACATGGTGCTACTCTGAAGCACAAGTATGGAAAAGGATAGTAAGACTGCCCCTTCTCTCTTTTTCTCTCATTCATTTTTTTCTTTCTTTTTTTTCTTTTTTTTGTGGGCTCTTTTTGGCTTCTTTTTTCTTCTTCTTATTTATTTATTTATTTATTTATTTCCTCACTGGGACAATGCTCTAATAATGATGATCATCATACTTCTATTTACTTACAACTCAAAATTACAACTCGATACTAGAACAAATATGACTCTATATGAATGCCTTTGGCAGTGTACCAGGATGTGCAATGATCTAGCATAGCAAAGATATAAAAAAACGAACAAGCCATGAAAATATCATGCTAGCTATCTTACGATCATGTAAAGCAATATGACAATGAATGCTCAAGTCATGTATATGATGATGATGGAAGTTGCATAGCAATATATCTCGAAATGGCTATGGAAATGCCATAATAGGTAGGTATGGTGGCTGTTTTGAGGAAGATATAAGGAGGCTTATGTGTGATAGAGCGTATCATATCACGGGGTTTGGATGCACTGGCGAAGTTTGCACCAACTCTCGAGGTGAGAAAGGGCAATGCACGGTACCGAAGAGGCTAGCAAATTGCGGAAAGGTGAGAGTGCGTATAATCCATGGACTCACATTAGTCATAAAGAACTCACATACTTATTGCGAAAGTTTATTAGCCCTCGAAGCAAAGTACTACTATGCATGCCCCTAGGGGGATAGATTGGTAGGAAAAGACCATCGCTCGTCCCCGACCGCCACTCATAAGGTAGACAATCAATAATAAATCATGCTCCAACTTCTTAGCATAACTAAAGACTATACGTGCATGCTTCGGGAATCACAAACCTTAACACCAATATTCTTACTAAACCACAATCATTCACTAGTACCTCCCACATATTACCATCTCAATATCACAAAACTATTGCAAGGAATCAAACATATCATATTCAGTGATCTACAAGTTTTATGTAGGATTTTATGACTAACCATGTGAATGACCAATTCCTGTTGACTCTCTAAAAAGATATAAGTGAAGCATGAGAGTTTTAATTCTTTCTACAAAAGACTTGCCCATGCTCTAATAAATATAAGTGAAGCAAAAGAGCATTCTGCAAAAAATGGTTTTCTATATGTAGAGATACAGTCATCCAAACTTCAAATGATATAAGTGAAGCACATGAAGCATTCTATAAAGCCACACTCAAAAGATATAAGTGAAGTGCATGAAGCATTCTATAAATCGACCAAGGACTATCTCATACCAGCATGGTACATTATTAAAATAAAAATAAAAAGCACACGACACTCCAAGAATTTACGCATATCATGTGAACAAAACAAAAACCAAGACATACCGATAATTGTCGAAGAAAGATGGGATGCCTTCCGGGGCATCCCCAAGCTTAGACGCTTGAGTCTCCTTGAATATTTACTTGGGGTGCCTCGGGCATCCCCAAGCTTGAACTCTTGCCTCTCCTTATTCTCCTCATATCGATACCTCCTCGTTCTTCGAACACTTCATCCACACAAAACTTAACCGAACTTTTTATTAGAGGGGTTAGTACATATAACATCAAATCCCATCATGTCATGCTGTAACATTATTGTATAATTATAATCAAAAATTAACCACTGTATGCTATCACAATTCTATGGCTCCCAAGTCAATGGGGCTCGGCAAGATTTCAAACATACGCAAATAAAGAAACTATAACAGCAATCTGTGAAAACAGGATAGTCTGTAAAGATGCAGATGGTACATATACTTATGTAACTCAAAAAATTCTGAAAAATTAGGACAAAATAAAAATTTTGCATATAAGTACTGTGTACAAATTTCAGAATTTTTGCACGTTCCAGTAAATTATAAAAATTCAAGCACTACAGCAAAAGTTTCTGTTTTTTCACAGCACACACCAAACAAGCAATTTAAACATCCTAGAGGTAAATCTTGGCACTTTATTTTTATAATACAATGGATTTGTACAAGGGGATAATTATTTTTGTGAGAAACTTCCATGAAAAATTCTACATTGTTTCCATGAGCATGAACACAAGTGTTCAAGGTCGACCCTCACTTCTCCAATGCAAAACCTTCCAATCGCTTCTCTTTTTGAAAAAGTTTTTAGGTTCCCCTCTATATTTTTTTTGTTTTTAAACTTTTTAAAAGCACACAACAGAATAAAATGACTCTCTAAAAATTTTGGGTTGTCTCCCATGCAGCGCTTTCTTTAAAGCCATTAAGCTAGGCATACAGTGCTCAAGTAATTGATCCACCCGGATCCCAAGGTATATCAAAGTCACTTTTAATTAACAATGATTTGTAATTTAGTAGTGAGCACAAAGCAACATATATCATGCAATGACGAAGTCTAACTCTCTTCCTATGCATCGGCAAGTCATAAAAGAACAATTCATTCATACATAATAAAGGCCGATACATAGCATAAACAATTTCTTGCTATTTTATCGTATTGGAAACATAGAGAGGTAGAGATGTAGTTCCTCTCTCATAATAATTGCAATTAGGAGCAGCAAGCACATGCATATTATATTCATCAAAATCATCATGTGTAATAGTAAAACGCAACCCACCAATGTAATCCTTAATAAGCGCAAACTTCTCCGATATAGTGTAGTTGGGAGAATTCAAAAAGATAATAGGACTATCATGTGTGGGTGCAATAGCAACAATTTCATTCTTAACATAAGGAACTGTAGCAAGTTCATCTCCATAAGCATCATTCAAATTGGCATCATGGCCACAAGCATAGCAAACATCAATTTCATCAAAAAGGGATATTTCAAACGAATCAAAGGGATCATAGCAATCATCATAGCATTCATCCTTCGGTAAGCACGAAGGGAAATTAAACAATGTATGAGTTGAAGAGTTACTCTCATCAGAAGGCGGGCACGGGTGATCAATCCGCTCTTCCTCCTTTGGTTCTTCGCTCTCCTCCTCATCTTTTTCATCTAATGAGCTCACAGTGTCATCAATTTCTTCTTCCATAGGAGCCTGCAAAATATTCGTTTCTTCTTGGAAAGCGGAGACTTTCTCAATAAATTCATAAATATAGGCATTATATTCATAATTCTCATGGAAATATTTAAGTATAGCATAATTTTCAGATCTGTAAATACCAGCATCACAATCTTCATACTTTTCAAACAAAGATTTAATTTCATAAGCACCCATAAAAGCAACAAATTCTTCTATTAGTTCCACATCATAGTAATCATATATACCATTAGCATAAGAAGCCAAGGTTTCATTATCATTAAATTCACATTGAAAGGAAAGGTGTGGAGCCTTCATCTTAGAACAACAAGTATAATCACACCTTAAGCATAAATTCCAAGCATACCAACGCAGCATTTTAATTTGATCCCATAAGAGTTTCCCTTTTTGAGACAAGCGATAATCCCTAAAGTATTCCCATTGATCCAAAGTATCTCCCATTATCAAGTTGAATGGAGATTTATCAGGATTATCAAAGTAGTATTTAATGTTTTCCACATAACCAGCATCGAGGGTTTTAGGAGGTTCCCCATCTCCATGAGTAGTAAGTACAACTAATTTTTTTGGTATTTTGTGTTCCATATCCATAACTAAAGATATAAAACAACTTATAACAGAAAATAAAAAAATACTTAGTGATAAAGCAAACAAGCACACACGAGAATATCAACCCCACGCTATTGCTCCCCGGCAACGGTGCCAGAAAAAGGTCTTGATAGCCCACAAGTATAGGGGATCAGTTGTAGCCTTTCTCGATAAATAAGAGTGTCGAACCCAACGAGGAGCTAAAGGTAGAATTAATATTCCCTTCAAGTTCTATCGACCACCGATACAACTCTACGCACACTTAACGTTTGCTTTACCTAGAACAAGTATGAAACTAGAAGTACTTTGTAGGTGTAATGCTAGAACTACTTCGCAAGAATAAAACTAGGAGTACTTAGCGAGAATAAAACTATGAGTAATTTGCAAGATAATAAAATTTAGTGGTTTAGTAGAAAGCTTTTGTAACACAAGAGAAGGATTTATCCCTAGGCAATCGATAACTAGACCGGTAATCATTATTGTAATTTTATATGAGGGAGAGGCATGAGCTAACATAGTTTCCGTACTTGGATCATATGCACTTATGATTGGAACTCTAGCAAGCATCCGCAACTACCAAAGATCATTAAGGTAAAACCCAACCATAGCATTAAGTAAAAAGTCCCCTTTACTCCCATACGCAGCAACCCCCTTACTCGGGTGTAAGCTTCTGTCACTCTAGTCGCCCACTATAAGAGAATTATGAACGTATTGCAAACCCTACAGCGGGAATCCCTCACATTTGCATGACACGGAGGGCACCATAGTACAGCACCAAAATCAAACATACAACTCAAACCAATCACGATCATCAATCAACCCATAGGACAAAACGAATCTACTCAAACATCATAGGATGGCAACACATCATTGGATAATAATAATATGTAGCATTAAGCACCATGTTTAAGTAGAGATTACAGCGGGGAGAAGAGGTGTTACACCACTGCATAGAGGGGGAGAGAGTTGGTGTTGACGGCGGCGAAGTTGTTGATGTAGATCGCCGTCACGATGATTGCCCCGGCGGCGTTCCGGCGCCACCGGGAGAGAGGGGGAGAGAGCCCCCTCCTTCTTCTTCTTCCTTGGCCTCCCCCTAGATGGAAGGATAGTTCCCCCTCTGGTCCATGGCCTCCATGGCTCCCGGAGGGGAGGAGCCCCTCCGAGATTGGATCTCTCTCTCTGTTCTCTTCTGTTTCGCGTTTCCGTTTTCTGGCCCTTCACCGTTTCTTAAATTCCCGGAGATCCGTAACTCCGATTGGGCTGAAATTTTGAGAGGATTTTTATCCGGATATTAGCTTCCCTGCGGCAGAAGGACACCCCAACCAACCTACAGGGGCGCCACAAGCCTGCTGGGCACGCCCAGGGTAGGGGGCTCGCCCTCTGGGATTGTGTGCCCCTCGGTCATCGTATCGCGTTGATTCTTTTTCCCAAAAATCACATATATTACAAAATAAATCTCCGTAAATTTTTATCACGTTTGGACTTCGTTTGATATGGATTTTCTGCGAAACAAAAACATGCAACAAACAGGAACTGGCACTGGGCACTGGATCAATATGTTAGTCCCAAAAATAATATAAAAAGTTGCCAAAAGTATGTGAAAGTTGTAGAATATTGGCATGAAATAATAAAAAATTATAGATACGATGGAGACGTATCAGTACGCGGACGCGTCGCAAGATACAATCGGAGTGCGGCATGCACGCGATGTGGCACAAGACCGGCAATACCATGCCAGTGATGGTCAACGGTCGGCAGAGGGGCAGCAAAAAGGTTCTGGTGCTGCACACCAACAAGAACTTCGACTAGAAGAGGACCAACTACGTGATGCACCAGTACCACCTCGGGGACCTCGAGCAAGAGAAGGAGCGGGAGCTGGCCGTTTGCAAGATCTTCTACCAGACGAAAACGAGGGCCAGGACTAAAAGGATAATAAGTTAGTTTGGTAGTACTAGTTCTACCTGGTCGTCTGCAAGTTGGTGTCGTTGTTAAGGATCTTTCGGTCTGAACTTGAATTTCCTTCCAACCATCATGTCGAGGGTCGACGTGGATATAACGCTGAAGTAATTGTTGCGAAACAAATTTTCAGGCACCTAATATAAGTAGCAAAAGCACCTGCCGTTCGAATTCCCAGTTCTCCAAATTTTTACTAACATCTTCCAGTATGCAGGGGATCCATCAGGTTTCACAGGCTGACAGTTGGACGCAGCACGTCGGGACTGGGCTGTGGCACGCCAAGCCCAGCTGCAAATTGTTAAATAGAGGAGCGATGGATTTGGGCCTTTAAGAACAGTTAAGTGTCGGGACCTCGATCGCGGGAAGCACCTCCCATGCCATCCCTCTAACCCACATACCACATATAGTATCACTAAAAAAAACCTGCATACGACATGTTTTCTCGTTCGAGTTCTCAGTGAACCAAAATTTTTAACAGGCATGAGAAACGGGAGCCGCCGCTTCCTGTGATCATTTTTGGACTAAAAAAGGCCAAGTCGACTATCGTTTAGTTGAAATATGTAAAGTGTTCCATAAGAAAGAGAAACATGTAAAATGTAATGAATTTGGCCCGGTTTCAATGAAAATCATCCGATTTGCATGAAATTCGTCCGTGGAACCAGAAGAGGGCTGTCCATACAGAAGCTAACAGTACAGACCTAGCAGGTCCATGGCCATACACAAGCAAGTGCACACACTTATTATCACGATGGAAAAAATATGCTGACGTCTGAGACCCATGAAATTTTCAACGTAGTCAATAAACGAGAGAATTCTACAAGGAGAGACTGAAAACTGGGATCCAGCAGGTAGTATATTTTTTTTAAGGTCGAGCAAATATTTACTGGGCTGTAGACTGCCCAAGTTATGTTTTGTTTATTAACAGGCGCAGCCCATGACGACATGCGGCCACAAGGATCTAGCAGGTATCAACTGGCCTCTAGGCCGCCCAGCCTTGGTTTTATTTTTTCTTGGAACATCAGCAGCCCAGCTGTTTTTTACTGAAGAAAATGCACAGCCCAGTTCTATTTTTGTCATCTCTACTTTATATATATATAGTTTTATTAGTTTATATATTATATTCGCAAAAAAATTAGTTTATATATTAAGTTGTGGGCCTACTAAGTTGATGCGTATGCAAGGCTATGTCAACTTAGTCAACAAATCGACTCTACCAGCGTGAGACTGTTAGATGTCAATCCAACTGCCGGCGTGCTTCTTCAATCTCTGATCTTCCTGCTCCAGCCGCCCAAACCAGCGCTGGCGTCGCCTGCTCCCACCTTCCATGGCCGGCTGTTCTGCCGCGCAGGCCTCACCGCCCCACCCTACTCCCATCACTTGCCAGGCCATCCCTGTACTGACCCACACCTCCTGTTATTCTCTGGCGACGGCAGCCTCACACCACAGCCGAGCCAGTAAACCCTCGTATTCCCCTCCACGTGAGCATCCACTGCCGAGTCTTCCCCAGCTCTGGGTCATTCCCTCCCTAGGCCTCGCCGTCATCCACCACCTTGGTGCTCTCGGCACGGCGTCGTAAACGTGGTCAACGAACGACAACCATTAGAAGAGGACTGTACGTGGACAGGCTGACAGCTGGGACCCACGAGGTCCATGGTTGCACGCAAGGAAGTGCCTCCTTATTACGCAGAAGAAAAATGATTCCACTCCCTGATAGCTGGGACCCACTAGCTACATCTTCGCACGCAAGGAAGCTCCTCCTTATTACATGAAAAAAGATGCTTCCTCCCATTGGTTTGCTGACATCTGGGACCTACGACATTGTCAACGTACTACGAGAGAATTGCACATGGAGCGGCTGACACGTGGGACCCAGTTGCTTGAGCAATTTTGTTGTTGTTGTTGAGACGGAGTAGGTTATCAACTGGGTTGTGCGGTGTCTGTGGCCCGTCTAGCCCAGGCTTTTATTTTTTGTTTACAATATGACGAGCCCATCTGTTTTTTTTTTCACGGTGAAAATGACTAGCCCACCTTTTTTTTCCGTAGAATAGCCTACACAGGCCGATTTCTTTTTCTCCGTCCTGCTGGGCTGCAAATCTTTCAAGACGACGAGGGATACATTCGGCCTGCCCAGACAAAAAGGGCTGTAAATCATATAAGTAATATGAAATGGGCTGTATATATATAAAAACAAAGAAAATGGGCAATTAGTTTCAAATTGCAAATTTTCTTTTATTTTTTGATATTTCAAATTTCATTGAATTTTAACATAATTTAAATATATTTTAAATTTAGTTATTATCGGGCTCAAAATTTCGGGATTAAAAATAGTTCGGCAATTTCAATGAAATATCGTTGAAATTTTTAATCCCGTCCTTGGAGAAAATGGTCAGGTACTCTAAAAATATAATATGGGCTGCAATAAATTATGTAATAATTAGCAATTGGTCTATAAATTTAGGAAAAATAGCAAATGGGCTATATGCTGTCCGCTACAGATGTTATGCTGACTTGTGGGCCTACTAAGTTGACGCGTACGCAGGGCTTTGTCAACTTATAGTCAACAAACGATTCTAGCAGCTGTGACCGTTGGATGCTAATCCAACGGCCGTGCTGCTTCTTCAATCTCTGATCTTCTTGCTCCAACCGCCCAAAGCAGCGCCGACAGGACCGCCTGCTCCCGCCTCCCATGGCCGGCTGTGCTGCCGTGCAGGCCTCATCGCCCCACCCTACTCCCATAGCTGGCTAGGCCATCCATCGACTCACCCACACCTCCTGTTATTCTCCGGTGACGGCAGCCTCACAACGCAGCCGAACCAGTAAACCCTCGTACCCCTCCGCGTGGGCAACCACTGCCGCATCTTCCCCAGCTTCGGGTCGTTCCCTTCCTAGGCCTCGTCGTCGTCCACTGCCTTGGTGCTCTCGGCATGACGTCGTCAACGCGGTCAATGAACGATAGCCATCGGAAGAGGACTGTACGTGGAGAGGCTGAGAGCTGGGACCCATGAGGTCCATGGTCGCACACAAGGAAGTGCCTCCTTATTACGCGCAAGAAAAATGATTCCTCCCCTTGCTTACTGGAACCACCTTATTTGGAGGCTGACTTGTGGGCCTACTAAGTTGACCCGTACGCAGGGCTTTGTCAACTTAGTCAACAAACGATTCTAGCAGCAGTGACCGTTGGATGTTAATCCAACGGCAGTGCTGCTTCTTCAATCTCTAATCTTCTTGCTCCAGCCGCCCAAACCAGCGCCGGCGGGACCGCCTACTCCTGCCTCCCGTGGCCGGCTGTGCTGCCGCACAGGCCTCACCACCCCACCCTACTCCCACCGCTGGCCAGGCCTTCCCTTTACTCACCCACATCCCCTGTTATTCTCCGGCGACGGCAGCCTCACACCGCAGTCGAACCAGTCAACCCTCATACTCCCCTCCGCATGGGCATCCACTGCCGCGTCTTCCCCGGCTCCACGTCGTTCCCTTCCTAGGCCTCGCCATCGTCCACCACTTTGGTGCTCTCGGCACGGTGTAGTCAACGTGGTCAATGAACGACAGCCATCAGCAGAGGATTGTACGCGGTGAGGCTGACAGCTGGACCCACCAGCTACATCTTCGCACGCAAGGAAGTGCCTCCTTATCCTCCCTGACAGCAGGGACCCACCCGGTCGAAGTGTACGTAGCGTTGTCTGTCTGGTCGTGAACGTGTACATACATACTGGTCGATCGGTCTCTCTGCAAGGATGAATCATGGCCGAGTAAGTAGCGGCACGTGTCGTAGTTGAGCCCCCGACGTAGCAGTTCAGACAATCCCGTCTAAATCATGTACACGTATGTACAGCCACACGGCAAAGAATATGACCACATATGTACATACGGGTGGGGTCTAGAACGCGTACTCGCGCATACGTACGGCCAGGGCTCGTGTACATGGAGAGGCAATGGACGGCAGCAACGGCCTCGTGTTCATCGGTAGCCAACCGGCTGGGTCGGAACGGAGGAAACAACATCGTGTTCATCGGGAGCCAAGTGACTGGGTCGGAACTCGTCCTGTTCATCGGGAGCCAACTGGCTTGGACGGAACAGCCGAAACGGGGACCTGTTCATCGACTCTGGGTCTGGCGTACCGTAAAACGGAGGAAACGGCCTTCTGTTCGACCGCCTACGGTCAAAACGGGGTCCTATTCATTGGCTGGGGGTCTGGCGTACCGCAAAACGGAGGAAACGGACTTCTGTTCAACCGCCTATGGTCGAAACGGGGTCCTGTTGATCGGGAGGGGTCTGGCGTACCGCAAAACGGAGGAAACGGACTTCTACCCAACTGCCTACGGTCGAAACGGAGTCCTGTTCATCGGGTGGGGGTGTGCTGTACCGCAAAACGGGACTCCACGGGCTACTGTTCATCCACCGTCGACTTCCTCCAGCCTCCACCGGCTACTGTTCATCCAGACTCCATGGGGTCCTGTTCATCCAGCCTCCACCGGCTACTGTTCATCCAGCCTCCACGGGGTCCTGTTCATCCACCCCCAACCGGCTGGGGTATGGCGTACCGCGGCACGGCCTCCTCGGGGTCCTGTTCATCCAGCGCCAACTGCCTACATGGCCGTGGTCCTGTTCATCCAACCCCCACCGGCTAGGGTGGGGCGTACGAGCGGGCGGCAGCAACGGGAACTGTTCATCCACAGCCAACCAACCGGCTCGATCGATGCGTCTCGACTCGTGTCTCCGTGTATCGCCCGCACGGCAGCAACATGCACTGTTCATCGAGAGGCAACCCAACCGGCTAGCTACGTCTTGCACGGGGGCTCGATCAGCCTCAGTAAGCAGCGAGAAGGATCGTCGGGTTCAGTTAGCAGCGAAGGAATCGCTCGGGTTCAGTTAGCAGTGAAGGGATCGATCGGCTTCAGTTAGCAGCGAAGGGATCGATCGGGTTCAATACGTAGTGCGAGGGATAAATCGCTCGTGTTCGGTACGTAGTGCGAGGGCGATCGATCGCTCGGGTTCAGTAAGCGAACGTACTCCTCGCTCGGGTTCAGTTAGCGAGCGCCTCGCACACACGTGCGCGTACAAGAGAGAAACGCGCAAAACCACACTGCATCACTCGGCCCGACCACCCACCGTAACCGGGAACTCCCCGAAAATTTCCTCGCCCTCATTTCTACCATGATTTTTTACGTCATGGATGGCCCAAAGAATGTCATGCGGGTGCGTCTCCGGTCCGCCCAGGACGAAAAGCCCATTTTCTGTCATAATTTTTTGTCATAGAAGTAGGAGCCCACCACATCTATGATGATACGTGTTTTTGTCACAATTATTGTCATAGAAGTGTCACAACCATGACAGAAAAAGTTTTTGTTCGGGCCATAATGTCACGGATGTGTCTTTTTTTTGTAGTGAGTGCCAGTTCCTATTTTTTTGCTTGTTTTTGGCTTTTCAGAAATCAATATCAAACGAAGTCCAAACAGAAAAAAAATCTTTAGATTAATTTTTTCTGGACTAGAAGGGACCCTAGAAGCTTCAGGGGGAGACCAGACGTGATATGAGAGAGCCACAAGCTCGAGGGGCGCGCCCTAGGGGGTAGGAGCACCCCCTGAACTTGTGGGCCCCACACAACCCCGTTTGACCTAATTCCAAGCCTATAAATTCACATATATTCCCAAACCAACAGAGGGCCACTCGAAATAACTTTTCCACCGCCGCAAGCTTTTGTTCTTCTGTGATCCCATCTGGAGGCCTTTTTCGGTACTCTGCTGGAGGGGGAATCAATCACGGAGGGCTTCTACATCAACCTTGCTGCCCTACCGGTGATGTGTGAGTAGTTCACCACAGACCTACTATCGTGTGAAAACGACGATCTATGGGATCGAGAGGATCCCTTTGCAGTTCGGCTGTGGGATCAATATACTACAAAGAGCAGGGCTAGTAGATGTGAGTACAAGCAAGGATTTATCCAGGTTCGGGCCGCTATGAGCGTAAAACCCTACTCCTGTTCTAGTGGTTTGATTGTATGTGAGCTCAAAGGATATAAAGAGTACAACTTGCCAGCCAGGTGCATGGGAGTGTAGCTACAGCGTGTAACTGAGCTAGGAGTCGACCGTTCTAAGTGTAGCTATGGGCCTCCTTTTATAGGCCAAGGGGTTACCATAGTGGCGAACATGGTCATTTACAGAGTATGAATAGTGACTTGCACTGTCACCACATCTATCTCCTAACAGGGTAAGACAAGCGCATTTAATGCACCATTAGGTGCTATGTTGGGGAGGCGAGGCTTTGGGTAAAAAGATCTGTACCACCGGTCCTGGCGCCAACCTGTCACCTTGACACGTCCCAGGGACGGGTGTCATTAAAGTTAATCCTGGCGTGGCATGCTGACACGTGCCTTGGCTAGCTGCGTTGAGTGCCTGCCTGCTCGACACCTATCATGCGTGCTTATCTAGCTGATGATGAGGTGGAGTAGTAACGGGACAGAACGAGCCAGCCGGTGCGGAGCTTGCCGAGCCGTTGCTTGCCGGGAAGGAGCTTGCCGGCAACCAGAGTCTTGGTCTACACCTTGCAGGTACGAAGCTTGCCGGCAAGGGCAATCTTGCCCTTCAGTACGAGAATAGTACTTCTCGATGACCTGCCTTGAGGTCTTCTTCACGGTATTGTTTATTCTGTGTCTTGGGTCACAGCAACCCTCCGGCATGCCCTTGCCGTCAGGAAGGCTACAACTGCCTGTGCAAAAGTCGGGGTACGAGGGCACCCTTTCTTTAGTACACCGATAGGAGCCCCTGGGCCTGGGCCACACGCGCATGCGAGGTGTCGTTGGGCTAGGCCCGAACAGTGCACATGCACGCGTGGCAGAGGATAACTGTCGTAATCTTCTCTTTTACCATGCCCCCATGATGCGCATTAAATGCGGGCGCGGGAGTGGTGGAATAGAACGAGCGCGGGGGTTGGGGGGGGGGGGTAGTGCGCCTGAAAAAGCGCAGCCATGTAGGACGGCAAATAGCCAGCCCCCGCGCCTTCCCCATAAAAAGGAATCCGCGAGGGGCGCTGCTCATTTACCCCTCTTCTCCCAATCTCGCTATTGCCGCTGTCTTCTTCCTTGTGCAAGAGCAGAGTCCGCCCTCTGCTTCCGCCGCCGCGCCGCGCCCCCCGCCTGCTCCCACATCCGCCCTCCCCAGCGCAGCCATGGCTCCCAAGAGGAACCGAAACAAACCGGGGAAGGCGATCGACCCCAAGGCAAATACGAGGAAGGAGGAGCTAGCAGCGGTGTGGAGAGACAGTGTCGTCTTCAAGCCGGTGCTGGATCAGAGCGACTTGGTGAGTCGGTACTCGATCATGTGGGGGAAGGAGACGAGTGCCCATACCGCGCCTGAGGTTCTTCCTGGCTCCGTCAGGCCCGGTCCAGACAAGTACCCTTTCTTCACTTCTTCTCCATCCTGCAGAACCAACCCCTCCGGAAGAGAGGGAAGTATCTATGGAGGAAATCGCGAAGAGCGCCACTGATGAGGCCGCCAAGATTTCTGCCACGGAAGCCGCCGCGTCCGCAGCTGAGGAGGCCAGGAAAGTTCCCGACGAACCTGCCCAGCTCTCCGATACCACGTCTGGGCCTGCCATCAGAGACGCTGAGATGGGAGAGGCTGGCACCGACAAGCCAAATACTGAGCTCCATCCCAGCGCATCCGAGGCGCGGGCCCTGATCGGCCCTTTGGATCCTGTTCGTCAGCAGCAGGAATCCGAAGCCCCCAGCTCATCTGGTGCTAGGGAGCCTACTTTTGATGACACCATTGCGGAGATCTTGGTGCCCTTCTCCAGTAGTGTCACAGTCCCAGACGGCTCCAATGATGGTGTCGTGGACCTTGCATTCTTGACGACAATGGCCAATGGCTTCAAGGACGTGCAAGACCGCTACGGCAAGCACTTGGACAGACTGCACGCACAGCAGCAGGCCGTGGAGCTGGCTGAACGAAAGCTGAAGGTGAAGGTGGAAGAGATCCGCCAATGGTATAATGGCAAATTCCATATCCTCAAGAGGCAGGAAGAGAAGATTGATGCTTCCAAGGAGGAGGCAGCGACCCTGGACGGCAAGTTGACGGAGCGCAAAGCGCAGCTCATCGTCAAGGAAAAAGAACTTGCCGCCCGAGAGGAAGCACTTGCTGCCAAGCTACGCGGCAAGGACGAGGAGATCCAGACTCTACTCGCACAGCAGACCCAAGAGCTAGAGGAGGGCCATAAACAGGCCATCGAGACTCAAGCTGAGGCTCACGCCGCCAAGCTCTTGGAAGCCGTCAAGGCCGCAAAGGGCGCTGAGGCCGCCAAGGTAGAGCTGGAGTCCAAGGTACCAAAACTTGAAGAGGACCTTGCCGCCAAAGCCCAAGAACTCTTGACCGCCAACAACTCCATTGCTGACCTCAAGTCAAGGCTCGCGACTCTGGAGAAGGATCTGGAGGTTGGCATGGAAAAGGAGAGGAAGCTGCTAGTAAACTGAGAAAAGGAGAAGGCTGCGCATGCTAATGCCGCAAATTCTTTTGATGAGCACAGGAAAGCCTTGGATCTGTGGACTGATCGCCTTGTCGATGTTGCCGAGCGCCTCGCCGCTCAAGTGACCATCATGGACAAGGAGAACCACAACTTCACCGTCGGCGAGCATGATTCCACAAGTGCCAGCCTCACCCTCTTCTTTGAAGGACTCCTCGAAGTATTGAAGAAACATCATGAAAAGAGGTCCGCCAACTTTGCCAGTGAGTCTCGCAAATTCTGTAGCGATGTCGTCTCCAAGATGCTCATCAAGATTATCTGCCGGAACCCTGGAGTTGACGTCTCCAAGGCCTTCAAAAGCTTGCTGCCGGGGACGGACACCACAGCTGCCGAAGATGCCGTCGCTTCCCTCATCAGCAAGATTCATCAAGTCCCGAGGATTGAGGGTGGTCGCAAGGATTAGCTCCCTTCGCTGTTTCTTGTTGCAATTGTAGTTCATGTAAAAGACAAATTATCTTAAGTTAGAACTGCCCTTGGCTTTGATGTAATATAACTTGTGTTTTGGATGGATGTATGCATGCTATCTCTCTTGTCTTATTCTATCTTTGCATGATTCTTGTACCCTATGCTTGCCGGAAACTTGCCGGTGCGCGCACTCTTGCCGCGAGCGCTTGAGGAACGGGTCCTTAGCAGCTTGCCGGAAGTGCCGCTGCCGGCATGGATACGCATGACGATCACAATGTAGCCACTTAAATTGTTGAGCGGACTCGAAATAAAGTAAGGGCGTAGCTGATCATGGCAAGGTTCCTTAGCATGCAGGTTTCTCATACAAAGGCCAAAATCATTCAAGGAGAAGTTGCAACTACAACAAAGAATTTACTTCAAAGTTCTGCAACTTAGCTTTTTCTCTGCTATGCTTCTTGCCGTAGGATGATATCTTGAACGTCATTCGGTATCCATACCATCGCTCCCCCCGGGAAACTTGTACGCGAAGAACCCTTCTATCCTTTGAGAAAAAGAAAGAAAAGAGGAGGCTGGAACCTTGACGGTTCGTTAATCATCCTATGCAAGGGAAAATGTAACACAAAGCTGCCTACAACACATAAACAAATATGTACTTTGACAAAGAGTTGTGACACACTTAGCTTTATTTATGTGCATGGGATTTGCGCCCGGCTCTGTACAAAGGTTTACATGCCTTTCCGGCAAAGTTGTACATAAGAGGTTGCCAGGCAGCCCGGCAACCGCGCCTTATGGGTAAAACTTGCGAAGATGCTCAATATTCCATGAGTTGAGCACCGGAGTGCCATCTTCGGTCTCTAGGCGGACTACGCCGGGCCTAGTGACTCGTACCACCCGGTAAGGGCCCTCCCACTTCGGCGTCAATTTGTTTTACCCTTCGTGGACTGAATCCGACAAAGAACAAGGTCGCCTTCCTCAAGGTTCCTGGCGTTCACTTTGCGGCTATGGTAGCAGCGCAAAGCTTGCTGGTACCGTGCAGCACGGACAGCAGCCCGGAAACGATCTTCCTCAAGGAGCGTGGCATCATCTTGCCACAGCTCAGCTTGATCCTCCTCATCGAAGGCCAAGACTCGAGGTGACCTGTACTTGAGTTCTGTGGGGAGCACCGCTTCTGCACCATAAACAAGGGAGAAGGGTGTCTGGCAAGTGGCTCGACTTGGTGTCATTCTGATCGCCAAAGAACCGCCAGCAACTCTTCCACCCAACGCCTTCCACACTTGTGCAGCGTGTCGAAAGTTCTGGTCTTGAGACCACGCAACACTTCTGCATTTTCCCTCTCTACTTGTCCATTGCTCCTTGGGTGAGCAACATACGCGTAGCAAATCTTATTTCCAAGCTCTTGGCAATATGCTGTGAAGGCGCGGCTCGTGAATTGGGTGTCGTTGTTGGTGATGATCCTGTTGGGGACACCAAAACGGGCAACCAATCCTTTGAGGAACTTGATGGCTGACTGTGCCGTCATCTTCCTCACTGGCTCCACCTCAGGCCACTTTGTAAACTTGTCGATTGCAACGTACAAGAATTCAAAGCCCCCGGTAGCATGGGGGAAGGGGCTGATGATGTCGATCCCCCAGACCGAGAAGGGCTAGGAGAGAGGGATGGTTTGGAGGGCTTGAGCTGGCTGGTGTATGTCCTTGGAGTGGAACTGGCATGCTTCACACCTGATGACCACCGCCAAGGTATCTTGAAGGGCTGTCGGCCAGTAGAATCCTTGACGGAACGCCTTGCCGACAAGCGCGCGTGACCCAATATGAGAGCCACACATCCCTTCATGCATCTCTTCCAATAGCCTCTGTCCATCCTCCTGGCAGATACACTTCAATTTCACCCCATTTGGTCTCTTTCTGTATAGAATGTTGTCAATAAACTTGTACATCCTTGATTGACGGGTTACTCTTTCTGCATCCTCTTGCTCATCGGGAAGATCTCCTATCTGAAGGAACTGGACAATTGGCTGCGCCCATGCTGGAGCTTGTGGCTCGACGACAAGGACTAAAGGTACTTCTCCCTCTGCGGGAGCGCTTGCTTCGACGGCAAGGGTCTGGCTTGCCGGAAGCTGCGGCTCACCGGCCAAGGGTATCTTGTCGGTGGTATCCACTTTCTTGGCGGCTGCCGGCAGCTCTGCTGAAAAGTAACCACCAACATCTTGCTTTCTCTTCTTTGCCAGCCTTGATGGTGTAACGGATTGGCTGAGTCAGATGGAGCACAAAAGTTCCTGGTTCCACATGCATCTGTTGGGCGGCATGCTTTGACAGGTTGTCGGCAATCCAATTCTGGGCACGTGGAACGTGCTCTGCTTGCAGACCGTCAAAGTGCTCCTCCAACTTCCTCACTTCATTAACGTACGCCTCCATCAAAGGGCTCTGGTAATCCTTGTTGACCTGCCTCACCACTAGCTGTGAGTCGCCTCTGATAATCATCTTCCGAATACCAAGGTCGATTGCAATGCGCTAACCGGCAAGCAATCCTTCGTACTCAGCAGTGTTGTTGGTGGCCTGCTCCCTGGGAAAGTGCATCTGAAGCACGTACTTGAGGTGCTCTCCGGTGGGTGCTATAAGCAGCACACCGACACCGTCGCCTTTCAGCGTGAAAGCACCGTCAAAGTACATGATCCAATCGTTAACAGTTTCCTTGCTGGGGAGAGGGGTCTCTGGAATTTCTTCGTCTGGTGTTGGGGTACATTCTGCAATGAATTCCACCAAGGCTCTGCTCTGAATCATTGAGGTACTCTCAAACTTCAAATCAAAGCTTGACAACTCCAAAGCCCACTCCACAATCCTGTCGGTTGCTTATGGATTTCTCAAGATGCGTTGCAACAGAAAGCGAGTGACGACGGTGACTGGGTGTGCTTTAAAATAATGGTGCAGCTTCCTTGAGCCCATGAGAAGGCCAAAGAGCAACTTCTGCACACTAGAGTACCTTGATCTAGCCCCTTGCAGGAGGGAGCTGACAAAGTAGACTGGGCGCTGCACCATCTTCTTCTTCACAACTTGCTGATCTGGCTGGCTGGCTTGCACAATCTCTGGCTTGTCGGCACCTGACCTTGCCGGAGGAGATTCCGGCTCATCGGGTCGTGGCTCTGCGGCTGCTACCTCCTCCTCATCTACCTCTCTTTCAGCCACAAGTGCAGCACTAACCACTTGATTCATTGCCGCTAAGTATAGCAGCAACGTCTCTTGCAGCCTAGGTGCAACTAAGACTGGCAGAGAGGACAGGCACTCCTTCAAATCTTGGAGCGCGGCCTCTGCTTCTGGAGTCCAGTTCACTGGACCTGCCTTTTTCAATATCTTGAAAAACAGCAAGATGCGCTCTACCGATTTGGAGATGAACCTGCTGAGGGCGGCAACGCAGCTGGCAAGACACCTGACATCCTTGACGCGTCTTGGTGCTTCAATCTGCTAAATTGCTTTGATCTTGTCGGGGTTGGCTTCAATCCCTCTCTGAGACACAAAGAACCCAAGAAGCTTGCCGGATGGAACACCGAGCACACACTTCCCAGGGTTGAGCTTCAAGTTGAGCTTGCGCAAGTTCGCAAATGTCTCTTCCAAATCCTGGATCAGGGTTGACTTGTCTCTGGTCTTGACCACAATATCATCCATGTAGGCTTCCACATTTCTATGCAGCTGTGGCTCAAAAACAATCTGGACTGCTCTGTCAAAGGTTGCCCCGGCACTCTTGAATCCGAAAGGCATACGCAAAAAGCAGTATGTGCCACATGGAGTGATGAATGTAGTTTTCTCCTCATCTTCCTTAGCCATAAAGATCTGATGATAACCAGAATAGGCGTCAAGGAAAGAGAGTAACTCACAGCCAGCAGTGGAGTCTACAATCTGGTCGATGCACGACCAAGGGAAAGGGTCCTTTGGACAGGCTTTATTTATATCAGTGAAGTCTATACAAAGCCTCCACTTCCCATTCACCTTGCGCACTACGACTGGATTGGCAAACCACGTAGGGTGTAGCACTCCTCTGACTAGACCTGCTGCTTCCAACTTCTTGATTTCCTCGGCAATGAACTCTTGCCGCTCCATGGCTTGCATCCTGACCTTCTGCTTGACGGGTCTCGCATGAGGGCAGACAGCAAGGTGGTGCACAATTACCTCCCTAGGAACACCGGGGATGTCAGATGCTTTCCAAGCAAACACATCGACATTCGCCCGTAGGAAGGAAACGAGCTCGCTTTCCTATTTGTCACTGAGAGTGGCACTTACAGAAAAAGTGCCACTCGTCCCATCTTCCCTTACGGAAACTTGCTTGGTCGCAGGCACAGAGGCCTTGGCTTTCTTGCTCTTGCCGGTAGAGCTCTCTGGTATGTCCTCAACAGGCGTGCTGCACTCTAAAGTGCGCCTCCCGGAGTCCGTATCAGATGGCTTGCCGGACTTCTTCTTCTTTCCTCCCCCGGTAGAGCTTGTCGACGCAAATGATTGCCTCCATGTGGTTTGACTTGATGGTGAGGACCCCCATCGGCCTTGGCATCTTGATGACATTGTAGGTGAAGTGCGACGCGGCCATGAACTTGGCCAGCGCCGGACGGCCCAGAATGCCATTGTATGGCAGGGGCATCTTGACGACGTCAAAGACGATCTACTCCGTTCGGTAGTTGAGGTCGCTGCCGAATGTAACCATCAGCGTGCTCTGGCCCTTCGGCTTGTTCCTTCCTGGACTGATCCCTTGGAACGTGCCGGTCTCCTCAATATCCTTGCCGGGGATTTGCAGCCTCTTGATCACGTTGGGAGAGATCAAGTTCAAGCCGGCCCCACCATTAACCAACATCTTCGTCACCCTGAGGTTGCGGATTGTTGGTGAAACCAACAACGGCAAACACCCGACCACAGTGGTGCGATCAGGGTGATCCTCGGCGTCAAAGACGATGGGCGTGTGCGACCACTTGAGTGGCTTCTGTGCTCCCATCACGGGCTCCGCGGCATTCACCTCACGGATCCATTGCTTCAGTTGCCAGTGCGAGGAGTGCAAAGATGCGCCTCCGTCAACACACATGGCCTCCACCGTGTTCTGGAACTCGTTCTCGGACCCATCTTCGTCCTCATCACCATCATCTTGGCCTTGTGCAGCCTTCTCCTTCAGCTACTTGGCCTTGCCGCGGCGGCCACCTCGGCCACCACGGTTCTGCTTGCCGGATCCACCGGCACCATCCTGGCCCTTCTCCTTGTCGCGCTTCTTGTACTCTTGCTTCTGCTTCTCAGCAAGCTGCTCCACTTGCCGGCACTCCTGGAGATCGTGGCCCTTGGTACGGTGGATCTTGCAGTACGGCCCACCAGTCTTGCCGCTCTTGTCGCCTGCCGCAGCCTCCCAGCAGTCAGCGCATCCGGCAACCTCCTTGCCGTGGCTTTCTGCCTTGGACTTCTTGGCTGTGTTGGCATCACCGGGGCTCTCAACTGCCATCACTGACTTGCCTTTGCGCTTCTGATTGCGCTTCTGGCTCTTCTTCTGCGGGGTCGATGTGTCATCTGCGTCATCATCTTCGGAGTCGACTTCATCGACAACATCTTCCCCAGGGAGTCGCCTCCCTTCCTCAGCACGTGCACACTTATCCGCCAAGGTGTACAACTCATTGATGGTTCTGACCTTCATGATATTCATCTCAGACCGCATTCTACGGTTGCGCACATTCGTGTGGAATGCGGTAAAAACAGCTGCGGGATGAACATCGGGGATGTTGTGGTGCACACGGCTGAACCTCTGTATATATTTGCGGAGGGTCTCGTCATCTCTCTGGGGGATCACATGCAAATCACTCTCCTGACCAGGGAGCTTGTGGCCACCCTGGTAGGCACCCATGAATTGATGGCATAGATCCGACCAAGAGGAAATGGAGCCCTCCGGCAAGTTCATCAACCATGATCTGACGTTGGGCCAGAGCACCAATGGAAAGTAGTTGGCCAGCAGCTTGTCGTCGCACCCCCCGGCAGCCTGCACTGCAATATTGTAGATGCCAAGGAACTCTGCTGGACTGAGCATGCCGTCGTACTTGTCGGGCAGCTCTGGCTTGAAGGGGCGGGCGGACGGCCATCAAACTTGCCGCAGCTCACGAGTAAATGCTGGGCAGCCCACCTCATAAGGTGAGCACCCCGGGTACCCTGGCGCTGGCACGTATGCTGCCGACCCAGCACAGTCGTCTGATAGACGGCGTGCTTCCCGGGGCCACTCAATCTTCGTACGGGCGTCTTTGTCGCGCCGTTTGTGGAGCACTTGGTGTTGGTCTCGACGGCCCCACGGATCCAACGATGCCATGGACATAGTGTCCTGGTCATCCGATCAGCGAGCTTGCCGCCGTGGTTGCTGTTGACGTGGAGGCGACTGCACCGTTGGTGTACCATCTCCGGCATGGTAGCCAGATGGTCCTGCCGGCACTGTGGGTGTTCGTCTGGAGGGGCCCACATCCTGTGTTTTGCCGGGATCGGCAAAACTAATGAGACTCTGGATAGTGGCCCTCCATTCTTCCATTTAGTCTGGGGCTGGTGGGAAGTTCAAAAGCATTTGAACTCGCGCCATAGTCTCTGCCGCCGTGGTTGGCATGGCGGGAAACACGGAACGGGACGGTGTTTGACTCCTGGCAGGGCCAGGAGGGAGCTCGTCGCTTACCTGTTGCCGTGGCGCATGTTCACCAACGGGTTGGCGTGGTGGTGGTGGAACCTAAGCATCGTGAGGACGATTCTCAGGGCTGGCTTGACACCGTCCAGGAAAGCCAGCGCCGCGGGGAATCATGGCACACCCATATTGCGATGGTCGCTGCACACGTCCCGCCGCAGCGTTGTTGGACGTCGCCGCTCCGTCCTTGGATGTCGCGGCGGCGGGGTCCTGGTTCACACCGGTCCAAATTGTAATACTGGGATGATCGTGCTCACTAGCGGGTTGTTGGAGTTGGCCGTCTGCGCCATATCCGGTGTGCTGACTGCGATCGCCGACACGGTGGGGAGGCTGGACATCCGCACCGCCGGCGCCTCCTGCCCCGGCCATCCCAACCGTAGCGCCCGCTCTGACCGCGCCGCCTGCGCTGTCTCCGGACGCCTAGGAAGGCCGCTTGGAGGTGGTGGGAGCCGTCGTGGCTCCGGTCTTCTTCTTCGACGCCATCGATGAAGGTGATGGGGCGGAAGATCACACTACGAACACTGATTCGTAATACACGAGCCCCTGCCTGGCGCGTCAAAGATGTCGTGGGAAAACGACGATCTATGGGATCGAGAGGATCCCTTTGCGGTTCGGCTGTGGGATCAATATAGTACAAAGAGCAGGGCTAGTAGATGTGAGTACAAGCAAGGATTTATCCAGGTTCGGGCCGCTGTGAGCGTAAAACCCTACTCCTGTTCTGGTGGTTTGATTGTATGTGAGCTCAAAGGTTACAAAGAGTGCAACTTGCCGGCCAGGTGCGCGGGAAGTGCAGCTACAATGTGTAATTGAGCTAGGAGTCGACCGTTCTAAGTGTAGTTGTGGGCCTCCTTTTATAGGCCACGGGGTTACCACAGTGGCTAACACGGTCATTTACAGAGTATGAATAGTGACTTGCACCATCACCACGTCTATCTCCTAACGGGGTAAGACAAGCGCATTTAATGCACCGTTAGGTGCTACGTCGGGGAGGCGAGGCTTTGGGTAAAAAGATCTGTACCACCGGTCCTGGCGCCCTCATGTCACCTTGACACGTCCCGGGGATGGGTGTCATTAAAGTTAATCCTGGCGTGGCATGATGACACGTGCCTTGGCCAGCTGCGTTGACTGCCTGCCCGCTCGACACCTATCATGCATGCTTATCTTGCCGATGATGAGGTTGAGCGGTAACGGGACAGAACGAGCCAGCGGGCACGGAGCTTGCCGGGCCGTTGCTTGCCGACAAGGAGCTTGCTGGCAACCAGAGTCTTGGTCTTCACCTTGCCGGTACGAAGCTTGCCGGCAAGGGCAATCTTGACCTTCAGTACGAGAATAGTACTTCTCGATGACCTACCTTGAGGTCTTCTTCACAGTCTTGTTTATTCTGTGTCTTGGGTCACAGCAACCCTCCGGCATGCCCTTGCCATCAGGAAGGCTACAACCGCCTGTGCACAAGTTAGGGTACTAGGGCACCCATGCTTTAGTACACCAACACCTATGGGTCCATAGCTAGTAGCTAGATGGCTTATTCTCTCTCTTTGATCTTCAATACAATGTTCTCCTCAATCTTCTTGGAGTTCTATCCGATGTAATCTTCTTTTGCAGTGTGTTTGTTGGGATCTGATGAATTGTGGGTTTATGATCAAATTATTCATTGAAAGTAATTGAGTCTTTTCTGAACTTTGTTATGCATGATTGTTATAGCTTTGTATTTCTCTCCGATCTATCCGTTTGGTTTGGCCAACTAGATTGATTTATCTTCAGCGGGAGAGGTGCTTTGTAGTGGGTTCAATCTTGCGGTGTCTCCACCCAATGATAGAAGGGGACGGGGTACGTATTGTATTGTATTGTATTGTATTGTTGCTACTAAGGATAAAATGATGGGGTTTACTCATATTGATTGAGTTTACTTTGTCTACATCATGTCATCTTGCTTAAAGCGTTACTCTGTTTGTTATGAACTTAATACCATAGATGCATGCTGGATAGTGGTCGATTGGTGGAGTAATAGTAGTAGATGCAGGCAGGAGTCGGTCTACTTGTCACGGACGTGATGCCTATATATGTGATCATTGCCATGAATACGTCATAACTATGCGCTTTTCTATCAATTGCCCAACAGTAATTTGTTTACCCACCGTATGCTATGTGTTCGAGAGAAAAGCCTGTAGTGAAAACTATGGCCCGCGGGCCTACTTTAAACATATTAAAAAACCTAAAAATCCTTTGCTGCAATTTCTTTTCTTTTCTTTTGTTTTGCAATTTATATCGCTACCTATACAAGATTTAAGAGATAATTAGATTTATGCCCCTAGTTGGGTCCCAGTCGTCTGTTTTACCCCTAACTTCAGAAACTCACCTGTTCTGTACAAGCCACTTTGCAATTCTTATGCTATTGCCCTTTGACCCTTTGACCGTCACTTTGAAAAAATCATAACAAATTCATACTAACTCAAAGAAATGCAAATAAGATATCAAAATGTTCACAAAAACATCACCTATATGTGCATGTCATTTTCATTCTTGACAAAAGTGTTGGAAAGTCCTCATCTCAGTTTTAGCTCATATGACCTTAGCATGAACAGTACAATCTAAAAAATTCAAAAAATTCTAATTTTTTTTGGTGGCAAACATTGACCAATGTTTTGAGTGCTTGCCAAGTTTCATAACAGAATGACATTCGAGGAAGTCGTGGCAAAAAAAAATAAAATCAATGCTTCAAAATTTTGTTTTTTTGCCACGACTTCCACGAATGTGATTCTATTATGAAACTTGGCAATCACTCAAAACATTGGTCAATGTTTGCCAACAATTTTTTTTAGAATTTTTAGATTTTTTTTAGATTGTACTGTTCATGCTAAGGTCATATTGGCTAAAACTGAGATGAGGACTTTCCAACACTTTTGTTAAGAATGAAAATGACATGCACATATAGGTGATGTTTTTGTGAACATTTTGATATCTTATTTGCATTTTTCTGAGTTAGTATGAATTTGTTATGATTTTTTCAAAGTGACGGTCAAAGGGTCAAAGGGCAAAAGCATAAGAATTGCAAAGTGGCTTGTACAGAATAGGTGAGTTTCTGAAGTTAGGGGTAAAACAGACGAGTGGGACCCAACTAGGGGCATAAAATTAATTATCCCAAGATTTAATCCTTGCAATTAACGAGTTCAAGGGGATTGACAACCCTCTTGCCTATGTTGGGTGCAAGTATTTGCTTTTGTGTCTGCAGGTGCTGTTCACGAGGCTTTGCGTGATTCTCCTATTGGTTCGATAAACCTTGGTTCTCACTGAGGGAAATACTTATCTCTACTGTACTACTCCACCCTTCCTCTTCGGGGAAAATCCCAATGCAGCTCACAAGTAGCAGGCCCTCTCAAAGAGGTAAAACCCTACGTCCTGCTTGTATTGTATTGATTGTGGATGGGGTACAAAGTACATGATGATCTACCTCAGGATCGTATGAATGAATCTAACTTGCCTCTACGGAACTAAACCCTCAGCTTATATAGGGGTCGAGGGGTACCTAGGGTCACATATGGTCGGTTGCATCTAGAGATAAACATGCCGAATATTTGAATGTGCCTTGAAGTATACGCTAAGTCTTCGGAGGATTCCATCTTGAGTACGCCAAGGGCCATAGCTTACGTGGCCCCTTCTTTGGTTGTCGGTGGTCCTCGGCCCGGCCCATGAATGATAGGACGACGTGGTAAGTACCCCCTAATCTAGGACACCGTCTGATGCGGAGCATCCTATGGTCATCCCCATGGACCCACCTCCGTCTCCCCAAGCACCAAGAGGACCGATGACACGAGCACGTGCAAGAGCCATCAAGACCGAGGTGACATCTCTCCTAAATGACATCCCGTATGATCCACGTGAGAGATGGCTACTACCTCAATCCGGAATGTTATGTGTGCTTAGGTACCAAGAAGACTCTCTCGGAGAAGCCCAGAACATTGGACAAGACCCCAAGTACATGGATGAAGGAGCACGACGCACTGCAAGACTACAGCAGCCGGACATCCGGCCCCTGAAGGCCATGGCGACAGCAGCAAACCAGTGGCTGCAAGTCCCAGGGCCCGGACATCTGGCCCTGCCCCGGACATCCAGCTCCCGGCCCGGATTTCCGGCCCGAGTCAACAGAACTTGGTCGAAGGCCAGGCCGGACATCCGGCCCCATGCCCCGGACATTCGGCACCCCCCCGAGTCACCGGACATCCAGCCCGATGGCCAGACATCCGGCCCCTGCGCGTGTTTGATGGCTGTGACAGCCTTGTACCCATCTATCTCGCCCCCAACTTGTACTAGGCTATAAATAGACCTCCTCCTCCCCTCTTCTAGGGTTAGCAAAGATTTAGATAATTTGAGATAGAGCTTTGCTCATCCACTACCTCTCCCATGGAGATCAAGACCTCCATGTGAGAACATCCCCTTGTGGATTCAAGACCCCTTTGTAGGGAAGATCCTCCTAGGATTCAAGACCTCAACACCTCCAAGGATTGGGATGAACTATCTACCTTTGTATCCTCTTGTGTTGACTTTGGATCTTGTATCTCTCTTATGTGTATGTGGATCTAGTGCATGTGTGATTGGATCTTGTTGAATTGAGTGTTTGTTCTTGTGTTCTTCTCTCAATTTTCCCTTTCCCCCTCCAAGTGTGAAAAGATCATCACTATAGGGTTCCACCCTACATCATCTTGGATCGGAGCCACATTGATTCACACTTTGGAGTTCTTCCCCTCCACTTTCTAGCCCCAATTTTGTTTGTTTTGCCCAATTTCAAAAATTCCCCACAAAAATAGCCATACCATTTTTTTTTTGTGATTTGTTGGTTTGATGATGTTTTGTTGATTGTGATCCATGGATTTGCTATGTTTCGAGTGGATCTAGCTTTTCCCCACCATCTCCATCAATTCCATCCACGAAATTCCCTGAATTTTGCCCTAAATTTTGCCATCCCCAAAGTTTTTCCCGAAGTTCATCTATGGATCAGGTGCCCCAGACATCCGGCCCGCGAGACCGGACATCCGGCCCGACGATGACAGCCCGAACATCCGGCCCCTAGAAGCCAGCACTCCAACACTTCACAATTTGTTCGATTTTTCATCGTTTCCCACCGTTTCTTCTGCAACCCATCGCTTGTTTACGTGCTCCACCACCGACTTCCGCAACCACCATGGGTTTTGCCACTTGAGAATTTGAGTTTGCGGTTTCCGTTTCCTAACGCATTTCGGCTACTTAGGGACGGTTCATCACCAACATCACCGCCGCTCATCTTCGCCACAGACTCGACATCGACAACGACCACCTCATCATTTTGACACCATAACTGAAAGCGCAGGTTATCTCCCAGAGGGGGGGTGAATGGGAGATTATTAGAAATTCGTCAAACTCTAAAGAATTTGACGAAGAACGGAGTGAAGAAATAGAAACGCAAAGGAAACTAAGTCATCACAGAAACAGAGTACATGCGAACATGATACATAAGAGTGAAGAACATGCAATCATACAATCATACAGGCATGAAGAATACGAACTGAGGAAATAAAAGATAACATGATCAAATACTTCAGTTCAAATTCGTCAGAGGACTGATCACAAATTCTTCAGCAGCGGAATAAAGTAAGGGAGGGTGAGGAATTTGAAACCAGGTTGGCTCGGTGAAGACAATGGAATTTGGTAGACCAGTTCCAGTTGCTGCATCAACTATATGTCTGGTTGAGGCGGCTGAGTTGCAACTCAGAGAACACTTAGTCCTCACCGTATTCCTCTTGAGCTTAGGTCACTTAGACCTCGCCCAATCACTCGTCGTAAGTCTTCAAGGTAGACTTCCAAAACCTTGACAGACTTGTTCACCGGCACGCCACAATTACTCTTGGGTGCTCAGAACATGACGCCTAATCGTCTGGAGGAATGACAGTCCTCAAAGGTAACAAGCGTCGGATCACACAGATCAATCTCTTCAGTGATGCTCAATCACTTAGGCTCTGGTTGGGTTTTTCCTCACTTGGGTTTTTCACAAAGTCGTCAGAGGATGGGTTGCTCTCAAATGACAAGTGTCAAGTTCTCTCGGAGTAGCCAACCAACAACTGGTTGGGGGGCGGCTATTTATAGCCAGGGGGTAACCTGACATAAAATGTCATAAATTCCCTTGTCTGATTCGACCATTGTCAGGATAAGGATCCACTCGACAGCTGGCACGTGGTGCAACAACGGTCAGAAAATTGTACTCTCAAATTCGTCAGGGCACTCAATTTCCTCACGGTAGGCAGATCGCACTGGCGAACTCCTAACTCCTCAGCCTGACCAAATTCGTCAGCGACCAGATGAACTTCGTCACTGTCGCTAGCAAATGCGTCAGCTGTACTGGAGACTTCCAAAGGCTTCACTCGAAGCGACATGTGTGTATAGGTTTGAGAAGTTATGAGCATCACTTTGGAAATGTGAAATATGTTTCACCTAGACCCCCTTTAACAATACGGTTTTTCCTATGACTCAAATAAGAAGAAAAGAAACTACGAAAACCAAAGTCTTCAAGCTTCAAAGTCTTCACATCCATTTCTTCAAAGGCCGTACCAATTTCATCATCAAATTCTTCACTTGAAGAAATCTATTTTTAGGGGTCGTCTTCCGTGTGTTAAACCAAGTCTTCAGGGACTCTGTCTCCTGTGTATACTCACAAACACATTAGTTCCTCAACCTATTTGTCTTCAATACTCCAAAACCACTAAGGGGGCACTTGATGCACTTACAATGTCCCCCTTTTTGGTGAATGATGACAAATTGGTTAGGCTTTCAACGGGAGTAAAAATAATTGAAGTGTAAGTATATGAAAGCACATTTGCTCCCTTGGTGGTTTTGGTAATTCATAACAACATATATCTCATTGAACTAATGTCCATTCAAGTTAAAGATTTCAGGATGTTCAATGATTGGCATGGCATGGACTAGAGACGTGGACCCCTCAAAATGCTAAGGACAAGGATTGGCAAAAGCTCAAGACTCTACATTTTTGGTTTAGTGATCCAAGATCACATTGAGTCCATAGGAAAGCCAATACTATTAAAAGGGGATGAGGTGTGGCTTAATGATCTTTTTGCTCAAGTGCTTAGTGACAGTACTCCTAAACCCTCAACCACTCTCTCTACCCAAATATGTCCAAAACCTACATTCCAACTCGGCCCCACCGAAATTCTCTATCCGCCCCACCGAGTTCATCCAAGACTTAGCCACTGCCAAAACCCTAACAAATCGGATCCACCGAAATGGATCTCGGTCTCACCGAGATGGCCTTGCCAACTCTCTGTAATCGCTTGCATTCTCTTCGGTCTCACCGAGTTTTGCAAATCGGTCTCACCGAGATGGCTTGCCAACTCTCTGTTGCCTTATTGCTTCACTTCGGTCCGACCGAGTTGATTCAATCGGTGCCACCGAGATGAGGTCTGCCCTAGCCATTGCACTTTGGTCCATCCGAGTTGTTCGTATCGGTCCCACCGAGATTCCTAAAGTTCATATCTTTTACACAGTTCGGTGCTACCGAGATGATCGTTTCGGTGCCACCGAGTTGGGTCAAAAGTGTGTAACGGTTGGATTTTGTGTGGAGGCTATATATACCCCTCCACCACCTCCTTCTCAGTAAGGAGAGCCATCAGAACGTGCCTACACTTCCACCATACATTTTCTGAGAGAGAACCACCTACTCATGTGTTGAGATCAAGCTATTCCATTCCTACCATTTGAATCTTGATTTCTAGCCTTTCCCAAGTTGCTTTCCACTCAAATCCCTCTTCCACCATAGCCATATCTGTGAGGAGTTGTTTGAGTGCTGGGAAGACTATCATTTGAAGCACAAGAGCAAGGAGTTCATCAACAACACACCGTCTATTACCTTTTGGAGAGTGGTGTCTACTAGATTGGTTAGGTGTCACTTGGGAGCCTCCAACATGATGTGGAGTTGAACCAAGCAGTTTGTAAGGGCAAGGAGATCGCCTACTTCGTGAAGATCTACCCCGAGTGAGGCTAGTCCTTCATGGACGTAAGCCATGGTGGAATAGACAAGGTTGCTTCTTCGTGGACCCTTCGTGGGTGGAGCCCTCCGTGGACTCGCACAGCCGTTACCCTTCGTGGGTTGAAGTCTCCATCAACGTGGACGTACGATAGCACCACCTATCGGAACCACGCCAAAAACCACCGTGTCTTCATTGCGTTTGAAATCTCCGATCCCCTCCTTTACTTACATATGCAATTATCTACTTTCCGCTGCTATACTCTTAGAATTGCATGTGTAGGGTGATGCTTGACATGTACTACTGCTAAAATCTGCCCACAATTAAAATCTGGGAAAAGGTTAGGTTTTATTTGGTCAAGTAGTCTAATCACCCCCCTCTAGACATACTTTCGATCCTACAGTACAGAGTTTGAAGAAATTGATTGCAAGATATTGAGGAACTCCCCCTGAAGATGTGCATATGAGGAATTTGCTTTGGATTGCAAATGCACATGGCAGGTTGAAAAATTGTGGAGATCTCCCCCTATATCTTGGAATCCAATCATGCATGATCATAAAATTTGAAGAATATGAATGCATGATGAAAATTGGTGTCTGACGAAATTGTGCATGCATAATGAACAGATATATTAGTATCAAAGTCCAAGAGTTACAACTTAAGCAAAAAACAGCCCATATATCGACCCGCTTGAAGACTAACTCACACTTCTCCCCCTTTGTCATCAGATGACCAAAAGGAGACAAGGTGAGGACTAACGCCCCTGAAGAAAATCATCGCGATGAAGACTAGGGAGCGCCAGCGTTGTTGGGGTCGCGTGAAGCAGATGGACCAGTCGCATCGTCTTCAACAACTTCATTTTCATCAGTCCGGCGCGATGAAGACTCTGAACTTGGCATGAGGGGTGGATCTTTGGTGTTCTTGAACTTCTTCCGAGGTGGTTCGGCCCAGTCAAAGTTCATCTGGAAGTCCAAATCAGCAAGTTCTTCATCGGTCTTGCGGTGTGAAAGGATGGCCCATGATCTGTCAAAAATCTCATGAAGATAATAGCGGTTTTTGCAGACTAAGTTATGCATCACAGTCATGTTGGCTTGAACTGCAGCAAATTGATGCTTAACCCATCTGTGATTTCTGTCCACTTTCTGGTGAAGGCTTATAAGCAGCTCATGGTCCACCATGACACATGGTGCTTCTGGTGAAATAGTTGGCCTTGAAGCTTTTGCAGCAGTATCCTGTCTTACAGATTCATCAGCTTGGGAGCTGGAGAGTGGTTGACGAAATTGTCCATCAAGGGGACGAATTCCTTCATCTATAGGTGTCTTGCCCTTGCCAGGAACTGAGGAGATGGTGCTTTGAAGAACTTTGACTTCAGGCAAATAACTCAAGTGATTCTGATTGTCAGCCTTGTAGTGAATAGCAGATCGGGACATGATGAATCTCATGATCCATGGAGCATATGGCTTCAGATCAAAAGGCGACTGTGCCACTGTGACCAAAGTCCTCAGAAAGAAGTCATGAATGTTGATGGGAGTGCCATGAATTATGTGGAACAACAAGTTCTTCATGATTCCCACAACTTCTTCAGTGTTGGAGTTGTGACCTTTAATTGGACTGAGGGTTTTGGACAGAATGCGAAAAACAGTCTTAGGCACATAGAGCAAGTCCTTCACTAGGAAGGTTGTCCTTTGAGCATCTTCTTCAACGATTGGCTTCATCAGCACTTGCATCAGGTGGTCGGGCAGCTCAGGTTCTTCATATATTCTCTTCGCGTCATCTTGGGGCGGATCAACTGGGAGAGCACGAAGAAGTTCTTCAATTGGTGCTTTATAGTGAGTGTCTTCACTCATCCATTCAAATGCCCATGTTGCAATGTCTTCCGCCTCTCTAGAAAAGTGCACAGTGGCGTAGAACTGAAGAATGAGTTCTTCATTCCAATCGCACACGTCAGAGCAGAAGCTAAGTAATCCTGCATTGTGAAGAACAGCCAGGACTGGCCGAAAGCACGGTAGAGACTCCATATCCACGTGAGGTATATGGCGATGAGGAAATACTTTCTTCTTGTCAAACAGTAGCGATGCATAGAAATTCATCTGCGTCCTTGTCTAGAATCGCAGGCGCCTGATCTTGGCAGAGTCATAAGGGGACTCGCCGATGAAGAAATTCTTCTCTTCGAAGAATTTGGCGTTGTCGAACTGAGGCCGCCTGAGGGTTCTGCCAATCTAGGGCATCACTGGCACTGGCGGAAGGTTATGCAGCTTCTTGCGAACATCAAACACTGGTCGTGGGGACCCAGTGGAATCATTGGGATCGGTCAGAGCAAGAGACTTAGCTATTTCCTCAGCAGTGGCGGTAGGAACTGTATCTGTGTCTGCTGAAGGAATTGAGTTTGCGCGAGGAGATGTATTGACGACTTCAACAGTGGGCTCATCTTGAGCAGTTTTACCAGCTGCTGCAGCTGGTATTTCTTCGGGGATGCTCTGGAGGGGTGATGGCTGTTTCTCCTCAGAGCCCGTATGAATTTCTTCAGTGACGGCGGGTGACTGTGGTACTTGCATCAGAGGTGTGGTGAGGGGCGAGTTTGGATGGAAGGCTTCCCAAAAGTCATCAACGATTGGTGGGGTTGTGGCGCCATCTATATCCACATCCTCTTCAGTTGGTTCACTGCTAGCAGATGAAGCAGCGTCATTTTCTTCAGTCAACAGAACCTGTGAGGGCTTCCGTGAAACAACTTGGTGAAGCGAAGCATCATCTTCGACTTCAATTTCCTCATCCACTTGCTCTGTGGTAGCAGCAGAGTGGGTTTCAGTGATATCTACGTTAGCCTGAGGAATTTCATATTCCACCCCATATGGAACAAGTTGAAGATTTGCAGTGGCAGGAGTAGGGGGCACTGATGAGATCGATACGACATGAATCGGATCTTCTGAAGACAATGGTGCCGTCTTCACTTTCTTCACTAGTGCAGTGTTGGTAGGTGGGGCTGAAGCTTTTCTCTTCTTTGCTTCCTTCTCAGCAACGTTGGTTTTCTTCACTTCTGATGCAGAAGGAAGTGGGATATGCCTCACAGGTGAAGACGCTGGAGGTGCTGCTGCTGAGGTATTCGATGGTTCATTTACTTCAGGGTCGACTGATGCAGTCGCCCTTGCAATTTCTGCAGGAACAACTTCTTCAGTTGCCCTTTCTGGTTCTGGCGGAGATAGAGGCGCAGTTTCACTAGCCGGAGCAGGTGATGGTGAAGCTGAAGAACTTGTAGGTGTACCAAACTTGGCGGCTTCGCGCTTGTTGTGGTCTTCAACAACCTGGTTGGTTGCCATGATGAATCTGTCGCGCACACCACAACAGTGACTAGACTGTCTTTCAAATTCCTCAGACAGCTGTTGAATATCAGTCTGTAAAGCTACAAGCCGCTGAGGGGAAATGGAAAGCATGTTCTTCCGCAGCTCTTTCTCTTTCTGCAGCTGCTGTTTTCTCACCAGTTTCGCTTGAGCTATTTTGTGCTTCTCGTTCAAAATGAAGGCAGATAGCACATGACTTGGGCCAGGAGGCAGATTCAGTTCGTCAAGAGGTGTGTCTGGCTTGGTGCACCAGATGTCAATGAAGTCTAGCAGCTTCTTGGGATCAAGCAGTAGTGGTACTGAAGAATTCTTAGCAACGGTAGCTTGCTCTTGCTTTCTTCTGAGGAACTCCGCAAGCTCATCTTCGTCTGCCTGCCCGTGTTCATCAGCTTGAGGCACGACGGCCTTGCTCTTGGGACTTGGCCTGGTTCCACGGCCAGCAGTTGCCTTTTTCTTCAGCATGGGCAATGAAGATGATGACTGCCCACAAGCTGAGGCACTTGATGCAGCGATTGTGGCTGTTGCAAAGCCCTCGGTGCGCTGGCAAGATGCGAGCATGACCGGTGTTGAAGATTTTGCTGCTGCCACTGAAGAACTTGTAGCAGGAGGGGGCACTGAAGGCTTTGAGACCTTGGGTGCTGAAGCCTTTGGGACTGACGGCTTTGGTTTGCTGGCAGGCTTCTTCTACATGGCTTTCTTCGGAGCACTTGCACTGCCACTTGCGCCCGCTTCAGCTGAGGCCTTTGCGGCCTGGTTGAATTCATCAACGGCCTTTTTGGCCAGTTTCTTCACTCTTTGGGGAATTCTTCACCCCTTCGAATGCTGGTTGGGTGAGCAGTTCAGCCTTCAGCAAGTGGTGGCCTGTTGCAAGGTGGCTTCACAGCAAAGTCCTTCATGTACTTGGAGGTGACGAAATTGTAGTCCCTCCACTGGTATGTCCAGTACCTCTTGATCTTTTGCATGCGCGTTTTGCGCTGCTCCTTCGTTTCCTTGCCATGAGTTTCCTCATCTGGAGTGCAATAACCATCATACAAGTCATCTGGAATCTCGAATGTTGTATGTTCCTCTTTCCGCTTGCCTCCCTTCTAAGGCCTTTTCCCATCAGTCATTTTCTTTAGCTGAGGTTTTAGAACCTTTGAGGACTCTGAATATATTTGAAGATTTTCCTCAAGCAATGCTGCAAATGAATTAATTTGATGAGAACCTAGTGATTCGTCTGCAGACATTGTACCTGTGAATAGAGTATAGTTGCGAGGAAATAGGAAAGAGTCACATGCGTTTTCAAAGATTTTTCAAAATAAACCAGGTGATGAAATTGACCCTTATCGTCTTGACGCATTTCACTAAGTGTTCTTGACAAAGGTTCCAGAGTTGTACAGACTGAAGCAATTGCACAATTGAGGAATCTAGTTGTTCAGTGAAACTTAGATGTAAATACTCAAGACTGTCCAGAAGGAAGTGCTGAAGAATTGAAAATGTGGTAAAAACAACACTTGAAGATTTTGTGGCAGTAAACAGATCAAACTGGGGCGGTAAAAATAACTTTTATTTACCCCAAGGTTGAACTCGACGAATTGGACGACGAGGCAATGGAAATCGTCAGTTCAGATCTTCCGTGCCCTAACTTGGCGACGAAAGACGTCTACGGCGGCGGCGGAGGTGAAGAAATCCGCGGCCGGCGTGAGTACGACGGCGAAGAAGTTGAGGCAGTGAAGCTCTTCCTCTCCGGCGACGATGAGATCCAGCGGCGGCTCTAGGGTTTGAGAGCGACAGGGGCGAGAGTGAAAGGAGTTGAGGTTGACGGGGTCAAGCCTTTATATAGGCGCGGTAAAAACCGAGCGGCCCGAAGATTTTGGACGGATAGGCCCCTGGCGATTCGCATCTGAGTGACACGTGTCACACATGCATTTTCATCTCTATCCTCGCATGCGAAGCGCGGGATGAAGTTATTGTGGCAACCGCCAAAAATTGATTAGAATATTTTCAAAATGTGTTCGCAATTTCTTCAGCTGTCAAGGACACAGTGAAGACTTTGAATAGTGTCAAGTAGAACGCATATGAAGAGATTGTGAAACAGAGTGGGTTGAGTTTAGCATAGAGGGGAGCGGGTCCGATCACATCCACATAGATGACGAAAAACTCGATTGAAGAATTAGCTATATGTGGATGCTGTTGAGGACATGAAAAATTCAAATATATAACTATAGGTATAAACCCAAAAGCAGTGAAGAATAACCTCAAGTGACGAATTTGATAAGTTTGACGAAATTGCAAATGATGAAAAACTCAAATTTGAAGAATGTCAAAAGAGGTGGTGGCGTTACCCACCGTATAAGAACTATGATGATTTCAGGCACCGCGTACAATTGTCGTAGGGTTCTGAGAATCAAGTTCATCATTAATTTCTTCACACTTAGAGGGTTAGTCTTCATTGATTGAAGAAAAACGTTACTTCGTGTGTTGTGCATCAAAGTCATCAAGAATGCATAAGCATTAGGATGTGTGTCCTTTTCAAAGGACATTCGAAGATTCTAAGATGTTTAGCTCACACCGCAACATGCAAAACCTTCTCTCATCCAAGGGCTTTGTGAAGATATCTGCAAGCTGGTCTTCAGTCTTCACGTGGTCGATGACGATGTCTCCCTTCAGCACATGATCACGAAGAAAATGGTGCCGAATCTCAATATGCTTCGTCCTTGAGTGTTGCACTGGGTTGTGGGTGATCTTGATGGCGCTCTCATTGTCGCAGAAGAGTGGCACTTTCTTCACGTTGACGCCATAGTCCTTGAGGGTTTGCTTCATCCATAGTAACTGAGAGCAGCAGGTGCCAGCAGCAATGTACTCAGCCTCGGCAGTAGAAAGTGAAACGCAGTTCTGCTTCTTCGAGGACCAACATACAAGAGATCATCCGAGGAAATGGCATGTGCCTGATGTTGACTTGCGATCCACTCGGTCACCAGCATAATCAGAATCGGAATATCCAGCAAGATCAAGTGATGAGCCCTTGGGATACCATAATCCAAGCGTTGGGGTGTGAGCCAAATATCGAAGAATTCGTTTCACAGCCTGGTGCTGTGATTCCTTCGGTGATGCTTGAAAGCGGGCACACATGCAAATGCTAAGCATAATATCTAGCCTAGATGCACATAGGTAAAGCAGCGAACCAATGATGGAGTGATATACCTTCTGATCGAAATCTTTACCATTTTCGTCAGTGTTGAGTTGGCCATTTGTTGGCATTGGTATCTTGAGGACTTTGCAGTCTTGCATTCCGAATTTCTTCAGGCAGTCTCTGAGGTATTTCTCCTGAGATATAAAGATGCCATTGGGTTGTTGACGAATTTGAAGCCCGAGGAAGAATTTCAACTCCCCCATCATAGACATTTGATATTCTTCTTGCATCATATGAGAAAATTCGTCACTGTATTTCTTGTTAGTGCAACCAAAGATAATATCATCAACATATATTTGGCATATGAATAGTTCACCATCATAAGATTTAGTAAAGAGAGTGGGATCAAGTGAACCGGGCTTGAACCCCTTTTTCTTCAGGAATTCCTTTAGTGTATCATACCAAGCCCTAGGGGCCTGCTTGAGGCCATAGAGAGCCTTGTTGAGTCTGAAGACTTTGTCAGGATGCTTTGGGTCCTCAAAACCTGGTGGTTGAGCAACATATACTTCTTCCTCAAGCTTACCATTGAGGAATGCACTTTTCACATCCATTTGATATAAGAGGATATCATGATGGTTAGCGCAATATACTAATGGCTTCAAGCCTAGCAACAGGTGCAAATGTTTCATCGAAATCAATACCCTCAACCTGTGCGTAGCCTTGAGCTACAAGACGAGCCTTATTCCTCACCACTTGGCCATTTTCGTCTTGTTTGTTGCGGTAGATCCACTTAGTGCCGATGATATTGTGTTTGCGTGGATCTGGACGCTTAACAAGCTCCCACACATTGTTGAGCTCGAATTGACGCAATTCATCTTGCATCGCTTGAATCCATTCAGGTTCCAGAAAGGCTTCATCAACTTTGGTGGCCTCTGAAATAGAGACAAACGTGTAATGCCCACAAAAGTTAGCTAAATGTGAAGCTCTTGAGCGAGTGAGGGGACCCGGTGCATTGATGTTGTCGAGGATTTTCTCAATCTGCACTTCATTCGCCACTCGTGGATGTGCTGGTCGAGGGCCTTGTTGTTGTTGTTGCCGTGCAGAGTCCTCAGCATCATTTTCTTCAGAATGTTCATTTTCTTCACGATGAGGAATGACCACTTCTTCATCAGCAGCTATTTCTTCACTGGGCACAATTTCACCAGTGCCCATCAGCTTGATAGATTCCTCAGGTGGCATTTCATGTAGCACAGGAGGCAGGTGCTCTCTTTGCGAGCCGTTAGTTTCATCGAACCGCACATCTACAGTTTCAACAACCTTGTGGTGGAAGGAGTTGAAGACTCTGTAGGTGTGCGAGTCCTTTCCGTAACCAAGCATAAAAACTTCATGGGCTTTCGGTGCAAATTTAGAATTGTGATGAGGATCTCTAATCCAGCATTTAGCACCGAAGACTTTGAAATAACTCACATTGGGTTTCTTGTCAGTGAGGAGCTCATATGAAGTCTTCTTGAGGAATTTGTGAAGATATACCCGGTTGATGATGTGGCATGCAGTGTCAATTGCCTCAGGCCAGAAGTGACGAGGAGTCTTGTATTCATCAAGCATAGTACGCGCCATCTCGATGAGGGTTCTGTTCTTGCACTCCACGACTCCATTGTGCTGAGGAGTGTAGGGAGCAGAGAGCTCATGAGTAATACCAAGTTCATCAAGATAGTCATCGAGGCCAGTGTTCTTGAACTCAGTGCCATTGTCACTCCTGATGTGCTTGATCTTGAGACCATAATTCGTCATGGCCCGATTGGAGAATCGTCTGAAGACATTCTGAACTTCAGTCTATAGGTAATGATGTGCACCCAGGTGTAGCGAAAGTAGTCATCAACAATGACGAATCCGTAGAGAGATGCTGCATTGGTTAGTGTGGCAAAATGTGTAGGACCAAACAAATCCATATGAAGCAATTCAAAAGGACGAGTAGTAGTCATGATTGTCTTCTCCTGGTGCTTGGCTCTGGTCATCTTTCCAGACTCACAAGCGCCACAGAGATGATCCTTGACTAATTTGACACTCTCGACGCCATGATATGCTTCTTCTTGACGAGAGTGCTCAAATTCCTCATTCCAGCATGTCCAAGTCGTCGATGCCATAGCCAGCATTCCGAAGCTTTTGCCATTAGACATGTTGCAGGCTGAGGACCTGTAGAAAAATCTACAATATACAAGTCACCTCTCCTAAAGCCTTCGAAGACTTTGGATTTGTCAGATTCCAACAGCACAATGCATCTATATTTGCCAAAGATGACAATCATATCAAGATCACAAAGCATTGAGACAAACATGAGGTTGAATCCAAGGGACTCGACAAGCATCACCTTTTCCATGTGTCGATCCTTTGAAATGGCAACCTTACCTAGACCTAATACCTTGCTTTTTTCCTTTGTCAGCGTAAGTGATATGCTTCAGATGAGACGGAGTAAGGGGAGCATCAGTGAGGAGATTCCTATCTCTAGTCATATGATTCGTGCAGCCACTGTCCAAGACCCATTCAGTGGCTGAAGGTGTATCATCCTGTAGAAGCATTAGTTTGACTTACAAATTCATATGCTTCAAAGTGAAGAATATGATGATGATCAATTTCGTCAGACAATTTCATCAATGTATAATATCAAGCATCATAAGGGATGTGTGAAATGAAGTATTCGCTCCAGCATGATTAGCCTGCATCCCAACAGGCATTATGTCAGGTCTTCAGCAAATTCATCAGACATTTAGTTGTCTGAAGACCTGACCCTGCAGAAGAGATTAGTTCTTCTTCTTAACCACCCACATCTAAATGGGTGGCTGAGAAGCAATGTGACGAAGTGCATTGATGGAGAACTTAGGCATTGAAGAATATGCATTTCTCTTCACAGGAGGGTTATAGTAATTGAATGAATAAGCAGAGAAATTCTTCGAAGATTTATGAACATAGTGGTTCGAAGAATAATGCTCATATTCATCAAATCGCTGTTTGTTTCCCTGCGAAACAGAGGCATTAGTGCGACCATTAGTGGGTCTGCGTCCATTTGACGAATTTGATCCCTGTGAAGAATTTTCCCTGGGAAATTTCTTCTTCATCGGTGGTGTCATGATGTCATTCACCTGAAGATTTTCCAGAAGGCTTTTAGGGACCCAGATTTTCTTCACAGGTGGACTATTCCTACAGTTAGTACCAATGAATCTGGGAAAGACCTCACCATTCTGATTCTTGAACAGTTTATAATTTGAGTCTAATGACTCATCTGAAGAATATGGAGAATCACAAGTATAGCCAGATAAAGTGGATGGGTCTACTGGGGGTCCCTTTGCAGCAACCCATGTGGTTTTGGGATACTGCTCAGGCTTCCAGTATGAACCATCAGCATTGAGCTTTCTCTCAAAGGCAATACCCTCTTTCCTAGGGTTCCTGTGAAGAATTTGCTTTTTGAGCACGTCACACAGGGTTTGATGCCCTTTGAGGCTTTTGTACATGCCAGTGACATATAATTCCTTCAGCCCTGCATTTTCATCAGTATCACCGGTGGCTTCCTCAGATGAGGGGTTAGTGGCCACCGTAGCAGTTGAAGCAATTGCAAGCATAGAAGCATTTGAACATTCAGCTGAAGAATTATCATTATTACGTTCAAGGCATTTTAAGCATGGTGCAACAAATTCTTCCTGAGCGGTACTGATCTGTTGAGCGAGGAGTGAATCGTTTTCTTTTTGAAGATCATCATGAGACGCTCTCAGCTTCTCGAGATCTTGCTTCCTTTGAAGAAATTCATAGGACAGCTTCTCATGTTCAGCTGAGAGGGACACATGACGACTTTCAAGTTCATCAAATTTTGACAGAAGACGTTTGATTTCGTCAGTCAAGATTTGTGAGCGTTCCATTTCATCGTTCAACAGATCATCGCTTTTGTCTAGCAGTTTTTGAGTCTTTTCCAAGGCATGTTGTTGCTCAGTAGCAATTCTAACAAGTTTCTTATAGCTAGGTTTAGCTTCACACTCAGAGTCATCATCACTGGAGGTTTCATAGTAAGCTTCAGATGAGGTTACCTTTGCACCTCGTGCCATGAGACACACTGCAGACGAAGTAGAGGCATCATCAGGTTCCCGGGATCTGAGGGAATTCGCAAATTCCACAAGCCAGGGATCATCACGTCCATATGCCCCTTCATAGACGTCGGAGATCCTATCCCAGATAAGCTTCGCATTGCTCAGATGGGAGATGCGAGTGAACTCATCCTTGGTCAGATGTGAACATATGATGTATTTGGCCTGAGCATCGAGTTGAGTGTATCTGTGAATGTCCTCAGCGTTCGCCCTCTTGCAAAGATCAGTCAATCCCAGTTCAGTGACAGTCCATAATTTGCTGTTCGTGGCAAGGAGATGCTTTCGCATCATGACCTTCTAGTAGGGATAGCCTGTGCCATCAAAGATGGGGCACGCAGCGGAGACCTTGATCATACCTGCGGTCGACATAACTAAAACTCCAGGTGGTTAAACCAAAATCACACAGAACAAGGGAGCACCTTGCTCTGATACCAATTGAAAGCACAGGTTATCTCCCAGAGGGGGGGGGGTGAATGGGAGATTATTAGAAATTCGTCAAACTCTGAAGAATTTGACGAATAACGGAGTGATGAAATAGAAACGCAAAGGAAACTAAGTCATCACAGAAACAAAGTACATGCGAACATGATACATAAGAGTGAAGAACATGCAATCATACAATCATACAGGCATGAAGAATACGAACTGAGGAAATAAAAGATAACATGATCAAATACTTCAGTTCAAATTCGTCAGAGGACAGATCACAAATTCTTCAGCAGCGGAATAAAGTAAGGGAGGGTGAGGAATTTGAAACCAGGTTGGCTCGGTGAAGACAATGGAATTTGGTAGACTAGTTCCAGTTGCTACATCAACTGTACGTCTGGTTGAGGCGGTTGAGTCGCAACTCAGAGAACACTTAGTCCTCACCGTATTCCTCTTGAGCTTAGGTCACTTAGACCTCGCCCAATCACTCATGGTAAGTCTTCAAGGTAGACTTCCAAAACCTTCACAGACTTGTTCACCGGCACACCACAATTACTCTTGGGTGCTCAGAACATGACGCCTAACCGTCTGGAGGAATGACAGTCCTCAAAGGTAACAAGCGTCGGATCACACAGATCAATCTCTTCAGTGATGCTCAATCACTTAGGCTCTGGTTGGGTTTTTACTCACTTGGGTTTTTCACAAAGTCGTCAGAGGATGGGTTGCTCTCAAATGACAAGTGTCAAGTTCTCTCGGAGCAGCCAACCAACAACTGGTTGGGGGGGGGGGCGGCTATTTATAGCCAGGGGGCAACCCGACATAAAATGTCATAAATGCCCTTGTCTGATTCAACCGTTGTCAGGATAAGGATCCACTCGACAGCTGGCACGCGGCATAGCAACGGTCAGAAAATTGTACTCTCAAATTCGCCAGGCTACTCAATTTCCTCACGGTAGGCAGATCGCACTGGCGACTCCTAACTCCTCAGCCTGACCAAATTCGTCAGCGACCAGATGAACTTCGTCACTGTCGCTAGCAAATGCGTCAGCTGTACTGGAGATTTCCAAAGGCTTCACTCGAAGCGACTTGTGTGTATAGGTTTGAGAAGTTATGAGCATCACTTTGGAAATGTGAAATATGTTTCACCTAGACCCCCTTTAACAGTACGGTTTTTCCTATGACTCAAATAAGAAGAAAAGAAACTACAAAAACCAAAGTATTCACATCAATTTCTTCAAAGGCCGTACCAATTTCATCATCAAATTATTCACTTGAAGAAATCTATTTTTAGGGGTCGTCTTCCGTGTGTTAAACCAAGTCTTTAGGGACTCTGTCTCCTGTGTATACTCACAAACACATTAGTTCCTCAACCTATTTATCTTCAATACTCCAAAACCACTAAGGGGGCACTTGATGCACTTACAATAACCATAAGCAAGGACGGTAAAATCGACGACAACTTGTTCTCCCTTGCCATTGCATTGTTAACCTCGATACCATCTATTGCATCACTTTCCTACGAGACTAGCCATTTGAATATTGCCGGTCAACGCTACTTGTGCACTTTAGTGATACACGTTCCGCATATATCATAGCGTGCATATATCATCATATCATCCCTTGTGTCATCAATTGTTCCCGCATATACATAATTGCTATCTTGGTAAGAGCATTTCGCACAAGTGGCCTAAGGAAAATATCAAAAGAGAGAAAAGCTTTTAAGCAAAGAGAAAAAAGCAACAACAAGCTTGTAAGCAATAGCCATAGCATCACCACATTGCATATCAAATTTGATCATCTTGGATCATTGTGACCGAGTTCACCGGGAATCATACATACATATAGCATACTTGAGATAGAAAGTCGATACGTTTTGTCTCTTATAGGTTGTGCACAAGTTTCATATCCGCCTATTGAGCAATCATGCTAGCGTCTCTCTAGTGTTGTGCAACACGAGCGTTTTCCGTGAATTCCACATTTTGTGCTCATTCCTTGGTTGCACGACCTCATTTATCTATCCGTGTGTGTGTGTTTCCGTGTTCCACTCTTTGCTATTGGTCTACTTATCTCACTCGCGAATTTGTGAATCTCTTTCAACATTATTGATATCTTGCTAACAATTGCAGAAATTTTGTGCCACCATCCTAACCAAGCTACTCCAAAAGCTTTACTTGTGTAGGTGTGAGATTTGACATGATCCGGTACCAATTGCACTATTTCCATAATACCGTATTGGGTGATCATTGATCCATCTTCAACATTGGATAAGGTACATTGGTCTAGTTTGTTTCTTTCTTCCACTAACACCTGTTTGAGAATCATGGATAGGCCAAGCACTTCTACCAATCCACTCTTCGACGAGCAAGACGACGCACCGAACGACTACATCACCAAGAATCACCTCTTTGGCGTCCAACGAGCATTACATCAAGAAAGTGAAGCTTTATGCGAACGCATTGAGCAACTCGCCTCCGACTTTCGACAAACCCATGATGACAAGCTATCATCTCAAATGGAAGAGTTCCGTACCATGATGGTCAATCAAGCTTCTTCCACTTCGTCTACTTCAAGATCAAGAAGGCGCCACTCGAGCCAACACTCTTCGGACACGTCTTCGGATGCAAGTCTTCCTCGAGCACAATCACATCGTCACCAAGACCATGAAGACCATCAAGCTTCACCAAACCCATTCCAAGGCAATGGTTTGCGAGATCGCCTTCGAGAGCGCGAACGACAATGTCGTCAAGCACAAGGCGCCATGGACCAAGAGCAAATTCCACAACACCCACGTCATGAAAACCAATACGGCGAAGCTCTATAACAAGAATGACAACATCATGAGGAGCAAGCACTTGAAGCTCAACATGCCCTACGGGAAGCAACTTGCATCGTTGACGAGCGCAACCGCCGCGTGCGCGAACAAGATGAAGCCGCACGACTTGAGGAGCGACAAGAAATGAGGAACCATGCACGTATGCCACGACCTCACCGGCAACACAATCAAGAAGAGCACGCGGAGCAAGAGCTACAAGACACACCTCCATGGCAAGAGCGTCCTCGCCATCGCCAACGCAATGAAGAGCGCTACGACAAGCTCAAGTTCAACATGCCTAAATTCTTCGGAAGCACCGATCCCTAAGACTGCCTCTCATGGGCCTTAAAGGTGTACAAGATATTCCGTCTACACCAATATGACGAGGAAGAGAAGATAGCCATGGCATCGCTTGAGTTCCAAGACTATGTTCTCATTTGGTGGGAGCAAGTGATCGAACGACGCCAAGAGAAAGGCGATCCACCCATCACCACTTGGACTCAAATGAAGGATGTCATGAGAGCTCGTTTTGTGCCTACACACTATAGCCGCGATCTCTTCAAAAAGCTACAACTCCTCAAGCAAGGCACCAAGTCGGTTGAAGAATACTACCAAGAGATGGAAATTGCCATGATACGAGCCAATGTCAAGGAGGATGATGAACAAACTATGGCGCGTTTCTTGAATGGTCTCAACCATCCAATCAACAAAGTTGTGGATTTCCAACCTTACTCCAACCTCCTCGAGCTAGTGCACCAAGCCACCAAAGCGGAGCGCCAAGTGCAAGAGGACTACAAGTACTCCAAGTACTCTTACAAGACCTATGGTTCATACACTCAAGCTTCAACGACTACGACAACTCCTACAATGACTTGAGCTACACCAAGTACCGGTTACAAGTCAAGATCCAAGCAACCTACGACATCTTTGAGTCATCCTTCTTCAAGTACATCCAAACCAAGAACTTCATCATCGACACCTCCTACGGATGCCACCAAGACAAGTGACATCAAATGCTTTACTTGAAAAGGTCGAGGCCACAAGTCATTTGAGTGCCCCACAAGGCGTATCATGATCGCCAATGATGACGGCACCTACGACTCCATGAGCGAAGAAGAAATGGAAGCCCTCGAGCACGTGGCCATGCATCGACAAGTGAATGAAGATGAATACGATCAAGTATTTTGTGACAATGATTCGAGCCCCGCTCTCGTTGTCTCCAAGATCTTGACACTTCAACAACAACAAGACGAAGACCAACGTTGCCACATCTTCCATACCAAAGCAGGTATTCAAGGACGTTCCGTCAAGGTCATCATCGACGGTGGAAGTTGCCACAATTTGGCAAGTGAGGAGCTATGTTCCAAGCTACAATTGCTCAAGAAGAAGCACCCTCGCCCCTACAAGGTCCAATGGTTAAGCGACTCCAGCACCATTCAAGTGGAGCACACCGTTCAAGTGTCCTTCAAGATTGGCGCATATGAAGACACCTTGGAGTATGATGTGGTTCCCATGTCCGTATGCCATGTCCTCCTTGGAAGACCTTGGCAATTCGACCGTGGTGTCATCCACAACGGATGGACCAATCACTATAGCTTCAAGATGAAGGGCAAGGAATTCGTGCTTCGACCCATGTCGCCAAGTCAAGTCATCACCGACAAGCAAGCTTCAACCCATTGTGGAGATACTAGTGAGCAAGTGAACCACCAAAATGAGAGTGAGCGACACAAGCCAAAAATGAGCAACTCCACGATGAGTGACAAGAAAGGTTTAGTACTTTTAGCCACCAAAAGAGACATGAGGGATGTGAGTGAGAGCCCATCGAGCGTTCTTCACTTTGTGCTTGTGTGCAAAGATGAAGCGGTGAGGACTAATACTTCACAACATGGGCATCATGGCTCGGCCGAAAACATTGAGAAAATTGGTTTTAAAATTCATGTAATTCCAAAAATTGCCTAAAAATCACGGAACTTGGCATGGTGTCTTGACATGGCACCAACATGCCTTGGTAAAATTTTTGTTCGATTTGGGACAAGTTTTGGTATAAGCTTCTTACAAACCGGAGCTTCTCTCAAGAAGGCTCATGGTTCCGACAGGGAACGTGTCACCTTTGTGAGCGAAACGACATACGCTACCTCTTCCTGCCTTGATTTTTTTACATAGGCAACATAGACCGATAGGAGTGTCGTGCTAAAATTTGGAATTATTCCGGGTTCGTTTGGCCTTTTTTATACATTAATTGAGTTTTTAGGCATTTAATGTGCATAATACAAATTTGAACTAGAAGCACATGCTCCACTGCACCAAAATGGGTTGAAAAATCGTATATGTGTCCTTGGGTGAATGTTTAGGTCACATACAAGAAATGGGAATGAATTTCAAACATCTGGGCGTCGTGGCTCGGCCGAAAACATTGAGAAACTTCATTTTTTAATTCCTGTAAATCCAAAAATTGCCTAAAAATCACGGAACTTGGCATGGTGTCTTGACATGGCACCAACTTGCTGTGGTGAAAATTTTGTTCGATTTGGGACAAGTTTTGGTATAAGCTTCTTACAAACCGGAGCTTCTCTCAAGAAGGCTCATGGTTTCGATAGGGAATGTGTCACCTTTGTGGGCAAAATGACATACACTGCCTCTTCCTGCCTTGATTTTTTTTACAGAGGCAACAAAGACCAATAGGAGTGTCACGCTATAATTTGGAATTATTCCTGGTTCGTTTGGCCTTTTTATACATTTATTGAGTTTTGTAGGCATTTAATGTGCATAATTCAAATTTGAACTACATGCACATGCTCCAGTGCACCAAAATGGGTTGAAAAATCATATATGTGTCCTTTGGTGAATGTTTAGGTCCCATGCAAGAAATGGGAAAGAATTTCAGACATCCGGGCGTCGTGGCTCGGCCGAAAACATTGACAAACTTGGTTTTTAAATTCCTGTAAATCCAAAACTTGCCTGAAAATCATGAAACTTGGCATGTTGCCTTGACATGGCACCAACATGCTGTGGTAAAAATTTTGTCTGATTTTGGAACAAAGAGCTGCCACGTTACAATCGGAAACACAAGTTTTATTCAAACCGTGGGCGTTGTACTAACCATTTACGTGCCGCCACGCGTCCCCATTTTTATTGGCTAGGAGGCGCCGTGCGGGGTAGCTATTTGAGTAGACGGGAGGCGTGGAGCAGACCGCTGTGCAGGCTTACCGGGAGGCGAGCCCTTTGACCTCCATCCGCCGCCCACCGCGCTCCCAACTTCTCCATTAATGGCGCCCGAGCCTGGCTAGGTCTCAGTCAACTGAGATTTAAGGGAGAAAAAAGAAAATTTGAAAACAAAAGTTTGCACGGATAACTCACGGACATAGCCTCGACTGAAACTTAACGAAGACTTAGCAAGACTGTTATATATGATGACGATGGCAATGGATAGTAATTGTCTTACATATTCAGGAAGACAATTTAAAATGCTACACATGGCAACGCCCGAAAGACACATGGGCAAAAGAAGAAGGAAGAAGACGCAGATAACAATCTGGGTCGCTGCTCTACTCCTTCTTGATGGGTTGCTGCAGGGCACGGAGTTCCTCCAACTCCTTCTTCGTCGCCTCCACGACCTTCACCTCCGTTCGCCTCTCCTCCGCCATCTTCGTCATTGCATCCATGGCGATGGAGTTCTCGCGGCAAACGGCAATGATCTCTTTCACGTCCTCAATACTTCGCTTGACAGCAGCTTTGGATTCCCACACCAGCCTTTCGCGGTCGATGCGGAGGTTGGCATTATCGTCCATAATTTTCTCGACCAAGGCGGCCGTCTTCTTCATCACGGCTGTGCTCTCCTCGTGCTGCTTCGCACTGCCGGTGATCATGGCCCTCGGCACATCACGCTAGGTGCAGAGCTTCACCTTGTCATCCCTTAGTCCCCGGATGATGCTGATCACCTTATCAAATGAGGCATTGATCTCCTCGTGCAGCTTTGCCCAGCCGGAGATCTCAACCTTCAGCTTATTGACCTCAGCGTGCATGCGCCTGCGAGAGCCTTCTCCTTCCCGCAAGAGATCTTCCCAGGCCGCCGCGGCGTGGCAGGACCTCTTTGCTGATTCTGCGGCGCGGCGGGTCATCCTTGCAGCTTCCACGGCACGACGGGACCACTGTGCTGCTTCGGCGGCGTGGCGGGACCTCTGTGCTGCTTCGGCGGCACGACGGGACCTCTTTGCTGCATCGGCGGCGTGGCGGGACCTCGCGGTTGCTATCGTGGTGAGGCGGGACATCTCTGCTGCTTCCGCTTCCATGCTCGCCGCTCCCTGGTCAATTCTCAACGAAGAACTCCTACGGGCCATGGCAGACGCAAGGAACGACGAAGAAAGACTTGTTTGTTTGTTTGTTGATGAGGAATTGAGGTGGATTGTGCAGACATTTTTGAGTAGGTAATATTTAAAACATAGTAATAAGCTGCTAGATGGGAAAACATTTAGGTTTTGATCAGTGTGAATAGGTTTGCAATTAAATATAGCGTGGTAATTTGGAATGATACGGGAAACAAGCTCAAAATTTATTGACGCTTCTGGTTTCAAAGTGCGGCACGATTCCCGGATGGTGTAACGTGGGCAAGCGTTCTCGGATGCATACGTGGCATGTGCACCGCAATCGGCGATGTCAGCACACGACTTGTTCCATCGCGCACAATTCTTTTAATTAGACTGTGTGCCCGTATGAGTAATGCTAGACGCATGGAGATTTGCCTAAGGATTTTACAGGGTAGTTGAAGTGGACCAATAGAATTGGAGATTAGGGGAGGTTGGGGCCCACCCCGGTTGAAAATTAGGGGGGGGAAGATTAGTTAGTTGAAGATCATGTAAAACGCCCGTAACAGGTCCGTGTGTATAGGATTATCGGTGCCCGTATATCGCAGACTCCTTGATCTGGCTGAGAGCATCTCCAACAGCCTTTCTATATTTGCACTCACTTACTCCCTCCGTTTCTTTTTAGTCTGCATATAAAGTTTGGTCAAAGTCAAGCTTTGTAAAGTTTGACTAACTTTATATTAAAAAATAACCTCCTCCAACAGCCTTTGTATAAGTGGTCCCCTACCCGATAATCCACTTCTGAGCCCAGGCTCATCTGCACCCGCGCTGAAGAAAAAAATCAAAACAAATACTAGAAAAATTCAAAAAATTCCAATTTTTTTGCATGGTAGATAATTTGATGTGTGAGGTTCGCTCCAATTTTCAAAGCATTTGCACATTTGAGCAGCTCTCCGAAAAAGACAAATTCGGGGTCTGTAAAAAAGTTTACTGTTCATGCACTGTTCTGATCCAATTTGTCTTTTTTGCCGAGAGCTGCTAAGATGTCCAAATGATTTGAAAATTGGAGCAGTCCTCACGCATCAAATTTTCTACCATGCAATTTTTTTTTGGAAATTTTGGAATTTTTTTTAATTTTTTGTGATTTTTTTTTCTGACCGAGTGCAGATGAGGCCGGGCACCAAATCATTGCGTCCCCCACCTAATTTACTTACAAAGCTTGCTAAATCTGCCATCCCACTTTGTATATTTGCAAACCCAAAGGATTCAGTGCCCAGGCTCATCTGCACCCGGTCAGAAAAAAATTCACAAAATATTCAAAAAAAATCAAAAAATTCCATTTTTTTTGCATGGTAGAAAATTTGATGCGTGAGGTCCGCTCCAATTTTCAAATCATTTGGACATCTGAGCAACTCTCGGCAAAAAAGAGAAATCACGTCAGAATAGTGCATGAACCGTAAACTTTTTAACTGACCCCGAATTTGTCTTTTTTGCCGAGAGCTGCTTAGATGTCCAAATGATTTGAAAATTGGAGCGGACCTCACGCATCAAATTATCGATCATGCAATTTTTTTTTGGAATTTTTGGAATTTTTCTAGCATTTGTTTTGATTTTTTTCGTTAGCGCGGGTGCAGATGAACCTGGGCTCAGAAGATGAATATCAAAAGGGCACTTGCTAAATTTTGGCAAGGCTTTGTAAAAGTGGTCCCCTTCATATTTTTGTCTCAATGACTAGTGGGCCAGTGTGTGATGTGTACGTGTATGTGTGAGCTGCGTATGTGCACCGTGTGTGCGCGTATGTGTGTGATGCGTGCGTGTGTACGTGTACATGTACGCGTGTGTACGTGTACGCGTGTGTGCTGCGTGTGTGTACGTGTATGCATGTGTGTACATGTATGCGTGTGTGTACATGTACGCGTGTGTGCTGATTCTGTGTACGCATACGCGTGTGCACACGTGTACACGAGTTGTGCTAGTAGACGTGTGATGTGTCTATGACAAACTGTCCCCACATGTCATTGTGTGTTTTGTGCAAATATAGCAATCTGATAACAAAGGCTACCAAAGCAAAAAACATGTTGGCTTTGTAAATCTTCTCTCTCCTCTTGCTATAACATGTTTTTATAGCAATCCAATATACAAAGGCTGTTGGAGATGCTTTGACCGTTTCTGTTGTTTTGGCTCATCGGAAACAATTCATCCGAGTGAACTTTTTGCCGTCTATCGCACACACCTTGATCTGGCCGACCGTTTCTGATGTTTTTGCTCATCGGAAATAGTTCATCCGAGTGAACTGTTTGCCGTCTATCGCACACACCTACAGTAGTGTCTCACACGCATGCGCACACACAGACACACATCCCCTCTCTTATTGATATTGCAGTCGTACCCTCCGTTTGTCTAGTAGGCCTCTCCCACCATCTCCGAGAAGCAACTCCACCACCACCCCTCCGGCACTCTAGCTCTGTCTCTCTCCCAACCTTATTCCTCTCCTACACATATGTATGGATGCCGATCGATCTCTCTCGATACATAGCTAGGTGTCTCCTTCTCCACACATATACTAGTCGATCTACCCCTCTAGTTAGGTCTCTACCCACCCCCCCCCACACACACACACCGATGTCCGAACGCTCTAGTTAGGTCTCCCTGCCACACACAAACTGCACATGTCCCCTCTCACGTTCCAATAGGCCAGCCATCCTATATCTTTGACGTGCACACACACAATTTCATTGGTTCTCTTTATCGATCTCGCGCCCATACACTTTCATCCCTCTCTTCGATTCTATCGATATATATCTCACGCCGATGATCCCTCCCCTCTCTTCTCGTGGATCGCCCCCTCTGTATATGATATATCTAGGCCTCCATTTCACACACATTGCACATGTTACATTTTTTTGAGATATCATCGACTCATATTCCCTGTCCATCTCTAACGCACACCAAATACACTTCCGAAACCCCCCCACAAAACACTCACGAACGCACTCACCATCTCTCTCTAGGTTTGTATCTCTCTCACACACACCCACGTAGGTGGGGTACGTGCACGAAGAGAAGAGGTGCACACACGACGCACATACTCACGTCACGTTCCCAACCACACCCGTGCGGGTACACGGTGGAGCTCATTTCTGTACGAAAAGGCAGCCCACATGATAATTTGACGTGTGTAGCAGTTGTTCACTTGATGGAGGGTCGTGTACCATGCGTGAACGAAACAAAGTGATACTTGACGCGTTTGTGCATTAATTTTAAATAAAGTTTATTCCTCTATGGCACGTACAGAATATAAAACGATTGTTATCGAGAGAAAAAAGAACACCGCTCTACTATACTAGTATAAAATATAGGCAGGAGCCTCAATGCTTGCTTGCTGGGCTTTGTCTCTTCACACTTTCTCACACAAGACGGCGGGGGCCAATCTCTCTCTCTGTCTCTCACCGCTGGTCACTGATCCGGCTGGATCCCGTTCGCCGGCGGAAAGGGAGGATGTGCAGCGTTACCCCGGTCACCGGCGTCGAGGTAGGAAATTCACTGCCGGTGCGTCCCGATCTGCGGTACCTGCCGTTCTCTCCGACCAAGCTCCGGCGCGGTAGGGCCTTCGCCCCTTGCTCGCTGCCACAGCAGATCCCGGCCGCTGCCGCCCTCCTAGTTACATCTCGACGACCCTCAGATATTGCTTCCTCTGGAACCGGCCTTGCTCCACTGCCCAACTTCCCAGGTAGCTGCATGTGGAAAATCCTGCATGTGGATCTTCTCTAGTTCTTTGCCTAAAACGTAGCTCGGCCGGCGTACCTCCCATTTTGCAATCTCATCCTCACACCATTTGAGAGAAATCACTGTGCTGCTATCTCCCCCTGAAGACAATGAATATGCTTCTTTTTGTAGGCGTATGTGTCATCAACTGTTATTGACCAGTAATTGTTTCCTTTCTACCTCTTTTTGCAAACAGGGTTATCCATTTCACCTCGTTGCTATTGTGACCTTTTGGTGAACTGCACAAATCACTTTTTTCTTAAGAGTGTTTTGTGTAGTTCCACTAAAATGTCACACGGGCAACGTTTCTACATTTCAGTGGGACTGCACAAAGGGAGATTGGTTGTGCTATCCTCCTCATCCAACTCCGAGCCTAATCTTCTCCAACAAGTAGTTAGTTTTACGAGAGATTGCAAAGGTGATCAGCTTCTATTTGTGTGTGTATGTTTCATCACCTAGTGCCACTATTATTGTAAAAACAGTTATTCATATCTTTGCAAACAGGGATGCTCAGCTCGATTTTAGTGGAACTGCACAAAATGATCGGATGGTCCATGTCCTCCATAGACTTCTTTCTTGGCTAACATGTCTTGTTAAGTTCGACAGAGCTGCGTGAAACTAGCTGCCGACCAATGAACACCGTGGCCAGGAAATGGAACCATGCCTATAGACAGCATCGATCAATTTTTAATTTTTCTTTATTTGTAGACCTTCTCACATCTTTTTCTTTAATTGTGATGTAAATATTGGGGCTGATCTGCGAATCATTGTGATGCATTAGCATCCATGTTAGTTTTTTTGTATTTGATGGAATGTTGTAACGAGACAACCTTGCATTTGATGGAATGTTGTAACGAGACAACCTTGGAGGCAAGTGGACACAAGAAACTAAAGTTGAAAGCTTCATAGCATTACAGTATAATTTATTATGCTGGAAAATTATGTGACATATAAACAAATCTTGAAAGCTTGATAGAAATGCCAGAAACCATTGAACTTCCTTTTGCCGACATGTGGGACATCCAGCATCCCGGTCCACGTGCCATGCACCAATATTGAGTGCACAACTGCAGGGGGTTCACCCCGGTCGTTGCGCCGCAGTAATAATGACTATTGAGCAGTCAAATCACAGGGCCCCACCTTTGCCACAGTAAGTTGCTCGGACGAAGCAACCATCATTTCACTATTCGTTGAATCCGCTCGTACTCCAATATTCCCACAGTAAGTTGCTCGGATGAAGCAACCATCATTTCACCTTTCCCACAGTAAGTACCTCCTTTCTATTCTAGAAACCACCACACACGAATATTGGACGGTAGCAGCATAGCATCAATATGGGTTTATGGGGCTCAATTCAAAAATCGAAACCAACCAATGAACTACTAGACGTTGAGCGTTTGGAGTAGTACTACGTATCAACGCATGCATGCATGAGGAGTACAATGACCAATAAGATTTACATGCATTGGTTAGTTTTCTGTTAATCCGTGCACGCAACAATTTAATGCGCTTTGAAATCTAAACATGTGATTGTGACCAGTAAAATTTAGACTGACAAAATGGTATAGTAATACAAAAATTTGGAGATTAAGCTCTATAAACCAGATGTGAGTGATATACTGTAGCAAGACGGTTGATGGGATTAGTAGAAAGTGAAGCGCCTTTTTAGCGGGGATTTGCATCAATCTATGAAGGTGCAAAACCAATTGTTACTACTACACCAAACAAGTTCAAAACGAGAAACTGGACTCACTCACGGCACGCCTGTCGCGTTTGGTCCATTGGTCAAAGCGGTTCCTCTTGGCATATCATTTTTTTTAGAATGCTCTTGGCATATCACTGACATGTGGGAGGGAGTGGGAGCAAACCGACCTCAATTGACGGCAAAATCGCCAACCCGCCACACTTTGAGAGAGTAGAGGAGCTAGAAGCGATACGGGCTGGTGGAGCTAGGTGTCGCACGGAGGCCGAGAATATGGTGATAGCGTGAGGTGGGCCATGTATGATGTAACTACACTGGGCTGCCGTGTTTCGGACTCCTCCAGTCTAGTAATCCACCGCTCGGTTCCTGGCTCCTTCTTGATCGTCGAAAATCGTTCTTCTTCATTTTGCCGACACGTGGGACATGCAGCATCCAGGTCCATGTGTCATGCAAGAATATGGAGATAAGTAGTGTAAGTGAGACTCACCAACGTTCACCAACGTAGGTGGAGTACATGCACGAATCACCCGCAAAAAAAAGGAGTACGTGACCAAAGAGAAGAGGTGCACGCACCGACGCAGGTACTCTTTGCCTCTTTCCCTAACACACACGCGCGAGTACACAGTGGAGCTTATTTCTGTATGAAGAGGCAGCTCACGTGATAATTTGACGCATGTAGTAGTTGTTCACTTAAGTGGAGGGTCGGGAACCACGCGTGAACGAATCAAAGTTCGACCATGACGCGGTGGCACGTTATTTGTAAATAAAGTTTTTTTCTTCAATGGCACGTACGCATTTTTTTTCTTCAGTGGCACGTGAATCGTGCACGTACAGTGACGGAGCACAGGATGGTAGCCATGGACATGGTCGACCCTTTTTGGAGACTACTAGTACAGAACTTCGGACAAAACTTATATGCGGACTATAAAAAGGACCGGAGGGAGTACTACTTTGATGTGTCCCGTCAACTCGCAGAACGAGGAGAAGCCTGCTTACTACGTCCTCTCCCTCGCCCACGTGCGTGCGGTGGCTCACATGATGAGGAGAAGCTTTTGCTTACTACACGGTGGACGTGCAGCAGTTCATTAGGTGTCAGATTGCCAGAACTATATACTCCTACTACTCGTACTCGTACTACAGTAGTACTACTAGTAGTAGTACCATCATCATTGTTCGACTTCCAGAAGAGGCGAAGAGCCAAGCGCAAGGTTAGTTATAGCCAAAGCTGCATCACCTTTTAGTAATCTCACAAAGCGTGTCGGAGCCCGTGCAACAGCCATAAAAGTAGCACGTACACATTTACTAGTAAGTTCTAAGGGACATATGCCAACATGCCACACAAGTTCATACCCCATTCCAGTATTAAAATTTGTGCACTACTCTACATCGATTAACATCGCTCCCATAATTTTGTGCATGACTACTCCACTAAAACGTTATCGATGGACTCCGTGTACACCACCTGGTTCCAGTCCCAGGCGTTCTTCATAGAAGGCACAATCCATAGCGGCGGGCAACGGGAACCATGGTCGCAACTTTCTAGTGTGGTTCCACACGATGGAGATTCATCCTAGCTAAAGCGGCATAAATCAGGAGTCTGGACCGATCCCAAGCCCGCTTCTGAGGTTCTGACCGCCCTGGCCCACCAAAAAACCCTCCCCCTCCCGCGCGCGCTTCCCACCCGGTGCCAGCTGCCCGCATTAACGCCGCTGTAGAGCGTGCCACTCCACATTGAAGGCGGCTCAGGGCGGACGCAGTGAGAGTGAGAGGTCGCGTCCGCCATTGAAGCGGCGCGTCGGCCGAGGGCGCCGCCCGCTGCACGCCCGGCTGAACACGCCTCCTCGCCGCATTCAAACACCTCCATTAAACCCGCGTGGAAGCCGAGAAACCTAGTACATCCACACGTCCGTTTAGAAGCGGGCCGGCATTAAACGCAATGCCGGCCAAGCTCCTCCTTCCACCATTTTCTCCACTCTTTCGATGGCATCCGACAAGCAGGAAGAGCAGTTCTCCGGCATAAAAGCCGGCTGGGTGGCCCACCTAGCCCGGCGGTTACGAGCGAGGCACCTCGCTGCTCCACCTCCCTCGCCTTGCCCGACGGAGCCAGTTGCCACCCCCAGCCAGTGTGTGGTTCAGTAACTCGACGCTCCAGGCCAGCTCGAGGAGGACTAGCGAGTTGCTCCATGCCCGCACGGCGCCTCTAGTGCCTGCGAGCGCGCCATCCGCCGTCGACGCGCGCGTAGCCGCGCCATGCATGCAGAGAAAGAAGCCGCTGCGCGGATGTCGATGAGGTGGCGACCCGCACGTCCGCGCCCGCCGCCATCATCATGGAGAAGTAGAACACGGGAGGCCGCCGCCACTTGTATCCCATGAAGGCCACCGCCGAGGCGACGCCGGCGTACACAGCCGGTGTCTTGCACGGTTCTTCTTCAGCGCAGACCGTCGTCGACCCCGCATGGGCTCCACGGAAGCAGAGGCGCCCCCTTCCCCTCCGGCTGAAGCATTAGCCGGGGGTTCCACTCCGATGAGCGGTGGGGAAGCGAGCCGCCCTTTGCGCTGAAGCATATACCTCCGGGGCTCCCGGCAGTCCGGTGATCGGGCTGCCGGACATGAGGAAGACAAAAGGAGCCGCCGACGACCATTTAGATTAGGTATTAATTATACCTCTAGAGCTGGACTAGCACCGCTTAGTTGATGTAAATATAATGATATCCGTCATGTTTATATGAAAATCCATCATGTTTATATGAAATCCGGCCGTGTTTGCACGAATTTCGTCTTGTTGGTTCGAACTGTTGTCAAAATGTATGCGGCTACGGTTGGATGGCGTCCTCCCGCATCCATGTCCGCTCTCACGCACACGCGCGCGCACACACACACAGACGCTCGTGACTTTTTGTACACACCATCTCTGTCTAGGTCAGTGTCTCGTTGTCTCTGAGAGAGAGAGAGAGACACACACACACACACAGACGCACACACACGAAGAGAAGAAGCACACACACGCACTCGATCATTCCCTCACGCACAGGCGTAGGTACATGGTGGAGCGCATTTGCACACGAAGAGGCAGCTATGATAATTTGACCCATCTAGTTGTCCACTTAATGTAGGGTCTGGGACCACATGTGAGCCATACAAAGTGCGACCTGAACGCGGTGGCGCGGTTATTGATCGAGTTTTTTTCTGGTACGTTAAATGCAAAGATGGCTCCGCACGTATTCAATTTAAAACGATTGCTACGGAGTGGAAAAAAATTACTCCACTATATATGTAGGCTGGAGCTTCGGGACTTGCTTGTGAGGGTTGCTCTCTTCTTCTCACTCTCTCACCCTCTCCAGATCTAAACAAGACGATGGTGTCCACTCTCTCTGTTTCTCTCTCTTCTCACCGGTGGTCACAAATCCGGCCGGATCCCTTCCGCTGGGTAGGGTACGAGGTGCAACATTGACGCGGTCGCCGTTGGCGAGGGAGGAAGCCGACGCGCGCCGTCTTCTCTGACCTGGCACCGGTGTGGGTGGTCCTCCGCACCCTTGCTCGCCGCCGTCGTGTTGGCAGATCCCGCCGCCTACCTCGCCACATCCCGCCGACCGGAGGTATAACTTCTAAACCGACCTTCTTCTAATGGGCCAGCTCCCCACATCACTGCATCCTTTTTTTCCCATCAAGTTTGGTTTGCTCCCCACGTCGCTGCATCCTGCATGTGGATATTCTTCAGTCCAAAGCTCACCATGTATCTAGATAGCCACGTCGGCTTGTCGAACACTCGAACACCACCTAAATTTTTACTATTAGAGGAAAAAAGGTAATGCATGAAGATAAATAGATGGCCTGGTTGAATGTGGATTTTTTTTGTGGTGGGCGGGGTAGCAAAGACTGATTAACGAACCGATCTCTTTGTTGAGAAGGGCAATAAAGTAGGGTGGGGGCGAAGGGTGGGGGGAAGTACTAGTATTAAGATTCTGGCCTGACCGTCTCTTGGTCGAAAAAGGAAAGAAAGTGAGGGGGTGCTGGGTGGACAACGCAACTGAGAATGAGCACGGCTAGATTTCCTGTGGTCACGCAGCAAAAGGTCATTGACGAGATCACAAGAACAAAAATGGCACAAATCCAGACATTCAGCTTGCGTGTTTGCCGCTCTCGGCAACCACCTCTGCCTCACCACTTTATGCCTCGGTGGAGGTAAAACATCCTTGTGCCTCACCTGTCCCTATGCCCTTACTGCAGCTGTTAAGCTAATATCTGGTAAAATGAAACAATGCCACTGTTAATGTGATGTCACTCTTAAGTAATGCTGCTGCCAATCTATTGCCATTGATAAACTGAAGCAATGCCACCACCGTTTTATGAAATGCTTCTGTCTTACTTTATTTCCCATGAAGAGTGCTTTGGGGTGTTACACTTATATCTCACACCGGTAACATAGCTTCATCTCAGTGGAACTGCAGAAATTTAATAGCACATTTGGTTGACACGACGATGTATTTCTCCTTTCCGTATCACCCTTTGTTAGAATGATCGTTCCTGTTAACCGTGCACGTAGCTGCTGATCATGTGCTACTGTCATCACATAGTTATAATTGTTGGAGATATGCCCTAGAGGCAATCATGTATGATGATATTTCCTATGTGTTTATGAATAAAGATAGTCCTTGGACATTATCAATGATGTGTATCTGCAAGTATGTGACTTGTTTGTGAGACTATGCATTGTATGATGACTGTCCTAAAAGGTCCCTAGTTGAAAGGGCTGTGTGGACGCGCAGCTGACTAGACTAGCATGTGACACGGTGGATGGCTCGGTCTCACTAGCCATGAAGCATTGGATGCTAACCGGATAATATGAACTCGGAAAGATCTGGTCGGATTCGACATAGTTGGATCCGAGTCCAGATAAGGTCCGAGTCGGACATACCCAACTATGAGAAACAACGATATGTCATCTGTGAGTCTCTAGTACAACATACGTTCTATGTCCTAAGACCTGAGCTGGTGCATGTACTCGGGATGGTGACAGACCTGCTTTGGGCCGACCAAACGCTACTCCATGACTGGGTAGTTACAAAGGTAGGTTTCGGGCTTGTCCAGACCCATGATGCGAGACATGGTCGACCAAGATGGGATTTGCCCCTCCGATCAGGAGAGATATACTCTGGGCCCCTCGTGTGATCCGACCAAGATAAGCATGGCCATGCGACAAGGATTATGAGATAATCCGGTTTGTGGTCGGCATCACTGAAACGAGAAAGAGGTCGGGCTAGCACAAGGATGACAGACTCGCCTTGAGCCCAACAACATATATCGTGTGGCAAAGGGAACAGAAGTGTGACATGTTGTACAGGTTCGCCAACCGGCTTCATTGTCTACTTGGTGGTCGGCACGCCTTGCTAGAGGCCGCTACCAACCGAGCAGGTCGGAGGTGTTCCGAACTGCGACCGAGTCGACTTGAACCTAAGGGTTCGTGCGCTTAAGGGAAGGAACATGTGAGGCTGGGTCTGACTCCACGAGTCAGATGTGATCCTACTCGGACTCAGATCCAGGCCGAACAGACTTTGGGCTTTAGGATCCATGCGAGGCCCAAGTGTTGAGCCCGCAACGGATGCCTATATATAGTGGAGGTGCGGCACACTCATTTGGTTGATCGCTTCGGCGCCATCACTAGGGCTTTGCATGTGTTGCAAGTAGCCACCTCCACTCACCGCCGGTTGTGTGATCGGACCTAGCAGTCCGCCGCACGGCGTTCCTCCTATACGCGCGGATACCGTTAGAGGCGGTGCACTTGCGCCGCTCCGGCGAACCTGTTCGTGGGATCCGATCGGCTACATGGGAGATCGACGAGGAGGAGACGACTCCAGAGATGCGCTGCCTCAACTCTACTTCTGCTGCACGGCACTGCGGGTCTAGTGGTAACGATCCGTGGTCCATTCCCATAGCATGTTCGTGGTTGTTCTGCGCATAGGAAAAATTTAATTTGCAGTCGACGCACCCTACCGTAGAACCCAACAGTGGTATCAGAGCCTCTGCTGTAGGATTTGGATTCAAATCGGATGCATATTTGATATGTGGAGGTGGCAGATGAGATCTGTTGTCGTTTATGAGATCGGCTATGTGCACGGTTGATGAGATCAATTGCACATGGGGATCGATGTGGCTATATTTTCTGTCAATCGGAATCGATGAGGTCGTGCCACAACCTACCCCTACCGGTCGGTTTCCGCCATCGGGGTTAACAGTGAAACGTAAATCCGAATCGGATTTGCGATGATCGATGAGATCGGTCAGATCAGAAAATTCATACACGATCACTCAAACCGGTAGAATGTGATTCTATGCATAACTTTGTTTTGCAGGTTTGATGTGAATAGTATGGCTCATGTGTATGTGATGCATGTGTGTAAATTATACATGGCCCGCGCGTCATGATTTGTCAGCCGGCAGGAGCCAAAGCGCTGTCATTATAATGTATAATGACCTGCGTGTCAATTTGTGATTCTCTGTAAAATTCATTACTAGTTGTAGTACATGGAGGACAGAGATCAAGTTCATGGCTTGGCGTCCCGGCATGACGAACAAGATGGAGTTCATAGATGGTCATCGGAGTCGGAGCCAACCTGGAAGAACTTCCATGAAGGAGCCATACTATTTCACAATATATGTTTATTTGTGATTGTTATGCTTCTTGTTTCTATGCATGTTAAAATGGTAGAAAGATCCCTCATAAATATCAAGTTTATTTGCTATCCCCGATGTTGCACCTTTGCACGTCAAGTACATCTAGTAGTGGGCTCATAAAATTTGGGTGCTGCTAGGTGTCCTTGAACTGAAGGGTTCGTGTCGGACATGGACATGCACTGCATCAGGTTGACTTGACAAGGCTATCAAAACGGTTTTGGGCCTTGTGGCAAAGAAGGTTGGGAGCCGGGGTATAAGATACCTTCCCAATCAACAGGAGTCGTATAGAGATGCGATTAGCAAAGAGTTGCTTACCGGATAGGCACGTTGGCTAGCAGTGATGCTAAAGCTCACTAGTCGCATGCGCTAGTCGGATCCTGAATCACTGAGAGATTGCGGAGGGATGCCGACTTCAGTGGGAGTATTTCTGTTTAGGCTTGAATTACTCTACATAAACACATTGCTTAGTGATTGCATATTTTTCTGTTGTAGATCAATGGCACCACCTGCTCAACCCAACTTTGCATTGAAATCAATTCTGGAAAAGGATAAACTTAATGGAACAAACTTTACCACCTGGTATAGAAATTTGAGAATTGTTCTCAAGCATGATAAAAAGGAAGCTGTTCTAGAGGATCCACTTCCAGAGGAACCTGCCGATAATGCTAATGCCACAACCAGGAATGCCTACCAGAAACTCGTTGATGAATCAACGGAGATCAGATGTCTGATGCTGGCTTGTATGGAGCCCGATTTTCAATAGCATTTCGAAAACGTTGAGGCTTACGATATGATCGAGAGTCTCAAGAGCATGTTTCAGACATAGGCTAGGACCGAAAGGTTGAACGTCTGGTGATCCTTGATGGATTGCAAGCTGAAGGAAGGTGATCCACTGAGCCCGCATGTGATCAAGATGATCGGATACATGCAAGCTTTGGATCGGTTAGGCTTCCCGCTCTTGGATGAGCTGGCTACAGATGCAGTTTTGGGTTCTCTTCCACCTAGCTATGGGACATTCATTTCGAACTATCATATGCACGGTATGGATAAGAAGCTCACTGAATTGCATGGGATGCTCAAGGTGGCCGAGCAGGATATTAAGAAAGGCACGCATCAAGTGTTGATGGTGCATAAGTCGGCTAAGTTCAAGAAGAGTTGGTCCAAGAAGAAGGCTAAGGCAAAGGGCACGAAGATGGTAACCTCCACCGCTGAGCTGAAGTCTGGACCGGACTCGAAGACCATTTGCCATCATTGCAAGGAAACTGGTCACTGGAAGAGGAACTGTGGCAAGTGGCTTGCTGAGCATGGCGAGAAGGCCGGAAATGCTTCTTTAGGCAAAGGTACACTTGTTACAAATGTTATAGACATTTACCTTGCTGACATACCTAGTAGCTCTTGGGTATTTGATACCGGATCGGTTGTTCATATTTGCAACTCGATGGAGGGGCTGGTAAGAACTAGGCGTGTGGCACAAGGGGAGATTGACATCAGGGTCGGCAACAAAGCAAGAGTTGCAACGTTGGAGGTCGGCACGATGCAGCTCCAGATTCCTTCCGAATTTATTTTGGAATTGAATAATTGTTATTACATTCCTGCACTTAGTCGGAACATTATTTCTGCCTCATGCTTGATGAGTCAGGGTTATGAATTCAATTTAAAGGACAATGGCTGTTCATTTTATTTGAATGGAATGTTCCACGGCTATGCACCCATTGTTGATGGGCTATTTATTTTGAATCTGGAAACGAAACCTGTCTATAATATGAATGTCAAGAGGCATAAGCCTAATGAGATAAATCCGACATACTTCTGGCATTGCCAGCTTGGACACATTAGTCTAAAACGCATGAAGAAGCTCCATGATGATGGACTCCTAACTTCGTCCAACTTCAGGTCGTTCGAGACAAGCGAATCATACTTGCTCGGCAAGATGACTAAGTCTCCTTTCACAAAGAGTTGTGAGAGGGTGTCCGAGCTGTTGGAACTTATACACAGCGATGTGTGTGGTCCAATGAGCACAACTGCTAGAGGTGGCTATCAGTACTTCATGACTTTTACCGACGACTTGAGTAGATATGGATATATCTATTTGATGAGGCACAAGTCGGAAACTTTTGAAAAGTTCAAAGAGTTTCAGAACGAGGTTGAGAATCAGCTCGGGAAGACTATAAACCTTCTACGATCAGATCGTGGAGGTGAGTACATGAGCCAAGAGTTTGATGATCATCTGAAAAGCCGAGGTATAGTACCTCAGCTCACACCTCCGAGCACACCACAGGGAAATGGCGTGTCAGAACGGAGGAATCATACCTTGTTAGACATGGTTCGATCTATGATGAGCAAGTCGGATTTACCCTTGTCATTCTGGGGATACGCTCTAGAAACTGCAACTTTTATACTCAACAGAGTACCATCAAAATCCGTAGACAAGACACCACATGAGATGTGAACTGGGAAGAGTCCCAAGTTGTCTTTTCTAAAGATTTGGGGTTGTGAAGCATTCGTCAAGCGACTTATGTTAGACAAGCTTACACCCAAGTCAGATAAGTGCATATTTGTGGGATATCCGAGGGAAACCTTGGGATACAGCTTCTACAACCGCGAAGAGAACAAAGTATTTGTTGCTCGGAACGGGGTCTTCCTTGAGAAAGAGTTTCTCGGACAGGAAGCCAGTGGGAGGCAGGTGCAACTCGAAGAAGTTCGAGGACCACTTGGGGACAACTTGGTTGGTGATGTGATCATACTAGAGTCTGTCAGGGAACCCGAGGTGGAAGTGGCACCGGAACCACGGAGGTCGTAAAGATTGCGCAGAGTGCGCGATGTGTTGTTGCTGGAAAGTGACGAGCCGGTTACGTATGCAGAAGCGATGGTGAGCCCGGATTTTGAGGCATGGCTGGAGGCCATGAGATCCGAGTTAAAGTCCATGGATGAAAATCAAGTCTGGGACTTGGTTGATCCACCGCCTGGCGTCACTGCCATTGGTTGCAAATGGGTCTTTATGAAGAAAACTGATGTGGATGGAAATGTTTAGATCCACAAAGCTCGGCTTGTCGCTAAAGGTTATGGACAAGTTCAAGGAATTGACTACGACGAGACTTACTCGCCGGTAGCGATGTTGAAGTCGGTGAGGATCGTACTAGCTATAGCTGCATATTTTGATTACGAGATATGGCAGATGGATGTCAAAACGACTTTCCTTCACGGAAATTCAACCGAGGACGGGTATATGATACAACCCGAGGGTTTTGTCAATCCGTCTAGCGCTAGTAAGATATGCAAGCTCAAGAGATCCATTTATGGGTTGAGGCAAGCATCTCGGAGCTGGAATATTCATTTTGATGAGGTCGTCACTGGTCTCGGTTTCATCAAAAGCGAAGAGGACGCTTGTGTATACAAGCAGTTGAGTGGGAGCTCGGTAGTGTTTTTGATCCTGTATGTGGATGACATATTGCTGATCGGAAACGATGTTTCGATGCTGAACTCGGTCAAGGAATCATTGAATGGAAAGTTTTCAATGAAGGACCTCGGTGAAGCAGTTTACATATTAGGCATTAAGATCTATAGAGATAGATCGAGGAGGCTGCTCGGTTTAAGCCAGAGCACGTACATAGACAAAATGTTGAAACAGTTCAACATGATTGAGGCCAAGAAGGGGTTCTTGCCTGTCTCACATGGTATAAAGCTAAGCGAGACTCAAGAGTCCTACGACATCTGATGAGCGAAGCAGGATGAGTCGGATTCCGTATGCCTCGGCAATAGGATCGATCATGTATGCCATGATATGTACTCGGCCCGATGTTGCTTTTGCAATAAACTTGACAAGCAGATACCAGGCCAACCCAGGTGAGAGTCACTGGGCTGCGGTAAAGACTATTCTGAAGTACCTGAAAAGGACTAAAGAGATGTTCCTAGTTTATGGAGGTGAGGAAGAGCTCGTCGTAAAGGGTTACGCCGATGCTAGTTTCCAAACCAACCGAGATGATTGTCGATCACAGTCTGGATTTGTGTACGTCATGAACGGGGGAGCAGTGAGCTGGATGAGTTCCAAGCAAGATACGGTGGCCGATTCTACCACAGAAGCCGAATACATTGCGGCTTGTGAAGCTGCAAAGGAAGGTGTTTGGATCCGGAACTTTCTGGATGATCTTGGTGTTTTCCCAGCCTCGGTAAAACCGTTGGACCTTTATTGTGATAATTCTGGTGCTATCGCACATGCCAAGGAGCCAAGGAATCACCACAAGACCAGACACATAGATCGAAATATCACCTGATACGAAAAATCGTAAAGAGTGGTGATTTAGAGTTATGCAAAATTCACACGGATGCAAATGTTGTAGATCCGTTTACTAAGCCGCTTCCACAACCCAAGCATGAGGGGCACATTAGAGCCATGGGCATACGATGTCTATTTGATTGACTCTAGTGCAAGTGGGAGACTGTTGGAGATATGCCCTAGAGGCAATCATGTATGATGATATTTCCTATGTGTTTATGAATAAAGATAGTCCTTGGACATTATCAATGATGTGTATCAGCAAGTATGTGACTTATTTGTGAGACTATGCATTGTATGATGACTGTCCTAAAAGGTCCCTAGTCGAAAGGGCTGTGTGGACGCGCAGCTGACTAGACTAGCATGTGACACGGTGGATGGCTCGGTCTCACTAGCCATGGAGCATTGGATGCTAACCGGATAATATGGACTCAGAAAGATCTGGTCGGATTCGACATAGTCGGATCCGAGTCCAGATAAGGTCCGAGTCAGACAGACCCAACTATGAGACGCAGCGATATGTCATCTGTGAGTCTCTAGTACAACATACGTTCTATGTCCTAAGACCTGAGCTGGTGCATGTACTCAGGATGGTGACAGACCTGCTTTGGGCCGACCAAACGCTACTCCGTGACTGGGTAGTTACAAAGGTAGGTTTCGGGCTTGTCCAGACCCATGCTACGAGACATGGTCGAGCAAGATGGGATTTGCCCCTCCGATCAGGAGAGATATACTCTGGGCCCCTCGCGTGATCCGACCAAGATAAGCATGGCCATGCGACAAGGATTATGAGATAATCCAGTTTGTGGTCGGCATCACTGAAACGAGAAAGAGGTCGGGCTAGCACAAGGATGACAGACTCGCCTTGAGCCCAACAACATATATCGTGTGGCAAAGGGAACCGAAGTGTGACATGTTGTACAGGTTCGCCAACCGGCTTCATTGTCTACTTGGTGGTCGGCACGCCTTGCTAGAGGCCTCTACCAACCGAGCATGTCGGAGGTGATCCGAACTGCGACCAAGTCGACTTGAACCTAAGGGGTCGCGTGCTTAAGGGAAGGAACCTGTGAGGCTGGGTGCAACTCCACGCGTCAGATGTGATCCTACTTGAACTCGGATCCAGGCCGAACAGACTTTGGGCTTTAGGATCCGTGTGAGGCCCAAGTGTTGAGTCCATGACGAATGCCTATATATAGTGGAGGTGCGGCACACTCATTTGGTTGATCGCTTCGGCGCCATCACTAGGGCTTTGCATGTGTTGCAATTAGCCACCTCCACTCACCGCCGGCTGTGTGATCGGACCTAGCAGTCCACCGCACGGCGTTCCTCCTGCACGCGCGGGTACCGTTAGAGGCGGTGCACTTGCGCCGCTCCGGTGAACCTGTTCGTGGGATCCGATTGGCTACGTGGGAGAACGAGGAGGAGGAGATGACTCCGAAGACGCGCTGCCTCAACTCTACTTCCGCTGCACGGCACTACGCGTCTAGTGGTAATGATCCGTGATTGTTGGTGCAATATTTGCCCTCTTGTGTTTTGGATATTGTTGACAGAAATATGCATGGACTGATTTGTTTGCTAGTGCACACAGAGAGAAATAGCCCATGCAGTTCCGAAGAGAATGCTGTCTCCGGTGTCAAGTTAGAGGAACTTCACCGAAGAATATCTCCGCAGCAGAGAAGAATGAGCTACATCCATTGGAGTCATGTAGACAAGAAGTTTGATGTGAAGGAGTTAACCCCTCGAAAATTTATTGCTGATGCAAAGCAATTTTTATTCGGTGTGTCCAAAAAAAAAAAAGACTACAGTCGAGAAAGTTGAAGACGAAGCGAAGACGTAGCATTTGTTTGGTTGTTCTTGTTTGTCTTATTTGAGTCATAGGACCTCCGTCCTATTAAGAGCGGTATAGGTTCTCGAAGCTTAGATCCGCTGTGATGCTTAGCCAAAACCTATGCGAGACTGAGAGAAATCTCTTTATGCTTCGAATGATTACCAGCCAGCAGAAGACGTTGTTCTTCGGTGTTGCAGGAGATATCTTTCGAACTGAAGAGTTAGCATTACTTGCTCCGCAAGCAATGTTACCGTTGTGCTCAATTTCCGACCGTTGGACTCGTGTCGTTCGGCCATTGGCTGCTCCACATGCCCAATTTGGTCTTTTCCCTTCAGGGAAGGCCGCGGCTATAAATAGCCACCCCGCTCCAACGTTGCCCATTGGCTGCTCCGCTTAAGATTTCTGAGAAGATTGATTGAGCATCCCCTCTCCGAGTGATTTGAGTTTAAGATCCACCGAGAGAAAAATCTAGAGCCAAAACTTAGACAATGGTTGAGCATCATAGTAGTTCTAAGTTAGAGTTCTTGTAACTATTACTCTTGAGAGCTGCGCACTCTCTAGACGGATAGGTGTCGGCTCGAGTGTCGAAGAGTAATTGTCTTCACCGAGCAAGATCTTCAGCAACCAAGAGTCATTGTGGTTTGCGAAGAAGTCTGTCAAAGGTTTGGAGATCGCCGACAAGTATCTACCACGAGTGAAATCAACTGGATTCTGATCAGCTCCGAGTTGAAGGAGAATAGGGCGAAGAGAGTTTATCTTTTGTGTTAAATCACAACCCCTCCAACCAGACGTAGTCCTTTGGCAGAAGGGCGAACTGGTCTACCAAATTCATCTGTCGCCATCGAGCACCACTGGTTCATTTTACATTACTGCATTTCCTTCAGCAGTTTACATTCATGCTCTGTGTCGATAGTTTTATCTGATCTATCATAGTTCGTTACTTATCATTCGCTTTCTCATCATTCATTTCTGTCGTCTCAGTCTAATTTATTTCTCTTCGTATTTCTGCTTGTCAGCGTGATTTTATTCAGTGCCGTATTCATTTACCTTGTCATTATTTCTCGTGCATTTCCATCGCAGTTCATATCTTGTTTTCCCTCGTGCTACTGCATCTGTTCACATATTGCATTACCATCATATCTACCAAACTTGTGATATTCTGTGCTCGAACAATTACTGCTTCCTACATCGATAGATTTGCTTCTCAATAGCGTACTTGATTAAGTGCTTGTCTACCGAACCTTATTTCCGCTACTGTGTTTGGGATCAGTTCAAAACATTCGCAAGAATTTTTGAATCTCCCATTCACCCCCCCTCTGGTCGATATACTCTCGGTCCTAACAATTTGTATCAGAGCAGGTACTCCCTGTCTCTGATTATTAAAGGTATAACAACCTTAGAGTTTTGAGTATGTTGTTTGTAGGTAGATCCTCGCACTCTGAAAGGTTTCCTATCTTTGATGGAAATGATTATGTCTACTGGAAAGAGCGAATGAAAATCAGACTTCAAGCCATCAACATTGAATTTTGGCAGATTGTGGAAAATGGATACACTGTTCAGCACCCTGATGCTCCTACTTCCGACGACAAAGCTCGAATGCGGTTGAATGCTCAAGCAAAAGATATTATCTGTGATAGTATCTCGAAAGACATTTTCATTCGGTTCCGAAAGCTTGACACTGCCAAGCAACTCTGGGATGCCATCAAAGATGTTCATGAAGAATTCATTGCCAGAACAGATCAACACACAGATATGCTTCGTGCCATGTTTGCTGGTTTCAGAAGTCTTCGTAAGGAAAGTGCTATGGAACTCACTGATCGGTTGACAAATATTGTTGAAAGACTTCATCAACGTGGAGTAACAAATATCACCGATAGAGATGTGGTCAACAAGCTACTGAGTGCTCTTGATGCAACCTTCGATCCAATCGTAGCTGAAATCAAGCAAAGACCAGACTATGAAGAACTTCACTACGTCGAGGTCATGACACTGCTGTCTATTCACAAAGAAAAGATGGAACTTGAAAATGGGTATCAAGAATCTTCTTCGGAAAGCGAAGGAGAAATTCTTTCACATTATGGCAGTTCACAAGAAGAAGATGTCGAGAATCAACACTCTATCACAAGAGAACTAGAAATGCTCACAGAAAGACTAGGTGATCTCAGAAGACAAAATCTGTGTCTCACAAATGATGACGAAGTTGACTTGCCTGAATCTTCAAGAAGATTACCTCCGAAAGAAATAAAGTGCTTCAAGTGCAACCAATTTGGTCACTACATAATAGACTGTCCTTGCTGGGAACAGGATGAAAAACCTAGCAATAGATGGATTTATCTTCACTGCTCTGGATTCACTCGAATGGACCGTCACACTAAGCTCTCGAAGAAAAATGAATCTTTTGCATCCTCTTCGACGAGACCAGTCACTGACATGCAAACCAGAGCAACCATTGAATCAAATATGAAGAGAATATCGCAGCTGACTAGAGTGTGTGCTGAAATGAATATGGAATCTGAAGATGAGACATCCAAATCCGAATCAGAAGACGAAGAGCTTCACAGAAGCCTAGGAAGAGGCAATGCATTCGTCACTTATGAATCATCCGAGAAGTCACTCGAATCAGACACTGATGATAATGCTTCAAGTGATGATGAACCAATCGCACTCTGTCTCATGGCAAAAACCTCAAAGGATCAGGTATCAGCAAAGCACTGAAAATCTATGACTGAATATTCCTCTGAATACATTGCCTATGCTAAACTTGTTAAGATTGCAAAATATCAACAAGATGAGCTTGAAAAACTTGAGACGAATCTCAGGAAATCCGAAGGATTACTGGTCGAAGAGATGGAGAGGAATCAAGAGTTGACTGAAGAGCATGATGCCCTTTCTTCAACGATTGATGATCTTTCCAAACGATATGATTCTCTTGCAGTCGACTACGAGAGTTTATCAGATGAACTCCTTAGCAGGAATCAAGAACTCGAGTCACTGAAAGAGTCTTATAACGTGCTTGCGAAAGAAAAAGCTTCTCTCTTCGCCGAGCAATCTAACAACCTTCCTGATGATTTTATGCCTCCTTGCTCAAAATGCCTAGAACGTGGCAATGCTGATTCATATGCTGAAACGTCCAATGTTGTCATCAAGAATATTGCAACCACTACGAATGATATTTCTAACCCCTCTTCCGAGGAATTTGTGGCTATCTCTGATGAAAATTGCAGGCTAAAGAATTTGCTTGAGATAGGAATGCTAAAGAGCCTCAAAGGGCATCAAACTCTCTGTGATGTGCTCAAGAAGTCAATACTACACAAAAATTCCCGAAAGGAAGGACTAGGTTTCGAAAGGAAACTCAACGTTGATGGAACCTACTGGACTCCCGAGCAATATCCTCGAACAAGTTGGGTTCTTGCCAAAAGCAAAACTCTCGAACCTGCACTTCTGTCAGGATATGACACTCCCATTTCTGTTGTTTCTGGCGAGTCTGATGACTACAACAACAACAACAACAACAACAACAAACCCTTTAGTCCCAAACAAGTTGGGGTAGGCTAGAGGTGAAACCCATAAGATCTCGCGACCAACTCATGGTTCTGGCACATGGATAGCAAGCTTCCATGCACCCCTGTCCATGGCTAGTTCTTTGGTGATGCTCCAATCCTTCAGGTCTCTCTTTACGGACTCTTCCCATGTCAAGCTCGGTCTACCCCGGCCTCTTTTGACATTATCAGCACGCTTTAGCCGTCCGCTATGTACTGGGGCTTCTGGAGGCCTGCGCTGAATATGTCCAAACCATCTCAGACGATGTTGGACAAGCTTCTCTTCAATTGGCGCTACCCCAACTCTATCTCGTATATCATCATTCCGGATTCGGTCCTTCCTTGTGTGGCCACACATCCATCTCAACATGCACATCTCCGCCACACCTAACTGTTTCACATGTCGCCTTTTAGTCGGCCAACACTCAGTGCCATACAACATTGCGGGTCGAACCGCCGTCCTATAGAACTTGCCTTTTAGCTTTTGTGGCACCCTCTTGTCACAGAGAATGCTAGAAGCTTGGCGCCACTTCATCCATCCGGCTTTAATTCGATGGTTCACATCTTCATCGATATCCCCATCCTTCTGCAACATTGACCCCAAATATCGAAAGGTGTCCTTCTGCGGCACCACCTGCCCATCAAGGCTAACATCCTCCTCCTCCTCGTGCCTAGTAGTACCGAAAGCGCACCTCATGTACTCAGTTTTAGTCCTACTAAGTCTAAAACCTTTCGATTCCAAAGTTTGCCTCCATAACTCCAACTTCCTGTTGACCCCCGTCCGACTCTCATCGACTAGCACCACATCGTCCGCAAAGAGCATACACCATGGGTATCTCCTTGTATATCCCTTGTGACCTCATCCATCACCAAGGCAAAAAGATAAGGGCTCAAAGCTGACCCTTGATGCAGTCCTATCTTAATCGGGAAGTCATTAGTGTCGCCATCACTTGTTCGAACACTTGTCACAACATTATCGTACATGTCCGTGATGAGGGTAATGTACTTTGCTGGGACTTTGTGTTTCTCCAAGGCCCAGCACATAACATTCCGCGGTATCTTATCATAGGCCTTCTCCAAGTCAATGAACACCATATGCAGGTCCTTCTTTTTCTCCCTATATCTCTCCATAAGTTGTCGTACCAAGAAAATGGCTTCCATGGTCGACCTCCCAGGCATGAAACCAAACTGATTTTTGGTCACGCTTGTCATTCTTCTTAAGCGGTGCTCAATGACTCTCTCCCATAGCTTCATTGTATGGCTCATCAGTTTAATTCCACGGTAATTAGTACAACTCTGAACATCCCCCTTGTTCTTGAAGATTGGTACTAATATACTCCATCTCTATTCTTCTGGCATCTTGTTTGCCCGAAAAATGAGGTTGAAAAGTTTGGTTAGCCATACTATCGCTGTGTCCCCGAGGCCTCTCCACACCTCAATGGGGATACAATCAGGGCCCATCGCCTTGCCTCCTTTCATCCTCTTCAAAGCCTCCTTGACCTCCGACTCCTGGATTCACCGCACAAAAAGCCTGCTAGTATCAGCAAAGGAGTTGTCCAGATCAATGGTAGAGCTCTCACTCTCCCCATTGAAGAGCTTGTCAAAGTACTCCTGCCATCTATGCTTAATCTCCTCGTTCTTCACCAGGAATTGATCTGCTCCGTCCTTGATGCACTTGATTTGGTCAACATCCCTCGTCTTCCTCTCTCGGATCTTGGCCATGTTATAGATGTCCCTTTCGCCTTCCTTCGTGTCTAACCGTTGGTAGAGGTCCTCATACGCCCGGCCCCTTGCTTCACTCACAACTCTATTTGCGGCCTTCTTTGCCATCTTGTACTTATCTATGTTGCCTGCACTCCTATCCAGATATAGGCATCTGAAACACTCTTTCTTCTCCTTAATTGCCTTCTGGACATCATCGTTCCACCACCAGGTATCTTTAGCTTCTCTTCTACTTCCCCTGGACACTCCAAACTCCTCTGAGGCCACCTTACGAATGCAAGTCGCCATCTTCATCCACATGTTGTCTACATCACCTCCTTCCTCCCAAGGGCCCTCCTTAATGACCCTCTCCTTGAACGCCTGAGCTACCTCCCCCTTGAGCTTCCACCACTTCGTTCTAGCGACTTTGGCACGCTTGTCCCGCTGGACACGAATCCGAAAGCGGAGGTCAGCAACCACAAGCTTATGCTGAGGGACAACACTCTCTCCAGGTATCACCTTATAGTCTAGGCATGCACGCCTGTCTTCTCTTCTCGAGAGGATGAAATCAATCTGGCTAGAGTGTTGCCCACTACTGTAAGTCACGAGTCTGATGACTCAAACTACAAATTCTTCAAACAACAGAATGGTAAGGTTTTCGCTCGGTATGTTGGGACTAACTGCAGGTCCGGTTCACCCAAGAAGCAAATCTGGGTGAAGAAGTGCATCATTGAAAATCTATCTGTCACTGCTAACCTGAATATGCAGAGTAATTCTCTTTGAGAAAATGATAACCACTCGCAGATTGGCGCTGCACCTTCCTCAAATGAATATTGATCAAACATTCGACAAAAGGAGTACATGCATATCTCCTCGAATCATTATGCTCATGTCTCTGGAAACAATTTCAATGCATATTCATATGATTACTCTCGAAATGTACAGGCAAACTACAGAGATCAATGAAGGAACGTCCCTGCTCAGTCAAGACAAATGAGGTCTGCGCTGCCCACACAAGTGTGGGTTGCGAGAAAGAACTAACTCGTCTTGCAGGAACTCTCTCTCAGGGATTCTATTCGCTTATCCATAGCCCTGAGAGCTATATTGTTGGTGCCAGTTCTTTGTGTTTATTTTTTTTGTTTTGTTTGTCTTCGAGTTGCCGTGTTTGTGTTTCGTCCGATGAACAACTCACTCATAGCTCTCAGTTTAGTGTTTCTTCTCTTCTGGCTGAGTGTTTTGTTTCGGACCCTTTTATCCCTCTATTCTTTCTCATCCAAATCTATGTTGTCCGTCACGAGCATGCAATTTGATCTGAAGGAGATCTCTATCCGACGTCCTTGGTCACAAAAGAAATCAACTTCGAACTTTTATCCGTTTTTGGTGTTTAGACCTCCTCAAATCTTTCGAACTCCCGCTCTCTTCCTGGGCTTCTCATAGAGAACGATTGCTACGTGCCCACTATCTCCACAATAGTGACCGTGTCCGTCGAATATGGAACGTCCCGCAACTGTGGGCCGTAGATTACGGAGAGGAGGTTCAGCTCTCCAGCTATAAATATCCCTCACCGCGTCGCGTCTTCTTCCTCAGTTCCTCAAACCCTTGTTCCACCTCCACCCGAGCCCGTGCTCGAAGCAACTCCGGCGAGAAGCTCCGCCGTGCTACTCCGGTGAAATCTCATCGCAGCTGATCACGCCGGTGTGGTAATCCTTCCTCCCGCATTGCCGTAGTTGATTCAAGTCGCCAAGTTAGGGCGCTTGGATCCGGAACTGCTCCTGTCCATATCTCTGTTCTTAGGGCAGTTCTTACCGATGCTATTTACTTCGATTTATTTCACCGTGGTAGATCTTTAGGAATCACTAGGATTTGACTTGTACGGTTTGTAGATCTTCCTCGTACTGGTTTTCCTCATCTAGGGTTCATGTGTAATTATCCGAAAGATTAGATAGCTATCAACCTGCCTAGAATTTTTTCTGTGGCTAGCTTGTAAAATCTATCGATGATATCTTTCTATTTTACCATGAGCTCCTTGTTGTCTCCCTCAAAATAATTTTCGTTCAAAATCTTTCTGTGCATGCTTGTTCTTCTTTTGTACGTCTTGCTGGGTCAGAGCGATGTTTTTTGCTTCAACTTGGTTTTTCTTCGCTTCCATAGCATCACGCTTGGCTTTGGCCTTTGCCCTCTTGGCCACTTCCTCGGGGAAATCAGCGATAGTTTTGAGGGAGTCGGGGTGAGCATTTGAAGGCTGTGGTGGTCTGACTTTTTTATCATCGGGGCCAATGCAGTTTTCAGCAATGCGGTCGTTCCATGGTGGTGTGAAGGCAAATAGAATCTGGTACTTCTCGCGAACATTTTCATATGTGTACCATTTACCTGCCCAGTGGCGGCGAATTCTTTGAAGCCTGTTGTTGCGGTCTGTCGTTGATTCACCCTCTGGTGGAGTTCTGTAACTATCAGGATCAGACATTTCTGAAGTGGTATTCTTTTCTCTGCCGCGACCGCCCTTTTTAGGATTTCCATCAGAGAAGATGGTTAGAGCGTCTGTGACCAATTCATCCTCGGGCTGACTATGAGCAGAGGGAATTTCCTCATCATCTTCTTCGGGTTCAGACTCATGTTTCTTCTTTGGAGCCTTGGGTGGCTTCGAAGATTTTCCTCCTCCAGTCATTCTCATTCGTTCAGACCTTGATGGAAACTGAGGCAATTCTTCTTCAGAATCTGAATACTCTTGCGAACTCTGTGCCATGACCAACCTATGAAATAGAATAGATGCAAGGGAAAAGGGGAAAAACCAAGTTGAAGCGAAAAACGTCGCGCTGACCCAAGAAGACATACAGAAGAAGAAGGATCATGCATCTGCTTCCAAGGAAAGCAAGTCTAGGAAATCAGTTTCTCCTCGTGCACCCCGAAAGAAAACTGTCGCAAAGAGAATCAAGAAGGCAGCTCCTGACTCGTCTGATGAGTCATCCAGAGAAGATACCCCTGATGAAATTCCACTGTATGATCGACTTACCATTCTCAACAAGCCATCCAAGAGCCCCTCTCAAGTGAAAGTTTTACCCTCTCCAAGGAAATCACCCAGGCATGCACCCATTCCATTCACTGACAAACCTTCGGGTTCTGCAGCTCCGAGAACTTTGACAAGCACTGCAGCGAAGAGAAAGCTGCAGTCTGAACAAAAAGCTGATGTGGCTGCCAAGAAGGCCAGGCCCACTGTTCCTGCTCCCACAAAGAAACAGAAGTATGATTTCAATTTCATGATCGATGTGATTGACAGTGCTGCATATGATGCAAAAGCTGATGATGTGAGCGGTCTGGGACTGCCTGATGATGTTACTGAATTGGTAACGAAGCATTTCATCGAGCTGAGGAAAATCTCCAAGAAGCTAAATAAAGCTGTCAAAGACAAGCAAGCTGTCGAGAAAATGAGGAATGAGGCCAAGACTGAATCCGAAAGGAAAAAGCTAAACAAAGAAATCGTTGAACTCACCAAGGCCCTCAGTGTCCTACGCAATGAGAAAATTGAGTGGCACTCGCACTTGCACATGGAGGTATCTCAGTTGTGTTACAGAAGGAACGAGGAGATTGACCGCAAGGCAGATCCTGCTCGAAGAAGGGTTCAAGAAGAAAAACGTCAGAAGGCTAGGGCGAGAATGAGCAAACCGAAAGTTAACAAAGACCGCCGCCTTCAGACTGTCGCTGCTGAGCCTATTCCACTGAACTCCCATGCACCCTTGCAGCAGGTTCCACCATCTCCACCTCACGAAGATGAACCTATGCAGCAAGCTGGCACTGAGGAGGTTATTATTCCAGCTCCAGTAGCCCAAGACCAACATGAAGTTGTTGATATATTCCTGGAAAAGACTGATGAAGAAAATGCACCTCCTAAGCAGCAATCCCCAGTTGATGAGGTTGATGAAGAAATTGAAGTTGAGAAGGCAGATCCATCGCCACTGAGAACATTGCAAGCAGAGCCCTCCGAACCAAGTAAGGAGGAGAATGATAAGACTGAGGGAGAGCTAAATGCTTCCCAGGAGAAAACACCCCGGGTCTCATCATCTGGTGCCCCTACCCAGATGGATGTTGATCCTGCTCCTCTTACCACTGCACCACAGTTGGTAGAGGAAGAAAAGAAATATGATGAGCCGATGGCTCGAGAAGAAACTATACCACCAGTTGTGTCTCAAGCGTCTGAGAAAGAGGTCGTTGTGCCTCCAGCCAAAGAAAGTGCAAAGAAAGAAAAGGCCCTTGTGCCCGAAAGTCAAAAAGCAGCTGAAGGAGTTCCAGCGAGCAAAAATGGTAGTCAGTCAAGTTCTTCGCAGCAATCTGCACGAGAAAAATCAAGGATGCCACGTGCTCCTCTCAAGCCTATTGAGGAAGGAGTTCCTGCACCTGATGACATTCGGACCCGACTTATGGCCGATGAAGAACCACTGAGAAACCCATTGGAAACCTATCGTTTGTTTCCTGTCGATGATGGCCAGAATGGTCCAGCTTTCAACGAGCAGTTTCATCGTTCGAAACTTGCATTCTTTGGGACCAGCCCATATGATGGAGAAAGAACTTCCTTGTCACCAAGATTCTGGATGAAGGAACAAGTCATGTACTATGCTCACATTCTGTACGGCAAGAATCGCATCTTCAAGCACAAGATTCTGGATTTTGCCGAGCTCGAAAGTTTACGTTGCTTCCATCACACTATCGAGCAAATTGAACAAGTCTTCTTGAAGAGTTTCCTTCGTTTCAATCATGGCTGGAATCATGAAGTAATCCTTCAGTTCTATGCCACTCTTTATATCTCAGGGGACCTTGCTAATAGCAGTACTTGGATCCTCGAATGGATGACCGAAGAAGAAAAGATCAAATGTTTGGCTGACCAGTTCTTAGCATTGTTGAATCTTCCTCTGTGTGAATTTGATGCCACACGGGAACACAGACTGCACTACTGGGATGTTTCCAAAGCTGAACTTCATATGCCGATGGATCCCAAACTTGTTGGTGATGAATGTACCGAGGCAAATCCTAAGAATCTGGCCTATGAGAACAAAGTGATGTTCTATATCCTCTGCAACTCCCTCACGCCAACAAACAGGCCAGAAACCATTCATGGCATCGTGGCAAATGATCTTCAAGCAACAGCTCATGGCATTAGGTTTGACATTCCAGATCTTTTCATTCGCAACTTGGCCTATGCAGCTGATAGCCCTCAAGTCTTGAAGCCATATGCACCATGGGTCATGTTTGCTATTAAGCAGCTTACCGAGAATTTTTTTTTCTGCCCACATGTCCCGAAAGTTTTCATTCCACCAGTTCGAGACACTCTCCGGATCGTGAAGGACATCGACAAAGGGAAGACACCTATTGATGCTACTGCCTCTGCCTCTGCTAAAGCTCCGAAGGTCAAGAAGGCAACAGTCAAAATCCCTCGTGAAGAAAATCCCTCACTATATGAGATTTGTCTTCGCACTCAGCAAGCCCTGGAAAGTCACATCAAGCTCAACCGCAAAGAGAAGTTGGAAATGATGACTGAGATCAATCTGCTTCACAATTATGCTCGCCAAGCTCTTCTATATGGGAAGGAACAAAAAAAAGCGCCCCTGGACTCTTCTGTGCAAGCATTATTCTCGCAATCAACTACCTGCCAAGGGTATCGAGAAAGATTACGATCATTTGGAGCTGTTTGAAGTTCCTCGCATCCGAAGGCAAACCCCTGTTCTTCCTCAGCGTTCTGCCTCCACCAACCTACTGTTTGTTGAATCCGATGATGAACTTGAAGACACAGTAGGCACATTGATAATCAAGCCAGATGCACCTCGCGCTGCTACTCCCGAAGCTGCTCCCGAAGCCCGTGTTGCGTCTCCAACTCCTGCTTCGGCCTCGACAATCGCTCGCTCTGCATCGCCAAACAGTTCGAGTTCTGGGGATTCTTCGGACGAGTAGTTCCTCGTATGCTTTCTCTTTCCTTTTTGACACTTGTTGACAAAAAGGGGGAGAAGAACATCGAGAGATAGATAAGCGGGTTATTTGCAGGGTGTTTCCATTCGCCATTTGCTTTTCAGTCGAACAATTTGGTTTCGGTGGTTGAACTATTTGCTTTTGTCCGTGGAACTTGGTCTCACCGCCTGTGGTGATGGTATACTGCGTCGTCATGTACCGTTAATAACCCCTGCAATGCTATGTTTGCTTCCAGTTTTCTGTTGGCAGGTGCTATCGAATGCTTACTTCCTTGCAATAATTATCCTCGATACTTATCTATCGTGCAGGGTAAAGTGAAAGCATTTCAAGGAGGATTGGAAATCATGCTTCTCTAAAAGAGATATCTCACTCCTTGAACCTACATATATCTTCCACTTAGATATGCTACCATGATTATCTTTCGATATCTAAGGATGCAGGAGAAGAAAGGTTGCTTCAGAGTAAATTTACTCATGTTTCAAAAGAGAATTCCTTCTATCTGTCTCATAAGCTGTTTTTTCCTCGCATATCTCTATCATATCATCCTTGTTGCAGGAAAAACATCGTCTGATGCATATCTACTCCGAGCAATATACTTGTGACTCCCTTGCTCTGATTTTCTTCGAATATCTAACTTGCAGGGAACCTATATCTCGTGTGGATTCAAACTGTGTTCTGAGAAAATCTTCATGGCTTATCCATTACCACAACTCACTTCAAAATATCCTCGCTATCTAACAAATCTATTTCAAAGGTTGTGTGTGGCAGGAAATACCTCAGACACCGTCGAGTGCATTGGATGAAACTACGATTGAGATCTTATGTCAATGTCACTCATATGAAGATTCACCTCGCTGCCCTCCGTTTTATCTCCTATGCTTACTCTGAGTCAGAATGATGCATATCTTCAGGGGGAGCTGCTTCATCTTCGTAATTTTCTCTCATCTCTTATTATCCTTCGCATTCCATTTCATTCTATTATCTATCTATCGATGTGTTCTGTTTTGTCAACAATCGTCCAAAAAGGGGGAGATTGTTGGTGCAATATTTGCCCTCTTGTGTTTTGGAGATTGTTGACAGACACAGGCATGGACTGATTTGTTTGCTAGTGCACACAAAGAGAAATAGTCCATGCAGTTCCAAAGAGAATGCTGTCTCCGGTGTCAAGTTCGAGGAACTTCACCGAAGAATATCTGCACAGCAAAGAACAATGAGCTACATCCATTGGAGTCATGTAGACGAGAAGTTTGATGTGAAGGAGTTAACCCCTCGAAAATTTTTTGCTGACGCAAAGCAATTTTTATTCGGTGTGTCCGAAGAAAAATGACTACAGTCGAGAAAGTTGAAGACGAAGCGAAGACGTAGCATTTGTTTCGTTGTTCTTCTTTGTCTTATGTGAGTCATAGGACCTCCGTACTATTAAGAGGGGTATAGGTTCTTGAAGCTTAGATCCGCTGTGATGCTTAGCCCAAACCTATGCGAGACTAAGAGAAATCTCTTTATGCTTCGAATGATTACCTGCCAGCAGAAGATGTTGTTCTTCGGTGCTGCAGGAGATATCTTTCGAACTGAAGAGTTAGCATTACTTGCTCCGCAAGCAATGTTACAGTTGTGCTCAATTTCCAACCGTTGGACTCGTGTCATTCGGCCATTGGCTGCTCCACATGTCCAATTTGGTCTTTTCCCTTCAGGGAAGGCTGCGGCTATAAATAGCCACCCCGCTCCAACGTTGCCCATTGGCTGCTCCGCTTAAGATTTCTGAGAAGATTGATTGAGCATCCCCTCTCCGAGTGATTTGAGTTTAAGATCCACCGAGAGAAAAATTAAGAGCCAAAACTTAGACAATGGTTGAGCATCACAGTAGCTCTGAGTTAGAGTTCTTGTACCTATTACTCTTGAGAGCTGCGCACTCTCTAGACGGATAGGTGTCGGCTCGAGTGTCGAAGAGTAATTTTCTTCACCGAGCAAGATCTTCAGCAACCAAGAGTCACTGTGGTTTGCAAAGAAGTCTATCGAAGGTTTGGAGATCGCCGACAAGTATCTACCACGAGTGAAATCAACTGGAGTCTGATCTGCTCCGAGTTGAAGGAGAATAGGGCGAAGAGAGTTTATCTTCTGTGTTAAATCACAACCCCTCCCACCAGACGTAGTCCTTTGGCAGAAGGGCGAACTGGTCTACCAAATTCATCTGTCGCCATCGAGCACCACTGGTTCATTTTACATTACTGCATTTCCTTCAGCAGTTTACATTCATGCTCTGTGTCGATAGTTTTATCTGATCTATCATAGTTCGTTACTTATCATTCGCTTTCTCATCATTCATTTCTGTCGTCTCAGTCTAATTTATTTCTCTTCGTATTTCTGCATGTCAGCGTGATTTCATTCAGTGCCGTATTCATTTACCTTGTCATTATTTCTTGTGCATTTCCATCGCAGTTCATATCTTGTTTTCCCTTGTGCTACTGCATCTGTTCACATATTGCATTACCATCATATCTGCCAAACCTGTGATATTCTGTGCTCGAACAATTACTGCTTCCTACATCGATAGATTTGCTCCTTAATAGCGTACTTGATTAAGTGCTTGTCTACCAAACCTTATTTCCACTGCTCTGTTTGGGATCAGTTCAAAACATTCGCAAGAATTTTTGAATCTCCCATTCACCCCCCTCTGGTCGATATACTCTCGGTCCTAACAGTGATCCATTCTCGTAGCATGTTCCTAGTTGTTTTGCGCGTAGGAAAATTTTAATTTGCAGTCGACGCACCTTACCGTAGAACCCAACAATAATGCAATTGTTGTGCATGCTAATCTAAGCCCCCGTTAATCTAGTGCCCGTGTTGATCTGATGTGATGGCACTTCTTAGTTAATGGCACTTTTTCATACTGTCAATGTAATGCCATTGATAACATATGAGATGCTGCTGTTAATCATATGCCACAGGAAAAAATGGCACTGCTTAAATAACCCTATCACATATTTCTGCAAACAAGGTTGTCTATCTCCATGTGGTTTCTATTTGTGCAAACAGAAGCACAAACCACAATTTTAGTAGAACCACACAAAATTAGATGGCTGCATCTACCTACTATCCGCTAACCTCATGGTGCTCGAGGTATTCCTACATTCGTAACTAGGTAGAATGACCAACGCAAGATGAAATAAGCTTATTCGTACGTTGACTTGCTGATCGCAGTGTGGAATGAGCCTATCATGTGTGGAGAAGCGAACAAGCACTGTAGCCGCCCTGTCAACGCAAGATAAAAGAGACCGAGTCATAGATGGCCTAGCCTGTGAGTAGGGGTTGTGCAAACAGCGATGCATAATTTTAGTGGAACTGCACAAAAAAGATATTGGGGTGAGTCAGACAAATTTTCTATAGCCAAATGGAAGGAATTGCACTGATCGATTGGAGCGAATTTCCTCCACGGCATGAGATGAGACCCCAAGGTGGAAATCAACTAACCACTTATAAAATTATGGATAATCTTCCTCACGCAGGCCAGTACCCCTTCGTCCAGATGATCGTGTTTTGTCATGCCAAGCTATTGATATGTGCTACTGTTTTGCAACACCGTTTAAGTACAGTTATTGTTTCCTGTCTTTTCACATTCAGGACAAGGAAGATGATTTAAGTGGAACTGCACAAACTGGTCTGATGTTGAGTGATCTCTAATGCCTCCTCTGTTTGCTGGAATGTGTCAGCGTCAATTGCAAGATGAGCCAACAAGCTAGCTGTGGAGTTGCCAACATGCTCAAAGTGCACTCAACATTGAGAAGAAAGAAGCATGCCCAGGAAATTAATGCGTAGGGAGGCCCTTTGCTCAGAGAAGCATCAATCGTTTTTTCTTGATTTCTACACCTTCTCACAGCTTTGTCTAGGTTATAGTCTGGTGAATCATTGAGATGCATAAACATGCTGAACTTATATATGTGCTTGTGAATGTTAGCTAGTATGCATACTGTATCTTGTGAAGCTTAGTTTAATGTGAATGTTCACTAGCGTGTGAACATTTAGAATCTATATTGTGGGCCTGTTATTTGACGCCTCATTTGTGCCATGCTTCGACCAGTGTGAGTGCTTGCATGCATTACCGCACCCTCTAATTTGGTGGATGCCAAGCGGGCCCGAGGAGGAGCCATAAGTTTTTTTCAAGTTGAAAAAGGTTACCGAGCAGGACTGCAGGAGCCATAAGCTGGAGTGCATCTTTTTTTTTGCGGATGGGCCATAAGCTGGAGAGCTGGATAGTGTCTCTAATGGGCTGTCTCTAGTGTTAGGACCGACCAGTACAAGAGCCGATCCATCTTAAAGACCATATTTTTGTAGGAAAAGCCCATATTACTTGAAGAGGGGCGCTCCCAAAAAACCCCTTCTTCCTCCTCACTCCCACTTCACTGTTCACTACAGCTCGCTCCTACAGAAAAACCCCGCTCCCCTTCTTCTTCACCTCACTCCTACAGAAAACCCCCGCTCCCCTTCTTCCTCACTCCTACAGAAAACCCCTGCTCGCCTTATTCCTCACTCCCACAGAAAACTCCAACCCCCCTTAACTAGGCTTGTCTTTCTCTACTCTGCTCAAAACCGGGAGCTCGACGCGGCGCCCACAAGGAAAATGGAGTCGGCTGGCCCCATTGTTAAGAAGATGAGGCTCCCGCCAGCGGCGACGCCGGTTGTAGTTCCCGCACTCGGTAGCGCGGGGAGAAGCGGTGAGCCTCCCCCTGGATCTGAGGAACCCGAAGAATATTGGGCAGACCGCATCAGCGATCTCCCGGATGCCATCCTTGGGGAGATCATCTCACTTCTCTCCACCAAGGATTGCTGCCGCACCCAAGTCCTCGCATCTCGGTGGCGCCCTCTATGGCGCGTCGCGCCTCTTAATCTCGACTATCGTGGCCTATCTCTGTTCAATGATTTTGAACTCCCCGGAGCCATCATCTCCTCCCACCAGGGCTCCGTTCAACGCCTCTGCATCCCGGCATGCTACCTGTGCATGCCCTGCACGGTGGACGCCTGGCTGAAATCCCCTGAATTCGAAAAACTCCTGCTGCTTGAGTTGTACTATTCCCACATAAATCACATACCACATTCCGAACGCCATGTACTTGTGCCCTCAGCACCGATGTCCATCTCGCGGTTTTCCTCCTCTCTCCACACCACCACCTTCGCCCTGTGCAAACTACCAGACAATCTGGTACAAAGGCTTCGACTCCCACTTCTCAAAAAACTTTCACTTGTGGTGGTTCGTATATCGGAGGCCTCATTGCACAGCATTATCCAATCCAGTTGCCCTGCCCTGGAGTGCTTAGTGCTTCTTTTGACAGTTAAAATCGGTTGTCTCCGAATAAAGTCGCCTAACCTTGTAAGAATTGGAATTTCTTTTGACGTAGGGGAGCTCATCATCGAAGATGCCCCTTCACTTCAAAGGTTGATCCTTGATTCTTGTTATTCACCTTCGCAAATAACTGTCATCCCTGTGCCTAAACGGGAGACCTTGGGTGTAATTCATGATCTCTGTGATCATTTCAAGATGGTGTTTGGCTCCACTGTTATCCAGGTACTGTACATTACTCCCTCCGTCCCATAATATAAGAACGTTTTTCAAACTGTTTTAGCTTCAAAAACGTTCTTATATTATGGGACAGAGGGAGTATCATCTACACTTTTGTAGTCATAAGCTGAATTTTTCATTTGTGTGCATAAGTTTTATATCATCTTGGAGTACACTTTTTGTACTAATATTATGTTGTATGCTCAATGAAGAGTTTGTCCATGGATAGCCTATCAGTGGTGCTGGATTCTGTCAAGATCTTATATATCAGTATTAATACTTTTGATCTGAACAAGATTATTGGCTTGTTGTGATGCTTTCCATGTCTGGAGAAGTTGTATATAAAGGTGATGATTTCATGCACATTGGAAGCCCATATATAGTGTACAAGAATTTACCGTTCAGTTGTTGCTCTTTCGACATACTCTTTTTTTAGACCTTAACTGTTTTCAATCTTCATGTCTATTTAGGCAGCAGGATGGGGTACAAAAGGTATAACCAATCGGTGGCATCGTAAGCACCGGGATTTTCTCAGTTCTCATGACATTCGTTTGAAGACAATAACGCTGGAAGGATATGTAGCCACCCATGCAAACACTAGATTTGTCACATTCTTCCTGCTGAATGCGAGGACACTATTGTCCATCAGGCTTAAATTTATTAACAATGAAGTTTTGATGGATGGATATGTCGAAGAGCAAAAAAAGGAGTTTCAGGTGGACAAATGGGCTTCTAAACATGTCAGTCTTCTTTTAACACCATCTTGTGGTCATATTCCATTAAATTTTACGACCCGGGATGTTCATTTTATGGATCTGACCGATCCATTTGATTGTGACTGTTGAAAACACTGCTGCAGTTAGATGTTGTTGCCCTTTTCAATCTGGGTTTAGTCTAAACCTGAGGAACAATTAACCCTCGTGCTTTTGTACAGTTTGTAAGCTGGAGTTAGATGTTGTTGCCCTTTTCAACTCGGCTGTGGCTGTCATATTTTCTTTGAAACAAGGCAAATGGCTTGTCATTTATTTAATTAAGAGAGAAATACTGTAACCAATCCCAAGCAAGGGAAATAACATCACTCTCGCCGGCTCCTTGAGCTCATTGTGCATTACGGAACCCAAGTGCTTAGCGCCCGCCAGCAGCCACAAACTTATTTTGAGCTAGCACACCAAATGGGCTGTAATTCCCTAATAAGAAAGGCTGCATCGCCGTGACAGATTTGGATTCTGACATTTGGGACCCACAAGGAAAAAGCCTATCCAAGGTGGTGTCGACTTAGTCAACAAACGATTCTGCCTGCCAGCCGTTGGATTGACATCCAACATCTGTCGTATTTCTTCTATCTCTTGTCTTCTTTCTCCAGACGCCCAAACAAAACCACGCCATCGGTCCCGCCTACTCCCTCCTCCCACGGCTGGCTGCGCCTTCGCCCATGCATTGCCGCCCCACCGTACCCTCAAACATTGGCCAGTCCATCCCTCCACTCCCCCACACGTCCTGTTATTCTCCAGCGACGTCAGCCCCAACCCGCACCCGAACCAATCAACCCTCGTACTCCCCTCTGCCTGCGACTACACTGCCGCATCTTCCACAGCTCCTGTTCATTCCTGTCCGAGGCCTTGCCATCGTCCTCTGCCTTGGTTCGCTCGCCGCGGCGCCGCCGTCTGGCATTGTCAACATGGTCAACAACCGAGAGGAATCAGGAGATGACTGTACGTGGAGAGGATGACAGTAGGGACCCACGGGGGTCATTGCAATACGCAAGCAAGTGCCTCCTTATTACAAGCCAAAAAAATGCTTCCTCCTAATGGTTTGACATCTGGGTCGCACACCATTGTCAACGTAGTCAATAAGCGAGAGAATTGCCCAACGAGCGGCAGACACCAGGGACCCAGCAGCTCGCGCCGTTGTTTTTTTGTTTTTGAGACGGAGCAGGGTATCAACTGGGCTGTGAGGGGGCTGTAGCCCGTCTAGCCCAGGCTTTTATTTTCTGTTTACCACATGACCAGCCCAGTTGTTTTTTTCTCTTTTTGAAAATGGCTAGCCCAGTTCTATTGTTTTTTGCAGAATACCCAACCGAGGCTTACTTGCTTTTCTCGGCCCTGCTGGGCTGCAAATCTTTCAAGACGAGGAGGGATGTATTCGGGCTGTAAATTTTAAAAACAACACAGCAAACCGGCAATTAGTTTCAAATTACGTTTTTTTAGGATTTTGATATTTTAAATTTCATTGATTTTTTTGCGGTGAAAATTTCATAGGATTTTAAATAAATATAATTTTATTTTTCAAATTAGTTTGAATCTGACTCGAAATTTCGGGATTAAAAACAGTTCGGACCCCACCGACATATGCAAAAATTCATTGAATTTTTTAACCGTGGCCAGAATATGGGCTGTAATGCTAACAAAAAGAACATGGGCTTCAAAAAAATCCTTAGGAATTAGCAAATGGGCTATAAATTATTATTTTTTTGGCAAATGGGTCGTATGCTGTTTGCCACAGATTTGGAGGCTGACTTGTGGGCCTACTATGTTGACGCGTACGCAGGGCTTTGTGAACTTAGTCAACAAACGATTCTAGCGACAGTGACCGTTTGATAACATCCAACGGTCATGCTGCTTCTTCAATCTCTGATCTTCTTGCTCCAGCCGCCCAAACCAGCGCCGGCAGGACCGCCTGCTCCCACCTCCCATGGCCGGCTGTGCTGCCGCGCAGGCCTCACCGCCCCCTCCTACTCCCACCACTAGCCAGGCCATTCCTCTACTCACCCACACCTCCTGTTATTCTCCGGTGATACAGGCCTCACACTGCAGCCGAACCAGTCAACCCTCGTACTCCCCTCAGCGTGGGCATCCACTGTTGTGGCTTCGCTGGCTTCGGGTCGTTCCCTTCCTGGGCCTCGCTGTCGTCCACCGCGTTGGTGCTCTCGGCGCGGCGTGGTTAACGTGGTCAACAAACGACAGCCATCGGAAGAGGGATGTATGTGGAGAGGCTGATAGTAGGGACCCACATGGTCCATGGCCGCACGCAAGCAAGTGCCGAAAAAAATGATTCCTCCCCCTGACCGCTGGGACCCACCAGCTATAGCTTCGCACGGAAGGAAGTGCCTCATTATTACGCAAAAAAAAACGTTTCTCCCAATGACAACTGGGACCCCCCAGATTTGGCGGCTGACTTGTGGGCCTACTAAGTTGACGCATACGCAGGGCTTTGTCAACTTAGTCAACAAACGATTCTAGCAGTAGTGACCATTGGATGTTAATCCAACGGCCATGCTGCTTCTTCAATCTCTGATCTTCTTGCTCCAGCCGCCCAAACCAGCGGCGCGGGACCGCCTGTTCTTGCCTCCCGTGGCCGGCTGTGCTGCCGCGCAGGCCTTACCACCCCACCCTACTCCCACCGTTGGCCAGGCCTTCCCTCTACTCACCCACATCCCCTGTTATTCTTCGGTGACGGCAGCCTCACACCGCAGCCGAACCAGTCAACCCTCGTACTCCCCTTCACGTGGGCATCCACTGCCGCATCTTCCCCGGCTCCGCGTAGTTCCCTTCCTAGGACTCGCCGTCATCCACCGCCTTGGTGCTCTCGGCGCGGTGTGGTCAACGTGGTCAATGAACGACAGCCATCGAAAGAGGAATGTATGCGGTGAGGCTGACAGCTGGACCCACCAGCTACATCTTCGCACGCAAGGAAGTGCCTCCTTATTATGCGCAAAAAAAATGATTCCTCCCCCCTGACAACCGGGACCCAGCATCTATATCTTCGCACACAAGGAAGTGCCTCCTTATCCTCCCTGACAGCTGGGACCCACCCGGTCGAAGCGTACGTAGCGTTGTCTGTCTGGTCGCGAACGTGTACGTACATACTGGTCGATCGGTCTCTATGCAACGATGAACCGTGGGCGTGTAAGGAGCGGCATGTGTTGTAGTAGAGCCCCCGACGTAGCAGTTCAGGTAGCCCCGTCTAAATCGTGTACACGTACGTACAGCCACACGGCAAAAAATACGGGCACGTACATACATACGTGTGATAGCCTGGCTTAATAGGGATGCTAGACTACTCATATTAATAAGGAATTCCTTCTTTTTTGGGAGCCCATTCGGACAGAACTCCAAAGTTAAGCGTGCTCATCTTGGAGTAATTTCAGGATGGGTGACCTGCCGGGAAGTTGGTCCTGGGTGCGCACGAGTGAGGACAAAGTGCGCAGGAAAGACTAGTATTGATTTGTGGGGCCAGTCTAGATCCCGCTAGGAGTAACGACCGCCGGCTGGTGTGTCTGGGGTGTTACAAGTTGGTATCAGAGCCGACCATGACGGTTACACGGATGTTTGCGGACAGGTGCGCGGTCATGTTGTGCATGACGTTTGTGACCCGTCGTGGCACACGGCATGGCACATGTGCCGGACTGGATGCACAGACGTATGTGCCAAGAGGGAACGTTCCTGTGGGCCGATGAGGACGTCGGTTCCTCTGAGTGGGGGTGTATGTGATAGCCTGGCTTAATAGGGATGCTAGACTACTCATATCAATAAGGAATTCCTTCTTTTCCGGGAGCCCATTCGGAAAGAACTCCAAAGTTAAGCGTGCTTAGCTTGGAGTAATTTCAGGATGGGTGACCGACCGGGAAGTTGGTCCTGGGTCCGCACGAGTGAGGACAAAGTGCGCAGGAAAGACTAGTATTGATTTGTGGGGCCAGTCTAGATCCCGCCAGGAGTAACGATCGCTGGCTGGTGTGTCCGGGGCATTACAATACGGGCGGGGTCTCGAACGCATACTCGCGCATACGTACGGCCAGGGCTCGTGTACATGGAGAGAGGCAACGGACGGCAGCAACGGCCTCCTGTTCATCGTCAGCCAACTGGCTGGGTCGGAACGAAGGAAACAGCGCCGTGTTCATCGGGAGCCAAGCGACTGGGTCGGAACACATCCTGTTCATCGAGAGCCAACCGGCTTGGACGGAACAGCTGTAACAGGGTCCTGTTCATCGACTCGGGGTCTGGCGTATCGCAAAACGGAGGAAACGGCCTTCTGTTCGAGCACCTACGGTCGAAACGGGGTCCTGTTCATCGGCTGGGGGTCTGGCGTACTGCAAAATGGAGGAAACAGACTTCTGTTCGAGCGGCTACGGTTGAAACGGGGTCCTGTTTATCGGGAGGGCTCTGGCGTACCGCAAAACAGAGGAAACAGACTTCTTCCCAACTGCCTACGGTCGAAACGGGGGTCCTGTTCATCGGGAGGGGTGTGGCGTACCGCAAAACGGGACTCCACGGTCTACTGTTCATCCACGGTCTACCTCCCTCCAACCTCCACCAGCTACTGTTCATCCACCGTTGACTTCCTCCAGCTTCCACCGGCTACTGTTCATCCAACCTCCACGGGGTCCTGTTCATCCACCCCCAACCGGCTGGGGTATGGCGTACCGCGGCACGGCCTCCTCGGGGTCCTGTTCATCAAGCGCTAACCGCCTACACCGCCGGTGTCTTGTTCATCAAGCGCCATCCGCCTACACGGCCAGGGTCCTGTTCATCCAACCCCCACCGGCTGGGGTGGGGCGTACGAGCGGGCGGCAGCAACGGGAACTGTTCATCCACAGCCAACCAACCGGCTCGATCAATGCGTCTTGACTCATGTCTACGTGTATCGCGCGCGCGGCAGCAACGGGCACTGTTCATCGAGAGGCAATCCAACCGGCTAGCTACGTCTCACACGGGGGCTCGATCGGCTTCAGTAACCAGCGAGAAGGATCGATCGGGTTTAGTTAGCAGCGAACGAATCGCTCGGGTTCTGTTTGCAGTGAAGGGATCGCTCGGGTTCAGTTAGCAGCGAAGGGATCGCTCGGCTTCAGTACGCAGTGGGATCAATCGCTCGGGTTCAGTATGTGTAGTAGTGCGAGGGATCGATCGATCGCTCGGGTTCAGTAAGCGAACGCCTCACTCGGGTTCAGTTAGTGAACGCCTCGCACACACACGCGCGTACAAGGGAAATGCGCAAACCACACTGCATCGCTCGGCCCCAACCACCCACCGTAACCGGGAACTCCCAGAAAATTTCCTTGCCCTCACTTCTACCACGATTTTTACATCATGGACGGCCCAAATAATGTCATGCGGGTGCGTCTCCGGCCCGCCCAGGATGAAAAGCCCATTTTCTGTCATAATTTTTTGTCATAGAAGTAGAAACCCACCACATCTATGATGATACGTGTTTTTGTCACAGTTATTGTCATAGAAGTGTCACAACCATGACAAAAAGTTTTCGTTCGGGCCATAATGTCACGGATGTGTCTTTTTTTTGTAGTGTTGCTGTTAAGCCTGTTGTAGCGAGCATATGCCTCTTTTTAACGGTTTGTGGTTGTTCGGTTGTTTGTAGTTAGCATATGTCCAGTTTCAATTGCTATATTTGGTTGTTCGTAGTATGCCTTGTTTATTTCAGTTATTAACAATGTGATGTTCTATATGTGCAAGTACGAAATGTGCAGTTCAATTTCATCATTACCAATTTCAACGGCCATATTTGGTTCCTGTTTAGCCTGGTGTAGTTAACACGCCGTTGTTTATTTCAGTCTTTTTGCAATGTGATGTTCAATTGTACAATTTGATGTTTAAGCACAAGCTACGATCTATGCAATTTCAACAATACCACTATGCATGACTATATTTGGTTGCTGTTAAGCCTATTGTAGTTAACACCCCTTTCCATTTTTATTTTACAATAACTATTGTGCTTAAACCTGCACAATACCAGTTTGAATGACTATATTTGGTTGTTTTTAATTGTTAGGCATGTTGCAGTTAACACACCTTTCCACTTCTTGTTTGCTTAACTAGCGTGCTTATACCTGCACACTAAAGCTATCATTTGGAGATTATGTTGTCTACCATGGATATATTTGGTTGATGTTTAACCTACTGTGCTTAACATGCCTTTCGATGTACTTACACATGACAATATTGGGAATGACTATTGTTTTCCATCGAGGTTAGTTTCATCCCATGGCTTACATATACTCCCTCCGCCCCATAATATAAGATGTTAATTCATCCAATATGTGAGTATATTGGATGTAATAAGAAGTTATATAATGGTACGGAGGGAGAATTGTACTACATCATTGTGCAATTATAGTTTAGCTTCTAATATTAACTTGGTGCTTGTAGGTACATATGTCATTGGTAAAGATCCGTGCTTCAACCCATTTTGCGTATGGGGCAATGAGATATTCATGAACCAGCATCAAGTGAGGAAACTGATAAAGATTGTTAGTAAAATGGGTCAAAAGATGGCAATTAAACTATTTGTTTACACTTTATCCAAGACAACAATGAACTGTAGGATGGTACGTAAGAAGTCTGCAGGCTTCTTTTTACTGCCCATAATGAGTTGTGTTAGATGACTGTCTGAATCTTTTTCCTTTGTAGTGGTTCCCAAAGCAGTTTACTCAAGATTACCTCTCAAACTACATGATTGGTGGGCATGCAAAGGTTAAAGTATTTCTTCCAGACTACAATGACTATCTAGAAGTCCACATGAAGACAGTGAAGGATGGGCGGTCGGCCATCACAAGGGGTTGGACTAGAGTCGTGCATGCCTTCGGCATGGAGGAGGGCACAATATGGGCATTCTGCTTCACCTTGTTCAGCAAATAGAATGTCTTTCGCCTCTTTCTTTATCGTCTTTAATACAAGTATACAACTGTGGTTCATCATTCTTTATTTGGTGCTTATGTAATTCTTTTTTTTGATGTAATTCTTGAACATATGTACCTGTGAATCAAATAATGCATTGGTTGTTGAACCTGATGGATTTGAATAAAGTTATTGCCTACTTTCAAATTCAAATTTGGTACAATTTTAAATTACAGCGATTAAATTAGGGTGAAAATACGCTCTGCATGTCATTACGCTGCACACGGTCTGTAAAGCACAACGTGTGTGATATACCTCATAATACGACACATTTCATAGAGAGAAAACGTGTGCGACCATGCACACAATTGTCGTTTGCAAAGCGTGTGTGATGTCAGACAATATCACAAACGGTGTGAGCAAACTAAATGTTTCCGATAGTCGCCTTATCGTAGATGTTTTACAATCATGAACTGTTTCTGATGTCGTACGCATCGTAAACGTTGCACCACAGAATAGCGTGTGCGATAGTTATCCCGTCCGACACTCGTCCGACAGTCGGACGTTTCATAAACTCATCCGATATACGTATGATAATTAACTTATCTTCTTAATTATATAATCGCATAGAGTTTGGGAAAAGTAAATGTGTGTGACAGTATCCTTATCATACACGCTTTACAATCGTGAACTGTTTGTGATGGGGCGAGCATCATAAACGTTGCACCACAGAATACCGAGTGCGATGGTAATGCGAGCACACACGAGTAGCAAGGATGGAGCGTTTGGGATATTTGATAGATCACAAACAGTTGTGTGATGACTAGCCTTTGGGATAGATGTGGGCATCGCATACGCTTAGTTCTGCAAAACGTATGTATTCCTACTCCCTATCGCCGACGGTTTTTGGGTCATGTGGGAAGGACCCCCCTATCGCACACACAGGCAAGGCGACGGTTTAAAACTCTGTCGCAGAAAGGGGGTAAAACCCGTTTGTATAGCACATCGCTGCACCAGTGTCAGGTCAGAACAGGCAAATCTGGACGAACTCGCGGAATGGGGGGCAGAGCACAAGGAGGTCAGACCAGTGCACAGAACAAGAAAATTCCCGGAGTTCAATTGGGAATGGCGACCCCTTGCGAGGCCAGCGGAAGAGATCTACCTGAACCAGGAAAGCCCGCAGGAAGCACTCTGCCGGAGGATGGATACCCACTGGTAGACCTCCAGCCACAGCCATCAGGAGGTAGGACAAGCAAGGCAACCCGGAGAGGCCTCCACATCATAGCTGCAACCAGTAAATTTCATACATGTTATTTACGTTTTTAGCACCAATTTCCTTTCCTTGGAGAAGTATCATGGAAAATTATACACTGGTGTAGTGATGTGCTATACAAACGGTTTTTACCACCTTTCCACGATAGAATTTTAAATTGCCACCTTGCCTGTGTGTGCGATAGGGGGGTCCAACCCACACGACCCAGAAACCGTCGGTGATAGGTCCTCCGGTCACACACGTGGGGCAAAAAGAGCTCGGGTGCGATCGGGCGAGCCATCGCAGACAATTATACAGGCCCAATCGTTTTCGTTCGTATGTACATCCCGCACAGTGCATCCCAGACAAACGTTTCTGTTCGTATGTAGACCCCACACAGTAAATCCCAGACAAACATTTCCGTTCGTATGTACATCGCACACAATTTTCCGTTCATGTGTGATCGGGGGAGATAACGCAGACGCTTTCGTAGGACAAGCCGTGGGAGATCGTCTTGCCATCCCACACAGTAATTATGGAACAAACGTTTGTGTGGCATACCACATCACGCACAGTTTTCTGTATAGCCTCGTTTGTGATAGGTGTAGCGATCACAGACGCTCTGCCTCGGTTAACTGTTTGCGTTGTTCAAGTATATCACACACGACTCAATGAAGAAATATGTATGACATTGGGCGATCCATCACACACGCTTTTACGGCTAGAAATGTTTGTAAAATCCATGACCCATTTAGTAGGTTTATTAGTTTACTATTAATACCTCTTGTATTAAGCAAATTCCAATTTCATATCGAACAGCTGTTTACCACTTTCATATCAGGCACACAAATATATTTTAACATCACTGTATGATAGCTACGAGAATACAGCACATTACAACATATAGCTAGTTCACCTTCATAAGCACAAAGTATGTTGAGCACAATATTAGAACAATATATTCATTTCCCTAATCGACTGATTCATGATCAACCAAATTCGTCTTCTCCACCTCTGCTTTCAGTTCAGTAAGAACCTGTTTTGCACTGACCAACTGGGAAAGTGCCTCCTCCTTCGCAAACACCATCTTAGCAAAGTCTAATTAAAAAAATCTAAGCTCATTCTCCATCTTCCTCTTTTTTTCCCATATCTTGAAATATTCTTCAGTGTTGACAACATTTTCTCTCAGCCTATCTCTATTCTCTTCCTCATACATGCTCTAGAGCTTTGCTAGGCACATCTTCAAAGACGGTGGCCACTCTTGATCAACCCACTCCAGGTAAGAACACTTCCGTTCATCCTATAATATTTAAAACTAAATCAGTTACAATTGTAGGGAAAATGGGTTTCTAGCAACATAGAAAATCACCACATGCATATTTTGAAAAACTGAAGAAACACGTTAATTATGACATATCTTCTCAAAAAGGTCAATGTGCAAATGAATTAATTGCTACTGAGACAACAACCAAATTCAGGAACATCACAAGCTATAATTAACCGCAACAATGCTACAAGTTCTTAGTCATGTACTATAATAACAAATTGACCATTTTATGAGGAAGTTAAATATAACTACAACAGCATAGCGACAGTGTTTCAATGACGTCAAATTAATACTAACAGGTATGTACATGCACAAATTTAATAACATAGAACTAATAGCACTAAGGCCCTCCACTATGTAGGCCAAAACTGGTGTCAAATCAACTGTTGCTACATTTGGCACCGGTGCTCTGCACTGCTGAGTCGATGCCAGAGGAAAAATTCAGGGAACCGGAGCACCTAGTTGCTCCGATACCCAGTTCCTTCGTGCCATAAAGTATTAGTATTTTACTGCTTGGCTGCTCGGATGTGTGGAGCAAAGTTGGGTGCACAAACTGCTGAAGCGGTGCTAAATAATTTTCTCAGGGCACCGCTGATGAGATGGCAACATTTTTAGATACTAGGTAGACACTGTGACAGTATCTTAATCACATCTAGATTAACATAGCACAGTGACAGTGTCTGAATCACATCTAGCAAATGATTTGTAACAACGAATGTGGGGCTAACTGTTAGGACCGAGAGTATATCGACCAGAGGGGGGGTGAATGGGAGATTCAAAAATTCTTCGAATGTTTTGAAATGATCCCAAACACAGCAGCGGAAATAAGGATAGGTACACAAGCACTTAAGCAAGCACGCTGAAACGGTACAAATCTATCGATGTAGGTAGCAGTAATTGTTCGAACAAAGAATATTACAGGTTTGACAGGTATGATGATAATGCGATATATGAACAGATGCAATAGCACGAGGGAGAACTAGATACGAACTGTGATGGAAATGCACGGGAAATGGTAATAGGGTGAATAGATTCGGTATAGAATGAAATCACGCTGACATGCAGAAGTACGAAAATAAATTAAATGGGGACGACCGAAAAGAATGATGAGAATGCGAAAGATAAGTAACGAACTATAATTGATCAGATAAACTATCGACATAGAGCACGAAAGTAATTTGCTGAAAGAAATGCAATAAAATAGAATGAACCAGTGGTGCTCGACGGCGACAGATGAATTTGGTAGACCAGTTCGCCCTTCTGCCAAAGGACTATGTCTGGTTGGAGGGGTTGTGATTTAACACAGAAGATAAACTCTCTTCGCCCTATTCTCGTTCAACTCGGAGCTGATCAGACTCCAGTTGATTTCACTCGAGGTAGATACTTGTCGGCGATCTCCAAACCTTTACAGACTTCTTCTTCGAGAACCACAATCACTCTTGGTCTCTGAAGAAATTGACACCTAACCGTCTAGAGAGTTTGCAGCTCTCAAGAGTAATAGGCGGAGCGTACTGGACTTAGATTCGAGTGATGCTGAACCACTATCTAATTTTTCGGCTCTGGAGTTTTTCTCTCGGTGGATTTTAAACTCAAATCACTCGGAGAGGGGATGCTCAATCAATCTTCTCAGAAATCTTAAGTGGAGCAGCCAACGGGCAATGTTGGAGCGGGGTGGCTATTTATAGCCGCAGCCTTCCCTGAAGGAAAAAAAAACCAAATTGGACATGTAGAGCAGCCAACGGGCGAACGACACGATTCCAACGGTCGGAAATAGAGCACAACGGTAACATTACTTGCGGAGCAAGTAATGCTAACTCCTCAGTTCAAAAGATATCTCCTGCAGCACCGAAGAACAACGTCTTCTGCTGGCAGGTAAACATTCGAAGCATAAAGAGATTTCTCTCAATCTCGCATAGGTTTGGGCTAAGCATCACAGCGGATCTAAGCTTTGAGAACCTATACCCCTCTTAATAGTACGGAGGTCCTATGACTCAAATGAATGAAATAAGAACAACGAAAAGAATGCTACGTCTTCACTTCGTCTTCGTCTTCCATCGCAGCAGTTAATTTTCTTCGGACAGAATCACCGAACCAATTGCTTCGCGTCAGCAATAAATTCTTGAGGGGTTAACTCCTTCACATCATTCTCCTCGTCTACAAGACTTCTTTGAATGTAGCTCATTTTTCTCTGCTGTGCAGATGTTCTTCGGTGAAGTTCTTCAAACTTGACAGCGGAGACAACATATTCTTCGGCACTGCATGGACTATTTCTCTCTGTGTGCACTAGCAAACAAATCAGTCCATGCCTGTTTCTGTCAACAATCTCCAAAACACAAGGGGGCAAATATTGCACCAGCAATCTCCCCCTTTTTGGACGATTGTTGACAAAACAGAACACATCGAATGATAGAAAATGGAGTGAAATGGAATGCGAAGGGTAAAGGAGGATGAGACATAATTGCGAAGATAAAACACGCTCCCCCTGAAGATATGCATCATTCTGACTCGGAGTAAGCATAGGAGATAAAATGGAGGGCAGCGAGGTGAATCTTCGTATGAGTGACATTGACATAAGATCACAATCGTAGTTTCATCCAATGCACTCGATGGTGTCTGAGGTATTTCAAGTATATAGCTCGGAGTAGATATGCTTCAGTCGAGGTTTTCCTGCAACAAGGATGATATGATGGAAATGCGCAAGGAAAAACTGCTCAGATATAATTTTACTCTGAAGCAACTTATCTTCACCCTGCACGATAGATAAGTATCGAAGATAATTATCACAAGGAAGTAAGCATTCGATAGCACTTGCAAACAGATAATTGTAAGCAAATATAGCATTGCAGGGGTTATTAACGGTACAAGACGACACAAGTATCCCATCACCACAGGCGGTGAGATCAATTTCCACGACCAAAAATTCAACGACCCAAAAGCAAATTGTTCAAAAGAAGATCAAATGGCGAGTGGAAACACCCTGCAAATAACCCGCTTGTCTATCTCTCGATGTTCTTCTCCCCCTTTTTGTCAACAAGTGTCAAAAAGGAAAGAGAATGCATGCGAGGAACTACTCGTCCGAAGAATCCCCATAACTCGAACTGTTTGGTGAAGCAGAGCGAGTGATGGTCGAGGCCGAAGCAGGAGTTGGAGACGCAACACGGGCTTCGGGATCAGCTTCGGGAGTAGCAGTGCGAGGTGCATCTGGCTTGTATATGAATGTGCCTGCTGTGTCTTCAAGTTCATCATAGGGTTCAACAAACAGCAAGTCGGTGGAGGCAGAACGCTGAGGAAGCACTGGGGTTTGCCTTCGGATGCGAGGAACTTCAAATAATTCTAGATGATCATAATCTTTCTCAATACCCTTGGCAGACAGTTGAGTGCGAGAATAATGCTTGCGCAGAAGGGTCCATGAGCGCTTCTTTTGTTCCTTCTCATACAGAAGAGCCTGGCGAGCATAATTGTGAAGCAGATTGATCTCAGTCATCATTTCCAACTTCTCTTTGCGATCGAGCTTGATGTGACTTTCCAGAGCCTGCTGAGTGCGAAGACAAATCTCATATAGTGAGGGATTTTCTTCACGAGGGATTTCGACTGTTGCCTTCTTGACCTTCGGAGCTTTAGCAGAGGCAGAGGCAGTAGCATCAATAGGTGTCTTCCCTTTGCCGATGTCCTTCATGATCCGGAGAGTGTCTCGGACTGGTGGAATGAAAACTTTCGGAACATGTGGGCAGAAGAATTTTTTTTCTCAGTAAGATGCTCAATAGCAAACATGACCCATGGTGCATATGGCTTCAAGACTTGAGGGCTGTCAGCTGCATAGGCCAAGTTGTGAATGAGTAGATCCGGAATGTCAAACCGAATGCCATGAGCTATTGCTTGAAGAGCATTTGCTACGATGCCCTGAATGGACTCTGGCCTGTTCGTTGGTGTGAGGGAGTTGCAGAGGATATAGAACAACACTTTGTTCTCGTAAGCCAGATTTTTAGGATTTGCCTCGGTGCATTCATCACCAACAAGTTTGGGGTCCATCAGCATATGAAGTTCAATTTCGGATACGTCCCAATAGTGCAGTCTGTGTTCCCTAGAGGCATCGAATTCACACAGAGGAAGATCCAACAGTGCTAAGAGCTGGTCAGCATAACATTTGATCTTTTCTTCCTCGGTCATCCATTCGAGGATCCAAGTACTGCTATTTGCAAGGTCTCCTGAGATATAAAGAGTGGCATAGAACTGAAGGATAACTTCACGATTCCAGCCATGATTGAAGCAGAGGAAACTCTTCAGGAAGACTTGTTCAATTTGCTCGATGGTGTGATGGAAGCAAGGTAAACTTTCGAGTTCGGCGAAATCCAGAATCTTGTGCTTGAAGATGCGATTCTTGCTGTATAGAATACGAGCATAGTACACGGCATGTTCCTTTGTCCAGAATCTTGGTGATAAGGAAGTTCTTTCTCCATCATATGGACTGGTCCCAAAAAATGCAAGTTTCGAACAATGAAACTGCTCCTTGAAAGCTGGACCATTCGGGCTATCATCGATAGGAAACAAAGGGAAAGTTTCCAAAGGGTTTCTCAGTGGTTCTTCATTGGCCATAGATCGGGTCCGAATGTCATCAGGTGCAGGCACTCCTTCTTCAATAGGCTTGAGAGGAGCATGTGGCATCCTTGATTTTTCTCATGCAGATTGCTTTGAAGAACTTGACTGACTACTGTTCTTGCTTGCCGGAACTCCTTCGGCAGTTTTCTGACTTTCGGGCACAAGGGCCTTTTCCTTCTTTGCAGTTTCTTCGGCCGGAGGCACAACGACCTCTTTCTCAGACACTTGAATCACAACTGGTGGTGCAGTTTCTTCTCGAGCCAACGGCTCATTAGTTTTACTTTCTTCCTCTACCAACTGTGGTGCAGTGGTAAGAGGAGCAGGATCAACATCCATCCGGGTAGGGACACCAGATGATGTGACCGGGGGTGTTTTCTCTCGGGAAGCATTTTGCTCCCCCTCGATCTTGTCATTTTCCGTCTCATTTGGTTCGGAGGGCTCTGCTTGCAATGTTCTCGGCGGCGATGGATCTGCCTTCTCAACTTCAATCTCTTCATCAACCTCATCAACTGGGAGTTGCTGCTTAGGAGGTGCATTTTCCTCATCAGTCTTTTCCAAGAATATATCAACAACTTCATGTTGCTCTTGGGCTACTTGAGCTGGAATAATAATCTCCTCAGCGCCAGCTTGCTGCATAGGTTCATCTTCGGGAGGTGGAGAAGGTGGAACCTGCTGCAAGGGTACATGAGAGTTCAGTGGAATAGGCTCAGCAGCAACAGTCTGAAGGCGGCGGTGTTTATTTGCTTTCGGTTTGCTCACTCTTGCCTTAGCCTTCTGACGTTTTTCCTCTTGAATTCTTCTTCGAGCAAGATCTGCCTTGCAGTTAATCTCCTCGTTTATCCTGTCACACAACTGAGATACCTCCATGTGCAGACGCGAGTGCCACTCAATTTTCTCATTGCGCAAGACACTGAGTGCCTTGGTGAGTTCAACAATTTCTTTGTTCATCTTTTTCCTTTCGGATTCAGTCTTAGCCTCATTTCTCATTTTCTCGATAGCTTGCTTGTCTTTGACAGCTTTATTCAGCTTCTTGGAGATTTTCCTCAGCTCGCTGAAATGCTTCGTCACCATTTCGGTAACATCATCAGGCAGTCCCAGACCGCTCACCTCATCAGCTTTTGCATCATATGCAGCACTGTCAATCACATCGATCATGAACTTGAAATCATACTTTTGTTCCTCTGTGGGAGCAGGAACAGTGACCCTGGTCTTCTTAGCAGCCACATCAGCATTTTCCTCAGACTGCAGCTTTCTCTTCGCTGCAGTGCTAGTCAAAGTTCTCGGAGATGCAGAACCCAAAGGTTTGTCAGTGGACGGAATGGGTGCTTGCCTGGGTGATTTCCTTGGAGAGGGTAAAACTTTCACTTGAGAGGGGCTCTTGGATGGCTTGTTGAGAATGGCAGGTCGATCATACTTTGGAATTTCATCAGGGTTATCTTCTCTGGATGACTCATCAGACGAGTCAGGAGCTGCCTTCTTGATTCTCTTGGCAAGAGTTTTCTTTCGTGGTGCACGAGGGGAAACTGATTTCATAGATTTGCTTTCCTTAGAAGCAGATGTACGATCCTTCTTTTTCTGTACGTCTTGTTGTGTCAACGTGACGTTTTTCGCTTCAACTTGGTTTTTCTTCGCTTCTCTGGCTTCACGCTTGGCTTTTGCCTTTGGCCTCTTAGCCACTTCCTCGGGAACTCCGCGATAGTTTTGAGAGAGTCGGGGTGAGCATCTGAAGGCTGTGGTGGTCAGACTTTTTCATCATCGGGGCCAATGCAGTTTTCGGCAATACAGTCATTCCACGGTGGTGTGAAAGCAAACAGAATTTGGTACTTTTTGCTTGCCCAGTGGCGGCGAATTCTTTGAAGCCTGTTGTTGCGATCTATCGTTGATTCACCCTCAGGTGGGGTTCTGTAACTATCAGGATCAGACATCTCTGCAGTGGTGTTCTTTTCTCTGCCGCAACCGCCCTTTTTAGGATTTCCATCAGAGAAGATGGTTAGGGCATCTGTGTCCAATTCATCCTCGGGCTAACTGTGAGGAGAGGGAATTTCCTCATAATCTTCTTCGTGTTCAGACTCGTGTTGCTTCTTCGGGGCCTTGGGTGGCTTCGAAGATTTTCCACCTCCAGTCATTCTTGTTCGTTCAGACCTTGATGGAAACTGAGGCAATTCTTCTTCAGAATCTGAATACTCTTGCGAATTCTATGACATGACCAACCTATGAAATAGAATAGATGCGAGGGAAAAAGGGTAGGGTCATAAGCATGCACAGAAAATTTTTGAACGAAAATGATTTTGACCTGCCATCGGGAAGATTTCCTGTCTAAAGGAACTGGACAATTGGCTGCGCCCATGCCGGAGCTTGTGGCTCGACGACAAGGACTAAAGGCATTTCTTCCTCCGCGGGAGCGCTTGCTTTGACGGCAAGGATCTGGCTTGCCGGAAACTGCGGCTCACTGGCCAAGGGTATCTTGTCGGCGCTATTCACTTTCTTGGCGGCTGCCGGCAGCTCTGCCGGAAAGTAACCACCAACATCTTGTTTTCTCTTCTTTCGCCAGCCTTGATGGTGTAACGGATGGCTGAGTCAGATGGAGCACAAAAGTTCCTGGTTCCACAGGCATCTTTTGGGTGGCAAGCTTTGACAGGTCGTTGGCAATCCAATTCTGGGCACGGGGAACGGGCTTTGCTTGTAGACTGTCAAAGTGCTCTTCCAACTTTCTCACCTCATCGACGTACGCCTCCATCAAAGGGCTCTGGTAATCCTTGTTGACCTGCCTCACCAGTAGTTGTGAGTCGCCTCTGATAATCAGCTTCCGAATACCAAGGTTGATTGCAATGCGCAGACCAGCAAGCAATCCTTTGTAGTCAGCAGTGTTGTTGGTGGCCTGCTCCCGGGGAAAGTGCATCTGAAGCACGTACTTGAGGTGCTCTCCGGTGGGTGCTATAAGCAGCACGCCGGCACCGGCGCCTTTCAACGTAAAAGCACCGTCAAAGTACAGGATCCAATCATCAACAATTTCCTTGCCGGGGAGAGAGGTCTCTGGAACTTCTTTGTCTGGCGTTGGTGTCCATTCTGCAATGTATTCCGCCAAGGCTCTACTCTGAATTGTTGAGGTACTCTCAAACTTCAAATCAAAGCTTGACAACTCCAATGCCCACTACACAATCCTGCCTATTGCTTCTGGATTTCTCAAGATGCGTTGCAACGGAAAGCGAGTGACGACTGTGACTGGGTGTGCTTGAAAATAATGGCGTACCTTCCTTGAGCCCATGAGAAGGCCAAAGAGCAACTTCTGCACACCAGAGTACCTTGACCTAGCCCCTTGCAGGAGGGAGCTCACAAAGTAGACCGGGCGTTGCACCATCTTCTTCTTCACAACTTGCTAATCTGGCTGGCTGGCTTGCACAATCTCTGGCTTGTCGGCGTGTTGCACTCTGGTATGTCCTCGACGGGCGTGTTGCACTCTAAAGTGCGCTACCCAGAGTCTCTATCAGATGTCTTGTCGGACTTCTTCTTCTTTCCTCCCCCGGGAGCTTTGCCGGCAGGAGCAGGTGCCTTATCGGCAGATGCTGCCACTGCCTCTCGGTAGAGCTTGTCGGCGCAGATGATTGCGTCCTTGTGGTTCGACTTGATGGTGAGGACCCCCATCGGCCATGGCATCTTGATGACATTGTAGATGAAGTGCGACGCGGCCATGAACTTGGCCAGCGCTGGACGGCCCAGAATGCCATTGTAGGGTAGGGGCATCTTGACGACGTCGAAGAAGATCTTCTCCGTCCGGTAGTTGAGGTCGCTGCCGAATGTGACCGGCAACGTGATCTAGCCCTTCGGTTTTTCCTCGCTGGACTAATCCCTTGGAACGTGCCGGTCTCCTCAAGATCCTTGTCGGGGATTTGTAGTCTCTTAATCACGTCGGGAGAGATCATGTTCAAGCCGGCCCCACTGTCAACCAACATCTTCATCACCTTGAGGTTGCGGATTGTTGGCGAAACCAACAACGGCAAACACCCGACCGCAGTGGTGCGATTAGGGTGATCCTCGGCGTCAAAAACGATGGGCGTGTGCGACCACTTGAGTGGCTTCTGCGCTCCCATCATGGGCTCCGCGGCATTCACCTCGCGGATCTACTGCTTCAGTTGTCGGTGTGAGGAGTGCAAAGATGTGCCTCCATCAACACACATGGCGTCCACTGCATTCTGGAACTCTTTGTCGGACTCATCTTCGTCCTCATCACCATCATCCTGGCCTTGTGCAGCCTTCTCTTTCGGCTGCTTGGCCTTGCCGTGGCAGCCCCCTCGGCCACCACGGTTCTGCTTCCCGGATCCACCGGCACCATCCCGACCCTTCTCCTTGTCGTGCCTCTCGGCAAGCTGCTCCACTTGCCGGTGCTCCTGGAGATCGTGGCCCTTGGTACGATGGATCTTGCAGTACGGCCCACCGGTATTGCCGCTCATGTCGCTTGCCGCAGCCTCCCGTCAGTCAGCGCACTCGGCAACCTCCTTGCCGGGGCTTTCTGCCTTAGACTTCTTGGCGGTGTTGCCATCACCGGGGCTCTCGACTGCCATCACTGTCTTGCCTTTGCGCTTCCGATTGCGCTTCCGGCTCTTCTTCTGCGGGGTCCAGGCATCATCTGCGTCGTCGTCTTCATAATCGACGTCGGCGCCAGCATCTTCCCCCGGGAGTCGCCTCCCTTCCTCAGCATGTGCACACTTGTCCGCCAAGGTGTATAGCTCATTGATGGTCCTGACCTTCACGATATTCATCTCAGACCGCATTCTGCGGTTGCGCACATTCATGTGGAATGCGGTGCAAACAGCTGTGGGATGAACATCGGGGATGTTGTGGTGCACACGGTTGAACCTCTGTATGTACTTGCGGAGGGTCTCACCATCTCTCTGGGGGATGACATGCAAATCACTATCCTGACCAGGGAGCTTGTGGCCACCCTGGTAGGCACCCACGAATTGATGGCATAGATCCGTCCCAGAAGAAATGGAGCCCTCGGGCAAGTTCATCAACCACGACCTGACGTTGGGCCGAAGCGCCAACGGGAAGTAGTTGGCTAAAAGCTTGTCGTCGCGCCCCCGACAGCCTGCACCACGATGGTGTAGATGCTGAGGAACTCTGCTGGACTGAGCATGCCGTCGTACTTGGCTGGCAGCCCAGGTTTGAAGGGGCGGGTGGACGGCCAACAAACTTGCCGCAGCTCATGAGTAAACGGTGGGCAGCTCACCTCGTAAGGTTGGCACCCAGGATACCCTGGCGCTGGCACGTATGCTGCCGGCCCCGCACGGTTGTCTGATAGACGGCGTGCTTCCCGGCGCCGCTCAATCTTCGTACGGGCGTCCTCGTCGCACCGATCGTGGAGCACTTGGCGCTGGTCTCGGCGGCCCCGCGGATCCAATGATTCCATGGACATAGTGTCCTGGTCATCCGATCAGCAAGCTTGCCACCGCTGTGGTTCTTGGTGTGGAGGCGACTGCACCGTTGGTGCACCATATCCGGCACGGCAACCAGATGGTCCTGCTAGCACTGTGGGTGGTCGTCTGGAGGGGCCCACATCTTGTGTTTTGCCGGGATCATCAAAACTGATGAGGCTCTGAATGGTGGCCCTCCATTCTTCCATTTTGTCTGGGGCTGGCGGGAAGTTCAAAAGCATTTGAACTCGCGCCATAGCCTCTGCCACCGTGGTTGGCATGGCGGGAAACATGGAACGGGATGGCGTTCGACTCCTGGCAGGGCCAAGAGGGAGCTCGTCGTGTACCTGCTGCCGCGGCACATGTTCACCAATGGGTTGGCGTGGTGGTGGTGGAACCTGAGCATCATGAGGATGATGCTCAGGGCCGGCTTGACGCCGTCCAGGACCACCAGTGTCGCGGGGAAGCATGGCGCGCCCATCTTGCGATGGTCGCTGCACACGTCCCACCGCAGCGTTGTTGGACGTCGCGGCGGCGGGGTCCTGGTTCGCACCGGTCCGAATTGTAATACTAGGATGATCATGCTCACCAGCGGGTTGTAGGAGTTGGCCGTCTGCACCGTCTCTGGTGTGCTGACTGTGATCGCCAGTATGGTGGGGAGGCTGGACATCCACACCGCCGGCGCCTCCTGCCCCGGCCGTCCCAACCGTAGCGCCCGTGCCGCCTGCGCCGCCTGCGCCGTCTGCGCCGTCTCCGAACGCCTGGGAAGGCAGCTTGGAGGTGGTGGGAGCCGTTGTGGCTCCGGTCTTCTTCTTCGGCGCCATTGATGAAGGTGATGGAGCCGGTACTCAGACTACAAACATTGATTCGTAATATAAGATCCCCTGCCTAGCGCGCCAAAGATGTCGTGGGAAAACGACGATCTATGGGATCGAGAGGATCCCTTTGCGGTTCAGAAGTGGGATCAAAGTACTACAAAGAGCAGGGCTAGTAGATATGAGCACAAGCAACGATTTATCCAGGTTCGGGCCGCTGTGAGCGTAAAACTCTACTCCTGTTCTGGTGGTTTGATTGTATGTGAGCTCAAAGGTTACAAAGAGCGCAGGTCGCCGGCAAGGTGCACAGGAAGTGCAGCTACAACGTGTAGTTGAGCATAGAGTCGACCGTTCTAAGTGTAGCCGTGGGTCTCCTTTTATAGGTCAAGGGGTTACCACAGTGGCTAATACGGTCATTTACAGGGTATGAATAGTAACCTACACCGTCACCACGTTTATCTCCAAACGGGGTAGGACAAGCGCATTAAATGCATCGTCAGCTGCTACGTCGGAGAGGCGAGGCCTTGGGCAAAAGATCCGTACCACCGGTCCTGGCGCCCTCCAGTAATCTTGACACGTCCTAGGGATGGGTGTCATTAAAGTTAATCCTGGCGTGGCATGCTAACACGTGCCTTGGCCAGTTGCATTGACTGCCTGCCCGCTCGACACCTATCATGCGTGCTTATCTAGCCGATGATGAGGTGGAGCGATAACGGGACAGAACGAGCTTGCCGGCGTGGAGCTTGCCGGGCCATTGCTTGTCGGCAAGGAGCTTGCCAGCAGCCAGGGTCTTGGTCTTCACCTTGCCGGTACGAAGCTTGCCAGCAAGGGCAATCTTGATCTTCGGTACTAGAATAGTACTTCTCGATGACCTGCCTTGAGGTCTTCTTCACGGTCTTGTTTATGCTAAGTCTTGGGTCATAGTTATCCTCCGTCAAGCCCTTGCCGTTAGGAAGGCAACAACTGCCTGTGCACAAGTCAGGGTACGAGGGCACCCATGCTTTAGTACACCGACACGCCGCTTCCTCCTCATCCCTCCTTAGGGTCACAACAGTCTCCACGGCTACATGGTAGGACGGGCCACAGGCCAACCGTATGTACATACGCCAGGACACGGTGTCAAAATACAAACAAACAGAAGGAAAGCATCTTACTTGAGGCAGAATCCAGCTCCCACTGTAGCCCGTCACCCCGACACTGCAAGGCCTCAATCTGCGACTCTAGCTCGGCGACCTTTGCCTCACGAACGCGTTTGGCCTCAGAGATCACCTGATATCATAAGAAGGAAAATGGGTTTAGACCTCCTGAGGAACCAAGCCCAGCTAAACAAGACATCGCCGCACTTGGTCCGGGGGGCTACTACTATCATATGGACTCCAATCACTTACTTGGAAACCAGGCTCCAGCTCCAGGCCGACCTCCCTAAGAGCCTCCCACAATCGCCCCAGCGCCCCGTCAGCAGCCTTCAAAGGTGCGACGATCTCCTGAGGACCTCCGCTCCATACCCACCAGGCAGAAAGGAGGCCGCCTTTGGCGGTGTGCTCAAAGACGAGGCCGCCGTGCGGGTTGAGACCCCCATGGAGATCCCCACATACGCCGTCACACTGGCCAGGGGAAAGGTCAACACGCCCAAGGAGGCCAGGACATGGGTGGCCGACGAGCTCGCGTCACCCTCTGGGGCATCTTCCATCCCGAAGCCAGCGACGGCCTCGGCGACAGGGGTCCCTGCCCAAAATGAACAGGGGATGACCTACATCAAGATTTAGTCGCATAAGCGGTCGACAATGCTCACAGCTAAGAGGTCATGCTCACCCTGAGGCCGGACCTCCTTCGCCGGCAACGGGACCTCCATGGACGGTGGCGTCCCCGGATGCACCGACAAGGGAACAACCACAATTGCACCCGCAGCAGACGACCCTGCCGGAACGCGGGGGGCAACCCTAAATACAAGCTCAGGATATCAGCAAAGAAGCTAGCAGACGTCTAAACAGAGACTCAGGGAAAGCAGAAGCGACTTACGGGGCGACCGGCGGCATATGACTCCTCCGAACCAGCGTTGGGGCGATCAGAGGGATGTGCACGCCGGGAGACCTCACGACGCCCCCGAGGGGCTCACTGTTGGACGGGGTCCCCTCCCGGACGCTGCGGCGAAGCCTTTTTAAGGGCTGATGCGATGCGTTGACGGCTGCCTCTTCGCCATCGTCACCCTCGTCCTCCTCACCCTCCTCGTCGTCCTCGATGTCATCAGTGGCATCGGCGTCACCGTCGCCATCTTCTCCATCACCGCCGCCATCGCAGCTCCCATCGCCACCACCGCCACTGGACGGGGAGGCGCCCTTCTCATCATCCTCCAGGTCCTCGGAGGCCGCCGCCTGTGCCTCTTCGGAAGCCCGTTTCCTCCCTCGGCAGGAGCTGACCTCCTCGCGAGGAGGCCCAGAGGGGGCGACAACCATGAGGGCAGCCAGGGCTGGGCTGGCCTGCTGGCCCGACGTCGGGGGCTCAGAGCAAAAGGCCTGGAAGGTGGCAAAATCCTGAAGCAAGGAAAAAAGCGGCATTCAATATCTAAACACCGGAAGCGAGCAAAAAAACTGCAGGCAGAGTACTTACGCTGCCAGGAAGGAGGTCGGCCGAAAAAGGCCGCACGGTCTCTTGGCGAGACCTCGTAATGGCGTCCGGCCCAACCAGGCCACTGAGGAGCGCGTCAATCGCCTCGGCACCCAACTCCTCCTGGGAGACCCACGCGGAGTCCGCACGTCCTGTGTACTGGGACATTAGGGAGCTTCGAGCCCGCAGGGGCAAGACATGACGCGCCATCCACATCCGCACAATATGGCCCCCGGTCAACCCGCCTTTCTTCAAGCGGGCGGTGGCCTCCGTGAGAACTTTGACCTCTAAAGTCGGATTGGAGCGTGGAGCCCATGAGAGAAGCTTCTGGGGAGGCTGTTCAAAAAGGCTGGCAGGTCATCGCCGAGGTCCTCCACGTAAAACCATGATTTATGCCACTCCCGAATGGATTTCGGGAGGTCAAAGGAAAAGAAGGTGGAGTTGGGATGGCTTCCCCAAGGTCACAAATGGCGTCCTCATTCGATTGAACGCAGACTCAGAAGAAGTAGCAGAACAGGTCAAAGTGTGGTGCTATCCCAAGATAGCACGCACAGATAGTAATGAAGTTTGCGATATGAAGAACCCCGTTGGGCGGAATGTGGTGAAGTTGACACCCAAGAAAATAGAGGAGGCCACGCACGAAAGGATGAAGCAGGAAGCCGAGCCCCTGCCCTATGTACCCTAATCACAGGACGTGCTCATTGGCACGGGGCTCCAGCGGGACCTCCCCGCCTGGGATGCGCACCTTCAGATCCGCGGGCATGGACAGGTCATCCTTGTAACCCTTGATCTCGCCCTCCGTTACTATGGACGGGAACCACTTTCCTGTGGATGTGGGTAGGGCGCGCCCAGGCTTCGCTCCCCTCTTAGGGGCGGCCCTCTTTCGCTTTCCGCCGACAGGCCTGGAGGGCGGCTCTGAGCCGGAAACCCTCCTGCCTCTCTCGCTCCTTGTCTTGGCCGTCAGCGGCAGGGGACCAGGGGCATCGAGAAAGAAGTGGCGGCGCGGCAGAAGGTTCGAGACGGGCAAAGAGGTGAGAGCTGGAATGAGATAGGGTTTTGAAACCCTCATTTTCCCTCTCCTTATAAAACGCCTGGACCCGACACGCCGTCCGCCCATAGCGGAATGGACCGCTGTTTCCGTCGCCTTGGGAGAGTTTCTCTCTTTTTCCTCCTCTTTTGCAGATGATAAAGGCGATAATCACAGTCGGTCCCCACTTAAAGCTCATGGTGTGACCATCAAACGCGTCGGCTCGGCATCTAAACTAAAGGACGCCTAATTCTTCAAGTGAGTCTGACTCGGAGGTCATCCGACCTCTCCAAGGACAAGCAATGAAGGAGCCCGCCGGAGGTCCCACGGTCCTCACTGCGACCTCCGCCACGCTCGGGGGCTACTGACGGGGTCCTGTACAGGGGGTGGCTAATACCAAGGAGCCCAGCCTCATCAACTGCAAGGGGACCCAACAGGCCCACGGCGTGATGCTAACCCTAAGGAACTCGAAGACCTTTTTGACGCCCAAGACTAGAGGACGGCGGCGTCCCCAGATCTCATCTAGCATGTACTCCCTCCATTCCACAATGTAGTGCGTCCGTGCTTCCCGAGATCTAAGTTTGACCATAAATTTAACCAATGAGACCGACTGCGGCGGGAGCAAAAATAATACCACTAAAAACTTAGATCATGGGAAGCGCGGGCGCACTACATTGTGGAATGGAGGGAGTAAACCCTAGACCTCTCCTGTCTATATAAAGGGAGGTCTAGGGTACCTCTTGATCCATCTATCCTCAGATAGGAGAAACTCTCAGTAGCAACATCATACACCATTGTAACCCCTCGCGCGAGGTATCCCTCCATTATAAATAACCAACACTAGCAGGACGTAGGGTATTACTCTCCGGAGGCCCGAACCTGGATAAACCCCTCGTGTGACCTCTGATCCATGACTTTGTAACACCCCAAAATTTTAATACATGTTTTTAGTAAATGAAATTTTGATTAAAATAAAATTTTAAACTATATTAGGTCTTTTTTTATTTCAGAATCTTTTCTGTTTTCAATTTTCTAAAAATCCTTCCCTCCATATAGAAATTTTGAAAAAATATTGTGGGTTTTGAAAGATTTTCCTAATACTTTCATTTATCTTTTATATATCGGTAAGAATTATTTTCATAATAAATTTGCTCCATAATAATTCTTTTTAATAGTATTTTCAAACTCTGAAATGCTTCTGTTGCACGAAGACCCTTTTAAATAAATTTTTTAAAATTCCACAAAAATTATGAGGGGTCATCTGATCCTTGTAGATCACTTTAATGTAAAAACCCATCATGTCCTTTTGAAAAATTTGAGCAATTCATCCATTTTTCAATTCTGCCCTATCCAAACCATTGAACTACAACCCTATTTTCTGTAGCTCAATAAATTCTGAAACTTTTCCACATCATATTACTTCCAAAGAAAACCTTAAGTCCAGAAGATAAGCTCGATTTGCATCTTGGAAGTTTTCCAAATAGTCCACTGTAGTTTAGCTACAGAACTGTATTTCACCAGAACTTGCACTTACAAGTTTTTCGTTTTGCCAAACCAACTCCACCATCATCACTAACATCCAAGGATACATCATCCTGCCAAATTCCAATTTCAGAAAAGATCCCTAGGTGGCCTTAGCATTTCATCAAACACCTTGTGGGCATGGCTGAAATCTTGCAACTCCCTGAACCCTATGTGACACTAGCTTCTCTGGCCAAAACAACATGTCTAGCATCGTTTCCATCCTGTATAGTATCACCATGTAAAATTTCACTTCAATCAAACCCCTCTAGATCCTCTTCACATTGCATCGAGCATCTGGTATGCATGCCCGGAGCGCGAGCAGAGTGCCCGAACAGCAGCTGCTGGCACCCGAGCCCCTGTCGCTTCTCTGCCGCCTCCCTCGCTCGTCCTAGCCCTCCTCTGGATCACCAGATCAACCTCGAAGCTCAATGACTCCTCCCCTTGGCCGCTAGCGCCGGCCAGCACCGACCAGCCACCGTCCAGCATGCCGCCATATCGAGCACGCCACCACCCAAGTGTGGCTCATCTCTGAGCCACCAGAGCACCCTGCGCTTATCCCCTCGCCCTGTAGCCTCTCCACGCCCTCACCGACCTCTCCACCGTCCTCACCGGCCTCAACCACTGCCGTAATGGCTGCCACCACAGTCAACTCATGGACGACACCGTCCGAGCCACCTGGAGCTTCCCCGAGCCATCCAGCTCACCTAGAGCACACCTGAGGCCACACCGACCACTCCGCCGACCCCAACAACCTCGCCACCATCCACGCTTTGCAATCAATGGCGACTGCCGCCGTGGCCGTTCTCTGGAACCTGCAGAACCGACGTCTCCCGCCTATAAAAGGCCACCCCAAGCTCCACTCGATAATCATCACTACTCCTCCTTCCTCTGTGAGCCTCCCCAAGCAACATAACGACCGGAAGCAGTCGTCTCCCTCGTCTCCGATAGCCATGGCCACCGCCACTTCCCCGATGATTCCCACGCCTCCAGAGCCTCCCTCTCTTTGTTTTCTTCTCCAGTACCCTCCAAGTGATTCCGTGGATCCATCCCGCCCAACAATTTCACCGGACGTGCGTCGTGGGCAAAAGCCCCAATTCGTCTTCGCCGGAGATCCTCGGGAGAGCTCGCCGCCGGCGAGTTAGGGCCTCCCGGTGACCGTCCAGTACCTCATCAGGACATCCTCGACCCCTTGAGCACGCCCATGTTCTCAGCTCGCCGGGGGTCGCCATCGTTCGCCGGCAATCGCCGCCGGCAGCCGCCTATCCCCTGTTCCCGCGCGGTGCCCAGCGAGGCAACTGGTCAAACCTGACCAGTGGGCCCACGGGACCCGCTGTCAGTGACCCCCATGTCACCGCACGCTGACTTAAGTGGAAGCGTATTCTGCATAGTACGTCTTCCTCTTTCGAAAGCGCATTTCTATCCGAATCGTTTTCTTTTTATATTGTAAATAAAAACAGATTTGACCACAACTTTGACTACCTCTAATTTTTAAACCACAACTCCAAATGAATTGATTATTTTTCTGTTATTTCTTATTTTTCATCTAGTTTATTTTAGTATTTATTTCAAAAATTTCCAAACAACTTTTTTGTACTGTTTTGAAATTATGTGGTAATTGCATTATTTTGAAAATAGGAAAAATGGAGGGAAGATGATTTTTACAAAATTGTGGAGTGAACCAACACCACTACATACCCAAGGCAAGCATCTTGAACACTTGATATGGTGAATGTTTGGTTGTTTGCTTGATAGTATAATATGATCATGATTATGATAATTCAAATAAAATTTGCATATTGCTAGTTATACATGCATGATCCTTGGATTATATTTTACCATCACTTAAACATGAAGTATGAGTGAGTGTGGTTCTTTTCACATGTCACATATTCCTATGTTGGTCTGGACTAATCTGCAGGAAAGAATCATCCACGAGAAAAGTGACCATGAGACTGAAATCTCGTTGTGACGAGAATGATCAGTGAGGGCATGTTGGGACATGCCAGGTGGTGACCCTGTTGGGTACTACCAAGGAAATATATTGTGCTAACCACTGCAGGAAAACTTAAACCTCCTGAGTTGACCGTAGATCGAGTCTTGCTCCAGTAACCCCCATACTTGATCCGTGCTGCCACTTGTCCCTGCCACAGGTAGGGTACGGTTTAGTAAGTTGTTAACCCCTTTCCTTGCACGCACCATACAGAGGGGCCGCGATGAAGGTTTCCTGGTTCCAGGAATAATGCCAGTCATCGGGTCAGGGGGCATGGGTGTTTTCCGGCTGGGCCGAGAGGGGGGCACCCCTTGTTATTGCGCGCGTTATAAATTTTTGATCCCATGCTATTCGTGGTGTTGGCTTCCCCGTCTTAGAGTTTTTCTTGAACGATGCTTTGGGTGATTCCTGGCATCAGGAAAGTTAATCTGGTGTGTGTTGGTCTGGTGTGTTTTCAACCCAAAGGCCGTAATCGGAATTAGTCAACATTTCGGGGTTGACTAAAGAAATCCTTTACTGGTGGGTAAAGAGTCAACCTCTGCACAATTTTAAACCCTATTCGAATAGCCGTGTCCGCGGTTAAGGGCTACAGTCTGGGAAGGGTCAAGTGTCGGTCTTAGTGTCGATCTTCGGAGGAAATCACTAAAGCAAAAATTGATCGTGAATTAGGATGGATGATTATTATCATTAATGCTGTTATGGACTAACCTTTTCTCATATATGAAATGTTGAGTATCTCATGGGAAGGTTTTGCCACCTGGATACTCGTGTTGCTACTTTCATTATAAGCCCTTTATGAGGTGTCACCTCAGACGCCCGACTGTGGCATGCATTGCAAGACCTTTCGAGGTGTCGCTTCAGACACCCAACTGGCATTTTATTTCTTGGAATCCTCGGGAGGTCTAACGCCCGACGTTCCACTTACGCTTTCATTTAGATTCTTCTGGGATGGTTTTACCACCTAAGAATCGACACTTAAAATTGCCTACCTGAACATATTATACATGCTATCTAACCAAATGTTCATTTAAATTATTCGAATATGATCATATGCATTCTATTTGCATTTGGTATATCTTTTGTTCATGATGTTTGCGAGTACATTCAAACGTACTCACTGGCTTGTCCCTGGCTATTGTCTTGGCCAGATCATTATCCGGACGAGAGCGCTACAAAGACACTTCCGCAACCTAGGAATCGAAGATAGCAGCCACACGAGATAGGAGTTATCCAGGTCAGCTGTTCCTGTGGGAATGGAGCCCCATCGACGTTGGAGATCCACAAGTCGCTTTCGTCATCCACCATTGGAAGTCATTGTGGTACTGATTGGACCTTTATGGTCTTGTATCAAATTCTTGTAGCTGCTCGGAATTTAGTATCAAGGAAGTGTCCACCAGAGAACAGTAATCCAAGGGCTGGTGATGACACGAGGGTCATTTGCTGGGATTTTATGTCCCGGAAAACCGGCCCTGACAGACTTCCAGCTGCGCTTGGACCCCTACCGAGGGATCTGACGGGAAATCGCTCCATCACTCAAAAACCGTGTGTCATTAATAAGGGCGTCAGACAGGCAGACGGACGGTCATGGCGTCGTTTGAATGCGGAGCAGTCGCGTGCACAGGGAAGCGGCGCGGGCGGCGCTCTCTCGGCCGTCGCGCCGCTTCAATGCCGGCGCCAGTGACAGGTCACGTCCGCTCTGGCCGGGCATGAATGCGGCACTGACGCTCTAGAGCGGCGCTGATTGTTTCGAGTGGGAAGCATGCGGGGGCGATGGAGGAGGTTTGGGTGGGCCAGGGCGGTCAGGAGCGGGCATGGCAGCGGTCCAGACGACCAGAAACGAGAGATGCTACACCTACGTAAATATTACTACGTAATTTAGGTATCTCCCTCTCCCCCCCACCGACAGATCGATCGATGTGACTCTAGGTCTCCCTCCCACACATAGTCATGACTCTCTGGCGACTACTCGTACACACCATCTCTCTGTAGATCGATGTTTCGCTCTCTCTAACACACACGCGTGCGCACACACACACACACACACTTACTCTACGGCCTCATTTGGTTCATAGGATAGGAATATCATAGGACAGGGGAACCACGGGAAGTGAGATAAATGGAGTACGTACAAGAAGAGAAGAGGTACACGCACACACTCTCCCTCTGACACACCCGCGAGTACAGGATGGAGCGCATTTGTACATGAAGAGGTAGCTTACGTGATAATTTTACCCTTTAATTTGTTCACTTAATAATGGAGGGTCCAGGACCACACATGAGCGATACAAAGTGCGACCTGGAAGCGGTGGCGTGTTATTGATCGAGTTTTCTTTCCTGGTACATTAAAAAAGATTGCTCCGCGCGTTTTCGTTTTTTTTCCGAGGAACGCGTGTATTCTATTTGAAACCATTGCCATGGAGATTTTTTTACTCCATTGTATATGTAGGCTTGAGAGGGCTTGCTTGCTAGGGGTGATCGCATCTCACTCTCTCACCCTCTCCAAATCTAAACAAGACGATAGTGTCCACTCTATCTCTCTACTCATCGGTGGTCACAAATCTGGCCGGATCCCGTCCGCTGCGGGAGGGGAGGAGGTGCAGTGTTGACGTGGCCACCGTCGGCGAGGGAGGAAGCCGACACGCACCGTCCTTTCTGAGCCGGCGCCGGCGCGGATGAAGGTCCTCCGCGCCCTTGTTCGTTGTCGTCGTGTGGGCAGATCCGCTGCCCGCCTAGCCACATCTCGTTGACCTGATGTATAACTTCTTTTGGATTTCATGCTTCATTCTACTGGTCCAGCTCCCCTAGTCGTTGCATGCGGGTTTTCTTCTACTCCCCAGGTTCCCATGTACAATAGGTAGGCTTCGTCAGCTGGTCCAACATCACCTAAATTTTTACTATTAGAGGATACGCCACCCCAAGAAGACGAAAAGTTGTCCTGGTTTATGCCTCGGTGGAGGTACATGGTGGTTGTGCGCTCACTGTCCATATGCCCCTATTGCTGCTGTTAATCTAATATCTCTGGTAAAATGAAGCAATGCCCATGTTAAAGTGACATCCCTTTTAAGTAATGCTGGTGTTAATCTAGTGGCATCGATAAATTGAGGCAATGACACCATTTTAAGAAATGCTTCTTTCCTGCTTTAGTTCCCATGAAGATAATCATGATGCTTCTATTTGTGGGTGTACATTTCATTAATTCTTATTAACAATTGAGATGCTGCTATTAATCTTGTACCACTGCCAAAACAAAGTAACGGCACTACTTAAATATCCCTTTTACATATTTTTGCAAACAAGGATGCATATCTCCATACTAGGGCATGTCTTCCTCAATTTTAGTGGAACTGCACAAAATTGGATGGCCACTGTTGCTCCACGTCATTGTCCTCTGCCACGTGGTTCTACCTTTCTCGTGCTTGATTACCAAGAAGAAACAGACCACAATGAGGATTTATCTGATTTCAATGGTGCCTCACCCAAACTTGATGCCAAATCGATGATGCATCACCACGATGACCTGTCGATGCTCATGGTTGAGTCTCATGGTTGCATTGGCCGGTGAAGCTGATCGATGTTGGATGAAAATGGTGCCATCTTCCATCAGTGCTCTTTGTTGTGTAGCCACAAAGACAAAGATATCATTCATCAGTGCACCTTGGTTGCATTGGAGACACAGTCGTCTTTCACCTTGGTGCAAATTTGTCTTTCGCTATAAACCAAATGTTTCCTCAGAGAAGCATCGATGTTGGTACTAAGAGCAAAAAAATTATATTGATTTCTAAGCCTTCTCACAACTTTGTCTTCGGCTCCCCTGTAAAGTTTATTTGTCCAGCCATGCACTAAATGTTGGCTATGATCTTTCAATCTTTCAGTTGTATAAACATTTTATTTATGAGTTGGTTCTGAATTTTTGCCACTAGTTAAATATGTTGCCAAACTTTGATAAAAAATATTACTCATATAACTACATAAAAAAAATATGAAGCCAATAATATTTATTTTTTGTTGGCATGTATTAACAGTTTGCTAGTTAAATATGTGGTCAAACTTTGATAAAAAAATACGATGTTGAGTAAAAACCTGGATGAAGGTAGTACGAGATACGGTGGCACACTGATTTCGGCTGAATACAAGAGCCCATAATTACTGGGAGAGGGCAAACTGTACATACAAAATAATTAAAATTGAATTTCTCAAACAAAATTAAAATTGATGGTTTGTGCAGCCCACCTTTTCGATAATTTGATGCGTGTGTGATTGTTCACTTAATGGAGGGTCGTGTACCACACGTGAAAAATAGAAAGTGCGACCGAGACGCGTGGAGCGTTAATCGATCGTAGTTTTCTTCACTCGTACGTTAAATAAAGAGTTTTGTTTTGTACACAATTTAAAATGATTGTTATGGAGAGAAAAAGAAAACCACTCCACCATATATATATACACATGCTGGAGCCTCAGCGCTTGTTTGCTAGGGTTTGCTCTCTTCACACTATCTCTCCATTATATATATACACGCTGGAGCTTCAGCGCTAGTTTGCTAGGGTTTGCTCTCTTCACACTCTCTCACCCTCTCTGGATCTAAACAAGACTGCGTTGGCCTCTCTCTCTCTCTCTCTCTCTCTCTCTCTCTCTCTCTCTCTCCCCTCACCGCTGGTCAAAGAGCCAGCCGGATCCCGTCTGCCGGGGAAGGGGAGGAGGTGCAGCGTTGACGCTATCGTCGTCGGCAAGGGAAGAAATCCACTGTTGGCAGCACTGTTCTCTTTCACCCAGCGCCGGCGCGGGAGGGCCTCAGACCCCTTCTTCCTCGCTGTCGTACGTAGTGCGGGCATATCCGGCCTCCCGCCACCCACCTAGCCACATCCCGGCGACCCTAAGGTATAACTTACTTTGAAACCAGCATTTCTCTAGCTGCATGTGCATCTGTTTCTCTTCTGCAGTCGAATCTAGGTCTTGATTCAAACAGGAAAGTAGGGGGAAGTTGTATAGCATAAATCTAGGACGTGGTTCAAAGAGGAAAGGAAGGGGGAAAGTAGTACAGACTGGCTATCCAACCACTCTGTTGGTCGAAAAGGAAAAAAAGGGTAAACGCAGTACACACATCTGTAAGGAATTGATCTCTCTTGGTTGAAAAAGGAAAGAAACCAGGGGGTGGGGGATAAGGCAGTAGAGTTTGAGTAGGACTAGATTTGCTGCCCTCACATAGGGAAAGGTGGCTAAAGAGAACAAAAATGGGACCAACCCAGATATGCTGCTTGGTTCGTTGTTGCAATAAACTCTGCATCACCCCTTTATACATCGGTGGATGCACATGGTGCTGGTGCATCCACTATCCCATACAACTGTTTAGCTATGGTTAATGTAATAATGCCACTGGAAAATTGAAGCAATGCCACTGTCAAAACAAAATTACATGTTTAACAATTGTAATTGTTAATATAATCTCTTTGTTAATATGAATCCATGCCACTATTTTAGAAATGCTACTGTCCTGCTTTCTTTCCCATTTAGATAAGTTAGATGCTTCTTTTTGTGGGCGTATGTGTCATCCACCATTATTGGCCAGTAATTGTTTCCTTTGTACCTCTGTGCAAATAGGGATATCTACTTCACCTCGTTGCTATTGCGACCTTTTGGTGCACTGCAAAAAAACACTTTTGTTTTAAGAGTGTTTTGTGCAGTTCAACTAAAATGTCACACCGACAACGTTGCTTGATTGCTTGATTTTAGTGGAACTGCACAAAAGGAGATCGGACTTCCTATCCGTGTTGGCAGATTTGTAGCAGATCTTGTTCATGTGAGTTGTTTGAATTCTGCGTCATGAGATGTCAGTACCGGCCTTCTTCCACATGATTATGCAGTGTGCTTTCACATGTTGTGCTACTTATACGATAATGTTGCTTGATTTTAGTGAACTGCACAAAAGGAGATCGGACTTCCTATCTGTATGTGCACCATAATATCCCATTGAGGTAAGATAATGATATTTCACAACTATTTGCCTCTATTTTGCTACTGTCATCAGAAAATTAGTGCTATTGTTTAGTGGTATACTTGTGCTCCCTAAATGACATGCCAAATCTTACATTGAAGGCCAAGCTTGTCTGTTATTGAACCAAGTGATGAAGGGGAAGAACAAGCAGAAGAAGAACAAAAATCAAAACCTGGTGCTGTAATGAAGCACTGGAACTATGATGACACAAGTAATGATATTGTCTTGCATTTTAATTTATTGCTACTCATGGAATGAGCCATTGTTTTGCTACTATTTTGCCATTGTGATTTGATGTCACTCTTAATGTAATATGCAATTGTCTCTACTTCTGCAAACAGGGATCTTATTTGAAGATAACATATATTTTAGTGAAACAACCCAAAAAAGTACTTAATTTCAGATAATTCCCCTGACAAAGGTCAGTATCGGCTTTCATCCACATGACTGTGCTTTGTCATGCTGTGCTACTTGTATTGTGGTACTGTTTTGAATAGATGTTTAACTGAAGCTATTGTATTGCTATCTTTTCCTGTTAAGACAATGAAGATGCTTCTATTTGTGAGCCTATGTTTCATCAACTAGTACCATTATTATTGTAATCACTTTTTCTGTATTTATGCAAACAGGGTGCTCAGCTTGATTTCAGTCGAACTGCACAAAATGTTTGGATGGTTCGTGGCCTCCATAATACTTCATCATGAACAATACATTGAATGGTTCACGAATCCTTCATTGCCACCTTTAGCCACCAAACTAGCTACATAAAAGGAGTTGCCCTTGTGTTAAAGGACATACACCATATAAAGGCGAAATCCTGCAGGACACGCATGGCATTTGGTCGATTTCAGTGGAACTGCACAAAAAATCAGCTGGTTAATCCAGCACGAGGTTCCATGTCAATGTGCAAACTGATGACAAACCCCGCCTATTGCACAATCATAGGCATTTGTTATTTTGGAATGGGAAAACCTTGTCAAATTTTGCTCATTGATGTTAGCAAGAAGACATACATTTGATATTTTGGAATGGGAAAACCTTGTCAAATTTTGCTCATTGATGTTGGCAAGAAGACTTGCATTTGATCGATCGATTTTTCTTTCTTTGTATGTCTTTAGTTGTGAAGTAAATATTTGCTCTGATGTGTGAATCATTGAGATGCATAAGCATGCATGTTGACTTATATATGGTAATCTTATGAGTTTGTTCTGAATGTTGTCTATGATTTGCCCGCCTGCGAGTTTGATTGCAATGTTGAACTTGGAATGTTGTGGCACATGGCATGATGATGCAGGGTGCAGCCATGCTATAAAGCTGCTCAAGCTTTATGGTCCCTGTGAAACTACGGCAAACGTGCTGATCACCGTGCTTCTTAAGAATAAAATTTAGTAAAGTGCCCATGTGGAGCCACAACGTCATCAAGCGTACTAGGAAGGTCTAGATGCTGGTTTAGTTTGTGTGCTTAACAGTTCATCGTCTTACTATTTCATGCATAGCCTATGTTTTAAAATATTTCCTGTAATCACACATGAACCTGTTTGCTTATCTATTACCTACTATAAAAAATATATTTTTTGTCAATTCAATGAGCAGTTAGAAATGAGAGGAAGTGCTAGTGCGTACACTCTTATGACCGAAGAGTACGAAACATGGCCCGCCCATTTATTGAAGCCCAATACAAAGAGCCCATATTTACTGGGAGAGAGGCACTCACATGGCGGCCCAGTGACTGACGCTCACGTGATGGACCCACTCAAAATGTCCTACCTATGTAGTTTTTCTTTTCTTTTTCGAAACGGGATCATGTGTGTGTAGTACAGTACCATCGTATACTCCTCATTCAATTGCAACTTTGATTGCTGGTTATGTGCTCTGCTCGAATATAAGTGCATTCTCATTTTTGAGACTTTTTTCTACCAAGATGTTATTCCTTGCTTGTCATCTGGTACCCACCAGGTTCAAGCCTAAGCAACTCATGGCCAACATAGTCAACATCTCCATATATTAATAGAGGACAAATGTATAACATAAATTCTCCGTCGTTGAAGTGGCAAGTTATGAGGTGCTCTTCCAGGTGGAGTGGTGGACAGCACAAATCTTGTTGTCGCCTGCCCGGGTTCGAGTGCCTCTTCTTATTGGCCCATGCTAGGGGTCAGCCGGCTGATTTTGGTGGAAAATCAGTCGGCTCATCCACCGTCCAATCCACCCTAATTAGAACACACCTAGCCATTGGATGCCGACACAAACAGACCACTTTGCCTAATTTTTTTTCCATCGAACGCATCCAGCAGACAGTTCGCATCCCTTAGTTCACGGCATCGTCGACGCACGCCCGGTGTCGCCGCAGCACTGGCCGCAGCTCTGGCGGCGGTCTGCAGAACTGGACGCAACACCGGTGACCTCCCGCAATGCAGCACCGATGATGTTCCACAACACCAGCAACTTCCTCGTAGCACGGCGGTGCCCCATAGTGCGTCGGCCGCTGCCTCTAAACTACCCCGCTTCAGTCTCCTCCGCCCGCTGCAAATCAACGGCGCGCATCATCGCTAGAAGAATTAACGCCCGCAAGGCCCTCTCCATCATTCTCCGCCTTGTACTAGACCATCCATAGTGCACGTGGGGCCCTCTCCGTCATCCTCTGCCTTGTTGCGCTCACTACGGCGACGCCGTCTGGCATTGTCAACATGGTCTACAACCGAGAGGAATCAGGAGATGACTGTACGTGGAGAGGATGACAACGGGGACCCACCAGGGCCATGGCCGTACGCAAGCAAGTGCCTCCTTATTACAAGCAAAAAAAATACTTCCTACTAATGATTTCCTAACATCTGGGTCCCACACCAATATCAATGTAGTCAATAAACGAGAGAATTGCACAAGGAGCGGGTGACACCAGGGACCCAGCAGCTCGCGCAGTTTTTTTTTAGACGGTGCACGGTATCAACTGGGTTATGCGAGGGCTGTTGCCCGTCTAGACCGGGCTTTTATTTTATGTTTGGGATTTCTATTTATGTGCCCCTCCTTCCTTATTTGTGCTTAGTTTTGTCCATAGCATCTAACTTTCCTCACTTTTGCCATCCACCACTCGGCCCATTCTCACAAAAGCCCAAACGAAGCTTTGTCCTCGGGTCAATGCAGTTGACCGTTACCTGCTTAGTTACTGACTCGTGGGGCCGTAGTTCTTTGGACATGTGGACCGCGTATGGTAGGTGGGCCGTGGTCGTGACCGCTTATGATGAGTAGGGCCTGGGCTCAGTGAGCTATCAGTTTCTTTTGCCTAAAATAGCCCGACCCTGAGCGAGCAGCCGCATCCCCACCCAGCCGCCGCCGTCGCTGTTCCCGTTGGAGTCCCGCCGCTGTCGTGCCCTAGCAGCCCCGCCGCCGTCCCTAGAAGCCCCGCCGCCCACTCCGACTGTTCGCCTAAGCTCCGATGGCGAAGCGACATAGTGATACATCGCAGCCCTCAGGAACCATCCGATATAGTTGGGCGACATGTACATTTCTAATCGAAACCCTAGCAATTAGGATTAGTCGATTGAATGGGTGATTTAATTGTTGTTCGTTGAGCTCCTCTAGTTTTCAAACAGTATTGACATTTATTTAGGATTGGATTCGTGACACTGGCAGCTATTGTGAAAAATAGAAAACCCTAGAAATTAGGATCCGTTCATAGGAGCTCATTTTAGGTTCTGTAGTAATTTTGATCCTTATAATCGCTTTCATTTTTAAAATTTTGATTTGCAAATTTTGTCTTTGATTGGTTACTAGCTCTACCTGGATGAAAGAGGGCGATGGAAGAATTTTGTGCCGAAGACAAGCAGTTGCTGGCCAAGTGCAAGGAAATATGCTCCTGGTTTCCGAGCATGAAATCTCTCGAGTTGCACTCGCTGGGCCTGACCTTGGAAGTGACACCAGATGAACTGAAGCGGATGCTTCCTGAAGGCAAGGGGGCAATCACAATGGAGATTCTCCTCTAGGCAATGGCAGAGGCGATGGAGTCGCCGGATCCTCGACAGCGAGCTCGCTGGTACAAGTACCACTCCCGCCTCTCATCGCCGAATCCAGAGCTGAAAGGACCGGTGAACTTGCGTATTATCGACGTCGTCGATGACGAAACAGAGGAGGAGGATTCAGACGATGAGGAGGAGGAAGACGATGCTGACGAGGAGCAGGAGGAAGAATTTATGACAAGGAGGAGGAGGAAGAGGATTCTGACGAGGAGCAGGAGCAGGAGGTGGAGGAGGATTCTGACAAGGAGGAGGAGCGGGAAGAGGATGTAGAAGACGTGGGCTACCAAGGGGGTATGGAGATCATCGCTCATCCTTCGCCTGCGGACATGACACTGACGATTGCAGTGGACGAGGAGGATGACGAGATGGATGACCAGGAGCTGTTTGATGCTGATGCCGGGGAGGATGCACCGCTGCTCAGCTTGGAGGTGAAGCCAAGCTGCAAGACTGCCCCAATTGTGGTGGAGGAGTATGAGCTCTCAGCGCAGTTTGAGCAGAATGCTTCGCTCCCACTGGCGCCTGGCTCGCCATCTTAAGCGTCTCCAACCCCCTTCTAGCAAGTGATGAGGATCCGACATGTGGATGCCCATCGTTAAGTGAAAACAATTATGTTATTCTAATGTGCTTAATCAATTGGTGTATGCTACATTTAGGATTTTGTTACGTTCAGAGGGTTTTTGCATGTGTGCATCATGCAAAACTTACCTAAAATAGCAAGAACATGCAAAACTTACCTAAAATAGGAGAATGCAGAACTTACTTAAAATGGGCTCCATGTGAAGTTTTTTTTCAAACTTGTGGTATTGCAAGTCTATGATTTTTCCTAGTAACTAGTTCACACAAAAGGGCTCCATGCACAAGGATTTCATTTTTTGAGGCATTTTCATTTTCTTTGATTTTTTTCAAAATGTGGTCAAACTTGCAAAGTTGACCAATCCTACCAGATGGTTGGGAATTTCAACTTTGGTTATGCCCAGTGCCTACACCACCAATTCAAAAGCTAAACAATATTTTTGCTAATTTTCAGGACCAGGATACATGACACTTGTAGTTCAAATTTGACCAAGTTCTGATAAATCTCTAGAAATTCAGTAAATGGATGAAATATAGAAATAAAACTAGATAATTCATGAAACTTGGGCAGTGTGCGTCCAATGTGGTCTACTTTGGATGAAAAATGGCAAGACCCAATTTTATAACTTATTTCAGGCACTTACTTCACACAAAAAAGTCATTTCTGGCACTTGAAAAATGGAAAAATAAGTTTTTATTCCAATTTTTTTTTATAATAGCTATGCAAACATTGTCCACAATGGTAACACCCATAGTTGTGCCAAATTTGGACATGTTATTATGAACTATGCAATGGATTTGGCCATGACCATGGGCACATGCCTTGAAATCCATACAAGTTCATAGTAGATAGGCCATTTTGTGAAGGTTTTTTTTCTTTCAAACTTGTGGTATTGCAAGTCTATGATTTTTCCCAGTAACTGGTTCACACAAAAGGGCTCCATGCACGAGGATTTCATTTTTTGAAGCATTTTTCATTTTCTTTGATTTTTTTCAAAATGTGATCAAACTTGCAAGGTTGACCAATCCTGCCAGATGGTTGGGAATTTCAACTTTGGTTGTGCCTAGTGCCTACACCACCAATTCAAAAGCTAAAAAATATTTTTGCCAATTTTCAGGACCAAGATACATGACACTTCTAGTTCAAATTTTAGCAAGTTCTGATAAATCTCTAGAAATTTAGTAAATGGATGAAATATAGAAATAAAACTAGATAATTCATGAAACTTGGGCAGTGTGCATCCAATGTGGTCTACTTTGGATGAAAAATGACAAGACCCAATTTTATAACTTATTTCAGGCACTTACTTCACAACCAGGGGGGCTATTGAAAAGTAACCGGTCTATCTGGCCTCTGGTTATATACTATTTGGTCAAGAAGGGGTCTTTTGCAAAAGTTGCAGCTCTCTCTGCTCCGCCGCCGCCCGTACGCCTGCCATCAAGAGGGCAGAGCCACGCGGCGGTGCCCCATTGCCACCACCACCGCCCTTCCCAAAACCGAGCAGTCCCGCCAATTCTAGATGCCGCGAAAACAATCTCCCGCCACCGACGACTCACTCCCTGAGGGTGTCCCGGACTAGGGGGTGCTCGGGCTGCCGGCCTATCTCTCGTAGGCCGGACTAGTGGGCCGCCCTTTACTCATCAAAGAAAGGCCGGATAGTGGGCGACCCCGTGCACCAGAAGGAAACCTGACTTGGCGTCTCCTCCAAGAAATATTTGGCATAACCGACAAGTTTATCCCCTGATGGCAACCGACCATGTGTAATCCTAGGTCCCTCTGGTGTCTATATAAACCAGAGGGTTTAGTCTGTAGAAATACAGAATCATTATACCCACCTAGGGCTTAGTCCATCTAATCTCCAGGTAGATCAACTCTGTAACCTTCATACAATTGCATCAATACAACCTAGCAGGACGTAGGGTTTTACCTCTTCAAGAGGGCCCGAACCTGGGTAAATCGTTGTATCTACGTTCCCTGTTACTCATTGATTCCTAGATCCACAGTTCGGACCCCCTACCCGAGATCTGCCGGTTTTGGTACCGACATTGGTGCTTTCATTGAGAGTTCCGCTGTAGGGTCATCAAGGATCAATGGCTCGCTTAATCATTAGCAACAATGCTAGCTGTGGAGACACCTTCGTTCCCGGCCAGCTCTTTGCGTTCGGCACAGTCATGCTACACGCCGATCCAGCCGGTCGCCTTGGCCGGGTCGACAGCTTTACCCCCGATCAGGAGATCAGGTTCGGAAACTTAGAGTTCATCGCCGACTCCCGGGGAGATCTTATCCTTACGGGGTCCTTAGCCTCACCCGAAGGACCCGCAAATCCTGAAGCTTTGACTTCAGGTACGGCCAGCCCCGCCATTGGGACGGCCGCCACTCCGGATCCAGCCTCGAGCCCGGATCTAATCTCCGCGCTCAGCTGCCGAAAATCAGCCTCGGCCGAACATGACTGCGGGGCAAAGTCAAACGCTCCCGTCATGGCCATATTGCAGGTTGACCCCGAAAACTGCCAGAACTTGAATCCGACGGATCTCTCGCTACTAAGCGGGATACTAGATCGGATCCAAGCCATGGGAATCACCGATGGCCTGTCCTCGGTCTGCGATCAGATCGAGCTTAAAACCGATGACGGGGAAATTCATACCCCTTCGGCCGCCCACTTGGTCGCCCCTATCGAAGGCTCAACCGAGGGCTCGCCCCTCCCCCCAGAACCGAACGTGCATGGGGTGCAAGTTTCTGATTAGCAAGCTTCATCCTCCAGCTCAGCACCCGAACTCCGCTCCGGAGAGGGTTCAGAGCTGACGTCTAATTCAGTACGCAACCTCGAGTTCACACATCCGCGCCTAGCCAATTATCCGGATCCAGGGCTCGGCACGTCGGATTCCATGTCAATCCAGGACGCAGCCGCGAAAACCCCGGACTCACACCCTGCTGGGATCAAAAAAATTATCCCACCCACGCCCACATTGAGTACTGTCCAAGTAACTCAGGACGGCCTGACATATGGGACCTAATGTACATAAAGCAACAACCCGGAGAGACAGTTCGGCACTTCTGGGCCAGATTCCTGCTCATCAAAAACAAGATGACGGACAGTTGCAGCAAGGATATTCTGGAGGTTTTTCAACAGAACTGCCGAGACGAAGGCATCATAAATGCCCTCGCCCGCCGCCACATCCAAAACTTCTCTGAGTTATCGGACCTGGTGTCCAAATACTGCGCTATGGAGTATGCTTGGCAGCCTCAGCTCGAGCAAACGGAGTCAATCCATACAGAGGGATCAAACCGAGCTCGGGCAAAATGAGGCATTCCCTCGCCGGACACCTCAATATGAGCCGTCGGAGAAAAGGATGAAACCCCTGACAAGATCCAGAATGATCCTTGACGAACTAATGGACAAACCATGGCCCATACACTCCGTCCTTCTCAACACAAACCCAACCCACAGCCTTCGAGCTTGCTGGGTGGTCAGGCAAGCCCCAAGAGCGGCGAACTCATCCTTGGGGGCCCGTATTCCAATAAACGCCCAGCAACGCCCCTTGATGACGACGCCGAGATCCTAACAATCTACGAGACGTATTCCTCAAAGCATTAGAGGAAGAGAGCCCTTCGAGAGCTCACTCAAATTCACCATGTGGCAGCGACAGACTCATGAACAGACACACCTATCACTTTCAGCGAGCAAGACCAGCCGAGGCCCCGCCCTACTCTAGATGGTCTACATCAACATTGAGCATCCACATCTTCAACATCTACATGAAGTCATCATCGACAAAACCCAAGGTTAGTTCATCCCTCTTAGGGGGGATAGCACATCTAGGGGGAGCTTTGCTCTAAACAATTGAGCTAAAGCAACTATAATGGTGTGAACACATCAATGCTTTGTGTAAAAGTGGCAACCCCACTTGTGCTTAAACGATGAGTATGACCTATGATCAAATGTTCTCATTTGGCTCCTAAGTCAATATACTCATATATAGATGACCTAGTCATCACCATTGCTTGATAGATGCTAGAATTGGTTGTGCATGTTTGACACATATTTCATTTGCTATCTTATTGTGTGAGCATGTTGGTTTGCATGATTTCATCATTCGAGGATATCCATTTGTTGTTTTGATTGTCTTGGTTATTCTGGCCAAGTGGATGTACAAGAATGCCTAAGCACCTTCTCAAGCTATCTATGCTTTTTTGTCTCAAATTCTATTCTTGCTACAACACAAAAATTGAACAAGTCATTTTCGGACCCTCCGGGTGAGGAGCACTCGGAGCCACCGATCTGAAAGGGCTGAACCAATTCACTCAAACCCGGTCCAACCGAAATCATTTAGATTGATCTAGGTTTTCATCTCGGTGTCACCGAGTTGAACCATTTCGACGCCACCGATGTGCTAACCTGCTTGCAGTTACACATATCGGTGCCACCGAGTTGTCCAACTCGGAGCCACCGACAGCATACGGGTATATATATCTCGCGGGCCCAACAAGCATCAGCGGAAGCATTAGATATATGAGTACAGACATAAAAGTTAAACAGATAGGCCTTTAGAAGGCGGGGCAAAATAAAAACACTGGATCGAAAGGCGCAGGCCTCCTGCCTGGGTGCCTCCTAACTACTCCTGGTCGTCGGAGGGCTCCTCGAGTAGTAGTATCCGACAAGGGGGTAGTAGTGGTAGTAGTCGTCGGCTAGGGCAGCTGGCTCCGGGGCTCCGTCATCTGGTCGCAGCATTCGGGTATGGGGAAAAAGGGGAAGCAAAGCAACCATGAGTACTCATCCTAAGTACTCAGCAAGACTTACATCAGAACTAGTCTAGTTATGCAATATTATCAAAGGAAGGCTATATATGTGGACTTGTCTGCAGAAATGCCAGAATAGAGGGGAAGGCCTAGCCTATCGAAGACTAGCATCTTCAGGGTCTTGCAGCATAAGAAGAGTGTAGATTAGTACATAAGTATAGCAGTAGCAATAAGTAACAACAATGCCCAGAGATCCTTCCTCGACTCCCTGCGAGAAAGCCATCCCGGAGCTACACATTCAACCCATTTCTAGTTGTAGAAGATCGGGATATTTTCCGAGCGTCCCGTTACTGTGGACACGGCTATTCGAATAGATATACTTCCCTGCAGGGGTGCACCAACTTACCCAACACGCTCGATTAACTCTGGCCGGACACACTTGCTCGGTCCATGTCCGGCCTCGGCTGATCGACACGTCGTAGCCCTACCTAGGCTCAACAGAGAGTCCAGCATGCCGGTCTACATCCGAAGCACTCAGGGGTCTTGGGCCCATCGCCCTTTGCACTCCTGCGCGTTGCAAACGCGGCCGGTGAGCAGACCTAGCCCCCTTAATACAAGCGCAGGCTTTCCCAGTCCAACCCGGCGCGCGCCGCTCAACTGCTGACGTCTGAAGAGCTTCGGCTGATACATACAACGCCGAGTACCCATATTATTCCCACGTGCTGGTTAGCACGAAAAGGCCAGAGGCCTACTCAGATTTCATATCCTAACCCATTAGTGCATTTGGAGCGCGCGGAAACGAGCAGAGACTCACGATCCTGGGACCCCATCACCCCGTCTCATGGATTTACGGCAAGGGCTAAGAATGCCCGTCCGTGCCACGTATTCATCTCTCGGGTACCCTCATGGTCAACCCGATTCCACATCTCTCGTGGGTACCCCTCGGGGCCGACCCGACTTTACCCAGGTATTTGTAATAAAGTCAAGTATCCGTGTGTCCATAACATCAAGTAGGAATCCGAGGAATCACCCTCGTTGGATTCCCACTCGATGTATCCGTCAAGGTGAACCCAGAGGAATCACCCTCGGTGGTATTCACACTTGCGGAGTTGCATGACAGAAGCTTTATCGGAGGTGGTGAAAGAGGAATCATCCTCGGTAACCCACAACCAACTAGTTGTACTACAGAGTCCACATCGGGAGTGAGATGAGAGGTATCACCCTCGGCACTCGATGTTAGCTCTGCAGAGTCGAGCAACTTAGGGGTGTGTGTGGTGATGTGATGGTCTCAGCCCGTCGATCACATCGAACGGGACACAAGTAACTAAGCGGGGCAACTAAGAGCAAGGAAGAGGGGCCACAGATGGGTTACTGCCAACCTATACTAGGCATTTTGGATATCAGGTAAAGTATCAAAAGCAGCTACAAGAACAGGCTATGCATCAGAATAGGATAAACCAATAGCAGTAGCAAATTCTAATGCAAGCAGGAGGGAGAAAGAATAGGTGATATAGGCATGCGTCAAGGGGGTTTGCTTGCCTGGAAGCTCTGCGGCAAAGGAGGGGTCATCAGTGGTGTCGTCGGTCTCCGGAGCTGCGTCGGTCTCGGGGTCTAACGGGTAAGAAGAGGGGGAAGAAACAATAAATAAAGGCAGATAAATGCAACACAGATGGATGGCATGACAGGATGCAGTGTTATTGGTGACCTAATGCATTGCTACATGTTGCAGACGAAACGGGAAAATATCTGGGATATTTTCCCGGCGTTTAGGCGGATTTCGGTATACTGAACCGGAGGGGAAGGTTCCATGTTCAGGTAGTTAGGAGTGATGGTCAAGCATTTTGACCACGTATTCGGATTCGTCTCGTTTTTCTGATCAACTTTCATGTTGAAAACTTTTCGATCCGAGCTACGGTTGAATTTCTACGAATTTTCAAAGATTTAAACATTTTCTAAAAATCCTAGAATTATTTTATTTAATTAAATCGTATTATCCATAAGAGTTATGGGTGATGTCAGCATGACGTCATCATGACGTCAGTGGTCAACGGCAGCTGTTCAGGTCAAACCTGATAGCTGGGTCCCACATGTCATAGACACAGATCTAATTAGAGTTAAATTAAACTAAAGAGAAACACATTAGCGGGTGGGCCCCAGGTGTCAGGGACTAATTAAGTTAATAGATTAATTTCAAAAACCTAATTAGTTTAAATAATTGCGGGGCCCACACGTCAGCGTCACTGTGCTGCCACGTCAGCACAGTTGACCTGGTTAACGAGTCAACTGGGCCCCTGGGCCCACTGGTCAGTGGCCCAGAGGCGCCCACGTGGAAGCCAGCTCGGCGGCGCCGGCGTTTAAACGCCGGCGGCCCCGTTTTGCAGTCGAGGCGCACGGGACGGCGTCGGGTTTCGCGTATAGGGGGCCGTTTGGCCCGCGCGTTAGCGCGTTCGAACGAGCGCACTGCGCCGCGTCCAGTGGTGGTCGTGGCATCGCCGGAGATGGCCTTTATCGGCGACGGCGAGCGGCGGAGGCGGCGCCGGAGTACGGGCGTCGTCGGATCCGGCATTTGCGGGCACGGCGAGGCGCATGGGCTAGCGCGCTGGGGTCTTACGGCTGCGCTGAGCACGTTGCCGAGCTCAGACGCGCGTGGTAACGACCGTGGCCACAACGACGAGCTCGTCGGCGGTGGTGGGTACGGCCATGGCGGGGAACTAGCTAGGAGGCATGCGCGAGCTCAGAGAGAGAGAGAGAGGGGAGAGGCAGAGCTCACTGGGGAGGCACAAGGTGGCCCGGTGACGGCTTAGTAGCGCAGCACGGCGGCGGATTCGTCGGAGAGGCGCCGGAGTCCGAGGAAGAAGATGAGCTAGTAGCGCTTGCTACGGAACTCCCCAGCTCCAACAGCTGGCGCCAGGCGACGTGGACGACGACGACGGAGCAGAGGGACAAGGCGGCGAGGTGAGGCGAGGCGAAAGGCCACGGTGACGACGGCGTGCGGCGACGGCCGCGCTTGGTCGTCGATGGGAGCGAGCGAGAGAGAGGCAGAAGAGGGGGGCGAATGGATCTGGGAGGAAGAGGAGGCCGGGGAGGCCATCCTTATCCCCTCGCCTGGCCGCGGGCGTCGCCGTGTCGGAGGCTGGCTGGTGTGCGCGCGCGCGTCCACGGCGCGTCTGACACGGGGGAAGAGAGAGAGGAGGGAGACGGGCGCTGTGGGCTGGGCCACACTGTGGACTTAGGCCCAGTCCACAGTGGCCTTTTTCTTTTTCCCTTTTTATCTTTCTATTTTTCTTTTTCCAGTAGCATTTTGCTTTTTCTTCTGTCACCAAATGACTTAGCAAAAATACGCAACTGGCAGAAACAAATACTAGGGAAAATGATGCACTGCCACAAAAAGGTTGGGCAATTTTGGAATCCATTTGAATTTTTCAAAAATGGAAATGGCATTTAAAGTGTTGTTTTTTGCACTGTTTTAATGCTCTATCCCATTTTAGGAAAATAGGTGATGTTGTTTTTCTTAACATTCAATTGTTTTGGAATTTTTGCTACAACATGAACTATTTTCCAGCAATTTTTGAGCAACTTCAAATTTCACTTTGAATTTGAATTGAATTCAGTGGAGGAATTTGAAATGAGATATTATTGCAACATGATTAATCATTGCAAATCACAGAGTCTTAGCATAATAATCATGGATCACTATTGCTCATTACACAGGGGTGTTACAGTTGCTGCCGTCGCCCAGGTCTCCGGATAGTCTACTTCGTCTCCAGCACACCCTCGCCGCCGGATTCCGCCGCCGTCAACGCCAATCAACTCCGTCGTTGCTGCCGTAGAGGATCTCCACCAAGTTAAGGTGAGATTCGACCCCTTTCGTGCTCCAATTTCTGATTCAATGCACGATAGGATTGCCATGATTCTTGCCACGGAATTAGAACTCCTATTACACTGCAATGCCCATAGATTAGATTCGAGTAAAAAAATTAGATTTAAGTTTCCGCCGAACGCATCTCGGACCGACCGATTAGAAATTTTCGGAGTCACCGATTTGGCCCCAGGCCATTGCACTAGTACGTCTCGGTGTCACCGAGTTGTACGAATTGGTGAGACCAAAAGTAAAATCTCAGTGAAACCCTAGCATCTCGAAGTCACCGAACCCCATCTCGGTCTGACCGAAATGGCGTGTAAAGTTTCTATTGAGTGCTTCAGTATCACCGAGATGATCAACTCGGTCAATCCGAAATGCCTTTTGTGAAAACTTGGAACTAAGAGTTGAACTCAATTTTTATGAAAAACTTCTGCTTGTGATGACTCATCTACTCTGCCCATACCCATCTATTCACAGGGTCAGCTTTGCAAGATCTCTGATGCCAGCGATAGCCAGAACATGTCAGAGCAGCACACAGATCTCAGCGCAGGCTTTAGCCCTTCAGAAAGCTTTTATGAGGAAGATAGAAGCTCTCCAGATCTTCCAAAGGCTGCAACAAGAACGAGGAAGAAGAGAACCTCAGACAGTGAGGATGAGGACTTTGTTGCTAGTGAAGCAGCAACAAAGAAGAAGAGAGTTGTGCTTGCAAAGGAATATAGCACCAAGCCAACTGCTGCCAAAGATAAAACTGCTGTGAAGAAAGTTCCCAAGAAAACTATGCAATTTACACTTGAAGAGCCAAGTGACACAGAAACAGCTGCAGGAGGAAAGAAGAAGAGAGCAAGGAAAACTACTGCTCAGGTGCTTGGAAAACCCTCCATGAGGAGTGATTCAGAGGAAGAGGAGGAGCCAACAGCTAATGCACCCCCTGCAAAAGCTCAGAAGCTCATGTCAGATGCTATTAGGACTGTTGCCCCCACAAAATCCAAACCAAATGCTCCAGCACCCAAGTGGTCGACCAGAAACATTTCTGCTAGTGAAAAGAACAAGGCCCCAGTGCCTAAAGCCCATGTTGATGAGGAGCCACTAGTGCTCAGGAAATTGAAGCCCAAGATTCCAGCCCAAGATAACGCACACCCAGTTGCAGAGAATATGATGCTCAGGAAGGACAAAGGACTGCGTCAGTGGAGACTGTCAGATCCCTATGCCGCCAGGAGGAGAATAGCTTGTGACTACCGCTTCCAGACCAGAGAGCAGCAAGACTTCTATGAGACAGTTCTGCTTGATAAGAAGCCAATTGTCAACGACATGAGATGGGTGGATTGGAAGTACATTGATGCCAATGAGGATTATTTCTCCCCATGTTCATGACAGTTTCTGGATTGCTGGTGTTGATGAGTTTGTTGGACAGAAGTTGACAAAGTGGAATGATGAGATGATCATGCAATTCTACTCCACAGCTCATTTCTATCCTGATGATAGGATTGTGTGGATGACTGAGGGTTTCAGGTACCAGTCGACCATCTCTGAGTGGGCTACTCTTCTTGGTGCTCCAGAAGAAGAAGATGATGATGTTGATATCTATGCCAAGCTCAAGATGGACCACAACTCCATGACTAATATGTACACAACGATTCCAGAGAAGGACATCAAGACACACAAGCTAGGATCAGTGAAGCACCTGCTGCCTGGTTTGGCCACCACAAATACTATCTTGCGGTACACTCTGTTGCCCAAGTCAGGAGATGAAAAGATGATACGTGGCCACTCCATCAACCTGCTGCACCTCTTTGACACACCTTAGAAGTTCAAGGTGATGAGCTTGATTGTTGAAACCATCAAGAGGACAGCTGCTGATCAGAAGAGATCTTGCGGATATGCTCCACACATCCAGATGCTCATCAATTCCAAGGTTGGAATGTGCACTTATCTTCTTGATCGTGAGCATCTCCCACTGCGTCCAGAGTTTGAGGACAATGTCATTGTGATGGATCCTTCGCATCCCACCTCTGCTCAAGCACAAGAGAAGATCTGAGTAGCCCAGGAAGCAAAAGCAGCCAAGGAGGCATCTGCTCCCAATGCTCCCATTGCCAACCTCAAGTCTAAGACTGACCAAATGACTTATCTGCTAGAAGCCACCCTGAGGATTGAGCGAAGTCTGGCCAACCTCACCCAGAACTAGGCTAGCTTAGAGCAGATAGTCGAGATGAAGATTCATGATCTAGATGTCAAGATCAGTGAGGTCCAGACTATAGTGGAGAAGCTAAAGGACGATGTTGATGCAGCCAGGGCAGCCGCTTCAGATGATAGTGGAGATGACAGACCCACTACAGAGAGATTCCAGACAGTGCCCAGGGCAGCCAGGTCTGCTGCAGTGCCAGTTGTGGATCCGAGGACCACACTCTCTGCACCTGCTGCTGCTGCTATAGTGCCACCTCCGGTCTCCACTCCACCTGCCCAGTAGACATCAGCCGAAGCCTTCGCGGATGCTCTTCTCTCAATGCCTTCTATGCACACCGGAGCTGTCGAGGATCGTGCCTAGAGTGTCGCATTAGTCCTATACATATTCACGCTTTTTGGTACTTGTTGCCAAAGGGGGAGAATTTGTATAGATCTTAGCTTCGAGAGAGAGAGTCTTGCTTTGCTTTGCTCGTTGGTTTTTTCTCGAGTTCTTTTGCTCTATTTGCTTTTTGGTACTTTGTTTCGATGTGTGTGCTTGATACTATGTCTGTGAGTACTTTGATCGTTATGTTTGTGAGCTACTACTTGATGTGATTGATCATACTATGCCCTATGAGATGCTCTTGCTTATCATTATCTTGTATGATCATTCACTTGTGTTGGTGATGCGTGCCTACTATTCCATTCATATCATTTTGCGCGCTCCACCAAGTTGTATGTGACATGGAAGAGTGACCCATGATCCTAATCGATTATGCATTTGCATTCAAACGCAAATTCTTAATAATGCACAAATTTAGGGGGAGCTCTTGCTTATCACATACTTCTCAAAGCGACGATGTATTTCATTCATTTAATCATTTGTCGAAGATTTGATCTATATGTTGTCATCAATTACCAAAAAGGGGGAGATTGAAAGCACATTTGCTCCCTCGGTGGTTTTGGTAATTCATAACAACATATATCTCATTGAACTAATGTCCATTCAAGTTAAAGTTTTCAGGATGTTCAATGATTGGCATGGCAAGGACTAGAGATGTGGACCCCTCAAAATGCTAAGGACAAGGATTGGCAAAATCTCAAGACTCTACATTTTTGGTTTAGTGATCCAAGATCACATTGAGTCCACAGGAAAGCCAATACTATTAAAAACTTGAGGTGTTGCTTAATGGTCTTTTTGCTCAAGTGCTTAGTGACAGTGTTCCAAAACCCTCAACCACTCTCTCCATCCAAATATGTCCAAAACCTACATTTCAACTCGGCCCCACCGAAATTTCCTATCCGGAGCCACCGAGTTCATCTGGACTTAGCCACTGCCAAAACCCTAACAAATCAGATCCACCGATATGGATCCCGGTCTCACCGAGATGGCCTTGCCAACTCTCTGTAATCGTTTGCACTTACTTCGGTCCCACCAAGTTTTGCAAATCGGTCTCACCGAGATGGCTTGCCAACTCTCTGTTGCCTTATTGCTTCACTTGGGTCCTACCGAGTTGATGCAATCGGTGCCACCGAGACGAGGTTTGCCCTAGCAATTGCAGTTCAGTCCATCCGAGTTGTTCCAGTCGGTCCCACCGAGATTCCTAACGTTCATATCTTTTACACTGTTCGGTTCCACCGAGATCTCTGAATCGGTGCCACCAAGTTGGGTCAAAAGTGTGTAATGGTTGGATCTTGCGTGGAGGCTATATATACCCCTCCACCACTTCCTTCTCAGTAAGGAGAGCCATCAAAACGTGCCTACACTTCCACCATACATTTTCTAAGAGAGAACCACCTACTCATGTGTTGAGATCAAGACATTCCATTCCAACCATTTGAACCTTGATTTCTAGCCTTTACCAAGTTGCCTTCCACTCAAATCCTTCTTCCACCATAGCCAAATCTGTGAGGGGTTGTTTGAGTGTTGGGAAGACTATCATTTGAAGCACAAGAGCAAGGAGTTCATCAACAACACACCGTCTATTACCTTTTGGAGAGTGGTGTCTCCTAGATTGGTTAGGTGTCACTTGGGAGCCTCCGACATGATGTGGAGTTGAACCAAGAAGTTTGTAAGGGCAAGGAGATCGCCTACTTTGTGAAGATCTACCCCGAGTGAGGCTAGTCCTTCGTGGACGTAAGCCATGGTGGAATAGACAAGGTTGCTTCTTCGTGGACCCTTTGTGGGTGGAGCCCTCCGTGCACTCGCGTAGCCGTTACCCTTCGTGGGTTGAAGTCTCCATCAACGTGGACGTACGATAACACCACCTATCGGAACCACGCCAAAAACCACCGTGTCTTCATTGCGTTAGAATTCTCCGATCCCCTCCTTTACTTACATATGCAATTTTTTATTTTCCGCTGCCACACTCTTAGAATTGCATGTGTAGGGTGATGCTTGACTTGTATGCTTGCTAAAATCTGCCTACTTCTAAAATTGGGAAAAGGTTAGGTTTTTATTTGGTCAAGTAGTCTAATCACCCCCCCTCTAGACATACTTTCGATCCTACACTCGCCAATCGGAGGATTCATCGGCAACCGAGCTATTGGCGGCCGAACTATTGTCAAATCAAGCACAGGTAGTTGGAGGAACTCGCCACCCAAGCTGAAGACCCTTGGAGCATGGAGCTGCCGAAGACTGTCAACCTCGGCATTGGAGGCTAGTTCGGGGGCTACTGAGGGTGTCCCGGACTAGGGGGTGCTCGGGCTACCGGCCTATCTCTCGTAGGCCAGACTAGTGTGCCGCCCTTTACTCATCAAAGAAAGGTTAGATAGTGGGCGACCCCGTGCACCAGAAGGAAACCTCCGAAGACTTGGCGTCTCCTCCAAGAAATATTTGGCATAACCGACAAGTTTATCCCCTGATGGCAACCGACCATGTGTAATCCTAGGTCCCTTTGGTGTCTGTATAAACTAGAGGGTTTAGTCCGTAGAAATACAGAATCATTATACCCACCTAGGGCTTAGTCCATCTGATCTCGAGGTAGATCAACTCTGTAACCTTCATACAATCGCATCAATACAACCTAGCAGGATGTAGGGTTTTACCTCTTTGAGAGGGCCTGAACCTGGGTAAATCGATGTCTCTATGTTCCCTGTTACTCATTGATTCCTAGATCCATAGTTCGGACCCCCTACCCGAGATCTGCCGGTTTTGGTACCGACACTCCCCTCACTCCCCTGATTAAATACCGGCGTCCGGCATCGTTCCACTGACGCATTTCACTCCATGGTGAGGCAGCGACAGACAGCAAGGATCCCCACGGGAGGTCTCTGCCCCAGGGCGCCGGTGGTGCCCGGCACCGGCGGCGGCTCCAACCACTGGTACCGTTACGTGCTATACAAATGGTTTGTACCCCCTTTCCGCGACGGAGTTTTAAACCGTCGCCTTGCCTGTGTGTGCGATAGGGGGGGTCTTCCAACACGACCCAGAAAACGTTTGCGATAGGGCGACCTGCTGCTGATGACTTTCGAAAAGTAATCGTACGCGAAGTCGCGGACTATCCCACATGTTAGACACGGGCACTACGTTTGTGATCTGCGACACATCAGAAATGATATCGCAGATATCCACATGTGCAAAAGGTGGATATCACAAACATTTATTTCTACCGTTCTGTTTGCGACACGTACACTGTCACACACAGTTCAATAATATAAAATGTAAGCGGTGTCTTTACTATCGCCAACGTGTCCATATTACCATAAGGTATACCTATCACACACGGTCTCCAAATGTGAACTGTCTTCTTTTTATCCAAGAATCGCACACACAAGTCATACGAAAACATGTGTAATACTTATGGCAATCCCACAGGTGTATGAGAATAAATCGTGCGTCTGACCGCTGAGTATCGCACATGTTTTCTGTGAAAGAACCGTGTGTTCTTTATTTTACCATCGCACACGCTGTTTTATTTCTAACCGCGTGTACGGTGTTCTAATACCTGGTGTTTAATTTTATTTTTTCCTGTAATTTATTATTCGAATTGGAAAATTTCAAATTTTGAATACTATGGAATTTAAATATTTCATATTCTCATCACAATGGTTCAACAACCAATCCATAAATCAAAATCTCAGTACAATGTGTTCAGTAATTACAGAATTAGGCAGCAGATTAACTATGATGAACCACAATATTTAGAGGCGGTAAAGGTGAAGAGAGAAGTGTAAATCATTTTGGGTGCCGATAGTGTTGCAGAAGCGGAATTCCCATAATGTGCCCTCCTCCATGCCAAAGGCGCGCACAACTTTTGTCCAACCCCTTGTTACGATTGCCCTCCCATCCTTCACCGCCTTGAGGAAGACTTCTAGACCATTATCATGGTAGTATGAATTATATACTTTAACCCTAGTTCCCTCCACTCCGATCATGTAGTTTGCAAGGTAATCATGAGTAAATTGCTTCGGAAACCACTGAAAAGAGAAAACTTTCAGAAATTCATGTCTAATAGAGTAACTCGTTGTGGGGAGGGGGAAAAGGCAACAGATTACTTAACATCCTAAAGTTCACTTTTGTCTTGGATAAAGTGTAAATAAAGTGTTTAATTCCCATCACCCGTCTCTTCTGCCTACCAATCTTTCTTAGTTTCCTCACTTGACGCTTGTTCATGAATATCTCATTGCCCCATACGGAAAAGGGGTCGAAGCTTGGATCAGTACCGCTGATATATGTACCTACAAGCAACCAGTAAATGTGAGAAGCTAAACTTCAATTGCACAAATGATGTAAAAAACTATAAGACATGGCATGCAACTAACCTCGACGGCAAACAATAGCATCGCGCAATGCGGCCCTGCATAAGTACATGGAAAGGCATGTTAACTACATCCACCAAAAATAGCAAATGGTGATAAAACGACAGCATCTCTAGTGATATCTCCATTGCGAAGAGTAGCATGGTTGTAAAGGGACAGATTAAAAAATGGATAGAACTGTTTGCTACAACAGGCTTGATAGCAACCTAAGTCAGGCATTGTAAGTTTCTAGCTGGTATTGGTGAAATTGAACTGGACAGTTCATACTTGAACATGACAGTGTACATTACTGAAATAAACAAGGCATGTGTTAAGTACAGACAACCTAATATAGCCATTGAAACTGGTACTGATGAAATTGAAATTGACAGAGTTAAACATCGCAAGGCAAGTGCTGCTAGAGCAGAGAATGGCCCAGGTGTCTATAAAAAGGTAGGGAAAATAGCTAAGAATGGTTAGGCTTGTTTACTACAACAAGTTTAACACATCAACCGTACAAAACATAGCCATTGCAACAGGTATTGGTAAAATTGAACTGGACAGTTCCTACTTGGTAAATCCTAAGGGGTAGTTGGTGGGGCACTTCATCTGGGCCAGAGCCCGTCCCAAGTCGGCGGCGGCGGAGGCGGGGTGTTCCTCCGGGTTGAAGCGTGGATCAGTGCTGCTGACATGTGTACCTACAAGAAGCACGTAAATGCTATAAGCTAAACTGCAATTGCACAAATGATGTAAAATACTATAAGACATTGGGCTGGAACTAACCTCGATGGTAAACAACAGCATTTCGCATTGTGGCCCTGTGTAAGTACATGGAAAGTCATGTTAACTACAACATGGTTAACATCCACCAAAAATAGAAAATGGTAATAAAATGACAGCATCTCTAGTGATATCTTCATTGCGTAGAGTAGCACGGTAGTAAAGGGATAGATTAAAAAATGGATAGAACTGTTTGCTACAACAGGCTTGACATCAACCTAAGTCAGGCATTGTTAGTTTCTAGCTGGTATTGGTGAAATTTAACTGGGCAGTTCATACTTCAACATGATAGTGTACATTACTGAAATAAACAAGGCATGTGTTAAGTACAGACAACCTAATATAGCCATTGAAACTGGTACTGATGAAATTGAAATTGACAGAGTTAAACATAGCAAGGCAAGTGCTGCTAGAGCAGAGAATGGCCCAGTTGTCTATAAAATGGTAGGGAAAATAGCTAAGAATGGTTAGGCGTGTTTACTACAATGGGCTTAATACATCAACCGTACAAAACATAGCCCTTGCAACTAGTATTGGTAAAATTGAACTGGACAGTGCGTACTTGGTAAATCCCGAGGGGTAGTTGCTGGGGCACTTCATCTGGGCCAGAGGCCGCACCAAGTCGGAGGCGGAGGAGGCGAGGTGTTCCTCCGGGTCGACAGGCACAGCGGCCACCGCACCATCGACCGCCATCAGCTCCTCGACCTCCCGCGTGATATGTGGTTACGCTTACGCGGCGATGCTCTGCAGTAGGGGGTGGGGATTTGGAGGCATGAGGATGTTTCGCAGGCGCCATCTAAGCAATCAGGCCAGGGCGGTGATGGAGATTGGTGGGTTACCAGACTGGATCGACGAGGCTCGAGCAGAACGTAGATGTGGTTGAAGTTGTAGTTGCGACGGGGGCGGTTTGAGCTGCCGGGGGGGGAGGGGGGAGATAGTTTGGAAATGTGATGGGTGTGGATGGGGTGGGGGGTAAATTCTGAAATTCCGCGCCTACTAAAAATTGCGCTGCGAAACTTGAAACTTAAGCGGGCGAAACACACAACGCAGTCGAAGAGTATAATATACTCATGTGCGAGAAAAGAGAAAATTGGCGGATCCCGTATTCAAAAAATTGTACACGTGTAGTTGATTAAATCAGTCACGGGCGGTTGTGATGGTACGTGTGCGATGTTTTCTAACTGACTTATGGATCATTAATGCACATGGTACGTCATAGCAACCGTGTGTTTTGTGGTCTCCTAAAAATTAAAATATCTATCAGCATCTAGAGCCGTAGCCTGCAAATTTAAAAATCTCTTTCATTGTGGTAGGGCTATCATCAACGTACATGAACGAGGCAAAGTTGACACTCGATGAACAGTCATAAGTTAATGAAAATGCAATCAAGTGTCAACCTGCCTCGCTCACACAGCGAGAATTGATCGACCTATGTAATAAGAAAGATGCTTGCTGCCTCCTGCCGGCGCTGCTATTTAAGCCGGTCTGCGTCCGCCTCGCGCGGCGAGGTGGGACTAAAAACCAGCTCCGGCGAGCTCATCTCCGACCCGGTTGTGCCGAGGTGAGAGAGGAAGGAGCTCCGGGGTGGATGCGGGTTGGACCGCTATGACTCGGTTGAGTCAACTTTTTTTGACCGGGTACTAATTTGCTCTAAAAAAGTAGTAGTAAGTAGTAGTAGATGCTCATAATTAATTAAACAAACATACGATGGACACACATACACTAACAAATTCTCACATGCTGGCTAGCCCCAGACGCTGTCGTACTCCTTACCGGCCTTGTCGGCGGCAGCCCACCGTGATTGAATCTCCGCCCGGCTCTCCTTAGCAGCGCGTGCGACCGCTTCTTTCTTACGGCGGCGGGACTCTCTTTTCTTGAGTGCTTTCTGCTTTTTCCGCTCCTTCTGTGCGGATTTAGCCTCCTCTTGCTCCACCGCCCATTCGGCCATGGCAGCTTCAAAGTCCACCCACGTAGGTGTGCGGTCACGGGCGTCGATGAACTCAGCACGGCGGGATGCCATCGCTTCCTTACCACTTAGTGTGCGGTCGCGGGCGGCGATGGACTCGGCGCGCCGGGATGCCATCACTTCCTTACCAGTTAGTGTGCGGCGCAGTGGCATGGACGGCGACGCTTGGAGAGAGCTCTGGGACGGAGTGGCCGGACAACCGTACGTAGTGCGATGGTTTTTTAGAGCATTCGAGATCTGATTGCCTATGAGAACCGTGTGCGCTAACCCTATCTTGCGCTGCGTTCTGATTGGCTGGAACCCCAGCCACGCGGATCGCACGTGTGGACCGTAGGATGCACCACGATCGAACGACAATCCACATTCCTCCCATCACACCCATGTAGCTGTAGCTGGGATTTGACTTATATGCGCTAATTGTCAGGTAAATGCTATAAAGTGCTTAAGTATATCAAACGAGTCCTGAAATGCGCAAAAAATTCAAATCTGCCGGCTGATGGTGCTTGCGCACCGTGTAAATAGTTTGAAGGTGAAACGATAAAGTCACAGTAAATTCAAGTCCTAAGTGCCATTTATCAATTTTCTAGAGTTGGAAAACCAATAAACGACACGTTTGTGGTTGACTCTTGCCACACATGTCCTTGAAATCTCTCCCCATTTCCTCGTAAAAGGCATGCAAATTTACTAAACACCACAAGCATGATTTTCCAAACCCTTTTTTTGCACTTTTTCATGGACCAATCATGCGAAATTGAATTATGTGCATTAATGCCTAGAAAATGCACATAACGGCCCAAATATAGTAAATTAGACCAGAAAAGTGGCAAATTGAATACGGTGCATGATAGGGTCTATGTTGATCGTAGAAAAAAACTCAAGGACAAACGACGAAGGAACTTTGTATTCCCCTTCGAACTTGGTGATTTCCCTCTCGAAACCACCAAAACTTCCTTTTGTGATGGTTCAGTCTATGAAGAGCGTGTACAACTAGTTTAGCCGAACCTTCTCAAAAAATTACCACACTTTATTGAGGTCATACCATGGAACCATGCCAGGTATCATCTTTTTCAGGCATGTTTTTCAATTTTCAAGAGTTGAAAAACCAATAAATGACACGTTTGTGGTTGACTCTTGGGACACATGTCCTTGAAATCTCTCACCATTCCTCGTAAAAGGCATGCAAATTTAGTAAATACCACAAGCATGATTTTCCAAAACGTTTTTGTGAACTTTTGCATGGACCGAATTGTGTGAAATTGAATTATGTGCATTAAGGCCGAGAAAATGCACATAACTGCCCAAATATACTAAATTAGCCCTGAAAATTGCCAAATTTGAACACGATGCATTATAGGGTGTATGTTGATCGTACAAAAAAACTCAAGGACAAACGACGAAGGAAGTTTGGATTCCCCTTCAAACTTGGTGATTTCCCTCTCGAAACCACGAAACTGCCTTTTGTGATGGTTCGGTTTATGAAGAGCGTTGACGGTGTCCTGGATTAGGGGGTGCTAACCTAGCCGGCCCGTCTCCTCGGTTGGGCCGATATGCCTCTGTGCGTGATCAAGATGGACTCTGGAGGCCACACACGGGAGACGTGATGGAGGATGTCTCTACCGAAGACTTGTAGTACACTTCAAGATTTGTCCAGCCGTCTTACTCCTAGATACCGACCTTGTAACCCTAGATACCCTCCCTGGCATGTATATAAGCCATAGGGTTTAGCCCGTAGAAGGGGGAACAACACAATATTGCTCACCTAGCCCTAGAAGTTATACTCATATTACGATCTCGAGGTAGATCAACTCTATACTTGTTACATCTCCATCAATATAAACATAAGCAGGATGTAGGGTTTTACCTGCATTAAGAGGTCCCGAACCTGGGTAAACATTGTCTCCCTCGTCTCTGTTACCATTGATCCAAGATCCACAGCTCGGGACCCCCTACCCCGAGGTCTGCCGGTTTTTACACCGACACTGGTGCTTTCATTGAGAGTTCCGCTGCGCGATCACCAGAAGGATTGATGGCTCACCTGCAGATCAACTGAACTAACGGCTGCGGGGTTGTTTACGCCCCCGGCCAGCTTTTCATCTTCGGCAGCACGGTTTTTTGCGCCGACTCGACGGGTCACCTGACCTCTGTTGAGAACTATGCCCCAGGTCGGATCGTGACTTTCGGCGGCCTCGAGTACACTGCAGATTCCTGTGGTGAACTCATCTTATCGGGATGGACTCCCGGTCGGATCGAGAGCTCGGCTGGTTCCGGAGGCTCGACTCTGGAGCCGGACTCTGTCACAGCGCCTCTTGAGACCCCTGACACCTCTACTCCAGCCAGTCTCTCCCCGATCGCCAGTCTGGAGATGGATCCGGCTCCCACCCCTGAAATTGCACCTGTGCCAGGATTGATTCTGGCACGGAACCCGGAACTATGTTCAGACTCCCACCGCTCTGAAGTCGCATCTGGTTACACGCCGGGTGTACTTCGAATCAGCCCTGCCTATGGCGCATCCATGAATCTCGAAGAGTTATCTCACCTCGATGAGATGCTTGACCGCATCCGGAGTATGTCCATCTCGGACGGCAAGACTTCGGTTTACAATCAGATCGGCCTTAAAGCCGAAGATAGGGAAATTTACATCCCACCCTCCACCCACCTAGTCGCCATGATCGATGATTTAACCGACGTGTCGGACTACGGCGAACCCTCAGACATGGAGGAGGACGCCGATGGCCCCATCGAGAACACCTTGCCCCCGGTAAACGCGGGCAGGTGGACCGCCACGTCCACCTACGAAGTCTACATGGTGGACACCCTGAAATCCCCTCCAAGACGCCGGCGAAGGCGCCGAAGGGGCAATAATGGGGAGCCCAGTGGCAACGACGCGACATCCAATAATGGCGATGCGGAGGACGGCGACGGCGATAACCATGAGGAAGAAGTTCAAGCCTCCCCAGTAAGGAACGGTACACCAGACCGACCTCTTGGAGACTCAGATCCCGATGACCTCTTTGAAGGGGCCGACGACAACTACATGCCAGAATCCGAGGAGGACGAGAGCCTCGGCACTGAGGACTACATCGTCCCTGAAGACCCTTTTGAACAAGAGCGCTTCCGACGACGCCTCGTTGCAACGGCCCGGAGCTTAAAGCGCAAGCAGCAACAGCTGCAGGCCAATACCGATGCGCTAAGTGAAAAGTGGATCGAAGTGCTCTCCGCCGAGCAAGACATGGAAAACCGACGCCATAGTGCGCCGAAATCATACCCACGCAGGCGTCTTTTACTGGAGTTCGATGGGGAGATCGCTGACGACCTTGATCGGCCCCCTAGAGGCCGGGACAGGCCAAGACGAGAAGACCCCGGTGAACGGCCACCTCCACGCCGTCATGGCAAGGACCCCGTGGATCACTAAGATCCTCACAATGCTAGACGTCGTATTGAGGAAAATAGGGCTCCCCTCGGTCCATCTACGGGTCAAGGGGACGTGCGCCCTCCGGGCCCGACGGCTACGATGCCTGGATGGACAGGAACGGCCATGCCTGAGATCAAGCCTGCTCACGACTCTCCCCCGACCTCCAACGAGATGCTCCTCGGTCCCGAAGTCCGGCCCACCCGATCTGCTTCACAGATAGGGTGATGGAACATCAGTTCCCGAAAGGGTTTAAACCCATCAACATAGAATCATACGATGGCACCACGGACCCAGCAGTTTGGATCGAAGATTTCCTCCTGCATATACACATGGCAAATGGAGATGATCTCCATGCCATTAAATACCTGCCGCTCAAGCTCAAGGGGCCGGTGAGGCATTGGCTTAATAGCCTCCCGCCTCACTCTATCGGCAGCTGGGAAGCCCTAGAAGACGCTTTTCGAGCAAACTTCTAGGGCACATATGTCCGACCTCCGGACGCAGATGACCTTAGCCATGTCACTCAGCAGCCAGGCGAATCAGCTCGGAAATTCTGGAACAGGTTCCTCACCAAGAAGAACCAGATCATAGACTGTTCCCAAACCGAGGCCATCACCGCATTTAAAAACAATATTCGAGATGAATGGTTGGCTCGACAACTCGGCCAGGATAAGCCGAGAACCATGGCTGCCCTGACCGCACTAATGACTCGCTTTTGTGCGGGAGAAGATAGCTGGCTCGCCCGAAGTACTCATAACGGCGAGGCAGGCACCTCAGAAACTCGCGACGCCATTGGAAAACCAAAGCGCAACAAAAATAAGTGTAGGTACAAGAATGGCGGAAGCGACACTGAAGACGTCGCGGTCAACGCAGGATTCACCGGACCTAAATCTAGGCAGAAAAGAAAATCCTTTAAAGGGAACAAAGACGGACCTAGCTAGCTTGATAGACTCCTGGACCGCCCATGTGGGATCCACGGTACTCAGGAAAAACCAGCAAACCACACTAATAGGAATTGCTGGGTCTTTAAACAAGCCGGCAAGATAGCGGCAGAGGGTCAGAGTAAAACCCAACACCGCAGCGATGACGAGGATGAACCTCGGCAGCCCAATAATGGAGGCCAAAAGAAATTTCCTAATGAGGTAACAGAGGTTAACATGATCCATGTCACCCACATCCCTGAAAGGGAGAGGAAACGTGCACTTCGGGACGTATACACGCTGGAGCCAGTCGCCCCGAAGTATAACCCATGGTCGGCCTACCCGATCACTTTCGACAAGCACGATCATCCGACCAGCATCAGGCATGGCAGATCGGCGGCGCTCGTCCTGGACCCTATTGTTGATGGTTATCATCTAACGTGCGTCCTGATGGACGGGGGAAGCAGCCTTAACCTCATCTACGAGGACACAGTTCGGAAGATGGGCATTGACTCATCTCGGATTAAGCCGAGCTCTACCACCTTTAAAGGTGTCATTCCGGGCGTTGAAGCCCGTTGTACTGGAACGGTCACCCTAGAGGTAGTCTTCGGTTCGCCCGAGAACTTCCGAAGTGAAGAGTTAATCTTCGATATCGTACCCTTCCGGAGCGGATACCATGCGCTCTTAGGGCGCACAACCTTTGCACGCTTTAACGCAGTCCCGCATTACGCCTATCTCAAGCTCAAAATGCCAGGACCCAACGGTGTCATCATAGTCAATGGCAACACGGAACGTTCATTCCGGACAGAGGAACAGACCGCGGCTTTCACAGCCGAGGTTCAAGCGTCCGAGGAGGCAGCCCGCAGCGATAAACGCGTCGCCCGCTCCTTGAAGCGCTCCCGGGCTGCACAAATCGACCTCGGCCATGTGCCCCCTCACCCGAAATAGGGATGCGGGCTCCTCGTGTGCCCTCTCTGGAGTGGGCACTACGTCCCCAGAGTGCATAACTTCGCACTCAAGATTCCCTGGGACGTCCAGGAGCCAGAACGACTACCCAAACATCGGCGCGGATTAACCATGCAAAGACGAGGCGTAGAGCCCCTGCATAGGCAAGCATCTGTAAAAGGAACTGCCAAACTTCTATGTGGTTTTAAAACCACAGAGTGGCTTCGGCCACACCTCCCTTCAAGGAACTCGGTCAATCAAACACCTAGAGTGTATAAAGGGCCGGAAGGGCATCGACCTTCACAAATTCTTCGCCATCAATGGTGACGATCTGGTCAACAGTCCGAAAACGCAGACGTGCGGCAGGTAGCGGTCCGGATCCTTTAAAATCCGTTAGCGATTATCCGACCTGTTTTTCCTCTTTCTTCTTTACCATCTACATTGTACTCTTTCAATTACTCTCATCACAGCTGGGCATGTACACGATTGATATTATGAAATAAAGAAATTGTGCCCTTTCAAGGTGTCTATTGTATTTCTTTATCAGCATAAGCTCTGGGACGATGCAGTTTTCTAAAAAGATGCAATTGTATAACAAAGTCGGATGTATTCGGCGTCTCGGATGTTGGCCTTATATGCATCAGTTTCGAACCTAGATTTCGGTCAATAGTTGGGTTGCCCGGCTCCTATGTGTACCCCTTACATTTCCGATGAATTCGGCTAAGGGTGTAATGGGAGAACCACTGCGATTGCGCCGCCAGGTCAATTGGCATGGCGCCTCAGTGGAGAAAGCCAAAAACTGACTATCTAGGTAGGCGTAAACTGGTCTGCCATCCAGAGACCGCGTCAAGCGATGTGACAATAGAGATCACCCGTGTCAAACGAAGGGCTTCCATTCCTAGCCGAAGTGTGCTCTGGCCTAGACCTCGACCGAGCTGGCCGAACACTTCTTACACCGGGGGTTGGTCATCAGCCCCCAGAGTCAAACTCTTATGACTAAATGAAAGATATCAAGCCACTATAGTTCGATTGCCTAGTTCCTATAAGACACCGACCGCCTCCGGGTACCGAGACATCGGCTAAGGGTGCAGTGTGCCTTAAGGAACACCCTTTGTATGACCTACACTGGGGCTGAAGCCGACGACTGGCCACTCTCATTTTAAACAGTCATATAGGTGGAATAATTAAAATTATAAAACAACACACATGGAATCTTAAGCCATTCTCATTCAACAAAAGATAAAGTTTTTACATTGTACACCCCGGCATTCCGAAGTACCATCTAAAAATACAGAGTCTCTTTGGGGCACATGGCCTCGGTGGTCCGAGCTCCCGCCTCCACCTCGGCGAAGAACTGCTCGGCGGTCCACGGCTTGTCGGTAGGGGGGCCCGCGGCACATGTCTCCGCATCAACCTTGCAGAAGTGAGTCTTCACACAAGCATATGCCCTCCGCGCCCCTTCGAAGCACGCGGACCTTTTCCAGCGATCCACGCAGGGCACGTCATCTCGGAGACGGGCCGTCAGGCCGAAGAGGCTCTTCGGCATGGCTTCGGCAGGCCACAGAGCGATGCAGAGGTCCTAGAGCGCCGGTCTCGTCATGCAAAACAGTTCCACCAGCTGCTTCACTCGATGATTCTGTAGCTATGCGGACGGCGATCTTGGAAACTGCCCCCAGAAGGTCTTCTCCGCCTCATAACCCGCCAGCTGGCCGAAGTATGCCACCGCATCCGCCGCGCTCTGCGGGAGATCCTCAAAGACCTCTGCGGAACGCCATAACTGGGTGAGCTCAACACACCCTTTGCTGCCAAAAGCACACTGCAGCAAAAATATCTTACCCGAGGCGATTTGCTCCACTTGTTGGAGCACCTCGCGATCAGCTCGGGCCGAGGTCTTGAGATCGGAGTGGGCACGTTGAAGCTTCTCGAGCTCCTCCTTTGTTTGTTGCCCCTCCTCCTGAAGTTTGTCGCGTGCTTCGAACACGCCCTTCAGGGTCTCCTCGACCTCTAACACCCGCGCTTGGTGCCCTTCCCCAGCTGCCTTTTCGGTGACCCAGGCCTTCTCGGCCGTGGCGGCAGTAGCTTCCTGCTGCCGCACCTCCTTCCGAGCCCTTTCGAGCTCGGCCTTGCGTGTCTCCAGCTCCGCTGTCAACACAGTTCGGCCTTAGTTGTTTTCTTTAACATACATTATACCTCTTCATCTAGAATACAAGGCAAGTTTAAACTTCCTTACCTTGAGATCGCTCAAGTTTCCGGTTCATCTCTGCCATCTCTTCGGAGATGGAGTCCGGAACCGAGGTCGAAACCTGGAGTAAAACAGATCCTTATCACAAAGGGAATAGTTCAAACCACTAACAGGCCCCAGGACGGCTGCCTCGAGCAGCGTCCTGGGGGCTACTCTACGGGCTCCTACTTAATCAAGCGACCCCGATGCCGGTTTCTTAAAACCGACTTCGGGCTCGGGGGCTACTCACTCACTAAGCCGTTTAGCAGGTTGTACTTTTATGTCCTCGGACAAAATTCATAAAACAAACAGCTTAAATAAACAAATTGATTGCGCAGAAGGAGTACCTCGAAACCTGCTACGAGGTTCTTGAAAACCTCGTGCAGGCCGGCCTCTGTGGACCAGTAGCCTTCCAGCGTCGTGCCTATCAAGGCACGGTGCTCCTCCTTGATGGAAGAGCCCTTTAGGACCTCCTCCACCTCCTCAGTCCACCCCGCGCCATTCCGTCCTTGGGCAGTAGGCTGGGGTGAAGGGATGACCTCGGGTGTATCCACCCGAGCAGCCTCCGCCTGGTGTGGCGGAGCCGAGGTAGACGTCGGCCGGGCCAATGACTAGCCCAGCCCTTCTTCGATGACCTCGGGGCGCTCCGTCCCCGGGTCTTGTTGGGCCGAGGTGTTGACCTCAGCCATGGTCACCACCTCGTTGGCCCCCGTCAAGTCGACGTCGGGGACCAGGGTGGATGTCACCTCCCCTAGCCCATCATGCTTCGGGGGAGAAGCGGCGGGCTCTGGAGTCCCGCTGGCGGATGGCAGCCCGCTTGAAGAACTGCTGGGGATTACCCTCGGCTGACTGCATGTGAAAGATTGCTTCTGTAAAGATTTCCCTTGCTGAAAAAATGACTCAGGGAAGGAGGACAAGGACAAGGACTTAGCCTCGGGGTGCTGGTTTCTTCCTCCCCATGGTGACGAGATCTTCCTCTGAGTCACCGGAGAGCTCGGCCCTCTCCGATGACTTGTTGGAGGCCTCGGCCTCTTTGGGCCCTTCGGTGGCATATCCACATCGGCGTCTTCCAACGCCGACCTCTTCCCCTTCGGAGGGGGAACCTCCTCCTCCTCACCCTCCTCGGCGCCGCCGTCTTGAGCGGCGGAGGTGTGGGTCTCTTCTGACCGGGTGACCGAAGTCCCCCGGGTCCGAGCACTTGACCTCCCCGTCTGGGACTTCGTCCCTTTGGAGGCCACCACATGCGGCTCCTCGGTCAGAAGCGCTGAGAGCAGGGGAGTTGGGGGCTGCTCTAGCAGTGGGGCCGGGCATCGTACCCCTTGTACCCAGGCCAGCCACTTCTGCAAAAATGTCAAAACACGGCGGTTCGAGTAAAAACTTTATTCCTCGGCGCAATGAGCAAAAAACAAAGATTGAAGGGCGAAACCACTCACCAGGGGGGGCTCATAGCCGTGCTCGAGGCCGCGGTCCTCCCCTGCCTTGGGGATTTTGTCCTTGGACAGCTTCATGAGCTTCGACCACATGGCGGCCAAGGTGGAGCGGAAGAAGGTGTTGATGGTGTCCATGTCCTCGGGCTTTTATGCCCACATCGGGGTAGCCCGAAGTTGGAGAGGGAGTATACGGCGGTTGAGCATGACATTTATGACGTCGGCCAGCTCAACCTTCCCCGTTGTGGACCACCACAAGATCCTGTCGATCAGGGTCTCCACCTCTTCTGGCTTCCCCCAAGCAACGCCCTTCTCCTTCCAGGACTTGAGTTTCTTGGGAGGCCCGGCCGAGAAGGCCGGGACTTCGGTTTGACCAGGGGCAAGTGGCTCGATGATGTAGAACCACTCTCTTTGCCACTCCTTCACTGTTTCGATGAAGGTGCCCTTGAACCAGGTGCCCCCCTGGTTCTTGCTGATCATGGCCCCTCTGCACTCCGCGAGATCCGAGCCACTTGACTTCAGTTTGATCCCGAAGAGTTTCAGCCATAAGCCGAAGTGTGGCTCACAGCGGAGGAAGGCCTCGCAGACTGTGATGAAGGCGGCGAGGTGGAGAATGGAATTAGGGGCCAGGTGGTGGAAATCTAACCCGTAATAGAACATTACCCCGTGCACGAAGGGGTGCAGCGGGAACCCCAGGCCTCGGATGTGGTGGGGGACGAAGACCACCCGCTCCCCGGCGTTGGGAGCGTGCACCAGCTGGCTGGCCACTGGAGCGCGGGCGGCGATGGCGGGGGCCAGGTACCCCGCGTCGCGCAGCTCGGGGATGGTCGTAGCTGTCATGATGGAGCCGCCCCAGTGTCCCTTGAGGGTGTCGGCCATGGCTGGTTGAGGAGTTGGGCTCGCGGAAGTGAAAGGTGCGCTGGCTGGATCTGGGCGTTGGAGCTAGACGAAGCAACAGTGGGGGAAGGATGGGAGCGTGGGCTATCGCGCTATTCTCCCCTTTGCTCTCATAGGCCTATGAAAGGCCAAGAGTCCCCCCCCCCCCCCGCGCTGTGCCGATAAATTCGCGGTTGCGACCAAAAATGCCGCTGAAACATATGGGGGGAAACAAAATATTGATGATATCCCTAAGGAAGCGGGCACGATCTCTGCCTTGAAGGGACGTGCCAGTAAACAGGCTGCCTCGAACCACGATTTGAGGGGGAGGCAGTAACTGCTCGACCTGTCATGGGGCGAGCCTCGCCGATAAAGTTGTCAGACAGGGTTGGATTGTTCATACCTGCACGACCAGCCTTCGAGGCTAAGATACCTACCCACCTCGGGCAGGGTACAAGCTCGGTTGGACCACAGATGTTGATGCTCCATTAAGAGAACCGAAATGCAAAGTGGAACTCGTCTGTCAAGCCGAGGACTCCGGATCCGAAGTGATGTTTGTTGCAAGTTGTCCTCAGCGTAGAAGACCAGTTCGGGGGCTACTGACGGTGTCCTGGATTAGGGGGTGCTAATCTAGCCGGCCCGTCGCCTCGGTTGGGCCGATATGCCTCTGTGCGTGATCAAGATGGACTCCGGAGGCCACACATGGGAGACGTGATCGAGGCTGTCTCTACCAAAGACTTGTAGTACACTTCAAGATTTGTCCAACCGTCTTACTCCTAGATACCGACCTTGTAACCCTAGATACCCTCCCTGGCGTGTATATAAGCCATAGGGTTTAGCCCGTAGAAGGGAGAACAATGCAATATTGCTCACCTAGCCCTAGAAGTTAGACTCATATTACGATCTCGAGGTAGATCAACTCTGTACTTGTTACATCTCCATCAATATAAACAGAAGCATGACGTAGGGTTTTACCTCCATTAAGAGGGCCCGAACCTGGGTAAACATCGTCTCCCTCGTCTCTGTTACCATCGATCCAAGATCCACAGCTCGGGACCCCCTACCCCGAGGTCTACCGGTTTTTACACCGACAAGCGTGTACAATGACATTAGCCGAACCTTCTCAAAAAATTACCACGCTTTTCTAAGGTCGTACCATGGCACCATGCCAGGTATCATCTCTTTCAGGCATGTTTTCAATTTTGTAGAGTCAAAAAATCAATTAATGACACGTTTGTGGTTGACTCTTGCCACACGTGCACTTGAAATCTCTTCCCATTCCTCGTAAAAGGCATGCAAATTTAGAAAACACCACAAGCATGATTTTCCAAACTGTTTTTGTGCACTTTTTCATGGACCGATTGTGTGAAATTGAATTATGTGCATTAATGCCTAGAAAATGCACATAACTACCCAAATACAGTAAATTAGACCGAAAAAGTGCCAAATTTGAACACGGTGCATTATAGGGTGTATGCTGATCGTACACAAAAAACTCAAGGACAAACGACGAAGGAACTTTGGATTCTCCTTCAAACTTGGAGATTTCCCTCTCGAAACCACCAAAACTTCCTTTTGTGATGGTTCAGTTTTCGAAGAGCGTGTACAACGAGATTAGCTGAACCCTCTCAAAAAATTATCACGCTTTGTTGAGGTCATACAATGGTACCATGCCCCGTATCATCTTTTTCAGGCATGTTTTTCAATTTGTAGAGTCAAAAAACCAATAAACGACACGTTTGTCGTTGACTCTTGTGACACATATCATCGAAATCTCTCCCCATTCCCTTGTAAAAGGCATGGAAATTTAGTAATACCACAAGCTTCATTTTTCATACTGTTATTGTGCACCTTGTCATGCACCTATCGTGCCAATTTGAATTATGTGCATAAATGCCTAGAAAATGCAAATAATGGCCCAAATATGGTAAATGAGCCCGGAAAAGTGCCAAATTTGAACACGTTGTGTTCTAGGGTCTATGTAGATCGTAGAAAAAAAACAAGGGCGGACGACCAAGGAAAATTGGATTCCCTTGAAATCCTGGTGATTTATTATCGCACACGGTTCATTTTCACAGCTTATGAAAGCCGTGTGGGCTGACTCAATCGTGCGATGCGTTCTGATTGGCAGGAACCCCAGCCACGCGGATCGCGCGTGTGGACCATTGGATGCACCATGATCGAACGGCAATCAACATCCCTCCCATCACACCCGTGTAGCTGTAGCTGGGATTTAACTTATATGCGCTAATTGTCAGTTAAATGCTATAAAGTGATTAAGTATATCAAACGATTCCTGAAATGCGCAAAAAATTCAATTCTAGCGGCTGATGGTGCTTGCGCACCATGTAAATAGTTTGAAGGCGAAACGATAAAGTCACCGTAAATTCAAGTCCTAATTGCCATTTATCAATTTTCTAGAGTTGGAAAACCAATAGACGACACGTTTGTGGTTGACTCTTGCCACACATGTCCTTGAAATCTCTCTCCATTTCCTCGTAAAAGGCATGCTAATTTACTAAACACCACAAGCATGATTTTCCAAACCCTTTTTTTGCACTTTTTCATGGACCGATCATGCGAAATTGAATTATGTGCATTAATGCCTAGAAAATGCACATAACTGCCCAAATATAGTAAATTAGCCCGAAAAAGTGCCAAATTTGAACACGGTGCATTATAGGGTGTATGTTGATCGTAGAAAAAAACTCAAGGACAAACGACGAAGGAACTTTGGATTCCCCTTCAAACTTGGTGATTTCCCTCTCGAAACCACCAAAACTTCCTTTTGTGATGGGTCGGTTTACGAAGAGCATGTACAACGACATTAGCCGAACCCTCTCAAAAAATTACCATGCTTTGTTGAGGTCATACCATTGCACCATGCCTAGTATCATCTTTTTCAGGCATGTTTTTCAATTTTGTAGAGTCAAAAAACCAATAAACGACACGTTTGTCTTTGACTCTTGCGACACATATCATCGAAATCTCTCCCCATTCCCTTGTAAAAGGCATGGAAATTTAGTAATACCACAAGCTTCATTTCTCATACTGTTATTGTGCACCTTTTCATGCACCTATCGTGCCAATTTGAATTATGTGCATAAATGCCTTGAAAATGAAAATAATGGCCCAAATATGGTAAATGAGCCCGGAAAAGTGCCAAATTTGAACACAGTGCGTTCTAGGGTCTATGTAGATTGTAGAAAAAAAACAAGGGCGGACAACCAAGGAAAATTGGATTGCCTTGAAATCCTGGTGACTTATTATCGCACACGATTCATTTTCGCTGCTTATGAAAGCCGTGTGGGCTGACTCTATCGTGCGATGCATTCTGATTGGCCGGAACCCCAGCCACGTGGATCGCACGTGTGGACCGTAGGATGCACCGTGATCGAACGGCAACCCACATCCGTCCCATCACACCCGTGTAGCTGTAGCTGGGATTTGACTTATATGCGCTAATTGTCAGGTAAATGCTATAAAGTGCTTAAGTATATCAAACGAGTCCTGAAATGCGCAAAAAATTCAAATATAGCGGCTAATGGTGCTTGCACACCGTGTAAATAGTTTGAAGGCAAAACGATAAAGTCACAGTAAATTCAAGTCCTAATTGCCATTTTATGATTTTGGAAACAGTGATTCTTCTTTTGAGATGCTCCCGTTTTCAAGGAGTTATCGTTACAACTTCTGCCAGAATTTGCCATTTTATTTACCACATAATACTGAGGTCATACCATGGCACTAGGGGCACCATGCCAGGTATCATCTTTTTCAGGGATGTTTTTCATATTGCAAAATGAGATAATATATAGATATGCCAACCCATACAATTGACATATTTGACATGCATGAACAAATAATCAATCGAGCATATATATGCTCAAATTGGTCCAGTGCCTAGTTCGAGGAGTAATTTACAAACCATTATTAGCTCCCTAATTTACATCAATATAACAAACCCCCTTGATCGATCGAGGCTGGGGTAGCCTCGACATCGGTGATCGCCGGTACTGCCTCGGGCGCAGCTCTCACCAGGGCTGCCGCAACCGCCAGCTCTGCGGGCATCGCCTCGGCGGCCAACGAGACATTGGCTCTCGCCAAGGCTGCCGTCACTGCCTCCATGCCTGCACCGGCGACGCCTGGCGCTGCGCCCTCCTCCATCTCGGACATAAGTCTACGCCTCGTGCGGCGGCCGCCACTGCCGCAGTTGTCCTTGCATCGTCGCGGTTCCTGCTCCGCCGCCTGCACCATCCGCTGCACTCTGCACCAAGCCCGTAGTATCGCCCGCTGGCAATCCCTAGATGCTTTCAGGATGACCCTGGCTAACCTGGTGGCTTGCTCGTACCGTGTTTCCTGCCTCGTTTGGCTGTTGTCGGGAGAGGCGGCGGCATGGCCGTCGACCGCAAAGCCGACCATCGCACCGGCAGCCTCGATTCCGCTATCGCCCAACTCCATCCGGTCATCGGCCGTTGCCGCCGGGTATGCCGGTATATGTGTGGGTAACTAGCTAGCAAGGGGATCAGTAGTGAGTCCCCGCCGCCGGCCATTGTTGTGGTTATTTATAGATAGCTAGCAGCTGGCTAGGGGATTGGGGATTTACAATTTACCCCTATGGCTGGCGCTTGCGCGGGAAGGCATCGCTGGAGCGTGGGAAGACTAAGTGGAGCACACAATTCCCAGCACACAACCGTATGCGGTGTCACGTGTTATCACACACGTGTTAACATAAGGAAACGTATGTGTAACTTACAAATCATCACTCACGAGTACTCGCACCACGCATCGTGTGCGATGCTCCTACCATCGTAAACAACTCGTTTGCATTTTCAAAGGTTTTTGTACACACACATAATCGCACACGAAACATCCAGGTCCGTAGGGCACCTAAGAGAATTCAGATTTTCCAAGAATTTTAGTCGCACTTTCTTAATTAGCACCAATTGCCCGACTGTCTTTCTCATGATTAAAAGTGTTTTTAGTTTTTAGTTTTTCCCCTCCCACGTATGAGCCAACCAACTACCTCCAAAATTTAATTATGTTTGCATGCATGCGTGGTGGAAGAGGAAAATGACAAGGAAGTGGGTAGTGATTCCACACTGGCAATTATAATAACCTAATTAATGGGATGTGTTCATTGGCAATTTGGCGCGGTCAATTTTTTCGCCTCGCCCACTCCCTGTTCACCTTGGTTGCGCTCCTCCTCCTTCGCTCTCTATCCTCTCTTTGCTCTCTATCGTCTCTTTCCTCTTGCAGCCCCCAAATCCGGCCTTTCGCGCTCGCCTACCCGCATCACCCATCGGATTGCCATGGATAATCCCCTAGATCCAGCATCCCGCGGGCTTCCCTCTCGCTGCGGCCCGTGGCACTGCCGCCGTTGAGTGAAACCCACGTATCTATCAGAGGGGATCCATTGCTCTGGACTCACAGATCGGTGGCACCGGAGGACATGCCGGGGCTGCGTTGGAGGTGGTGGGCAGCAAGGGCAAATCAGATCAAGGAAGCAAGACATCGATTGGAGACATGTTCGAAGGAGCTACGCATGGCAAGGCACAAGGCGGAGGCGGAACTCGATCTCAGGTCAGAGATGCTGAGGGATGTTAGCATCTGGCAGCGTCGCACTGACTTGGAGCTGGCGCTAATGGCAGAGATCATATTCACGGAGTCGACTGCGGAGGAGAGAATGTGCATGCCTACGGAATGGTATACGAACCTGGTGCGGCTGTTCAGATGGGCGATAGAAGAAGCCAAATCGCCCAACCTGCTGCAGCGGCGGCGCTGGGCATGCATCCTAGGCGAGGTGACCTGCCCTCCTTCCCCACCAGATACTGGATGAAGATCACCTCAAGTACGCGGCCATGGACGCATACAGATGCTACGAGATGTACAGGCGGATCGTTGACATGAGGAAGTGCCTCCTTACTGTAGATGATGAGGGATCGAGCCACAAGCAGAGCATTGGAGGCAAGCGTCACAACAAGAAGTTGTTGATATGATGATCGTTTCTCCTAGTTTATTATGCATGTACTTGTTTACTTAGATGTGCAAACGCTATCTGTAGTTAGTTATGTAATTTGAAGTTTAATTTGGTTATGCAATCATGTCCTTATAAGTATATATGTTGTTGTTCAATAGACAGAGAGCGTAGATGTTGTGCAGACTGAGCAAATCACATCGCACACGGATTAAACTACGGAACCCATCGGTGATGATTTCATCAATCGCTGACAATTGTTTACCAGCAAGCGTTTGCCCACAACACACATGGGTTATTAGCAGGAATCATCTGTGTTGTTATCGGTCTTCCCACACATTTCTGATTACTGACTTCTTTGCCACGTATCACACACATCTTGTTAAGTTGAACCGTTTTTGTTGTGTTGGGTAATCACAAACAGTTCATCCGAGTGAACCGCATGCCATATATCGCACACACCTTGATCTACCTGACCGTTTCTGTTGTGTTGGGTAATCACAAACAAATCATCCGAGTGAATTGTATGCCATGTATCGCACACACCACGAACTGGCTGACCGTGTTTGTTGTTCTGGCTTATTGCAAACAGTTCGTATGGATCAACTGTATGCCACGTATCGCACACGCGTCTCTAATCTGAATTGTTTTTTATGTCTCCGGCATCGCAAATAGTTCATCTTATTGGCAACGGTTTTTTTACGACACCGTTTGCGATTCATCCATCGCACACAGTTTGGTCGCGGGGTCTCTGATTCATGTGTCGTGTTAGCGGTCGCCTGCAGTAGTGAACTCCGGCGTGGGCTCCAACTCCGGCGCGGGCTTCAACCCTGGCGCAAGCTCCAACTATGGTACTTTCCTCGATGGGCTCAGGCTCCAACTCCAACTACTCCGAGCTCGAGCCCATGCCGTCCGATCTGTCTCGTAACCACAGGGAGCTCGAGGAGGAGGACACCGAGTAGGAGGTGGCCTTCGAGGCGATGCAGGAGCACCTTGACTTCCACGGCCTGGAAGATGAGGCCGAGAAAGACATACCGGCTCCTGCGTATGATGCTACCGTGCTCACTGCCCAGGCAGAGGAGGCCCTGCGCGCGGCGCAGCAGTAGCTCGGCCAGGCGGTGCTTGCCACGTCTCCGTCCATGGCGCATGCAGAGGCTTACAGGCACCGGGCGGCTGAAGAAGAGGCAGCAGCACGAGAGAAGAGGAGGGCGGCGACTCTCCGTCATGGCCGCTGTCGAGGCGGCAGACGAGGGACTGGAAGTCGTCATCCTATCCTCCTTCGATGCCGAAGACCACAACGACGACGACGGCACCATCGTCCTTTCGGATGATGAAGACAAGTAGCCGTCCATCTGTTGTCGCTGTCGCCGCCGGCCGGCCATCTTATGTTGCCCCTGTTAAAATATCGTATTAGTGTAGTGTCACTATGTTAGTTCGCTCCGTTAAGCGTTGAACAAATCTAAGAGCGTGGTTACTAAGCTTATTCGAATCTCTGAATCTATTGTGTTTTACACCGTCGTGTTCTATCTTTCCAGTGTCACTGATTCGTGGGCCCTTCTGTAACATAAACACCGCCGCGTTCTATCTTTCTAGTGTCACTGATTCATGGGCCCTTATCTAATGTAGAAAATATCAGGTCAAATAGCCCCGGCTCTGCCCATAAGCAAACAGACGCACATAGCTGAAATGGCTCACACGATGCATAATCAAGCGTTGGTCTCGAGTTCGACCCCCACGGGCGGCATTATATTCCACCCTTCTTTTGCAAATAAATAAAACACTGACATGTGGGTCATGCGGTGTCCCAAGCATCAGTATATTCCACTATTTTTTTCCTAATATACTAGACACTGACAGGTGGGTCCTGGGTGTCCCACGCGTCAGTATATGCGCCAGCTAACGGTCAACTACATTGACCCGACAGAAACGCTCTTTTTGGGCATCTTTGAGTGTCAGGCGAATAGTGGAGGGGAAAAGTGAGGGACGTTAGTTGGGTGGGGGCAAACTGAGTAGTACAAAGCAACCGAGGGCACAGAAATAGAAATCCCTTTGTGTTTACCACATGACCAGCCCAGCTATTTTTGAAAATGGCTAGCCCAGCTTTATTTTTTTTAAGAATACCTAGCCGAGGCCAACTTGCTTTTCTCCGACCTGCTGTGCCGCAAATCTTTTGAGACGAGGAGGGATGCATTCGGCTTGCCCTGAAAATGGGCTATAAGTAATACGAAATGGGTTGTAAATTTTTTAAAATACAGCAAACCGAAAATTAGTTTCAAATTTGTTTTTTTTTTGATTTTGAGATTTTAAATTCCATTGAAATTTATTGCGTGAAAATTTTCATTAGATTTTAAATTATATAAATTTATTTTTGAAATTAGTTTGAATCTGACTCAAAAATTCAGAATTAAAAACAATTCGGACCCCACCGAAATATGCAAAATTTCATTGTAATTTTTAATCCTGGCCAGAATATGGGCTGTAACGCTAACAAAAAGAATATGGGCTGCAATAAATTCCTTAAGAATTAGCAAATGGGCTATAAATTAATGAAAATAATAGCAAATGGTTGTATGCTGTTTGTCACAGATTTGGAGGCTGACTTGTGGGCCTACTAAGTTGACGCCTACGCAAGGCTTTGTCAACTTAGTCAACAAACGATTCTAGTGGCAGTAACCATTGGATGTCAATCCAACGGCCATCGTGCTTCTTCAATCTCGGATCTGCTTGCTCCAGCCGCCCAAACCAGCGCTGGCGGGACCGCCTGCTCCCGCCTCCCATGGCCGGCTGTGCTGCCGCGCTAGCCTCACCGCCCTACCCTACTCCCACCGCTGGCCAGGCCATCCCTCTACTCACCCACACCTCTTGTTATTCTCTCGCGACGGTAACCTCACACCGCAGCCGAACTAGTCAACCCTTATACTCCCTTATGTGTGGGTGTCAACTACCGCATCTTCCCCGGCTCCGGGCCGTTCCCATCCAAGGCCTCGCTGTCGTCCACCGCGTTGGTGCTCTCGGTGCGGTGTGGTCAACGTGGTCTACAAACGACAGCCATTGGAAGAAGGATGTATGTGGAGAGGCTGAGAGTAGGGACCCACGTTGTCCATGGCTCTACGCAAGCAAGTGCCTCCTTATTACGCGAAAAAAATGATTCCTCCCCTGACAGCTGAGACCCACCAGCTACATCTTCGCACGCAAGGAAGTGCCTCCTTATTACACGGAAAAAATGTTTCCTCCCCCTGATAGCTGGGACCCACCAGCTACATCTTCACACACAAGGAAGTGCCCCCTTATTACGTGCAAAAAAATGACTCCACCCCTAACAGCTAGGTCCCACCAGCTATATCTTCGCATGCAAGGAACTACCTCCTTATCCCCCTGACAGTTGGGACCTACCAGGTCGAAGCGTACATAGGGTTATCTGTCTGGTCGCAAATGTGTAAGTACATACTAGTCGATTAGTCTCTCTGCAACGATGAACCGTGGCCGAGTAAGGAGCGGCACATGTCATAATAGAGACCCCTATGTAGCAGTTCAGGCAGTCTCATCTAAATCATGTACACGTACATACAGCCACGCTGCAAAAAATACGGCCACGTATGTACATACGGGCGGGGTCTAGAACGCGTACAGCAATGGCATCATGTTCATCGGCAGCCAGCCGGCTGGGTCGGAATGGAGGAAACAGCATCGTGTTCAACGGGAGCCAAGCGACTGGGTCGGAATGCGTCTTGTTCATCGGGAGCCAACCTGCTTGGACGGAACAGCCGAAACGGGGTCCTGTTCATCGGCTGGGGGTCTGGCGTACCGCAAAACAGAGGAAACGGACTTCTGTTCAATCGCATACGGTCGAAACGGGGTCCTATTCATCAGGAGGGGTGTGGCGTACCGCAAAATGGACGAAAAGGACTTCTCGCCAATCGCGCACAGTTGAAACGGGGTCCTATTGATCGAGAGGGGTGTGGCGAACCACAAAACGGAGGAAACGGACTTCTCTCCAACTGCCTACAGTTGAAACGTGGTCCTGTTCATCACGAGGGGTGTGGCGTACCGCAAAACGGGACTCCACGGGCTACTGTTCATCCACTGTCGAATTCCTCCAGCCTCCACCGGCTACTGTTGATCCACCGTCGACTTCCTCCAGCCTCCACGGGGTCCTGTTCATCCACCCCCAACCGGCTGGGGTGTTGCGTACCACGGCACGGCCTCCTCGGGGTCCTATTCATCCAGCGCCAGCCGCCTACACGGCCGGGGTCCTGTTCATCCAACCCCCACCGGCTGGGGTGGGGCATACGAGCGGGCGGCAGCAACGGGAACTGTTCATCCACAGCCAACCAACCAGCTAGGTCAACTCATCACGTCTCGCGCAAGGGGCTAGATCGATGCAAGTATTGACTCGTTCTATGTATCGCGCGCGCGGCAGCAGCAAGCACTATTCATCGAGAGGCAACCAACCGGCTACGTCCCACATGGGGGCTAAATGCAACGCATCGATCGATCGGCTTTAGTAAGTAGCAGCGATCGATCGCTCGGGTTCAGTTAGCAATGAAGGAATCGGTCGGGTTCAGTTAGCAGTGAAGGAATCGCTCGGGTTCAGTTAGCAGTGAAGGGATCGATCGGCTTCAGTACGTAGTGGGATAGATCGCTCTTGTTCAGTACGTGTAGTAGTGCGAGGGATCGATCGATCGCTCGAGTTCAGTAAGCGAACGCCTCGCTCGGGTTCAGTTAGCGAACACCTGCACACACGCGTGTAGGAGAGAAACACGCAAACCACACTGCGTTGCTCGGCCCCGACCACCCACCGATGGCCCACCGTAACCGGGAACTCCCCGAAAATTTCCTTGCCCTCACTTCTACCATGATTTTTTACATCATGGACGGCCTAAAGAATGTCATGCAGGTGCGTCTCCGGCCCGCCCAGGACGAAAAGCCCATTTTCTGTCATAATTTTTTGTCATAGATGTAGGAGCCCACCACATCTAGGATGATACGTGTTTTTGTCACAATTATCGTCATAGAAGTGTCACATCCATGACAGAATTTTTTTTCGTTCGGGCCATAATGTCACGGAAGTGTCTTTTTTTTGTAGTGCTTACTTTGGTTTGTGTGATCCTGGATCTCCAGTTAACATTATTCCCAACAGTCTTTATGCAAAAAATTACGATGAAATTTCTCCACGCACCCTTGAGCCAACTAACGTGGTTATTAAGCTTGCAGATAAGACCGATAGAGTACCTTGTGGTATCATCAAGGATGTTAACACTATAATTGGCTCACTCATATATCCTATTGATATTTTTGTGCTAATGATTTTAGAGGATAAAGATTGTCCGATTGTATTTGGAACCTCTTTTCTGAATGTTGCAGGGGCTTACATCAAGAATAAAACTATCTCTGTGAAGTGGGATGAGGAAATGATTAAATTCTCATTCTCTTCTGTGAAGAGTAAACCATATCAGAGAGAATCCCAAGATGAAGAAGAGCTGAAATTAAATCAACTAGCTGAAATCCATCTTCAAACTCCAAAGGATGAAGTTGAGAGGGTCCTGGTAAGACCCGAATCCCCATTTGAAGATGAGGAGAAGGAGGAAATTGAAATGATCAGATGCCACTCCCATAGTCAGCCCCCGTTTGAACCAAGTGTGTGAGATTCTTGAAAGAAAAGGAGACGAGGAACTACCCTCTCCTATTCTTAAACCATTACCAAAGGGACTAAGGTATGAGTTCATGCATAACACTGAAAGATTTCCTATTATTGTTAATGTTGACCTTTCAGGAAAAGAAAAAGAAAAGCTATTGACGGTGCTAACTAGACACCGCAAATCATTGGGATACTCAATGAAAGATGTGAGAGGAATAGACCCCTCCGTCTATTCGCACGCTATCCCTATTGAAGAAGGAGCCAAGCCAGTAATTGAGAGTCAGAGAAGGTTGCACCCTCACTCCAAGAACATGGTAAGAAAAGAGGTAATATGTCTTCTTGACGCTGGAGTAATTTATCCAATCTCTAATAGTAAGTGGGTAAGTCCAGTTCATTGTATTCCCAAGAAGGGAGGAGTTTCCTTCATAACTAACGAAAATAACGACGGGTTGTTATTGGATATGGAATGTGTGTTGTTTTTAGGAAATTAAATAAGTGGACTCAGAAGAACCACCGCCCATTACCGTGCATAAATGAGATATTGGATAGATTGGCTAACAACTTTTATTTTTGCTATCTCGATGGATATTCTGGATTCTCGCAAATACCCATCCGACATGAAGACTAAGAGAAGACCACTTTCACTTGTCCTAACGGTACTTATGCATATCGTAGAATTCCCTTTGGCTTTTGCAATGGGCCACCTTGTTTCTATAAGTGCATCTCTAAAATATTTCCTGGCATCGTTGAGAAAATTGTCGAAGTGTTCATGGACAGTTTTTCTGTCCAAGGCACTTCCTATTGGAAATATGCCCTAGAGGCAATAATAAAGATGTTATTATCATATTTACTTGTTCATGATAAATGTTTATTATCCATGCTAGAATTGTATTGACCGAAAACTTAAATACATGTGTGGATACATAAGAAGACACCGTGTCCCTAGTAAGCCTCTACTAGACTAGCTCGTTGATTAAAGATGGTTAAGGTTTCCTAACCATAGACATGAGTTGTCATTTAATAATGGGATCACATCTTTAGGAGAATGATGTGATGGACAGACCCAATCATAAGCTTAGCATCTGATCGTATCACTTAGTTTAATTGCTACAGCTTTCTTCATGTCAAGTATCTGTTCCTCAGACCATGAGATTGTGTCACTCCCTAATACCAGAAGAATACTTTGTGGGTAATCAAACATCACTTCATAACTAGGTGATCATAAAGGTGCTCTACAGGTATCTCAGAAAGTGTTTGTTGGGTTGCATGGATCGAGACTGGGATTTGTCCCTCCATGTGACGGAGAGATATCTATGGGCCCTCTCGGTAACACGATATCCAAAGTAGCTTGCAAGCGCGTGACTAATGAGTTTAGTCACGGGGATATTGTATTACAGAATGAGTAAAGAGACTTGCAAGTAACAAGATTGAAATAGGTATGGCGATACCGATGATCGAATCTCGGGCAAGTAACATATCGCCGGACAAAGGGAATTGTATATAGGATTAACTGAATCCTCGACATGGTGGTTCAAACTGATAAAGATCTTCATTGAATATGTGAGAGTCAATATGGGCATCCAGGTCCCGCTATTGATTATTGATTGGAGAGGTGTCTCGGTCATGTCTGCATGTTCTCGAACCTGTAGGGTCACATACTTAATGTTCGATAACGCTAGGGTAGTATTGGGATATTCATAATGGTGAGACCGAATATTGTTTGGAGTCTCGGATGGGATCTGGGACATCACGAGGAGCTCCAGAATGGTCTGGGGGTAAAGATTTATATATGGAAAGTGTTTTCCAGGGTTCAGGAAAAGTTAACGAATTTCGGTAGAGTACCGGGAAGGTTCTAGAAGATTCCGGGGGTTCCACCGTGGGGCCCAACGACCCGGGAAGGGACCACATGGACCGAGGAGTGGGGCAGCAGTCCACATGGGCTGGCCGCACCAGCCCCCAAGGCCCGTGTCGTTTAAATATAAAGATAATGTCTTATCTCTAAATTTAAAGGGTTAAATCTAGAGATAAGATCTTATCTCTAAATTTAAAGGGATTTCTCCCTTGTGGCCGGCCCTAGGAGGGTTTTGGCTGTGCACCCTACCCCCTAGCCTATATAAAGATAGGGAGGCGCAGGGGGCAGCCATCCCTTCACTTGGCGGCTACCCTTCCCTCCACTTCCTCCACGTGTAGCGCTTGGCGAAGCCCTGCTGCAGTTCCGCTGCCACCACCACCACCACGCCGTTGTGCTGGCCTAGATCCCATCTACCTCTTCTCCCTCGCTTGATGGATCAATAAGGAGGATATGTCACCAAGCCGTATGTGTGCACATCACGGAGGTGTTGTTCGTGCGGTGCTCGGATCGGATTGGATCACGAAGGAGTACGACTACGCCAACCACGATCTCTAGATCGTTAACACTTTTGGTCGACAAGGGTATGTAGACATACTCCCTTCTCATTGCTAGCATCTCCATAGAATTGATCTTGGTGTTTTGTAGGAAAAAAATTTGTTTTCCATGCAAGGTTCCCCATCAGTAGCATCATGAGCTAGGTCTGTGCGTAGATGTTATGCATGAGCAGAACACAAATTGGTTGTGGGTGTTGATGTTCAGATTGTTACCTCCCTTGTTATGTTTGGATTTGGCGGTATTGTGGGATGAAGCGGCCCGGACCAACTTTACTTGTCCTCGCACAAGAGACCGGTTCCACGACTGACATGTAACTTGTATTGCATAAAGTGGCTGGCGGGTGTCTATCTCTCCCACTTTAGTTGAATCTGATTTGACAATAACGGTCCTTGTAGAAGGTTAAAAGGAAACTTGTATATCACCGTTGTGGCTTTGTGTAGACAAGAACGGTTCTTATAGATTGCCCCTAGAAGCCACGTAAAACTTGCAACAACAAAGTAGAGGACGTCTAACTTGTCTTTGCAGGGCATGTGATGTGATGTGGTATGGCCATGACGTGATTTGATATATGTGATGTATGAGATGATCATGTTTTGTAATAGTTCATGACTTGCATGTCGATGAGTCTGGCAACCGGCAGGAGCCATAGGGTTGTATTAATTTATTGTATGACCTGCGTGTCAATCATTAAACGCCATGTAATTGCTTTACTTTATTACTATGAGTTAGCAATAGTTGGCGGAGACAACTACATGACGACACCTTTGAGATGATGGAGATCATGGTGCTATGCCGGTGATGATGGAGATCATGCCGATGCTTTGGAGATGGAAACATTGGCCATATCATGTCACATATTGATTGCATGTGATGTTTATCTTTTTATGCATCTTATTTTGCTTAGAACAACGGTAGCATTATAAGATGATCCCTCCACTTAATATCAAGATAAAAGTGTTCTTCCTTAGTATGCACCATTGCGAAAGTTCATTGTTTCGAAGCACCTCGTGATGATCGGGTGTGATAGACTCTTCGTTCGCATACAATGGGTGTAAGACAGTTTTACACATGCAGAAATACTTTGGTTAACTTGACAAGCCTAGCATGTACAGACATGGCCTCAGAACACAGAGATCCGAAAGGTTAAACATGAGTCATATGGATGATATGATCAACATGTATATGTTCACCATTGAAACTACCCCATCTCACGTGATGATCGGACTTGGGTTAGTGGATTTGGATCATGTGTCACTTAACAACTTGAGGGATCTTGATTTAAGTGGGAGTTCATAAGTAATTTGATTAGTTGAACTAATTATCATGAACATAGTCTAAAAGTCTTTGAAATATGTTGTAGATCAATGGCTCGCACTGTAGCTCCCCTAAATTTCAATGCATTCTGTAGGATCGAAAGTATGTCTAGAGGGGGGGGGTGATTAGACTACTTGACCAAATAAAAATCTATCCTTTTCCCAATTTTAGTTGTGAGCAGATTTTAGCAAGTACACCAATTCAAGTAACACCCTACACATGCAATTCTAAGAGTGTAGCAGTGGAAAGTAAAACATTGCACATGTAAGTAAAGGAGGGGATTGGAGATTTCAAACGCAATGAAGACACGATGATTTCTGGCATGGTTCCGATAGGTGGTGCTATCGTACGTCCACGTTGATGGAGGCTTCAACCCACGGAGGGTAATGGTTGCGCGAGTCCACGAAGGGCTCCACCCACTAAGGGTCCAAAAAGAAGCAACCTTGCCTATTCCACCATGGCTTCCGTCCACAAAGGACTAGCCTCACTCGGGGTAGATCTTCACAAAGTAGGCAATCTCCTTGCCCTTACAAACTCCTTGGTTCAACTCCACATGATCTTGGAGGCTCCCAAGTGACACCTAACCAATCTAGGAGACACCACTCTCCAAAAGGTAATAAATGGTGTGTTGATGATGAACTCCTTGCTCTTGTGCTTCAAATGATAGTCTCCCCAACACTCAAATACTTCCTCACGGATTTGGATTTGGTGGAAGAAAGATTTGAGTGGAAAGCAACTTGGGAAAGGCTAGAAATCAAGGTTCAAATGGTTGGATTGGAATATCTTGATCTCAACACATGAGTAGGTGGTTCTCTCTCTCAGAAAATGTATGGTGGAAATGTAGGCACGTTCTGATGGCTCTCTTACTTGGTAAGAGGGTGGTGGAGGGGTATAAATATCCTTCACCTCAAATCCAACCGTTACAAGTCTTTGACCCAACTCGGTGACACCGACATGAAAATCTTGGTGAGACCGACTAGTGTAAAAGACATGAACGTTAGGCTTTTCGGTGGGACCAATCAAAACATCTCGGTGAGACCGAAGTGCAATGGCTAGGGCAAGACCACGTTTCGGTGAGACCAAAAATTTCATCTCGGAAATTCCGAAGTGAAGTGACATCGTTACAGCAACTTGGTCAAGCCATCTCGGTGGGACCGAGAGCCATTTCGGTTACACCGAAGTGTTAGGGTTTTGGCTGTGGCAGTGGAATGATCATCTCGGTGAGTCCGGAATAGATGGTATCGGTGGGACCGAAATGATGAATTAGGGTTTTGGACATATGTGATTTCGGAAAGTGATTGAGGGTTTTGGAGCAATATCACTGAACACTTTGAGCAACAACCTCATCACCAATACCTCATCCCCTTTTAATAGTATTGGCTTTTCCTATGGACTCAATGTGATCTTGGATCACTAAAATGAAAATGAAGAGTCCTGTGGATGCCAATCTTGTCCTTAGTATTTTGAGGGGTCCACATCCATTAGTCCTTGCCATGCCAATCATTGATCTTTTCTGAAATATACTAGCAATGAGAATTAGATCAATGATGTATATGTTGTTATTGATTACAAAAACCACCCGGGGATTAGTTGCACTTTCAATCTCCCCCTTTTTGGTAATTGATGACAACATATAGATCATAGCTTCGACAAATGATATAATCAATGAAATACATCGTCGCTTTGAGAAGTATGTGATAAGTAAGAGCTCCCCCTAAATTTGTGCATTATCTACAATTTGCATTTGAATGCAAATGCACAATCGATTAGGATTATGGGTTACTCTTCCATGTCACTTACATCTTGGTGGAGCGCTCAAAATGATAAGATTGCATACCAATTAGCATTCATCACCAAACAAACAAGTGAATGCTCATACAAGAGCATATAAATGGATATCCAAGCAAGCATAGCATTGAAGTACGGTATGATCAAGCACACAATAACGTAGTATCTCATACAAGCATCAAGCATAAAGTAACTCAAAGTAACTCAAAAGCAAGTATCTCAAGAAAAAACAAACGAACAAAAGCAAAGCACTCTCTCTCTCTCTCTCTCTCTCTCTCTCTCTCTCTCTCTCGAAGCCTAATGATCTATACAAATTCTCCTCTTTGGCAACAAGTACCAAAAAGATCGAAGAAGTATAGAGCTAAACATCGCTCTAGGCTTGATCTCCGGGAGCTCTTGGTGGTGAAGTCCTCCGACTTGCAGCGCCGGTGTGCATCGATGTTGTTGGAGTGGAGAGAAGTGCATCTGCAAAGATCTCTGCTGAAGTCTGTGGAGCTGGAGGTGTAGATACTGGTGGCACTGAAAGTCGGACTGTCGAAGCAACGGCAGGGGCAGAGACTATGGCTCTGGAAGTGACTTGCACAGCAGCTGATCTGGGCATCCTCTAGAACTGGGTAGTAGCCGGAAGACCTGTGCCCTGATGTTCCTCATCATCACTGCTGGTACCCTTTCTAACTTCATCCACCTGTGATTTCAATGTCTCAACAACAGTCTGTATCTCAGTGACCTTAATGTCTAGATCATGAAATTTAGTCTCAACAATCCTCTCAAGGCTCTTCTGGTTTGCAGCCAAGTCAGCCAAACTCTTCTCAATTCTGTGAGTGGCTTGAAGAAGATGTTGCATCTGGTCCACCTTTGACTTGAGCACTGGAGCAGATGGAGCACTAGGCCCTCAAGTTCTTGCAGCTTCTGCACTTGCCTGTGCTTCAGCTGAGGTAGGATGAGATGCATCCATAGTCATTGTGTTGTCCTCAAACTCAGGCCTAAGTGGCAAATGCTCACGATCCAGCAAAAAAGACTTGTTTGCACCCTTTGAATTGATAAGCAACTGTATATGAGGGGCAAATCTACAAGACCTCTTCTGATCTGCAGCTGTCCTCTTGATAGTTTCCACAATGAGATCCATGACTTTGAATTTCTCATATTGGTCAATATGATGTAGCATGTTGATTGAGTGACCACGAATCATCCTATCATCTCCCGACTTGGGCATCAAGGTATGCCTCATGATAGTGTTGGAGGTAGCAAGTCCTGCCAACAAATAGTACACTGAGCCAAGCTTGTGATTCTCCTTCTCCTTCTCTGGAATCTCTGTATACAAGTTGGCCATGGTATTATGATCCATCTTGGGCTTTGAATACACATCAATGTATTTTTCTTCAGCCTCAGGCACACCAAGCAATGTGGGCCACTCAAGCACACTTGATTGATACTTGACACCCTCAATCATCCACACAATTCTGCCATTGGGGTAGAAGTGAGCTGTAGAATAAAACTGCATAATCATCTCATCATTCCAATTTGTCAGCTTCTTCCCAATGAACTCATCAAGATCAATGGATCTGAAGTCCTCATGAACATGGGGGAAGTGATCCTCATTTGCATCAATGTACTTCCAGTCCACCCATTTCATGTCACTTACAATAGGTTTCTTGTCAAGTAAGACTGTCTCATAAAAATCCTGCTGCTCTCTGGTATGGAATCTGTAGTCAACTGCAGTCCTCCTTCCGATGGAGTAGGGGTCAGATTCCCTCCAAGTCCTGAGACCCTTGTCTTTCCTCTTATTTATATTTTCAGCAATTGGATGAGCATCATTATGTTCAGGCAATCTAGGCCTTAGCTTCATGAGCACATGGGCTTCATCATCTTCTTCAGCTTCTCTTTCAGGCACTGGGGCCTTGTTCTTCTCACTGGCAGGAACATCTCTAGTGGTTCTCTTGGGTTTTGCTATTGTAGGCTTAGCCTTGGAAGTGGCAGCTGTCTTGATAGCATCTCCCATAAGCTTCTGCTGCTTGGGAGGAGGTGGATTTGCAGCTTGCTCTCCCTCATCTGTTGCATCATCTCTTCTCATGGATGTTGGCCTGAAGATCACATTAGCAGTTTGCTTCCTTTCTCTCTTCTTTCCTGCTGTCTTGGGCTTTGACTGAATGGGGGCCTGTTGAGATCGTTCTGGATTCTCTGAAGTGATGCCTCTCTTGGCAGCTGTGGAGGCAGAAACTTTTCTTGTGACACCTCTCTCTTACTTAGTGCCATACTCCTTGGCAACAACAGCTGGTTTCTTCTTCTTTGATGTTGCTCCTTCAGCAAAATCTTCATCCTCATCATCTGAACTTTTCTTCCTTCTAGCCCTGGTGGCTGCCTTTGGCAAATCTGGAGAGCTTCTCTTTCCCTCATAGAAACTTCCTGCAGGACTAGAACCTGCACTCGGCTCAACATCCTGTTCTGACCTGTTCTGGCTGTCACTTGCCTCTGACATGCTGACACTGACCCTGTGAATAGATTTAGATGAGGCAGAGTGGATGAGTTATCACAAAATGCAGCCAATTTTTGAAAAATTTGAATCCAAACTTCATTTTTAGGTTTTCACAGAAGGTATTTCAGAGTCACCGATTTGATAATCTCGGTAGCACCGAAAGCAGCAACAGAGATTTGGCCACACTGTTTCGGTCAGACCGATGTGTGTCCCGGTCTCTCCGAAGTGCTAGGGTTCTACTGAGACCTTAGTTTCGGTTTCACCGACCAGTACATCTCGGTGGCACCGAAGTGTACTTAGTGCAATGGCCAGAGGCCAAATCGGTGAACCCGATCCTCCCAATTCGGTCAATCCGAGATAAATTCTGAAAAATCCTAACCCTAAAGTTTAAAATCAATCTAACGCTAGGAATTTCAGTGGATAAGGAATTTCAATCTGTGGCATGATCTTGGCAATCCATCCGTGCATTGAATCAGAACTTAGAACAAGGAGGGGGTCGAATCTCACCCTAACTTGGTGGAGATCCTCTACGGCGGCAACGGCGGAGGAGAATGCCATTGATGGCGACGGAATTCGGTGGTGAGGGTGTGCTGGAGATGAAGGTGACGATCCGAAGACCAGGGCGACGACAGCAACGAGGTGCGGGAATGTGACGTTTGAAGAAATTTTCAACATACGGGCCATGGACATATATATATACCCGTGTGTTGTCGGTGAGACCGAGCGAAACCAATCGGTGGCACTGAGATGAGTAACTGCTATGAGCACATCGTTTCGGTGACGCCGAGAGTTTTAAATCGGTCTCTCCGAGATTGAAAATCAGATCAGTCCAAGTGATTTTGGTGAAACCGAATGGTTGTGAATTGGTCTATCCGAAAATCACTTATAAGGTTTTCGAGGTCAGCCCTAATCAGATCGGTGGCTCCGAGTGCTCCTCACCCGGAGGGTCCAAAAATGAGCTTGTTCAAATTTTGTGATATAGCATGAAAGAATTTGAGACAAGATGAGATAGATAGCTAGAGAAGGTGCTTAGGCATTCTTGTACATCCACTTGGCCAAACAAAACCAAATCAATCAAACTACAAATGGATGTCCTCGGATGAGAAATATGCATAGCAACATGCTCACATGATAAGATAGCAAATGAAATATGTGTCAAACATGCACAACCAATTCTAGCAACTATCAAGCAATGGGCGATGACATAGTCATCTATATATGAGTATATTGACATAGGAGCCAAATGAGAACATTTGATCATAGGTTATACTCATCATTTAAGCACAAGTGGGGTTACCACTTTTACATAAAGCATTAATGTGTTCACACCATTAGAGTTGCTTTGACTCAAGTCTTAGAGTAAAGCTCCCCCTAGATGTGATATCCCCCCAAAGAGGGATGAACTAACCTTGGGTTTCGTCGATGATGACTTCATGTAGATGTTGTAGATGTGGATGCTCAATGTTGATGTAGACCATCAAGAGTTTGGAGCAATCCTTGGAGTTTTGCACTTTCAATACCTACATGGGTTAGTCCTACACAAGGAACATACAAAGATATCCATAGACATAAAGTGAAATGCACACATTATGATGTCCATGAATGCATTGAATACCTTGTCCCTTGTCTTACCAACAAGAGGGTTTGTGACTCCTTGAACTAGTGCAAGATATTGAAGTTGGTTGCACAAGTTCTTGCCAAAAATAAATGTGAGTGAAGTTTGTTGGCGGAGTCACCCTCAAGAACTCTCTAGTTCTTCTTCTTTGGGACCCACATCAACTTGATGGGAATCCTTGGAGTTGTAGTAGCACTTGATGAAGTAGAACTTGATGAGGCCTTTGGAACCCACTTGACCAAAGCTTGAGGTGGTCCTTCAAATGAGTCAATCTCTTCTTGAAGCTTGTCCTTGCCTTTTAGCTTGTGGTCTTGAGATGGAAGATCATCTTGAGCTTGTGTCCCCTTGAAAGAAGTAGGATCATACTCCTCTTGTTGAGGAACAAACTTCGTCTTGGGGTATTGATCTTCCTCCCACTCAACTCCATTGGCATTGAACTTTCGTTCAAAACCAATACCTTGGTTCTTCCGGTGCCTTCCTTGCTTGCGCACAATTTCCTCAAATTGCTTACTCCCGACAAGGCTCTTGTAGACACCCTTTTCTATAATTCCTTTCAATAAATCGTTTTCTTGCTCAAGTGTAACTTGGCTAAGAGAATCATTAGTGGAATCAATAGAACTACTAGAAGCAACAACATTGGATTTAGCATTGTTATTGTTACTACTAGAGGTAGAACCCTTTTTACCCTTGTTACTAGTTTGCTTAGATTTAACTTGTGGCATAAAGGTAGACAAGAGTAAATATTTTGCAAGATATGAAGAACTCTTCTTCCGAAGATCATCATTGATAGCTTTTAGAAACTCATGCTCTTGCTCTAAATTAAGCTTCTCGGAGCGTAGCTTCTCATGAGATCTTAGGAGCTCTCTATGATCCTCTTGAGTTGTTTCATGAGCTAACTTAAGAGTGTTTAATTCTTTAGTTAAACACTCAATCTCCTTCATAGCATTGTCATTCGTTTCCTCTTGACTATCATGATTACTAGCATTTTTATTATAGCTCACATCACTAGTCTTATCAACAAGTAAATCATCATCACCAAGCAAATCATCCTCATCACAATTAAAGTCAAAATATTTGGGGTGTGATACCTTGGGGCCTTTTGCCATGAAGCATCTTCCAATTCCTTCATTTGGTGAATCAAATAGGTCATAGGAGTTGGAGGATACGAGAGCAAGTCCGGCAACACCTTCATCTTGACTATACTCGGAGTCGGAGTGATAGCTTCTCTCAGAGTGGTTGTCGGAGTTGGAGCCGGAAATCCATTCACCAACATGAGCTTGATGTCTTCTTCTAGTGTAGCTCTTGGATGACTTGTCCTTCCTTTCCGAATCCTTGCTTCTTCGAGAAGATCTTCGTTCATAACGATCATCCCTACTCCTTCTCTCCTTGTGAGGTGATTCATCTCTTCTATATCTTCCTCTTGGTGATTCGTCTCTTTTCTTGTGAGGTGCCGTACACTCATTGGAATAGTGTTTGGGTCTTCCACAATTATAGCAATTTTGATTCACGACTTGATGATCTTTTCTCATAATATCTTGAGCTTGAGCTTCTTTCTTTTCCTTTGTTCTTGTAAAACTTGTTGAACCTTTTCACCATTAGGCTTATCTCTTCATTGGATACTAGCTTGTCGCTTGAAGTTGTGGGAGCATCGGTTGAGGCTTTGTAAGCACCACTTGATTTGTTGTGTAGCTCCTCTTTATCCTTGAGTGACAACTCATGAGCAACAATCCGTCCAATGACTTCCGTGGGCTTGAGATCTTTGTAATTGGGCATTATTTGGATCAATGTGCACACGGTATCATATTTTCCATCCAAGGCTCTAAGGATCTTCTTGATGATGAATTTGTCGGTCATCTCTTCACTTCCTAAGCCGGCAATCTCATTTGTGATGAGAGCAAGCCTAGAGTACATTTTGTCGACTCCTTCACCATCCTTCATCTTGAACTTGTCGAGTTAACTTTGAAGCACATCCAACTTGGATTCCTTGACGGACTCGGTACCCTCGTGCATATCAACCAAAGTATCCCAAATTTCCTTTGCATTCTCGACGCGGTTGATCTTGTTGAACTCCTCGGGGCACAAACCGTTGAAGAGAATGTCACAAGCTTGAGCATTGTATTGCAACATCTTCAATTCTTCCACGGTTGCTTCACGATCCGGTTCCTTACCATCCTCAAAGAATTCACCTTGCAAGCCAACATGAACAACAGCCCAAACGGCGGGGTTATGACCAAGAATATGCATTTTCATCTTATGCTTCCAACTAGCAAAGTTTGTACCATCAAAATATGGACCTCTACGGTGCTAATTACCCTCACTAGAAGTCATACTCTCCTAGGTTGTGAAACCAATGCAATGGAGACCAAAGCTCTGATACCACTTGTAGGATCGAAAGTATGTCTAGAGGGGGGTGATTAGACTACTTGACCAAATAAAAATCTATCATTTTCCCAATTTTAGTTGTGGGCAGATTTTAGCAAGTACACCAAGTCAAGTAACACCCTACACATGCAATTCTAAGACTATAGCAGTGGAAAGTAAAACATTGCACATGTAAGTAAAGGAGAGGATTGGAGATTTCAAACACAATGAAGACACGATGATTTTTGGCGTGGTTTCGATAGGTGGTGCTATCGTACGTCCACATTGATGGAGGCTTCAACCCACGGAGCGTAACAGTTGCGTGAGTCCACGGAGGGCTCCACCCACGAAGGGTCCACGAAGAAGCAACCTTGCCTATTCCACCATGGCTTCTGTCCACGAAGGACTAGCCTCACTCGGGGTAGATCTTCACGAAGTAGGTGATCTGCTTGCCCTTGGTTCAACTCCACATGATCTTGGAGGCTCCCATGTGACACCTAACCAATCTAGGAGACACCACTCTCCAAAAGGTAATAAATGGTGTGTTGATGATGAACTCCTTGCTCTTGTGCTTCAAATGATAGTCTCCCCAACACTCAAATACTTCCTCACAGATTTGGATTTGGTGCAAGAAAGATTTGAGTGGAAAGCAACTTGGGAAAGGCTAGAAATCAAGGTTCAAATGGTTGGATTGGAATATCTTGATCTCAACACATGAGTAGGTGGTTCTCTCTCTCTCAGAAAATGTATGGTGGAAATGTAGGCACATTCTGATGGCTCTCTTACTTGGTAAGAGTTCACCTCAAATCCAACCGTTACAAGTCTTTGACCCAACTCGGTGACACTGACATGAAAATCTCGGGGAGACCGACTAGTGTAAAAGACATGAACGTTAGGCTTTTCGGTGGGACCGATCAAAACATCTCGGTGAGACCGAAGTGCAATGGCTAGGGCAAGACCACGTTTTGGTGAGACCAAAAATTTCATCTCAGAAATTTCGACGTGGAGTGACATCGTTACAGCAACTTGGTCAAGCCGTCTCGGTGGGACCGAGAGCCATTTCGGTTACAGCGAAGTGTTAGGGTTTTGGCTGTGACAGTGGAATGATCATCTCAGTGAGTCCGTAATAGATGGTATCGGTGGGACCGAAATAATGAATTAGGGTTTTGGACAGATCTGATTTGGGAAAGTGGTTGAGGGTTTTGGAGCAATATCACTGAGCACATTGAGCAACAACCTCATGACCATTACCTCATCCCCTTTTAATAGTATTGGCTTTTCCTATGGACTCAATGTGATCTTGGATCACTAAAATGAAAATGAAGAGTCTTGTGGATGCTAGTCTTGTCCTTAGTATTTTGAGGGTTCCACATCCATTAGTCCTTGCCATGCCAATCATTGATCTTTTCTAAAATATACTAGCAATGAGAATTAGATCAATGATGTATATATTGTTATTGATTACCAAAACCACCCGGGGATTAATTGCACTTTCACATTCCTAGAGAAACAAAATCTGAAAGATGATGGAAGCACTATGCGGGCTGGGTCCGTAATCTGAGGATTATCCTCACTGCTGCACAGAAGGCTTATGTCCTTGATGAACCGCTAGGTGTGCCACCCGCTCCCTTGACTGTAGATGTTGTGAAGATCTGGCAGGCGAGATGTGATGACTACTCGATAGTTCAGTGCGCCATGCTTTACGGCTTAGAACCAGGGCTCCAAAAATGTTTTGAGCACCACGGGGCATATGAGATGTTTCAGGAGCTGAAAATGGTGTTTCAGGCTCACGCCCGTGTGGAGAGGTATGACGCCTCATACAAGTTCTTTAGCTATAAGATGGAGGAGAATAGCTCCATTAGTGAGCACGTACTCAAAATGTCTGGTTACTTCAATCACTTGAATCAGTTGGGAGTTAGCCTTCTTGATGAAGTAGCGATTGACAGGGTTCTTCAGTCACATCCACCAAGCTACAAGAGCTTCGTGATGAACTATAACATGCAAGTGATGGAGAAGACACTCCCTGAGCTTTTCGTGATGCTTAAAGCCGCGAAGTAGAAATCAAGAAAGAGCATCAAGTGTTGATGGTAAAAAAGACCACCAGTTTCAAGAAGGGTAAGGGAAAGAAGGGAAACTTTTGAAGAAGAATGGCAAGCCAGTTGCCGATCCCGTGAAGCAACCCAAGGCTGGACCCAAACCTGAGACTGAGTGTTTCTATTGCAAGGGGAATGGCCACTGGAAGCGGAACTGCCCTAAGTACTTGGCAGATAAGAAGGCTGGCAACGTCAACAAAGGTATATTTGATATACATGTTATTGATGTGTACCTTACTAGTGCTCGTAGTAGCGCCTGGGTATTTGATAAAGTTACTACTGTTACTATTATGTAAACTTTTTACTATTGTTGCTGCTACCGTTACTTTATCACTACTGCTATCACTACTATCATATTACTGTGCTACTAATAAATTGCTGCCAGAAAAGTTATCTCTCAGGCATGGTTGAATTGACAACTCAACTGCTAAGGCTTATAAATATTCTTTGGCACCCCTTGTGTCGAATCAATAAATTTGGGTGAAATACTACCCTCGAAGACTGTTGTGATCCCCTATACTTGTGGGTCATCAAGACTATTTTCTGGCGTCATTGTCGGGGAACATAGCTCTATTTATTAAGTTCACTTGGGAGTCAATTATCTACTACAATTTATCTTTACTATGAAGAACCTCAAAGATTCCAGAACTAAGATCATGCCCTCTAAGATGAGGGGAGGTAAGGAACTGCCAACTAGCTCTATGCTTGATTCACCTACTGTCTTAAGTCAACTTGTGACACCACCACCACACGCTTTACAATCTGATATGTCACAAACAATAGGCACTTCTTCTATTATTGATGATATTCATGATGATGCTTCTACTCTGCTTGATAATACTGTGCCACTTGGTGAATTGCTAGATGCTCATATTGCTAAAGCTAAAGAAACTGAATTAACTGAAAATTATGAATCACCCATTACACATAGTACTCCTGTTAGAAGTAAAATATTTGATGTTCCTGATGGTTACACTTTTGATGAGGAGCTTACTAAGTTTATGGCTTGTGATACTGATAAAGGCATAGATGGTTTCATTTCTACTTAAATAAAAGGCCATGAACAAAATGATGAAACATGATCCCTTGTGTCTTGTTACCATCTAGCCAAGACTACCAGATCGAGACCCCCTACCAGAGATCTGCCGGATTTGACTCCGTCACCATAGTTGTAGCATTCGTCGTCCATGGTTTTAACATCTTTGAAAACGGTTGTAGATACTCACTATGCCAGTTGCAACCCTCGCCGCGGTTTCCAGCAAAAAGATGTTCGCCTCGGTTGTAGCAATTTTCCAGCATAGTTGTAGCGCCGACGTCGGCCGGTTCCATCAAATTTTCACCTTGGTTGTAGCCTGACGTTGATGGTGTCCTGGATAAGGGGGTGCTAACCACGTCGGCCCCCAAGCATGGGCTGGGACGAGGGCACCCAAACTACCAATCAGTGGGCCACACTTGCCAGGCCCCACGACGTACTCAAGATGGAATCTTCCAAAGACTTGGCGCGTACTCCAAGACAAGATATGATCCTCGACATGTTTATCCTCCGATGTAACCGACCTAGGTGTAACCCTAGGTACCCCCAGTGTCTATATAAGCCGAGGGGTTTAGACCGTGGAGGTAGATTCATTCACACATATGATCTCGAGGTAGATCAACTTGTACTTTGTACCCCATCCACAATCAATACAATATGAGCAGGACGTAGGGTTTTACCTCTTCGAGAAGGCCTGAACTTGGGTAAATAGTGTGTCACTTCTTCGTCCTATTACCATCTAGCCAAGCTCACCAGCTCGGGACCCCCTACCCGAGATCTGCCAGATTTAGCTCCGTCATTGGTGGCCCATATAGGTCCATCTGCGTGGTCGAAGCGGCTCGATGTCTCACCTTCGGATCGATGAGAACATTGGCTGTGGGAAGACTTTCTTTCCCGGTAGCTCTTCATCTTTGGCAGCGTCACGCTTCACGCCGACTCGACTGGCCACCTAGGCCAGATTGAAAACTTCATTCCAAGGCAGGCCATCGGGTTTGGCAACCTGGAGTATGCTTTACATTCCCATGGCGAACTTGCATTTTCGGGCTGGGTGTCAGACCATGCCGAATACCACACCGACGCATCCATCCCGATCTTAGATTCATTCTTAGATCAAGGCCATGGCATGGATCAAACCTTAGATCTAGCCTCGAGCTCGGAGCCGAGTACTACCGCAACGGATCAGGCATCAAGCTTGACCGACGAATATCCTCGAGACCTTGTCAGATCCGATATCGGGCAGACTTCGGCTGAGCCCAACTATGAAGGAGAATACGGGCAAGGTGGACAAAGCGCTTCTGAATGAGATGTTAGATCAGATTTGGGGCCTTGCTCTCTTGGACGATCGCACCTCGGTGTACGATCAGATCTGAGAAAAGCCTGGGGAAGCTTGAATTTCAGCCCACCCTCCACCCACCTAGTCGCTACCGTCGAAGATTTAATTTACATACTAGCCAGCGCCTCCAAGGAGGCAACCGACATGGATGAAAATGCCGGAGAAAACTCAGACACAACCTCACCACCCACCATGACCAACACCGGCAAGTGGGCGGCAACCTCCACCTACAACGTCTACATGGTGGACACCCCCAATAACGCAGGGGAGGTGGAGGGACCCCCCCCCCCAAGCGCCGCTGTAGTGGAGGCACTAGCAATGGTGATGCGAGCAACAACGGCACTGGAAAGGGTGACACTGCCAATGGTGATGCTGCTAAGGACGGCGCTGACAACCAGAATGTCGGCAACAACATCGGCGTTAGCAAACAACAACAGCAACGAGATGATCAACGGGGATGATGATGACCCCGACGCCACAATTATGATCCGGGGGCCAAGGAGGATAGAATCCTCAGCCCTGATGAATATGATGCTTTCGAGGAGCCCCTTGAGGCACCTCAGCTCGAAACCCTGCGTAAGCGATTGGCCAACACGGCCAAGAGCATTAATAAAAAGTCCCAATGGCTCAAAATCGAAGAGGACGAGCTAAACGATAGATGGGTCGAGCTCCTCAGGGCCAAGCAGGCCCTCGAAGACAAACTCATGCAAACTGGGGCTAATCGGCCTTACTGTCGGGGGGATAACCCCCGGGTAGGCTCATCAACACTTAACCATTTTCAAAACAACAGGGCGGCCAGCACCCCTTGACCCGGCCTGCTCACCAGCCGGCCTGGAGGCCCAGGGCCGGCTAGGCGTGATGATAAAGCTCAACCCGGCCCGCTCACCAGCCGGCCTGAAGGCCCTTGACCTGGCCAGGCGCAACGATGAAGCTCGACCCGGCGGCACTGAAGGCGGCGGACGCCCAAGCCGGCATCAGCTCCAACCGGCCAGGTGACAAGACAGCCCCCCACGACGGAGCCAGCGTGGCTACAGTGTGCGCCACCCCGAAGACCGGGCGAGCGTGGCTACAGTGCACGCCGCCCCGAAGACCGGGCGAGCGTGGCTGCAGTACGCCCCGGAACCATGGCCCGGGGTTGGCGGCGACGACCCGGCGTGGCACTATAGCCGAACAGTGCCCGTCGCTCCATGACGCAAGCGAAGACATGCTACAGTGCCGGACGGCCGGCGGGGCCCGCAGCCGGCGGTTCCTGCTGTCTGGCATGAGGCGATGACAACTGGGCCCCGCGCCCTAGTAGATTACCATTGTAACCCTGGGGAGCCGGCCTATAAGACCCCCTGGGAGCCCTCCATGCAAGGGGCTGGATCCTGAGTTCTTCCCCCCCACGCAAGACATCCCACCAGTTCACCAGGAGAGAGCTAGTCCTCCTTCCTCCTCGACCCACACAGCTCAAGGAGCGCCATTGTAGCTCGTCTAGTGATCCATCTAGTTGAGCTTGCAGGACTAGGGGTGTTACCTCCCCCGGAGGGCCCTGAACTTGGGTACATCATGTGTCGCCCACCGCTTGTCCCCATTCTCGCCTCCGAAACCCTCCGACGTCCTCCGGCCCCAACCATGTTTGATTAGCCTACCCATGGCATCTACCATGAGCACACCACGACAGTTGGCGTCCACCATGGGGCCGTCCGCGGCGTCAGCCGGAGTTTCGTTCCAGATGAGACCCTTCACTCCCACCGGCGACCGCATCGCGCACGGCTTGATCAGCTCGCTTGGCACGGTTGAGCACGCCGGCTCCGATGCGGCGCCAGGTGCAACCCCCCTCGCCGGCGGCTCCATCGTCCCCTTCGGTGAGCTGCGCATCATCGTCGTGCTTGTTCCTGACGAGTTCCCCAGCGGGGTGCTCACCTTCTCCAACCCGTTGCCGACCGGCGGCAGTTGCGTCACCAGCGGCCTTGACGACCTCTGCGTCCGCATGGAGGTGCTCGCGACCGAGTCCAGCACAACTACCGGCCGCGTCAGACGCGCTGCCGAGGTGGCCGCCGCGAATGTGGTTGGCGCAGGCCAGTCCGACCCGCTGCTTGCCATGCTGCAGAGTCTGCGTACCCCCATCGCACCGGGCGCCGACGCGGCAGCAGCTGCGGTCGAGCTCGAGGCTTCCCGCAAGTGCCTTTTCACCGAGGCCAACAAGTTGGTCAACGCGCAGCACCGGCTCGAGTCCGCGCAGCGCGAGCACAACACTGCCTACAGCCTCACGCCCCCTGGCATCGAGCCCAGCCGGCGCGGGGAGGTCCGGCAATGTGGCGCCGTCATCGGCGAGCTCTTCGGCGCCAACCGGCCGGTCTACGCCACCCCCGATCAGAACATGAGGGCGGCGCAGGCGGTTGCCGCCGAACTGGAGCACTTGGAGGGCGAAGCTCTATTGGAGCAACAGCGGCGCGTCCACGATCTCGTTGCTGCCCCCAACCAGCAGCGGGACCAATTTGAGCCGGCGCAATCCGGCTCGAACCCCCCGCGTCAAGACGCCGACCCGCGGCAGAACGACCGCCCTCGGAACACCATGCAAGCCTCCTCCCCGCCCGCGGCTAGCCATGGGGGCAATCCCACAGCGGCAGGGTGGGCCGGCGCCGGTAGGACGCCCCGGCCATCACAAGCCGGAACGTGGAGCCGGCCGACCAAGCGCGCCAGCGGCAAGCCCCTCAGCCTCCGCCCGCGCGGCAGGGGCGCCAGGGGTCGGTCGGCCATGCCGGCCTTGGCCACGTGGCCGACCGGCTCGGTCCCCGTGACACTCCCGACGAAAACGATGCCCGCCGTCGCATCGACCAGCTGGCCCTCTCGCTCGCACTGGAGGAGGAGGGCTCGGTCGGGCTAGCGTGTTTTGGCCCACGGATCCGTGAGAAGCCTTTCCCCAGGGGATTCACGCTCCCGTGTGACACCCCCAAGTACAACGGGATCGCCAAGCCGGAAGACTGCTCACCGACTACACTACGGCCGTCGGCATCGCCGGCGGTAACAGGCGTGTGGTGGTGCACTACGTGCCCCTCATGCTGCAGGGTTCTGCCAGGACTTGGCTGAACAGCCTGGAGGCCAACAGCGTCAACGCCTGGCTGGACTTCGAGCAGGCCTTTGTGCGCAACTTCACCGGTATGTACAAGTGGCCGGGTCGGCCCCGCCAACTCTCCATGTGCATCCAGCAGCCGGACGAGTCGCTGCGCGACTACCTAATGCGCTGGACGGAGCTGCGCAACAGTTGCGAGGGGGTCCATGAGGTGCAGGCCATTCAGTTCTTCATCAACGGGTGCCAGGACGGCACTCTGCTCAAGCACAAGCTCATGCGCTCTGAGCCGGCCACCCTGGCCACGCTCATGGCCACGGCGGAGAAGTAAGCCACGACCGAGTCCCCGATGACGGTCCAGGTACGAGTGGATGCGGCCGGCAAGGCCTTACTGCCTGCGCCGGCCAACCCTCGTCCGACCGCCGACAGTGGCCAGCAGCAGAACAACAATGCCAACAACAAGCACAAGAATGAGCAGCCGGACGCTCGATATGGCAGCCAGCAGGTAGCAGCCATCGAGGAGGAGCTGCTCGCTGAGCAAGGTGGCAGCCGGTGTTGGCAGACCGGCAAGGGCGCCTGGCAGCCCAAGCTCACCTTCGAGCAGATGCTTGACGCCCCTTGCAAGCATCACAACGGGGCAAAGCCGTCCGGACACAAGACCCGGAACTGCAGTTGGACGGAACGCTTGGCGCGGGGTGAGGGCGCCGCCCCTCCCCCGCCGCTTCCGCCGCCTCCGACGGCCGCCTAGCCGGCTCCAGCTCCAGCGCCGGCCCCGGCCGCTGGCCGACTTCGTGACGACTACCCTCGCCCGGACGCCTCCTACATCGTCTTCACCAGCCAGCAGGACGACAAGCACAGCCTCTGCAGGGATGCCCGCGAAGTGAACGCCGTCGTCCCCGCCGCTCCCCAGTTCATGCACTGGTCCGAGAGGCCGTTCACTTGGAGCCGGGAGGACCATCCGGCCGTGATGCCCATGCCGGGCAGCTACGCCCTCGTCCTTAACCACACCTTCATGTCCGAGAGGCGCACCTGCCGTTTCATGCGGGTGCTCATCGACGGCGGCAGCAGCATCAACATCCTCTACCGCGACACCATGCTGAAGCCGGGCCTCAAGGAGAAGCAGCTACAATCTAGTAGGACTACTTTCCATGGCATTGTGCCCGGTCTCTCTTGCTCCCCGATCGGCAAGGTCCGGCTGGACGTGCTGTTCGGCGACGAACGCAATTTCCGCCGCGAGCCGATCTGGTTCGAGGTGGTTGACCTGAGCAGTCCCTACCACGCACTGCTGGGTCGGCCCGCGTTGGCCAAATTCATGGCGGTCCCCCACTATGCTTACCTGAAAATGAAGATGTCGGGCCCCAGGGGGATCATCACCGTAGCCGGGGACTTCAGAAAGTCCGCCGAATGCACGGAAGCCGGCTCCAAGCTAGCCGAGTCCCTGGTCATCGCAGAGGAGAAGTGCCAATTCGACCGGCTCCTGGCCCTGTCCCGTGAGCAGCCGGGCGCGCCAAGCCGGTCGTCCAAAGGCGTACCGCAAGTGGCGCCAGTCGCGGACGGACCGAGCCAGCAAGAAGCCCACGTCAACCACCTCGCCAGCTCCGTGCACTCCTGCGACAGTGACGACGGCATTGCGGGGCTCTGCGCCCGCATGAGCATGCTTGGGATCAGCTCCCGACCTACCGAATCGCTTCCGGCATGTCCCAAGCCGCCGCGCAAAGGCCGGCTGCGGGTCAGGTTGGACCAGCTCGCCCATAGGCGGTCCGCACACATGATGGCGCGAGGGAGAGGTGGTCTTGCCCCGGCGGCTGGGAGCGGCAAGGCCTGTTCCAAGCCGATGCTTCGGCTCCCCCACTCGAGGAGGGACGTGCCGGAGCCAGCAGGCCCATCCATGCCCCCTCCCCCAGGTGGCGGTCCACATCTCGAGGGCTCCGCAATGAGCCCCAATGAGCAGGCCGGGACGCCAGGTGCCCCCCTCGAAGGATACCCCGGCGTTTTCAGGCCCTTTGGCCTGACCAACGCCACGGCCGGGTACCAGCACCTCCTTCAGCAGCAGTTCGGCCTAGGGCCTGGCTGGTCGGTCTACACCTTTCCCCCCGGGGAAGGGACCTCCGGCAGCAGTGAGGCCCAGCATGGCGTCACTTGCTACGTCCTCAACAGGTGAGAGTCGAAGCCCCGTCCTCCTCCCGGCCGGGTCGACAGCGGTCGTCGCCGGCTTGGGAGCAGCCGCCCGGTCCCGGGGGCTGCTGTTTTCGGCCTAGGAGGTCCCGCGTCAAGCGAGCAAGACAAGATCGGTGCATGTGTGTATCGCTCCTTTTGGTATGAGTGTGTCGCCACTTTTGGCCCTTAATGAATGCAACAGGGACCCCAAGTTATACTTGGGGGCTACCCTTTTTACTTTTATCAAAGTTCCTTGTCTGTCGAGCACCTTTTCTGCATTTTTGCCTCCCTCCCGCCGGGTCAGCGCGTCCGGCTCGGGGGCTCGGGGGCTCGCCGGCTAGCCCGTGCCCCGCCCTCCGCAGCCAGCTACATAGCGTGTGCGCCGCCTAAAGCCTTCTCTGCGCCACAAGCCATAGACTGGTACCCGGCTGTCCGGCTGGCAAGAGTCAAGGGCCGAAAGCGCTCTCACGCAGAAAAATGGCTAAGGAAGAACGGCCGGCTCGGTCAAACTGGCCCCCACTTATGCTTGTCGCCGCACCGGCCGGCCGCGCTCCGGCCGGCTCAGTGGGTGGTTCGCCTGCGCTCACGTCCTAAGAGCCTAAGTATTGTGCGCCCTCTTTCGAAGCCGACTCCTCGACCCAGCTACAGACCGGCTCCCGGCTGTCCGGCTGACGGGGAGAGGGTCGAAAAGGAAGGGGCACAGGAAGAAGGTCAAAGGAAAAATCAAGGGCGAGCCGCCAACCGGCAAAAGTCATGCATAAACAGAACATATACATAGGCATGCATAACAAAAGGCCCACGGCCGAGACTCTTCATGTTTAAAATACACCCCAAGTGGGTGGAACTGCGAGGTATCTAATTACAACTACTCAGAGCCAATAAAGGCAATGTAGAAAATGACCCTCTAGGCGGAGGAGTCACCGGTGCCGGGTCGCTCCAGTTCCTTTGTAGCGCCGGTGTCCGCCTCGGCGTCGGTGTCCGCGTATGCTCCGCCGCTCGAGTCACCCTCCCTGTCGAGCATCTTGGCCTGGCTGCTGTCTGGGTCGCCAAAAAGTAGCTCGTAGGTGTCCTTCGGGATCTCCTCACCGTCGGCAGTCCACTCCCTGAAGAACTCGTCCTGAGGGGTGAAGGTGGCGATCACACTGGCGCGGCACGGGAGTGGCTCCACCCGCTCCAACAGGTCTGCCTCCGCCTCCGCCCGCTGAGTCGCCAGCTGAGCCAAGCTCACCCCTGGATACCAGGAGAGCGCAAGCCGCAACGCCATCGCTGCACCGGCTCGCACGGCTGAGGCTCTCCATGCGTTGATCCGGGCCGGCGCCATCTCCAGCCACCGGGCTAGCCGGTTGACGGTCGCCGGCTGCACCGCGACCGGCCAGAGACTGCACACCACCGCCAGGCCGGCGTCTCGGAGCCGGTTCATGACGCACCCGAACGTCTGTAAGCGGGCCTCAACGGCAATAGCCGTCTCTTCCACCGCCCAGGCGGCATGTCGCTCGAGGCGGTTCCCGGCCGCTCGCTGCTCGTCCCGATGGGAGCTCACGGTGCCTTCGGCTGCCTCCTGTGTCTTCGGGAGAGCCCGTGAAAGAAGGGAGAAAAAAGGAAAAAGACATAAGGAACCGGCCGGCAGCCGAGGCCGGTCGAACGAAGCAGGTGAAGGGGGCACCCGAGACTTACCGGCAAGAAGCGCGTCAATCTGATGCACCTCGGCAAGCATCCCTCGCTCCTTCAGCGCCCACGCTTCGTCCTTCTCCGCCAGTGCTCGCTGATGCTCCTCCGCCAGCTGGATTAGCTCGGCTTGATGGGCGTCCGCTTGCCGGCCTTGCTCCGCCTCAAGCTGGGTCACCCGCTCCTGCAGAAGGTCGCGCTGCTGGCCGGCTCGCGCCAGCTGGCGTCGGAGCTCCCAAGACCCGATGTAGGCGGCTGCGCATCAAGCAGACCGGACGATTAGCGGCGCGGCGAACACCAAAAAATAAAAGGATAAGAGGAACAACGATCAGGCGAAGAAGATTTGACCCGGCAGCAGAGCAGCCGGCCTGAACCTCGGGGGCTACACCCAGTGGGTGCGCTCGCGCGCCCCCACTGAAGGAAGATAAGTCACGTACCACGGAAGCACTGCAGTTCCGCGTCCCTCGCCATGAGTTCGGCCCCGGCCGCCTGGTACGCCCCGAGCAGCCGGGTGTAACTTGCCATGTGCCGGTCATGAAGCCCCTGCAGAAGAAGGATCAGCAACCAAGGTCAAGAAATAATCCGCCCGCCTGCCGTGCAGCCGGCCCGAGCCTCGGGAGCTACACCCAGTGGGAGCAGCCGGCCATGCCGCGGTATGCCATACGTACCCCAACCGGTTGGGGGTAGATGAACAGGACCCCGTGGAGGCTGGATGAACAGTAGCCGGTGGAGGCTGGAGGAAGTCGACGGTGGATGAACAGTAGCTGTTGGAGGCTGGAGGAGGTTGGCCGTGGATGAACAGTAGCCCGTGGAGTCCTGTTTTGCGGTACGCTACACCCCTCCCGATCAACAGGACCCCCGTTTCGATCGTAGGCAGTTGGGGGGAAGTCCGTTTCCTTCGTTCTGCGGTACGCCAGAGCCCTCCCGATCAACAGGACCCTGTTTCGACCATAGGCGCTCGAACAGAAGTCCGTTTCCTCCATTTTGCGGTACGCCAGACCCCCAGCCGATGAACAAGGCCCCATTTTGACCGTAGGCGCTCGAACAGAAGTCCGTTTCCTCTATTTTGCGGTATGCCAGACCCCTAGCCGATGAACAAGACCCCGTTTCTACTGTAGGCGCTCGAACAGAAGTCTGTTTCCTCCATTTTTGCGGTACGCCAGACCCCGAGTCGATGAACAGGACCCCGTTTCGGCAGTTCCATCCAAGCCGGTTGGCTCCTGATAAACAGGACGCATTCCGACCCAGTCGCTTGGTTCCCGATGAACACGACGCTGTTTCCTCCGTTTCGACCCAGCCGGTTGGCTGCCCATGAACAGGAGGCCATTGCTGCGTACCCCCACCATCGCCTCTCCATGTACACGAGCCCTGGCCGTACGTATGCACGAGTACGTGTTCGAGACCCTGCCCGTATGTACGTACATGCCCATATTTTTTGCAGCGTGGTTGTACGTACGTGTACACAATTTAGACAGGGCTGCCTGAACTACTACGTCGGGGGCTCTGCTACGACATGTGCCACTCCTTACACGCCCACACTTCATCGTTGCAGAGAGACCGATCGACCAGTATGTACGTACACGTTCGCGACCAGACAGACAATGCTACGTACGCCTCGACCGGCTGGGTCCGAGCTGACAAGGAGGATAGGGAGGCACTTCCTTGCGTGCGAAGATATAGCTAGTGGGTCCCAGCTGTCAGGGGGATGGATAATTTTTGTCCCGCGTAATAAGGAGGCGCTTCCTTGCGTGCGAAGATGTAGCTGGTGAGTCCAACTGTCAGCCTCACCGCGTACAGTCCTCTTCCAATGGCTGTCGTTCATTGACCACGTTGACTACGCCGCGCCGAGAGTACCAAGGTGGTGGATGACGCGGAGCCGGGGAAGACACGGTAGTGGGTGCCCACACAGAGGGGAGTATGAGGGTTGACTAGTTCTGCTGCGGTGTGAGGCCGCCATCGCCGGAGAAAAATAGGGGATGTGGGTGCGTAGACGGAAGGCCTGGCCAGGGGTGGGAGTAGAGTAGGGCGGTGAGGCCTGTGTGGGAGCACAGCCGGCCACGGGAGGCAGGAGTAGGCGGTCCCGTCGGCGCTGGATTGGGCAGCTGGAGCAAGAAGATCAGAGATTGAAGAAGCTACACGGCCGTTGGATGAACATCCAATGGTCACTGCTGCTAGAATCATTTGTTGACTTCCTCAACAAAAAAATCATTTGTTGACTAAGTTGACAAAGCCCTGTGTACGCGTCAACTGAGTAGGCCCACAAGTCAGCGTCCAAATCTGGTGGGTCCCAGTTGTCATGGGGACGAATCATTTTTTTCACGTAATAAGAAGGAACTTCCTTCCGTGCAAAGATATAGCTGGTGGGTCCCAGCTGTCAGGGGGAGGAATCATTTATTTTTCACATAATAACGAGGCACTTCCTTGCCTGTGAAGATGTAGCTGATGAGTCCCAGCTGTCAGGGGGAGGAAACTTTTTTTCGTGTAATAAGGAGGCACTTTCTTTGCGTGCGACCATGGACCTCGTGGGTCGCAGCTATCAGCCTTTCCATGTACAGTCGTCTTCCGATGACTCTCGTTTGTTGACCATGTTGAACATGCCGCGCCAAGCGCACCAAGGTAGTGGACGACGACGAGGCCCCACCACCCCAGACGGGAACTACCCGGAGATGGGGAAGACACGGTAGTTGAGTCGCAAATGGAGATGAGTGCGAGACTTGATTGGTTCGGGTGCGGGGTGGGGCTACACTCGGCGGGGAATAACAGGAGGTGCAGAGGAGTGGAGGGATGGCCTGGCCGTCGGTGGGATGGCGTTTCGCAGTGAGGCGTGCGAAGCAGCGCTGCTGGACGCCGGAGGCTGGAGCAGGCGGTCCCGCCAGCGCTGGAGGAAGAAGATGAGAGATTGAAGGAGAATGCCGGCCGTTGGATGTACATCCAACAGATAAGCCTGTTAGAAACTTTTTTTGACTAAGTTGACAACGCCTTGCGTAGGCTTCGACCTATTGGTCCACATGTCAGCCAGTCCATTTGGTGGGCTGGGTGAAACAATAATGTAGCTTCTATGCAGCCCATTTGTATATTTTGTTAGCATTTACATCCTATTTGTATTATTTTTCAAAATACATGGTTTTACTGGGCAGGGTGAAAATATCATTTTGGGCAGGTCAGAGAAATGTTATCAAAACATAAACTGGTCCTGGGCATTTTATTATAAAACTACATAATTTGCGGAGCATAAACACATGATTGCACGTCTATTACTGCATTGGTCCGTAAAATCTTAGCAAGCTTATGTACGCAATCACCAGGAATTAACTTGCCAAACTTATTGTTAAATAATTATTATTATTTGGTAAGAACTTGTCGCTTTACCAAATAAAATATTATTTATTTTGAAGAGTTAATAAGATGTGCGGTATTATTATTTTTTAGGCTAGACGTGGGACAATTGAGTTGGTTTTAGGTAAAACCCGTGGGAGAAAAATCAGAGATAGGATTAATAAAAAACAAAAATAAAGGAAGTGGGAAGGTCTATACAAAGGTTCAACGAAGGATAGGTCAAATGGGAACCTTATGTTCTTCTAATATATATATGTACGGAGTATATGTAATAAAATATAAATATAAATATATATACTATTATAGAAGGGAAAACATAATTTGAGTTTGGCATTCTTATAGAAAAATATAACTTATTTTTTTGAGCAGTATAGAAAAATAGAACTGAGCTGTGAGTTGTCTTTAAGAAACAAACATAAGTTGGGTTGCTGATGTTATAAAACAAGCTAGGCTGGGAGGCCCAGAGGCCGATTGATACCTGCTGGACCTCAAAAAAAAGTTGAAACCTGCTGGATCAATTGTGTCAGCATGTCGTGGGCTGCGCATGTTAAAAAACAAAACCTAGGCTGGGCAGGCCACAGCCCAGTTGTTACTTGTTCGACCTCTGAAAAAAATGATTACTTGCTAGGTCCCGGATGACAGCCACCTTGACTACGTTGACAATCTCGTGGGCCCCAAACGTCAACATACCATAAGGAGGAAGCATTTTTTTTTGCAATATATAAGGAGGCACTTGTTTGCGTATGGCCATGGATCTGGTGGGCCCGGACTGTGAGCCCCTCCACGTACAGTCATCTCCCGATTCCTCTTGTTTGTTGACCATGTTGAGAACGACAGACGGCGGCGCTGTGACGAGAGCACCAAGGCGGAGGACGACGTCGAGACCTTGGACCGGAACAAACTGGAGCCAGGGAAGACGCAGGCGGAGGGGAGTACGAGGGTTGACTGGTTCGGGTGCAGGGTGGGCCGGTGGAGCTGCCGCAGCCGGAGAATAAAAGGAGATGTGGGGGAGTAGAGGGATGGCCTGGTCAGCGCCATGCATAGGCTAAGATGGGTCGTCGAGGCGTGCGCGGCAGCGCCGCCAGCCGCTGTAGGGAGAGGACGAAAGATTGAACAAAATAAAGAAATACAAATGGATAGGTGGTTGGTCCCAGATGTCTGTGTACGAGACCTGCTGGGTCCACCTGAGAAGGGGAAATGTTGGGAGGAAGGATATTAAAAGCACGCCAGCCGTTGGATTTCAATCTAATGGCTGCCAGAAGGACTGACGGAAGAGGTATCAAACTTAACTTCTTTTTGTCGTTCGTGATCAAAGATGACCACCCTGAGTGAAGTTATCTGATAATCTAGGCAAAACGAACGACTGTGCAACCTACAGAAAACCGCACTCAGACTTAAAAAATGCACAAAAAAATGATACAATTGCTGGATCCCCATAAGCATGTCGTGGGCCGTGGATGTCCTAAGAAAAGAAACCTGGGCTGGGCAGCCATAGCCCAGTTGATACCTACTCGACCTCAAAAAAAGAAGGAAACATGGTAGCCCTGTGAACTAGTACTCTTATTACATACATAAGCAAACAGATTCATAGCCCCTCGAGAAAAAAAAAAGCAAACTGGTTCATGGGTTCTTAGACGAAATATTACGGATAAAACCGATAATTATGACACATAGGCTAATGCATGAAACACTCAGATGATAAAGGTGCTTAAACAGACAAACTACACCATCTAGATCTTCCTGGCATGCTTGATCATGACGCTGCGGCTGTCCATGTACTCCTCGGTCACGGGAAGCAGACACGCCCTCATGTCCAAGATCCGCCTATACATGTTGTAGCATGTGTATGCGTCCTTGGCCGCATAGGTGATGTAGGCTAGATTCAGAGGTACCTCCCACGTGTTCAGGTCCTTCGTATCCACGTCTTCTTTCATGTTGGCGTAGTAGGGGTGGATGATGGCCGTGGCGAGGTCAACCACAGAGTCCTCCTCTTGCCCATTGCCGATGATCTTGTATTGCTTCTAGATGTCGACGAGCTTCTTGCACCAGATGGCCGAATCATAAAGCACAGTGGTGTTCTTCCCACTCTCCACTGTAGCGAAGGTGCAGTCGGCGGTGCCGATGAAATGGGCGGATGCTCCAGAACCCGTGTTGGCCCTATAGTAGTGGTAGACTAGAACCTCGTCCCGCACACATACCTGGGCGACGGCGATCCGCTGGTCCCTATCAGGAGACGGATGGATGGGCACAAGGTCTAGCCCCGCGACCTTGTGCTTCTCGTCCTGTAGGTACTGCTTGAACTTGGCGACACAGAGCTTCACCGAGTCCGGATCATTGGTGTACATCACATTCAACTTGGTGCTGCCATGGGTCTGAACGGCGAACTCAAAGGTGAACTCCTTGCTGGATTCCATATCCAGCAGGCTCACCCCTCGGATCGCCATTGGAGTCTCTTCTCACGTAGAGTTGTTGTGGCGGTTCTCATTTTGTGGGGATTGGGGGCAGGGGAAGATGAAGACGATGGGGATATATGGACATCGGAGGGCTCCTTATTTACACTGGGGATTGGTGTGTAGTAGGGTACTGGGGGGCGGCAGCAGTTCATTTTTCCAATCTTGGGGAACTGTCGCCAGTGAACGTAGGGGGTAGGCGGCGGCAGCAGTTCGTTTTTCCATTCTTGGGGAACTGCAATCTCCTGTGAACGTAATGGGTACAGGCGGCAGCAGTTACTACCCCCTCCTCCCTCGCCCACTGCACGCCCCCTCGACCCATTCAAACGCCATTGGCTCGTTCTATCAGTGCCATAAAATCAACATGCAAAACAATTAGAATTATTATTCTCGGGACGCACGCAAACAGCTCATTTGCTGCGCTTTTAGACAGACAATACTACCAAGTTTGAACAGATTGTTAGGGTTGCTGTCCTCTGCATCATCTTGCTGTGTTTCACATCTTGCAAGATTCCCAACCAACTCATAAGATTCAAATAATAAGTACAACAAAGATGCCTACGCATCTCAATGATTCACAGATCAGAGCCAATAGTTACTGTTTAACTAAAACGTTGTGAGAATGTTAACAAATAAATAAAATCGATCGATGCTTCATGTAAGCAATTTGATTGAAGGATTTGCTGAAACATTGAAACCAGTCCTGTTTACGGCCACACATGTCAAACATTGGGAGATGAACATTTTATGGATAACTGGTAGCACTAGCACTTCCAATATCTGCGTAAGCGAGTCGTCCTGTGTTGGACCAGGCTCATGAGATACAGTGCATCGCTAAGGAGCTGGGGTTCCTGACGTGTGAGTTGCCGGACAAGTTTGTCATGGGTTGCATTATTGCAAAACTCCCTCCTTCATGGAGGAACTTTGCTACTTCTCTCAAGCACTTGAGGCGTGAATTCTGTGTTGAGGATGTCATCCGTCATCTAAGTGTTGAGCAGAACTCGAGAGCAAAGGACTCACACACGAAGGGGCAGAGGATTCTTCTAGCGCCAATATGGTGCAGAAGAATTTCCACAAGTTCAAGGGAAAGAACACTGTCCAGCACCAAGAACTTGGCGAATGCTTTGACCATCCCAACATCTGTAGCTGAGTATTCCTGTTTGCACAGATAATGAAAAAGCATGATTACTATAATAGTGGCACTAGTTGTAGCAACTTTATTTTCTTAATGGGAAAAAAATGCGATACAATAGCTTTATATAAAAAAAATACAACGCTAGCACAGTATGACAACGCACAATCATGTGGATGAAGGACAGTACTGACCAGTGTGAGTTGACTTTGTGAGATCAAGTTGTTCTTCAGGTCCCTGTATTTTGCCATGATGGTGATTCGTTGACATCTATCAACAACTTTAGTGTGGCAGTAGAAGGAGGGGCCTTGAGTCATTCCAATCTCTTTTTTTGTGTAGTTCAACTAAAATTATGGCGCTCGCCATGCTGCGAGGGAGAGAGGGGGGCCACGCCACCTCGACGGTACGCCTCATGGACTCAACTAGTTCAGTGCCCATGCTATGTGGTTGATGTAGTGCAAATGGACTCAATTCTCCCGGATACGCCTTCAGCAAGTTATCTACATTGGAAATGAGATGATAGTTAAGACAGTAGCTCTATTATAACTGTATTATTACATCATTTTATCAGTGGCACTAGCAGTGCCAAAACATTGCCTCAAATTATTAGTGGTGTTACATTAAGATGCAAAAACAATATCATTATTGCTTTCTCATAGCAGTGCGAAAACAGTAGCCCAAGATCACTTGCTGAATGCAGAGTCAAAATCAACCAAAAAGGATCATACCCGATCATGGGAACCATAACTGCAGTCAAGGCCAATGTAGACGGGTTGACACCAGTCCAAGCACCAGTCACCAACATGGATGATTCAATTCATGCGACCTTTTTGTGCAGTTCACTTAAAATGAAGCAATGTTTGCATCATGCAGCTAGCAAGATGTACTTGGTCCCATGAGCTGGCAGCTTCTCCTTCATTACTTGCACTAAATTTGAGCAACATCAAGGTTGGCTGTCATGCTCATGGAAGGTGCAACTATAATTTGCTTATCCTTTTGTGCAGTTCCACTAAAATCAAGTGCCATTGTGGTGACGGTGACGACTAATCTTGCAAAGTTTAATAAACTGTTGCACGAGATTATCGGCAGAGTTAGATGAAGATGTTAGGAACTCCAATCACCCTTTGTGCAGTTCCACTAAAATCGAGAGACATTGCCCATGTGACATTTCAGTAGAACTGCACAAGACACTCTTTCAAAAAAAACAAAGTGTTTTGTGCAGTTCACCAAAAGGTCACAATAGCAACGAGGTGAAATGGATATCCCTATCTACACAAAAAGATAGAAAGAAAACAGTTACTGGTCAATAACAAAATATGAAACATACACGAAATGAAAAGAGGCATCTATCTTCACGGCAATCATGCAAGGACAGTAGAAATTTTGAAACGGCAGCATTGCTTCGTATTACTCGAAGCATTATGATCAACAATGACATCGGTCAAATATGCCATTACATTAATGGTGGCATTGATTTGTTTTCCAGCTACATTTGATTAACAGCAGCTAAATAGTTGGTATAAGTGCATGGGACAGTGGGGACACCAGGACATTCACCAGCGTAAAGAAGCAACTTACTTATCATAAGGGGAAATCTAGCAGGAGAGTAGCATTTGTAAAACAGTTTAATTGCATCATATTAGTGGAGGCATTAGAATCACAGCAACATTGGTTAGACATGTCCTTGCTTTAACAGTGCGATTGCTTCATTTTACAAGCGCCATTACATTAACAACAGCAAAAAGTTGGTACAAGGGCATGCAGACAATGGACGCATCAGCACCATGTACCTACAAGGACGCATAATGTGGTGAGGCCGAGTTTGTTGCCCCAAGCAACAAACATCCAACCAAGATCTGGGATGGTCTCAAATTTAGTTCTCTTTAGGCACCTTTTACTACGTGAGGACAGCAAATCTAATCCTAGACATACTCTGTTGACTTGTCCCCCAGCTGCCACTTTCTTTCCTTCCTCCACCAATAATAGATATGTTCCTTATCCAGTTTGTACTGCGTTTTCCTTTTATTTCCCTTTTGAACCAAGAGACGGGTTGGCCAGTCTCTACAACTTTCCCCCCTTCTATTTCCTCTTTGAATCAAGTCCTAGATTCATGCTACACCTTCCCCCCCCCTTTATTCCCTATTTCAACCAAGTCCTAGATTCGACTACATGAAGTAGCTTTACCTCTAATAATAGTAAAAATTAAGGTGGCCTTGGAACAGCTGATGGAAGTAGAAAAAGATCCACATGCAGCCACGTGGAGAGCTGGGGCAGTAGAGCAAGGCCATTTTCGAAGGAAGCTATACCTGATGGTCGTCGGGATGTGGCTAGGAGGGCGGCGGGAGGCCGGATCTGGCCACAATACGGGATGTAGGAAGAAGGGGTCGGAGGCCCTCCCGAGCCGGCATTGTGTCGGAGAGAATGGCACGGGCAGCCGATCGGGATGCGCCGGCAGCGGTGGGTCTCCTCCCTAGCCGCCGATGACCGCGTGAACGATGCACCTACTCCCCTACCCCGGCCGAGGGGATCCGGCTGGATCTGTGACCAGCGGTGAGCAGAGAGAGTGTGTGGCCACCGCTGTCTTGTTTAGATCTGGAGAGGGTAAGAGAGTGAAGAGAGCAACCCTAGTAAAGCAAGCGATGAGGCTCCTGCCCATATATATAGTGGAGTGATTTTCTTTTTCTCTCCACAACAATTGTTTCAATTTGTGTATGTGACATTAAAGAAAAGAAACTCTCTATTTAACGTGCTACAGTGAACAAAACTCCACGGCGTCCAGGAGTACTAGTAGTATGGTTCACTTGTGGACCCCGGCCCTCCATTCATTGAACAACCACATGGGTGAATATATATAGAGAGAGAACAAACAAGCTGGAACTCTTGGCTTTGAGATATCGATGGTACCGTTTGCCCACACTGCATCAATGGACTCACTACTTTGAAGTTGTCGTAACGTGGCTTTTGCAGTTCCCATCTAAATGGGGGAATACCATACATTTTCTTTGATAACTACACTATACGTATAAACACATGCACGGTTTACATTCCGAATCGCTAGCTAGAACTTGAACTGTATTTGTTCTCAACATGATCAAATTTTTGAATTCATGATCTTAGCGTTTGCAGAGAAAATGTAAAGGGCCATTGATCTTTGTTTTGCTTTTGAACATACTACAACATTTGCAACCCTTTGGTGAAAATGACCAGATCTATTATAAAAAGTTCACCATGAGTACTACAAAAGCATCTCAAACGTAATAAAAATTACATCGAGATTCCGAGACCACCGAACGACCTACTACCATCAGAAAGAGCCGCCGACGCACCGCTGTTGCCGCCGTCCTACCTGAGCTGGCTTGACCTCGTTGATGACAGCCGGGAAGTGTTCATGCCCTTGCCCCTAAGGAGCAGCGACCCGAAGCCATAGTAGTCGTAATTGATCTGAAGCACCTAATTCATATAACGCAATATTTTGCCACATGACAAGACACCCTAGCCTCATCGCCGCTAGGAGACGACATGAATCTACGTTGGAGCTCCATCGACTATGCCCCGACGAGGATCAGAGCTCGAAAGACAAACTCATACAAGATGTGTCGATCGATATCGCCGTTGTCCTATCGGAGTCGGCTTGACCTTTTTGACGATAAATGAGAAGTCTTCATGCAGATGCCCATAAGGACCAGAGCTGTAAAGCCGTATTGTGTGTTTGGTTGCATTCTCATCTCAGCATAGGTGTTCCCTCTTTGTGCATGCTCATCTCAGCATCCCTCTACATGCATGCTCCTAGTGTATTTGTGTTAAGCTAGTGTGGACTCATGCACCCTTCATACACGCTACCAAACACCCAAAAGTGGGTCGAGAAGGGAAATTTTGCTCTCATGCACCCTTCATACACCCTACCAAACACCCAAAAGTGGGTCGAGAACGGAACTTTTGCTCTCATGCACCCTTCATACACCCTACCAAACACACCCTTGTCGTCGTTGAACCCTTGTAATTATCCGAAGCACTTGACACCTAATCTCGCCACATGACAATATGCTCATGTTCCATCCACTATGTCTAGATGGACGAACTCGAGGAGGATCAGAGCCCGAAAGACAAACTCAAAGGAGAAGTGCCCCCCCATCCGAGTGAGGGCTGCGTGTGCGTGGACAAAAAAACCCTAATGTAAACTACTAACTGGAGTGGAGGCACCGGGATTCCCCTCCCCGCCACCAGTGGCCCGAGCAGCGGGAAGAGGGGAGGGGCGAATCCATGGGATCACCGGTGAATCGTGGAGCAGGGAGGTTGCCCTAGCTGCCTAGGGTGGGGGGAGTAAATTTGTATTCATAGCGAAATAGATTACGATAATCATCTTCTGAGCCCGGGCTCATCTGCACCCGCGCTGACAAAGAAATCAAAACAAATACTAGAATAATTCTTACAATTCCATTTTTTGCATGGTAGATAATTTGATGCGTGAGGTCCGCTCCAATTTTCAAATCATTTGGTCATCTGAGCTGCTCTCGGCAAAAAAAGAGAAATTCGGGGTCTGACCCGATTTGTCTTTTTTGCCGAGAACTGCTCAGATGTCCAAATAATTTGAAAATTGGAGCGGACCTCACGCATCAAATTTTCTACCATGCAAAAAAATTGAATTTTTTTGAATTTTTTGTGATTTTTTTTCTGACCAGGTGCAGATGAGCCTGGGCACCGAATTGCTGCACTCGATTATTTTATTGGTACTGTACAGTACTATATAGCCGGTGTCTTGGCATTTTTTTTTGATTTCTCAACATATCTACAGCCCGTATGTTACCATCGCTCGTCTCTCTTTTCTACTGTAGTAGTAGTAGTAACTCAACCTGCCTAAAAAAAGTAACTCAGCCGTATGTTACCATCGCTCGTCTCTCTTTTCTAGTACTGCAGTAATACTAACGCGACGCGCGTTGCATTCGGTGAGTGGCGTGCCGGACCGACCATGGCGGTGCGACGCGAACGCGACGGGCGTGCTATATACATGTACCACCTTTTTTCTTTTGGTTTTGCTCCATGCCGCAATCCATCGATACAAAATTATATTTAAAAGTTGAGGGCGGGGCTTTTCCCGCGCGGTACGCGCGGCAGTTTCGCCTAGTCGGTTTGGAGAGTCGAGGAGGATGAGGGAGAAGAGGATTCAACTTACTGCTGGAAGGGTGGGACTGTGTGATTTGACGACTCGTTACTGCAGGAAAGGTGGGGCCTTGTGATATGACTGCTCATTTATAGTCATTTTTACTACGGCGCTACGACCGGGTGAGGCTCCCCTTCCGTTCCCCACTCTAATCTGGTGCATGACACGTCGACCCGGGTGCTGGCTGTCCCACATGTCGGGGAAAGGAAGAATAATTGTTGCCGACGACGTAATAAGGAGCAAAGAACCGTGCGGTGTACTCTAGTTTAGCACTGGAGTACTAGTATACATCGGAGGAGTGTGAAACACGACAGCCCAGTGAACCAGCAGGCGATATGGCGATAAAAAACAATGTACTACAGTCCAGCCTTAGCATGTAAAAACATGCCACCGCTTCCTCCTCTCGATTTACTGCCATCAACGGAGAAAGAGCATTGTCGCAGCTTAGCTAGTACTCCTCTCCAACCTTTTTTTTACAATTCCTTTGTTTTTTCCTGTGGCATTGAACAATCTTTGCTAATCCTATTGGATTTAGCACTCGAGTCCCATACTTTCCCCATTCCTGTATTTTCAGTATCATGGGAATCAAAGAGGCTCTTAGACTGGTTTACGGCCGGTCATTTTTTTCAATGAAATATCTCCAAAATGTAATGAATGTGCTCCGGTTTCTATGAAAATCATCCGGTTTGCATGTAGTAATTCATTTATTTATTATTTTGCGGGGGTTCTGCATGTAATTCGTCTGGTTTGAAATGTACTCAAATGTCGGCATGGTTGGATGGCCCGCTGCCGCATTCTATCCGAGGACTCGTCCCTACCGGTCGGCGCTCAGCGTTGGAGATGCCCCGAGTGCTTGCTGGTGGACCAAGATGCTCTATGTCCCACATGTCGGCGAAAGGAAGCACGTAGAAATATTTCCGACGAGCGTGGAGCCCAGCAGTACATCTCAGCAAGTAGGAGTAGGAAAAATGCGTGGAAAAAATACTATGTACTTAAGCGTAGCTGCAAAGTGATGATAGGTATAGGTCGCATGCACCCAACGAGTGGTCATAGTACGTACGAGTACAAACGAGTACGGAGTACTCCTACTCTATCAACACGAGTCCCATCGGACAACGGAGTCCGTGCTACAGCTAGCTCTTCTCCCTCCTCGTTTCTCTCTTCTAATTCTAACTCAGCCGACGCGTAGCTGGCGGGGTGGGGATTTTCCCATAGTCGGTTTGCTCAACTTCGGTCCCACATGACAGTGAAAATGCTAGACAACACGCATTCCCTAGCTTGAGCGGCGTGCCAGACCGACCCTAGTACTCCCGATCGTGTGGGGGTGTCACACGACGCAGCAGGCTTTTCCTTTTGAACTTGTAGAAAATGTAACATTTGGTTATGCTTCTGCTCCTTGGCACGGTAGACAGATAGAAACAACGATTAAAAATGCTAGGGCGGGGATTGTCCCGCGCAATAAGCTGGGGAGTTTGCGAGTTTGGTGCATCGTCGGTTTTCTCACATCGGGCCCACATGTTAGTGATAATATGCCAAGCCAATGCGCGCTGAGCGGCGGGCCAGAACGACAGTGTGGGTTGCGACGCGAATGGGACAGGCGTGTTGTACTTGTTCCACTTTCTCGTTTATAACTTGTGACGTGTAATGCTTAGTTTTGAATTTATAAGTTTGGTTGTCGCGCCCATATATATACTACTATAGTATGGTAGGTTGGGTCATGCATCGTACGTAAATTACGAAGTTGATGCAATAGGTAAGTACTACCTCCGTCCTGGTTTGTTGGTCCCCTTTGTGTCAAATTTTGACCATAGATTTAACTAACAAAATATTAATGCATGTCACCAAAAAATATATCGTTGGATTCGTGTTCCAACGATATTGTTTTTTGTGACATGCATTAACTTATTGTTAGTTAAATCTGAAGTCAATATTTGGCACAAAACATGAAAGGTGACCAATAAACTAGGGCGAAGACAGTGATACATATAATTAACGCCAAATGAGAGCAAGGGATCACACATGTCATTTATGACTCGAATGATAATGCGATACAGTAACACATTAAGGCCACGCCGCGATGCAGTGCTGGTTACAGGAGGCAAGAAGAAATATGCATCCATCGACGACCTCCTCCTCCTCGACTCCGGGCGCCGGCCCACCGAACGGCGGCTGAGTAGTAGCGGCTTTCGTGGCGAGGTCAACGTGCTTCTAAACAATGGCGTCCAAGGCTTCCAGCCGGTTGAAGAAGGCCAACGTCTTAGCATCGTCCCTGGCCCTGTAGTGGCCTATGTAGACGATTTCCTCGTGGACATGGATGTGTAGGTTGACGGTTTCTTGCTCGGCGAGGCGCTGCGCGGCGAGCGCGGCCTCGAGGTGGACATTCTTCATCGTGACATCGGGTAGCTGCAAGGCCACCAGTGCATGAAAAAGGTCCTCACCATGGAGGCCGATGAGGGTGGCAGGCAACGAGGAGCCTGGGCGCACGGGCTGGAGGAGTACGGCAAGGTCGTCCGCGTGCTTGTTGACGGTGGTGAACTTGCGGATGGAGCGGACCATCATCTCGCCCATGTGAGAGGCGAAGCCGTCGTTGCCAAGGGCTATGACGCCGGTGGTCGCCAGCACCGTCTGGAGATGCTGCTCGGTGCCGGGCCGCAGGCCGGCATCGTGGATCATCTGGCACAGCTGCCTGCCGCTCGCGTCCATCGCCTCCATGGGTGGTTATGGCTTGTGGTCACTTGGTCTTGGATTGGAGTGAGCAGTGTTGCGCAGATTAGGTGTGTAGTACTAGTAGGTGCGTACGATTCGGTAGATGGATTGGAGTGGAGGGGTGCCTTCATATGAGAGTGTAAACTGCGTTGCATTCATATCGTGTTGGCTCCATTCTGCTTCTCCAATTAATTCCCTCTGCATGCTAATTGAATGAGAATGCATCATTGACCGTTCAACATTTCGGGAACCGCTACCCTCTTCCTCGTTGGCATTCAAGCCGTATCAATGTTGTAAATTCGTGTCAAAAAGATACTAGTCAACAGTTCACCACGAGCCTATAACTAGCGATCGCCACAATAACTCTAAGATCTGCATCCGACGGTGGCACCTATTGGACGCAAACAGCAATAAAAAACAAATGCCACGCCATTTTACATAACTGCCACACCACGCCCCTACCTTTCACATGAGACTGCCACGCGAGCGTTCACAACTGCCACATTCGGGTTGCGCTTGGCTCTTCGCCTCTTCGAGAAGTTGTACTACTACAATACTATATGCTTCTGGCAATCTGACACGAATGAACTGCTGCATGTCCACCGCGTGGGGGAGGGAGAGCGTGTTGTAAGCAAAAGCTTCTCCTCGTCCTGCGAGCCACCGCGCGCATGGGGGAGGGAGAGGGCGTAGTAATCAAGCTTCTCCTTGTTGTACGAGTTTGACGTGACATATCAAAGGAGTACACTCGATTTTCTAAAAAAGTTGTTTTTACCGATAAATAAATTACAATGCATGCATGCATGCCGTGAGTTTCCTTTTGATCCTTTCATCTGTTGATTTAATGCACCTTGAAGTATGAACATGTGATGGTAAAACTTTCTAATGCCCTAGCCCTAAGAGCATGGTTAATAATACAGCCAACTGTTGGCCATAAGATGTTGCCATATCATCTATAGCCAACACATAGAGTCACTCATACAACAAGGCTAGCTACGTATAAGGTTGGCTATAAGATTAGTACTTTTTTCATCTTCTCTCTATCTCTTTCCTCACATTTATTACATCTGCCTTGGAGCATGCATATAGCCAGGCTCTTGCATTAGAGCCCACTCCCCTTACTTTTTCATGTCTCTCTCCTCCACATAGCCAAAATTGCCATGTAAGCAAGCTATAAACCCACTATTGTACTTGCTCTAAAGTGAGAGATGGTGATGCACGAGGAGGGCGAGATCATGCCGACGGAACAGGACCCGACGATGGACATCTTTATGGACCTCACCATGCTCCACTGCCCCTTCTACCTCCGCCCCTTGAAGCCTCCAGTGTACGAGGTTCGAATACATCTCGTCCGTTCGGCTGATCGAGCAAGGCGCAGTTTTCTTGATTGAGTTGGTGTTCGATTGATTTGTGTAGTGCAAGGGTGGGCACCTGGCCTGCGCGGACTGCCGCGGCGAGCGCCCCGGGAACCAGAGGCAGTGCTAGAAGTGCGAACGTGGCGGTGGCTTCGACGTGCGCAACACGGCGATGGACGCCATCCTCTCCTCGGCGAGGGTGGAGTGCCCGCACAAAGGCTGTGGGCTCTACGTCACTTACCACAAGCTCGACGATCACCAGAGCGCGTGTCCGCTCATGCCGTGCAAGTGCCCCGTGCCCGGCTGCGGCTACGAAGGCCCGCCACCGGCGCTCCCCAACCACCTCAGCACCATGCACCCCATGCCCGTGCACAGGATCCAGTACGGCAAGGTGCTCCAGCTACAGGTGCCGGTGTCGGAGCTGCGGCGCTTGCTGTTCGCAGAGGAGGACGGCCGCGCGTTTTTCATGGTCGGCGGCGCGCTCGGCATGGGTGCGCCTATCTCCATGTCGGTCGTCTGCATCAGAGCGGGGGCATCCCCACCGCCGCACTACACGGCCGAGGTGTGGGCGAACGGGCTGCCAGGGGTGCCCAACGGCAGTACCGACGCCGTCAAGGTGGAAATCGAGGTGACAAGCAGCAAGGAACCCGGCGCCGTCGCCGTGGAGGAGCTGGCCTTCTTGATAGTGCCGCCCAAGCTGCTGGCCGGGGCTGGGTCGTCGAGGATGGTGTCCCTCCACATTCGGATTGACAAGCTCACCTCCTAAATGATTCCACAATGCCTTCTAGTTACCTTAAGAGATGGTGGATTTTGGTGGCAACGCAGCAATTACTTCAACATCACATCAGCAGTTGAAGTAATTCCCAACAGTCCAAGGGATATTTTGTGTCTGTTGGATATAAGATCCTTTGGGTAAAAGTAAACCTAAATATAAGCTGCTTATATGTTTGTTTGTTAAGGAAGTGTTGCATACTTCTGCGAGTTGACGCGACACATCAAAGTAGTACACTACTAGTACTCACCCGACTACGCACCAGGCAGACCAATCTCGTGTCGTGTTGGTGCCGTGTGCGGTACCCACATTAGCAAAACCTCGCGCCTCCAGCTGAGGCTCTGTGTTTTCAACCTTTGAATCTGAAGGCCAAGGAGCAACATGAACCTTTGATAGAGCGAATCGGATGGTTGAGAACACTAGATTCAAAGCTACAGATGCGTGTGTGAGAGAGGACGAGTGCGTGCGTGCACCTCTTCTCTTTGTGTACGACGTACTAAACCTACAGTACAAATGTATGTGTGTGGCATCGACCTAGAGAGCTAGAGATGGTGTGTGCCAGAAATCCCGAGAGACTCATGAGCGTAGGTGTGTGCGTGGGAAAGAGGGAGAGAGATGATATGTGTCGATGTAATGCATGTGCAAGAAAATAGCCAATAGTTCGCCACTAGACTATTCCTGGCAAACGCCCTAGTAACCGTAAGATCTACATCCGACGGTGCCAGTTATTTGTCAAAAACAGCAGTAAAAAAATAAATGCCATGGCATTTTACAAAACTGCCACACCACGGCCCTCCCCACACATGAAACTGCCACGCGAGCGTTCGCAACTGAGGGAGCCATGGTCTGCTCCATGGTGCGATCTATACTATTATTAAAAAGGCCAGGCTTTTGGCGTGCGGTAGGCGGGGGGTCTTGGCCTGTCGGTTTGCTACTCCTCACATGCGGTCGTACATGTCAGTGATGTATCATGCCGATGCGTGTCTCTTCGGTGAGCGGCGGGCCGGACCGACCGTCTGTTCGTGCTACTGCTCACTTGCGGTTGCACATGTCAGTGATGCACCAAGCCTATGCGCGTCCCTTCGGTGAGCGGTGGGCCAGACCGACCGTGTGATGGTGCGACGCGAATGCGACAGGCTGTAAGTTTACCGCCTAACTTAATATGTAAAGTGTAACACTTGCTTTCACTCCTTAACGAGATCGGTCGATAGAAATCCCCATTAGAAAGGCGAGGGGGTGTTTTTCCAACACGGGAAGCGAGGGAATTTTTTTTACTGGAGCGCAGGCGTGGGAGTTTGGCCGACGGTTTGCATACGTTTCTCGGACACGTACGTGGGCCCGCGCTCTTGGAGGACATCGTGGTGGAGCCAGACGCCCGCAACCTCTCAGACAATAAAAGAGAAACCCGCTGCTGGCTATTTCTATAATTAGTTTTGAAATTCTCAATCGTTCACATGTAATGTGATATCAACCGTTCATTGATGTTGATCCAGCGGTCTAGGTGTTTCGGATTCTCATCTACAGTAACCTAAGTGTACCCACCCTAAAAAAAGTGTCTACATTCTTTGAGAACCATCGGCACGTCAGTGTGATCAAATCCACACAGGAAGCTGGCAAACAACACCTCCACATGTGCCACGTGGCTTCATTGATGCCCCCCCCCACATCATTTTATTCATAAATATATTGACTAAAAAAGAGAGACATCACCCTAAATAAGATCTTCCTCGTATTTTGTTTCCTACGAAGTAGTGCCATGCTATTGGAAATCCAACTTGGTTGCTTTGCACGTACCGGAAGTACTAGTGCCACATCATCTAAAATGCCTTTCTACATGCGTCAAATTATCAATCACGTGGGCTGCCTCTTCTTATAGAAGTGTGCTCCACCGTGTACCCGTGTGTGTGTGTGTATGAGGGAAGGAGTGCGTGCGTGCGGGCACCTCTTCTATACATATGTTTGTCTCAAAGAGAGGCCTACATACATAGTATATGTATGTGCAGGGGCCGATGTATGAGAAGAGAGGGGAAGGATCATTTGCGCCAGATATCGATAGAGACGGATAGAGGGAAGAACTTTACGAGTGTACAAGCGCTAGGACAGAGGGGGTGCTTGAATATGGTGCGAGAGGCCAGGTAGACGAAGATAAGGAAGGAGTACAAGTGCGATATCGATAATTAGAGAGAGGGGACGAGAACGTTCATGGGCGCATGTGTCTGATTGATAGATAAAGCGGAAGGCATGGATGATGAGATGGGGAGGAACAATTAATGTGTGTGTGCTAGGCTGTCCTATCGAGAGAGGTCGTAGTTCCGTCGATGTGTGTACATGGGAAAAGAGGGGGAGACCTAACTAGAGATATAGATCGGTCGGTTTGTGTGGGAAAATAGCGAGAGAGACCTGGCTACACATAGAGGGAAATCGATTGGTGCACATGCATGCATGCATGTGTCAGAGATAAAGAACTCCAAGAGTGACGAAGAGAGGGAGAGGTGTGTGTGGGGGGTGCAGCTAGCTAGCTAGCTACCTATAAGATGGTGCGAGAGGCCTGTTAGTTAGTTAGCTTGAGACAATGTACAAGTACGAGATGGATAACAACAGAGGGGGCGACAGTGCGCATGTTCCTCTGAGTTAGGGCGGGAGGCATGGATGGTGAGAGAAGGGTACGTAGGACCATATGTGTACATGTTTGTGTGTGGTAGCTAGGCAGACCTAGCTAGAGGGGTATATCGATCGGTGTGTCTGGGAAAGATACAGATGGATAGACCTAGAGAGATCGTGGGAGACCGACCTAGAGAAGGAGAACGTGTGTGCGCGCTGTAGAGGATGCCGAGTGGGGAGTATATGTGCATATGCATGCACGATAGGAAAGTTAGTGGTATATATTCACAAAGAGAGGAGGAGTGTGCATGTGGGTGTAAAAGACTCACATATAGATGATAATCAATATATAAGTGGATTCAAATATTTGAATAAGAGATCATGATGTTTGTAACCCATGCATGCATGAATATAATCGAGATATGCATGTAGTTTTGAATCGAACATGCAATACTATATACACACGTCGAACAAGCCCAAACTGATTTGAATTTCAGACACCGATGGCAGGCATCGTTTGACCTTGACCACATTGCATCCATGCATGGACATAACTATTCGAATTTGAGATAATGTGTGGCTTTCGTAGCTAACATATAAATGTTGTGTGTGGGGGGGGGGGCATGCATTGTGTGTGTTAAACACATTATACATATGAAATCAGGGTTTAGATCATTCCGGACGTCTAGCTAGAGCATGAAATGTACTGTGATTTGAATTCAACATAAAATGGATACAAATATTTGAATTAGAGATCGTATGGTACATGTAGTTCATATTTAAATAGGATTACTACTATATGCATGTATTGTGTTATCAAGATAATATTAAAATGATGGCATAACTTGACAACAATCGTATTCAAATAGGGAAAATTGATTCAAATTGAGTCAATATGGTAGACGACAGTGTTTTGATTTGTTTTTTTTTTGCGGGAGTGTTTTGATTTGTTTTTTTTGTTGTTGCTGAGGGAACTGCTAATTGATTTGGTACTGTACACGCTAAGCTTGTTCTACCGAATTTTTTAGTTATTTGTTGTTGGTTTTGAATGGCATTTGTAGTAATATAGTAAAACGGGATATGACTCTCTCTTGTCTTGTACGAATTGTCTTTTTTTTTGTACATGTTAAGCTTGTTCTCCCGAAATTCGAAGCCGCGCCTTGTTATCGCAAAATTTTCAAACCAGAGTATCTCTTTGTCTCTTGTGGTGTGAAACTCCCGCCTCTTCAACCCACACCTTGTTATCCCAAAATTTCAACGCGCGTGAAAACTCCATCCTCATCCGAAATCGGTCGCACCGCCCAACACGCGAAATCCCCCTTCTACCCCTCAGCCGGAAATACCACCTCGACGTCCCATGGTTAAAACTGGTGGGGGTACTTTCGTAACTTACCCCAAATTTCGGACAAGCGCATCCCTAAGCCAAGGCTCCCCCCTCTCTTCCCCTGCGTTACCCCCATTCGTACACCGAGGCCGCCAAAACCCGCAAAACCCCACCCTCCTCTGTCCGCCACCCGACCGCCGCCCAGCCGAAGCCTCTTCCCCGACGACGTCGTCCACAGCAACAGCTCGATGTCCCTCATCCACCACTCTGGATGAGGATCCATCATCGATCTCGTTGTCCCGCCAGTTCAGCCGCCCCGTCCTCCACCTCCAAGGAGCTGCCCCGACGTTCGCCTCGTCTAACGCGCCACCTCCATTCCCACAGCGCCGTCTTCACCTGCCTCACCGAAACCGCAGCACCCTCTGCAATTCCTCTGATGAAGCTGAAGCCTACTCGGCGCCACCAAGGAGGTTCTACACTCATCGCTGCATTTTCTCTTTTATTCGATCTCACGGGGCTGCCGGTGCTCGATCCCGAGCCACCATGGCGCGTCTCCATCAACGGCGGCGTCGCCGGCCACTTCCTCCATGGCGTCTCTCCACCATGGCGTTGCTCCCTTGGCGGCAACGTCCACACCAGCAGGAGCTGCTGCTGCTCCGGCTCTCGCTCACGCTGCTGCTGCTGCTCTGGCTCTCGTTCGCGCTACTTCTCTCCTCTTGTTGTTGGTCACGCTGCTGCTCTGCTCTTGCTCTCGTTCCTGCTGCTGATGTGCTCTGCTCTTACTCTCGCTCGCGCTGCTGCTGCTGCTACACGACCTGCTATAGCTACACGAGTTGCTGCTTTAGCTCTCGCTCACGCTGCTGCTCCGGGCGCAGCTACTGCAGCTGCATGAGCTGCTCTGTGCTAGTGCGTTCACTGCTCGAGCAGCTGCTAATTTAGATCACTGCTTCGGGAGCTACTAGTGCTCGACCGGCCTAAACTTCTATTGCAGTGCTCTGCAACTAGTGCAAACAGTTTCGATAGTAAATTCAGTTTTGTCAGTAAAATTCAGTTTCGATTGTACAATTCAGTTTCTTCAGTTAAGTTCAGAGTCAACAGTTTTTACATCATCTGTTGGAGCAACCGTGGCGCGGCTGATGCATTTTACATCTAGCACTGTTTGCTGATGTATTTTACATCATCTATTGCAGATGCTATTAGAATCCCACTTTAGATTAACGTTGTCTGTCTTGTCCTGCTTCAGCCTCGCCGTCGTACACCTCACCGAAGTTGCTCCAACGACGGAACCGTCCATCACAGTGGAGCAGTACCCTCAGCACTGTCTCCAGACGCCTCAGATCTTCTTCCCCACCTCCGACAATCACACCAGCCGCACCATCCTCCACGACCAACCCAATGATGCCGAGGTCGACAAGGCTACGCCAAAGAGGTTGTACACTTGTCACATCACGTTTTTACTCTACATTCACGTCGATCCCTTAGGGATCCTTTGGTTCAAAGCAATTGCAAATCTAGAAAGAAATGGAGGGTGGTCTCAAAGTTAACAGGGAGAAAACTAAATGCTCTTTTGAACCACAATTTTAATCGGTTTAGCAAGATAGCCATCATCTCATAATCATGTGGACCAATTAAACTCGCAAAATTTCAGATTACAACGGGAACATGTACTATTACTGAATTGTTTTTTTAAAGATATTAATTTTTTCACCAGAATAATGGACCTACTTATGTTGTCCATATAAGCTCAAATTTATTCAGAGTACAACAGAGCACATGTAGTATATATTGAAAAACTTTAGGTTTCTTTTCAAAAAAATATCCAGTTCATGCAGGCAAGAACACCCACTGAGAACATGTAGTAACGAGAAATATGAATAGTTTCTCCCATATGACAAGCAGTGAGGTAGTAGGCAAGTTAGTAGCTATCCGTGTTGGACTCTCTCGGAAGCGATCATTTTTTATTTCTGCGTGTTGGAGCCGTGCATGTGTAGATGGGCCTGGGAGTTGAGCTAGTTGGTTGTGTCCAAAATAGTTGTAGTACAAAAACATTATTCGAGGGTAGGCTTCAGTCTGTTGAAGACTGCCTACTAGAATCGCCACTGGTTCAAAGAAAAAGTGAAGGAAAACATAGGACTTGGAAAGTTTCCTATGGTACTACTATTCATGCATTTGGTTAGAAGGAATGGAGCAAAGCAAACTGGAGGATTTTTTTTCCTTTGGTGTCTCTCTCAAAGAAAAAACGTAGGAATTTTAATATCCACTTGGACGTCCTTTACAAATTCCTATGCATGAAGAACAAGACTAAGTGCATTAGTGGCATAATAAGATTCTAACTTAACATTTTCATGTGGTTTGACTTTAATTTGACCATGTTTCTCTGCATTCATGTGTTCTTCCAATTCCTATGAACCCCCAGTTTGACAGAAATCATGTGTTTGCAAATGCTCTGTTTTGCACGTGCATTCCTATCCTATTCCTGTGTTTTTCCAGTCCATGCGTTTTTAGAATCCTCCAGTTCAAAGGAGCCCTTACAGATTTACTTCATTAACAGATAGGTGTCAAAGAAAACTCTGTGTGGTTTGTCTCGCTCCTGTCGTGCCGTCGTCCACCCCACCTGAGCTGCTCCATCGACGGAAGCGTCCACCGCAGCAGAGATCCCCACTCCAGACCTTCTTTTACCGCCTCAGATCTTCTTCCCCGCTGCCGGCAGCCACACCAACTGCATTACCATCATCGACTGAGCAGTTGAACGTGTCGACTAAATAGTTCTAGAAGAGAGGTCGTACTCTTTCGTGTCTACTTACGTCATACATTGATTAATATTACCTGCTACTTTATCATCCTGTTCACCTCTTAGACTCTGAGTCAGGTCCAAACTAATGTTCAGACTTGAGTTTTAAAATGCTTGTGGGGCACATATCGAGGCAGCAATGAATAGTATCTCTGTCTACTATCTGGTTCATCTCAGGTCTTCTATGTGGTTCATGTCGGGTGGGCAACAAACAGTAGAGGAGCCATCATCTGTCTTTTTTAACTGAAGCTATCATCTGCCTGCTGCCATTAGTTTTGGATCTATCCACTGGTTGCTACCATCAGTCTTGATTTCTGCATGCACCCCTTAGGCCTTACATAATCTGACTATGTTTTTTTTATTATGCATGTCAGTTATTGTACACAATCGTACAGAACATGTAGAGAAAAAGAGAAGAGCATTGCATGGGAATATAATGTCATGCAGGCGTCGCTCCATGGTGGGCGCAGTGGCAGTCCCCCTCCCCCCATTCCAGATTGTATTCCAGAGGAAGATAACTGTTCAGAGGGGGATTCAGAGGGAGCAGACCACTCCTATGTACCCCCTGAGGTGTTTGCTCTAACTTCGCATGCTGATGTTGGTCATATCATGCATATGGCGCCTTGCATTGCTTACTTTATACATCATATATGTCATCAGCTTAGTTTAGACATGCTTTGTGTGAATGCCACCTGTTTGGTTTCTATAACATATATGTGAATTGTGTAGTGCCATCTTGTTTAGCCAGGCATCATATTTGTGAATCATGCAATGCCATCCTGTTTAGCCAGTCATCGTATATGTGAATTATATCATGCCATACTATTTTTTTTCATCATGTATTCCATTTGTCCACAATGTTTGTACATTCATCTACTCTTCCTATCCATCGGCTATTTGAGTCGGTGATGGAAAAATCTGGAGTGAAAACAAGGTCTTCAGAGCAGCCAGTGCTACCTGTCGAAGCAGATATCTTGTTGGTTACAGATAGCTCCTCAGAGGAGGATTCAGAGACAGATGACCAGTCCTATCCCCCCCCCCCCGAGGTTTATGCTCTAGCTTGGCAGGGTTATATTGCTCATATCATGCACATGGTGTCTTGCATTGCTATGTCATCTGCTTAGATTAGATCTGCTTTGTGTGAATGCCACCTGTTTAGTTTCTACTCCCTCCGTTCCTAAATATAAGTCTTTGTAGAGATTCCACTATGGACTACATACAGAGCAAATTGAGTGAATCTACACTCTAAAATGCATCTATATACTTCCGTATGTGGTCTATAGTGAAATCTCTACAAAGACTTATATTTAGAAACGGAGGGAGTATATCATATATGTGAATTATGCAATGCCATCTTTTTTAGCAAGGCATCATATATGTGAATTATGCAATGCCATCTTGTGTAGCCAGACATCATATATGTGAATTATGTCATGCCATCCTTTTTTTTCATTACGTATTCCATTTGCTGACAATGTTTGTATATTGAACTACTCTTCCTGTGCATCAGCCATTTGAGTCGGTTATGGAAAAATCTGGAGTGAAAACAAGGTCTTCAAAGCAGACAATGCTACCTGTTGAAGTAGATATCTCGCTGGTTACAGGTAGCACCTCAGAGGAGGATTCAGAGACAGATGAACAGTCCTATATCCCCCCTGAGGTGTATGCTCTAACTTGCGATGGTTATACTTCTCATATCATGCATATGGTGTCTTGCATTGCTTAGTTTAGACATCATATACACAGTATTCAATGCCATCTGCTTAGTTTAGAGATCATATATGCGAGTGCCAGCTGCTTAGTATATCAATCATATAGGTGAATTATATCATGCCATCCTGTATACTTAGACAACATGTATGTGAATTATTTCATGCCAACCTATTTTATAAAGACATCATATAGTTATGTCATGTCATCCTGTTTAGATAGTCATCATATGTTGAATTATGTCATTCTATCCTGTTTAGTTATCCATCATATATCTGAAATTGTGTCATGATATCCTGTTTAGTTAGCCTTAGCCATCATATATGTGAAATTGTGTCATGCTCTCCTGTTTGGTTAGACAACATATACGTGAATTATTGCATCTGTCTATCATACAATGTCTGTACCTTCAATTTCTTTTCTTGTTTATCAGCCATTTGAATTGGAGGGGGTGATGGCAGTATCTAAGGGAGTAAAAACACGGTCTTCACAAAAGACGGTGCTACCCGTCAATGCAGATAGAACCACGGTTGTACTTGCCCAAGAGCTAGCCCCACCACACATAACCGACACTCTTGCAGATTGTACCCCTACCCCATTGGCCAGAGAACCAGCTACACCCCATCTAACCCCAACCCCAGCAGATAGTAACCCACTTCCAGCTGACACAGCACCATCTCCACCACAGAGCACCCACACACGAGCAGTTAGTAAGGCAACTGCAGTGCCCAAAGCACGAGGACCACCACAGCGAACCCAAACTCCATGATTAAAGCAGAAGAACAACTGTTCGCAGGTCAGATTCCGTAGCTATGGTGCATTCTCATTTGCTCTTGCATCACTGTATTTACTCATACCAACTAATTTCTAATTTGAAGGATCCAATTGAAACTCCAATGGTGCAAAAGGTATGTTTTAAACCTGTTTCTTTAAATGGTTTGCTATTGTAACTTCTTGCTCTATGTTGATTTCAGTTTCAATTGTATAAATAGTTATGTTCTCATGTCATGCACATTACAAGTGTTGTTAGTGTTGTGTAGTTTCCCACACTTATATTCTGTCTATGCTGCTTTGTCTTAAACAGATATGATTTGAACTGTGTCTCTATCTTGATTTGGAAACATAAACTAGGATGATATGGACAATACAGTGACCATAGTACATAGATATATGTTTGTTTCATTCTATTATTAAGTACTACCTTGCAATAGAAGACAAGTTAGTATAATCCTGTCAACCTTACTACTAAACTGGTTTACCAGAGTTTCATAAACATGCTAAACCTGTGATGTGTCTGCTTGTTCCTCTTTTAGAATGTCGGTAGAATAGTGGAGAAGAGTACCCCCATTATGCAATGGTAAAGGAAGTAATGCAGATAAGGTCCAAGATAGTCAGACAACCCAGTTGTTCTCCAAGAAAGTTGATAAAAACTATCTTGAAGACAGTGAGACAACCCCAAAGTCCTTCCTTGATGTAGTGTTCGAGTTACTAGCCAATACCGCTGGCACAAGCCCTTCGAACTCGCTGCCTGAATCAGTTCAGCTTCTTGAGTCTCAACTACAAGCTAAAAGACAACGATCAGTTGTGCTGTGACAAGAAGCCGAAGGACTAAGGACGTCCCTGCAGAATTCAGATGCATACTTTCTGGAGAAACAGCAAGAGTTGGAGGATTTTAGCGCCAAACAAGAGAAATCTAATAAGCTTGCTAAGCTTCTTGCCAGCATGGTGCGTGCCCAGGATATCATTTCTTGAGCTCTTCTGAACTGGTTTCAGTTCTGGACTTGTTTTGCTGCCGCATTTATTTGCACTGGTGGCCAATTTAGACGCCCAGTGTATGTAATATGCTGCTTTGTTGTTCCCTAATATTTGCACTGGTAGCGAACTTTGATGCCCAGTGGATGTAATGTGTGTAATCGCCGTAATAGCCTAGCGTTAGTTGCTTTCTTATTTATTTACTTAGTCTTTTGTTTATTTGTTTGCTTGTAGTCACTGCAGTTCTTTTTCCTTGGTTTGCTAGTGGCCGCAATAACCATGGGCCACATACGGGCCGTGGTAACGATGGGCATCCTACGGGCCGTAGGATCCATGGGCCTCCTATGGGCCGTAGGATCCATGGGCCGTACTGTTCATGGGCCAAAACCGGACCGCAAAATGGACCATAAACGAGCCAAAATCGAAACCGTCCATTTATGGGCCCAAACCATAACGGGCCGTTAACAGGCCGGAAGACAGCACAGGCTTAATTCTATCAAGAGGCATGATGGGTCGTTAATGGGCCAGATTACAGGACAGGATGAAAATGGCCCAACGGATTAACGGGCCACAAACGGACCGAATGTTACCACGGGCTGAATTTGGCCCATTAGCATAACAGGCCAGTAATGGGCCATAAGTAATCGAGGGCCGGAAATGAGCCCAAGAATGTATGGGCCCTTAGAAGGCCGAAAGGGAGCACGGGCTTGAAACGGCCCAACTGAATCATGGGCCATTAATGGACTCAAAGAAGTTTACTGTTCATGATGGGCCTGATTCACCACGGGCCGTCAATGGGCCCACAGATGCAAAAGGCCTCATATGGGCCGAAAGACTTCACAGGCCATAAATGGGCCGAAAGTGACAACGGGCTGGAATCATATGGGACGGCCCATATTACGCTACTGGGCCGAATATTGAAAGGCCATAACGGGTCGTGAGTACTCGGGCTGTAGATGGGTTGTATGCGAACATGCCATTAACAGGCTTTCCATGGGCCGGTCTGCTAACTTTTGACCAAGTCAAACGGGCCGGCCTTTTTAACCTAAATGGGCCACTGTTGGGCCGTGCCACGTGTCGACGTATCATAGGCGTCTCTCATCCAATGAATGGATGACATCTGTCTCAACGCCGAGCTAACACGTGGATCGGCCGGCGAATGAGAAATTTACACATGGAAAATCGCCAATGGTTAGGGCTGTTAATGGGTTATCGGATCCAAAACCGGACCCGATAGCTTAACGGTGACCTGTTACAGTGGAAGCCACGTGTCGGTCACCCTTGACGAAAACACTTCCATGACGCGACATTTATCGTCATGGAAGTGGACACTTCCGTGATGATAATTTCAGTATTGTCATGGAACACTTCTACGACAGCACAGGTATGACTATCTTGATTTTGTCATAAAATTGTCACGGATGTACATGCATGACAGAAAACTTGACCTACTGTGACAAAGACGTATCATCACGGAAGTGTTTTTTTTGTAGTGGGTGGAGGCGCGCGCGCCCGGCGGGGAGACTGCGCCGGCGCCGCGGGACAGCGAGGTGGTGGTCTTCTACACCCACTTCCTCTGCGGGCACGGCCTCCCCGCGAGCCTCTTCTTTCGCCGTTTCCTCACGTACTTCGGCCTCCAACCGCATCACCTGGGGCCGAATGTGATTCTGCTGCTCTCGGCCTTCGTGACGCTCTGCGAGGGCTACGTCGGCCTCCTTCCGTACGTGGAGCTCTGGTGCCGGCTGTTCTACCTCAAGTAGCAGGGGGCATCGACCAGCGTCATGTCCGAGTGCGGGGTGGCCATGGTGGTTACCCGGACGGCGGGGCCCTTCCCAAAGCTCCCCCTTGAGGAATCGGCCAAGAAGTGGCAGAAGTCATTCTTCTACGTGAGGAACGTCGACCCGGCCGATGACCGCATCAACCTTCCCCACTTCATCGACGCACCGCCGGCTGAGAAGCAGAGCTGGGGTCACAACCCGAGGAGCCCGTCAGTGGAGATTGTGGGCGTCTGTCACCGGATCTAGGAGATGACAGACCGCGAGGGGCTCATCGCCGTGGACCTGATCGCGGCCTTCGTGGGTCGCCGGGTGCTGCCTCTGCAGCGGCCGCCGCACGGGATCTACGACATGAGCGGCCGGCGCGACCCTTGCTGGCTGTCGACGAAGGAGTTGACGCTGGCCAAGATCGCCCAGCGCATCAACGACATCTCCGCCGCCGGGCTTGATGGAGAGAAGTGGCGATTCGGCAAGGAGCCGTACAGCCGTGATGCTCCGGCGCCGGCGGTGTGTCCCTGATCCTTGTTTTTTGCAACATCAGCACTCTTCCTGTGCCCTGACGCCTCGGGCGGGCTGCAGCACTTCCCGAGTCAGCATATTTTTGATGGCCCGAAGCCCCAGGTCCTGCAGCCGGACCGGGCCGACTCAGACCCGGAGGAGGAGGGGGACGGCGAAGCGGGAGCGGGAGGCGGCGAGGAATGCCTCGTGGATGCGGAAGCTAGTGGATCCAGCCAAGCCAGTAAGTTCCTGACCCCGAGTCCTTTGCGCGAGTGGTCGGATGACGATGATGGTGACGAGAGTGGTGCGCGCGATGCAGCACCACCAACCGCGGAGGCGGATGATGGAGCCGCCCTCGGGGGGCGGCAGCGGAGGGCGGCAGGGGAGCCGGCGGCCGCTAGCCGACCGCACGGGAAGTAGCCGGTCGAGGTGCGGCCGGCCGGGAAGCGCACGGCCACGGCGCAACTGGGCGGCATGAGGAGATCCATCAAGAAGGTGCGCCGGGCGGCGCCATCGGCGGGGTCGGAGTGGGTGGTTCCCACGGCCATCGGGTAAGTTTTCCTTTTGTGCTTTGCTTCTGTTTTCATCATTGCTGCGTTGTCCTTCTCCTTTCTTATCCCCCTCGCGCGCCGACCAGGAACGCGCTGGAGCTGGCGGAGGCGGCCGCGGCGATGGCTGCCGCGGAGGAGGCTGACCGGAGGAGGAACCGGCACGGCGCGGATGAGCGCGAAGTGGCCGAGACCACCGAGGAGGTGCTCGCGGCCCGCCAATCCGGCACCGCGCTGGAGGAGGCCGAGAGGGACGCGTGGAGGCCACGGGCAGAGGCCGAGGAGGAGATGGCTGAGGCCTCGACCCAGGCGTGGGCCAACGTCATGACCAAAGCCGCGGCAAGGCGGAGGAGGGCCGCCGAGGAGACCGCGTGGCCGGCCTGGCCAACGCCTTCGCCACCGCCGTCGCCGGTCGCGGAGCACCGCTCCAAGATGGTGCACGACCCGGCCCGCCGGGCGGAGGCGGATGCCCGCGCAACCGCCGAGGCAACCGGCCGCAGCAAGACGGAGAGCCACGAGCCGGCAGCAGAGCAGACGGCCGACCCGAAGGTTGTCAGAGCCTGGACTCCGGGGATCTAGAGGTTCGAACACTGGGGGCGAGCTATTTCTTTCCTACCAAAGGTGACCACGGCGAGAGTGCTACGCGGGAGCACAACATGGGGCACGACGGTTACCCAGGTTCGGGCCCATTTGCGGTGTAAAACCCTACTCCTACTTGTGGTTGGGATTACTGTGGGCCAGGGGATGTTCTCGCGTACAAGGTAGGAGATGAAGGAATCGATCCCCTCTACAATGGCAGCTCTGCCTCTTTTATAGCCACCTTGGTCCTCTTCCCCCAAAAACTAGGCGGGGAGGGTTGCCACACTTGGCGGGTTTTGAAAGGGGACAGGCGCTCAGTCTATCCTGACTAAAGGTGGTCTTCGCCTGCAAAAGCATGATCTATGATGCGCCGGTGGGCTCGGTGATGACCTCCGCCCTGCGCGCCTTGCTGTCTCAGTCTTCTACCACCAAACGGTAGTCCTTGGGACTCGCTTTGGGTATGGGCAACTGGGGCTGCCCCCTTAGCACCAAAGAGGAAAGCTTCTCTATCCGCGCCCGCTCGCGCGCCTTCGTCGCTACGCGCGTCACCCACGTGGTCGGCACAGGACCGCGCTGCCGACGTCAGGCGAGAGGGCCTCGCGAGGCTCCTGCCGCGGCCGCGGCTAAGTGTTGGCAAGTCGAGTGCTGAGGAGGGGTCCTCAGAAGGCCGGCGCCTCAGGAGATGTCTTCGCTTCGTGGCGCCCTCAGATGGGCCGTGTCTTGGGCCTTCGCCAGGCATCGTTTCCTGGGCCACAAGCAGACGGGTCGGGGGACCCCGGTTCCCAAAGGCCCGACAGTAGCCCCCGGGCCCATGGCGCGCACGTTCCTGCCCGTTGGGAGCGAAACGGCACGGGCCCTGACAGACTACGAGGCCCAGGCTCAACGCGTGGTGCATGACGGGATGTGGGACGCCCCCACTTCCCCACTACGCCTCGGTAACCGCATGCGCCTGCCATAAAGCCTGCCCGCGCGGGGCGCAGGCCATCATTGCTTCCCCTCTGCTTTCTCCTCCAGTTCCTGATCTCTCGCGTCTCCTTCCCCAAGCACCGCTCCTTCCTCTTCGCTTCCCAAGCTTCATTGCGTAGCAATGGCGCCCGCCGGCAAGAAGGGCAAGGTGGTGGCCATGGCGAGCCCCCCACTCCTGACGAACGACGCGGGGCCTTTCCAGGCCATGATGGTGGAGGGCGGCGAGGAGTCAGACCCTGCCTGGGCCCTAACGCTCGTGCGCAACCACACCCTGCTCCGGCACGGGGTCCTGCGGACCGCTAGGGGAGCTCTGGGCCAGCTCGAGGCGGAGTTCCAGGAGGCTGAGGGGCGCCTCACCAAGGAGCACCTGCGCCTTGCCGAGGGGTGGCGTCGGCTTGACGTCGCCGTCAAGCTGGGAAGTCGCCAGGACAAGGTCGCGCAGGAGAAGTGCGAGAAGTCAGCCGCCGAGGCGAAAGAGGTCTTTGAGAGTGCCCTCCGGGAGGCTGACGTGGCCGAGAAGCGCCGCGATGAGGCTGAGGCCCGTGCGAGGGTGCTCGAGGAGCGGAGCGCCGCGGAGGAGCGGCAGTTCCAGGCGCGGGAGAAGGCCGTCACTTCCCGTGAGGAGGAGCTCGCGGCTCGAGAAGCCGACCTTGCTATTCGCGAACGGGAGCTTGCGCGGACGACGACCGAGCAGGCCACGGAGCGCGAGCGCCTGGAGACGCTGGACCGCCAGGTGGCCGCCGCCCAGGACGCCTACACCGCATGCATGGAGGCCGCCAACGCCAAGTTGGACGCCAAGGAGAAGAAGATCCAGGAGGACGCCAACAAGAGGATAGAGAGGAGCCGCCTGGCGCTTGTTGCAGATCACAGCAAGAAGCTGAAGTTCCAGGAGGACCGCTTCACGGAGAAGCGCGAAAGACTTCAGAAGGAGGTCGAGGCCCTCAAGGAGCTCCTGACAGAGGCGGAGAACCGGCAGAAGACCGCGTTACAGTCCAAGGCCAATGTCGAGGCAGAGCTGGCCTCCCTTCAGAAGCAGGTGGGCGACGTCTCCAATGTCGTCGAACAGGCGAGGCTGGAGGCGGACCGGGCGTGGGGGCGGCAACACGAGCGCGCCAAGATGTTCCGCTCCCTCCAGCTTCGGGCCCGCGGCGCCCTGGCCACCATCTGCAAGGAGAGGCTCGAAGGCCCCATCGAGACCCATGACGCCAGCTACCTCGACTTCTTCACCAAGCTCGTGGAGTGGCTTGAGGCTGGAGCAAAGAGGGTGAGCGGCATCATTGAGGACGAGTGCTGCGACCTCCTCTTCCAGGCTGCGACGCGGATCTTCAGTCATCTTCTCCGCGCTGACCCCAGCTTCGACTTCGACAGGGTGTTAGCCCTCGTGCCCGAAGAGCTCCGCGACAGCCTTGGGAAGGCGGTGGAGGACCATGTGGACGCTCTGATCGCGAAGTTCTCCCATGACAGCAGCGAGAGCTCCAGCGGGGTTGGGGGGACAACGAGGAAGGCGATGACGGCGATGATGATGACGCCGCGGCTTCCTAGGTCCCCTTCCTTGGTTTACATGTACCAGATTGACGTGGCCCCATGGGGGTGTAAAAACAATGCCTTTTGTTTTAAGTACTGTACAATTTATCATGATGCATGTTTCCTCGTGAGGCTCTCTCGTGAGGCCTATTTCTCTTTCCTTGTTTGCCTTAGTGCTCTACGTCGTCAGGACCCAGCCCCCGAGAGGGCTACAGCCGTCGTTGGTATGTCAGGTCGTGTTGCCTGGACAAGGCCAGGAGGCATAGGGTACTGAGGCGGTAAGGACTCCTGAGGCGCGATGCTCAGGAAGTCCCCCCACGACGTGCAGGCATCTTGCGCGGAGGACAGAACATCAGCACTCAGCGAGGTTGCGGGGAGACGAAACTTGAGAGGTGCCGCAAGCGGCTCGTGAGGTATTTTTGTACTTAGCTCTTGCGAGTGTCAATTTCCATGTCGTGGCTGCAGGGCGCGCCTCGCGAGGCTCCTGCTCGTGAGGCCTCCCGCTAGCACTTGGCGGAGATGGTCGCCGTAGGTTGGCTCACGAGGCAGCGCTCGCAAGGCTTTCTGGGGGTTTACGAGGACGTCTTGTTGTGAGTCGCCTCGCGAGGCAGCGCTCGCGAGGCCTTTGAGTGCCTTGTTCCTGTGATAACTTTACATTGATTTCATAAAGCGGGGGGAGCGGTGCGCGCTTGCTAGCTTGCTCGTCGGTATCACACGAGGAGACGAGACACCAAGGACCTAGGTGAGGTGGCATGCACGGGAGCAGGCCCGCGAGCCAGAGCTCGATCACTTGGGTTTTTGTAGCGCTGCTGGGACTGACCCGAGCACAGGCACCGTGTCCAGCCCCCGCTCACGAGATGCGCAAGAGGAAGGTCGCCAGCGTGCACAACTCCTGAGGCAAGCAACTTAGCAACACATAAGATATCTTAGGAAATAGAGCTTTACTGAAACGTAGTAATAAGTTCATTACACAACCAAAAAGAGATATGACTGCCATGTTCGGCATGGATCAGCGTGAGGTTGGTGCAGCCCGTGGGGCACCCTCAAGTGATTGTTCCGCCAGCGCGGAGCATGGGGCTTCCACTAGGCGTGGGCATGATCATGGTTCGATCGTTCCGCCAGTGCGGAGCATGGGGCTTCAACTGAGACGTGGGCGGGAGCTCTCGCGGGCTCATCAGGCAAACGCAATGAGAGGCTCCGGGGCGTGTACAGCCCCACTTCGTTCGTACGCGTGAGGGTCACGGGTAGAACTTGCGGAGGTGTTGGATGTTCTAGGCGTTAGGCACAGGAACTCCGTCCTCCGTCTCCTCTGGGCGGCGCCAGGCCTGGAGACATGAGTAACCCTAAAAGGGCCTTCCCACATGGGTGAGAGCTTGTGGAGTCCCTCTTTGGAGAGGATCCTTCTCAGGAGAAGATCGCCGACTTCGAGGGTGTGTGGGCGTATGTTGTGGCTATGATAGCGACGCAAAGCCTGCTGGTATCTGGCGGCGCAGAGGGCGGCCTGGCGACGTGCTTCTTCGAGGAGTAGTAGGCCGGCCTCTCGCAACGCATCCTGACGAGCCTCGTCGAAGGCAAGGACTCGTGGAGAGCCTTGCCAGAGCTTAGATGGGAGGACTGCTTCGGCTCCGTAGACAAGGAAGAAGGGAGTCTCACCTGTGGGCTTGGTTGCCGTTGTGTGGATAGACCACAGCACGGACTGTAGCTCATCAAGCCAGCCCTTGCCGCAGGCTTCGAGCTTCTTCTTGAAGCTTCTCGTCTTGAGGCCCTTGAGGACCTCGACAATGGCATGCTCGGCCTGGCCATTGCTTCGAGGGTGCGCCACAGAGGCATAGCAGATCTACGTGCCGAGGCTGGCGAAGTAGGACTTGAAGAGGCCACTTGTGAACTGGGAGCCGTTGTCAGTGATGATGCAGTTGGGGACGCCGAAGCGGCTCACGAGGCCCTTGATGAACTTGATGGCAGAGCCTGCCGGGATGGTGCACACGGGCTCGACCTCCGCCCATTTGGTGAACTTGTCAATGGCGACGTAGAGGTAGCGGTAGCCGCCAGCTGCATGAGGGAAGGGTCCCAAGATATCCAGCCCCCAGACCGCGAAGGGCCACGAGAGGGGAATCGTCTGGAGGCCTTGCGCCGGCTAGTGGATTTGCTCGGTGTGGAATTGACAAGCTTCGCGGGATTGGACCAACTTGGTGGCATCGTGGAGCGCGGTGGGCCAGTAGAAGCCGCTGCGGAACACCTTGCCGGCAAGGGTGTGCGACGAGGAGTGATGGCCGCAGTCTCCTCCAAGGATGTCGGCGAGCAGCTCGCGCCCTTGTTCTTCAGAGATGCACCGCAGCGAGACGCCATTGGGGCACCTGCGGTACAGCTCGCCGTCTTGCAAGCAGTAAGTGGTGGCCTGGCGAGCCACGCGCTCTGCCTATGAGTCCTTCTCTGGAAGGGTGACATGAAGTAGGTAGGCCTTGAACTCCGCGGCCCAGCTGTCCGCTTGGGGCTCGAGCGCCAGCAGCAGGCGGGCTCCTGAGGCTGGGCCGCAGTCTGGTGCGCCCATGGGTGGTGCGGGCGGGAGTTCCTCATGAAGCAGCGTGGTGCTCGTGGCTGGCGGAGTAGCAGATGGCTTGAGGAACCTTTCCTCTAAGATGACAGGGCTCGCGGCGAGATGCTCGCTTGGAGATGTCGTCGGCCTCCTTGTTGCCGCCACGAGGAACATGCTGCAGCTCCAGGCCAAGGAAACGCTTCTCGAGTTTATGTACCTCTTCTAAGTAGGCGGCCATGTGCTCGTCCTTGGGCTTGTAGCTTTTGTTGGAGAAGTTGATGAGGAGTTGTGAATCACCCTTGATGGTGAGGCGCTTGATGCCCAGGGCAGAGGCGGCCTTGAGGCCGGTGATGAGGCCCTCGTACTCTGCGATGTTGTTGGAGACCTTGTCGTCGCGCTTGAAGCAGAGTTGGACAGCGTAGTAGAGCTTGTCTCCCGTTGGCAAGGTGAGCACGACGCCAGCCCCCGCGCCCTGCCGGGAGAAGGCGCCATCGAAGTGCATGGACCATCCACCAGGCGCTTCGTTCCCAGGCAAGAGGGATTCAGCCTTGTGAGGCTCCTCCTGGGGTGGGTCCGTCCATTCTGCTACAAAGTCGGCCAGGGTTGCGCCCTTGATCACCCTTGTGGTGCAGAAATCCAGTTCGAAGGCTTGTAGCTCGATGCTCCACTCGGCGACGCGACCAGCGGCGTTGGGGCTGTGCAAGACTTGCTCCAGGGGGTAAGATGAGATCACCTTGATGGGATGGCCTTGGAAGTAGTGGTGCAGCTTCCTAGAGGCAACGAGGACCGCAAGGAGGAGCTTCTGCTGCATGGGGTAGCGCTCGCGCGCATCTCGCAGCACCGTGCTGACGAAGTACACGGGGTGCTCGATGAGGCGGGTAGTTGTCGCAGCAGCTTGGTCTTCATGGGGGCCGAGGGGCTCATGAGGCTCGGGAGGCTCGGGAGGCGGCTCGCGAGGCGGCTCACTGGGGGCCTCCTGAGGCGAGGCCTCGGCAGGTGACGGCGTGACCTCGGGAGGCGGTGGCGCGGCAGGCCTCTTCTGCGCGGGGACGTGCTCTTCTCGAACTGCCACCAGAGCCGCGTTGGCCGTCTGGGGAGTGGCCGCCAAGTATAGGAGCAAGGGCTCACGAGAGCGTGGCGCGACCATGATGGGCGGGCTCGTGAGGTACCTCTTGAGGCCTTCAAAGGCAGCGTCGGCCTCGGGAGTCCACTTGAAGGGACCAGATCTCTTCATGAGTTTGAAGAATGGCAGGGCTCGCTCGCCGAACTTGGAGATGAATCGCCCAAGGGAGGCCATACATCCCGCCAAGCGCTGCATCTCCTTAAGGCTCCGGGGAGGACACATCTTCTCAATGGCCTTGATCTTCTCGGGGTTGGCCTCGATGCCAAGGTGGGAGACCAGGAAGCCGAGTAGCTTGCTGGAGGGGACTCCGAAGACGCACTTGTCTGGGTTAAGCTTGAGGTTGACCTTGTGCAGGTTGTCAAATGTCTCCTGGTGGTCCACGAGGAGGGACCAGGCCTCGCGAGTCTTGACGACGATGTCATCGATGTAAGCCTCGGTGTTTCTTCCCATCTGGGGCCCCAAGGCGATGCGTATCAGCCTTTGGAAGGTGGCTCCGGCGCTCCTGAGGCCGAAGCGCATGCAGATGTAGCAGAATATGCCGCAGGGGGTGATGAAAGCCATTTTCTCCACATCTTCGGCCGCCATCTTGATCTGGTGGTAGCCTGAGAAGGCATCTAGGAAGCATAGCAACTCACACCCGGCGGTGGAGTCCACGATCTGGTCGATGCGGGGCAGCGGAAATGGATTGAGGGCAGAACTTGTTGAGGCTTGTGAAGTTGACGCACATGCGCTCCTTGCCGCACTTCTTGGGTACCACGACAGGGTTGGCGAGCCATTCAGGGTGGTGCACTTCACGGATGACTCCAGCTTCTTGGAGCTTCTGAACTTCCTTGATGATGAAATCTTGCTTCTCTGGCGCATAGTGCCGTGCCTTCTGTTTCACAGGGCGTGCGTTGGGGCACACCACAAAGTGGTGCTCGATCACCTCCCTCGGCACATCGGATAAATCAGACGCCGTCCAGGCGAACACATCCGAATTTGCCCGAAGGAAGGTGACGAGTGCGTCTTCCTATGCAAGAGAGAGGCCAGTGCCGATGGTGAAGGCAGGGCCTGAGCCGCTGCCGTCCACCGACACCTTCTTTGTCTCGGCGCGGTCCTGAGAGAACAGTTGCTTCTTCTTCATGGGTGCAGCCTCTTGAGGCTCGGCGGCATCCTCGTCGGCAGGGTAGGCGGTGGCGGCTGCCTTGTAGGTGCTTTCGAGGGAACGGACTGCGTCCTTCTCGTCGCAGCAGACGGTGATGATGCCGCTACAGCCCGGCATTTTGAGGACGTTGTAGGCATGGTGGGTCGCCGCCATGAACTTGGCGAGAGCTGGGTAGCCCAAGATGGCGTTGTACGGCAGGCCGATGTGCGCCACGTCGAAGTCGATAAGCTCAGTATGGTAGTTCTTGCGGGTGCCGAAGGTGACGGGGAGACGCACTTGGCCCAGAGGAATGGTGGAGCCATCAGTCACTCCGGAGAAGGGCTTGGTCGGCATCAATTGGTCATAAGGCACTTGGAGCATCTCGAAGGTCTCGATGGAGATCACGTTGAGGCCGGCGCCTCCATCGATGAGTGTCTTGGTGACGGCGACGTTGCTGATGGTGGGGGTGCACAGCATGGGGACCGTGCCAGCAGCGCTCGAAGACTTGGGGTGATCGTTGGAGTCGAAGGTGATGGCGTATTGGGACCACTTGAGGGGGCGAGAAGCCTCAGGCCTCGGGAGGGCAGCGTTCACCTCACGAGAAAACAGCTTGAAGTGGCGGTTGGATGCGGGAGCCTGAGCTCCACCTAGGATGCAGGGCACCCCACGAGGCTCTTGATAGCCCCCGGCATCTTGGTTAGGCTGGTTGCCATCGTTCTGTCGTGGTGGCGGCGACAGTGGTGGAAGGGCAGCATTGGCCTGAGGGTTGGCCTCACAAGGCTGGTCGCGCCAGGCAGCCTCGCGACGCTGGTCGCGCCAACCCTGGCGGAAGTTGCCGTTGTTGCTGCGGTCTCCCCAGCGGCCGCCATTACGGCCACCTCCGCGGCCGGTGCCGTGGTCGTTGCGGTCGCCGCCGCGGCCAAGGCGCTTATCGCGGAGCAGCTTGAGCTCATGGCAGTCCTCAGTGCTATGGGAGTGCGAGTTGTGGTAGGCGCAGAGAGAGCAGCTATCTCTTTTGGGCTCGTCATGCTCACGGCCGCGCTTCTGCTTGGGTTCCACCGCGAGCACGGCAGGGCCCTTGCGCTTGACGTCCTTGCTCTTGGCCTTGGTGGTGTCTGGCGCCGCGTCGGGGTCGTTGTGGACAAAGAGGCGGCCTTCCTCGGCCTTGGCGCATTTGTCGGCGAGGTCGAATAGCTCGAGCACGGAGTCGAGCTCGTCGTTGATGGCGAGCTTCTCGCGCATCCGGACGTCCGTGATGCCGTTGGAGAACGCGGAGACGATGGTGGCCTCGGAGGCGCATGGGATCTTATTGCGCACTTGGCTGAAGCACTGGATGTACTTGCGGAGGGTCTCATCAGGGCACTGGCGCACAGCACGCATGTCGTTGAGCGTGAGGGAGCGCTCGCACGTTCCCTTGAAGTTGGCGACGAATTGCCGGCAGAGCTCGCCCCACGAAGAGATGGACGCCTCGGGGAGGTTCATGAGCCAGGAGCGCGGGCCATCTTTGAGGGCCATGGGAAACCAGTTCGCCATGACCTTGTCGTCGCCGTTCGCTGCCTCGATGCTCAGGGCATAGAGCTGCAGGAACTCCGCGGGGTTGGGGGTGCCGTCGTAGCGCTGAAGCAGGTCCGGCTTGAACTTGGTGGGCCACACCATGCGACGCAGATCGCGGGTAAAGGCACGGCAGCCCATGCAGCTGGAGGGGACGCCGCCAGCGAGGGCGGCGCGGTTCTGACGGCCGGCGGCCGCGACTTCTTGGACGGTCCTGTCTTGGTGCTGGCGCTGTTGCTCGAGGAGGAAGAGCGCGCCGGACGATCTGGCAGCTGGGCTCGCCATGGTCCGGCGAAGACGCGCCGCGAGTGCTCATGCGCCTGCACGTCGTGGTGGCGCCGGACGCCCTCACCGTGCAGAGGAGGCGGAGGAGGCGCGTCGTGCGCCACGTCCCTGGCGCGAGATGGCGGAGGACGGAGCAAGTGAGAGGGCACCGGGGCGTCGCCTGCGGCGTTGACGAGCTCAGTGATGCGGCCGAGCCAGGCGTCATAGCCAGCGTCGGTGGGGCGGTAGCGAAGGGGCTCACGCGCCATGAGCAGCGCGGCTTGCGGAGCTAGCGTGTCGCGCCGGGCAAGCGAAGAGGCCGTGGTGGTGTGGCCGTCCGCCCGCACGCACGTGTGGAGGGAACAAGCCTGCTGCTCCCTCGCAGCGGGGTCGGTGACAGCGCCGGCGGCGCGGCATCGACGGTCGTCGCGGGCGACGGGCTCTGTCTGGGCCACCCTGGCAGCTCGGCGTGCGTAGCGCTCGCGGCGAGCGTCGGCCATGGCGGCGAGGAAGAGGATAGAAATGAAGCCGCCCCCTACCTGACGCGCCAAATGTCGGAGCCTGGACTCCGGGGATGTAGAGGTTTGAACACTGGGGGCGAGCTAGTTCTTTCCTACCAAAGGTGACCACGGCGAGGCTATGGCGAGAGCGCTACGCGGGAGCATGATAGGGGACACGACGGTTAAACAGGTTTGGGCCACCTTGCGGTGTAAAACCCTACTCCTGCTTGTGGTTGGGATTACTGTGGGCCAGGGGATGTTCTCGCGTACAAGGTAGGAGATGAAGGAATCGATCCCCTCTACAATGGCACCTTTGCCCCTTTTATAGCCGCCTTGGTCCTCTTCCCCCAAAAACTAGGCGGGAAGGGTTGCCACACTTGGCAGGTTTTGAAAGGGGACAGGCGCTTAGTCTATCCTGACTAAAGGCGGTCTGTGCCTGCAAAAGCATGATCTATGATGCGCCGGTGGGCTCGGTGATGACCTCCGCCCTGTGCGCCTTGCTGTCTCGGTCTTCTATCACCAAACGGGTAGTCCTTGGGACTCGCTTTGGGGATGGGCAGCTGGGGCTACCCCCTTAGCACCAAAGAGGAAAGCTTCTCTATCCGCGCCTGCTGGCGCGGCCTCTGCCGCCCTTCATCGCTACGCGCGTCACCCACGTGGTGGGCACAGGACCGCGCTGCCGACGTCAGGTGAGATGGCCTCGGGCGCCTCGGGAGGTGGCCTCGCGAGAGGGCCTCGCGAGGCTCCTGCCGCGGCCGCGGCTAAGTGTTGGCAAGTCGAGTGCTGAGGAGGGGTCCTCAGGAGGCCGGCGCCTCGGGAGATGTCTTCGCTTCGTGGCGCCCTCAGATGGGCCGCGTCTTGGGCCTTCGCCAGGCGTCGTTTCCTGGGCTGCAGGCAGACGGGCCAGGGGACCCCGGTTCCCAAAGGCCCGACAGAGGTGCCGCCGGCCGCCGACCCGGCCAACGACGTCGAACATGGGGACAGAGGAGGCCGCGGGCCGGAGACCGTGCAAGGCGGAGGGGGAGCACCGCCCCCAAGCGCGGAGGCCGCGCCAGGGAGCTTGTGCGCCATGGTGGTCATGGAGCCGCGGTCCATAGGGCGTAGCCTCGAGCTGAGGCCGTCAGGCAGTGGGGCCAGCGCCGGGGCCTCGGCCCAGCTGCAGCAGGATTGGGCGGCCAGCACCGGCGAAACCGCCAGCGGGACGCACCCGGGCGACCTGAGCACGGCGGTGCACGCCCTTCGCCAACAGTTCGCCGACGCCAGTGTCCAGGCATGGGCCAATGCCCAGGCGGAGCTGACTGATAACCCACAAGTATAGGGGATCGCAACAGTTTTCACGGGTAGTATTTCACCCAGATTTATTGATTCGACACAAGGGGAGCCAAAGAATATTTGCAAGTATTAACAGTTGAGTTGTCAATTCAACCACACCTGGAGATAAAATATCTGCAGCATAATATTTAGTAGCACAGTAATATGATAGTTTTGATAGCAGTAGCAACAGTAGCAATAGTAACGGCAACAGTGACAGTAGCAGTTTTGTAGCAAGTGTAAAGCAGTAGCAACAAAGTAACTTAGCAGAAACCAATATGAGAAAGTCGTAGGCATTGGATTAGTGATGATAATTATGTTGGATGACATTTATCATATAACAGTCACAACCTAGGGCGATACACAATAGCTCCAATTCGTCAATGTAATGTAGGCATGTATTCCGTATATAGTCATAAGTGCTTATAATAAGAACTTGCATGACATCTTTTGTCCTATCATCCCGTGGCAGCGGGGTCCTTAAGGAAACTAAGGGATATTAAGGCTTCCTTTTAATAGAGAACCGGAACAAAGCATTAGCACTTAGTGAATACATGAACTCCTCAAACTACGGCAATCACCGGAAAGAATCCCAATTATTGTGACCTTGGGGTATGCGGATCATAACACGTAATAGGTGCATATAATTTGCAAGATAGGATCAAGAACATAAATATATTCATGAAAACATAAAGGGTTCAGATCTGAAATCATGGCACTCGGGCCCTAGTGACAAGCATTAAGCATAGCAAAGTCATAGCAACATCAATCTTAGAACATAGTGGATACTAGGGATCAAAGCCCTAACAAATTGACTCAATTACATGATAAATCTCATCCAAACCATCACCGTCCAGCAAGCCTACGAAGGAATTACTCATGCCCGGTGGTGAGCATCATGAAATTGGTGATGGAGGATGGTTGATGATGACGACGGTGTCGAATCCCCCTCTCCGGAGCCCCGAACGGACTCCAGATCAGCCCTCCCGATGAAGAACAGGAGGTGGCGGCGGCTCCGTATCGTAAAACGCGATAACACTTCTTCTCTTATTTTTTTTCTCGGGGAAAGAGAAGTTATAGCATTGGAATTAGGTCAGACGGACGCCTGTGGGCCCCACAAGGCATCAGGGCGCGCCCTAGGGGGGTCGCGCCCTGTTGCCTTGTGGGCAATAGGTGGCCCTCTTCTGTTGATTCTTGCACCAGTAATTTTTATTTATTCCATAAAAAATCTCCAAAAAGTTTCGTCCAATTCTGAGAACTTTGATTTCTACACAAAAACAACACCATGGTAGTTCTGCTAAAAACACCGTCAGTCCGGGTTAGTTTCATTCAAATCATGCAAATTAGAGTCCAAAACAAGAGCAAAAGTGTTTGGAAAAGTAGACGTATCAACTGCCCCAAGCTTAACTCATTGCTTGTCCTCAAGCAATTCAGTTGACAAACTAAAAGTGATAAAGAAAAACTTTTACAAACTCTTTTGTTCTTGTATCCGTATATAAGCTTAAATAGTACCCAAGTTTTTAGCAAAGATCGTGAACTAACCATGCTCATAATAACACTTAGGAATTATATTTACTCATATCAATGGCATAATCAACTAGCGAGCAATAATAACATATTTCAAATGCCAACACTTTGTCAAAACAATCATGATATAATATGATAACATGGTATCTCGCTAGCCCTTTCTGAGACCGCAAAACATAAATGCAGAGCACCTCCAAAGTTCAAGCAGCGACTAAACATTGTAATTTAGGGTAGAAGAGATCCAGTCATGATGCACACAACATTAACTATACTCAATGCATAAGGATGACAATAGTGCTCTCAGGATTGGCGCTTAGTGTCGGTACCAAAACCGGCAGATCTCGGGTAGGGGATCCGAACTGTAGGTCTAGGAATCAATGGGTAACAGGGAACGTAGAGACAGCGATTTACCCAAGTTCAGGCCCTCTCGAAGAGGTAATACCCTACGTCCTGCTTGATTGTATTGATATGTTTGTATGAAGGTTACAGAGTTGATCTACCTCGAGATCGGATGGGCTAAACCCTAGGTAATGGATATCACAATCCTCTACGGACTAAACCCTCTAGTTTATATAGACACCAGAGGGTCCTAGGGTTACATATAGTCGGTTACCATCAGGGGATAAACATGCTGGCCACGCCAATTATTCCTTGGAGGAGACGCCAAGTCTGCGGAGGTTTCCTTCTGATACACGGGGTCGCCCACAATCCGGCCTTCCATCGACGAATAGAGAGTGGCCCACCAGCCCGGCCCACGAGAGATAGGCCGGCAACCCGAGTACCCCCTAGTCCGGGACACCCTCAGTAGCCCCTGAACTAGCCTCCAATGCCGAGGTTGACAGTCTTCGGCAGCATCATGCTTTAATGGTCTTCGGCTTGGGTGGCGAGTTCCTCCCTTCACCTCCATTTGGTTTAACAATAGTTCGGCCACCAATAGCTCGGTTGCCGAGGAATACTCCAATTGGCGAGGCCCCGTGGGGCCCGTCATACCGCTTTTCTTCGCCCAGAATGAAATGACGACCCTCAATTTCTGCGCACCCACGGAATGCGAGTGGCCCGATGGGTTTTTACAAAAATGCCCCTCTTTCAGGGGGAGTCAATGCCCTTTTAATAGGCCAAGGGCGCGGAGGTTGACACACTCCACCCCCTGCCATTCTTCCTCACGTTCTGGCGAGGTCGCGGCCAGTAAATAATGGCGAGCGTCCCAGGCTCTTCCTCACGCCCTCATGGCCCCCGGCAAGGTGATTGGGCGAGCTGCTCCGTATCCCTCATGCGTTTACGCAGGCTCGAGACGCAAGGATATCTCCCTGCTTCAGATCTCGCATCTACCCGTCCCGGATTAACTTCCGCAGACGGGGAAGCCCTCGCAGAGAACTTACCTTCCCCCCCACGGGGAGGAAAGGGTGTGCTTCGTGCCCTTCCTCTTGCGAGGGATGGGTTTCCCCATTCATCCTTTTTTGAGGGGTCTACTAGAGTTTTACGGGATTCAACTCCACCACCTTAACCTAGGGTCGATCCTTCATATATCGGGCTTCGTCGCTCTCTGCGAGATGTTCCTGGGCTGTGAGGCCCACTTCGAGTTGTGGAGGAAGTTCTTCTGCCTCGTCCCCCGTACCCGAGGAGGGACAATCTACGAGGTCGGCGGGGCCGAAGTATGGCGTATCGCCGGAACCGGATACCCCGTAGGGACTCCGAAGAAAGATGCCGAAGAGTGGACTTCAGAATGGTTTTATATCGAAGACGTCCCCCTATTTGATCCAGTCCGGAGGGGGCTCCCCGAATTGTCATTGGTCCCTCCGAAGAAGCGGTTCAACTGGCGCCCGAATAGTCCTTCACAAGAGGAAGGCGCCGAAGTAACTCGGCTGGCCGCTCAAGTGAGGTGGCTAGCCCACAACGGGCTAACCATTATTGACGTGATGGCCGCAGCCATTGCTCGGTGCGTCCAACCTATTCAACAGAGAATACACCCGCGTTGGTGCTACAACGGGGAAGATGATGCAACCCGGTACACACGGATGGGACCTGCCGACCAGGCGGCGATGGCAGCCATACTGGCCGATCTATTCAAGGGAGAGGAGCAGGAATTTGCTCAGTTAAAGCCCAAGGAAGGCTTCTCGAGCTACAAACCCATTGAAATGGTGAGTTCGACCACGTTTTATAGTTCGGACGGCATCCCAATTTTTTTCTTAACCAGATTCCTATCATGTCCGAACAGAACTGGAGGCGCTGGATCGAGACAGTGAGCTGCCCTGCTCCTCAACTGGAGAATTACTCTCGTGACTCCATGATGACCCTGAAACATCGATGAATTTCGAGGAGGGGGTCTTCTACCAGGAGAGCCTTGATGGTTCTAAGGTGGCACTTTTGGCCGACCATCCCGGGGTGCTTCCCTCCTCCGCTGTAAGTGGCCAACGGGCTTCCTCTCGAAAGAAACACTCAGCCGCTGCTGCCCCGAATACACTGACACCTACTCCCAAGGGCCACCGCACGACACGCCGAACAGCCGCAAGAATGACACCAGCGGCCCCAGCAACGAGTAGTCGTGGGGTGTCCAGACGCGCGGCCCCAACGGGAGCTACATCATCTGCGCCCCGCCCGAAGAGGTAACGCATCCGCCGTACCGTCATAGCCTCTATCTTCGACATCAAACGAATATGCCAATTTTTCTCCACGGTGTCCTGCAGACGATATGTGGAACCACCCTCAGCTGGGGATGTTGAAGAGGCGCCGAGGGGTGACTCAAACCCGAGGTCGCCAGCTATAGCCGGAGTTACTCCGGGAGTCCCTGCCGAGGACCAACATCCCGAGGACTCAGGTGGCGTCTCGGTCACTAACTCCGAGGTTGAAAGTGTGATGAATCATCGGCGGCGTAAGGCGTCACTTCGGCACTCCGCCTTTTCAGATCAGGAGTTTAATGCCCTTAGTTCGGTAGACGCGTACCTTGGCGCTGCCCGAACGGGACTTGAAGGGGTCGTAAAGCTCATGTCTGCTAATGTGCAGGTATGGTATTTGTTTTGACAACTAGTATCCAACCCAGTAGCCCCCGAGCCTTGATTTGGGCGGGATGGCCGAATTAAGGGTCTGATATTTTTAATGCCATGCTATTGTGCAGACTATTCGGGAGGAAAACAAAAAGCTGTCCGAAGACCTCAAGCTGGCGCGAACAAAGTTAGAGTCTGTGAAAGCCGAGCTAGAGGGTGTGAAGAAATTCACCAGAGAGGCACATGGTAAGTGCCGAACTCAAAAGTTGTTTTAAAAATTTGATGGAACACCTCTGCTAATGAAAGATGATTCCATAGCAGCCGAGTCGATAAATCAGCTACGGAAGGATCTGGATATTGCCCGAGAAGCTCAAAGGTATGCGGAGTCACAGCAAGAGGCTGGCTACCGGGTGCTTTCCCGAAGTTATGAGGAGAGGGATAAGCTAAAGGCGGAAGGTGACCAACAGGCGCGAGAAATCAAAAGTTTGAAAACTCAACTGTCCCTATCCCAAGAGGAGAACCAGAGACTGAAAGCGGGCCTGTTCGGTGAGTGCGACCCAGTATTTTCAGTTCATAAACTGTACGTAGTAGACAGTAATATGAACAATGCTGCGTCTCATTGTAGTTCTTCTAACCGGACACCCCGAAGAGGAGGCCGGCTATATTGGGCAGGACGTGCTGAAGGAGCTATCCGCCGTGCACGAGCGGGCCCGAAAGGCCATGAAGAGTATGTGCAAAGCATTGTGGCCTGGTGAGGTGGCTCCGGAAGGGATGGCCGAACTCACAAATCGATTCAAAGGAGCTCGGCGCCGCTTTGAGCTATGGAAGACGTCATCTTGTCGTGAAGGAGCACGGGAAGCTTGAGCGATGATCAAGACCCGCTTCACCAAGCTGGAACCGGAGCATTTAGCTAGGGTTGGGCCAGTAGGGCCAGATGGGCAGGAAGTGCCCGTGCATCTGGTATATGACCAGGTTATGCCCGCAGCTCGGCTGTCCCAAGCAGATTGTGCTCTGGAGACCATAATAGATGGTCTTGATCAAGATTAACAGGTTGATTTTATGTATCTATGTACTTTACATCAAGTAGTCTCCAAACCATGCATAGAACGTTGTCTTAACCAGCCATCGGCTTCCGCCTCCTCGGAAACACTGGAAACACTTCGGAGAACGAGGCAATCCGGCCATGTGGTGCAAACAGACAAAAACGTGCTCGGGGAGTTACGTTATATTACTGTGTAACGTAAGAAACATCTTCCGACAAAAATAGTTCCGCTATGGGTTCCTTTCATCGGGTTACCACATTAGCCGTGGATGGATAACCGAATACACGAAGTAGACGGGGATGGTTACTTCGGGAAAATACCCCGGAAACTTGGCAATAGGTACCAATTATTTTCACTTCCCCCGTGGCCGACCAACTGTGTTCTTAAGAACGCTAGCTTTTGGCTTCACCTGTCTGAGGTACGTACCCGGGAAATCTGGATGTAACAATCATAGAGGTGCTCCCTTTACTCCCTAGCCGAACAATCGGGAACGTAGGGGGTAAACACAGGAGCGAGGCAACCCAGCTTGGCCAAATCTTAAGTCAAATTGATGCATTAGTGGCTTTAAAACGATGCAGGAAGGTTGCAAACTCGTAAAAGATGGATGGTTGCATAAATAAAATATGACTGGCTCCGTAAAAGAAGCCCCCAGGTAACAGCGTGTGGTACATTCAAAGATGTTTGCCGAAGAAAAACTTAACGTAGTTCGGCATACCCGAACACAACCCGGGATAGACTATTGACTAGAAAAATATAAATCCTAGAAGGATAAACCGAAGAAGGTAAGGTCGCGGAGCTAGCCGTAGAAACGTCGTAGCCGAGCTGTGTTCCAAGGGTTTGGCTCGAGGTGGTCGTCCTGTGGGTCGCGGAGACGGTATGCTCCGCCCGTGATTACTTGATCTACTATGAAGGGCCCCTCCCATTTGGGCGACAGCTTATGCTTCTGCTTCTCCGGGAGGCGCAGGACTAGATCGCCGACGCTGTAGGCCTTCGCCCGTACTTCCCTGCTCTGATAACGTCTGGCCTACTGCTGATAAAAAGCAGAACGAGCCCGAGCTATGTCGCGCTCGCCCTCCAGGGCGTCCAGGTCATCTTGCCGATCCAGCTCGGCCTCCTTTTCTTCATACATACGCACCCGAGGGGCGTCGTGAATAAGGTCACTGGGGAGGACGGCTTCTGCCCCATACACCATGAAAAATGGTGTGTAGCCCGTGGATCGATTAGGAGTGGTGCGTAGGCCCCACAGTACGGAGTCAAGCTCCTCGACCCAATGGTAGTCGGATTCTTTTAAAGATCAGACCAAACGGGGTTTGATGTCGCTCAAGATCAGTCCATTAGCTCTCTCGACCTGTCCATTAGACTGTGGGTGATACACCGAGGCGTAGTCGACCTTAATGCCTAAATTAGCGCACCAGTCTTTGACTTCCTGGGCGGTAAAATTGGATCCGTTGTCCGTTATTATGCTATGGGGGACACTGTAACGGTGTACGACGCCGGATATAAAATCGATGACCGGCTTAGACTTGGCTGAAGTTACCGGTTTTGCCTCAATCCATTTAGTAAATTTATCTACCATGAAGTGTAGATATTTGTTTTTCTTGGTCCCCCCTTTAAGTGGTCCGACTATGTCCAGCCCCCAGACCGCGAAAGGCCAAGTAATCGGTATCGTCCGAAGGGCCGTGGGGGGCATATGGCTCTAATTGGCGAAGAGCTGGCATCCAACGCAATGTTGGACCAATGTTTGGGCGTCTATTCGGGCAGTGGGCCAGAAGAACCCTGCTCAGAAAGCCTTGCTGACCAAGGCCCGAGCTGCCGCGTGGTGACCGCCCATGCCAACGTGAATCTCGGCCAGGAGCTGCCTTCCCTCCTCTTCGGATATACATCTCTGGAGGACGCCAGTAGTGCTTTTCTTATATAGTTCTCCCTCATGGACTTTATAGGCTTTAGATCGTCGAATGATACACCTTGCCTCAGTCTGGTCAGCTGGTAATTCCTGGCGGAGGAGGTAGGCGAGGAAAGGCTCGGTCCATGGCGCGATTACCGCCATGACTTCGTGGGCCGAAGATGTCATTTCAATTGCCGAGCCCCCGATAATTCCTTCGTCTGGTTTGATAGGCGGAGGGACGAGTTGTCCTGAGGTATTGGATTCCGAGCCCTGGGCATCCTCCTGCCACACCACAGATGGCTTGAAGAGTCGTTCTAAAAAGGTGTTCTCAGGGACACGGTCACGCTTGGCGCCCATTCGAGCGAGAATATCGGCAGCTTGATTGCTGTCTCTAGGTATATGGTGAAATTCCAGTCCTTCAAAGCGGGCGGAAATTTTGAGGACGGCGTTGCGGTATGCTGTCATTTTCGGGTCTTTTGTGTCGAATTCGCCGTTGACTTGAGAGATGGCGAGATTAGAATCTCCCCGTACCTCGAGCCGATGTATGCCCATTGACACTGCAATCCGAAGTCCATGTAGCAGAGCCTCGTATTCGGCTGCGTTGTTGGAGTCGGTGTACATGATCTGGAGTATGTACCGAATATTGTCGCCAGTGGGGGATGTGAGGACCACTCCAGCCCCCAGCCCGGCGAGCATTTTGGAGCCGTCGAATTACATCGTCCAATGCGAGTATGTACTGTACTCCCTAGGGAGTTCGGGTTTCGTCCATTCCGCCACGAAATCAGCCAAAACCTTAGATTTAATAGCTCGGCGTGGTCTATATATGATTTCGAAGGGGAGGAGTTCTATAAATCATTTGGCTATGCGGCCGATGGCGTCTCGATTATTGATTATGTCATTCAGTGGTACTTCGGATGCCACCGTTACCGAGCACTCCTGGAAGTAATGGCGGAGCTTGCGGGATGGCATGAAGATTGCGTAGGCAATCTTCTGATAGTGCGGGTACCTCGTTTTACACGGGGTGAGCACTTCAGATACGTAGTAGACAGGCTTCTGCACCTAGAGCTTGTGACCGTCTGCCTCTCGTTCGACGACGAGAACCGCGCTGACCACCTGATTCGTGGCCGAGATATATAGCAGCATTGGCTTGCCCGGGCTGGGTGCTGTCAGGATCGGGTTGCTGGCCAGTAGAGTTTTTATTTCTTCGAGTGCTGCCGCCGCTTCACTGGTCCATTCGAAGTTCTTTGTCCGTTTGAGCAATTTATATAGCGGTAAGGCTTTTTCTCCGAGGCGTGAGATGAAGCGGCTTAGGGCTGCAACAGTGCCGGCAAGTTTCTGGACGTGTTTGAGCTCAGTGGGGATAGCCAGTTCGGATAGTGCCCGTATTTTCACTGGGTTGGCTTCTATTCCTCTATGGGAAACGATGAATCCGAGCAGCTTATCGGCCGGCACTCCGAAGACGCACTTTTCCGGATTGAGCCGTATATCGAAAGTCCGAAGACTATCAAAGGTATGCCGGAGATCGTCCACCAGTTGGCTGACGTGTTTGGTTTTGATGACCACGTCGTCCACATATGCTTCGACTGTTTTGCCGATTTTTTTTTCAAACATGTTTGAATCATGCGCTGGTATGTAGCCCCTGCGTTCTTTAATCCGAAGGGCATTGTGTTGAAACAGAATGGCCCGTAAGGAGTGATGAATGTATTGGCGGCTTGGTTGGACTCCTTCATTTTAATTTGATGGTATCCAGAGTAAGCGTCGAGAAAACACAGTAAGTCATGCCCGGCGGTGGCGTCTATGATCTGGTCTATGCGGGGCAAGGGGAAAGGATCCTTGGGGCAGGCCTTGTTTAAATCCTTGAAATCGACACACAACCGCCAGGACTTATCCTTCTTTGGTACCATGACCAGATTGGCCAACCACTCTGGATGTTTGATGTCCCGAATTAATCCGGCTTCGAGCAACTTTGCCAGTTCCTCGCCCATAGCCTGACGCTTGGGTTCGAAAAACCGACGCAGAGTCTGTTTGACTGGCTTGAAACCCTTAATGATGTTCAAGCTGTGCTCGGCTAATCTACGCGGGATCACTGGCATGTCTGACGGGTGCCAGGCGAAAATATCCTAGTTTTCACGCAAGAATTTACGCAGCTCTTCATCGACCGCAGGGTCCAGCTGAGCTCCAATGGATGCCGTCTTGTTGGGATCTGTTGGGTGCACTTGGAATTTGACTATTTCATCTGCTGGTTTGAAGGACGTGGATTTGGGCCTTTTGTCGAGGATTACATCGTCCCTATCCACCGTTGAGCGGAGCGCGGTCAGTTCTTCAGCTGTGAGGGCTTCGGACAAGGCTTCAAGGGCGAGGGATGCTGTTTTGTTCTCGGCCCGAAGAGCTCTGTTCGGATCACTTATTATTGTGATCACGCCGTTTGGCCCTGGCATTTTAAGCTTCATGTACCCGTAGTGTGGGACTGCATGGAATCGTGCGAAGGCATCGCGCCCTAATAAGGCATGGTAGCCACTGAGGAAGGGCATGATGTGGAAAAGCAGTTCTTCGGATCGGTAGTTCTCGAGAGTTCCGAAGACCACATCAAGAGCTATTCGGCCACTAGAACGCGCCTCCTTTTCGGGGATGATCCCCCGAAAGGTGGTGTGACTTTGCTCGATGCGGGATCTGTCGAACTGCATTTTGTCCAAGGTGTCCTCGTAAATGAGGTTTAGCCCGCTGCCGCCGTCCATTAACACCATTTGGAGTCGGAATTCATCCACTATGGGATCAAGGACAAGGGCGGCAGCAGCTCAAGTAGGGCAAGACCTCGGCTGGTCTTGTTCACTGAAAGTTATGGGTATGTCTGTCCATGAGTCTGTCTCTGCCACATGGTGAATTTGAGCGAGCTCTCGAAGGGCTCTCTTCCTCTAATTCTTCGAGGAGTACGTCTCATAGATTGTTAAGATTTCGGCGTCATCATCAAAGGGCATTGCTGGAATTTTACTTGAGTACGGGCCTCCGATGACTTCGCCGCTCTTGGCGACTTGCCTAACCACCCAGCAAGCTCGAAGGCTGTGGGTTGGGTTTGTGTTGAGGAGGACGGAGTGTATGGGGCATGGTTTATCCAGCAGTTCATCAAGGACCGTTCTGGATCTTGTCAGGGGTTTCATCCTTTTCTCGGATGGCTTGTATTGGGGTGTCCGGCGAGGGCGTGCGCGTTTTGCCCGAGCTCGGTTTGGTTCCTCTGTATGGATTGACTGCGTTTGCTCGAGCTGTGCCTGCCAAGCATACTCCGTGGCGCAGTACTTGGACACCAGATCCGATAAATCGGAGAAATTTTGGATGTGGCGGCGGGCGAGGGCGTTTAAGACACCCTCGTCTTGGCGGTTCTGTCGGAAGATCTCCAGAATGTCCTTGTTGCAGCCGTCCGTCATCTTGTTTTTGACGATAAGGAATCTGGCCCAGAAGTGCCGAACTGTCTCTCCGGGCTGCTGCTTTATGTACATTAGGTCCCATATGCCGGGCCATCCTAAGTTATCTGGACAGTACTCAACGTGGGGAGTGGGCGGGATAAAAAATTTGATCCCAGCGGAGTGTGAGTCCGGAGTTTTGGCGGCCGCGTCCTGGATTGACATGGAATCCAATGCGCCGAGCTCTGGATAATTGGCCGGACGCGGGTGCATGGATCCGGAATTGCGTGCTGAACCAGACTTCGGCCCTAAACCCTCTCCGGAACGGAGTTCGGCTGCTGAGCTGGAGGACGAAGCCTGCCGGTCGGAAACTTGCACCTCACGTGCTTCCGGTTCTGAGGGAAGGGTGAGCCCTCCGTGGGTCCTTCGATAGTGGCGATCAAGTGGGTAGTGGCAGGGGCGTAAATTTCCCTGTCATTGGGTTTAAGCCCGATCTTGTCGTAGACCGAGGACTGGCCATCGGTGATTCCAAGGGCCTGAATCCGATCTAGTATCCCGTTTAATAACAAGAGATCGGTCGGCTCCAAGTTCTGGCAGTTCGCGGGGTCAACCCGCAATATGGCCATGACGGGGGTGTCTGAACTCGCCCCGTAGTCATGTTCGGCCAGTGCTGATCTTCGGCAGCCGAGCGCAGAGATTAGGTCTGGGCTCAAGGCTGGATCCGCAACGGCGGCCGTCTCGGTAGTGGGGTTGGCCGTACTCGAAGCCGGTGCTTCAGGATTTGTGGGTCCTTCAGGCGAGGCTGAGGACCCCGTGAGGATAAGATCTCCCCGGGAGTCGGTGACGAACTCTAAGTTTCCGAACCTGATCTCCTGGTCGGGGGTGAAGCTGTCGACCCAGCCAAGGTGACCGGCCGGATCGGCGTGTAGCATGACGCTACCGAACGCGAAGAGCTGGCCGGGAACGAAGGCGTCCCTGCAGCTAGCGCTGTTGCTGATTACTAGGCGAGCCATTGATCCTTGATGACCCACGGTGGATCTCTCAATGAAAGCACCAATGTTGGTACCAAAACCGGCAGATCTCGGGTAGGGGATCCGAACTGTAGGTCTAGGAATCAATGGGTAACAGGGAACGTAGAGACAGCGATTTACCCAGGTTCAGGCCCTCTCGAAGAGGTAATACCCTACGTCCTGCTTGATTCTATTGATATGTTTGTATGAAGGTTACAGAGTTGATCTACCTCGAGATCGGATGGGCTAAACCCTAGGTAATGGATATCACGATCCTCTACAGACTAAACCCTCTGGTTTATATAGACACTAGAGGGTCCTAGGGTTACATATAGTCGGTTACCATCAGGGGATAAACATGCCGGCCACGCCAATTATTCCGTGGAGGAGACGCCAAGTCTGCGGAGGTTTCCTTCTGATACACGGGGTCGCCCACAATCCGGCCTTCCATCAACGAATAGAGAGTGGCCCACCAGCCCGGCCCACGAGAGATAGGCCGCCAGCCCGAGTACCCCCTAGTCCGGGACACCCTCACTTAGTGCAAGAAGGTGAGACTCAACAATAGAAGTAAAATAACATAAAGTAAATAACATAAAAGTAAATAGATAGGCCCTTTGCAGAGGGAAGCAGGGATTTACAGCGATGCCAGAGCTCGAAGCTTAAATCAGAGATGAAAAATAATTTTGGGAGGCGTACTTTTCCTGTCAACGTCACGACCGAGAGTTTTCAATATCTTCCATGCTAAACACAATATAGGCGGTTCCCAAGCGGAAAGGTAAAGTTTACTCCCCCTCCACCATACCAACAGAAGCCATGGCTAACCGAATCCTCGGGTGCCCTCCATACCAACAATTTTCCGAGGGAGTTTGTTTGCATTATGTATTTTCGATTTTGAGCATAGGACTGGGCATCCCAAATACCAGCCTCTCTCGTGCAATGACAAGTGAATAAACACTCATCTCGAGAATAACCCGCTTAGCATGGAAGATATTGACCGCCCCCTGTCGCTCCATGAGCGGTACGGGCACACAAAACAGATGTTTATTTGAATGATTAGAGGTGGCACATGCAAATTTACTTGGAGCAGCAGAGTAATACCGCATATAGGTAGATATAGTGGACTCATCTGGAACAACTTTGGTTTAAGGATTGTGGATGAACAAGCAGAATTCCCGCTTAGTACAAGTGAAGGCTAGCAAATAGGTTGAGAAGCGGCCAACTAGAGAGCGAAAACGGTGATGATCATGCATTGAGAATAATTAACATTGAATACTAGCATGAGTAGGATATGGACACCCTGAACATAAATATCATGGAGGCTATGCTGGTTTTGAATCAACTACATGCATGAACATGTGCCAAGTCAAGCCACTTGAAACATTCAGAGGAGGATACCATATTAACATACTACATCATAACCATTTTAATGCATGTTGACATCCAAGATAAATCATTATCCACTCCTAGCTACTTAAGCATGGCATGAGCAACTATAATCTCTAATTGTCATCACAAACATGTTTACTCATAATATGTTGAATCATGGGTACCGAGTTAAACATATTTACAAAAACGAAGACAAGAAGAGTTCATACCAGCTTTTCCTTACCACAGTCACTTCATCAAATCATCGTCATTATTGCCTTTCACTTGCACGACCAAATGATGTGAAAATAATAATAGTGCAAGTGTGTCGTGGACTAAGCTGGGATCTGCAAACATTTTATTCAAGGGAGAAGACAAGGTAAAATTGGCTCTTTGTTAGATCAAGAATAAAGCATATGAGAACCACTCAACATTTTCATCGTGGTCTTCTCCCTATGATGACTCAATGAAAAGAAAAGGAATTCAGAGAAACACACTAAAATATTTTTGGAGTTTTTAGTTTTTCTAAAGAAAGAAAATTAAAGAAGAAAAACGAAAAGCGAGAGAAACTATTTACACGGGAGAACTCCCAACAAGCAAAAGAAGAAACGAGAAATCTTTTTGGGTTTTCTTTTAATACTACGAACTAACAAACAAGAAAGAAAAACTGAAAAGAAGTGAGAAATATTTTTGGGTTTTTGAAGTTTTTCAAACACACAAGAAGAAGGCGAAAATATAACTAACATGGATATACAATGAAAAAGGATGAACACCGACAACTGGAATGAATATGTGAACATGAATGTAATGTCGGTGAGAAATACGTACTCCCCCAAGCTTAGGCTTTTGGCCTAGCTTGGTAATCACCACCCGTAGTATCCATCAGGACCGGGCGGATAGTACTAGGGCGGAGGCACCTGAGGATCCCACTGCTGGATCTCATTCTCCGCTGCTGCCAGCTCGTTCCTGTAAGCTGTGATGTCTGCCGGCATGATGGTGTATCCATTCCTGGCATGAGAGTCAAACAAAGAGGGTGCAGGCAACGGAATAATATTGCGAGTTCTCTCGCTGAAAACCAGGTTATAACGAATATATTGAGGAGGTTCAAGTTCATCAATAAAGCGGTGATCGATCATGCACTGTTGGTCTAAATAAGCCTTGGGCAGCAAGTAGTCATTTGGGCGGATAGCAACATTAAAACATTTCGCAAGACGTGAAGCATAAATACCGCCATGGATTTTACCCTTAGTTCTGTTGGTGTGTAAGCGGCGTGCAATTATACCTCCCAAGCTAAAAGTGTTATCGCCGTGAATAGCACGACGCAAGATGGCGAGGTCAGGGGCACTGAGCGTACAACCTTCCTCCCTGGCAGCCAAGCATTTCCCTATGAATAAAGCAAAGTAGTGCACAGCAGGAAAATGCAAGCTAGTAACACGGGCTTTTGAAACGCCCCTAAATTCCCCCACAGTCAAAGTGCGAAGGAAGTCCTTGAACTCCTTAGGCCGAGGCTCCCTCAAATCCCCATCAGAAGGGATCAAGCATATCTCACAAAACTCATCTAGCGTTAACTCATGATGTTCAGCATATAAATCGAAATGCACCATGGGGATATCGAGCCTAGGCATGAAATAAAATTTTTGAACAAAGGAATTTGTAAGGATGTGGTGCTGGTCACACTCATCTGCGAGGAAGTCGGTCAGCCCGGCATTCGCAACAAATTGTGCGAACTCTTGACGGAACCCGGCTTCGTTCATGAAGGTGTTGTGCGGCCACTCGCATGGTCGGACCTCCGTCCTGCGCGGAATGTTGAGGTCGTGGTCATGGGCATCCCCAAGGACACCCTTGGAGCTCCGGCTCGAAGAACCCCTCCGAAGAAAGTTCATTTTCCTAAGAACAAATTTCTCAACGGGGATATGCATCTCCCCAACAATAAGAATTTCATATTTCTTTTTGACAGTAGGAAGAGGAAATTTGAAGCCTCCAATAGTAATTGTTGAAACTTTTTCAATACAATTGATACCATTCACCAAACTTTGTTTATTCGGGAAATAAACCGTATGCTCATTACCATTGACATGAAAAGTGACCTTGCTTTTGTTGCAATCAATAACATCCCCTACAGTATTCAAAAAGGGTCTTCCAAGGACAATCGACATGTTGTCGTCCTCGGGCATATCAAGTATAACAAAGTCTGTCAAGATAGTGACATTTGCAACTACAACGGGAACATCCTCACAAATTCCAATAGGTATAGCAGTTGATTTATCAGCCATTTGCAAAGATATTTCAGTAGGTGTGAGCTTATTCAAATCAAGTCTTCTATATAAAGAGAAAGGCATAACACTAACACCGGCTCCCAAATCACATAAAGCAGTTTTGACATAACTTCTTTTAATGGAGCATGGTATAGTAGGTATTCCCAGATCTCCTAGTTTCTTAGGTACTCCACCCTTAAAAGACTAATTAGCAAGCATGGTGGAAATTTCAGGTTTAGGTATCTTTCTTTTATTTGTGACAATATCTTTCATGTACTTAGCATAGGGAGACATTTTTAACATATCAATCAAGCGAGTGCGCAAAAAGACAGGTCAAAGCATTTTAACAAAGCTCTCAAAATCTTCCTCATCCTTATTTTTAGATGGTTTAGTAGGAAAAGGCATAGGTTTTTGAACCCATGGTTCTCTTTCATTTCCATGTTTTCTAGCAACAAAGTCTCTTTTATCATATCTTTTATTCTTAGGAGGTGGGTTATCAAGATCAACAGCAGGTTCTATTTCTACATCATTATCTGGTTGAGCATCAACATGAACATCATCATTATCATTATCATTCTACTTATCATTATCATTAGGTGTATGTTCATTACCAGATTGTGTCTCGGCATCAGAAATAGAAACATCATTATGATTCTCAAGAGGGTTTTCTACCTCGGGTTCACTAGAAGCATGCAAAGTCCTATCATTTTTCTTTTTCTTTTTCTTCTTAGGTGGACTAGGTGCATCGATATTAATTCTTTGAGAATCTTGTTCAATTCTTTTAGGATGACCTTCAGGATATAGAGGATCCTGAGTCATGCTACCTCCTCTAGTAACAACTCTGACAGCCTGATCATTCCTTTTATTATTCATCTCATCAAGCAAATCATTTTGTGACTTAGCTATTTGTTCTAACTGAGTCTGAACCATAGAAGCATGTTTAATCAAGCATTTAACATCATTAGCAGTTTTAACATCAAATCACTCAACCGTTCAATCATGATGGCATTCCGTTTTAGTTGATTGCCAACATACATATTAAAGTGTTCATGTTTAATGATGTAATTATCAAATTCATACAGGCATTGACTGGCAGATTTATTATACGGAATATCACCTTCATCAAATCTAGTATGAGAATTTACCTCCACTACCTATGTCAGGATGTCGAGCCCATGTATTTCTTCAATAGGTGGTAAATTCTTAACATCTTCAGCTTTAATACCTTTTTCTTTCATAGATTTCTTGGCTTCTTGCATATCTTCTGGACTGAGGAATAGAATACCTCTCTTCTTCGGAATTGGCTTAAGTGGTGGTTTAGGAAGTGTCCAATCATCGGCATTTCTCAATATATTATTCAATAGCACTTCAGCCTGTCCAACAGTTCGTTCCCTGAAAACACAACCAGCACAACTATCTAGGTAGTCCCTAGAAGCATCGGTTAGTCCATTATAAAAGATATCAAGTATTTCATTTTTCTTAAGAGGATGATCAGGCAAAGCATTAAGTAATTGGAGAAGCCTCCCCCAAGCTTGAGGGAGATTCTCTTCTTCAATTTGCACAAAGCTAAATATTTCCTGTAAAGCAGCTTGTTTCTTATGAGCAGGAAAATATTTTTCAGATAAGTAATATATCATATCCTGGGGGCTACACACACAACCAGGAGCAAGAGTATTAAACCATTTCTTAGCATCACCCTTTAATGAGAAAGGAAACAACTTAAGAATATAGTAATAGCGAATTTTTTCCTCATGAGCAAATAGGGTGGCAATATCATTCAACTTAGTAAGATGTGGCACAACAGTTTCAGTTCATAACCATGAAAAGGATCAGATTCAACCAAAGTAATTAACTCAGGATCAACAGAGAATTCATAATCCTTATCAGTAACAAATATGGGAGAGGTAGCAAACTTAGGATCATATTTCATTCTCTCCCTCATAGATTTTTCTTTCATTTCAGCAAGCAATTTAATAACCTCATCTCTATCATTACAAGCAAGAATTGCTCTAGCTGTCTCTCTATCAAAAACATGACCATTAGATGTTTCAGGTATTTCAACTCTAGTGGGAGAGCTAGGCATAATAGGTGAATCATAATTTTCAAGAGTTTCAACATTTTTAGTTCCTTTAGCTTTAGCAATTTGTTCATCAAGAAATTCACCAAGTGGCATAGTATCATCAAGCATAGTACTAGCATCATCATAAGTATCATTCATAGCAGAAGCAGTATCATCAATAACTTGTGACATATCAGAATAAATAACAGGTGGTGGTGTCGCAAGTCTACTCAAAACAGAAGGTGAATCAAGTGCAGAGTGTGATGGCAGTTCCTTACCTCCTCTAGTCATAGAGGGGACGATCTTAGTCTTAGCATCCTTCAGATTCTTCATAGTGATCAACAGATATAAATCCCAAGTGACTCAACAAATAGAGCTATGCTCCCCGGCAACGGCGCTAGAAAAAGGTCTTGATAACCCACAAGTATAGGGGATTGCAACAGTTCTCGCGGGTAGTATTTCACCCAGATTTATTGATTCGACACAAGGGGGGCCAAAGAATATTTGCAAGTATTAGCAGTTGAGTTGTCAATTCAACCACACCTGGAGATAAAATATCTGCAGCAGAATATTTAGTAGCACAGTAATATGATAGTTTTGATAGCAGTAGCAACAGTAGCAATAGTAATGGCAACAGTGATAGTAGCAGTTTTGTAGCAAGTGTAAAGCAGTAGCAACAAAGTAACTTAGCAGAAACCAATATGAGAAAGTTGTAGGCATTGGATCGGTGATGATAATTATGTTGGATGATATTCATCATATAACAGTCACAACCTAGGGTGATACACAATAGCTATAATTCATCAATGTAATGTAGGCATGTATTCCGTATATAGTCATACGTGCTTATAATAAGAACTTGCATGACATCTTTTGTCCTACCCTCCTGTGGCAGCGGGGTCCTTAAGGAAACTAAGGGACATTAAGGCCTCCTTTTAATAGAGAACCGGAACAAAGCATTAGCACTTAGTGAATACATGAACTCCTCAAACTACGGCAATCACCGAAAAGAATCCCAATTATTGTCACCTTGGGGTATGCGGATCATAACACGTAATAGGTGCATATAACTTGCAAGATAGGATCAAGAACACAAATATATTCATGAAAACATAAAGGGTTCAGATCTGAAATCATGGCACTCGGGCCCTAGTGACAAGCATTACGCATAGCAAAGTCATAGCAACATCAATCTCAGAACATAGTGGATACTAGGGATCAAAGCCCTAACAAATTGACTCAATTACATGATAAATCTCATCCAACCCATCACCATCCAGCAAGCCTACGAAGGAATTACTCACGCCCGGTGGTGAGCATCATGAAATTGGTGATGGAGGATGGTTGATGATGATGACGGCGTCGAATCCCCCTCTCCGGAGCCCCGAACGGACTCCAAATCAGCCCTCCCGATGAAGAACAGGAGGTGGCGGCAACTCCATATCGTAAAACATGATGAAACTTCTTCTCTTATTTTTTTCTCGGGGAAAGAGAATTTATAGCGTTGGAATTAGGTCAGACGGCCGCCTGTGGGCCCCACAAGGCATCAGGGCGCGCCCTAGGGGGGTCGCGCCCTATTGCCTTGTGGGCAACAGGTGGCCCCTCTTCTGTTGATTCTTGCACCAGTAATTTTTATTTATTCCATAAAAAATCTCCAAAAAGTTTCGTCCAATTCCGAGAACTTTGATTTCTGCACAAAAACAACACCATGGTAGTTCTGCTGAAAACAGCGTCAGTCCGGGTTAGTTTCATTCAAATCATGCAAATTAGAGTCCAAAACAAGAGCAAAAGTGTTTGGAAAAGTAGATACAGCGGAGACGTATCACTGACCCGGCTGCAGAAGCTGGAGCAGGCGACCGCGGTGAGTCCTTTGCGATTTTTCTCAGCTTTCGCATTGCTTTCTTCTTTGACCGGCTTGGTCGCTTTCCAGTGGGGACACGTCAGCGCACCCACTGGGTGTAGCCCCCAAGGCACGGGCTGGCTGCGTAGCAGGCGGGTCGGGCCTTCCCCGGCGTCTTGTTTTTTCTAACTTCATTCTTTTGGCAGGCCGTCAACAACCGGCGGGTGGCGGCTTACAACCGCCTTGTCGGCGTGTGCCGTGGCGTCAGAGCAGCTCGCCGCCAAGGAAAAGGAGCTGCGCCAGGCAAAAGGTGCGTCCTTGTGCTTTTTAGCATTTTTCCAGTGGGGGCGCGCCAGCGCACCCACTGGGTGTAGCCCCCGAGATTTGGACCGGCTGCGAAGCAGCTGGGTCGAATATTGCTTCATTCTTTGCTTTCTTTTTCGTTTCTTGTCCGGCTCCTGACCGGGACCCTGATATGGCTGCGCAGCCGCCGCCGTCAACCCGGCCGAGATGCAGGAGCTCCGGCGCCAGCTGGCCGAGGCCGGCCAGCTCCGTGACCAAGCGGCCGCAGAGCGCGACCGGCTGCGGGAGGAGGCGGCCCGGTCGGTCCGGGAGAGGGACGAGGCGGTAGCTGCCCACAAGGTCGAGCTGGACCGGCTCGCGGAGGAGCACCGCCAGGCGGTGGGGCGGAAGGATGAGGAGGCGAGGAAGGCCGCCGAGGAGGTCGCCCAGCTCAAGGCGGCCCGCGACCGCAGCGCCAGTGCTTGGGCGGCGAGGGAGCGGGAGATGCAGCAGGAGGCGTTGTACATCGACAAGTTCCTCACACGTAAGTGTTTTACTTGTCTCTGTCTTTCTTTCTGGTTCTGTTCCTTTGGCTTTTTTGACCGATCTTCTCGCTTTCTTCACCAGGGATCTTCCCTGATACCCAGGTGCCGGCCGAGGAGGCGGTGAACGCCCACCGTCCGGAGCAGAGGGCGGCGGGAGCCGACATCGAAGAGTACGCTACCTGGACGGTGGAGGAGATCACCGTAGCTGCCAAGGCCCGCCTGGAGACGGTGGAGCGTGACATGAACCGGCTTTTTGAAGCCGGCTTGTCGATGGTGGGTGCTCTCTGGTCGGCTGCGGTGGTGCCGACCACCGTCAGCCGGCTGGCGCGTTGGCTGGAAGCCGGCGCGGCGCGACTTGGCGCGTGGAGGGCCTCCGCGGCCTAGGCCGGCGCAGAGATGGCGCTCAGCTTCATGTTGTCCTGGTACCCGAGCATCCGCTTGGACTAGCTGCGCGCAAGGAGGGCCGGGGCGGAGGCGGACTTGGCGGAGCGGGCGACGCCGATCGCCGTGTGGGCCAACGACATCGCATCGTTCACCCCGTTCAAAAAACCGAGCTGGACGACACCGCCACCATGGAGGATCCGGCGCAAAGCGACGCCGACGCGGCCACCGCATAGGGCTTTTTATCTTTCCTGTACTTTTGTTTTTTTGAACTCGAACTGTTCGTTAGTTGACAAGTCCACCCACTGGGGTATAAGTTTATGTAATGAACTACTGGCTGCCGGCCTTTGATGTGTATATATGCATGCTTGTTTCCTTCTATGCTTGTCTTTGCCGTCTGGCGGTTCGCTCTTGCTTATTTCCTTAGGTCGTTTTCTTGTTCCCTCCCCTTCTCGACCTCCTCCCCGCCAGTCGGACAGCCAGGAGCCGGTCTATAGCTGGGATGGGGAGCCAGACTGGAAAGAGAGCGCACGGTACTTAGGCTTTATGTGGCGCCCCGCCTGAATACCACTGTAGCCAGATGGTGGCCGCACACGCCAGCCCAGGAAATCACACCGGCATGCGCTTTTACAACAAGTATCATGAACACAGGCATTTCTATTAATGGATATATAAGTCTTACATGAAATTTTACAAGGGTGATGGCAGCGGAAAAGCTATATCTAAGGCAGCATGGTCTAGGTGCGGCTCCAATCCACAGGGATCTGACTGGGTTACTCTTCTAGCCCGCGAACACTCCGGCTCCTCGCTAGTGGACGTCGGATCCTTAGGTGAACCTGGCCACATTGAAGGCCGCTGAGTACTTTTGAATGTACTCGCAAGCAAACCAAACCAACATATACACCAAGCAAAGCAATCCATGGCATTCAAGCATGCACTTGTTATCTTAACGGTATTAACTATCATGTTAGGGCAAGATTATCTAGCAACATTAATCATCTAGCAACATTAATCATCATGTCATAGCAGGATTATCTAGCATGATAACTACTGGAGTAAATACAATAAGGTAAAGCATATCAAGTAAATAATCCATACTCCGAATATTCTCACGATCCAAATCCGATCCAAACTTTTTGGTCATCCGACCGCTCATCTTATAGCCATCACATGGATAGCATTCATACCACTGACATCATCTGATGTCCATGCCTCTGTACTGTGAGTCTGACAAACTTTTCCTTACTCTGGTTCATTCTTGGTAACATTATGTATTTTATTCCTCCAGACTCGACACAGACCAAATAGTGTGACCTAGTACTAACTGTGTCCCATGACCGAGGACGCGGCTATTCGAATAGATTTACACTCTGCAGAGGTTGCGCACTTTACCCACACTATGGAGCTCCTGGCCTCGTACATCAGTACCTGTTCCCATTCGGATGGACCGGTGCTGCTCCAACAAAACTTGTCTATTGCCTGGCACTCTTACGGCCCCACCGACAATCATACCCTTCCCCGGTCAAGTCCTGGGTGGCCCCTATGTCACTCCTGACACCTGCCACCATCGTGGCCAAACTAAACTGTCCCAAATGGGGACCCCAGGCTAAACAAACAACAGGGCTCACAAGGTTATCATCACCTACCGGGCCAGGGTAGCACGCACGCATAACCTTCCCTCTTTGGTGGTGCCGATAGGAGGCAAGACAACAGACCAAGTTAGGGCCTCCCCATAAAGGCAAATGTGGCTGCACTGATGAGCTCGGTTCGGTGGCACTATGACTCGATCCAGCCGACGGAGGAGGTTGTCATTATTAAGTCACATTCTTCATTATTGCAATAACAGTAACAATGCATGATGTAACAACTATGGAAACGTAACAACCTATCTCCATATAATTTCACATATGAGTCACTAGTGCAATAACATGATGAGCATTAGCAGGTAATGAAAATAGCAAGTTTAACCTAGCAGGAGTTTAATTATTTCTAACACAGGCATATTCATTAATTAAACATGCAAGAATAACATAGATCAATGCTTTAGGGCATATATCAGACGGTCGGCTTGCCTGGGGATGAAGGAATACTCCGAGAGAAGTGCGATCATCCCGCGGAAAAATTTGCCGGGGAGGATTCTCTCTCGGAGGGACTGAATACAGGGCAGGGGCAAAATGGTCATTTTCAGAATGTGTCAACATTATGAAAGTGACCTCATTGGAACGGGCTCGACAAACAGAGAAGGTGGCCTTTGGAATCACCTGAATCGGAGTTACGGTTGCGAAGTTGTGGCCGTTCGTTCGTTAGGCAGAAAAACAAATAAAAACTATGCTTTTCTGCTGCTAACTGGTGAACATCGCTATTTAACAGATTTGGCCGGCGGGTTAAACAGAAAGCGTATTTCAAGGAATACGCTTCCGCTGCGGGAAGGCGTACTCTGTTCTGAAGGTGTGCCCGATTACACTTTCTGAAGAGGGAAGCGTATTCTCCTGAATACGTTTCCACTTAAAACACTGGGCCCGGCCCCTGAGTCACTTACATGCGGGCCTCGCGTGCACTCTCTCTCCCTCCCCGCTCCTCTTATTCTTCCCCGCGACAGAGAAGGCAGAGGAGAGGTCGCGCGGCGCCGGCGCGCGTCCGGCCGGCTCCGGCCACCTCTGGTTTAGCTCGGACCACCTGAGTGTTCTCCGAGGTGCGGCGCATCCATCCACCCCATCCACGGTCACCAAAGGTGACGGGAGTGATAGCGACCTCGAGCACGGCGGACGGCGGTGTCCGGCGGACTTGAGCTCGGGGCTGCGGTGGTGGAACAGAGGAGTTGGGGGTCGAGGAGGCCTCGCGGTGGTCAGGGAAGAGCCGCGGTGGGGTTTGGAGGGAGGGATAGGGCTCGGACGGCTCTAATTTGAGCAGGGCCGACGGCGGCAATGGCGGCCATGAGAGGAGAAGGAGAGCTCCTCGAGCCAAGTTGGGTGGCTGGGCGGGGCTCTGGGTAGAAGGGGAGGAGCCTGGCGAGCTCGAGGGGTCCGGGGAACGGCTATATATAGCCAAGGGAGCTCGCCGGATAAGCTCGGCCGCCGTGGCCTTCTTATCCGCGCACTGGAGCTCCGGAGTGACGTGGCTGGACGGTTGCGGCGTCGGGTGGCTTCGCGGGGAGTGGAGAGGCCTCGGGCGCGCTCGAGAGAGCTCGGGGAAGAAGGAGCCAGAGGAAAAAGCGACGACGGCGGTCACGGGCGGGACAGTGGCCATGGCGGCACTCGCCGTGGCATGAGGAGGAAGAAGGAGGAGGGGAAAGGTGCTGGAGAGGGTGCACGCGGCCGCTGCGGAGCCACTAGACATGCCCGGACAAGCCGGAGCGAGCTACCCGACGCGACCGAACGCGGCCAGCGTGTAGAGCACGCGTTTGACCGTGCCCATGACGTGGTCACCACGCCAAAACGGGCTCTGGCGCATGACTGGACTCAGAACCATGTCTCTTGCATGACTCAATGATCAGACGGATGCTAGGAGTGGCTGGAATCAACTGGATAGCTATGAGTTGAGAGGTTTGACCAGAAAATGTTTCTGATCAGAAACTTGGATGGGCATTTCTGGAGAAATGGATGGAGGGATGGAGATGAATCCTTGTCATATTGAATTGTGGTAGAAAGGAGTAGGTTCTGGCAAAGTTTGAAGTCATTTGGACCAAGTTTGCATATACTTCCTTTGCAAAGTGCCCTACTGGTCAGAAATGAGAAAGTTGGAGCTGTGCTCAAATGGTTGAATGAAATGAGCTGAAGTTTTGTGTAGGATGATGATTTGGAATTATGAAGACACTGGTAAAACTTCATACCATTTGGACATACCCAAGTGGTACTTCCTTCACAGTGCTTCCTGCTGGACAAAAATCAGATGGAATTTTTGGGAGAAATTGACTTCGAAAAGTGATATGAATTTTTGCATGCTCACATCATATAGGGAATTTGAGGTCCTGGAATAATTTCAAGAATTTTGAAGCAATATAACATATAGTTGCTTCACAACCTCAAAATAGGTCCAGAAACAAGAACTGGATGATGTTCTCAAACTTTGAACTGTGGAACTTGGGATCTTGATGGAAATGGTGAAGATATGGGTAGGAGAAGCTCCACAAATTATTTGGGATTTTTCCTGTCTACCAAAATGGTAGTCCCTTTGGAAAGTGCCCAAGGTGCAATATTGGCTTAAAATAGGAAAATACAATTTCCTTTATTTAATTATGGCCAATATTTTTATGGGAGCTCAATATGATCACAAAGAATATCTCCACAAGTTTTCATGAACTTTGGAGATGGGTAGATATTTTCCTGGATTTAATTCCTTTAAACAGCAGAAAAAGGAATTAATTTTAAATGAAAAATATTGCAAATGACTTGGCAATATTTTTGCATATCCAGGGTTGATAGATATAGGATGATCACTGGGAAAAGTTTGGGAGGCAAAAGATCAAAGGACATTGGGGTTCCTTTGAAACGGAAGGAATTAGGGTTTCCCTTCCGGTAACTCGGAAGGTAGGGTTTCGGTGGCAAAATCCTGAGAATATATCTTGGGTGGCAAGGTTGGGTTGGAGAGAATCTCTGGTTGGATAGGAAAGCCAAGGTTAAATAACCATCTTCATATACCCAAGAGCGAGAGAAAATCCGATAACATCGAAAAAAGACGGGAGTCCAATCCCGCGAAGGAAAAAAAACAAGGAGCGAAAACCAGGGTGTCACACTTTAGGATTTGAGCTTAAGCGAAACACCCACTGGGCCGGCTGGCTGCTGGCGGCGAAGCTGGCTGGAGCGCAACCGGTCTGTGCGGCGATGAGTGAAAGAGAGGGCCGGGTTGGCCGAGCCGGACGTTCGTCCTTAGCCGCCTTTCGCGTGATGATGCTTTCAGCCTTTGGCTCTTGCCAGCCGAACTGTGGCTTATGGCAGAGAGAGGGCTTCGGCAGTGCGCACGCTATAGGGCCGGGTTTAGGAGAGCGGGGCGCGGGCTAGCCGGCGAGCCCCCGAGCCAGACGTGCCGACCCGGCGGGAGGGGGTAGATGCGGTAAAGTACGCAAGAGAAAGTAAAGCTCGATAGAGATGAAAAGGTAGCCCCGAGTGTCGTTCGGGGGACCTGCTACTTTCATTACTTCCAAAAGGGGTAGCGATACATACATACACGGTTCAATTGTAAAACGGACGGAGGAGCTCCGCGTTCCAGGGGTGTTCCGTCTCCTCGCCGAAGGCGTCTCTCTTGCGTTTGCTTGTCTTCCGTTCATTGATGAGGTAGTACGCATTGTTGCGCAGGGCCTTGCTGATGATGAAAGGGCCCTCCCATGGGGACGACAGCTTGTGCTGGCCGGCTGTCCGCTGGACCAGCCGGAGTACGAGGTCGCCCTCGCAGAAAGCGAGGGGCTTGATCTTCTTGCTATGGTAGTGGCGCAGGTTTTGCTGGTAGATGGCCGGCCGGCTGAGGGCCAACAGGCACGCCTCCTTGAGCAGGTCGACGCCGTCTTCACATGCTGCTTTGGCTTCCGCCTCCATGTACAGGGTGACCCAAGGCGAGTCGAACTCAAGGTCTATGGGGATGACCGCCTCGGCCCCATAGGCGAGGAAGAAGGGGGTGAAACCGGTTGACCGGTTGGGCGTGGTCCGAAGACTCCATAGGACGGCCGGTAGGTCATCGATCCAGCTGTCGGGCGAGCGCACGAGTGGCTCGACGAGTCGCGGCTTGATGCCGGCTAGGATGAAGCCGTTTGCTCGCTCCGCCTGGCCGTTCGACTGAGGATGTGCGACGGAGGCCAGGTCAAGCCGGATGCCGGAGACGGAGCAGTAACGAGCCAGCACGCCTTTCGCGAAGTTGGTGCCGTTGTCGGTGATGATGCTGTTGGGGACGCCGTAGCGGGCAGCGATATCTTTGATGAACTTGACGGTTGTGGGACCGTCGAGCTTCTTGATCGGCCTTGCCTCGATCCACTTGGTGAACTTGTCGACGGCCACCAACAGGTGCGTCATGCCGCCTCGAGCGGTCTTGAAGGGTCCCACCATGTCGAGGCCCCAGACGACAAGGGGCCACATGATGGGGATGGTCTGGAGGGCCGCAGCCGGCTGGTGGCTCTGGGCGCTGAAGTGCTGGCAACCTTTGCACTTGCGGACCAACTGCTCTGCGTCCTTCAGAGCAGTCGGCAGTAGATGGCGGAAGGCTTTGGCCACCAAGGACCGGGAGGCAGCGTGATGCCCACACTCGCCCTGGTGGATGTCGCACAGGATCTCGAGGCCCTTGTCCGTCTCGATGCAACGCTGGAAAACGCCGGTTGTGCTGTGCTTGACAAGCTCGTTGTTGATGATGATGTAGGCGGAGGCCCGGTGCTGCACTTGCCGGGCCTCGACCTCGCTCGCAGGGAGCTCGCCGCTTACCAGGAAGGTAAGGATTGGTTGTGCCCAAGATGGTGCTTCCACCACCGTGAAGATGGCCGCTTGCACAGGGCTTGCCGAGTTGGGAGGCGGCGGGCCAGAGCCAGCAGCCCCCGGGACTGAGATGGCAGTCCCCGAGCCGGAGCCGGCAGCCCCCGGGGCTAGGTCAGAGACGGCAGCCCCCGGGACCGGAACGGCAGTCCCTGAGCCGGAGCCGGCAGTCCCCGAACCGGAGCCAGCAGCCCCCGAGACGGATGTGGGATCCGCCGGGTCGGCTGGGACGAAGATGGACTCCGAATCCGGAGACGGCTTGATGGAAGGCTTGCGCAGGTGCTCGAGGGAGACACCGGCTGGGATTGCCTACCGGCTGGAGCCAATCTTGGCCAATGTGTTTGCCGCCTCGTTCTCGGCTCGGGGGACGTGGAGGAACTCGCAACCGTCGAAGCCGCCGGTCATCTGCTGGACCAGGTTGCGGTAGCTGGCCATGTTGGAGTCCCTGGCGTCCCACTCGCCGGAGACCTGCTGGACCACCAGGTCGGAGTCACCGTAGCATAGGATGCACCGGATGCCGATTACTTTGGCCAGCCGGAGGCCGTGGACGAGGGCTTCATACTCGGCGACGTTGTTGGAGGCGGCAAAGTGGATCTGGAGCGCGTAGCGCAGCCGGTCACCCTTGGGGGAGGAGAGCATGATGCCGGCTCCCAACCGGTGACCATCTTCGAGCCGTCGAAGTGCATGCGCCAATGCGTCGAGTTAGGAGCCGGCGGCAAGTATTGGGTCTCCGCCCAGTCGACGAGGAAGTCGGCCAATGCCTGGGACTTGATGGCCGTGCGGGGCTCGTAGAGGATGGTGTGGCCGGCTAGCTCGATGGCCCACTTGGCGACCCGGCCGGAGGCGTCCCGGCAGCCCATGATCTCCCCGAGGGGAGTCGTGCTCACCACAGTGATGACGTGCTCCTGGAAGTACTGCCTCAGCTTCTTGGCAGCCAGGTACACGCCATCGCACATCTTCTGATAGTGGGGGTAGTTCTGCTTGGAGAGGGAGAGCACCTCGCTCAGGTAGTACACAGGGCACTGGACCGGCTGCGCCTTGCCCTGCTCAGGGCGCTCCACCACCAGCACCACGCTGACCATGCGGGTGGTTGCCATGATGTACATCAGGAGCGGCTCCTTCTCAGCCGGCGTGGCCAAGACGGGTGCGGTGGAGAGCATGCGCTTGAGGGCGCAGAAAGCTTCGTCCGCCTGGTCGAACCACTCGAAGGGCGACGTCTTCTTCATCAGCTGATACAGGGGCAGGGCCCTCTCCCCTAGCCGGCTGACGAACCGGCTGAGAGAGACCAAGCAGCCAGTGAACTTCTGGACGTCGCGCTGCCGAGCCGGCTTACGCATGTGCTTGATCGCCTTGATCTTCTCCGGATTGGCCTCAATGCCGCGCTCCGAGATGAGGAACCCAAGGAGTTGGCCAGCCGGAACACCAAAGACGCACTTCTCCGGGTTGAGCTTGATCTGGAACTGGCGCAGATTGGCGAATGTTTCCCTGAGGTCCTCCAGGAGGCTGAGGTACTGCTTGGTCTTCACCACGATGTCGTCGACGTAGACGTGCACATTCCTGCAAATCTGTGGCAGGAGGCACTTTTGCATGCAGCGCTGGAAGGTGGCGCCGGTGTTCTTCAAGCCGAACGACATGGTGATGTAGCAATACGCCCCGAAGGGGGTGATGAAGGACGTCTTGAGGGCATCCGCCGGATCCAGCTTGATCTGGTGGTAGCCGGAGTAGGCGTCCAGGAAGGACAGCAGCTCGCAGCCGGCGGTGGAGTCGATGACTTGATCGATCCGGGGTAGGGCGAACGGGTCCTTGGGGTAGGCCTTGTTCAGTCTCGTGTAGTCGATACACATGCGCCAAGTACCATTCTTCTTCAGGACGAGGACTGGGTTGGCCAGCCACTCGGGGTGGAACACTTCCATGATGAAGCCGGCTACAAGCAGCCGAGCAATCTCCTCGCCAATGGTTCTTCGCTTCTCCTCGGAGAAGCGGCGTAGCGGCTGCCAGACCGGTTTGGCATCCGGCCGGACATAGAGTTTGTGCTCGGCGAACTTCCTCGGAACACCCGGCATGTCTTTAGGGGACCATGCAAAGATGCCCCGATTCTCACGGAGGAAGTCGACGAGCTCGCCTTCCTATTTGCTGTCGAGGCCGGTGCCCACAACAACGTACTCGCTGGAGTTGGGGTTGGACGGGTCGATCGAGATCTTCTTCGCGCTCTTGGCCGGCTTGAAGGACGCTTCGTCGGCCGGCTGCTTGAGCTGAGCCGGCATGGCCAGCTGCTCGCCAGCCAGCGCGATGCTACTTGTAGTCTGCGTTGGTATTTCCCCGAAGAGGAGAGGATGATGCAGTATAGTAGAGATAAGTATTTCCCTCAGTTAAGAACCAAGGTTATCAATCCAGTAGGAGAACCAAGCAAAATTTTGTAAAAACGCACCTGCAAACACAAAGAGCAAACACTTGCACCCAACGCAAATAAGAGGGTTGTCAATCCCCTTAGCGGTTACTTGCAAGGATTATATCTTATAGAGGTAAATAGCTAAACTAAAATACTAATAAAAATAAAAGTAAATAAATTGCAACAATGTATTTTTGGGTTTTTAATATGATAACGATAGACCTGGGGGTCATAGTTTTCACTAGAGGCTTCTCTCTCGAGCGCAGAAACATACGGTGGGTAAACAAATTACTGTTGGGCAATTGACAGAATAGCAAATAATTATGATGGATTCATGGCAATGATCATATATATAGTCATCACATCCGAGACAAGTAGACTGACTCCTGCCTACATCTACTACTATTACTCCACCCATCGACCGCTATCCAGCATGCATCTAGGGTATTAAGTATGAAACATAGTAATGCCTTAAGCAAGATGACATGATATAGAGAAGCAAATTCAAGCAATATGAATAAACCCCATCTTTTTATCCTTAATGGCAACAATACAAATACGTGTCATGTCCCCTTCTGTCACTGGGATTGAGCACCGCAAGATTGAACCCATCACAAAGCACCTCTCACATTGCAAGATAAATCAATCTAGTAGGCCAAACTAAACCGATAGATCGGAGAGAAATACAAAGCTATAACAATCATGCATAAAAGAGTTCAGAGAAGACTCAAATATTTCTCATGAATAATCTGATCATAAACTCACAATTCATCGGATCCCAACAAACACACCGCAAAAGAAGATTACATCGGATAGAACTCCAAGAACATCAAGGAGAACATTGTATTGAAGATCAAAGAGAGAGAAGAAGCCATCTAGCTACTAGCTATGGACCCATAGGTCTGTGGTAAAATACTCACACACCATCGGAAGGGCAGCAAGGTTGATGTAGAAGCCCTCCGTGATCGATTCCCCCTCCGGCAGAGTACCGGAAAAGGCCTCCAGATGGGATCACGGAAGAACAGAGGCTTGCAGCGGCGGAAAGGTTATTTCTTCTGGCTCTCTGGGGGTTTCCCAATATTTGTGAATTTATAGAAGTGGAATTAGGTCAAATGGAGTCACGTGGGCCGCACAAGGCAGCACGGCGCCCCCCCTGGGGCGCGCCCTATTGCCTTGTGGAGTCCTCGTGAGGCTTCTGGCCTCCTCCCGAAGCTTCCAAGGGTTCTTTTGTCCAAAAAAAATCTCCAAAAAGTTTCATGGCATTTGGACTTCATTTGGTACTGTTTCTCTGAAAAGCCAAAAACAAGCAGAAAACAGCAACTGGCACTGGGCACTAGGTTAATAGGTTAGTCCCAAAAAAATGGTATATAATTGCATATAAAAACATCCAAGATTGATACTATAATAGCATGTAACAATCAAAAATTATAGATACGTTGGAGACGTATCAAGCATTCCCAAGCTTAATTCCTACTCGTCCTCGAGTAGGTAAATGATAAAAACAGAATTTTTGATGTGGAATGCTACCTATCATGTTTCATCATGTAATCTCTCTCTTACGGTATGAATAATAAGATCCAAGTGGTTCAAAGCAATAGTCTATAATTTGATATAAAGACATTAATACTCAGGCATACTAATAAACAATCATGTCTTTCAAAATAAAAATGCTAAAGAACGTTATCCCTACAAAATCATATAACCCTGTCATGCTCCATCTTCGTCACACAAAGTATTTATCATGCACAACCCCAGTTTTAGCCAAGCAATTGGTTCATACTTTTTAACGTGCTTCAGCTTTTTCAACTCCCACGCAATACATGAGAGCAAGCCATGGATATAGCACTATGGGTGGAATAGAGTATGGTGTAGGGGATAAATAAGAGAAATCAAAAAATGGAGAAAGTCTCACATCAACGAGGCTAATCAACGGGCTATGGAGATGCCCATCAATTGATGTCAATGCGAGGAGTAGGGATTTCCATGCAACGGATGCACTAAGAGCTATAAGTGTATGAAAGCTCAACATGGAAACTAAGTGGATGTGCATCCAACTTGCTTGCTCATGAAGACCTCGGGCATTTGAGGAAGCCCATCATCGGAATATACAAGCCAAGTTCTATAATGAAAAATTCCCATTAGTATATGAAAGTGACAAAATAGGAGACTCTCTATATGAAAAACATGGTGCTACTTGGAAGCACAAGTGTGGAAAAGGATAGTAACATTGCCCCTTCTCTCTTTTTCTCTCATTTATTTTTTTCTTTTCTTTTTCATGGCTCTTTTTTGCCTCTTTTTTTTCCTTTTTTTTAATATTTTTTTTAATTTCGTCCGGAGTCTCATCCCGACTTGTGGAGGAATCATAGTCTCTATCATCCTTTCCTCACCGGGACAATGCTCTAATAATGATGATCATCACACTTCTATTTACTTACAACTCAACATTACAACTCGATACTAGAACAAAAATATGACTCTATATGAATGCCTCTGGCAGTGTACCAGGATGTGCAATGATGCTAGCGTAACATGTATAAAAATGATGAACGGTGGCTGAGCCACGAATACTATGTCAGCTATATGATCATGCAAAGCAATATGACAATGATGATGTATGTCATAAGAAAACGGAACGGTGGAAGTTGCATGGCAATATATCTCGGAATGGCTATGGAAATGCCATGGTAGGTAGGTATGTGGCTGTTTTGAGGAAGATATAAGGAGGCTTATGTGTGATAGAGCGTATCATATCACGGGGTTTGGATGCACCGGCGAAGTTTGCACCAACTCTCGATGTGAGAAAGGGCAATGCACGGTACCGAAGAGGCTAGCAAATTGCGGAAGGGTGAGAGTGCGTATAATCCATGGACTCACATTAGTCATAAAGAACTCACATACTTATTGCAAAAGTTTATTAGCCCTCGAAGCAAAGTACTACTACGCATGCTCCTAGGGGGGAGGTTGGTAGGAGTTAACCATCGCGCGCCCCCGACCGCCACACAAAGGAAGACAATCAATAATAAATCATGCTCCAACTTCCTAGCATAACGACAGATCATACGTGCATGCTTCGGGAATCACAAAGCTTAACACAATTATTCTTACTAAACCACAATTATATACTAATACCTCCCACATATTACCATCTTAATATCGCAAAACTATTGCAAGGAATCAAATTTATCATATTCAATGATCTACATGAAAGTTTTTATTATATACCTCTTGAATACCTATCATATCAGGACCAAATTCATAACCCGTGCATATTACCATTGCTATCATGAGAATCTCAAAAATATATAAGTGAAGCATGAGATTGCAACTATTTCTTTAAAATATAACCACCGCCGTGCTCTAAAAGGTATAAGTGAAGCACTAGAGCAACTGCCTAGCTCAAAAGATATAAGTGAAGCACATAGAGTATTCTAACAAATCATGAATAATGTGTGTCCCTCTCAAAAAGGTGTGTTCAGCAAAGATGATTGTGACAAACTAAAAAGCAAGCAAAATCAAACAAACTATTTCACAAGACGCTCCAAGTAAAACACATATCATGTGATGAATAAAAATATAGCTCCAAGTGAGTTACCGATAGATCGTAGACGAAAGAGGGGATGCCTTCCGGGGCATACCCAAGCTTAGATGCTTGAGTCTTCCTTGAATATTACCTTGGGGTGCCTTGGGCATCCCCAAGCTTAGGCTTTTGCCGCTTCTTATTCCTTTATCCATCGTAGTCTCACCTAAAACTTGAAAACTTCAGCACACAAAACTCAACAGAAACCTCGTGAGATCCGTTAGTATAACAAACAAATCTTAAACTTTAGGTACTGTAGTAAATTGATTCATATTTAATATTGGCATAATGCTACTGTACTCCAACTTCTCCATGACTCATACCCCCCGATACGATCCATAGATTCATCAAAATAAGCAAACTATGCAACAAAAATAGAATCTGTCTAAAACCGAACAGTCTGTAAAGATCTATTTAAAAGCCATACTTCTGTAACTCCAAAAATTCTGAAAACTTAGGACAACGTAAACAATTCATATACCAATACTGTGTAAAAATTTCAGATTTTTCTGACACACCAGTACAGAACCAAAATTTTAGCACTGGACACAAAACTTTCTGTTTTCCAAACAGCATCAATTATACTATCATCAACATCATCCCAAAGGCATTACTTGGCACAAACACTAATTAAAACATAAAAATACAATCATAACAGAGGCTATAATTGTGCAAACACACAAAAACAGAAGGTAAAAGCAAAAATTTATTTTATTCATTGGGTTGCCTCCCAACAAGCGCTATTGTTTTATGCCCCTAGCTAGGCATAATGCATAGTTTCAAGTGTTGTCATCCTTGGTTTTTGCTACTTTGGAAGGATTGGTCTCAAACCCGGGAGGCTCCTTGCGCTTCCCATGATTTTCAGAAAATAAAGAAATTTTACTATCTAAAGTGTCTATCTTCTTAGTGCAAATAGTAATGAGATTATTCATACGATTGAGGTTACCGCTAACACTTTTAAGGGGTTCATTAGACTTTTGTAACTCCACCAAAAAAAATTGTATGTCACCTAGCTTTTCCAAAATTTGGATCCCTTCTTGAGTATAATTAGGTCCTTTTTGCAACGGTGGGGATCCCACTATTCCCTCTATTAATTCATAAGCTGTATTAGGATCACTATCAATAAAATTTCTTTTGGTAGAAAAGTCCAAGAGTTGTCTATTGGGCATAGTCAGCCCTACATAAAAGTTTCGCAACAAAATTTTCATATCCCATTTTATAGTGCAAACACGATAAGATTCAATTATCCTATACCAAGCATCTTTCAAATTTTCTCCTTGTTTCCGTTTGAAGTAGAGAACTTCAAAATCCGGAGACAAAGGAGGAATGGTAAAACTAGTCATGGTGACGAGGCAAACAAGCAAGCAAGCAAATAAGCAAACAGGCAAGTAAAATGTTTTTGTGTTTTTGTAAAAAAAATTAGAAGTGGGGGAGATGAAAATGAGAGGCAAATGCAAATAAAAGTTAAATAAAGTAAATGCAAGTGAATGATAATTTGTGCGAAGGTACTTGGTAATTTTGATGATGTCTCCCCGGCAACGGCGCCAGAAATTCTTCCTGCTACTTGTAGTCTACGTTGGTATTTCCCCGAAGAGGAGAGGATGATGCAGTACAGTAGAGATAAGTATTTCCCTCAGTTAAGAACCAAGGTTATCAATCTAGTAGGAGAACCAAGCAAAATTCCGTTAAAACGCACCTGCACACACAAGAGCAAACTCTTGCACCCAACGCAAATAAGAGGGTTGTCAATCCCCTTAGCGGTTACTTGCAAGGATTAAATCTTATAGAGGTAAATAGCTAAACTAAAATACTAATAAAAATAAAAGTAAATAAATTGTAGTAAGGTATTTTTGGGTTTTTAATATGATAAAGATAGACCCGGGGGCCATAGTTTTCACTAGAGGCTTCTCTCTCCAGCGCAGAAACATACGGTGGGTAAACAAATTACTGTTGGGCAATTGACAGAATAGCAAATAATTATGACGGATTCATGGCAATGATCATGTATATAGGCATCATGTCCGAGACAAGTAGACCGACTCCTGCCTGCATCTACTACTATTACTCCACCCATCGACCGCTATCCAGCATGCATTTAGGGTATTAAGTATGAAACAGAGTAACGCCTTAAGCAAGATGACATGATGTAGAGAAGCAAATTCAAGCAATATGAATAAACCCCATCTTTTTATCCTTAATGGCAACAATACAAATACGTGTCATGTCCCCTTCTGTCACTAGGATTGAGCACCGCAAGATTGAACCCATCACAAAGCACCTCTCCCATTACAAGATAAATCAATCTAGTAGGCCAAACTAAACCGATAGATCGGAGAGAAATACAAAGCTATAACAATCATGCATAAAAGAGTTCAGAGAAGACTCAAATATTTCTCATGAATAATCTGATCATAAACTCACAATTCATCGGATCCCAACAAACACACCGCAAAAGAAGATTACATCGGATAGAACTCCAAGAACATCAAGGAGGACATTGTATTGAAGATCAAAGAGAGAGAAGAAGCCATCTAGATACTAGCTATGGACCCATAGGTCTGTGGTAAACTACTCACACATCATCGGAAGGGCAACAAGGTTGATGTAGAAGCCCTCCGTGATCGATTCCCCCTCCGGTAGAGTACCGGAAAAGGCCTCCAGATGGGATCGCGGAAGAACAGAGGCTTGCGGCGGCAGAAAGGTTATTTCTTCTGGCTCTCCGGGGGTTTCCCAATATTTGTGAATTTATAGAAACGGGGTCACGTGGGCCCCACAAGGCAGCACGGTGCCCCCCTGGGGCGCGCCCTAGTGCCTTGTGGAGCCCTCGTGAGGCTTCTGGCCTCCTCCCGAAGCTTCCAAGGGTTCTTTTGTCCAGAAAAAAATCTCCAAAAAGTTTCGTGGCATTTGGACTTCATTTGGTACCGTTTCTCTAAAAAGCCAAAAACAAGCAGAAAACAGCAACTGGCACTGGGCACTAGGTTAATAGGTTAGTCCCAAAAAAATGATATATAATTGCATATAATTGCATATAAAAACATCCAAGATTGATACTATAATAGCATGGAACAATCAAAAATTATAGATACGTTGGAGACGTATCACGCGACAAGACGGCCGAGCTGGCGCCTCTCCTCAGCGATGACCAGCGACTCAGCCAGCTTCGAGCTGGTTTGGGCGCACTCCAGAGACTTCTTATAGTTGCCTGTGATGGTGATGATGCCCTTGGGCCCCGGCAGCTTCATCTTGAGGTAGGCGTAGTGGGGGACCGCCATGAACTTGGCCAGGGCGGGCCGACCCAAAAGCGCGTGGTAGGGACTGGCTAGTTCGACCACCTCGAACCAGATCAGCTCGCGGCGGAAGTGGGTGCTGGAGCCAAACAGCACGTCCAGCTGGACCTTGCCGATGGGGGAGCAAGAGGCACCCGTCACGATGCCGTGGAACACCGTCCGGGTGGGCTGCAGCTGGCTCTCCTCGATGCCGATCTTGATCATGGTGTCACAATAGAGGATGTTGATGCTGCTGCTGCCATCGATCAGCACCCACGAAAAGTGGCAGGTGCACTTCTCAGTGACGAAGGTGGGGTCAAGGACGAGCGCGTAGCCACCCGGCGTGGGCATCACGGCCGGGTGGTCCTCCCGGGTCCAGTTGATGGGACGGGCGGACCAGTGCATGTACTGGGGGACCGGGGGGACGACGGCGTTCACCTCGTGCTGGTACTTGCGCTTGATGTGCTTGTCATCGCCCTCGCTGGTGAAGACGATGTAGGTCGCGTACTACTGAGGGAAGGCATTGTTGGCGAGGGCGCCGGCTACCGGGGGCGGCGGGGGAGGCGGCGGAAGCTGCGGGCCGGGGCCGGGTGGCGGAGAAGGAAGGTCGCCACGCATCAGGCGCTGGGTGATGCTGCAGTTCCGGAGCGTGTGCGTAGATGGCTTCGCGCCGCTGTGGTGCTTGCAGGGGGCGTTGAGCATCTACTCAAAGGAGAGCTTGGGCTGCCAGGCCATCTTGCCGGTGCGCTGGCGCTTGCCGCCGCCTTGCTCGGCCGGCTGCTCCTCCGCCACAGCGGCCACTTGCTGGTTGTTGTAGCGGGGAGCTGGTTGCTCGCCCTTCCGCTTGTTGTTGTTGTTGTTGTCTTGCCGGCGCTGATTGTTGTCGCCAGCCGGCCGAGGGTTGGCCGGCTGGACCTGGACAGGCTTGCCAGATGCGTCGACCGAGATCTTCACACGCATCGCGGAGTCAGCAGTGGCGTACTTGTCCACCACGGCCATTGACGAGGGCATGTACCAGGGATAGGGTAACAGGCCTGACCTACAGACCCTACCCTAGGACTCTGCACGCCTTATACTGGGCCCTAGGGCCAGATCAGCAACCAAGAGTTCCGCAGACTGACATTCACTCGAAGTCCAATAATCCACTCAGAGTCCAATAATCCACTCGGAGTCCGCAGACTGACATTCACTCGGAGTCCAATAATCCACTCGGAGTCCGCAGACTGACATTCACTCGGAGTCCAATAAACCACTCGGAAGCAGGAATCCACTCGACCAGCTATTTCACTCAGAATACCTGACAGTCACTCGACCAGAGAAGACCAGGAGACCCCAGGAGCGCAACGGTCGGGACGCACGTTCGCCTGTATTAATTGTCATCAATATGCCCGTTACCTGGCGCACTTATACCCCTCTTAACTCCCTGTAATGGCTGGCGTTCATGGGAGGGCTGGCGAGACTATATAAGCCGCCCCCCTGCTCCATTCCAAGGGTTCGCAACCTGTTGTAATCATACACTAAGCAATACAGCTCCAGAGCACCGAGACGTAGGGCTATTACCTCCACCGCTGAGGGGCCTGAACTCGTAAATCCGAGTGTAACACCTGCGCCGTAGCTAGGCTCTGCCCTCTCATTCCTACCCCCACACACTACTGTCAGACTTGCACCCACGACAGTTGGCGCCAACCGTGGGGCAGGCGTCTAGCGACTTCCGGCGTAGTTGCATTTTTTCCACCATCACCATGGTTTCCGGCGGCGGACTGACTGTGGGCGGCGAGGTCCATTTCGGCGTCCTCAGCTTCATCGCTGACGATTCGGCGTGGCTACAAGAAGCCCCGCTGGATGTCGAGGCGTTACCCATCCGCGGCGCAGCGCACTTCCGCGCGAGTTCCTTCGGTGTTCTCCTTCGTCAGCCATCGACTCCATATCAGTCGGTGTCCTCACTCTCCACCAGCCATCGTCGCAAGCGCTCCGGGTGCTCACGGCTTCAGCGGTGGATCAAGCACGCGGTGGCCCAGCAAGCTGCAGCCCCGCAGATCGCGGCAATCGAGCCCGATGAACCTGTTTTCGATCTGTTCGCCTCCGCGGATGAGCACTCGGAAAGCATTTCCGAGTGCGAGAGCAACGATCCCGCTGCAGAGGTGTTGATCGCCGATTCTCCTCCCAGTCCGCCTGGGTACGGCCGCGGCGGCGCGGAGAATGGTGACCCGTCGCACGCTGATCTTGGCGGCGGCAGGGATCGACACGACGACGAGTACGTCCCCCGACCTCTCACTCGGCAGCAGAGGGAGGAACAGCAGCGCAGGACCGAGCAGGCCCTCCGGACGCCCATCGTTGGGACGACCCCCGAGGCTCAAGCTTTGGAAGCCGTGCGCCAGGCCAACTTGGCTGAGCGCAATCGTCTGGAAGCGCTCCAGAAGTCACTCGACGATCGCGCCCGCAGACAGCACCAGCCTAGTTCCAGTCGGCGGCAGCGGCAGTTGTTCCCGAATGACCAGCAGCAGAATTTCCAGGTATTCCGCACTCCCGTCCAGAATCTGGCGGCGGCCACTCGGATAGCAGATTCCATCGAGCCGTCCCGATCCGAGGCGGGGGAGGGTCTTTGGCAGATCCGGGCCTTGCTCAGGGCGGCGGAGGAGCAAAATTCGGCGGTATCTCAGTCGCGCAACAGGATACACAGCAGATCCATTCGGGCTGACACCGTCCAGTCGGCACACAGCCCAGTGTCTCCAAGGAGAAACAGACACTCGCCTCCGCGGCAAAACAACCAAGACCGCCACCGAGACCAGTACTCGGAGCAGCGTCGCAGTCGGATTACGCCTCCGCGGCTTCAAGACGATCGTCGTCAGATGCAGTCGCCCCCTCCGCGGGATGGCTCGTATGCGTCCCGGCCATACGATGCCAGGCGTCCTTACGGCAACGATCGGAGGGCCAGACCTCCCCGTCATGGTGACAGTTATCGCCAGAGAGAGCCAGTCGACTACCGTGACCCGCAGTTCAACGCGAGATCCGTTCTCGCTCAGAACCTGGTCAACAGAGGCACAGCTCAGAGAGAAAACTTGGACAGAGATCGTCCGAGTGGAAGTGGGGCATTCGTCTCTGGACCCGAGTGTTTCAGCAGGGCCATTCGGGCCGCTGACATCCCGCCCAACTTCAGATTGGCAGCTGGAGTAAGCAAGTTCACCGGTGAGTCCAAGCCAGAAACTTGGTTAGAGGATTACCGAGTGGCTGTGCAGATTGGAGGAGGAAATGACTATGTGGCTATGAAGCATTTGCCTTTGATGCTGGAAGGGTCCGCCCGTGCCTGGCTCAACCAGCTCACTCCGGCCAGCATATACTGTTGGGAAGATTTGGCCCGAGTGTTCATCAAAACATTCGAGGGCACGTGCAAACGCCCGACTGGATTGACTGAGCTACAACATTGTGTGCAGAAGCCGAATGAAACCTTGAGGGAGTACATTCAGCGGTGGACAACCTTGCATCATGTGGTGGAGAATGTCACGGAGCATCAAGCAGTCTGTGCCTTCAAGGCAGGAGTCAGATATCGGGAGCTCATCCTGAAATTCGGTCGGTCAGGATCTTTGACCATGAGCCGAATGATGGAGATTACCACTCGGTATGCAGACGGAGAAGAGGAAGACCGTCTCCGTAACGGCAAAGGGAAAAACCTACTCTGAGTGACGAGCGACCCTCTCACTCGGGGAGATGATGAGGTGTAATAAAAGTACTCGAGTGATACTTGATGAATAAAAGCATGACTTTTCCAGTTCCATGTTGGATTCACTCATACGCATTCTCTGGCTTACAACCCCCAGTGGGTTTACGCTTTTCAACTTGGCTGCGAACCTGTTTTCGCCCGAGTTAATACGCTACTCCGAGTGAGGAGCAACCCTCTCACTCGGGGGCTTGGCTGCGAACCTGTTTTCGCCTGAGTTAATACGCTACTCCGAGTGAAGAGCAACCCTCTCACTCGGGGGCTTGGCTGTGAACCAGTTTTCGCCCAAGTTAAAAACCTACTCCGAGTGAAGAGCAACCCTCTCACTCGGGGGCTTGGCTGCGAACCTGTTTTCGCCCAAGTTAATACCCTACTCCGAGTGATGAGCATCCCTCTCACTCGGGGGCTTGGCTGCGAACCTGTTTTCGCCCAAGTTAAAAACCTACTCCGAGTGAAGAGCAACCCTCTCACTCGGGGGCTTGGCTGCGAACCTGTTTTCGCCCAAGTAAATACCCTACTCCGAGTGAAAAGCAACCCTCTCACTCGGGGGCTTGGCTGCGAACCTGTTTTCGCCCAAGTTAATACCCTACTCCGAGTGAAGAGCAACCCTCTCACTCGGGGGCTTGGCTGCGAACCTGTTTTCGCCCAAGTTAATACCCTACTCTGAGTGAAGAGCATCCCTCTCACTCGGGGGCTTGGCTGCAAACCTGTTTTCGCCCAAGTTAAAAACCTACTCCGAGTGAAGAGCAACTGTCTCACTCGGGGGCTTGGCTGCGAACCTGTTTTCGCCCAAGTTAATACCCTACTCCGAGTGACGAGCATCCCTCTCACTCGGAGGCTTGGCTGCGAACCAGCTTTCGCCCAAGTGAAAAACCTACTCCGAGTGACGAGCGACCCTCTCACTCGGGGGCTTGGCTGCGAACCTGTTTTCGCCCAAGTTAATACCCTACTCCGAGTGAAGAGCAACCCTCTCACTCGGGGGCTTGGCTGCGAACCTGTTTTCGCCCAAGTTAATACCCTACTCCGAGTGAAGAGCAACCCTCTCACTCGGGGGCTTGGCTGCGAACCTGTTTTCGCCCAAGTTAATAACCTACTCCGAGTGAAGAGCAACCCTCTCATTCGGGGGCTTGGCTGCGAACCTGTTTTCGCCCAAGTTAAGACCCTACTCCGAGTGACGAGCATCCCTCTCACTCGGAGGCTTGGCTGCGAACCAGCTTTCGCCCAAGTGAAAAACTTACTCCGAGTGACGAGCGACCCTCTCACTCGGGGGCTTGGCTGCGAACCTGTTCTCGCCCAAGTTAAAAACCTTCTCCGAGTGAAGAGCAACCCTCGCACTCGGGGGCTTGGCTGCGAACCTGTTTTCGCCCAAGTTAAAAACCTACTCCGAGTGACGAGCATCCCTATCACTCGGAGGCTTGGCTGCGAACCAGCTTTCGCCCAAGTGAAAAACCTACTCCGAGTGACGAGCATCCCTCTCACTCGGAGGCTTGGCTGCGAACCAGCTTTCGCCCAAGTTAATACCCTACTCCGAGTGAAGAGCAACCCTCTCACTCGGGGGCTTGGCTGCGAACCTGTTTTCGCCCAAGTTAATACCCTACTCCGAGTGAAGAGCAACCCTCTCACTTGGGGGCTTGGCTGTGAACCTATTTTCGCCCAATTTAATACCCTACTCCGAGTGACGAGCATCCCTCTCACTCGGAGGATTGGCTGCGAACCAGCTTTCGCCCAAGTTAAAAACCTACTCCGAGTGACGAGCATCCCTCTCACTCGGAGGCTTGGCTGCGAACCTGTTTTCGCCCAAGTTAATACCCTACTCCGAGTGAAGAGCAACCCTCTCACTCGGGGGCTTGGCTATGAACCTGTTTTCGCCCAAGTTAATACCCTACTCCGAGTGAAGAGCAACCCTCTCACTCGGGGGCTTGGCTGCGAACCTGTTTTCGCCCAAGTTAATAACCTACTCCGAGTGAAGAGCAACCCTCTCACTCGGGGGCTTGGCTGCGAACCTGTTTTGGCCCAAGTTAATACCCTACTCCGAGTGACGAGCATCCCTCTCACTCGGAGGCTTGGCTGCGAACCAGCTTTCGCCCAAGTGAAAAACTTACTCCGAGTGACGAGCGACCCTCTCACTCGGGGGCTTGGCTGCGAACCTGTTCTCGCCCAAGTTAAAAACCTACTCCGAGTGAAGAGCAACCCTCGCACTCGGGGGCTTGGCTGCGAACCTGTTTTCGCCCAAGTTAAAAACCTACTCCGAGTGACGAGCATCCCTCTCACTCGGAGGCTTGGCTGCGAACCAGCTTTCGCCCAAGTGAAAAATCTACTCCGAGTGACGAGCATCCCTCTCACTCGGAGGCTTGGCTGTGAACCAGCTTTTGCCCAAGTGAAAAACCTACTCCGAGTGACGAGCATCCCTCTCACTCGGAGGCTTGGCTGCGAACCAACTTTCGCCCAAGTTAATACCCTACTCCGAGTGAAGAGCAACTCTCTCACTCGGGGGCTTGGCTGCGAACCTGTTTTCGCCCAAGTTAATACCCTACTCCGAGTGAAGAGCAACCCTCTCACTCGTGGGCTTGGCTGCGAACCTATTTTCGCCCAAGTTAATACCCTACTCCGAGTGACGAGCATCCCTCTCACTCGGAGGCTTGGCTGCGAACCAGCTTTCGCCCAAGTTAAAAACCTACTCCGAGTGACGAGCGATCCTTTCACTCGGGGGGCTTGGCTGCGAACCAGCTTTCGCCCAAGTGAAAAACCTACTCCGAGTGATGAGCATCCCTCTCACTCGGAGGCTTGGCTGCGAACCGGCTTTCGCCCAAGTTAAAACGTTACTCCGAGTGAAGAGCGTAACTCTCACTCGGAGACTTAGCTGTGAACCAGCTTTCGCCTAAGTTAAGACCCATTTCAAAGACTCGAAGGAAAGCATTCAGATAACTCCAGAAGTTCAAAAGTGAATACGAGTACGCAGGCCCGAAGCCCGAAAGAGTTTAACGAATACAGTTCCACTCGACATACCGAGGTAAATGGAACAGTTAATGTCAAGAAATATTCTGAGTGCCCAAAGACCAGTACTCCTGTAAGGAACAAGCTTGACCAGTATCAGATTCTGAAGTGCCCTTTGTCAGGGAGGAACAAGTTTGACCAGTATCGGATTCTAAGTTCTAAGACTCCCGCCGACTGCCCGCAGTCGACGGCAGTCTCGGGGACTACACCCAGTGGGTGCACTCAGCGTGCCCCTACTGGAACGGTATCCACTTGGAACGGTCCGCCCGATCCGAGTGATGGCCGAACACAAAAAAAAAGAGACAAAAGGTTCTAAGACTCCCGCCGACCGCCCGCGGCCGACGGCAGTCTCGGGGACTACACCCAGTGGGTGCACTCAGCGTGCCCCCACTGGAGCGGTATCCACTCGGAACGGTCCGCCCATTCCGAGTGACGGCCAAACAAAAAAAAACAACAGAACAGGTTTTAAGTTCTAAGACTCCCGCCGACTGCCCGCAGTCGACGACAGTCTCGGGGACTACACCCAGTGGGTGCACTCAGCGTGCCCCTACTGGAACGGTATCCACTTGGAACGGTCCACCCGATCCGAGTGATGGCCGAACACAAAAAACACCCAGTGGGTGTACCGGATATTTTCCGACTGAAATTCCTACTGAAGAAAAATGACTTGGAGATCGACTGACAAGAGCACTTACTCGAACGTTCTCCTGGAGAGCGGCACTGGCATCGTACACCAGCTTCCCAGCTGCGCACATCTCCTTGAGCTGTTGGGTCATCAGTTCCGCCTGGATAATCGCCTCCTTGCTAGCTCCAGTTTGGTCCTCCGACACCTTGTACAGACTGAAAATATTGACGGGAGGAGGCGGAACCGAAGCCAGAGCAGTCGACGGAGCCGCAGCAGAACCAGCTCCAGCCTGAGAAGAACCCTACCCCAGAGGCACGGTCACGGCAGGTGCAAGGGGAACTTGAGGCGTTTTGCTCGGCGGCGTCTTCTGTGTGGTAGACTGAGAAGCAGTCAGAGCTGCGGTCCCCTTCTCGGCATCCTTTCGCGACGGCTCTTCATCGTCGCCCCCGACGTGGATGACATCTGCAAGCGCAACGTTCACTCGACATAATCAGTCGCAGTTCACAATTCAATCGGATGAAGAAATTCCATAAACGCTCGGAGCTGATCCGTCGCCCGACGCGTGATGACCCATTTCATTCGGATGGAGACCACTCGTTTCACTCGGATAGAGGCTACTCGTTCCACTCGGATAGAGGCCACTCATTTCATTCGGATGGAGACCACTCGTTTCACTCGGATAGAGGCTACTCGTTTCACTCGGATAGAGGCTACTCATTTCATTCGGATGGAGACCACTCGTTTCACTCGGATAGAGGCTACTCGTTCCACTCGGATAGAGGCCACTCATTTCATTCGGATGGAGACCACTCGTTCCACTCGGATAGAGGCCACTCATTTCATTCGGATGGAGACCACTCGTTCCACTCGGATAGAGGCTACTCATTTCATTCGGATGGAGACCACTCATTTCACTCGGATAGAGGCTACTCGTTCCACTCGGATAGAGGCCACTCATTTCATTCGGATGGAGACCACTCGTTTCACTCGGATAGAGGCTACTCATTCCACTCGGATAGAGGCTACTCATTTCATTCAGATGGAGATCACTCGTTTCACTCGGATAGAGGCTACTCGTTTCACTCGGATAGAGGCTACTCATTTCATTCGGATGGAGACCACTCCTTTCACTCGGATAGAGGCTACTCGTTCGACTTGGATGGAGGCTACTCATTTCATTCGGATGGAGACTACTCATTTCACTCGGACGACACACGGTCCAGAATCCGTCAAGGTGCCGCCCGAAGACAAGGGCGTCTAACGACTAGTAAGAGTTCTTGAGCGCCTCCGTAGCGCTCAACTCGCCTGGGAATCCGCCTTGACTCGACCCGCCTAACCTCGACCGATTTGGGGGCTAAATGACGAGCGCATGTACCAGGGATAGGGTAACAGACCTGACCTACAGACCCTACCCTAGGACTCCGCACGCCTTATACTGGGCCCCAGGGCCAGATCAGCAACCAAGAGTTCCGCAGACTGACATTCACTCGGAGTCCAATAATCCACTCGGAGTCCAATAATCCACTCGGAATCCGCAGACTGACATTCACTCAGAGTCCAATAATCCACTCGGAGTCCAATAATCCACTCGGAGTCCGCAGACTGACATTCACTCGGAGTCCAATAAACCACTCGGAAGCAGGAATCCACTCGACCAGCTATTTCACTCGGAATACCTGACAGTCACTCGACCAGAGAAGACCAGGAGACCCCAGGAGCGCAACGGTCGGGACGCACGTTCGCCTGTATTAATTGTCATCAATATGCCCGTTACCTGGCGCACTTATACCCCTCTTAACTCCCTGTAATGGCTGGCGTTCATGGGAGGGCTGGCGAGACTATATAAGCCGCCCCCCTGCTCCATTCCAAGGGTTCGCAACCTGTTGTAATCATACACTCAAGCAATACAGCTCCAGAGCACCGAGACGTAGGGCTATTACCTCCACCGCTGAGGGGCCTGAACTCGTAAATCCGAGTGTAACACCTGCGCCGTAGCTAGGCTCTGCCCTCTCATTCCTACCCCCACACACTACTGTCAGACTTGCACCCACGACAGCCATGAGCCCCACCAAGGTGTCCGGCTCGTCACACATCAGCCGGTGTTTGAGCAAGGTGCCGTCTCGGCACCCGTCGACAAAGTACCGGATGGCCTGCACCTCGTGGACCCCCTCGCAGGAGTTGCGCAGCTCAGTCCACCGCGTGAGGAAGTCGCAAAGGGGCTCGTCTGGGCCCTGGACGCACATGGAGAGTTGGCGGGGGTGACCCGGACGCTTGTACGTGCTGGTGAAGTTGCGCACGAACGCATCCTCGAAGTCCAGCCAGGGGTTCACGCTGCCGGCCTTCAAGCTGTTAAGCCATGTCCGGGCCGAGCCGAGCAGCACGAGGGGGACGTAGCGGACCGCCACGCGCCTGTTGCCGCTGGCTATGCCGACAGTCGTGGTGTAGCCAGTCAGCCAGTCTTCCGGCTTGGTGACGCCGTTGTACTTGGGGGTGTCATGGGCCAGCGTGAACCCTTTGGGAAAGGGCTCCTCGCAGATGCGTGGCCCGAAACAGGCGGGACCAACGGAACTCTCCTCTTCGAGGGCCGTGGACCGCGCCAGCCGGTCGATGCGATGGCGGGCATCGTTTTCGTCGTAGGGCTCGCGGGGGCCCAGCCGGTTCACGATGGGGCCGCGTGGTACTGCGCCGGTGGAAGCCGGCTGGGGCCACCAAGGCGGTGGGGGAGGGCGCTCCGGTTGCTGGACCCGGCCGTCAACAGTCGTTTCGTCAGCGATGCCGTCACCGGCCGTCACGGCACGGTTGTACCGGCCAGAGCGGCTGGCGCTAGCGGTAGGGGAAGACGCCTGTTGCGTGTCCTGAAGGGCCCTCTCCGGGTCCGCGGTGTTCCCCGAGGCGGAGGCGGCGGGCCGGGCCGGACCGAAATGCTTCTGCTGCTCGTTCGCCGTGGTGATGAGGTCGCGAACGCGCTGCTGCTGCTGTAGGAGCTCCTTGCCCTCCAGGAACTCAAGATCCGCCATGGCGGCCTGTGCCGCGAGCATGTTCTTGACGGGGGTGTCATAGATGGGCCGGCCTGCGCCTAGCGCACGACCGATGGCACCTCCGCGGACTCGCACCTCCGCAACCCGGCTGGGCTCAACGGCGGCCGGCGTGAACCCGTGGACGCTGTCATACTCCCACTGGGCGGACTCCAGCCGGTGTCGCGTTGCCGCGAGCGCCGTGGCCTCGTCCAGCAGTTGCTGACGATTCTCGTCGAGCTGAGCCGCCGCGGCCGCCGGGTCGGCGTCGGGCGTGATGGGGGCTTGCAGGCTCCGGATCGTCTCACGAAGCGGGTCGACACGGCTGGCCTGGGCCGCAGCCGCGGCAGCGGTGGCCGCGGCGGCCTTCTCCTTGCTGCGCGAGGAGCCGAAGCTGGCGCCAATGGTCAGCAACTCCGCGCGGGTGCAGAGGTCCGCGACGTCGTCGGAAATGACGTAGCTAACGGGGACGGATGAGTCGGTGAAGCTGTGTACCTCGCTAGGGTACTCGTCGGGGATGAGCACGACGAAGACGCGCAGCGCGCTGAAGGGGACGACGGAGCAGCCTGCGGGGCAGGCGGCGTCCGCGCCTGGCGCTGCGTCGCAGCCGGCCGGGTTGGCTGCGCAAGGCGCGCGGACCAAGCCATGCGCAATGCGCTCGCCGGAGCTGGTGAAGGGCCTCGTCTAGAACTTGACTCCGGCCGACGCCGCGAGCAGCCCCACGGTGGGCGCCAACTGTCGTGGTGAAATCACGGCAGATGCCATGAGATGGCTAAAAGTGGGGGGCTGCGTGAGGACGCCGGTGGGCTCTGGAGGCGAGGTTGGCACACGTGTGCGCGAGACACAAGATGTACCTAGGTTCGGGGCCCTTCGGAGAGGTAACACCCCTAGTCCTGCAGTATGAGATGATAAGCACAAGGGCTACAAGGTTGCTCCTGGAGCAGTTTGGGCGGAGGAGGAAGAAGGGGCTAGGCCGCCACTCTGCCTCTCCTGTGAGTGTGAGTGTGTGTGAGTGTGAAGGTAATGCGAGCGACCCCTCTGCATGGAGGCCTCCTGGGGGGTCTTATAGCCCGACCCCCCAGGGTTACATGGGTAAATCTACACGCGGGCGGGACCCGGATGTCGGCGTCTGGAGCCGGCGGTGGGGCCCGCCGGCTGCTGGGACCCGCCGGCTGCCCGTCACTGTGGCCCGTCGCCTCGTGCGTCACGGAGTGGTTGACGTCGTGGGGCTACAGTGGCTCGCCGCGCTGACGTCGGTCACCCGGGTCAGCGGGGTTGGCCGTACTGTAGCCATGCTCTTCCGGGGTTCGCGGCGTTGTAGCCACGCTCTCCTGCCGTGGAGAGCCGTCTTGTCGTACGGAGGGATGGGACGGCCGCTGACCCGTCACCAGCCGGCCAGCATCGGGAAGCCGACCGGACGGCCAGCCGGATTTGAGGGGCTCGAGCTGCCCCGAAGTTTTGAAAAGGGCTCCGGGTTCGGTTGCCTACCCGAGGGTTATCCCCCCAACAAGGAGTCTAACACCCCTGATAAAAACATAATATTTGGCATCTCATGCCCTAACGAACATTGGTCATCGCCTGATCAAAACAATAATTTCACGACAATACTTGCATTAATACTACTAGTACTTCAAAAGGCATCTGACATCCCATCCGTGCCTAACGCAAGGGTATCGACTGACAGTGGAGTTTCTTCTGTCGGAGACCTTCACCTTGAAGCCCCAAGTGCCGAGCTTGAAGACAATGATGTCGCCCGCTTGCAATATGCGCTTACGGTAGAAGCCACTCCAGCCCCGCCCCAGCATGACCTTCCTATGGAATTCCAAGACCTGCACCCCCAGGTCTGACATCACGGGCTAGCGGCGAGCGACAAGACACAATGAAGGCAGGTGTGGAACCACTTCTTCAACGGCTTCTTGAAAGTCGTCAGGACAACAAGGAAGGCAGTGTCATCCTCATTCTCGATCTACACATAGAACCGATGTGGCACCGATTCTACTTGCTTGTGCCCTAGCTTCGGCATGCGGCCAAGCGTGGACAGAGGCATCATCGCCACTTCCTTCCTCCATGGTACTATGATTATGTACCAACCGATTTTCAGGGATCACGTCCTCCAGGCCTTCCGGTGGAGGGCCATCACCAAAAACAACATCCCACTCGGTCTTCATCACCTTTTCAGTTAAGCAGACATAGGTGAGTATCATTGCACAAGCAAAATCGAGCCTATCTACGATTATAGTGCATATCTATGAAGCATATCAAGCACATCGCTATGATCAATGCACTGATCAAACTAGCATATTGCTATGATCAGTGCACTGATTGCACAGTGTAGGCATACACACATACTTTGCTCGTACCAATCCTAACAATAAATCTACACATCAGTGCACAGTCACGGCAATCCTAGAAATCAGTCTAGACATGCACACATATTATGATCCTACCAATAGTAGCAATCAATCTATACACGCTCGTTGCTAGCAATGCACAATCAAATTTGCACAATCTGATCAAATGAGTTCAAAATATAATCGATCCGGAGCAGCGACCGCTTCTGAAGAAACCCTTAATACTAAAGTCAAATCAAATCTGCATAATCAAATGTACTTACATTGTTGGTCGAAAATGGGGCGGGAGCGGATGGCACTAGAGCAAACCCGACAGGAACGACAACATCCACGCCCCTATCACAACGGATGTCATAGGAACCTCAGGCGAACTCCCCGCCCGTGCCGCAACCGACATCCCCACCGCAACAACCAAAGTACCGGCCGCTGCAATCGAGGTACTGGCCGCCGATGGGCGGTCGATACACGCGGACCGCATCCTCATGGAGATGGGGAAAGGGGATCGCACCATCCTATCCAACTGACCCGAGGGGAAGGCCCTTAATGGCTTCATATTTTACGCAGTTTTAGAGCTCATTTGTTGCCTATTATCTCCGTATATCATGTTCCATTGAGCCAATTACATGTCTATATGCATGATTTCCAGTATTTACTCTTTTCATCGCGAGCGTAGCATAATCTTTATTCTTTGTTAGTTTTTATTAGTTTTCTTTATCTTTGTGTGTTTTGTAGGTGATGTGGACATTCTGTTCACTTAACATGATGAAAGGAACTTAAACGGGGGACATCCAGGCACCAGACTTCAGCATTTCGGTGAGTGAAAAAGACATTTCTCCAAAGTGCCCCAAATCAAGATCTAAAACCACAGGTGCACCAGCTTCGTTTATTCGATTCCAACGAGTCCAAGAACGCCAAATTCTGAGTTTGTATGAAGAAATGGCGGTCGTTTTACTGGAGGAGTCGCATGCAGGTCAATCAAGAGTGGGCAGTGATCTGAGACTGTCGATTCCAATGCAGTGAGGAAACATTCAGGGTATAGCTCCTCCCATGAGTTAGTGCAAAAAATATGATGTGTTTTCTCCAATGTGGTGTGTTGTTTCTCATTTGACCATGTGTACTGCCGACCATTTAGATAGAGCTCCTTTAGTTCCAGCATGTCTAGCTTAGCACGAAACTGTGCCATTATCCCCGTGTTGATCAAGTTGTTGTTTTTATCCTCACTGTTTACGATGAGGTTGAACTCCCCAAGCACTGTCCAAAGCCCCGCATAGAGATCCCGAACATCCACTAGTTCCTACATGAACTCCACTTTTGTTGTGTCTGCTTACTTATAGTACTAAAGTTGCCTCCGTAGCACACAAAATTGCTCGTGAAAAGAAAAAGTTCATCAAAACATGCCCATGTGAGATCTAGTTTTGGAGAGCTTGTCGCAAGGAACCCAACGATGAAAACGGATTTGAATTCCGGTACTCGAATCAAAGGTTATGGTTTTTTTAAACCCCAAATAAATGCACATGGGACATTATTTTTAGGGAAACGATTCGATTCAGTCGATCGATCGCTCTCGCACGTCCGCTGGGTGAGTGACCGTTGGATCAAAAGTTATCGTACGGTGCTCAAAAGTTGCACGTGATAAATATCTAGAAACATCAAGCAGGACAAGCAGCCTTATCCATTTGTCAGCACTTCGTCCCCAATCTCAATCCTCACGAGGAAAAACTTCCGCAACATTATTCTTGTTGCAAAACTCCTTCCGCAACAACACCAATGTTGCAAAAAAAGCAAAGATGAAAAAAAAATTCTGCAATACAACTAGTCGTCCTCAATCCCAATCCTCGTGACGAAAAATTTCTGCAACATCATTCTTGTTGCGAAAGTCCTTCCGCAACAGCACCCATGTTGCAAAAAAAATGAGACAAAAATAAAATTCTGCAAGACAACCTTTGTTACAAATGTTTCTGCAACAAGGCATCTATTGCAAAAGGATTCCGCAACACCACCTTTGTTGCAATTGTTGAAACAGTGATCGACCGCTGATCTAACGACTGTCGAGGCATCCGTCGGCCGCGTAGCATGCCCCTTATTTTTACCCTTTCTCGGCTGAAATTTGCATGGTAAAAGCGTTAGGGGACGGCGAGACCCCAGGTGCTTTTTCCAAATCTAGGCAATCATGTTTTTTTAGACAAATCTAGGCAATCATGTGACATCGATGATATAAAAAGTGCTGGAGTTTTTTTTTAGGTTTGCTCGGGGCCTCCAACGAGCGCATGGGCACTCCCTAACCACGTCCTAAGAAGAAAGCCCAACGACCCAAAGTAGGTTACACCGGGAACAAACCTAGAGGCCCAATTGGCCTAAAACCCTGCCGCTCTCGTCTTCCCCCACTCCACCCCAGCCCAGAAAACTCTCGCCTCGCCGCCGCAGCGCATTACGCTTCCTCCGATTCCCTCTGCCCCCCTCCCCGGAGCTAAGCACCCATCCCACCCAAATGGCGGCGGCGGCGGCGGCGGCGAGGAACCTGGTGCTACGGCACCTCCGCTTGGCCGCGGCTCCCGCGTCGTCGATGTCCCTCAGGCAGGCAGCGGCGCTGCAGGGGGCCCTGTCGGGGCGGCGGTGGATGTCGTCGGAGGACGCCAAGGGGTCGTTCCTGGACAAGGACGAGGTCACCGAGCGCACCATCAAGGTCGTCAAGAACTTCCAGAAGATCGACGACCCATCCAAGGTCCCCCTCCAAGCCCTCCCTTTCTTGCCACCAGTTCCATAGTAGGATCAAATCAACAGCTGGGATGCCCAGTGTTCCCTTTTGTTTAGCATTTCTTGGATTTTCTTTCTGTTGGGAGGAAGCAACATTGATCCGTGTTGTTTCAAATGTTGTACGCTGTTGGTTAGATAGATCTCCTCGTATTAAGCAATCTAGCTTAGCCGCTTAGGTATTATATTTGCGGCATGTGTATGCGGCCGAGTTTGTATGGATTTGAGACGGGGAGGAACCACTGGCGGAGCTTTGCGAAGCCAGAATGCCCGAGGAATCATTCATGAGTGGTTTCAGATTGTCAGTTCTATGACATAACATGTGTGCCTTTTTATTAGTACGTTCTTGTCAACACTATGCTTCTGTTGATTCACATGGGCAATCTTTCTGCTTTAGCTCACTAATATTTGGTAACTGATCAGCTGATTTCCAGATCCAGAACATCTTTTAGAAATCTGGTGATTACTGTTTAGAGTTAATTGCTCACTGCGCCTCCTATTTTGACTTGAGTTGTACAAAACTCTAGTTAGTCAGGCATAGGACTTCTCTGCACATATTTTTTTTAGGATTTTGATAACCAGCGAACGTTCGCTGGGTGAGGGTGGCAAATCAAATGTTTTCCATGGCAGTTTATTTTGTTCGAGCATAGCAAATTTCTTTAGCAAGCATGGCAAATCCGCCCAGTTCAGTTTGTTGCCAGGATTTGGCGTGCTTGCTGAAGAAATTTGCCATCCTCGCGACAACATAAATTGCCATGAAAAACGTTTGTTTTGCATTGCCCTCCCAGGGAACGTCAGCACAATAGCATTTTCGTTTTTTTATGCATGGTAGTTTATCTTTTGTGCAAAGATTGCTTATACATGGTAGCTGGTGTTCTCTGTGACCTAAGTCGAACTAGGTCATGTAAAGTGATTGGATTTCTATAATATTTAATACTGCATGTGCATGGGCAGAAATCTAGGAAGCATTAGCCGTTCATTATAATTGAATGAAAATGTCCTTAGCTGCATTGGTTGAGCACTATTTTCCTTATCTTTAATTTTTATATTCAAACCAATAATATGTTTCGCTACACATAGTAAATTAGCAAAAAATGGTGCGAACAGAAAACCATTCATAGCATCCCAATTTTCCGTGCTGTGAACCATCTAATTTTTCAGAAGAAAAACTGCGCTAGCTAGCTTGCATTTGCTTGCATTCTGAGTCTTTGGCCTGCACAATTGTGCTACTGCAGTTTACAGCAGAGCAGAGGTAAAATGCTGCAGTTTCAGCGTTTGGGCATGGTGATTTGTTTTTGTTTTGCTTTGGGTGGAGTGGTTTTAGCTCCTTGTGATGAGTTTTGTAGCGTTTGAAATCATTAATCGGTTTCTTTGCATTGTCCTGTAGGTGAAAGCAGATGCCCACTTCAAGGATGATCTTGGCCTAGACAGTTTGGACGCACTGGAGGTTGTGATGTCCTTGGAAGAGGAGTTTGGCTTTGAGATACCTGACAATGAAGCTGACAAAATTGACTCCATTAAAGCTGCAGTGGACTTCATCGCCTCGCACCCCAAAGCCAAATGAGCAAAGGACTCAGTGCTGTACTTGTTCAAGTTTTTACCGCCATGAAGCTCGTGTTCAGATGAGAAACAGTTCCTCTGCACGCTATCTGTTTCTGGGATTGTGCGCCATGTTCAATTTCGAACACTGCCTTATCCGAATAATATGTTTGATATGAGAAGGAACTCTTATTCCTGTATGGAGTTTTCGCTAGTTATTAAAGATCTATGTCCTGAGTCTCCAGTTGTTTTGAAGACCGAGTTGCGATTATGACCAACTAAAGTTTCAATTTGCTCATATATGTGCTGAATGCTTGGTAATACAAGTCGTATCATCGTTTGCTTGCTTGAAGAGTTGCAGAATTCTTGACAATGTTGTGTGTCCATGGCCTCACGTCTGCCAGACGGTTTTTTAACCCGCCCTCCAGTGTGCATAAGAGCATCTACAACCATAGTTGGCATATCTGAGCCCAGCGGACTTGCCTGCAGACAGCGTGGGGGTGGGTCCTCATTTCTCCTCCTCCACGAGTACATGCCCAATATCTCAATACCCACGTCCATCATATAACGCAAATTCATCATAAATTCAACATAACACAAATTCATCATAAATTCAATGATACAAAGTAAACGACAATTCATTACATGTGAAAATAAAATCCAACAGTTCATACATAGATAGGCGATACACGAATAAATCAATGACTTCAGTTGTTGCGGTCATTGATCCTCTTCTTCCTGCGGACCAACCACTTCTTCCCTTCATCATCCAAGAGATTGATGTCCTACTACATGATTTTCGACTCCGCCTTTCTCGCAAGCCTCAACTTCTCTCTCTCGAGCTCAATTCCTTGCATTATCGTCGCTTGCTCAAGCTCCCATTTTGCAACCTTCTCTAGCCTCTCCAATTCTATTTTGTTCTTCTCCAAGTTCAACCTCTCCCGGTCGAACTCCATCTTCTCCCTTTGCACATCGATGAACATCTTATGCCTTTCCTCCTTCTTCAGCTCCTTGGCGGAAAAAATGCTCGTCCAAGTGACAGACATTTTGCTTTCCCACTTGTTCCCCATCACCTGCCGGTTTCTCTTCGGCACAATTGCTTGTATGTCCGTCCCACCATTTTCTTCTTCTTCTTCCTCATTCAATCCAATTAATTGAGCGGAGCTAGACCCATCGTTTTTCTTCATCTTCTTCGTGCCGTTTTTAATCTCCTCGAGGACGGTTTGCCAATTGGGCTTCCCATTCAATTTCATCCAACAATATGATAAAGTGAATGCCTTCTTCTCCACTTGATGGTACAAAGTCGCCGTCACAGTTGCATGCGTTTGAACTCCGATGCTGCTTTGGTTCCAGCAAATAACTTGTTTGAGAAAGCTAACAAATTTGCTCACATTCTCTTGTATGGTGGACCATCTATATTGGAGAGAGCACGGGCCACGACTGGTATTGATTGGGTGTGGTTTGACACAGTGTTTTTGCTCATGGTAAAGTTTGTGATTTTTTTCCAATATTTCTCGCCTTTTTGCTCGGTTCCACATATCGGGTCCATGTTAGTGTTCAACCAACTTTCACACAACAAAGCATTTTGAAATTATGTGAATGTCGGACCTCTTGGCTTCACCATCTTCTTCTTTTTAGTGCGTGACGTTTGCCCAACTTCAAACGCCGAGGAATTGTTATCCCCCATGGTAAATTGCAAAGGCTCTTGACCATCATTTATCATGTCATGCAATATTTGTTCCTACACTATGCATCGCAATTTAACTATCGTCCTACGAGTACTACAAGTTTGATCCAATGGTATGTGCAACAAAAGAATCTACGAATGCAAGTATGAAAGGGGCAAAGATTGTACCGGGTCTTGGTCGGGCGTTCTGTCGAACAGCATGTGGGCATGCCCGGAATCGCCATTGCTCGACGTTGCCCGATGCCTTTGGAGTTGCGGAGAGTCGGCCATCGTGGTCGCGTCATGGATGTCTTGCAAAAAGCTCAAATCCGGGTTACCCGTCCACTGGGAGGACGCAATGGAGTCGGGCCCCGCCGACAAGATTTTTTCCCTACGGCCACGACGGATGAATTGGTCTGCGTCGCCATATCGCTCGGGCCAAATTCCATGTCCTCAGCACCAGCCATCTCCACAGCTGCCTTCGCCGCCGCTACCTTCTCCGCTGCCTCATGCTCGTGTTGCCTCCGGCGGCGGTCCTTCCGGGCAAGGTTCTCCTCCTTGCAAGGAACCGCCACGCGGGGGAGCCCGACTGATTCCACCGAGGCATCATCCGTGCCGATGGTGGCGGACAGGGTTGTCGACGACGACATCAGCGACGGCGGACGAGGACAGCGAGCAAGGGAGGGGGTGGGCAGCTGCGCAGAGGCGGGAATAGGATGGAGGCAGGAGGAGTTCGGTCGAAGTGAAGGACTAGTCAATTTTGAGAGGACTAGCAATCATGCCCGTGTGTTGCACGGGAGAAAAAAAAATATCACACAATCATTCATCACCCATCTCATGGCTCAACCGACACTTGCCTCCAAACAATCCGAGTTGTTTTTTATATTATAATCCTTGTGGCTTAAGCTTGTCCCTAATGTCTAACATGAAAAATATTAATATCATATGTGTTTTTTATAAGAAATCTAATTATGATCTACCGTCTTTTATTAAAAAGTTTTAGGTAAAAATAAGAAAAAAAGATGGAAAGGGAGAAAACTAATTGGAAAAAAGCCATATCAGGTGATTAGAAATTTAGCTAGCTGTAGCTGCGTTCATGTTTAGATTGGTGGGACAGAGGATCTTGTGATCAAGGCCACTGGCATTTGTTATCTGGGCCTTGCCGTGCACATACAGCACGTCCGAGGTCGATGCCAGGCGATCCATAACACAGGAGTGAAACGGGTCTTCTCTTTTCCATGCAGACAAGCAGCCACCGATACAACTAGAGTTAATACCCTTTTTTAAAGGAATGTGGGGTCCTTTTTCGGCTAGCTCACGTATCAAATTCAATTTTTTTTGAACAACAGAGGGCGCACGAAGCGCCAAACTTTTTATTCAGCTCAATAACAACGCACAGCATGTATTACAAAACCCTGTATCTGAAAATTAGAGAGAAGAGAAACTACAGGGCAAGTAGAATTTCTATGAGCTGAAGCAAAACAACATATGTCAGGCTCGACATCAGATCGAAGAACCTGCTGAGCTACATTATGAGCAATTCCATTGATCTCCCTTGAGATATGAAACACCCGAGGTTGGAGATTGGAAGAGTATTTGAAGAAATCACCCAAAGATTTCCTGATGCTCCATGGGGTATTAGCCTCAACCATCCTTCCAGTTGCTGCAACCGAAGCTAAGGAAAGGCAATCTAAAAGAAAGGTAGGCTGGATAATGTGTAGTCTACTTGCCATATGAGCAGCAAAAGAAAGAGCAAGAGCCTCTGCCTGCAAAGGAGTACTAGTAACTTGAGTTGATGCTTGAATTTGAACATTGACTTCAATCTGATCTTGAGGCAGAGAAAGATAGACTCCAATTCCTGTAGCTACTGATCCCTGCACCAAACCTGGAATTCTTTTACACTTAAAAGCAGCATCAGAATAAACTTTAGGTCCTTGAATGAGCAGATCAGATTTAAGTGTTTGACCCTGCATAGGAAGTTGATTAAAAGAAAGTTGAACCTCAGTTGTGTCCTGTGACCTGCGGCCTCAAATTGTGAGAAAAGTTAAGAGGTTCTTCAGAATGAGAGGACAAAGCATTTGCAGCAATTTGCACATGGTGAGGGAGAGCTTTTTTCCTATCAAAAAGAAAATCATTTCGAGCCTTCCAAAGACACCACAAAAAATTGAGAATATTGAAAATAGAGGCATGCGGATGGTTCATGTTAAGGAGAGCAAGAATAATGGCGTGCATATTAGTATTGTTCTGAACTAAAACATCTGCTCTAATGAATCAAGGATGAGAGAACCAAGCCGCTCTAGCAAAGTCACACTGGAAAAAGAGATGAATCTCATCCTCCTGTTGGCCGCATCTACAACAAAATTGGGAAATGTGCACAGAGAAACGACCAGCTCGCAAACCTGTAGGCAAAGCTTTCCGAAGAAGTCTCCAAGCGAACGTTTGAACCCTAGGCAGCATCAGTTTTTGCTTCCAGATCAACTTGAGAAGACTTTTCACCTGCAAAGAAACTAGAGAGGGAGCATTCCTGGGATTTGCATGGATATCCTGTAAACATAATTTATAAGTGGATTTAGAAGAGAAAAGGCCATTAGGTGTTAGATCCCAGCAAAGCAAATCCGGACAGTCATCATTAATGATGTCCGTTTGAATGATCATAGAGGCCAGAGGTTGCTGAAAAAGAGAATAAACAAGATCATTGTTCCAAGCCTTCTGACCAGGGAGCCAGAGATCATTGACAAGAGAAGGGTACCTAAACCCAGGACCCTGGATAATAAGATGATCATGAATGGAAGCCCAAAGAGAGCACCAAGGGGAGCTCCAGATGGAAGTATTACCCTGAGTGAGTTGGTAAAAGGAATGGGCCTTCAACTTAGGGAGCATTTTTAAAATAGAAGCCTAAAAAGCAGACTTAGGAGGACCAGAAGTAGTTGTCCAAATGGAGGAGTCATGGAAATATTTAGCTTTGAGAACAAGGTATAAATGAGAAGGAGATTTGGCAATTCTCCACGCAGCTGCAAGAATAAGACCCTCATTAATGGCCTGCAAATTCCTAATACCCAGACCTCCTTCAAGCTTAGTATTGCAAATGTCTTTCCAAGCCCTAAGACAAAGGCTCCTACTAGAGTCATTCTCTCTCACTCCTGTCCACCAAAAATTCCTAATAACTGCAGTAAGCTTGGCAATAAATTTCTTAGTGAACAAGATGTTAGCCATGTAGTAGACAGGAATAGTAGAGAAAACAGACCTAATCAGTTCAAGCCTAGCAGCATGAGAAAGCATGTTGGCTTTATAAGCAGGCAACTTGTTCATAAATCTATCTAGCACAAAGTTATATGCAGCAGTTCTATTCTTAGCAGGGAGAATAAGAGGATGGCCCAAGTGAGTAAAATTGCTATCCATGTTAGAAACAGGAAAGATTTGCTTAATATCTTGGATAGTAGCTTGATTAACATGAGCACTAAACATAATGGCAGATTTGGCCCAGTTTGGGATTGTATCAAATTCATCAATCCTTTATTTAAAGAAAGGAAGATTTCTTGGTTCTCCTTCCACCACTTCTTTATATCCGTTAATTTTGTGTTACCAACGAAGATTGACGGTTGAGATTTAAAAGAAGGACACGATCAGACATGATCTTAGAAAATAAATATATATGATCCGATTTATTTCCTAGCCTAGCGCCCGGGTCCCAAGACCAAGGGGCCTCCACGCTGGCCACCCAACGTGAGCGATGCGGGGCTCCCACCGGCCTCGAATGCGGCCGTTGGCGAAGGTCCTAAATACATGCACCGAAGGCTTAATTAGCTGGGCCGTGTATACATAATTGGCTTAATGAGCTAGCTTTTTATTAAAGGGAGGAAGATTTTTTGGTTCTCCTTCCACCCCTTTATATTCGTTAATTTTGCGTTACCAAAGAAGATTGCCGGTTGAGATTTAAAAGAAAGACACGATCGGACACGATCTTAGAAAATAAATATATATATTTTTTTGAACACAGTACAGACGCAAGCGCTCATATACACGCGCATACACTCACCCCTATGAACGCACACACGCACACCCTATCCTTATGAGCACCTCCGAGAGACTGAGCCGGCATATCATCTTGAAATTTACGAAGTCACCGTAGGCACTTCGTCGTCGACGGGAACGTCTCCTCCCACTGAATGCACATCGCCGGAAATCCTGCAATAAATCCAGGAATAAATGCGAGCACCAGGATTTGAACCCTGGTGGGCTGGGGATACCACAGTCCCTCTAACCATCCAACCACATGTTGGTTCGCAGCCCAGCTCCTGGGTCCCAGGACCAAGGGGCCTCCACGCCGGCCACCCAACGCGAGCACCAACGCGAGCGACCGGGGCTCCCATCGGATGCGGCCGTTGATGAAGGCCCCAAATACATACACCGAAGCCTTAATTAGACGGAAACACTTCTGTTCACCCGACCGATCTTTTCGCGAGCATCCATCACCTCTATTGTTGTCGGATCTTTCTTTAATCAGGTGGCTCGGAAGCATCTTCTTTCCACATCCTAAGTTTGCAACTGGACCATTGTTGCAATTTTCTCCCCCGCAACAATTAGCTTGTTGCAAGATTTGGATCCTCATAGCCTTCAGACATGCGCGCCATCGGACGCATCGGTGCCGGTGCAGACGAGCATGCTCTCCTCCTTTCTCTCCTCCTTCATCGGCCCTCCCCTCTCTCCTCCTCCTTTCTCTCCTTCGTCGTCGGGCCCGACTCTCTCTCATGTTCCATCTCCTCGGCCATTGGTCGCCTCTCACCGGCCGCCCGAAGACCTCGTCCGAGCCGCCTCCCGCCGGATCTACGCCGCTCCGTCGAGATTGACACCGCATTGCCTTGGCAGCCTCCGCCCCTTAGTCGTCGCTGACCTCACCCGCGTCTGACGTTGCTGCTGGACGACCTGGAGTGGGATCCGCACTTGATTTTTGTTTCCTGCAACAGGGTGTTTTCGCAACAATGCTCTTGTTGCAACAGGTTCAGAGGAAAAAAACATTTTTAAAAATTTCTGACCTTTGTTGCAAAAAATTTCTGCAACTGGACCCATGTTGCAGAAAATACTGCAACGACACATTTGTTGCAGAGATGACAGATCACATGAGTAGATCACACGACCGTTCACAGCTTCATCCAATGGTCAGAAAGGCGGCCGATCTTTTAATTTTATCAGCGGGCGGCCGGGTAGCGTCGCCCTTAATTAGCTGGGCCGTGTATACATGATTGGCTTATCCTTGGCTTAATTAGCTAGCTTTGAAGCGGGTTGCTGGATTGATTCCATCAAAGGCTAGCTAGCTACTCTCGATTTATCCACCGGAAGCACACGCTTTATTACAACTAATCAATTTCCTCGATCAGGTTGGCCGATGGTTTTGTCCGGCAGTAGAACGCACGTAGATCACCGGAAAGCAATCATCGACAATCAAGCCAAGGTCGGTGCCAGCATTCGGGAGGACGAAACCCCAGCCTGCATGCTGGCATTGGCTAGGGGCGCGTGATCGGTCGATCAAGCCCACACCTCACCGTCACGGCGATCGTGTACCGATCATGCGCCTCTCACGCCGGTCAACAACAGCGTTCCAGGCTGGGTTCTCACCGGGGACGCTGCCGATGGCGAGCTGGGGAGCCGCAGCATTACCGCGGCCACCGGCACCGCATCACGCCTGTAAATGCCAACAACGACCTAGCACCGCCGGATCGAGACTCTCCAGGTACGCGGTCGACCGCGAGATAGGGACCCGACCCTCAGACTAATTGTGGCGACTTTGGAGAGCCCAGAGACTGAAGGAACCGCTACCATGACGCAAAAGTTCCCTGGTGATGAGATTTCTCTGATTTGTTTTTTCTTTGTGGATTACAACTTTATTGTAAAAGCCATCAGGGTCGAAGTGCTTCATGCCACACGTGTGACACTTATCATTTGGGAAAAAACAAACGAAGCGATTGAAAAGAATGCATCCTGGACCACGTCGCTCCCGTGGGCGACGAGGAGGGCGCTCCCGTCGCCGCCGCTAGCACCCTCATCTCCCTCCCTCCGCCAAAGGACGCGTCGAGCAAAGCCTGGCCGGCGTCGGCAGCGGTGGGACGTTTCGCCTTCTCGCGCAAGGCCTCCGCCATGGGGCGGCGCGACTGGGCCAGGACACCGCGATGGCGAGGATAGCGGTGGTGCGGCGGCGGATCCCCACGGCGGCGGCGCTCGGGACCGGTGGCGCACGGCGGGCTTCGAGGTGGCGGATCGTGCAGGCGAGGGGGTGGCGGCGGATCGGGATCCGCCTCGATCTGGCGTCCATCTTCAGCCGGCGGCGCGGGCCGGTGTCCTCCGCCGTGGCGGCAATGGCGTCGGCGAGGTGGAGGCAGCGGTGTGGTGGCGGTCCTAGTGCTTTTCTCGCATCACGGCAACGATCTGCATGATTGGTCCTCCTCGATCTGGCCGTCGACGTGTTCCGGAACTGTTGCCGGAGATCTTGCCCAAAGATATCTGGATCGGATAGAATCCGGTCGTGCACGTCCATATCAGCCTACGCGGCTCCATGAGGGCACGACGCGAAGCTCTATTATTTGTTGACACCAAGGGACATGTCGGTCTCGATTTTCATGGCGTAGACAGCGGTGGAGAAAGTCATGGTGGCTGAGATCGGAAGATCAGTAAGGCGGAGGGGGCCTTGGAGGCGATGGAGTCAGCCAGGTGTTTGATAACTTTTGGGGGGGCAGCACTGGAGGATTTCATTTTTTGTGGTGCTCCTCGGGTGCCAAGTCGTGACTTTCAGGGTGAAAACCTAAGGTCTGACCTTCATTGGTTGTGCTTGACAATTGCCTTGTTGAAGGTATTGCTTTGAGAGCTCGGACTTTCTCGAGGGTGAAAACTTAAGATCTTGGATCGGGCGAAGACGGCGCTTGTGTATTGTTTCCTTCTTGAAGGCGTCTCTTTTGGAGACCTTTTACGTTTTTCGGGTGTTGTCTTTGGTGGTGGTTGGTGTGCTGCTGCTGAGAGGAGTTGATCACTATGGCGAGGCCTTTCTTTTTTGTTTTCTTTTCGGGCTGTGTACATTATGAATGTCTTTAAGACATCTAGAGACTGTGTGTAATTGATATCTTCGCGATATTAATATATTTCCTTTTTAGAAAAAGTACATCCCTGACCATGCATATGAGGATGCTTCATAAGTATTTCTTGATGCCAGGAAGTTGAAGGGATTTCTCAATTAAGCTGATTAGATATTTTGATTGCTGTAAACCACTGTGATTTTGACTTTTCATCTTCACCGTTCTCTATGCTTTTCGGTTTATGAATGTATGTCTGCTCTTTAGTCGTATATATCTCACGAATACGTACTTGGGATGCTTCTATGTTTTTGTCTTGCAGATTTGGTACCCGCTGGATTTGTATTGTATGTTGTACACATTAAAACGAGGATATTCTAAGAGGAGGATCCAGTGCCGCCTGAGATGTACGGCAGAACAATGGCTAGCTCGATTCTTTAACAATGTCTAGGATTTAAGATTTAATGATACAAACATCCAATAGGGGTACGTGATGTAGTCCAGCACGATCAATTTGAGGGATTAATTGATCGATCAAGCTCCAGCAATTTGAATAAATAAATGTGGCGGCTACGACTGCAACCACCAAACAAGCTCTGTCTAAATTATGTAATCAACACCGAACCACCAGCATTCACATGTGAGCACACAGGGACTACAACCCAAGATGGCAATTGGTGTTTTCTCAATCTCAATCTAGCTTAATACACATCCAGGTCACGTATCATTCTTTATTTTTTCAAGACATGCGGGGCCCTTTTACAGTTTTTTTATCGGGATCAATCCATCGTCCAACTCAATCCATCCATCCTTCATCCAGCTTAGTACACTTAGTTGTACATACGTATATAAATTGATACTTCTGATTGTAAGGAAGCAATGTGAGACTATTTAAAATATTTTTGCCTTCTCAGTCTCTCGAAGGTGCTCATAGGGATAGAGTGTGCGTGTGTGCGTTCATAAGGGTGAGTGTATGCGCGTATGTATGAGCGCTTGTGTCTGTATTGTGTTAAAAAAAATTTTTGCCTTATTTCCTAGGTAGTTAGGCCGGCTAAATTGCGTGGGCTGTGAAAGCCCCCAGTCGGTAGCCATACGCCAACATCAGAATCGTGAGCCAGAGAATCCGTAACCTTCCTCCCTTTATTTATTTTTTACATAGCACAGTAACAAATGTAAAAACCAAATGATTTTTACTTACGAGCAGAAACACACTTTTAACCGAAATCACTAAACGAGGAGTACTCCTTTTAAAAGATTACTCCCACCTCTTAGGTTGCGACAAGTGATGCACTGCATGAGCGCCACTTGTTGCAACCTGAGAGTTTTTCCTTTTTTTGTAGATCCGTTTATTCAAAACGTTTAATCTCTTAAACCGTGCGTCCAAATCTCGAACCGTTTTCACCGTTGGATTCCTTGCGTCGAGATCTTCAAAATTAGATCCCATGTTGACAGGTTTTGACGAAAAAAAAATTTCACGAAAAAACCGGACCGGAAGCACGTTTTTTTTCCTTTCTAAAAGAAGCAAGGCCGTGCCTCTTTCGAAAGCAAAACCGTGCCTCTCGCGGAAGGGGAAAAAATAGAAAACGCGTTATTTTTCGTTTTCCGAGAGGCACGACTGTGCCTCTCGTGAAAGCAAAACCGTGCCTCTCACGGAAGCAAAACCGTGCCTCTCGCGGAAGGAAAAAAACAGAAAATGCGTTTTTTTTTTCGTTTTCGAGAGGCACGGCCGTGCCTCTCGCGAAAGCAAAACCGTGCCTCTCGCGGAAGGAAAAAAAACAAAAAACACGTTTTTTTTTTTCATTTCCGAGAGGCATGGCCGTCCTTCTCGCGAAAGCAAAACCGTGCCTCTCGTGGAAGGAAAAAAACAGAAAACACATTTTTTTCCGTTTCCGAGAGGCATGGCCGTGCCTCTCGCGGAAGAAAAAAAACGCGTTTTTTCTCGCAAATTTTTTTTTCCAAATTTTCTTTTGTCCAAAAGCTAAGGAAGACCGGTGGAAAACCAAAAAGCCAAAAAAACCGTTTAAAAAGCTGAAAACGCGTGCTGAAAAATAAAAAAAACAAAATTCGAAGAGAGCGCCCAGAGCGCGACACGTGGCGGCGGCTGAGAGTGCGCCAAGTGGCGCGCTCTCAGCCCACCCCAAGTGATCGTTGGGAGGCTCCCGAAGGAGCGCTCGTCAACTAGTTGCTCTCACTTTGAGAAACGGTTTTGCTTTAATAGTAGGTATAGAACAATGTTTTTATGGCATCCTTATATCGTCGCTATATCGACGATATAACGGTGTGGCGCGGTCGTAGCCTGAAGTGTCTAGGCTCGCGATACGTTTGGCCTGTGGCGTCCGCCATACACGCATGGCGTTCGTAGGTCGTCCATATGACGCGTTTTTTGTCGCCATACCAGAAATTGGACGCCATGGACTAGGTGAGCTCGCGCGCGCGGGAACAGCAGCCAGCGGCGAGAGAAATTGGCGCGTGCGCGGGAACAATCAGCCAACGGCGGAAAGGAAAGAGCTCTCCAGACTCCAGAGGCAGAGAGAGAGAGGGAGAGAGGGAGAGAGAGAGAGAGAGCGGCCATGGCAGGTTGAAATCGCTGCGTACCTCGAGTCTCAACCTTGTCCTCTCCGGCGAACGGCCAACGGCAGCAAGCTCCGCCTCCGCACCACATCCCCTCCACCCCTGCGACCCCTTTCCCCTCCTCCAGCCACCCCCTCTTCCCTCCTCCCGCCACCCCCTTTCCCCTCCTTCCGCCAGCCCCTCCCCCTCCCCCCCGCGCCTCTGCTCCAATCCAACACCACTGCTCCTCTCCTACGTGCATCAGGTGACCATCAAGGTATCTCCCCGGCTCCCCCTCTCCCCCTCTTCTTCTCCTTGCTCTTCCTCCCCATGCTAGTGCTTTGTTTCTTCTGTATCTGTCCTCTCTGTTCTAATTTCTGAATATGTGATGTACATGTCCTGCCTGACTGCTTGTTGCGCTGCTACTATATGTAGTGTTCAGTTTTGAGTGTAGAGGTATGTTTCTATGTACTTGTTATGTACATGTACAGCCTGACTGCCTGTACTACTTGGGCAACCACCAGGTATGCATGTAGATGTAGTCATGTACAACTCATTTGGTGCTTCAGCTTGTTGTCATACATATTACAGAGTTAGGTTATGTCTATGAAGTTGTGATTTAATTTGCTATCATTCGCCGTAAGGTTGTGTCTATGTGACGCCCCGACTTAATCGTGCACTAATCATACACGCAAATGCACACGATCAAGCCTAAGGACTCACGGGAAGATATCACAACACAACTCTAAACACAAATAAAAGTTATACAAGCTTTATATTACAAGTCAGGGGCCTCAAGGGCTTGAATACATAAGCTCGAGTCATACAAGCATCAGCGGAAGCATCAGATATCTGAGTACAGACATAAAGTTGAACAAGTCTGCCTTAAGAAGGCTGAACAAAACAACGATAACTAGATCGAAAAGGCGCAGGCCTCCTGCCTGGGAGCCTCCTATCTACTCCTGGTCGTCGGTCTCCACGTAGTAGTAGGCGCCACCGGAGGGGTAGTAGTAATCGTCGACGGGGGCAGCTGGCTCCGGGGCTCCGTCATCTGATCGCAGCAATCGGGTATGGGGAAAAAGAGGTAGCAAAGCAACCGTGAGTACTCATCCAAAGTACTCACAAGACTTACATCAGAACTATTCTAAGTATGCATCGGTATCAAAGGAAGGGGCTGTATCTGTGGACTAGACTGCAGAAATGCCAGAATAGAGAGAAAGCCTAGCCTATCGAAGACTAGCATCTTCAGCGTCTTGCAGCATTAGAAGAGTGCAGATTAGTAACATAACATATAGTAATAAGTATATAGTAGCAATGCCCAGGGATCCTTCCTCGACTCCCTGCGAGAAAGCAATCCCGGAGCTAACATATTTAAGATCACAAGTATCCAGTTCTAGTTGTAGTAGATCGGGATACTCTCTGAGCGTCCTGTTACCGTGGACACGGCTATTCGAATAGATATACTTCCCTGCAGGGGTGCACCAACTTACCCAACACGCTTGATTAACTCTGGTCGGACACACTTACTCAGTCCATGCCCGGCCTCGGCTGATCGACACGTCGTAGTCCTACCTAGGCTCAACAGAGAGGCCAGCACGCCGGACTACATCCTAAGCACTCAGGGGTCTTGGGCCCATCGCCCTTTGCATTCCTGCGCGTTGCGTATGTGGCCGGTGAGCAGACCTAGCCCCGTTAATACAAGCGCGGGCGTTCCCAGTCCAACCCGGCGCGCGCCGCTTAACTGCTGACGTCTGGAGAGCTTCGGCTCATAAATACGACGCCGAGTGCCCATACTATTCCCGCGTGGTGGTTAGTGCGTAAAGGCCAGAGGCCTACTCAGATCACATATCCTAACCCATTAGTGTGTTGGGAGCTCGCGGTGACAATCAGTGATCCACGATCTGTGGTCCCGTCGTCCCGTCTCGTGGACTTACGGCAAGGGCCCGGAATGCCCGGCCGTGCCACGTAATTATCTCGCGGGTACCCTCCAGGTCAACCCGACTTCCCAAGAGACTGTCGGGAACTCAGGTCCACCTCTACCGGGGTGGTACCGCCTGTCCCTTCAGTCCCGCAGTAACAGTAACAGTAAAAGGGGCAACAGGTAAAAGTAACAGTGTGTCTGCAACATCAAGGGGGAAATTCGAGGAATCACCCTCGATGGATTCCCACTCGATGTAACCGTCAAGGTGAACTCGGAGGAATCGCCCTCGATGGGTTCACTCTTGAGGGGTTGCACGACAGAGGCATCATCGGAGGTGGTGGAAGAGGAATCACCCTCGATGTCCACAACCGATCAGCTACACTACAGAGTTATCATCAGAAGTGCGGTAAGAGGTATCAACCTCGGCACTCGATATTTTCTCTGCAGAGTCGTACAACTAAAGGGGTGTGCGGTGATGTGCTCGGTCTCTGTACATCGATCACGCTGATCGGATCACCGGTAGTAAAGCATGGCAACAAGGACAAGGGTGTGGGGCCACAAATGGATCACTAAACAACCTATACTATGCATTTTGGACAACAGGTAAAGTATCAACAACAGTTACAAAAACAGGCTATGCATCAGAATAGGTACTAACGGAGCAACAACTGTAGCAATTCTAATGCAAGCATAAGAGAGAAAGAATAGGCGATATAGACATGATCAAGGGGGTTTTGCTTGCCTGGAAGCTTTGCCGGAAAAGAAGAGTAGTCGGTGATGAAGTAGTCCTCAGGGGCCACGTCAGTGTCGGGATCTACCGGAGAAGAAAAGGGAGAAGAAACAGATAAATACACGGCAACAAAAGCAATCACAAATCATGACATGACTATAAGCTATGCCGGGGTGATCTAACGCAGTGCTACACGTTACAGACGGAGCGGGAAAATATCTGGGAATATTTTCCCGGTTTTGGGCATCTGTCAGACAGATGAACCGGAGGGGAAGGTTCCATGTTTGCGGTGTTGTGGGCATGTGACAGCTATATGGAGGGCATAATCGGATTCGTTGGATTTTTCTGATCAACTTTCATGTAGAAAACTTTTCCATCCGAGCTACGGATTATTTTCTACGAATTTCTGAAGTTTTAATCAATTTCTGAAAAATCCTGGAATTAATTTTAATCCGAAAATTGCACAGAAAAAGTTGGGTGCACCCGGTGCACTGCACCAGAGATGCACCAGAGGGGCTAACAGTGGGCCCGGTCAGCTGAGTCAGCTGGTCAGCTGTTGACCCACTGGTCAGTGACTGGGACCAGCCCAGTCAGCAGTTGACCTGGTCAACTGGGTCAACTGGGCCCGCGGGACCCAGCTGCCAGTGACACAGAGGTGGGCCCAGGCGGTGCCATGTGGCAGCCACGCCAGCAGCCGGCGCCGGAGCTGCTCCGACGGCCCATTTCACGGCGGCCAATCGCCGGAGCTGCTCGGAAACGCGGCACAGCGGCTCAAATCATGCGCAAATGGGTTCTTTCGAACGGCCACTTCGTCGCGCGTCGAACGAAGGCAGCCGCAGGGCCTGGGGTGGTCGGCAGGGGCGCCGGCAATGGACATAGGCGGCGGCGACGTTCGGGCGCACTCGGGTACGAGCCTAGGAGCTCGCCCGAGGCAAACCGGTGCGCGCACGCGCCTCCCTGGCATCCCAGGAGCACGGCGACGCGACCAGGCAACGAGGAGGGGCACGGGGACCGCGGCAGGTACCTACCAGGCGACGGCCGGAGCGCGGCAGCGGTGCGTGGCGAGGACAGCGAGCTACGGCGAGAATGCGGGCAGCCAGAGGGAGGGGAGAGAGGTGGATGCTCACGGTGAGGCACACGGTGGCCGGCGATAGCTTAGGAGCGCAGAGGAAGGCCGGATCGAGGCGGCGGAGCGACGGGGATCCGAGGAAGACGAAGACGGCGCTCCGGCGATGCAGAGCTCCTCGGCTCCTACAAGCTGCACCGGAGGTCGAGGCGGTCCACGACGAGGCGGTCAGGCATGATGAGGCCGCGAGGGAGGCACGGCGGCCACGGTGGTGCAGCAGCGCAGCGACGATGGCGCTCGGGAGAGAAGGGGGGGAGCTAGCGAGCGCTGGAGAGGGGAGAAGAATGGCGAAGGCGTCCAAGGGGAGTGGACGGGGGCCGTCCTTATCCCCTCCCGAGCCCTGTGGCGGCAGGTGGCGAGCAGCAGCCGGCGCGGCGAGCTCCTGTCCATGGCGCGGGCGACACCGAGGCGGGAGCAGGTAGGGGACGTCAGTGTTGGGCTGGGCCGTCTCGGGCCAGCGCGAGGTAAGCCAGGTAAGGCTCTTCCCTTTTTTAATTTCTCCGTTTTTCCATTTATTTAATAAACGGAGGCAGTTAGGGAATTTTTAGGGCTACCAAAAGGCTTTGGAAAAATATGGGACTTGGCCTATTAAATCCTTTGCATTTTTAGGCACTGCCACAAAAAGTTTAGGGATTATTTGAATCCTTATGGATTTTCCACAAATAAAATGGCATTATAATATGCTGAAATAGCACTAAATTAATTGCTATAGTCCATCTTAGCATTAAGGTGATGTTGTTTTCCTTAACAATCATTTGTTAGGGAATTTTTGCTAAAAGATGAACTATTTTGCAGCAATTTTTGTGCAACTTCAAATTTCACTTGCCATTCAAATTTTAATTTGAAGTGGAATTTGAAATGAGATAAGAACCAATGATGATCAAGCACTGTAAATCAAGATGACTTGGCACTGATCATAAGGGATTACTGTAGCTCATTTCTTAGGGGTGTTACAATTCTCCTCCTCTAAAAGAAATTCTCGTCCCGAGAATTTAGGAGGTGGAAGGGAAAGAGATCGGGGTATTCCTGAAAGTTCTTCTGGAAATACCTCTTAAGTCGCGAACGACTGGAATGTTTCAATTCATCAAATTTAATGCCATGCATGTATGCAAAAACTTTTGGCATGAATGAGTACGATGCTCCCGAATCAAATAAAACAGAAGCTGGTGCTGAATTAACAAGAGGAGTACCCTTCACAGTAGCAGGCTGGGCTTGAGCTTTATTCATGTCAACATAGTAAGCTTGACCTCAACCAAAAGAAGGTCTGGCATTGTTGTTGCGGGGCTGGTTGTTACCACGGCCATTTCCACGGCCAGCAGAGGGAAGTGCAAGCTGATTCTGATCCTGAGGGCATTCTCTGGCAGGGTGACCTGGACGGCCACACTTGAAGCAGAGCCCATCATTGGGACGGGGAGCAGGAGCTCGAAGCAGTGGAGCCTGAGGTCTTGGCTGCCCCGGCGGTGGAGGAGGCAGACAAGGTGCAACATAAGACGGCATTGGGGCAGGTTCATCTGGATGGTACATGCTGTGAGGAATCCATATGCGGTGCTTCTGCGAGGACGAGCCCGAAGATGAGCCCTCATCACGGGTGCGCTTGAGTGTGTCCTTGTGTTCCTTCTGACCAGTCTCAACCTGAATGGCCTTGTTCACCAGGGTGGCGAAGTCGGCAAAGTCTTGGACAAGGAGTGCAAGCTTAATATCAGGGTTGAGCCCTTCACGGAACTTCTCCTGTCTGCGAGCATCAGTAGCGATGTCTTCCTCAGCATAGCGAGACAATTCAAGGAACTCCCGCTGATAAACATCCACAGTCTTACTGCCCTGGGTGAGGTTGCGGAACTCACGTTTCTTCCGGTCCATGATTCCCCGGGGAATGTAGCGGGCACGGAAAGCAGCTTGGAACTCCGGCCAGGTGATGATTGTTCCAACTGCCAGTGTGCGTCTGTGGCTGTCCCACCATTGAGCAGCGGGTCCTTTCAGGAAATAGGATGCATAGGTGACATAACTGGCAGGGGCAACATCAGCTGACTCCATCTCAAAAGTGATGTCACGGAGCCAGTCATCAGCATCAAGCGGCTGAACAGAGTTGCGGAATACAGCAGGGTTGAGGCGAACAAATTCTTGCAAGGTAATTGGGGCTGGCTGCTGGTTCATGTTCGGACGTGGGAGCTGATCCATTACCCCTTGCAGGAATTGACGGTTCAGCTCAAACTGTTGCATCATGGCATCCATATAATCGGGCGGTGGTGGATTGTTGGCACCACGGCCACGACCTGCGGGTCTAACCATCCTGCTAAAATCAATAGGGGGTAGTTTAGCAACGAACATTGCAGATGTATGGATTCATTCATGAAGTAACACGCACAACAAAGGAAGTGCAATAGATACATCATCATAGTCAAACATGACATACAGATCCATACATAGAGCCGGTTACAAGCCAGCGTTTACAAGAACGGAAAAGAAGAACGAAAAGGAAGAGCTAGACACAATAGGCGGCACGCAGGCACGCGGTGGAGAGATACAACAACGAGACATAGCAAAGGCTACATCATCGTCGGAGAAAACCACTGGAGCGAGGAATCTGCAAGTGTCAACGCAGGGTGCCCTCGATAAAAGGATCCTGCAGTCCATGACACTGTGAAGCAGAACCTGGCCCACGACTCAAGGAAGGGTTAATTCAAATCTCCGGGTGGATGTGATAACGAGAACCTAGAGTTAGAGTTAGTAAAATCTTTAACCCGAAAGGATGAGAGATCAGAGTCCCAGAGTAAAGGTGAGGAATAAAAGATCCTAAACCCATCCATTGGCAATGTGGGCCCGTAAGCCACACAACAGGGTTAGCAAAACAGTTTTGGAGACTAGACTCAACTTCGGCCAAGGAGTTGGAAAGGGGGCTCCTACAGGCAGTCGGCTCTGATACCAACTTGTGACGCCCCTGACTTAATCGTGCACTAATCATACACGCAAATGCACACGATCAAGCCTAAGGACTCACGGGAAGATATCACAACACAACTCTAAACACAAATAAAAGTCATACAAGCTTTATATTACAAACCAGGGGCCTCGAGGGATCGAATACATAAGCTCGAGTCATACAAGCATTAGCGGAAGCATCAGATATCTGAGTACAGACATAAAGTTAAACAAGTCTGCCTTAAGAAGGCTGAGCAAAACAACGATAATTAGATCGAAAAAGCGCAGGCCTCCTACCTGGGAGCCTCCTATCTACTCCTGGTCGTCGGTCTCCACGTAGTAGTAGGCGCCACCGGAGGGGTAGTAGTAGTCGTCGACGGGGGCAGCTGGCTCCGGGGCTCCGTCATCTGATCACAGCAATCGGGTATGGGGAAAAGAGGTAGCAAAGCAACCGTGGGTACTCATCCAAAGTACTCGGAAGACTTACATTAGAACTATTCTAAGTATGCATCGGTATCAAAGGAAGGGGTTGTATCTGTGGACTAGACTGCAGAAATGCCAGAATAGAGAGAAAGCCTAGCCTATCGAAGACTAGCATCTGTTGGGGAACATTGCATGGAAAACAAAAAAATTCTACGCACACGCAAGATCTATCCATGGAGATGCATAGCTACGAGAGGGGGGAGTGTGTCTACGTACCCTCGTAGACCGTAAGCGGAAGCGTTAGAACAACGCGATTGATGTCGTCGAACAACTTCACGATACAACCGACCGAGCACCGAACGTACGGCACCTCCGCGTTCAGCACACATTCAGCTCGGTGACGTCCTCGACTTCTTGATCCAGCAAGACGGTGAGGTAGTGGATGAGTTCCGGCAGCACGATGGCGTGGTGACGGTGATGGTGATGCTATCTCCGCAGGGCTTCGCCCAAGCACTGCGAAAATATGTCCGAGGAACGGAACTATGGAGGGGGGCGCCGCACACGGCTAAGACAATGTTGTGTTCTCCTTTGGGGCGCCCCCTCTCCTATATTTATATATGTGTAGGGGCTTGGAGTAGAAGGAATAGTGCCACATGAACAGTAACTGTGAATAGTACACACGTGGACTTGGACTCCAAAGTCCAATCCTATTCCTACTAGGACTCTCCCTTTTTCCTTCCCTAGCTGCGTGGGCTTTTGAGGACTTGGTGCGCCTGGCCCAATAAGGCCAGGGCACCTCCCCTTAGCCCATGCCAGCCCTTGGGACGTGGTGGACCCACTTGTGGACTTCCGGACTCCTCCGGAATCCTCCGGAACCTTCTGGAAGCTTCCCGGTACAATACCGAAAAAACTGCACCTTTTTCCGGAACCCAAAATATGACTTCCCATATATAAATCTTTACCTCTCGACCATTCCGAGACTCCTCGTGACGTCCGGGATCTCATCCAGGACTCCGAACAACATTCGGTTACCAATTCACATAACTCATATAACACTATATCGTCAACGAACGTTAAGCGTGCGGACCCTACGGGTTCGGGAATGATGTAGACATGACTGAGACGCCTCTCCGGTCAATAACCAATAGCGGAACCTGGATGCTCATATTGGTTCCTACATATTCCACGAAGATCTTATCGGTCGAACCGCAATGACAACATACGTAATTCCCTTTGTCCATCGGTATGTTACTTGCCCGAGATTCGATCGTCGGTATCTCCATACCTAGTTCAATCTCGTTACCGGCAAGTCTCTTTACTCGTTCTGTAATACATCATCCCGTAACTAACTCCTTAGTCACTTTGCTTGCAAGCTTCTTATGATGTGCATTACCGAGAGGGCCCAGAGATACCTCTCCGAAACACGGAGTGACAAATCCCAGTCTCGATCCATACCAACTCAATGGACACCTTCGGAGATACCTGTAGAGCATCTTTATGATCACCCAGTTACGTTGTGACGTTTGATAGCACACAAGGTATTCCTCCGGTATCCGGGAGTTGCATGATCTCATGGTCTGAGGAACATGTATTTGACATTCAAGAAAGCAGTAGCAATAAACAGAACGATCATATGCTAAGCTAACGGATGGGTCTTGTCCATCACATCATTCTCCTAATGATGTGATCCCGTTATCAAATGACAACTCATGTCTATGGTTAGGAAACCTTAACCATCTTTGATCAACGAGCTAGTCTAGTAGAGGCTCACTAGGGACACGGTATTTGTTTATGTATTCACACATGTATTTAAGTTTCCGGTCAATACAATTCTAGCATGAATAATAAACCTTTATCATGAACAAGGAAATATAAAATAATAACAACTTTATTATTGCCTCTAGGGCATATTTCCATCAGTCTCCCACTTGCACTAGAGTCAATAATCTAGATTACATAGTAATGAATCTAACACCCATGGAGTCTTGGTGCTGATCATGTTTTGCTCGTGGAAGAGGCTTAGTCAACGGGTCTGCCACATTCAGATCCGTGTGTACTTTGCAAATTTCTATGTCTCCATCCTTGACATATTCACGAATGGAGTTGAAGCGTCTCTTGATGTGTTTGGTCTTCTTGTGAAACCTGGGCTCCTTGGCTATGGCAATTGCTCCAGTGTTGTCACAAAAGATTGTTATTGGACCTGATGCACTAGGTATTACACCTAGATCGGATATGAACTCCTTCATCCAGACTCCTTCATGTGCTGCTTCCGAAGCAACTATGTATTCCGCTTCACACGTAGATCCCGCCACGACGCTCTGCTTGGAACTGCACCAACTGACAGCTCCATCATTTAATATAAATACGTATCCGGTTTGTGACTTAGAGTCATCCGGATCAGTGTCGAAGCTTGCATCGACGTAACCCTTTACGACGAGCTCTTCGTCACCTTCATAAACGAGAAACATGTCCTTGGTTCTTTTCAGGTACTTCAGGATATTCTTGACCGCTGTCCAGTGATCCACTCCTGGATTACTCTGGTACCTCCCTGCCAAACCTATGGCAAGGCACACATCAGGTCTGGTACACAGCATGGCATACATAATAGAACCTATGGCTGAGGCATAGGGAATGACTTTCATTTTCCTATATCTTCTGCCATGGTCGGGCATTGAGTCTAACTCAACTTCACACCTTGCAAGACAGGCAAGAACCCTTTCTTTGACTGATCCATTTTGAACTTCTTCAAAACTTTGTCAAGGTATGTGCTTTGTGAAAGTCCTATCAAGCGTCTTGATCTATCCCTATAGATCTTGATGCCCAATATATAAGCAGCTTCACCGAGGTCTTTCATTGAAAAATTCTTATTCAAGTATCCCTTTATGCCATCCAGAAATTCTATATCATTTCCAATCAACAATATGTCATCCACATATAATATTAGAAATGCTACAGAGCTCCCACTCACTTTCTTGTAAATACAGGCTTCACCGTAAGTCTGTACAAAACCATATGCTTTGATCACCTCATCAAAGCGTATATTCCAACTCCGAGATGCTTGCACCAGTCCATAGATGGATCGCTGGAGCTTGCACACTTTGTTAGCACCCTTAGGATCGACAAAACCTTCTGGTTGCATCATATACAACTCTTCTTTGAGAAAACCATTAAGGAATGCAGTTTTGACATCCATTTACCAGATTTCGTAATCATAAAATGCGGCAATTGCTAACATGATTCGGACAGACTTAAGCATCGCTACGGGTGAGAAAGTCTCATCGTAGTCAACCCCTTGAACTTGTCGAAAACCTTTCGCGACAAGTCAAGCTTTGTAGACAGTGATATTACCATCAGCATCTGTCTTCCTCTTAAAAATCCATTTATTCTCAATGGCTTGCCGATCATCGGGCAAGTCCACCAAAGTCCACACTTTGTTCTCATACATGGATCCTATCTCAGATTTCATGGCCTCAAGCCATTTGTCGGAATCCGGGCTTATCATAGCTTCTTCATAGTTCGTAGGTTCGCTGTTGTCTAACAACATAACTTCCAGAACAGGATTACCGTACCACTCTAGTGCGGAACGTACTCTGGTCGACCTACGAAGTTCAGTAGTAACTTGATCTGAAGTTTCATGATCTTTATCATTATCTTCCTCTCTTATTAGTGTAGGCATCACGGGAACGGTTTTCTCTGATGAGCTACTTTCCAATTCGAGAGAAGGTACAATTACCTCATCAAGTTCTACTTTCCTCCCACTCACTTCTTTCGAGAGAAACTCCTTCTCTAGAAAGGACCCATTCTTGGCAACAAAGACCTTGCCTTCGGATCTGTGGTAGAAGGTGTACCCAATTGTTTCTTTAGGGTATCCTATGAAGACGCACTTCTCCGCTTTGGGTTCGAGCTTATCAGGTTGAAGCTTTTTCACATAAGCATCGCATCCCCAAACTTTAAGAAACGACAGCTTAGGTTTCTTGCCAAACCATAGTTCATATGGTGTCGTCTCAACGAATTTAGACGGTGCCCTATTTAACGTGAATGCAGCTGTCTCTAATGCATAACCCCAAAACGATAGTGGCAAATCGGTAAGAGACATCATAGAATGCACCATATCCAATAAAGTACGGTTACGACGTTCGGACACACCATTACGCTGTGGTGTTCCAGGTGGCGTGAGTTGTGAAACAATTCCACATTTTCTTAAATGAAGGCCAAACTCGTAACTCAAATATTCGCCTCCGCGATCAGATCGTAGAAACTTTATTTTCTTGTTACGATGATTCTCTACTTCACTCTGAAATTCTTTGAACTTTTCAAATGTTTCAGACTTGTGTTTCATCAAGTAGATATACCCATATCTACTCAAATCATCTGTGAAGGTTAGAAAATAATGATACCCGCCGCGTGCTTCAACATTCATCAGACCGCATACATCGGTATGTATTATTTCCAACAAATCAGTAGCTCGCTCCATTGTTCCGGAGAACGGAGTTTTAGTCATCTTGCCCATGAGGCATGGTTCGCAAGTATCAAATGATTCATAATCAAGAGATTCCAAAAGTCCATCCGCATGGAGTTTCTTCATGCGCTTTACACCAATATGACCTAAACGGCAGTGCCACAAGTATGTTGCACTATCATTATCAACTTTGCATCTTTTGGCATCAATATTATGAATATGTGTATCACCACGATCGAGATTCAACAAGAATAGACCATTCACAAAAGGTGCGTGACCATAAAAGATGTTACTCATATAAATAGAACAACCATTATTCTCTGACTTAAATGAATAACCGTCTCACAATAAACAAGATCCAGATATAATGTTCATGCTCAACGCTGGCACCAAATAACAATTATTGAGGTCTAAAACTAATCCCGAAGGTAGATGTAGAGGTAGTGTGCCGACGGCGATCACATCAACCTTGGAACCATTCCCGACGCGCATCGTCACCTCGTCCTTAGCCAATCTTCGCTTATTCCGTAGCTCCTGTTTCGAGTTACAAATATGAGCAACCGAACCAGTATCAAATACCCAGGCGCTACTGCGAGCATTAGTGAGGAACACATCAATAACATGTATATCAAATATACCTTTGCTCACTTTGCCATCCTTCTTATCCGCCAAATACTTGGGGCAGTTCCGCTTCCAGTGACCAGTCCCTTTGTAGTAGAAGCACTCTGTTTCAGGCCTGGGTCCAGCTTTGGGATTCTTCGTGGGAGCGGCAACTTGCTTGCCGTTCTTCTTGAAGTTCCCCTTATTTCCCTTGCCCTTTTTCTTGAAACTAGTGGTTTTGTTAACCATCAACACTTGATGCTCCTTCTTGATTTCTACCTCCGCTGATTTCAGCATCGCGAAGAGCTCGGGAATTGTCTTCTCCATCCCTTGCATATTATAGTTCATCACGAAGCCTTTATAGCTTGGTGGCAGTGACTGAAGAACTCTGTCAATAACACTCTCAACTGGAAGATCAATTTCCAGCCGAGTCAAGTGGTTGTGGTACCCAGACATTATGAGTATGTGTTCACTGACAGAACTGTTCTCCTCCATCTTACAGCTAAAGAACTTGTTGGAGACTTCATATCTCTCAACCCGGGCATTAGCTTGAAATATCAATTTCAGCTCTTGGAACATCTCATATGCTCCGTGGCGTTCAAAACGCTTTTGTAGTCCCGGTTCTAAGCCGTAGAGCATGGCACACTGAACTATCGAGTAGTCATCAGATCGAGCCTGCCAGGCGTTCACAACGTCTGCAGCAGCTCCTGCAGCAGGTCCATCACCTAGCGGTGCATCAAGGACATAATTCTTCTGTACAGCAATGAGGATAATCCTCAAGTTACGGACCTAGTCCGTGTAGTTGCTACCATCATCTTTCAACTTAGCTTTCTCTAGGAACGCATTAAAATTCAACGGAACAGTAGCACGGGCCATTTATCTACAACATAGATATGCAAAGAAACTACCAAGACTAAGTTCATGATAAATTAAGTTCAATTAATCAAATTACTAATGAACTCCCACTTAAATTAACATCCCTTAAGTTAACTAAGTGATACATGATCCAAATCAACTAGCCCATGTCCGATCATCACGTGAGATGGGATAGTCATCAATGGTGAACATCTCCATGTTGATCATATCTACTATATGACTCATGTTCGACCTTTCGGTCTCCAGTGTTCCGAGACCATGTCTGTACATGCTAGGCTCGTCAAGTTTAACCCAAGTATTCTGCTTGTGTAAAACTGGCTTACACCCGTTGTATGTGAACGTAGAATCTATTACACCCGATCATCACGAGGTGCTTCGAAACGACGAACTTTAGCAACGGTGCATACTCGGGGAGAACACTTTTATCTTGAAATTTAGTGAAGGGATCATCTTATAATGCTACCGCCGTTCTAAGCAAAATAAGATGCATAAAGGATAAACATCACATGCAATCAAAATATGTGACATGATATGGCCATCATCTTGTGCTTTTGATCTCCATCTCCAAAGCATCATCATGGTCTCCATCGTCACCGGCTCGACACCTTGATCTCCATCGTTGCGTCGTGGTCGTCTCGCCAACTATTGCTTCTACAACTATTGCTAACGCATAGCGATAAAGTAAAGCAATTACATGGCGCTTGCATTTCATACAATAAAAAGACAACCATAAGGCTCCTGCCGGTTGCCGATAAATTACAAAACATGATCATCTCATACAATAACGTATATCACATCATGTCTTGACCATATCACATCACAGCATACCCTGCAAAAACAAGTTAGACGTCCTCTACTTTGTTGTTGCAAGTTTTACGTGGCTGCTATGGGCTTCTAGCAAGAACCGTTCTTACCTACGGCACAAAACCACAACGGTGATTTATCAAGTTTGCTGTTTTGACCTTCAACAAGGACCGGACGCAGTCAAATTCGATTCAACTAAAGTAGGAGAAACAGACACCCGCCAGCCACCTTTATGCAAAACAAGTTGCATGTCTGTCGGTGGAACCGGTCTCATGTACGTGGACATGTAAGGTTGGTCCGGGCCGCTTCATCTTACAATACCGCCGAATCAAAATAAGACGTTGGTGGTAAGCAGTATGACGATCACCGCCCACAACTCTTTGTGTTCTACTCGTGCATATCATCTATGCATAGACCTGGCTCATGATGCCACTGTTGGGGAACGTTGCATGGAAAACAAAAAATTTCTACGCACACGCAAGATCTATCCATGGAGATGCATAGCTACGAGAGGGGGGAGTGTGTCTACGTACCCTCGTAGACCGTAAGCGGAAGCGTTAGAACAACGCGGTTGATGTCGTTGAACAACTTCACGATCCAACTGACCGAGCACCGAACGTACGACACCTCCGCGTTCAGCACACGTTCAGCTCGGTGATGTCCTCGACTTCTTGATCCAGCAAGATGGCGAGGTAGTGGATGAGTTCCGGCAGCATGACGGCGTGGTGACGGTGATGGTGATGCTATCTCCGCAGGGCTTCGCCCAAGCACTGCGAAAATATGTCCGAGGAACGGAACTATGGAGGGGGGCGCCGCACACGGCTAAGACAATGTTGTGTTCTCCTTTGGGGCGCCCCCTCTCCTCTATTTATATATGTGTAGGGGCTTGGAGTAGAAGGAATAGTGCCACATGAACAGTAAACGTGAATAGTACACACGTGGACTTGGACTCCAAAGTCCAATCCTATTCCTACTAGGACTCTCCCTTTTTCCTTCCCTAGCTGCGTGGGCTTTTGAGGACTTGGTGCGCCTGGCCCAATAAGGCCAGGGCGCCTCCCCTTAGCCCATGCCAGCCCTTGGGACGTGGTGGACCCACTTGTGGACTTCCGGACTCCTCCGGAATCCTCCGGAACCTTCTGGAAGCTTCCCGGTACAATACCGAAAAAACTGCACCTTTTTCCGGAACCCAAAATATGACTTCCCATATATAAATCTTTACCTCTCGACCATTCCGAGACTCCTCGTGACGTCCGGGATCTCATCCGGGACTCCGAACAACATTCGGTTACCAATTCACATAACTCATATAACACTATATCGTCAACGAACGTTAAGCGTGCGGACCCTACGGGTTCGGGAATGATGTAGACATGACTGAGATGCCTCTCCGGTCAATAACCAATAGCGGAACCTGGATGCTCATATTGGTTCCTACATATTCCACGAAGATCTTATCGGTCGAACCGCAATGACAACATACGTAATTCCTTTGTCCATCGGTATGTTACTTGCCCGAGATTCGATCGTCGGTATCTCCATACCTAGTTCAATCTCGCTACCGGCAAGCCTCTTTACTCGTTCCGTAATACATCATCTCGTAACTAACTCCTTAGTCACTTTGCTTGCAAGCTTCTTATGATGTGCATTACCGAGAGGGCCCAGAGATACCTCTCCGAAACACGGAGTGACAAATCCCAGTCTCGATCCATGCCAACTCAACGGACACCTTCGGAGATACCTATAGAGCATCTTTATGATCACCCAGTTACGTTGTGACGTTTGATAGCACACAAGGTATTCCTCCGGTATCCGGGAGTTGCATGATCTCATGGTCTGAGGAACATGTATTTGACATTCAAGAAAGCAGTAGCAATAAACAGAACGATCATATGCTAAGCTAACGGATGGGTCTTGTCCATCACATCATTCTCCTAATGATGTGATCCCGTTATCAAATGACAACTCATGTCTATGGTTAGGAAACCTTAACCATCTTTGATCAACGAGCTAGTCAAGTAGAGGCTCACTAGGGACACGGTATTTGTTTATGTATTCACACATGTATTTAAGTTTCCGGTCAATACAATTCTAGCATGAATAATAAACCTTTATCATGAACAAGGAAATATAAAATAATAACAACTTTATTATTGCCTCTAGGGCATATTTCCATCAGCATCTTCAGCGTCTTGCAGCATTAGAAGAGTGCAGATTAGTAACATAACATATAGTAATAAGTATATAGTAGCAATGCCCAGGGATCCTTCCTCGACTCCCTGTGAGAAAGCAATCCCGGAGCTAACATATTTAAGATCACAAGTATCCAGTTCTAGTTGTAGTAGATCGGGATACTCTCTGAGTGTCCTGTTACCGTGGACACGGCTATTCGAATAGATATACTTCCCTGCAGGGGTGCACCAACTTACCCAACACGCTCGATTAACTCTGGCCGGACACACTTACTCAGTCCATGCCCGGCCTCGGCTGATCGACACGCCGTAGTCCTATGTAGGCTCAACAGAGAGGCCAGCACGCCGGACTACATCCTAAGCACTCAGGGGTCTTGGGCCCATCGCCTTTTGCATTCCTGCGCGTTGCGTACGTGGCCGGTGAGTAGACCTAGCCCCTTTAATACAAGCGCGGGCGTTCCCAGTCCAACCCGGCGCGCGCCGCTTAACTGCTGACGTCTGGAGAGCTTCGGCTGATACATACGACGCCGAGTGCCCATACTATTCCCGCGTGGTGGTTAGTGCGTAAAGGCCAGAGGCCTACTCAGATCACATATCCTAACCCATTAGTGTGTTGGGAGCTCGTGGTGACAATCAGCGATCCACGATCTGTGGTCCCGTCGCCCTGTCTCGTGGACTTACGACAAGGGCTTGGAATGCCCGGCCGTGCCACGTAATTATCTCGCGGGTACCCTCCAGGTCAACCCGACTTCCCAAGAGACTATCGGGAACTCAGGTCCACCTCTACCGGGGTGGTACCGCCTGTCCCTTCAGTCCCGCAGTAACAGTAACAGTAAAAGGGGCAACAGGTAAAAGTAACAGTGTGTCTGCAACATCAAGGGGGAAATTCGAGGAATCACCCTCGATGGATTCCCACTCGATGTAACCGTCAAGGTGAACTCGGAGGAATCACCCTCGATGGGTTCACTCTTGAGGGGTTGCACGACAGAGGCATCATCGGAGGTGGTGGAAGAGAAATCACCCTCGAGGTCCACAACCGATCAGCTACACTACAGAGTTATCATCAGAAGTGCGGTAAGAGGTATCACCCTCGGCACTCGATAGTATCTCTGCAGAGTCGTACAACTAAAGGGGTGTGCGGTGATGTGCTCGGTCTCTGTACATCGATCACGCTGATCGGATCACTGGTAGTAAAGCATGGCAACAAGGACAAGGGTGCGGGGCCACAAATGGATCACTAAACAACCTATACTATGCATTTTGGACAACAGGTAAAGTATCAACAGCAGTTACAAAAACAGGCTATGCATCAGAATAGGTACTATCGGAGCAACAACTGTAGCAATTCTAATGCAAGCATAAGAGAGAAAGAATAGGCGATATAGACATGATCAAGGGGGTTTTGCTTGCCTGGAAGCTTTGCCGGAAAAGAAGAGTAGTCGGTGATGAAGTAGTCCTCAGGGGCCACGTCAGTGTCGGGATCTACCGGACAAGAAGAGGGGGAAGAAACAGATAAATACACGGCAACAAAAGCAATCACAAATCATGACATGACTATAAGCTATGCCGGGGTGATCTAACGCAGTGCTACACGTTACAGACGGAGCGGGAAAATATCTGGGAATATTTTCCCTGTTTTGGGCATCTGTCATACAGAAGAACCAGAGGGGAAGGTTCCATGTTTGTGGTGTTGTGGGCATGTGACAGCTATATGGAGGGCATAATCGGATTCGTTGGATTTTTCTGATCAACTTTCATGTAGAAAACTTTTCCATCCGAGCTACGGATTATTTTCTACGAATTTCCGAAGTTTTAATCAATTTCTGAAAAATCCTGGAATTAATTTTAATCCGAAAATTGCACAGAAAAAGCTGAGTGCACCCGGTGCACTGCACCAGAGATGCACCAGAGGGGCTGACGGTGGGCCCGATCAGCTGAGTCAGCTGGTCAGCTGTTGACCAGTTGACCAGTCAACTGGGCCCCACTGGTCAGTGACTGGGACCAGCCCAGTCAGCAGTTGACCTGGTCAACTGGGCCTGCGGGACCCAGCTGCCAGTGACACAAAGGTGGGCCCAGGCGGTGCCACGTGGCAACCACGCCAGCAACCGGCGCCGGAGCTACTCCGGCGCCCATTTCACGACGGTCGATCGCCGGAGCTGCTCGGAAACGCGGTACAGCAGCTCAAATTGCGCGCAAATGGGTTCTTTCGAACGGCCACTTCGTCGCGCGTCGAACGGAGGCAGCCGCAGGGCCTGGGGTGATCGGCAGGGGCGCCGGCGATGGACGTAGGCGGCGGCGACGTTCGGGCGCACTCGGGTTCGAGCCTAGGAGCTCGCCCGAGGCAAACTGGTGCACGCACGCGCCTCCCTGGCATCCCAGGAGCACAGCGACGCGACCAGGCAACGAGGAGGGGCACGGGGACCGCGGCAGGTACCTGCCTGGTGGCGGCCGGAGCGCGACAGCGGCGCGTGGCGAGGACAGCGAGCTACGGCGAGAATGCGGGCAGCCAGAGGGAGGAGAGAGAGGTGGATGCTCACGGTGAGGCACACAGTGGCCGGCGACAGCTTAGGAGTGCAGAGGAAGGCCGGATCGAGGCGGCGGAGCGACGGGGATCCGAGGAAGACGAAGACGGTGCTCCGGCGATGCAGAGCTCCTCGGCTCCTACGAGCTGCACCAGAGGTCGAGGCGGTCCACGGCGAGGCAGTCAGGCACGATGAGGCCGCGAGGGAGGCACGCCGGCCACGGTGGTGCGGCAGCGCGGCGACGATGGCGCTCGGGAGAGAAGGGGGGGAGCTAGCGAGCGCTGGAAAGGGGAGGAGAATGGCGAAGGCATCCAGGGGGAGTGGACAGGGGCCGTCCTTATCCCCTCCCGAGCTCTATGGCGGCAGGTGGCGAGCAGCGGCCGGTGCGGCGAGCTCCTGTCCATGGCGCGGGCGACATCGAGGCGGGAGCAGGTAGGGGAAGGCAGTGTTGGGCTGGGCCGGCTCGGGCCAGCGCCAGGTAAGCCAGGTAAGGCCCTTCCCTTTTTAAATTTCTCTGTTTTCCCATTTATTTAATAAACGGAGGCAGTTAGGGAATTTTTAGGGCTACCAAAAGGCTTTGGAAAAATATGGGACTTGGCCTATTAAATCCTTTGCATTTTTAGGCACTGCCACAAAAAGTTTGGGGATTATTTGAATCCCTATGGATTTTCCACAAATAAAATAGCATTATAATATGCTGAAATAGCACTAAATTAATTGCTATAGTCCATCTTAGCATTAAGGTGATGTTGTTTTCCTTAACAATCATTCGTTAGGGAATTTTTGCTAAAAGATGAACTATTTTGCAGGAATTTTTGTGCAACTTCAAATTTCACTTGCCATTCAAATTTTAATTTGAAGTGGAATTTGAAATGAGATAAGAACCAATGATGATCAAGCACTGTAAATCAAGATGACTTGGCACTGATCATAAGGGATTACTGTAGCTCATTTCTTAGGGGTGTTACAGTCTATGATGTCGCCACGCCATATGCCATAAGCGTTATAATGTTATGAAGGGGGTCGGTCACCATAAAACGCGTTACGCCATAAAAACATTGATATAGAATAGACAATAATAGGTATAGATTTGGGGGAGCTCCTATTTGCCGCATTCTGTGGCAAATAGTCGCCTCTTCGCACAGAGAGCGCCCAATTGGGCCGGCCCACTGGGGTGAAACCCCTTAGCGTATGGTTGGGCGCAAAAATCCCGAAAAAATAAATGTGAGCGAGCCAGGATTCGATCCGCAGAGCTTCTGTTGAAGAAACAGCTCGCTAACCGTTCAAACTAATTCAGTTGTTGTGATATACATGTAGCGCGTAGTATAAAGAACAAAAGACAAGCAACGTAACTCAACATTACTCAAAGATTTTAAGAAACACATACAATTTATTCAATTCCAATTTCTTTTGAAAATGCGAATAATTTTTTGAAAACACGAACAATCTTTGAAAAAATTGGAACAAATTTTTAAAAATGAGAACACAAATTTGAAATTCTGAACAAATTTTGAAAACACAAACAAAATTTGAAACTAAAAACTTTTTTGAAAACACAATAAATTTATAAATTCCGAACAATTTTTTGGAAACATGAACAAAATTTGAAATTCTAAACTTTTTTGAGACTTGAACAAAATTTAAAATTCGGAACATTTTTTTGAAAAGGCGAACACAATTTTGAAACTCCAAACATATTTTGACATGATTTCTTGGAAATTCCGAATATTTGTTAACATTGCGAAGAATTTTTGAAAATGTGAACGAAATTTTCAAATTTTGAATATTTTTTAGAACGTGAACAAAATTTCAAAACTTCAAACAATTTTTGAAAACAATGAATAAATTTAAAAATTCCACACATTTTTGGAAATTGCGAACAATTTTAGAAAATGTGAACAAAATTTGGTTTTTTTTAACTTCTTTTTGAATTGTGACCAAAAATGTGAAAAATAGGAACATTTTTTGATTTCCTGAACATTATTTCGAATACGAACATTTTTTGCAAAATGTGAACAAATTTTTAAAAATAGAACATTTTTGGAAATTCCAAACAAAATTTAAAATTTTTGAACAAAATAAACAGAAAAAGGGAAAAACAAAAAAGGAAAGAAAAAAAAAGAGAAAATAAAAAATCGAAAATAAAAAAATGAAAGATAACATAATAAGGTAAAACGTAAAGAAAAATAAACAAAAAAAGGAAAAAGAAACAGGAAAAAAGAAAAGTAAAAGGAAATATAACAAGAAAAAAAAAGAAAAACCGGTTCAGGAACCTTAGGTTCCCTAAACCGGAAAAAACCAGGCTGGAAACCTCGAGAAGGTTCCCAAAACCAGGATCGCTGAAGCGGTTAAACGGGCCGGCCCAAAGTGGATCGATCGCTCGATGTCCCTGTGCGAAGCAGCGACAGTTCGACGCAACGAGCGTCCGTTAGGGAATTCCTAGATTTAGGATGGGTCCAGCCTATCGGAGCCGACGTCGTCCGGATACAGGGAGGGCTGACGACTGTTTTCTGGCGTTTGGGCCGATTTGGCACGCCCGGTTGGGTGGCTGTTTTTCGTCCAGGCGGGGCATTTGAGGGCCCCGGTCCTAGATGCTCTAAGCTATCGACGCTGGACATAACAATGCATGGTTCAATTCCGTTAGCAAACTTGTACTAGTATATTTTCTCTTAATACTCTATATAAATTAAAAAGTACACAATCAAACAAGTGAACCCATATGAAGCACTATCATCTCACGCTGTTAATTTTTTAGTAATAGATACACATATCATCTATTGGACCGACTAAATAAAGTCATAAATGTTTCCAACTCGGAAGCACATCAGATGTTTCCTGCCATGTTCATTTTTAGCCTAGCAAAACTCTACATCCCTACTCTCTTTACACAGCAAAATTATTCCTGTATGTGATGGAGCATTGCTAATGCTTATTTACAAAATGGCTATAGCGAGCATCGCCAACAGCAGGGATAAGGGCTGGCAGTAACAGCCATCATTGGGCTCAGCTCATTGCAACTGCACTCAGTTGCAGTCCCAGGCTTCTGAAAAGAAGCTGCACAGCACAGTTAAATACTTAATGAACTGCGTAACACCTTAAGCAAATCCAGAGCTCATCCTCTGGGTCAATAAACTGCCATCTTTGATGCTCCTACTCGACACCACAAATTAGAGTCTTGCCATTCGCATCTTATGTTCTCATCAGGTCAGCCCAGTAGGTCAACTAGGCTGAAGGAGTCTGGTCTTGCAACTCTTCTGCATCATTGTTGTCACTGTTTTCAGCTGCATCTGCAGGTTTCTCAACATCACAAGCAGCAACGGGTTCCTTGTCCTCACCCGTGCTCCTCACTAGTCTCTTTGATCTTTTAGGCCTCAGAGAAGCAATATGCTCCTCATCTTCGACAGGACCACTCCCGGGAACATCGCCATCCGCACCATCATTATCCTGTGACTTTGGAGGTTTCTTGTGCGAGCTTTTTTTCTGGAAATAAATATTAGCAGTTACTTAAACGAATGAAGCTCACACATAGCAAGGCTGAGAAAGTTAGGTGAATCTAAACAACATGTGAAAGCTATTGTAAGCTTGCAAAAACGTCTTATATTGTGGGACGGAGGGAGTATTTCACGGTTACCTATTACGGAGTAATATTGTTGCAATGATGTAATATAAGTTTCTCCAATACAGCATATTGAAAGGCAACTTATTCAAAATAACATCAAGCAGGATAAGGACTGGCGCAGGCAAAGATACTGAAACTGAAAGGGCAAGATAAATTCATCTATGCACTTTTTGGTCTGATCATCTCCTTAAATATATTGCACTTTTTGGTGGAATATGGACTAAAATGCAAGTCAAACCCAACCAATACGCCTAAAATTTAAATTCATATATGCATGTCAATCACACAAGGAGCTAACAAAGTTCTATATGGGTACCAATCCAATATGTGAAACTGCATCTATGTAAACACTTGTTCTTTTATATCCGCTTCAATTGGAATTTTAAGCTTGCATAATGCATCCTAAAGTAATGCCTCAATGACTTTGTGTTTGTATACGCACAGGGTGATATGAATTCCTAAGAAAATGCAGAAAAAGAAACTTCAAAGCCCCAACCGAGGGTGTGATTTATCCTATCACAAAGAAAGAAGTGACTTGATAACTCAGAAACATTTCTCTCTGTACCTTTTTATCTTGTTCTACAGGTTCTTCAGTTGGATCATCCAAGTCTTCAAGCTTCAAATCTCCTTCGTTGTCAACCTTGATGGCCTTTGCACGCCTCTTCTTTAGTCGATCCTTTGCCTAAAAGGGTGTGCAGATGAGGAATATTCTTGCCAGACTTTTACCACTAACTCAAAATCATCTGTAAACACTCAAAAATGAACTCAACAATTCTTCGAAAATGTTTCGGTTTGAGCGAAGTGGTTGCTGACAAAGGTCTGAATTACAAAAGCCTAAGGTTTTTCAAGGCCCATCTGTACCAATTACCCGATGCTTGCTAGAAAAAAAGCACGGTACAGTTTCTCCATAAAATTAATTCATAATCGGCACAATCGGTAACACAAGACATATCAGTAAACTCAAAGCCAAACAAGCTGGCAGAGATCATGTTCATGGCGGGATGGCTTTTCCCTGTGAGTTAGAGAAAATGAGAACCAACAAAATTTTCCAATTTAAAACTGATTTTGGAATTAAAATTTGGTAGAGAGATTAGACCAAGTAGCATTTCTAGATACAAGTTGGCCTATGTATATGTCATTGCAGTCTGTAAAAAGATGGACATGATATACCCCCTTTCATATTTACATGACATAATAGCTTTCTTTGGGCACTCGGATTAAGGAGCTGATACGCTATCTCTATTAATTCCTTCAGAAGTATGTTTGTGTTCGAGTAAAAAGCCCATCTTTAATGCAAGTCTGTTCACAATGTAACATATGCGCTTATACATCAAATGATGCATGCACAACAAACACATCTCACGGTATCGAAAAGCAGGAGTAAGAGTCAGTAACATTTAAAATAATGCCCACACAAAAATCAGCTGAAATTGTAACACGTCGTCTATCCTCAAACAAAATAACAAGTCTAAATCATCATCTAGTTATGAGTGAGGGAATATTTACCTGCATTGATATTTCTTTCAATTTGTGTGCAATCTGTGTATCATCAAGAAGTAATGAAACAACATCCTCTTGTCTCATCAGATGATCATCCTGAACTTGTTTCCCTTTCATAACCAACTCTTGCACTGCATTTTTCTGCTTTGCCCTTTGCAATATTTTCTCCTCAATAGTGTCTTTGCATATAAGTCTATACACGGTTACCTACAATTCCAAGTTTGAAATAATATATAAGAAACTAAGCTACTCAACTATTAATTATAAATATCGGTGGAATTTGTAAATTCGGATAACAGACTGGTGTTATTTGAGCTGGTGAAACCAAACAGTTAACAGATATGAGCTGAACTTCAGTGCTTTTTTACAAACACTGAAATTAGTGATCAAACAAGGTTTTTAGCAAACAAGAAAAACACAAGAAAATTCCAAAAGACTAAATACAAGATAACAGTTGGCCAGAAACCATGAAAGATGAAAGATTGGCTAGTCTCAAGCTTGCCCAGCCTGGTATAAAAAAAGGATTAGAAACCATGTTTGTAACTTTCGCTGCATTGTCACTCAACCCAAAAAAAACTAGACATTAATGACAGCAGCAATAGCAGCATGACCTATAATGTTGAATAGTTACCGGCCAAATAAAGACAGTCAATCTAGACTAGAGACAATGAATCCAGATTTAGGCATTAGATTACAACATTGCTACCCAAGGAATACCAGGGACAGAGTCAACAGGATCGGCAATTTTAGTACGAAAATCTTGGACAAGATTGGCAGATTTAGTCCGAGAATCTTTGTATAACAACAAATGCACATATTTTACAAACAGTAGTTCTAGTCTGAAAATCTTCAACGAGATTGTCATAAATGCACATATTTTACGAACAATATGGTGCTAAAATTGCAACAGGTTGCAAAGGCAGACCTGAAGTAAACAAGCAAATGGTAAACAAAAATTACACAATTCACAAGCACATCACACTTACACACAATACCATAGCCAGTTAAAAATGATCATAGTAGTTCAAGAAACCATGGCTAGACAATAGTATATATATTGAGGTTTAACTTACCTCCTTCGTCTGACCAAGTCTGTGTGTTCTATCCATTGCCTGCTGGTCTTGTGTCGGATTCCAGTCAATTTCATAAAATATAACTGTGTCAGCAGCAGTCAAATTAATTCCTAGTCCCCCTGCTCTTGTACTTAGCAAGAAGACAAATATATCATTCCTGCAGACAACAAAACTCAGCTGAGGTCATTTTTGAAGAGCGTTATCATCTTAGTGCAGTAAGTTACGTCCTATACAGTATCCACTAATGCCTACCTGTTCTGGAAATTCCGGACCATGTCACGACGATCAGAAATTGCAGAAGACCCGTCCAGTCTGAAATACTTGAATTTCCTGAAATTCATGTAGTCCTGAAAATAGTAATGCATGACACGCAAAGTTAGAGAAGGGTTCAAACTTACACTCATAAACTCAACAAGATCTTTTGAGTGAGTAGTTCATGGATACAACTCATTATGATAGTAGGGCACACACTTCCCTGTTCATTTCAGTTCCTTCACAATGTTCACAAGGCCAGACAAAGAATAATGGAAACCTAGGATAATCTAAAGTTTCTGAAACACGGTACTCAATATTTTGCATCCTGTTAGTCAATTTGTAAGCTCAAATCCAGTGATATTTTTAGATCTGCATGCATAATGAAGTTTAAAAAAAAATATTACTATTATAATTTTAACAAATCTCAGATCTATAACTCCAAACTAAGAAATTGCAAAACTATCACCCTATCGTTGCTAGCAGCAACGAAAAGGGCTGGTCGTGGTTGTTTGTAACGAAAAGTGGCTTTTCGTTTGGAGGAGCAACGAAAAGAATGCAACATCAACGCATTGAACATCCTGACACACCGGAGCTCCCTTGGCCGAATCCTCACGTCATCAGGACAGTATTGACGAGGAGAATCCATCCAGACGAAGAAGGGCTCGAATCATGCATTGTGGAGGACGAATTTCACCATTCAATCTACACCGACTGCCGCAATCCTACATCGCACTCAGATGAGAAATTTTCCAATCACTCGCACTCATCTACACATACGGATGTAGCCAACCACCTAGACATTTTCCCTTGTCCTATTGTTGCACTTGGCCGCGTGCACCATGATCTGTGGCAACATCGGGTTCATGTCCATGGATGGCACGAACGTGGAGTCAAGCTCCAGCGCATGGGGGTTGGGCAGCTGGACCCATGATTTCGGCAATGGATGTCAGGGTTGGTCAGGCTCGGGCTGAATCGAAGGTTTCGGTTGTGGATGCCGGGGTTCTCGGGCTGAATCGAAGGTTTTGGTTGTGGATGTCGGGGTTCTCGGGCTGAACCGATGGATGATTTTCCCGCTGGATGTCAGGGTTGGGCACGCTCGGGCTGAACCGGCGGTTTTGGCCCACACACGAGTACATACAAAAGCTTGTTCACCGATGCTCGCGTACAAGCAACATACAAACTACCTTCACCGATGCGCGCGTACAAGCAAGCATGGATTCAGAGCAACACATGCACATAGATTTACTAAAGCAGTCAAGCTTGTTCCTGATGCTCAGCAAGCAGCTGGATCGATACGGGGCAACACACGAGTATGGCACATGCAGCTGTTGTTGCAAGCGGCAACGAACAGCAGCTCTTCGTTGTCGCCGGCAGCGACCAGCTCTCTTCGTTGCGGCTGGCAACAACGAGTACCTTTTCGTTGCCGCTAGCAACAATAGGGTGGTAGTTCTGTGGATTTTATAGATCTGAGATTTGTTAAAATAATAATAATAATATTGTTTTAAAAATCCCATGGATAACTAGGAAATATAGTGGTTTTAGTGGAATCAAATTATCCAACATAACATAGCACTTCACTAAAGATATCTCATTATATAAAATCAGCATAAATCTGCGAAATGAAGATAATTGCGATGGCACAAACTTTCAGCTAAATAAATTTCAATAACATTTTCCTATGTGTCTATGATCGATCTATCTAGTACTACCACTGTTTTTAAATATAAGACGCTCTGGTAGTTCCAGAAGGTGTATATTCTAAAGAAAGCAAGATTAAAATTGTGAATTAGCTTTTACTACCTCCAGGGCCAGTATACAGGCCCCCCTCATTTCTTGAGTCAAACTTGACCACCAATTTAACAAGGAAAATATGAGTTATGTTCCAAAAAAAGTATACCATTGGAAACATATTTCAGATGCCAATCCAATGGTATAATTTTTGGGGTATATAACCCATATTTTCTTAGTTAAATCGGTGGTCAAAGTTTGACTCAAAATACTAGAGCGGCCTGTATACCTGTCTGGAGGGAGTAACTACTATTGCAAGAAAGATCTGAACATTTTTCTGTAGTACCTCAAGGATGTCCAACATTTTAGTCATCTGAGCAAATAGGAGCACACGGTGATTTTCAGCTCGGAGTTGCCGCAGTAGTTTATCCAAAGTGTGGAGCTTCCCAGAATCCTGTCATCAAGCATTTCATGACAGTTAATAAGGGGTCATTAAATATATGCAACAAAAACAACATTACACCTACTTTTCATAATGATCTAAAGTATAATTTTTGGAAAAATTGTACAAGTAGTTAAGCAGTTCATGAAACTAAGTAGCTAAAAACTAATTTAAAATCGTAACTATAAAAAGAGAATGAAATTGTGCAGCCGAAGCTACAAACCTAAACAGACAATTTCTAGCATTATATGCACAAGCAAAAGTTATAAACTTACTGTGAGCATTTTCGCTGGATCAAAATTACTCATAGGCGGAGATGACCCGAATATCCTGTACGGTAACTGTAGCATCGGCTCAGGGATGGGAAAATCAGTACATACTTCTTGTATCAAAGTATTATGACCATTCGGTATTCGAGGACCATTAAACTCGGAAGTGCGAGCAAATCCCAGAAACAGCTTCTTGATCCAGGGATCATGCATCTCATCTGTTAACTTGTAGGCAAAATTCCGATCTGAACAACAGACATTTATCTGGAAGAAGAGGAAAGGGGAAAGGAGGGTTAACCAGTACGACCATAGTTGTAAGTGGCTAACATGCATAACCAAATAAAGATCTCCACTATATAGAAGTTCCAGAATTTTAACACTAAAGCTAAGATTACTGAACAGATGCCCTGACGCAGTACAGAAGTGCCAAAACCAGAACACAGATGAAAGAGAAAAGCTTACCGGCGGTGCTCTAGCTGGTGGGATAAAACCATATGTTGAACGAAGAAGCCGTATGTTCGAGACAAGCCTATCATGGTGAGAAAGCACTAGTGCTTCACACGGGTTATCGCTCAGGCCTATTTCAAATTTTGTTCTGAGCAAACTGGAGTCTGCCCTTTTAGGTGAAAGCAATAATCTACTAACAGCCCGGACTTTTGTGGCATCATACTGACTGAGCTGGAGATCAGAACCTTCTGAATCAAGGAATAGATCCACGATTTCATCAACATACTCCCTCTTGCAACGCGACGCTGAAAACACTAGTCTCTCAAATAATGAACACGTGACCAGGAAGGAAGCTTCAACTGGGGACAGATTCGTTAAACGTGTAAAGCCAAATGCACCAGATTGCAGAACAGATGTGGTTCGTAAAGTTGATTCTGGAACTGCCGAATTATGGATATTGCTTGGCAAAAAAATATTAAACAGCCTGTTGATATATCCATTCCGGAATCCACAACCATCGACAGGTATTTCTGTGTTACAGATGATTCCTTCATAAACTAACTTCGGAACCTGTGGAGATCGAGAAAGAAATACATTAGTAGTGTTTGACTGTCTGTGCTCAAGAGAACTGTATTGTAAACCATATGATCAACAACAGAAACTGTTAAGAGAGAGATCTTACCTCAAACACTATAGGATTCCTCTTGCCTGCATAATGTATATCTTGCAACTCCCCGAATGGGGGAGGAAGAAGAGAATTTGGGATCTCCGCAAAATAAAAGTAATAGCTTCCCTCATTGCGCTCAAACAGCTCTGGATGATTGCAGACCTAAGAATTACATGGAGCACATTATCAAGAAAACCCTATGAGGAGAAAAACTTACACTATCATAATTTTCAGTAGGGACCTCAAAGAAATTAAATAAAATTTAATGGTCGGAACTGTACCTTACGTAGCTGCATGACAATATTCATCAGGCTAAGCAGCTTCTTATCATTTAGATTGCCACGACTTCCATCAAGCAACTCATTAAGAGAGATCTTATTCTTTATGGCTTGATAGAAGATTTGCTGGCGAGAACTCAATCTGCAGGGCACAATTTCTTCTTTCTTTTCCGTCATTTCTGCTATGACATCAATCTTAACACGGCGGAGCATAAACGGCTTCAATATAGCATGCTGTGGAAATAGAGAACATGTCATAATCTTAAGAAATAGCAAGGCTGTGCCAAACTTTTACCCATTTGAGAACTCAAAAAGTCTTCTAAACAAGCACGAGACATAGGAAAAATCACTTAAAATAATCATAAAACCATGGCATTCACTATATATGACCATCTTACCAGTCGACTGAGTTGATGTTCATTCAAGGTCCCTCCATGTTCAGCATGGCCCTCAATCCTGGAAGGCCAAAGAAACATAAGCAATAAAGTCAAGACAAAAGAAAACCATAACTTCTGTAGGAAAACAGTACCCTTTTGAGAACCACTCATTAAACTGTTCGTGGCTGTCAAACAAAGTGGGCATGATGAAATGAAGAAGCGCCCATAGCTCAGCCATGTTGTTCTGAATTGGTGTCCCAGTAAGAAGCAAGCGATTTCTACAGTTAAAGCTCAGCAAAGTCTTCCAGCGCTGGCTGCAGTATAGAGAAAAAAGATGGTAATTATTTGTCAAGCAAGGGCCATGCAATAAGAAAAGAAAACAGAATAAATAAATGACGACAGGCATGAGTTAGGAAATTCAAACAAAATATTAAAGAACATACAAGACGCATGAAAAATCACCTGCTTGAACTTTTTATAGCCTGGGCCTCATCCAATACCATGTACTGCCACTTAACACGTCTCAAAAGCTTCTCTTCATTCACAAGTATCTGATAATTTGTGATGAGAATGTGGAAGCTAGCATCTCTATAAATGAGAAAAAAAATGTCACATGATTGGTTTATGACCCTGTTATAAGAGAGATAACGCATGAAGATAGCAATGCTTCGATGAGAATCTACCTCCGATAAAGACGCTTGGGATTGATGTTCTTGCGAAGAACCACCCTTTCTGGGCCCCAATATGGGAGTATCTTAAGATCAGGGCAGAATCTGATCACCTCTTCAGCCCAATTATTCACAACAGATGCAGGAGCAACCACCAGAAAGGGACCCCATATGTTCTTGTCCTGCATGAGAGCACCCATGTCATATCAAATGCTTGACATGCAATATTAAACTACAAATTACATAATATGACATCTCCAAAAGGAATAAACAAAAGAGCAAGAGATAAATTAAGTTCAGATACAACTGAGAACGGATGAAAAAGTAACACAGAATGAGATCCAAAAGCAATTGGGCAACAAAATATTAATGAAAATTGAAGAAAATTTATTCATAAACCTCAGCCAAGTGGGATAAGAATGCCATAGCCTGCACAGTTTTGCCAAGACCCATCTCGTCGGCAAGAATGCCATTTAACCCCTGCAAGAAATCCAAAATGTGACGTTATAACCTAATAATGGCAGTCACCACAAGTGACCGAAATACAATAGCTCTGTAAGAGTTTACCTGTTCATAGCAATTGACCAGCCACTGCAAGCCCTTTAACTGATATTCTTTTAATACACCTTTAAACAACTCAGGGGTCTGCACAGATGACTGCTCAGGCATTGTTGAGCTGAAAACAAGATACTCCCAAGCAATCAGCTTTAGAGAATACTATTTCTTTTGTTCTACAAAATGCTTGTTTGCAATGAAAAAAGGCAAAATTCCAGATATAACTTACGGGTGTAAGAGATCAATCTTGCTAGCCTCCATAGTAGCTGAATCGTCAGTTGGAATACCAGACTCCGAAGATTGACAAAGCCTCACAATTTCACTATCAAATGCATTTGTCATCCTTTTTTGTTGGGACACGGCATGCTGAGCAGCTCTAAAAGCCTCTCTCTTTAATTCAGCTTCCTCAGGATCTTCCCCATCATCAACCTCAGGAGCAGATCCCTCATCAGGCAGTGCTGATTCACCAGCCTTATTCTGCATAAAGTGACTATAGAGTTCAGTTTGGGATAGCAGAAAGTTGAGCCTCTGCTGCTGTCTTTTTGCTTCGCGTAGTTCCTCTTCTCGCTTCAAAGCTTCAGCTGCATCTCTTTCCTCTTTTTTCCTCAACTCATACTGCGAAACAGGAACAAAGAATGAGTGATGTGATATTTTTGTCTTGATCTACAGCGCACAAGAGCAGTAACACCATGCAATAAACTCAATACAAGACAATACACAAAATACTAACAGATTTGGGATATCATATAGTGAAATGGCTCAGGGGATGCAAGATAAAAGGCAGACTGTATACTGCAACAAAGTTAAACAATTGTAAGCTTATGAGACAAATACCTGTTCCTTGTCTACCCGTTTCCAAAATATCAACATATCCCTAGCAAGCTTCCTTGTACGTACAGGAGCACTTCTCATCAGTTTCAGTGACCTGCTGACTTTGAGCTTCACCTGGAAGTTAAACAAGAAATGAGTAAAGGCTTCGGAAGACAAATGGTTCAGCAAGAGCGTAAACTAGAGCGCATTGAAATGGTGTCATGCTTTTTAAGGTGACAATAGACAAATACAATACCTCCCGTTGACAATTCTCAGAAAAGCGTTTAGCATCCATTTGCCGTTTCTTCAGCAGAGCAGTGAAATTTCTGTGATGCTTTGGAATGTTTCTAGCAATAATATGCCAGCGTTTCAAAAAACTTGCCAAATCTTCTTTCACTATTTCAGAATGTTCCTTTTTCACTATTTGCTTCTTTGGCAAGCTCCGCTCGATAATCTGCATATATGACATCACATAGTTGCTAAGTACACTAATACAACAGCATGAAATCAAATATTTTAACAAATGAAACCAACCTCATATGTATCTCCTTTTTCCAAGACTTTAACATAATGAATCTGCAAACTGCCAGACTCTGAAATAATAGATCTTCGTATCCTCCCAGCTGATCCTTCTGGAATTGCAAAGGGGTCCTCAGTTACTTGAAGTGCAAATTTCTGGATCTTTACCCTTTCCTGTAGTGATTCATGTTGAGGCTGAGGTTCGGCTAATCCACCACGACTAGTAGCCTCAAACTTACGGTCAGTGCCAAGCATTGCTGACAGGGTGCGTAGATCTAGCGTGCCATTCAAAAAATGCTCCTCGACACGTATATCAGAAAAAACAGGCAGATTAAGGGAAGATGCCAACTTATCATAACCCTCTGGAATTAAGTAGCTCACATTATCCCCCATATCCAAATAGGAAGAATCAAGTGAAGCTACAATCTTATTGAAACCACCATATGCATTAATAGATCCCATCCCATTATACTCAGGTGAGGTTTCTACCACACCTAATGCTGCAACATCCTTGAAATCACTTCTGTATTTCATAACTCTTGTATTGCCAATTTTGTGTTTTATCATTTGGGGGTTGTCTGCCCGAGGAGGATCAGAACCAAAAACACCCTCCTTAACCTTTGACCTTCTGTACTTTTGAACATGTTCACTCAGCATTGTACGGTAGTGCTCCTCGGTTATTTGGTTACTGTGGGCATCTGCTTCCTCATCATCACTCGCAACACCAAGATGCCTTTTTCGCTTTAGATGCAGCCCATGAGAAGCATCACTCACACCATTGTACCGATCCGACAAGGACCCTTGACCTTAAAGGAAAAGTTGGGTGAGCAGCAAGATCCACACAGAAGCATATATACAACAGAAAAGCCAATGAAAAAGTATTTAGTAAAGAGCTAATACAACAAGATGAATTTTACACAATCGCCAGAGAGAGAGAGAGAGAGAGAGAGAGAGAGAGAGAGAGCAAAGAAATGTACTGATAAAGATAAGAGAATGAAAAGGAAGGAAGAAAGAGTTGAGCTTACCTTGGCTACTCACGCTCCCATTTGGGCTACTATTCCCATATCGATCAAGATCTTCCGGTAAAGGGACCTTAAAGTTTAGCAATGGCTACAATGTCCAGCAAAAAAATAAGACTGATAGATCAACAGAACTCAACAAATCAACAGCAATGTAAGAGCAGAAACAAGTTGTCTGCTTCACCAAGTCAAAAACAAAAGGCAGATTCCCCGTAAAAAAAGAAAGATGATGCCCACTATTTGTATTTTCCACACTAGATCGCTACCCAAGGCAATAAATATTTCAGTTAACCTACATCCACACAGATAAAAAAGCAGACAGCAACAATACCACTACAGAATCACCAAAATGATAACTGTGTAAGCTCAAATACACAAATAAAGTACTCCCTCCGATCCATATTACTTGTCGCAGAGTTGTACTAAAGCTGCGACAAGTAATATGGATCAGAGGGAGTAACAAATTCTTATTTGACCAAATGAAATTCCATTGCAAGCCCCAAAATCTAACATTAACAAACTGCATAAACTTTGAACCTTTCTTTTTAGGGAGCATAAACTTTGAACCCAATAGCAGAATTCTGCAGCACAAGCTATAGCAAGAAACTAAAGCCAAGAGTCATGTGGAGATCCCAGCAACTAAAAAACTTTAATCGTAACAGAAACATAGCTGACGTATGCAATTGCATCAAAATGATATCCTCATAATGTATGAAATACAAGACAATCTAGGCAAAGGCATTGGCAGCAGAGATGATACAAGATGACAAGACAAGTGGTAAACCGGACAAGTATAGCACCAGTAACCAGGAAACGATAGCACAAGGCATCAGCCAATAAGAATGATTGCAACACCATCACCAAATAACCTGCATTAGTTTCCAACTAGCGAGCATCTAAACCCTGAGCCGAAACCGGCAGCTCCCACCCAAACCACTGCCGAATTGCACCTGCAAACTGGACAAACAAGAAACAGCCCCACCACACCCCGAGAGAAATCCCCGAGTCCAGTGACAAAGAGCTCCACAGCCCATCCCCAGCCCCGATCAGTGATCACGCCGCGCCCCTAGCACAACGCAGCGCTTGCCACGCAGAGAGACCTCCAGTCAAGCGAAGAAAGAGAGACAAGAAACGAGCAACTACCTCGAGGTTGAAGAGGTTGGAGTAGGAGAACCCGCTGCCGTTGGCGCCGCCGCGCGGGGAAGGGCGGCGCGGGTCCATAGCGAAACCCTAGCTAGCGCCCCCGCGCGCGCGCGTGTGGAGGGACGCTCCGGGGGTGGAGCGGGAACCGAGGCGAGCGCGGGGAGCGGTGGGGGCGAGCCGCGACGGCGGAGGAGTCGGCGAGATTAGGGTTAGGGTTTGTGGACGGGAGGAGGGGGGAGGCAGAGGGGACGCGGAGGTGGAGGGGGGAGGCGGATGTGGTGGGGGAAGTAGTAGTAGGAGGCATGGCTTGGCCGAAGGGGAAGAGAGAGAAACAAAGGGAGGGCGAGGAGAAGAGAGGGTAGCAGGGAAAGCGAAACGGGACGGGAGGGCAAGGGGGTTTTCGGGTTTCGAGTTGTAGGAGAACAAACGAACATAGTGCACGGCTACCGGCGCTTGGATTTGGCAACGGTTTTTCCGTTTCTTCGTTTTCCATTTTCCCGACAAATATCTCGCACGTTAGTCTACAACTAGCACAAATGCCCGTGCGTTGCAACGAAAGAAAACACTGGTTCTTATGAATCAAAATTGGCCAGGTCGAACACGGGCTAGCCGCGTGCTAGTGCTCCAAATCTTCTACCGGAAGCTTCCATGTCCACCGACGTCGATGGCCAGACAGCCACAGGTGCCTGACTCCATCGCTAGGGCTGTATTGGCAAACGGTTAGACATGTACTTGTTTTAACTACAACATTTAAGTAAAAAGAAGCACAATCCACAATACCACGTTCTCTAGAAAAAATAATTATGCATAAGAGCACAAACTTGCTGCACAATAACGCAATCTCCAAAAAAAAAAGGCATTTCTTTTATGTATACACACAGAAAATGGTGAAGTAAAAATTCTTCACAGAGAATGCACATTGGTAGTTTTGGATTTTTGGATAAACAAATGCTTATGATGGTACAACCGATATATGCACATAAGATGATTTTAGGCAGCTAATTGTCTATTTTTAATGAACTAAGACGGATCATACTGATGTACTATTTTCTAATTAAGAACTTTTAGGTAAAATAAGAAAAGGAGCTTTGGATGGATAAGAAAATTAATTGGAGAAGTTAGAAGTTGTATCTAGGCCATTGTTGAACGTGCTTGTTTAGGCAGCCAACCAAAGTTTGTACGTGGGTTGATGGTGGGTCAAGGCCACCAGCAGCCTACGACTCCGGCGTTCAGTACTGCATCAACACGTCTTCGCCGCCGTGTCCGAGCAGCCCGGCGTCTCGTTCTTGCCGTGTCCGCCTACGACTCCGGCGTCTTGTCCTTGCCGTGTTCGAGCATGGTGCCTTCCCTCATGGCGTTTTGTTTCCTTTCTTTCAGCATCATGGTGTCGAGCAGCCCAGCGTCTCCGGCGTCTCGTGCTTGCCGTGTCCGAGCATGGCGTCTTCCCTCATGGCGTTTTGTTTCCTTTCTTTCAGCATCACGGTGTCGAGCAGCCCAGCGTCTCTCGTCCTCCCTTCCAGCATGGCGTCTTCATCACGCGTCAAGCAGCCCGCACGATGCTTCCCTTCTCTCGTTTTCCTGTGCTTCCTTTCTCTTTCTCAGCTCATTGTTTGTTTCCTGAGGGGGCTGGTTGATGTTACAAAGAACTTGAAAACGTATATAAACTGATGAGAATCGATTTAACGGGGCGAGGTGGGACTATTGGCAAAATAATATGCACGCATCATGGCATCAGACTATTTTTTGCGGCCTTTGTAAGTCGAGGCGTGGCTGCCGGCGCATACGATGCAAGTATTTTTAAGAAACATAGCAAGCCAACGACTACAGACATAACTGAGCTAGCTTATTTGGCCGCGTCACATTGTCCGTGGACGTGAGGGCGCGAGTTCGACTCCAGTCGCCGGCAATTATTTTTGCTTTTCCATGGGTCAGCTGCGTGGCTAGGATAGTAAAGTGGGCTGGCTTCCCTGGGCCACAGCGCACAGGGCCCATGTACGAAATTCTTTCAAGGGGACGGACGCACATAAATTTAGTACCACCTCAGATGTAAAAATATCACCGGAGCGGGACGAAACCAAGAATAGGTGGACGGACGAAAAACGGACGAAATAACGGTGGTAAGAAGCAATAGCTCCTTGCAACGGGAGAAAACATGCCCGTGCGTTGCAAACGCCAATTATCACGAATTACGTTGGCCAGGTAGAGGATAAGTTTGATGATGACAAAAATGATGGATCAATTAACAAATAGGATTCTTTGGGGCGCTAGTTCAAAACATGGGACATAAATCGTAGTCATCTAATCGGGTGAGCAACCCTATCTTTAGATTACTATACTGACAATGCTTATTTTTATTTACTGACATCACACAATAAAAATGTGGTATACTTCATCCGGCGTCCAGGCATGTATGTTTCCGTCGTTTACATTTTTCGTCTAACTTCAGTATAACATTGTAGATCAGATCATCGATGCCTGGTGAAAAAGCATACCTCATCGGCAGATAAATCTTTGTAATGTCATCAGACAATAAAAATGTTGAGCATGCAGCACTTTCAAAGTAATTTTACCTGGGTGCAACTGTTGTTCCTCCATAGGTTTATTATATGCACTTTTATGAATCGGGATCAGCAATGCCTGGAGACAATTTATATTCGTTGGACGTGCAAGCTATATGTTTTCGTTGTGTTTGTCCTAATATGTGTATATATATTAGTCTTACAGTTTTCATGTCTTAATAGTCCGTCAATATGAATTCGTAAGGAAAACAAACAGAGCCAAATTCAATCTAAAAAAAAATATCTTGCATCAAATTTGACAACGTGTGCCATATAGGTTCGGACAACAAACACATGTGTACACGTCCGCGTACTCCAGATATTTACTGGTGCGTGAAGTAATCATCCCGGCCTGTGCGCCACACGTCCTTGTGGAGCTACACACTACGCAGTCGGTCTTTATCTCTAAGTCCCAGCCCATCTTATCTCTAAGGCTGAACGCAGCAAAATCCCCCTTGTAGAGTCAAAATCCCCCTTGTAGAGTCATCTCTAGAAGCCCCTGCTGGGAGCAACCGTGGGACTTGCAGCACCAGCGCACGGCGGCGACCTCTCGAGCAGCCGGCCTGCAGCTCCACCAAAGATCGAGCCTGTGCGCCCAAGGCTGCCTCGCCCTACCTCCTCCAACCGCATGGGGAGAGGAGCTCCTCTGGCCCCGAGCTGCCTCAAAAGCAGGCCAGCCAGCTGCGGCCCCTCCCCTCCTCTCTCGGCTTTCCCTTCTCCTTCTCTCTAATCTCTCTCTCTCTCTCTCTCGCACGTTATATCCAGGAGCCGCCATGGAACAACCCGCAGAACCCCACCTTGGAGTTCGCCGCCTCCGGCCACCTCTCCATCTCGTTCTAGATCTGCTCCGCCCCGTCGCCGGATCCACGCCAGAGCAGCCGGATCCGCCGCCCAGACTGCCGAGCGCTGCCTCATGCGCCCATTCGTCCGCTGCGTGGGCCACACAGCTGCCACGGCCCAGCTCGCCCGCGAAGCGGTTGTCCATCTCTCTCCGCCATGCTGTGCAGGCCACTGCCGCCGCTGGTGTCACAAGGTCTTCAGGCGGGCGTTGATACTTCGGTTGGACCGCGGGTGTCCCTCTTTTTTGTTCCTTCCTTCCTCTACCCAAAGCTGGGTCTTTGTGTCTCTCTGCTCCCGAGCTGCGCATGCACGCAAGCTGCTTTTTTGGATTTCTTCTTTATATCCCAAGGGTAAATATTACCCATATATCTCATCCTCTTCTGGTGTCTTCGCTTGCTTGATTCTTGCAACTGGCCAACGTATATAAGTTGATAAGATTTGATTTAACGGAGCAATGTGGGACTATTAATTACAAAAAAAAAAGTCAGCACATGCATAAGGAGCAACTTTTTCACCGGCCCATTAAAACTCTGGCCCACTTCTGAATCTGTAGACGACACCGGATGAACGCGTTATGACGTACGAAACTGAACGCGAGGTGGACGGACCAAAACGGACGAAATTACGGTGGTAAGAAGCGATCACCCCTTTATTATTATTAGGTAAAGAAGTACATCATCTCTTCATCTCTATCCCTAATCTCTGAGTTGTTAGTCTCGCCTCACCTTTCACCAACCCATCGGCAAAATCTATATTACGTCCGCGAGCGTCTCATAGGCGATCTTTCGCTCAACCGCAAACAATTTTGGCCGGCCCGTTTGACACGTGCATTAACTCAATGAAATCAATACTTTCCCGAAACAACGTCATGCATTAACTCGTTCAAATCAAATCACTACTTACCAACACAACAGCATGCGCATTTTTATTTCCAAATCAAATCACTGTTTTCAAATCACTACTTACCAAATCAAATCACTATTCGAATATAGTTTTTATCAACTATATTCACAGTTGGTCGGCCATTCACTAGAGTAGAGATTTTCGCCTCACCACCCCACTAAAATACTACACAAGAAAAAAAATCGCCGCCGCCGATCCAACTCAAATGAAATCTCGACCCAATCCTCCGTCGAACGAGGTTCCTAGGGCGTCGTTCTGGGACGACGACGCCATCGCGGAAGCAGGGTCGATTCCCCTCGCCTCTCAAGCGCTCGATTCCCCTCGCGCTTTAGGGTTCCTCCAGAGGGAGGTTGCGCTGCCCGATTCCTCCTGCCCTGCTCACGACTCCCTCCCTGGTCGCTGCTCCTTTACCAGCGGCCGCTGCAGATGCCACTTTCGTCCATCCGAATCACAGCACCTCCACTTTCCGTCCTCTCGGCCGCCACTACAGACTGTCACGTCTTTCCGACTGTTGCCGACGATGGGGAGGACGAGGAGGTGGTGGTGGTCTAGGCGGGGAGGCCGAGGGCAAAGTGAATCACGGAGATGTGACCTGTGACCAAGATTTTTCTCCCATGTTTGGTACAGGGAACCTCCTGCGACCACGCCGTCCCCCGTGCTCCGGCGACGTTAGCTGCATGCGACAGCGCCGCCCCTCGCTGCATAACAAGCACGCCGTGCCCAGCAGGCTCATGCCCGACGTAGTGCCACGGGAACGACCCGGGGGAGCGAGCTCCGCCTGCGGCAGCGGCCACAACGGCAACGCCTTCACCTGGTACGTCTGCCGCCCTTCCGCCTCAGACGGCCATGCCGGCGAGCTCCTCCAAACCTCGCGCCTCCCCTGCTCGTATTTGCCTCCCCTCTGTACCATGCGCCGGACACTGACGCTAGGTGCATATGTCCGTGTCGTTCATATCTCCCTACCTCCAGCCTCATGCATCACGCTGTGCACCTGGGCTCTACCTACCTGGCAACCTCATGCATATTCTGAATTTCTGATCGCATGCATATGGGTGAGTTTGCAATCGTGATGGAGGACGTAATGCTTGAACTAATATGTCTCAGATTTGATAAAAATGGTTGTGAACATGGTCTGATTCTTGGAGTTTGTAATTTTCAACGACAAATTAGTCACACCTGAAGTTCTTAATCTACTTATGTTGTGTTATGTAGTTTTTTTTCTAGCTTTCAAAAGAAGTATATCAGGGAGCCTCTGAAATGCTTGGCGTTTGTACGGCATGCAGCAAAATATTCTTAAATGCATCACGTTCTTAAAAAAGGCATCATATTACCATACTACCGTGACATGCTTCAACCTGGTACATGGTTCGCTTGTCCTTCATCCACTTCTCGTCTATAAGTTTTTTTTTTGCTGTTTTGGCAATTCTCACCAATGCTTTGGGACCATCGATTGTTTATTACATCAATCTGAAAACTCTGTCAATAAAATTAAATAACATAAGCCACAAGAATGCTTATGAATTCCAGGTTTTTATTTATGCTCAATGTTGTCAGATATAGAAAGCATCCATCGATGCTCAAAGTAGGCTACTGTGGCATTTTCTAAATTGCTTGATGTTGGCCCTATTGGACACAGTCACACAAATTGGAATATGACATTGCCGTTTTGCATTCTGGATTATCAACTTATTATATGTTTTCTTATATGTGCAATTTGGATTTCTGTACGTGAAATGTCTATTTTCATGTGAGGAGATGCGAGCACCTTCGCCGACCTACAACTGCATAGACCATGTGTGCCTAATTGCTCTACTTATTCTTGCAGGTTTCTATTTTCGGATCTTAGTGTCGGAAATAAATTGTCAGTCTTCAGAGATCGATCCATCAATCTCAGTAGAAGGATAGGTCGTCAAAGGGGTTCGCTCAAATTTTATTTGTGAGTCTCCACGCTAAGACATTTGCATTCTTTGGTTCTGAAGATTCTGACAGTGCACAGTGTTGAGTTCGGTTCAGTTCAGGTTTTTTGCAGTTCACAAATCAGAATGAGTGAATTCTTATTTTTAACTAATTGTAATTAACGCTATTCCTCGGTGGAATTCAAAAATAAGTTATCTCAGCATTGCAGTGGATTTTATAAGTTGGCACTATCTACACTGCCATTCTTCAGTTGAATCCTCTTGTACTTATCTCTGAAGAATCTGCTCCCTATCAAGAAACAAATCTCTAAAGAATTTGTTATTCTTCATGTGCATCCCCTTATACTGATATCAACTAATATATGTGACAATTGTCAGACTCTCGGATTTTGTAATGCTCATTCGATCCTTCCCGTCTATTTCCAATTTAATAACTTGAGGAGCGCCCCCAATAATCATTCAAAAGAAGTTCTTCATCTACTTGTGCTATATTATGTATTTTTTTTCTAGGTTTTGAAAGAAGTACATTAGGGAGCTTTTAACATGTTTGAGGTTTGTAGTGCATCTTGAATATGCATATAGATCAGACACCTTTATTGTGGAATGCCTGAACTTACTGTGTCACTGATATCAGCTAACTGTCAAGATTAATGAAGTGCACCATGTCAATATAATCATTTTTTAGTTTCTGTCAAGATTAATTGACTGCACATGCGCCCCACTCAGTAGAACAGACTTGAATAGATCTACGATCAAATGTAATGCTGAGATTTAATTAAAAAGCAACACGGCTATGCAAAATTACATTGTGAACATACTCCCTTCAAGGACATGTCCAACTCGTATGTCGCACCGGTACATACTTGTCCGAGCCAGTGTTCTCTCATGGGAAGTTGTATGTCGTGCTAGCTATAAAGAACGTCGGGATCCTTACCGTCCCAGCTACTGACTATAAAAAAAGGTCTCAGACGACAACAGAAGGAATAGCTCAAATTACCGCAAAAAGAAGGGCTCCAATTGTCCTGCCGGTTACACGAGACATTGTCATAAAAAGAAGGGAGTTACTTACATCATAGGTGAGGTATTTGGCACTTATACTTTCAGTAATTATTATACTTTGTCTTTTTTATTATGTATACATATGTTCTTAGAATTATACTAGATAATTGTATATTTTTAAATTATGAGAGATTTATTTTACGCGGGCCTCCACCAGCTGGGGAGTCATTTGTGTTTAACTTATAGCTTGGTATCATGTGTTAGTGAGAGAAATCAAACCAGTTGTGATTTCAAATAATTCTGCAATGACTGGTTGATGAAATTGCTTAAACTTGGCTGTTATACTATATGTTTGCTATGTGACGTTTGTGTTTCAATCACTGGTTGGTCGATAAAATTATGCTATCAAAAAATTATTCACTGTTTGGTCATAAATCATGGTTGGTGTGCCCGTCAGGTAGTGGCAGTAACCAATGTGGCAGGCGCCAAGCTGGGGATGGAGTACACAGGCAAAGCAGAAAGTAGCAGTGTGATTTGTGCTTCGTGCCTGGAGCTAATTCTGGTATGATATGATTTAACCTTCGCTTTTCTAAGATTGCAGCATCTTGGTTTGGATAGCCACTTCTCCAAATTGCAATGAAGATACACACATGTATTTTGAGAGTGAAGCCCATCTATTACTCCCTTCGTCGGGAATTACTTGTCGGAGAAATGGATGTATCTAGACATATTTTAGTTCTAGATACATCTATTTTATCCATTTATGCGACAAGTATTCCGGACGGAGGGAGTACATGTTATCACGTCAACGTGGTTTCTGTTTTCTGCTTCACAAGGCGCTGTTATATTCGGAAAGTATTCATATATGATATCTGAACAACGTGGCAGAAGGGATACAAGTGTCTCCTAGAATCGAGTCTCTTAAAAAAAATACAATGCTGGACTTGTTGCGGAGTGTGGCTGAGTAGAAAGTTACTAAATGTGGTAAGTAAAAACTATCCAATAGGTATATCTTAGTACTATTGAGTTGCTGGCATGTATTTTTTGTGACATTGGCAGATTTTTTTGCAAACAACAATGTCGAGCTGCAGCATCAAGATGTCATTGTGTTGGATTGATTGTAGATTTTCTAATTAATTATGTCAAACTTCTTTTGGGAGGCTAACCAGATGATCTCACTAATTTCATATGGAGTTTTTCGAAGCCCTTGATTGAGCGGTGCTCGTTTCTTATGTTGCGTAGCCTCCTACCTCTCCGCCCCTCGCTAAAGCTCAGCAGCCCTGACCAAACTGAAAAAATGTTTGTTTTTGATGTAGGCCAATTGGACATGTGGATTAATTCAGATCGATGGAATTAATCTGGAGGTACCATGTATGCGCTTCTCCGTATGCATGTATTCTCTTTTGATTATTGGAGAAAAGAGCTAGCTAGGTTTGTACTGGCATGTGTACTAGCTAGGTTTGCACTGGCATATGTACTGACCAACCATTTTAGTCCCAGTTTCTCATTTTCCTGCATGTAATAACATATGGATTCAAATACCAAATAAAGATGGTGTGTATTAATTTGTTAGCATGTATGAAGGATTGGATGATCAGTTGAATGACATTGTTGTAAACAAGTTAATGTTAGATTTCGTTTTATAGTGCCTCCTTTGAAGGCTTTTATTCCATAAAATTTGTTAGCATATTTGTATTTCTCTATATGGCCCTGCTATAGGCCCTATGCATCCTCCAAACACGATTAACCAATTGATATTTTCATGGTGGGAATAATGCAAATGCGCCACAAAGTTGACGCGGATACGTGTACAGTATGCTTTTTTCTTTGCACAATATAACATCTTTCTAAACTTCATAGAGTTTGGATAAATAGTTCACGTGTGCTTTCAATCACAAGCTTGTGTAAATGGCTACCGGTTTATTTTAGTTTCTGGTTCTAAGCATATGTTTCCTCTACCACACAAATAAATGAACCTTAGTTGAAGTGTAACATCAGAACACTTTATCACCTTTTTGTGGATTGAGGTCTGGTCCTCAACTATGGTTCTTAGCACCCTTACATGGTGCACATGGCAAATAATTGTTACACCCTGACCATCAATGTATCATTGGAATATGAGAGAAGGTGCATAGGTTTGCATAGATTACTTCTTCACCTTACATATGCCATTGAGCTTTGAAGAATTTGATGTGTGGCCAAAGTACTATACATTCTTTCTGGATACACCCATCGAGACCAGTAGTGGTAATTATGGTGTTCCTTCGCCATTTAGAATCACTTTTTTTTTTTTTTTTTGCGGGTGCCATTTAGAATCACTTACCTGAAGACACCCAATTTCATGCATTTTAGAGTTACAAAACTAGAAGAGATGATCAGGCACTATGTTTCCATGCGCGATGAAATCATTTGTGCATGTAAATTATCCTATGATTTCTAAACCTACCATTTTTCCAATAAGTTTTTTACATGTGTGTTAGAGAGAAATATTTGAGCACATTGACATTTTTGTTTTAGACACTGCTCTCTTCTTTCATTTCCTTTAAAAAACACTAACTTTTCTTTATTATGTGCATATTACATTTTGACTATTTCAAGTAACTAGATGGACGTGAACACATGCACATAATCAAGTTTCCGCATTATGGTTATTTTCTTGCACGAGCGGTGAAGTAGATGAGTGACAAGGATGAAGAGAACAAAGGGGGGTGCAATGTGGTTATTGAAGGAGGGCAAGGAAGAGGAAGAAACATGTTAGTCGGGATGAAGTCAACAGTGATCGCTATCAGTGATGTCATTCAATGTCTATTTATATTTTTTGTTGTTTCATAATTTTTTGTTCCGGTGCAACAAATGGGCACTTAAAAAGGAAATAAGTTCAATGCATTTTTTTGCTTTTTTGGCTACCAAACCAGAGGTGCCCTGCAATCAGAGTTTGATTGCAATTTACACCTATGTACATTCGATATCACTTGCATATATCATCTGCAGTTTTTTTACTACTTAATGTCCTATTAATTATCTTGCTATACATTATTTTTTCCTATGATTTCAAGATAATGTCCCTTTAAGATTGTAGAGCGAGATGACATATTTTGAAGCGACAACAAGGCTAGAGTAAGGGCCGATGATGTGTAGGGAAATGGAGGGTGGAGAAAAAGATGCCACATGTCTTCTCAAAAGTATAGGAAGGTTAAAGAGACAGGACAACTGTCAAGGAGAAAAGTGTGGATGAAGAGAGCAGATGTAAAGGGGAAGGAGGGGTGGAGAAAAATATGTCACTTGTTTTATTAAGTAAAAGATAGTTTGAAAAGATACGACAACCATCGAGGAGGAAATAAGCATGTCAGAATTAACTTACATTGCTGAAATAGAAAAATGAAGATGTCTTCTTTATTTCTTGGCAATGCACGGGCAACGGCGGCTAGGCTCAAGCTGCTGAGCGTCGACGGCGATGACTACCTAGTGGCCTCCGCGGTGGAGAAGGGGATCCCTCCGGCATTGTGATCCACTACAAGAAGTTGGTCAAGGAGGACCCCCTACAACAACCTCATGTGACAAACTACACACATTTCCTGTACCACGTGATCTCATTATCCCAATGTCACCACAAAAATTCTCTTCACATAAATGTGTAGTTGTTCTAAACTTCTAATGACGTTGGCACGATCGAAATATTGCAGGTGAAAGGGTATTATTAGACCATCACGACAGGGAGGTGTTGTTGAGAAAAGTGGACTTCCACCGGAGTAGTGCTTCATGAGAGGAAAACTAACAGGGACAAACACAAAAAACATTTTGTATATTTCTTTTTAATTGATTATAGGTTTTACTGTGTGCAGGTATTTCAAGTTGAAGAATTGCATTAGTAAAATTTCTCCATTGATAAGTGGCCAAATGAGCTGTCTAGACCTTTTGCTAGGCCTCCCTTATGAATGAGGTGTAACTGGTTTCAAGCAGATACACAGAAGTGGGTCAAAACAGTATCATATTACAAGACATCACTTGGTGTGAAGCTAGGTGTTGGACTCATACGTAATGTCATGGGCATGAATGCATTCTTTGGAGGTATGGCTGCTGATGTCTGATCATGTGTGGCTTATAAATCCTTTTCCTACTAGAAAACCATTGTCACTTGGAGAAATATGTGACGGGCGCCTGATTGGAGATTATCATGACTAGTACGTATGGGTACTTAATTTTCTTATCTCATACAAATTACATAGGATTCCATTGCCTAGCTTGCTCATGTGTATATCATGGCAGCAAATACACACTGCGGTTTTTGCTTTTACTTTTCCATATTAATACCCAAAAGATGACCCATAAAGACACATAAACAGCTAGATAAGGATGGACACATAAGCTCGGGACCTGGTTGTGGCCGCCGTACTCGGAGAAGGTGCGGCGCTGCGGTGAGCAGCAGGTTGCGTCGTCGTCGTGGTCGCTCTTGGCTACGATGGTGTGCACTCCTTGGCACCAGGAATCGGCATGGGACACCATGGAGGGGACAGGAGGGGGGAGGGCAACACCATGGAGGGGAGGGGAGATAGCGGTGAGAGCAAGTTGCAAACTGAATGCTATGGCGTCGAGACGAGAGGGGCAATGAGAAGTCGTGGCGGGGAGTGCAGGTCGGGGGAATTAGATGTGAGTGTCTGTGCTGTGTCGTGTGGTGAGAGAGTCAGAGGATGAATTGTTTTTTTAAGATATGAAGAAAAGGAGCAGTTGTTTGCGTTTTTTTAGAGAAAAGCAGTTGTTTGCTATGAGAGAAATGCCACATGCTTCTTTCGTTATATAGTGAAAAATATCACAAATCCTAACAAATCATCTCTAGAGAATAATTATCAACAACTGATTTACACGTGAACATACGTGTTAATAGAATTGGGATGCGACTCACTCTACTAAAAAGCACGATGCCACACACTCTGACTAAAAGCGGTTATATGCTTGCATCTAGCAGCTGACCAATGAATATATATTATATATGCACTTTTTGTATTTAAATATATGTTTATATGTTCATTTTTGTAGATCAGAGATAAAAGAAAACCGATGGCTTCGGATGATGCTTTGAAAATGCCGATTGACGAAGTCATTGACATAATTATGATCGACTGGACTGAAAACTCATCGAGTTTTACAGAATTATAAGAGATGCATACAAGTAATTGTTCTTTATATATATGCTGCACATGATAATACAAAAGTTGCATTATAACTGTTCTTAATTTGTGCAGCTTATTAGAGAGGTGGAGATTGGATTATGCCGACGTTCAAAAAGAATCAATTGACAAGGGTCCCAAGGCAATGTCGTTCGAAGGGGCCAAAAATTCACCCAGTTTTATACAACAATACAGATATATATGCAATCAAAAAAAAGTTAAAAGGCCCGTGGCAATGCACGGGCATTCTACTAGTAAGTGATAACATCACACATATCTACATAAATAAATGATGTGACAAGTAATTAATGAGAAAAGAGAGGTATGTGGTAACATAGTACTCCCTCCATTCCATAATGCAGTGCGTATGATTTTTTTTTAAAGTCAAACTTTACAAATTTTGATCAAGTTTATAGGAAAAACTATTTATATTTACAATACCAAAAATATAAAATATGAAACTATGTCTTATGATGAATCTAACTATATATGTTTGCAATTTTAGATGTAAATATTTTTCTCCACAAACTTAGTCAAAGTTTATGAGATTTGACTTTTCAAAAAATCTATATGCACTACATTATGGAACGGATGGAGTATGTTACTCACACTATGGGTAACATCACACATACCAAGACAAGATGAGTCTACAACCTAATAAAGGTAGTAACATAGATTACTAACATAGATTAGTAACATATGCATGTTGTATTACTAAGTTACTCCCCACTGTGGGTAGTCATACAGTGGGGAGTAACTTAAACAAGTCATTATCTTCATGGTGTAAAGTATTATAATAGTAGTGTTATAGATGTCTTCATTTATTAGCTGTTAGACTTATTTTGTTTTGAGAAGCGCTATCTTATGTTACCACAAACATCTCTCTCCTCGTTAACTACTTGCCACATAAACAAATTTGTCTTGAGATGCATTATGCTATTAGCTAAATTACTACTACCACTATGACCAGCCTTATATACCCATGCGTTGCCGCTGAAGCCGGAAATTTTTAATGTATCAAAGGCTAAATCTATGTTAAGATAGAATGGGACATTATTCCACCTTATGTGGCATGGGGCATGCGAGAAGCACCAAGGATTAGAATTTTGATTTTGGCATCATTATAATTTGGTAGTTTGGGCCATGCATGGTAAGTAGATTAATGTGACTGAGCGACGTACGGAAAGGTGCGGTCAAATATGGCGTGGTGAGAAAAAACCGGCTAAATGAAAAAATCGATAGAAGAAATCGATAGAAGGACGTAATGGGAAGGGTGAATCAGTCTTTTAAGTAGCAGAGATATGTTGCGTTTTTATTACTCAACTTGCTCGGTAAAATCGAGACAATCAGGTCCGAAATCATACCCATAGGTACATACAACCAAGTCTTACAACATTTATATAACATAGTGTTCCATAGCTAAGCCATGCATCGCCTTTAACGGTACGACTAGCCCAAGCAATTCTGTAGGATCATGTCTGCCTAAGAGCATCTCCAACAACAATCCCAACAATCCTATAATATGATAGAAAAAAATGCGTATATCAAAATTTAGGGCATAAAAAATGATTTTTAGAGCACCAAAAAATATTCATCTTCAACAATGACTCTAATACAAGGCACCACTACCCCACCGGCTGCCTAAAATAGGGCAGCATGCCACATCTTTCTTCTTGACAATTTGCATCTGTATTGCAACAAATAGATATCCAACTCATCTAAACTCAATCCAAAAGAATAGTACAAACATAACAACAAATTCACCAATCCACAACCAAATTTTTATATACTTCATCCATCCTACATCAAATTCAACACAAATTGTTCATCAAACAATTCAACAAAGTTTATCATACATGACATGAAACCTAGAGATAAAACTAGTCGTTTTGTTGCCCATGTCATGCCCACCACTCCTTCTCTCAATGCGTATTGGAATCTCTAATGTCATGGTACGCCTCAAGAAGACATCAGACTCAGTCTTGCCTTCTACATGGACACACCGATTTTTCCATGAGTTCATAGAAGGTGTAATCCAAATCTTTGCCACGCTCATTTTCAATTATCATGTTGTGCATAATCACGCAAGTTGTGATGATGTACCAAAGGATCTCTTGATCCTAAAACTTAGTCAGTCCTCACACAATAGTGATACGCCCATTTTTCATCATTATTTCTTATTGTAATTTACCTTATTTCAATGTTATATTTCATAATATGATGCAATTCTAATGCATTTTCTCTCTTAAAATGCAAGTTACATCAAAAGAGGGGGATTACCGGCAGCTGGAATTCTGACCTAAAAAGCTACAACAGAGATAGTAATTCTCTGGAGCTCAAAATGAAGCGTGGTTTTTTGGAGAATTATTTTGTAATACATAATAAATTATGGAGCAAAAATGTGCCAGAGGGGGATCACCAGCCGGCCACAAGGGCCAGTGGCGCGACCACCCCCCTGGCCACACCACCTAGGCTTGTGGGGCCCTGGTGGGTCCCCTCCCGACATCCTTCTGCTATATATTCCCATTTGCCCTAGAAAAAAATCAAGAGAAGAGTTTTGAGACTTTTTGCCGCCGTCTCAAGGCGGAACTAGGGCAGGAGCACTTTTGCTCTCTGGTGGAGCGATTCCCCGGGGATACTTCCCTCCGGGAGGGGGAAATCAAAGCCTTCATCATCACCAACGCTCCTCTTGTCATGGGAATCATCATCTTCATCAACATCTTTGTCAGCACCATCTCATCTCCAAACCCTAGTTCATCTCTTGTGTTCAATCTTTGTATCAAACCTCGGATTGGTACCTGGGAGTGCTAGTAGTGTTGATTACATCTTGTAGTTGATGCTTGTTGGTTTGATTGGTGGAAGATTATTATGTTCAGATTGTCAATCAAATATTTATACCCACTGATCATGTTCAATATGATGAGTTGTGAGTAGTTTCGTTTGTTCTTGAGGACATGGAAGAGGTCATGTTATTAGCACTACTGCAGGATGGTCCTAACGCGACACATGTATACGAGACCAATCGACCAAACTGTGTGCGATGCATTAATCGCAAACGGTACACTACACCAAAAACATGCGATAGAGACATATACCTAGGGACACTCCCCTTTATGCCTCTTAGCACCTAATCCAACCACGGTGTAAAGACACTAAGAGAGACATTATAAAGAGTGCCTCATCACTAGAGACATGTACGTTGAGGCACTCCATATTATGTCTCTTAGCACTTAGGTAAAGACATTGGAAGAGACATTAGAGAATGCCTCAATAGTAAAGACATTTACGTAGAGACATTATCCGTGATGTCTTCTAGAGCTAGTGTAAAGATACTAGAAGAGGCATTTTAGATAATGCCTTAACACCATAGAGGCAACTTCGAGAGACACTATTCATGATGTCTTTTAGATTATGTTAAGACACTGGAAGAGACATTTTAGAGAACGCCTTGACATTTTAGCTACCCGGACTACATCCTCTCAGATCAGTGTCACTACCCACATGACTACATCCTCTCAGATGTGCACCGTCCAATTGTTAAAAATATTTAGAAAAAATAGAAAATCTATTCAGTGCATATTTGTGTCTTTTTACATACATGCAAAGCTTCATGTAGAAAAGTTATATATTCTTGCCATGAAAAAAAAAACAAGAAAAATCATCTATATATGAAAGGCCTTCTTTTTAAAACCAATTGCCTCCTTATGCGTGCACATATAGGAGATGGACATGTGTTAAAATCTTCATTTTTTTACGAGTATATTATTTTATTGTCATCGGAAGCATATTAAGCGAATTGTTTGGGTGTGCCTTGTGTCTCGTTCTCCTTCGGTCATAACTTAACGCTTGTATGTTTCTATCGTTCAGGAGTTGCAGTCACCGCCATTGGAAGTTGTCGTTCCGCTGCTACATGGAGCTGCACCATAGCTACCACTATTTGATGTCAAACTCTATCTCTTAACACATAGGAAGATGCCCTTGAAGAGGAGGGCAAGCTGGTCACCGACTTTAACAAGAGAATGGCGCCCCTGCCGCAATGGCTGCTCGGCAAGAGCGCTTCTGCCCCTACATGATATGTGCTCGCTTGCAGAATGAGCTGCTTCTACCGGGATGATTCATTTTGTAGAGTTTGTATGTCAACCTTTGAAGAAGAATCGATCTTTGCAAGATGAAAGATTTAGGTTCTTCATGTTTTTGTTTTGCTCCATGCATTTCATTATATTTTCAAAGAATGCTATGAAAAAGTCCAGCAAAATAAACTGTAGTCTTCACTTTTAACAAAGCAAAAGTGTTCAACCTTCGTATTCACAAACTTTATTCATTCAAATATGTCCAACCGATTCACATGAACAAGTCAAAATAAAGAAAATCAACAATTCATCTTTCAGGACACGAAATACCGTCCGATACTTGTAACCAGTGTACAGAACCAGTCACACGTACATCCATATTTGGCCCCTTTCTGGCCACTTGTCTCTCGTGTATACATGAAAAAAGATTTAAAAAAGCCCATAGTATGAGCCCACTAGCGTCCATGTACTCGGCCCCTTGTCTCTCGTGTATACATGAAAAAAGATTAAAAAAAAAGCCCATAGTATGAGTCCACTAGCGTCCAGGTCCATTAGCAAAGATGCCTCCGATCTCGTCTCCTGAAGCAGCGTAACAACTTTCTTTCCTGCATGACTAGCGTTTGTGTGGGTCAGATTAAGCGCCGCCGCCTCCCTCATGTGCCCTTGCCCTTGCCCTTGCCGCCGCCGCCGCCAATCTGCCTCTGATCTCACTCCTCTGCCACTCACGATCTGATTCGTACGGCAAGTCAACGGTGCAACCTACTTAATTGCTTCCGCCAAGGAACTAGCAGGTTAACACATCACACTATACTAATCTCCCTCGATTCTCATCTCGTATCAGTGTTGAAATTAGATTTTAGTTGTTTTGTTTGACTGGACTTTAGGCATGCCTACAAAACACATCAACACGTCATGATTGAGTTCCATGATGAATTAGCACATGATACACTAAAACCAAGATTACTCTGCTCTGAAAGCATCAGCAGAAAAGTAGAACTAGTTGAAATATATGGTCAGCTTAACTCCTCTCTCTCTCTCTCTCTCACTTTCTCTCCGCTGACTTCAGCATTCAGGGCCACACGGAACTGCCCCAGCGGTCAGGCGGCCTCTGTTGCTGCTGCATTTTCCCCGCCCCGCCTCCACTTCTGCTACTGGAGTAGATGAGTGAAATTGAAATTCACTGTTGAAATTGAATTTAATTGGAGCCGGTTTGATACTCCTGCAAAACGTTTTGATTAAGGAATAGCATAGAATTTGCTTCTGATTCAGTATCTTGTATTGCAAATTCCAGTTCTTCTGATTCAGTAGTAGGCATCTGCAATTATAAAGGCGATGGAACCATCAAAAAATGGGGGTTAAGTGCATATGTATGAATCTAAGACACAAGTTTTTTATGTGGTCCAAGAAAACAACAGCACATAGGATATTACAGAATGAAAGAATGAACAGAAAAACTCCAGCAGCATAACCAATCCAAACACGTGAATAACAATACATCAGACACTATTATACGGCCATGATAAAATAAGTATTGATAAGAGAGTAAGAAAAGAGTAACACTCTGAGTGATTGGGTTGGAAGCTGTGAGGCTATTAGCCCATTACCCTATTGTGTAATTTTGGGCATCACAATAAGATTCAAAGAGAGTTCTGACCATTCTCTCTCAGGAAGCACAAAATCCAGAAGAAAAGGTACTTCAAACAATTGAGAAAATACACACTCCAGTGGTTGAAGTCTTGAACTTGAAATGGTAAATACAAATAGTTGATCTTAACTTGAGTTGAGGTATGCAAACATCAAAACTCATACCATATGGGTGCTAAGATTTTACTCTTCAGATTTTAACATGATATCAGACATAAACAGTAGGCTCTGCAGCAAGTTGCCTCAAACATTGTAACAAGTTATCTTAGCGATAAATAAAATCTTCTAATGCATTAGCTTTATGATGATGATAATAAGCAATGTTGCTCTCTACTCTACTTGGCTGCTGCCTTGAGGATTATTACCAAGGCGTAGTTTGCTACTATATGTTGTGTTTATGTTTCAGTAAGTGTCTGTCGTCGTCCATGTCCTATATAACAGTTATAAGAGTTAGTTATATGTATGTGTCATGAATTTGTGATAATCTGTTCAATGTCATTACTATGTCATGTTTTTATGGTTCCGGTGCTTTCAGTGTAAATTCATCTGTGTTTCAAGTAATAACTCAAGTGGTTGATCATATTTGACTTCAGTCTCTGGATGTTGGTTTCTTGTTGAACGAAGAACAATTTGGCCGGTTTTGCAACCTCACGTGGTTTTTTGAGCTCACACCTATAAATCTGAGGGCTCATATCAAATCACAAATAAGGTGGAAGGCATCGAATCAGCTTGAGTGCAGAGAAACATCAAGTGATCAAAAGCAGAGAAAGATCTTCAGTTTCAAGGTTCCTCCTGGATTCTGTTTCATAGCTCTCTGTTCTGTGTTGTTTATTTTCTTGCATCTATTCCAGCCTTTTCAGAGGCAAAAGCAAGGTCACAAGAATCAAACAGTACTACTAGGTCACAACTCATGTCACAACCATCAATATTTTCTCAATCTGTATTTCAAGACTATAAGTTTCATTTCAAGTGATAAATAGTCTAAGTATTTCCGACGGAGGTTTGTTCATTAAATAAACATTCAATAAGTGACATTTTGGCTATTCTATTTCAGCTTTTGCATAAACTGATGGATAGGAGCTGGATGAGTAAACTAAGAACCAGTACAGAGTACAAACATGGTGTTGAGCAGTTCCTTTCTTTTGCATTCCACGATGTAAGAGATGGTGGCAAGATTCTCTGTCCGTGTGTCAACTGTGCAAACAAGAGGATGGAAACTTACGACGAAGTAAAAACCCATTTGAGATGTCATGGTATTCTACAAGGATATACAGCATGGATCTACCATGGAGAACAATTTCATTCATCTGAAGATGTATTTGATGATGTGTTGCATGCCTCAAATGATGCATCTATTTCAGATATCCATACACATGTTCCAAGACAGAATGACTCTAGAAGACTAGATGACACGCAGGGGCTCCTTAATGTTGTTTTCAATATGCCAGATTATGATTCACTGGATAGCATATCAGATGATGATAAACGTGTGTTCTCCAATGAAGAAGAAAAATTTGCAGCTTTAGATGATGAACAACTTGAGGTCCCTGATAGAATGGCTAGATCACCAGCAGAAGAGAATGTTGCCGTTGAAGGTCAAGATGCGAGCAAAAAAAACGAAACATTTTTAAGCTTCTTGAAGGATGCAGATTCCAACTTGTATGACGGATGTCAAAAAATTTCAAAGTTATCCTTCTTAGTCAGGTTATTTCATTTGAAGGTTTTACATGGGTGGAGTCAAGCATCATTCAAATCAGTACTTGATTTATTATCTGATGCTTTTCCTGAAGATGCAAGTCTACCAAAGAACTACCATGAAGCAAAGAAAATCATTCGTGGTTTGGGTCTTAGCTACCAGAAAATTCATGCCTGTCCCAGAGATTGCATGCTATATTGGGGTGAGAGGGCTAACCAACAATCTTGCCATGTGTGTAATAGCTCCCGTTGGGCTGATGGAGACATTGATGATACAAAAACGAATCCAAGGCGTAAGAAAAAGCCCGCAAAGGTTTTGCGCTACTTTCCACTGATACCTAGGCTGCAGAGGTTGTATGCCACTAATAAAACATCAAATGATATGAGGTGGCATGAAGAGGGCCGTACAAAAGATGGATTGTTGCGCCATCCAGCAGATGCAAAAGCATGGAAAGATTTGGATGCTCGTTATCCTGATTTTGCCAAGGATTGTCGCAACATCCGTCTTGGCATTTCTAGTGATGGGTTCAACCCTTTCAGAAACATGAGCTCAAAGCATAGTACTTGGCCAGTGATGCTTATTCCTTACAACCTACCTCCCTGGATTTGCATGAAAGGAACATCTTTAATTTTATCAATGATCATACCAGGACCCAGTAGTCCAGGGAATGATATAGATGTCTATCTGCAACCGTTAGTTGAAGAGCTCTTGCAACTTTGGAAAGGTGTGGACACATTCGATTGTACCACTAAAAAAAAGTTCCCTCTCAAGGCTGCATTGTTATGGACACTTAATGATTTCCCTGCATTAGCATACTTATATGGTTGGAGTACACGGGGGAGATATGCATGTCCATCTTGTGGGGATTCTACAAGATCAGTTTACCTAAAGAAAGGGAAGAAATTTGCTTATATGGGCCATCGTCGATGGTTACCACAAGGCCACTCCTATTGCCGGCAAAAGAAGAAGTTTGACGCTACTGTGGAGAATGAACTTGCACCAAAAACAATGAGTGGGAGTACAGTTTTGAAATTGTTGGAAGGAAGGGTGTTTGTATATGGAAAAAAAGATGACCCATCGAAGAATGAGGGTACTGGAAAGAAAGCAAAATCTAAGGCCAAAGGTAAAAGCAAGACGGGTAAAAACAAAAGAAAAAGAGAAACATGCAAAAGAAAGTTAACTGGAGACTCAACTAAGAAGAGAAAGGAGCCAAAGGAGTGGCTGAAGAAGAAATCGGTATTCTTTTCCTTGCCATACTGGGAGCACAACTTGTTGCGGCACAATCTCGATGTGATGCACATAGAAAAAAATGTTTGTGATAATCTAATAGGGACACTGCTAAATATTGATTCTAAGTCAAAAGATAACCGAAACGCTCGACTTGATTTGGTAGATATTGGAATTAGAGCTGCACTCCATCCGGATGAAGATGACAAAGGTAACGAACAGCTGCCACTTGCACCCTTTAATATGACTAGGGAACAAAAGGAGGTTCTCTGCTCAATTATTCAAAATCTTAGAACACCCGACGGTTATGCATCATTCTTATCAAGATGTGTCAATATGAAGGAGCTTACAATAAAGGGCCTGAAGAGTCATGATTGTCATGTTCTTATTGAGGATATTCTTCCAATAGCACTACGCTCGTGTCATCCAAGCAAAGATGTTATGAACATTGTTTGTGAGTTAGCTGATTTCTTCAAGAATTTGTGCTCTAAAGTATTAAGTATATCTGAGCTTGACAGTCTACAAAAGAGAATCGTCCAGACACTTTGCAACATGGAAAAAATCTTCCTTCCATCATTTTTTACCATCATGGTGCATTTAATGGTGCACTTAGTGGATGAAGTTAAGCTTGGGGGACCAGTACATTATAGGTGGATGTATCCTCTAGAAAGGCAAGTAATCTGGTATTTCTTTATTTTGTATTTTGTTCTGTTCATGATTCTATCTTACACATGTATGTACAATTTATGTCCAGGTACTTTGTCCGACTTAAGGCATTTGTGCGCAATCGAGCTCATCCAGAAGGATCTATCGCAGAAGAATACATTGCTGATGAATGTATGACGTTTTGTTCAAGATTTATAGATGGAACAACGAGGTTTACTAGACCGGAGAGAAACCCTAATCCATCAGACGAGATACAGGATTCATATATGTTTGAGAGTGCCGGTGAACCCATAGGAAAAATTGACAGTGTGTACCAGTTTGATGATCACTCACTCATTCAAGCACATCGCTATGTTCTGCGACATTGTGATGAACTCGCCGACCTTCGAAGGTGCGTGAGAATAACCAACTCTTCTTTTTTACTTTGCACAACTTGATTAATGCTAAGTAGTTACTTTTACAAAAAATCAAACTAATAGTAATCAATCTTACTTCTGTAGAGAATTCCTGGACATGGAGAAAAGTAAAGAAGACCTCCCACGAGATCTGACGTCACATGATGAGGAGCAGTTTATTAATGAACACTTTGCTGATTGGTTAGAGCAAAAGGTACATCACAATTCACATAGCATCACAAATTTTATTGTCATATGGTTAAAACATTGTTGTGTTCTAGGTGCTATTCGATGACGGACCTAATTTAAGCAAGAAGGTACGTGCACTAGCTAGAAAGCCAAACAAGTGTGGGCTGCGCTACAGTGGTTTTGTAATCAATGGGTGTCGGTTCCACACTATTAGTCGTGAGAAAGGACACAAGACACAAAATAGTGGTGTGGTAATCAGGTCAGATAAGGGCATTAACTACTATGGCAGATTGTCTGATATAATAGAGATATCATATGAAGACCAGTACAAGGTTGTGCTCTTCAAATGTGAGTGGTATGATGTACACCACCGTGCAGGTCTACAAACAGATGAATTTGGATTCACCCTTGTAAACTTCTCTCGAATGATACACACAGGAAAAGAACTAGAACACGAACCATTCGTTTTTTCTTCTCAAGCTGAACAAATATTTTATGTGGAAGATGGAAAAACTGAAGAATGGCATGTGGTGAGGCAATTCAGGCCAAGAGATCTATTTGACATGGGTACGGAATCATCTTCGGATAATGCAGTTTAGAAGTATCGGATGTAAGATGGGAATAAGATACTGCACCATGTTGATATTTACTGTGAAATTCATGTTTTATTTACTTATATTTTCTTATTTGTAGTTTTTGTACATAGATAATGGTATGCATATGTGCAACTTTATTATCCATGAGCAGAAGCAGCTCTTTATTCATGATTTTTAATGCAGGATAAAAGCATTAGAGAACGTGTGCAGCATGAACAAACTGGAAGAGAAACTAGAAAATATGATGCAGGTGGTAGCACAATTGCGTAAATAAATTTGCATAGGTTATCTCTAGTTATTACTGTATTCTTCTCACACTGCTGAAAGCACGAGATAATTGCATCAGTTGGAAGTTCTCTGTATTGAAATGGCTTACCCCAACAATTGCTGTTGGCTGGAAAGCTACCATGCTTTGAAGCATATAGTTTCACCATTTGATATCCCTACCTGCATGAACGCACAATTGACAATCAGTGTCATACTCTTATTATGGGTACTGAAAATGAACATTGCAGTAGTAAGGTAATAGGGGGCTAGTATAAATACCTTGCCAGTTGAGCTTCAAGTTTGTCATTGCCAACATCCACTGTTATTGCCTAGGTATCCGAAATACATCTCATAGTATTTTTTGCTTAAAAAAACACTACATATTGTTGCGTACATCCCCTGTGATCTGATTAGATGGGAGAGAATGATCGTTGTCATATGGTCAGTGAAAAAATAATTTGCTATATGGTCAGTACAATAAAATTGCCGTCGACAATGCAATAGAATTGCCATGTTTCTTAAAGTAAATCAGCATGGCAATAAAATTGACATGTTTCTTAAAGTAAATCAGCATGGCAATTCCTACAAAATTGTTGCAGAAATGTTGGGGAACATAGGAGTCATGAGGTTACTGCAGGATTTGGATCTTGGCAAATTTAGAATATATATATGAATTTCGCATGGCAACTTGTGCGTGAAGTTCACATTCACAAAGGATAAAATCTTAAAAAAAAAAAGAACCTGAGGATGAGAATGCATCCGAGCTTTTCATGTCCTTGCACGGCTGCCCCTGCACACGAGCTGCCCCTGTTGCTGCTCGTCGAGCCACCCGGCGTCATGTCCTTGCACTGCTGGTCGTCGCAAGGAATGGTGGCCGCCGGCGTCCGTATATTCCTCCGCCGGCAGCAGCACCAGCGTCGGCGGCTCCTCAGCCGCGACGCAGTGCCGAACCAAGAGCTGATGGCCGTCGGCGTCCGTGGCCTCCTCCGCCAGCAGCAGCACCTGCGCTTGCGGCTCCTCATCCGTGACGCGGGGCCAATCGAGAGCTGATGGCCACCGGCTTTCTCCTTGGGCCGCGTCGCTCCTCCCGGACCGGCGGCTTCAGGGGCGCGACGCCCTATCCATCTGAATCCGGCGGCCTCGTGCTCGTCGCCCGATTTGGGGGTGGGATCCGCGCCGCTCCTCCTGGACCGGTGGTTGCAGGGGTGCGACGCCCCTGTCCCTCCGGATCCAGCGGCCTCCTCCCTCCTGCTCGTCGCCGGGATCTGGCGGCCGCCTGCTCGTCGCTCAATTTAGGGGCGGCAACCTTTGGCTTTTTCATTTACTCTGTTTCGCGTGAATGTTTTCGTATACTCTAGGCGCGAGCAGCAGTTATTTTGGAAAAATAAGCCTGAAACGTGGGAAAGTATTTTTGATATAAAAAACATTGTAGGGCACCCGACTGCTTGCCTTCACTTCTCTCTTGCAAAAGCCTAAGGACGTCTTTGGTAGGCTGCATACAGCCCAAACAAGCCCGGACGGGATAAAATTGGACCGTTTGGTTGCCTACAGGCCGGCCTAGCTCGCATCTGCACGGACCTTAAAGCACCCCTCAGCCTGGCTCGCTGGGAACGCTCGAATCGGCCATTTCCAACGAGCCAAGCTGAGTGGGGCGGAAAACGAAGACGCGGCGTAGGGCGCGGTGCAGGGGGGTGCGGGCGGAGATGGCAGGAGGGGAAAATCGACCGAGGCGGGGTGGCGCCAAATATACCCTCACCACCCCATTTCCTTGATCACCTCTATAGTTGTAGGACAAACCCTCCTCTGTTGTTGGCACCGGCGGCGGCGGCGACTCGGATCTGCGGCTGGGACGGTGGCGGCGACTGAGATCTGCGGCTGCGACACTCCCCTACAGCGGCAAGAGGCGGCAGCTGCTTCTCCCTTTCTTCTTCGTCTCCGTCCAGCCCTCCTCGTCTCCGCCATGTCTCCCCTGACCTCGAAGCTGGTAAGCTACCCCCTCCACCTCCACCTCCTCTGTTATGTGTTAGGTCGTTCGATATGAGCGTTTAGGGTCAATAGGAGCAGCAGAAGAGCAGGAGGAAGAAGAAGAAAGAGGGAGCAGCAGAAGCGAGGAAGAGGAAGCAGCGCATAAGCAGCAGAGGAAGAGGAAGCACCTAGTTAGCATCATTGAACTGTCCTTATTCAACCATGTTGGCTCTTAATAACTTGTACTGTCATTTGCTAGTAGCTAGGATAAACTGCCTTTGTTTCCTAGCTAGGACAAAACAATGTTCAGCGTGTGTGGTAAGATCACCACTAGTGAGAAGTGGTGATCACATCTTTAGCCGTTTGCAACCAAACAACGTGTTGTTTGTTTAACAACAGCGACGCAGGCAATCAAACAGTGTGCTGACTAGTTGATTCCTTCATGCAGGAAGCCTAATGCAGGCAACCAAATTACATGCAGATGTTGGTTTTTAGCCTGCATTTGCCAACCAGGCTCAACTAGGACAAGTATGCAATGTAGTCACTTTTAGAGATTTCAACCAAACGCGCCCTAACCTGCCGCCGTCGCTGTGGATGGTATCGATATGGAGCTCGCAAAGATGATAGTTGTGCTATGTGTACTAAGCAAAGCAACAAGTAAGTAGATAGGCAAGCACAAGTAATACAAGTAATACCACAACAACAAATAACCACAAGTAAGGAGTTAGGGTTATGGATAACCGTAACTCTGAGAGACGAGGATATATGCCGATGTTCACTTCCTTGGAGGGAAGCTACGTCACCGTTTAGAGAGGTGGATGTTACCACGAAGGCACACCAACGCCATGAAGGCTCACCCTATTCACTCCTCGAGACAACACCACAAAGGCGTTTCTCAACCACTAGTGGTAGACCTTGGGGTGGTCTCCAAACCCTCACAAACTTTCCGGGGGTAATCACAATGGTTGATTCCTCACCGAAGAACTCCTACCGCCTAGGAGTCTCCAACCTCCAAGAGTAACAAGAACGACGGTGGAGCGCGTGCCGACGACGTTAGTGGTGGTGCAGAGGGGGTGCTTGACGGTGGCGTGGCTGCCAGTGCCTCGTCTGGATAAAGGCGATAAGAGGGAGGAGGAGAGAGGGTGGATGGTGGTGGAGGTGGCCGACGACCGCGACGATGGAGCACGTGCCGGCGGCGTTAGTGGTGATGCAGCGGGGGTGCTTGGCAGTGGCACGGCTGCCAGCGCCTCTTCTGGATAAAGGTGTGAAGAGGGAAGAGGAGGAGAGAGGGTGGATGGTGGTGGAGGCGGCCGACAACCGCGACGGTGGAGCGCGTGCCGACGGCGTTAGTGGTGGTGTAGCGGGGGTGCTTGGCGGTGGCGTGGCTGCCAGTGCCTCGTCTGGATAAAGGCGAGAAGAGGGAGGAGGAGAGAGGGTGGATGGTGGTGGAGGCGGACGACCGCGATGGTGGAGCGCGTGCCGACGGCGTTAGTGGTGGTGTAGCGGGGGTGCTTGGCGGTGGCGCGACGCGGGTGCTCGCCGGCGCCAACGGTTGTGAAATTCTTCAACATAATCATTGTTCGGATAAAATCTGATCCAACGGCCACCGAGACAAAATAGTCTTATATTTTTTTTGACGGAAAAATAGTCTTATACTCCCTCCGTTTCTAAATATAAGTCTTTTTAGATATTCCACTACGAACTACATACGGATGTATATAGACATGCTTTAGAGTGTAGATTCACTCATTTTGCTCCGTATGTAGTCCGTAGTGAAATCTCTAGAAAGACTTATATTTAGGAACGGAGGTTGGGTTCTATTTTACGGAATCATGGTTCAAGAAGTTAGTCATCTTGGGAGTGAAAGATTACCGCGGCCATATGGAAATTTTCAAACTGTGGAAGATGCTATTGGTCATTGTATTGCTTGGCCACGTACTCATGTAAGTTCCAATGGTACATTCTTATTATTGTTTACTTCGAAAATCTGATGGTTAGTTGCAAAGTCATTGAATTACATGTGTACTAGTTGTCACCGTTTTTACTGCTATCCTTGTAGGTTAAAAAGCTTAAAGAAAACTGAGCCAACTACCCATGTCTCAGTTTGATGATCCTATAGAGGTAATTTTATTTATTTCAAATTTCTTAACAATGAAACTGGTATATTATATACAACAGTAAATGAAGGACGTAAAAAGATCCAGTAGCTTCCTTGTTAGATTCAGTAAGCATTAATGTCACAAGAACTTGTATGCTAGTAAATTGTATATATACATGGTGTCTTGTTCTTGACCAATGATAAGTTTTCATTCGCATTAGTTGTTCCCCTAATTTTGTAGTTGAGTTCTATAACAGCCAATTTATTTAAGGATGAGAAATCAGCATTAAACAAAGTCATATGCTTGTATGGTCTATGGAGGCTACCAACTTCAAGAACTGGAATAATACTCCAAATAAAGTGTCAAAACTAAGTAACCATGTTTTACATGTGTAAACTCCCTGGAGTACAAAACAATATTCTCAGGCTCGCCGTGCTAAAATGTCAGTTGGATTGAGCATTTCACAGAGATCGGTGTAGCTGAAATGTAATTATAATGAAATGTTCGAAAGAAACCAATGCATCTTAAACTTTAGTCACTTGGACTATTTGAATCAACACCCTTCTTGTTGCTATTGCTTTTCTCCTGATGCTTGCACACATAGTTCAGGCAACTACACATTGACTGGCATATGCACTCTGGTCCATTCAAGTTGTCTTCCGATAGTTCAGATGCAAACCTTTTTTCTAACTAGTATTAGCATTCCCAGCCATTGACATCACATGACAGAATTCATTCACATTGTTAAATTTGATATGTACCACAAGCTTTGTTTGCTTGACTCTCTTTTACAATACAAGTATAGCTTACTAGGAGATACTATACAAAAGTGCATAACTCGAAGTGTGTCAGGACTCTAGGTTTTTTCCTTTTTAAATCTTTGGACAACACAACCTGAAATTCATTAGCTAGAATACATAATTAACAGTGTCATTGTTTTGTTTCAGTATTACAGTCAATGAAGGAAAGGACAAGAACAGTCTCACGAAGTTGTCGTATTTGGGAAAAGTCGAGGCTAGTCCATGTGTGTTGGAAAACCTACAACCTCACGTGCATATCAAGCAATGGAGAGCTTCTTTAGTTGTATTTTATCATTTATGTAAACTTGAACTACGAGTATCGTTTCTAGTTATTGGTATTTGTATTTGCATCAGAATGAGACTTTGCTGTACTAAGCACTCGCATGAAAGATTATTCCACATTTCCTCTAGTTTTTTTTTCATTAAGCTTATGGATCACTTTATTCTGGAATGAAATGTGTTGGATCTAGAAATATTTTTGCTTTGTTTTGAGAGAGTGAGCATACTTTACTGAGACATTCTTACCCCCATGTCTGAAAACTTAAGAAGATTTCTCGACCAATGACTTCTGCTAGATTTTTGAAGGCATTGAATAATGTCTATTTGGGAACCTCAAAATGCTATGTAAACGCCTCTACAAATGTCCCTACTAACTGTAGAAGTCATTGGCTAATGTGTACATGGAGATGGCTGAGAATGCCTCTATAAATGCCTTTATTAGTTTTAAGAGGTGTTGCTTGATGTCGATAGAGAATGCCACTATGTCTCTTTAAAGGCATAATACTTTGTCCCTACAAAGTTGTCTCTATTGGTTGAGACATTACCTAGTGACTTAATAGAGAGTCTTTACAAATATATAGACACACATGTGAGGTGACTCTTTGAGATGCCTCTACATATTGATACGTAAACTTATGCCTCTACGAAATGACTTTATGTCATGTAGAGTCATTTTGACATAATGACTCTAAATCATAGAGACATTGTACGTATAGACATCTTGTGAGGCACTAAAGTAAGTGTATCTATAGGTATGTAGATACCTTATTTAGTGTCTCTAGGAACCCATGATAATGCCTCTACAGTCTATTTCTCTTGTAGTGGTACCGTAATGAAACCGTCACCAATGAAACGAACTGTGTGCGATGGCGGATTCATCAAGCACGATTCAGAAAAGATTTGCGTGTGCGAATCGTGGCATAAAGTTGATCCATACTAACTGTTTGCAATGAGCCAAACAACAAAAACGGTCAGCCAGATCAAGGTGTGTGTGATAGACGGCATACAGTTCACTCGGATGAACCATCTGCGATGAGACAAAACAACAGAAACGGTCAGGCGGATCAAGGTGTGTGCGATAGAGGGCATGTAGTTCACTCGGATGAACCGTTTGCGATGATCCAGAATAACAGAAACGGTCAGCCAGATCAAGGTGTGTGCGATAGACGGCATACAAGTCACTCAGATGAACTGTTTGCGATGAGCCAAAATAAACACAAACGATTTGGTTTAACATGATGCGTGTGATACCCGACAAACAGGTTAGTAATAAGAATTATGTGGGAAGACCGATAATAACACAGACAATTCCTGCTAATAAGATGTGTGTGTTGTGGGCAAACGCTTGCTGGTATACAATTGTCAGCGATTGATGAAATCATCACTGACGAGTTCCGTAGTTTAGTCCGTGTGTGATGTGATTTGCTCTGTCTGCACAACATCTATGCTCTGTCTATAGAACAACAACATATATACTTATAAGAACATGATTGCATAACCAAATTAAACATCCAATTACATAACTGACTACAGATAGCATTTGCACACACCAAAGTAAACAATTACATGCATAATAAACTAGGAGAAATGATAATCTAATCATCATCTACTTCTTCTTGCGACGCTTGCCGCCACTGCTCTACTTGTGGCTCGATCCCTCGTCGTCTACATGAAGGAGGCACTCCCTCATGTCAAGGATCCGCCTGTACATGTCGCAGCATGTGTACGCGTTCTTGCCCGTGAACGTGAGGTGATCTTCATCCAGCCTCCGCACCCAGGCCTTGTACCAGACTGAAGGATTGACGTTGGCGACATCCTTCATGTTACTGTAGTAGGGGTCGATGATGGCCTTGACGAAGTCAACCAGGGATGCCTTCTGCTTAATGTTGCCCCAGACCCTGCAGTGGCCACGGATGTCGACAAGCTTCTGGCAGGCCAAGCCCGAAGTCGTGAGCACTTTTACATCATTGATGGTGTCCACCGTAGCGAACTTGTAGTCGTGGCTATTGACAAACCTGGCGAAACGCTCGCATGGCCTTGTGGCCAGGCAGTAGTGGTAGACGAGGACGTGATGGCTCACGCACAACTGGGCAACGGCAACCTTCTGATCAACCCCGGGATGACCGGCGGTGTACTGGAGGTTGAAGCCGACCACTTTGTACTTGTCATCCTTAGCAAGCAACTGCTCCATGGTGTTCATGGTCTCCTCCACCACGACCGGGTCGTCGGTGTACACCACCGAGAGGTCCTTCCCCCTCACGTGGGTGTCCAAAGGATACACGCCGAACTCCATTGGAGCGCCGCTAGATATCCTCTCTGTATGTGTCGTCGTGGGTGTGCTTGTTGTGTTGTGGGGCGCGATCGAAAGGTTGAAGAGACTAAGGTTATAATGGCCGCGGGAATAAATGGGGAGGCTGAACTGCCTGGAGTATCGGCACGTCCGGATGGCAGTTGTTGTAGCGCGTAACTCCATCATGCTGCACGTATTAACTGCATCGTGGCGACGCACGCGGCGCAACCGCATGCATATGGTGCCCAAAATGTGATCGTGCGCCGGCCCCAACCGCTGAAAGAGCGCGCGCGGAGGGACGCGAGAGCAGAGCGTGCGGAGGGACGAGAGCAGAGCGCGCCGTGGCGCAACCGCATGCATATGGTGCCCAAAACATGATCGTGTGCCGGCCCCAACTGCTAAAAGAGCGCGAGCGGAGGGACGCGAGAGCAGAGTGTGCGGAGGGACGCGAGGAGCAAAGTGCGTGGAGGGATGCGAGCAGAGCGCGCGGAGGGAAGCGAGCAGAGCGCGCCGCTGCCACCTCAACCGCGAGCAACCACATGCATATAGCAGTTGAACACGCAGGGAATAGCCGTCCACAAGCCGGCGGATGCGAGCCAGCGGTGTCTTGGGGAACGACGATGTTGCGGTTCACATCACACCATTCGACCAAACTGTTCATGCACCAACTCGTACCTACCAACAAAGACATGTCCCGCAATCCACGCCAATGCTTCCCACCTCTTCCCCCATCAGTTTCCCGCCACCAGTGAGTGGCTAGCTCTATATGACCCAGGCGGCAATGCACCATAGCAACACTGTGCGCAGATCTAGTCCACACCCATCTACCATTAATTATTCCAAGCATGGCAGGCAACCAAAGCTTCGATGTCGGCCCCTTCATGGATTACATCTTCGACAAGGAGAACGAGCCGGAGCAGGTCGGGGAGCAAGAGCTTCGTCGGCCGGTGCAGGCGCCATGGCCCATCGGCAGCGATATCGCCGTGCTGTTCCTTGGGCGCATAATGGACGTATTGCAGAGGAATTGGGAAGAGCAGTTTTCCATCCACCGCGCAAAAGATCCAGAGCTGCTAGGCGGCATGATCGACGACCCACCCGAAGAGCCATCGTCACTGGTTCCCATCGAGGGCCTGATGCCCTGCCAGGAATGGGCAGAGGTCCTCTGCGATTCAGTTATGAGAAGGCCCGTCCGCCGCCTCATCATTGCCGTTGGCGGCCATGTCATCCTCGATCTCGACGATGTGGTGGCCAGGCTCGAGCGCCTCGTTGGCGGAGATGACGTCCCTAGCAAAGTAGAGCGACACCACCGTAATATCTTGGGGATGCAGGTCATGGATGGAATTTGCTACCAGTGGAGAGACACGGAGATGGAGCGGTGCCGCGGGCGTGTCATGCGCGCGATTGCATGCTGTCAAGCTCTACTGGACGAGGCCCAGCAGCCCCAAGAGCCTCCCAGCACCAGCAGCTCCGCAGGTGATGACGGGTACCGTGGCTGCGGGTCCGGACAGTCGGAATGAACGGGCGCAAGGGTGCTGCTCAAGTGCTGATCATGGAGTTCGAGAAGACCGTCGTCGGAAGGCCACCAGCACAACCTTTTAGCCTATATTTTATTATAATTGTATGGAAATGTCGCTTATCAACATTTTAAGTCGCTAATCATATGTAAAGGTGACAAATTTTGCCCCTAATTTATAGGAAGTACCAACGTTTGTTTGAGCATTTTTGTCTTTTAATTTATATATAAAGCCAATTTGGGTCAACCGTCTGGCACCCATGGGAGGCGCGACGGCCCATCCATCAGGCACGATGATGATATGTTGACCGTGTGTGATAGTGGGCAGACGCGTACACATCCGAGAACGCGGGCCCACGTATGCCATCCAGGAACCGTTTTGGGCTTCGAAACCAAAAACATCAATAAATTTTGAGCTTGTTTTCCGTACATTCGTAATTACCACGCAATAAGTAATTGCAAATCTGTTCACGCCGATCAAACCTAAACATGTTCCCACTTAGCACTAGGCTATAAAAACTACCCACTCAAAAATTACTGCACATTCCTCTCCTCATCACAAAAAAAAACTCTTTCTTGTCAAGTCATTCCTTGCGTCTAACATGGCCGGTAGGAGGAGTTCTGGGTCGAGCTATAACCAGGGAGCAAAGACCAAGGCTGCAGAAGCAACAGAGAGGTCCTGCTGCGATGCGGCAGCCGCAGCAGAGATGTCCTGCAGAACCGCGGAGGCCTCGAACGAGCTCTCATGGGCAGGCAAGGGCTCTCACAAGCGCCCTTGCCGCGTCGGCGAAGTCGACGAGCTGGCGGTGCTGAAGTCCTTAGCCAGCGATGACGACATTCTCGCTGAGCTAATTAAGCAGCAAGAGCTGATCGCCAGCTTGGTGAAGCTGCTGGAGGTTAGTGATGCCTCGGCTGAGAAGGCGACCGGCTGATGACCCACAAGTATAGGGGATCAATCGTAATCCTTTCGATAAGTAAGAGTGTCGAACCCAACGAGGAGCAGAAGGAAATGACAAGCGGTTTTCAGCAAGGTATTCTCTGCAAGCACTGAAATTGTAGGTAACTGATGTCTACTACACAACTTGTTCTTGTAGACTCGTGTTGGGCCTCCAAGCGCAGAGGTTTGTAGGACAGTAGCAATTTTCCCTCAAGTGGATGACCTAAGGTTTATCAATCCGTGGGAGGCGTAGGATGAAGATGTCTCTCTCAAACAACCCTGCAACCAAATAACAAAGAGTCTCTTGTGTCCCCAACACACCCAATACAATGGTAAATTGTATAGGTGCACTAGTTCGGCGAAGAGATGGTGATACAAGTGTAGTATGGACAGTAGATATAGGTTTTTGTAGTGCGAACAATAAAAAACAGCAATGTAGCAAGTAACAAAAGTGAGCATAAAAGGTATTGCAATGCTTAGAAACAAGGCCTAGGGTTCATACTTTCGCTAGTGCAATCTCTCAACAATGCTAATATAATTGGATCATATAATCATCCCTCAACGTGCGATAAAGAATCACTCCCAAGTTCATATTAGCGGAGAACATAAGATAGAAATTGTTTGTAGGGTACGAAACCACCTCAAAGTTATCCTTTCCGATCGATCTGTTGAGCTATTCCTATAAGTGTCACAAACAACCCTAGAGTTCGTACTAAAATAACACCATATGATACACATCAACCAACTCTAATGTCACCTAGATACTCCAATGTCACCACAAGTATCCGTGAGTTGATTATACGATATGCATCAAACAACTTCATAATCATAATATTCAATCCACACAAAGAACTCCAAGGAGCACCCCAAAGTTTCTATCGGAGAAAAGATAATGAAAACGTGCATCAACCCCTATGCATAGATTACCCCAATGTCACCACGGGAATCCGCGAGTTGAGTGCCAAAACATATATCAAGTGAATCAATATAATACCCCATTGTCACCATGGGTATTCATATGCAAGACATACATCAAGTGTTCTCAAATATGAAATATTCAATCCAACAATAACGAAACCTCAAAGGGAAAAGATTCGATTCATCACAACAAGGATAGAGAGGGAAGAAACACCATATGATCCAACTATATTAACAAAGCTCGCGATACATCAAGATCGTGCCAAATCAAGAACACGAGAGAGAGAGAGAGAGATAAAACACATAGCTACTGGTACAAACCCTCAGCCCCGAGGGTGAACTACTCCCTCCTCGTCATGGAGACCGCCGGGATGATGAAAATGGCCTCCGATGGTGCTTTCCCCCCTCCGGCAGGGTGCTGGAAAAGGGCTGTAGATGAGATCGTGGAGGTACAGAGGCTTGCGGCGGCGTAAAAACTCATCTAGGTTAACTTTCGGGGGTTTCTGAATATATATGATTTTTCAGCGTTGGAATCACGCAAAGAGGTGCCACAGGGGGCCCACGAGGCACCAGGGCGCGCCTGGGGGGGGGGGGCAGGCGCGCCCAGGTGGCTCGTGGGGCCCCTGTGGCTCTTCTGCTGCTCCTCCGAAGCTTCCTGGGTCAGTTTCCTTCCAGAAAAAATCATAAAAAAGTTTCACTGCATTTGGACTTCATTTGATATGGATTTTCTGGAAAACCAAAAACAAGCAGAAAACAACAACTGGCACTGGGCACTAGGTCAATATGTTAGTCCATGAAAATCATATAAAATCCATATAAAAGTGCACCAAAATCATACAAAACTATACTAAACATGGCATGAATACTTCATAAATTATAGATACGTTGGAGACGTATCAGTAACTGATAGTTTGGTAGCAAGATAATTTGTAACAAGTAACAAGTAGTAACGGTAACAAAAGTGCAGCAAGGTGGCCCAATCCTTTTTATAACAAAGGACAAGCCGGAACGGACTCATATAATAAGCAAAGCGTTCTCGAGGACACATGGGAATTTCATCTAGTCACTTTCATCATGTTTGTTTGATTCACGTTCGCTACTTTGATAATTTGATATGTGGGTGGACCGGTGCTTGGGTGCTGTTCTTACTTGAACAAGCTTCCCACTTATGATTACCCCCCTCTCGCAAGCATCCACAACTACGAAACAAGAATTAAGATAACTCTGACCATAGCATGAAACCTATGGATCCAAATCAGCCCCTTACGGAATAGCGCATAAACTAGGGTTTAAGCTTCTGTCACTCTAGCAACCCATCATCTAATTACTACTCCACAACGCCTTCCCTTAGGCCCAAAGATGGTGAAGTGTCATGTAGTCGACGTTCACACGACACCACTAAAGGAAGCAACAACATACATATCATCAAAATATCGAACGAATACCAAATTCACATGATTACTTATGACAAGACTTTTCCCATGTCCTCAAGAACAAAAGTAACTACTCATAAATCATATTCATGTTCAAGATCAGAGGGGTATTGAATATCATTAAGGATCTGAATATATAATCTTCCACCAAATAAACCAACTAGCATCAACTACAAGATGTAATCAACACTACTAGCAACCCACAGGTACCAATCTGAGGTTTTGAGACAAAGATTGAATACAAGAGATGAACTAGGGTTTGAGATGAGATGGTGCTGGTGAAAATGTTGATGAAGATTGGTCCTCCCACGATGAGAGGATCGTTGGTGATGTCGATGGCTTCGATTCCCCCCCCCTAGGGAAGTATCCACGGTGGAATCGCTCCGCCGGAGAGCAAAATAGCTCCTGCCCAGGTTCCGCCTCGAGACGGCGGCGCTTCGTCCCGAAAGTCTTCTTCTGATTTTTCCTAGGGCCAATGGCTTCATATAGTAGAAGGAGGGGGCCGGAGGTGTGACGCCCCCGACTCGACCGTGCACTAATCATACGCGCAAATGCACACGATCAAGCCTAGGGACTCACTTGAAGATATCACAACACAACTCTAAACACAAATAAAATAATACAAGCTTTATATTACAAGCCAGGGGCCTCGAGGGCTCGAATACATAAGCTCGAGATCAAGCGTCAGCGGAAACAACAACAGTATCTGAGTACAGACACAAAGTTAAACAAAGATGCCTTAAGAAGGCGAAAACAAACAACGACTCTGATCGAAAGAGGCAAGGCCTCCTGCCTGGGAGCCTCCTAAACTACTCCTGGTCGTCCGCGGTCTCCACGTAGTAGTAGGCTCCACCGGAAGTGTAGTAGCAGTCGTCGGCGGTAACAGCTGGCTCTTGGGATCCGTCATCTGATCGCAGCAATCGGGTATGGGGGAAAAAGAGTAGCAAAGCAACCGTGAGTACTCATCCAAAGTACTCGCAAGACTGACATCAGAACTATACTAAGTATGCATCGGTATCAAAGTAATGAGGCTATATCTTTGGACTAAACTGCAGAAATGCTGGAACAGAGGGGGAGAAGCCTAGCCTATCGAAGACTAGCATCTTTAGCGTCTTGAAGCATTAGAAGAATGTAGATTAGCATAATATAAAGCAACAAGCATGTTGAAGCAAAGCCCAGAGATCCTTTCTCGACTCCCTGCGAGAAAGCGATCCCGGAGCTTAAGTTAATTATCACGTATCCAGTTCAAGTAGTAGTAGATCGGGATACAACACTGAGCGTCCTGTTACCGTGGACACGGCTATTCGAATAGATAACTTCCCTGCAGGGGTGCACTACTGTTACCCAACACGCTCGATTAACTCCGGCCGGACACACTTTTATCGGGTCATGCCCGGCCTCGGCTGATCGACACACTGCAGCCCTACCTAGAGCTCAGCAGAGAGGTCCCCGCCGGTCTACATCCTAAGCGCGCATGGGTCTTGGGCCATCGCCCTTTGCACTCCGGGTCGTTGCGCACATGGCGGGTCCAGGCACCACCTCTGTCCTGGATGGCGCCGGCCCAACCGTGCCGCAATGCTGAACTGGACGTCTGACAAAGCTTTCGGCGTAGAGGGCCCCATAAACCATTATCCCACGTGGTGGTAGTGCGTATAGGGCCAACGACCCACTCAGATCAGATACCCAAATCCGTTATCGAATTATTAGGAGCTCGCGGTGACGATCAGTACTCCTGTCGTCCCGTCTCGAGGAAGTGCAACAAGGGCCAGGCCCATCCCTCTCTAGGGCGGTCTCTGCCTGCCTGGCCGCGCCTCGTAATTATCTCGCGGGTACCCTCACGGTCAACCCGACTACACAACTCTCGCGGGTACCCCTCGGGGTCGACCCGACTTTACCCGGGGACTGTAATAAAAGTAGGGTATCCGTGTGTTCATCACATCAAAAGGGAATCCGAGGAATCACCCTCGATGGAATCCTACTCGATGTAATCCGTCAAGGAGAACCAGGAGGAATCACCCTCGGTGGTTCCCACTTGAGGGGTTGCACGACAGAAGCCACATCGGAGGTGGAGGAAGAGGAATCACCCTCGGTAATCCACGTCCGACTAGCTCTGCTACAAAGGCATCGTCGGGAGTGAGTTAAGAGGTATCACCCTCGTCACTCGAGGATAATTTTGTAGAGTCGAACAACTTAGGGGGTGTGCGGTGCTGTGCAGGTCTCAGCCCGTCGATCACATCGATTAGGGCACTGGTAAGTAAGCGGGGCAACTAGGACAAGTACGAGAGGCCACAGATGGTTTTCATCCAACCTATACTATGCATTTAGGATATCAGGTAAAGTATCAACAGAAGTTACAATAAACAGGCTATGCATCAGAATAGGATAAAACAATAGCAACAGCAAATTCTAATGCAAGCAGGAGGGAGAAAGAATAGGTGATATAGGCATGCGTCAAGGGGGTTTTGCTTGCCTGGAAGCTCTGCTGAAAGGGAAGAAGGGTCGTCGGTGACGTAGTCGATCACTGGGGGAGCGTCGGTCTCGGAGTCTACCGGAGAGAAGAGGGGGGAAGAAACAGTAAATATAAAGCACACAGATGTAACACAGACGCACGACAAGACAACACGCAGTGTTAGGGGTGACCTATCGCAGTACTACACGTTACCGGCGAAGGGGGAAAACATCCGGGAATGTTTTCCCAGCGTTTGGCATTTCGGACAGATGAAACAGAGGGGGACGGTTCCATGTTCAGCATGCCAGAGGCATGTGACAGATGAACGGAGTGCGTATTCGGAATCGTCACATTTTTCTGATCGTTTTTCATATATAAATTATTTTAATCCGAGTTATGGTTTATTTTATATGATTTTTCAAACTTTTAATAATTTTCTGAAATCCTCTAGAATTCTGCTAGGTCCTCAGTTTTAGACATCACTTAGCTGTTTTCCAGAGGCTATAGCTAGTGTTCTGTTCATCCTATGGCTTTGTGCCTTATATCATTCTTGATCAATTTTCTGTGATCTACATGATAGTATCAAGTGCATCTATGTTAGTGTCCATTTGCTTGTTCAAACCTTTGTTTGAAAAGTGCTACTTGATGTTCATTCCAGGATCTTTTAATTTTTACAAAGTTTGATGGATGATTCCCATTGATCCATAGCTCTAATGGAAATACACCCTATAGATGATTTACTCTACATCAAAAGTACTATCAGTTCATGCCCTTTGATGGCATGAACAGTTAATGTAACAGGTCCAATTACAGCTCCAAACTAGCTACTGCAGTAACTCTGTTTCTCTGTTTTTCAGTTAACAGAAGATACACTTTTGTCAATTTTGTAGGAATTAACCCATGCATCAAATGAAGTTGGACCAATGGGATGAAATGGAGTTTGTCAAGTGTACTATCTACACATTTTATTTGTATTTAGGTTGGCATTTGGTTAGTTGCTGTTTAGAGGCTGTACAGTAGGGTAATCAGTGTGGTTTAGAAAAAGCTAGCAAGTGCTACAGTAACATTCAGTTACGGTAGCAGCAGTAGTGCAACGAGCAGAGCAGCAGCAGAAGCGCGTGGGGGGAGGCGGCAGCAGCTGCTACAGCAGAAGGAGGCGGCTCGCAGGGGCGAGCGAGGGCGCGGCCGGGCGTAGACAGGGGCGGCCAGGGGCGCGGCCGGCGCGGTGTGAGCGCGGGCGAGCGCGGCGGCGCACAGCAGCAGGAGCGGCGGCAGCAGATGCAGTAGCAGCAGTAGCAGGACCGCGGGCGCGCGGGCGGCTGCGGATGCGTGCGGCCAGGGCTCGGCGACGCTCGGCCTCTACGGTGAGGGGGACGAGGGGGATCGACCGAGTAGCTCACAGAGGAGCTCGGGGACGTGCTTGCCGAGGCCGGGGAGTCTCCGGTGAGGAGATCGACGGCGATGGCCGCGGCGGCCGTGGGCGAAGAAGAGCTTGATGGCGACGGCAGGGAGCTCTCCTACTCGAACCGATGGATGGAGCCGACGTGGACGACGACAGCGGTCCTCCTGGACATCTCCGTGCGGCTCGAGGTGGCTGGTGGCCGCGACAACGACGAGGATGCGGCGACGGTGGCTCGGGCGCGAGCGAAATCGGCGAGGGCGAGCGAGGGAGTGGGGAACGCGAGGCTAGGGTTTGCCCATGGGGTCGGGGTTGATCTTATCCGCGTCGGGGATGCGCTGGATGCTCGACACGAGCGATCCTCGGCGCGTGGACGGCTGGCCAGAGGCCACGGCCATGGCTCTGCCTTCCTCTGTACAGAGAGGAAGGAGAGGCCGTAGGTGGGCTGGGCTGTGCACTGTAGCAGCGGGCTACAAGTGCACAGTGCAGTTCTCCTATTTTTCTTTTTCTTTTTCTATTTTATTTTATTTCTTCTTTGTTTCTCATTTAGTTAGAGCATCAAACGATTTTTGTTAAATGTGAATCTTGTCTCATAATTACTAGGCACTATACTGGACTGGTACAAAAAGTTTGGGGCCAAGTTGAACTCATTTAATTTATGTTTGTATTTAAATGGGCTGAATGAGTGCTGCTGGTCCACTGTTTTAATTGCTAGGATAATTTTGGGAATTCAAATAATGTTGGCTTTATTTTTATAATTGCTTTGTGAATTTTTGCAACATTATGAACATTTTTACTCTACTGTTTGGACAACTTTTAATTTTGACTTTATTTTAAATTTTGAATATGAAGTTGGATTATTCTTAATTGTTTTTATATGACTTAATGATGATGACTTGGCATGACTAATTAGCATAACCAGGGTTTAGTAATCTGGGGATGTTACAAATCTCCCCCACTACAAGAAATCTCGTCCCGAGATTTAGGAGGTGGGGTAAGGGGTATCTTCGGGATCAAGGACGTATAGGAGAGTCAGGTTTCGATCCTGTGGAACTGTGGTGAGTGTCGATTAAGAGTGGAAAGGCAGTGACCTCTTGCGCGGTCACGGCATCAAGGCAGGTCAGAGGACAATTTGTCAGCTATGTCGGCAACAACGTCGGTACCAGGGGCAGGGAACGAAGAGAACCAATTTCCTGCTCGTTAATACGAGGCGGACCAATAGGCAAGGTTCTCGTCCATCGGTGGTTACAGGAATGTTATCAACAATAGTGACAAGGTTTTATTCAGGGGGTGTTAACTTAAGCAGGGAATTTTCACTGCTCAGATAAGGACAGTTTACCAGAAAGGTTAAACAGACCAATGAAAAAGAAAATGGTGATTATCTGATTAATCAGACCAATGGAAAGGAATAAGTGAAGATAATCCAGCTCTCCGGGTGGATGTGATTACGAGAACCTAGTGTTAGAGTTAGCAACATCATTTAACCCGAAAGGATGAGAGGTTTGGAGTCCCAGAGTAAAGGAGAGGAATAAAAGATCCTAATCCCACCCGTTGGCGACGTGGGCCCGTAAGCCACACAGCCATGTTAGTAAAACAGTCTTTTGAAAGACTAGACTCAACTTCGGCCAAGGAGTTGGAAAGGGGCTTCCTACAGGCAGTTGGCTCTGATACCAACCTGTGACACCCCCGACTCGACCGTGCACTAATCATACGCGCAAATGCACACGATCAAGCCTAGGGACTCACTTGAAGATATCACAACACAACTCTAAACACAAATAAAATAATACAAGCTTTATATTACAAGCCAGCGGCCTCGAGGGCTCGAATACATAAGCTCAAGATCAAGCGTCAGCAGAAACAACAACAGTATCTGAGTACAGACACAAAGTTAAACAAAGATGCCTTAAGAAGGCGAAAACAAACAACGACTCTGATCGAAAGAGGCAAGGCCTCCTGCCTGGGAGCCTCCTAAACTACTCCTGGTCGTCTGCGGTCTCCACGTAGTAGTAGGCTCCACCGAAAGTGTAGTAGCAGTCGTCAGCGGTAACAGCTGGCTCCTGGGATCCGTCATCTGATCGCAGCAATCGGGTATGGGGGAAAAGGAGTAGCAAAGCAACCGTGAGTACTCATCCAAGGTACTCGCAAGACTGACATCAGAACTATACTAAGTATGCATCGGTATCAAAGGAATGAGGCTATATCTTTGGACTAAACTGCAGAAATGCTGGAACAGAGGGGGAGAAGCCTAGCCTATCGAAGACTAGCATCTTCAGCGTCTTGCAGCATTAGAAGAGTGTAGATTAGCATAATATAAAGCAACAAGCATGTTGAAGCAAAGCCCAGAGATCCTTTCTCGACTCCCTGCGAGAAAGCGATCCCGGAGCTTAAGTTAATTATCACGTATCCAGTTCAAGTAGTAGTAGATCGGGATACAACACTGAGCGTCCTGTTACCGTGGACACGGCTATTCGAATAGATAACTTCCCTGCATGGGTGCACTACTGTTACCCAACACGCCCAATTAACTCCGGCCGGACACACTTTTATCGGGTCATGCCCGGCCTCGGCTGATCGACACACCACAGCCCTACCTAGAGCTCAGCAGAGAGGTCCCCGCCGGTCTACATCCTAAGCGCGCAGGGGTCTTGGGCCATCGCCCTTTGCACTCCGGGTCGTTGCGCACATGGCGGGTCCAGGCACCACCTCTGTCCTGGATGGCGCCGGCCCAACCGTGCCGCAATGTTGAACTGGACGTCTGACAAAGCTTTCGGCTGATACATACGGCGTAGAGGGCCCCATAAACCATTATCCCACGTGGTGGTAGTGCGTAAAGGGCCAACGACCCACTCAGATCAGGTACCCAAATTCGTTAGCGAATTATTAGGAGCTCGCGGTGACGATCAGTAGTCCTGTCGTCCCGTCTCGAGGAAGTGCAACAAGGGACAGGCCCATCCCTCTCTAGGGCGGTCTCTGCCTGCCCAGCCGCGCCTCGTAATTATCTCGCGGGTACCCTCACGGTCAACCCGACTACACAACTCTCGCGGGTACCCCTCGGGGTCGACCCAACTTTACCCGGGGACTGTAATAAAAGTAGGGTATCCGTGTGTTCATCACATCAAAGGGGAATCCGAGGAATCACCCTCGATGGAATCCTACTCAATGTAATCCGTCAAGGAGAACCAGGAGGAATCACCCTCGGTGGTTCCCACTTGAGGGGTTGCACGACAGAAGCCACATCGGAGGTGGAGGAAGAGGAATCACCCTCGGTAATCCACGTCCGACTAGCTGTGCTATAAAGGCATCGTCGGGAGTGAGTTAAGAGGTATCACCCTCGTCACTCGAGGATAACTCTGTAGAGTCGAACAACTTAGGGTGTGTGCGGTGCTGTGCAGGTCTTAGCCCGTCGATCACATCGATCAGGGCACTGGTAACTAAGCGGGGCAACTAGGACAAGTACGAGGGGCCACAGATGGTTTTCATCCAACCTATACTAAGCATTTAGGATATCAGGTAAAGTATCAACAGAAGTTACAATAAACAGGCTATGCATCAGAATAGGATCAAACAATAGCAGCAGCAAATTCTAATGCAAGCAGGAGGGAGAAAGAATAGGTGATATAGGCATGCGTCAAGGGGGTTTTGCTTGCCTGGAAGCTCTGCTAAAAGGGAAGAAGGGTCGTCGGTGACGTAGTCGATCACTGGGGGAGCGTCGGTCTCGGTGTCTACCGGAGAGAAGAGGGAGGACGAAACAGTAAATATAAAGCACACAGATGTAACACAGACGCACGACAAGATAACACGCAGTGTTAGGGGTGACCTATCGTAGTACTACACGTTACCGGCGAAGGGGGAAAACATCCGGGAATGTTTTCCCAGCGTTTGGCATTTCGGACAGATGAAACAGAGGGGGACGGTTCCATGTTCAGCATGCCAGAGGCATGTGACAGATGAACGGAGTGCGTATTCGGAATCGTCACATTTTTCTGATCGTTTTTCATATATAAATTATTTTAATCCGAGTTATGGTTTATTTTATATGATTTTTCAAACTTTTAATAATTTTCTGAAATCCTCTAGAATTCTGCTAGGTCCTCAGTTTTAGACATCACTTAGCTGTTTTCCAGAGGCTATAGCTAGTGTTCTGTTCATCCTATGGCTTTGTGCCTTATATCATTCTTGATCAATTTTCTGTGATCTACATGATAGTATCAAGTGCATCTATGTTAGTGTCCATTTGCTTGTTCAAACCTTTGTTTGAAAAGTGCTACTTGATGTTCATTCCAGGATATTTTAATTTTTACAAAGTTTGATGGATGATTCCCATTGATCCATAGCTCTAATGGAAATACACCCTATAGATGATTTACTCTACATCAAAAGTACTATCAGTTCATGCCCTTTGATGGCATGAACAGTTAATGTAACAGGTCCAATTACAGCTCCAAACTAGCTACTGCAGTAACTCTGTTTCTCTGTTTTTCAGTTAACAGAAGATACACTTTTGTCAATTTTGTAGGAATTAACCCATGCATCAAATGAAGTTGGACCAATGGGATGAAATGGAGTTTGTCAAGTGTACTATCTACACATTTTATTTGTATTTAGGTTGGCATTTGGTTAGTTGCTGTTTAGAGGCTGTACAGTAGGGTAATCAGTGTGGTTTAGAAAAAGCTAGCAAGTGCTACAGTAACATTCAGTTACTGTAGCAGCAGTAGTGCAGCGAGCAGAGCAGCAGCAGAAGCGCGCGGGGGGGGGGGGGGGGGGAGGCGGCAGCAGCAGCTACAGCAGAAGCAGGCGGCTCACAGGGGCGAGCGAGGGCGCGGCCGGCGCGGGGTGAGCGGTTTGGATATGCCGACGATCAGTTGTAGTCTTTCTCGATAAATAAGAGTGTCGAACCCAATGAGGAGCTAAAGGTAGAATCAATATTCCCTTCAAGTTCTATCGACCACCGATACAACTTTACGCACACTTAACGTTTGCTTTACCTAGAACAAGTATGAAACTAGAACTACTTTGTAGGTGTCGTAGGATAAATTTGCAAGGATAAAACTAGAAGTACTTGGCAAGAACAAAACTATCAGTAAATTGCAAGATAATAAAAGTTAATTGTTTAGTAGAAAGCTTTTGTAGAACAAGAAAATGATCTGTCCCTAGGCAATCGATAACTAGACCGGTAATCATTATTGCAATTTTATATGAGGGAGAGTGTGACGCCCCCGACTCAATCGTGCACTAATCATACACGCAAATGCGCACGATCAAGCCCAGGGACTCATGGGAAGATATCACAACACAACTCTAGACACAAAATAAACTAATACAAGCTTTATATTACAAGCCAAGGGCCTCGAGGGCTCGTATACATAAGCTCGAATACACAAGAGTCAGCGGAAGCAACAATATCTGAGTACAAACATAACTAGACAAGTTTTGCCTTAAGAAGGCTGAGCAAAACAACAACATCTAGATCGAAAAGGCACAGGCCTCCTGCCTGGGAGCCTCCGAACTACTCCTGGTCGGTGGTCTCCACGTAGTAGTAGGCTCCGTCGGGGTAGTAATAGCCATCGGCGGGATCAGCTGGCTCCTGGGCTCCGTCATCTGATCGCAGCAATCGGGTAGGGGAAAAAAAGGTAGCAAAGCAATCGTGAGTACTCATCCAAAGTACTCACAAGACTTACATCAGATCTATGCTAAGTATGCATCGGTATCAAAGGGAAGGGGCTGTATCTGTGGAGTATACTGCAGAAATGCCAGAACAGAGGGGAAGCTTAGCCTATCGAAGACTAGCATCTTGCAGCATCTTGCAGCAACAGAAGAGAGTAGAACAACATAACATATAGTAACAAATATATATTTGTGATGCCCAGAGATCCTTCCTTGACTCCCTACGAGAAAGTGATCCCGGAGCCATCATATCAGTTAAGTATCACAAGTATCCAGTTCAAGTTATAGTAGATCGGGATACAACTCCGAGCGTCCTGTTACCGTGGACACGGCTATTCGAATAGATAACTTCCCTGCAGGGGTGCACCAACTTACCCAACATGCTCGATTAACTCTGGCCGGACACACTATTCTTGGTCATGCCCGGCCTCGGCTGATCGACACGCCGTAGTCCTACCTAGGCTCCGCAGAGAGGTCCCCGCCGGTCTACATCCTAAGCGCTTAGGGGTCTTGGGCCCATCGCCCTTTGCACTCCGGGTCGTTGTGCGCATGGTGGATCCAGGCACCACCTCTGTCCTGGATGGCGCCGATCCGACCCGGCCACAATGCTGAACTGGATGTCTGACAGAGCTTTCGGGAGAATCGTATGACGCCGAGTGCATATAACTTATCCCGCGTGGTGGTTAGTGCGAAAAGGCCAGAGGCCTACTCAGATCACATATCCAAACCATTAGTGTATTAGGAGCTCGCGGTGACGATCAATGCTCCTGTCGCCCCGTCTCGTGGACTTACGGCAAGGGTCAGGCCCATCCCTCTCCTGGGGCGGTCTGCCTGCCCGGCCGTGCCGCATAATTATCTCGCGGGTACCCTCACGGTCAACCCGACTTCACATCTCTCGTGGGTACCCCTCGGGGTCGACCCGACTTCAACAAGGGACTGAGGTAAAGGCAGGGGTATCCGTGTGTCCATAACATCAAGGGGGAATCCGAGGAATCACCCTCGTTGGATTCCTACTCGATGTAACCGTCAAGGTGAACTTCGAGGAATCACCCTCGATGGGTTCACACTTGAGGGGCTGCACGACAAAGGCATCATTGGAGGTGGTGAAAGAGGAATCACCCTCCGTAACCCACAACCGACTGGCTACACTACAGAGATATCATCAGGAGTGAGATAGGAGGTATCACCCTCGGCACTCGATAGTAGCTCTGCAGAGTCGTACAACTAAAGGGGTGTGCGGTGCTGTGTCGGTCTCTGCACATCGATCACGTTGATCGAAACATCCGGAAGCAAAGCATGGCAACACGGACAAGGGTGCGGGGCCACTGATGGATCACTAACCAACCTATATCAAGCATTTAGGATAGCAGGTAAAGTATCAACAGCAGGTTACAAAATCAGGCTATGCATCAGAATAGGAGCTGAAGAATACAGTAGCAAAATCTAATGCAAGCACGAGAGAGAGAGAGAATGGGCGATATAGGAATGATCAAGGGAGTTTTGCTTGCCTGGAAGCTCTGCTGAGAAGGACGGGTCATCGATGACGTAGTCGTACTCGGGGTCAACAGCAATCTCAGGGTCTACCGGAGAGAAGAGGGGGAAGAAACAATAAATATAAAGCAAACAAATGCAGCACAATGCATGACATGGCAATATGTTGTGCTAGGGGTGACCTAACTCAGTGCTACACGTTACAGATAGAGCGGGAAATATCTGGGAATATTTTCCCGGCTTTAAGCAATTATCGGACAGACGATCCAGAGGGGAAGGTTCCATGTTTGCAGTGTTGGAGGCATGTGACAGGTATGTGGATGGCATATTCGGATTCGTCTTATTTTTCTGATCATTTTCATATAGAAATTATTTTCATCCGAGTTACGGATTATTTTATATGATTTTTCAAAGTTTTATTGAATTTTTGGAATTTACTGGATTTAATTTAATTTCGAAAATAAATAGGAAATTGCTAAATGCACACACAGAGTGTACACAGCACAGTGCACGAGAGGCTGACAGTGGGCCCCAGTTGACTGCCCAGTCAGTAGTCAACTGTGGACTTTGACTGGTCAAACTGACCAGTGGGTCCCACCTGTCATTGACAGATTTATTTAACAGAGGTTTAATTTAACTAATTAAGTTAATTAGCTAGTGGGACCCACATGTCAGTGTCAGACTAATTAACAGATTAAGTTATTTTTATAAAATGGTTTAATTAACTCGTGTGGGCCACATGTTAGTGACTGGACCCAGTCTAGTCAGCACGTTGACCCAGTCAATGGGGTCAACAGGGCCCATGGGACCCACTGGCAGAGACCCAGGGTGGGCCCGGCGACCATTTCCACGGCGGAGCGGCTCGGGACCTCGCCGGAAAACGCCTACAGGCGACCATTTTGCGCGGGGTCGGCTGCGTTCGAACGGGCGTTCCACGCTGCGTCCAATGGTGGCAGTGGCGTCGCCGGAGACGGCCTACAGCGACGGCAGCGACGAGTAGGGGCGGCGGCCGGAATCAGGCGAGGCCGGGCTCGGTGATGTAGGGCATGGCAAGGTGGTCTAAGGGCACGGGCGGCATCATCGTGGAGCCCTGAGCACGCTCACGTGCTCAGGTAGCCATGAGAGCGGCAGCAGCGACGACAGCTAGTACGGTGGCGGCGGCGAGCTATGGCAATGACGGCGAGGCGAGCTGCGGGGACGGAAACGAGGCGAGAGGAGGGGGATTTCGCGCGGCTGCTCACCGAGAAGGCACACGAAGGCCCAGCGGTGGCTTAGGAGCAGTAGGGCGGCGACATTCATCAAAGAAGCGCCGGCGATCCGAGGAGGAAGAAGAGCTCGATCCCGGCGACGCAGGGGCGATGAGCTCGTGGCCGATGGCGTAGTCGACGTAGCGGAGCACGGCGCAGCTCCAGGACACAACGGCGAGGCGAGAGGCAGCCGGTTTCCACGGGATCGACGGTGAACGGTGACGGCTACGCTCGGGTTCGACGGAGAGCGAGGGAGAGAGCGATGGAGAGAGGGGGAGGAGTGGCTGGGGTCTATGACAAGGCCGAGGGGCTCATTCTTATCCCCTCGGCGGCGCTGTAGCGTCGCCGTGTCGACGTTTGTCCGGCGAGCGCGCGCGCAGCCACGGGCGTGCCGACACGGGGACGAGGAGGACGACGACCGCGCGGGAGGTGGGCTGGGCTAGCTGGGCCTGTCACTGTGCACTAAGGCCCAATGCACAGTGGCTTTTCTCCTTTTCTTTTTGTAATTCTTTTTTTTTGCATTTTCTCTTGATAGCAAATGATTTTTGTAAAATGTGAAACTTGCCACATAAATATATGGCATTATTTGGCACTGCCACAAAAAGTTTGGGAGGCATTTGAATTTTTCATAATTGAAAAAGCATTTGAATATGCTTATTTGGCACTGTTTTAATTGCTATAGTCCATTTTAGCAAATAAGTGATGTTGTTTTCCTGAACAATTAATTGTTATGGAATATTTGCTAAATGGTGAACTATTTTGCAGCAAATTTTGTGCAACTTCAAATTTCACTTGCAATTTGAATTGATTTCAGTGGTGGAATTTGAAATGAGATATGATTCCAAAGGTGATCAAGCATTACAAACCAAAGTGATTAAGCATAATCATGAGGATCACTGTAGCTCATTACATAGGGGTGTTACAGAGAGGCATGAGCTAACATACTTTCCGTACTTGGATCATATGCACTTATGATTGGAACTCTAGCAAGCATCCGCAACTACCAAAGATCATTAAGGTAAAACCCAACCATAGCATTAAGTAACAAGTCCTCTTTACTCCCATACGCAACAGCCCCCTTACTCGGGTGTAAGCTTCTGTCACTCTAGCCGCCCACTATAAGAGAATTATGAATGTATTGCAAACCCTACAGTGAGAATCCCTCATGCTTGCGCAACACAGAGGGCACCATAGGACAGCACCAAAATAAAACATACAACTCAAACCAATCACGATCATCAATCAACCCATAGGACAAAACGAATCTACTCAAACATCATAGAATTGCCAAATATCATTGGATAATAATATATAGCATTAAGCACCATGTTTAAGTAGAGATTACAGCGGGGAGAAGAGGTTTTATACCACTGCATAGAGGGGGAGAGAGTTGGTGTTGACGGCGACGGAGTTGTTGGTGTAGATCGCCATCGCGATGATTGCCCCGGCGGCGTTCCGGCGCCACCGGGAGAGAGGGGGAGAGAGCCCCCTCCTTCTTCTTCTTCCTTGGCCTCCCCCCTAGATGGGAGGAGAGTTTCCCCTCTGGTCCATGGCCGCCATGGCTCCCGAAGGGGAGGAGCCCCTCCGAGATTGGATCTCTCTCTCTGTTCTCTTCTGTTTCGCGTTCCTGTTTTCTGGCCCTTCACCGTTTCTTAAATTCCTGGAGATCCGTAACTCCGATTGGGCTGAAATTTTGAGGGGATTTTTATCCGGAAATTATCTTTCTTGCGGCGAAAGAAGGGCACCAACCGCCTTACGGGGTAGCCACAAACCTGCTGGGCGCGCCCAGGGTAGGGGGGCGCGCCCCTCGAGCTTGTGGGCCCCTCGGGCATCGTCTTGCGTTGATTCTTTTTCCCAAAAATCACATATGTTCCAAAATAAATCTCCGTAAATTTTTATCGCATTTGGACTTCGTTTGATATGGATTTTCTGCGGAACATAAAACATGCAACAAACAGGAACTGGCACTGGATCAATATGTTAGTCCAAGAAAATCATATAAAATGTTGCCAAAAGTATATAAAAGTTATAGAATATTGGCATGAAACAATCAAAAATTATAGATACGACGGAGACGTATCAACATCCCCAAGCTTAATTCCTGCTCGTCCTCGAGTAGGTAAATGATAAAAAAGATAATTTTTGATGTGGAATGCTACCTAGCATAATCTTGATCAATAATCTAATCATGGCATGAATATTAAGACACGATTGATTCAAAGCAATAGTCTATAATTTGATATAAAGACATCAATACTCAGGCATACCAACAAACAATCATGCCTTTCAGAATAAAAATGCTAAAGAACGTTATCCCTACAAAATCATATAGCCTTGTCATGCTTCATCTTCTTAACACAAAATATAAATCATGTACGACCCCGATGTCAGCCGAGCAATTGGTTCATACTTTTTAACGCGCTTCAGCTTTTTCAACCCCCACGCAATACATGAGCGCGAGCCATGGACATAACACTATAGGTGGAATAGAATGCGGTGATAGGGATCAATAAGGAGAAGTCCAAAAGGGAGAAAGTCTCGCATCAACTAGGCGGATCAACGGGCTATGGAGATGCCCATCAATCGATATCAATGCGAGGAGTAGGGATTGCCGTGCAACGGATGCACTAAGAGCTATAAGTGTATGAAAGCTCAAACTGAAAACTAAGTGGGTGTGCATCCAACTTGCTTGCTCATGAAGACCCCGGGCATTTGAGGAAGCCCATCATCGGAATATACAAGCCAAGTTCTATAATGAAAAATTCCCACTAGTATATAAAAGTGACAATATAGGAGACTCTCTATATGAAAAACATGGTGCTACTATGAAGCACAAGTGTGGTAAAGGATAGTAGCATTGCCCCTTCTCTCTTTTTCTCTCATTTTTTTGTTTTCTCTTTTTCTCTCTCTTTTTTGTTTTTTTTGGTGGGCGCTTTTTTGGCCTCTTTTTTTTAGAACAGTCTCATGGACCTCATCCCCACTTTTTCGAGGACTCATTAGTCTCCACCATTCTTTCCTCACTGGGATAATGCTCTAATAAGGATGGTCATCACACTTTTATTTATTTACAACTCGATAAAAACTATACAAGATGACTCTATATGAATGCCTCTGGCAGTGTACCAGGATGTGCAATGATCTAGCGTAGCAAAGATACCAAAAAAATGGAAAAGCCATGAAAATATCATGCTAGCAATCTTACGATCATGCAAAGCAATATGACAATGAATGCTCAAGTCATGTATATGATGATGATGGAAATGCCATAATAGGTAGGTATGGTGGCTGTTTTGAGGAAGATATAAGGGGGCTTATGTGTGATAGAGCGTATCATATCATGGGGTTTGGATGCACCGGCGAAGTTTGCACCAACTCTCGAGGTGAGAAAGGGCAATGCACGGTACCGAAGAGGCTAGCAAATTGCGGAAGGGTGAGAGTGCGTATAATCCATGGACTCACATTAGTCATAAAGAATTCACATACTTATTGCGAAAGTCTATTAGCCCTCGAAGCAAAGTACTACTATGCATGCCCCTAGAGGGAGGTTGGTAGGAGTTAACCATCGCGCGCCCCCGACCACCACACAATGGAAGACAATCAAGAATAAATCATGCTCCAACTTCTTAGCATAACAATAGACCATACGTGCATGCTTCGGGAATCACAAACCTTAACACCAATATTCTTACTAAATCACAATCATTCACTAGTACACCCACATATTACCATCTTAATATCGCAAAACTATTGCAAGGAATCAAACATATCATATTCAGTGATCTACAAGTTTTATGTAGGATTTTATGACTAACCATGTGAATGACCAATTTCTGTTGACTCTCTAAATAGATATAAGTGAAGCATGAGAGTTTAATTCTTTATACAAAAGACTTGCCCATGATCTAATAAATATAAGTGAAGCAAAAGAGCATTCTACAAATAACGGTTTTCTATATGTAGAGAAACAGGCATCCAAACTTCAAATGATATAAGTGAAGCACATGAAGCATTCTATAAAGCCATACTCAAAAGATATAAGTGAAGTGCAAAGAGCATTCTATAAATCAACCAAGGACTATCTCATACCAGCATGGTGCATTATTAAAGGAAAAAGAAAAAAGCACACGATGCTCCAAGAATTTACGCATATCATGTGAACAGAACAAAAACCGAGACATACCAATAGTTGTTGAAGAAAGATGGGATGCCTTCCGGGGCATCCCCAAGCTTAGACGCTTGAGTCTCCTTGAATATTTACTTGGGGTTCCTTGGGCATCCCCAAGCTTGAACTCTTGCCTCTCCTTATTCTCCTCATATTGATACCTCCTCGTTCTTCGAACACTTCATCCACACAAAACTTAACTAAACTTTTTATTAGAAGGGTTAGTACATATAACATCAAATCCCATCATGTCATGCGGTAACATTATTGTATAATTATAATCACACATTACCCACTGTATGCTAACACAATTCTATGGCTCCCAAGTCAATGGGGCTCAACAAGATTTCAAACATACGCAAATAAAGAAACTATAGCAGCAATCTGTGAAAACATGACAGTCTGTAAAGATGCAAATGAAAATATACTTCTGTAACTTTAAAAATTCTGAACAATTAGGAAAAAATAAACAATTTGCATAGCAGTATTGTGTAATAATTTCAAAAACTTTTCACGCTCCAGTAAATTATCAAAATTCAAGCACTACAGCAAAAGTTTCTGTTTTTTCACAGCACACACCAAATAAGCAATTTAAACATCCTAAAGGTAAATCTTGGCACATTATTTTTATAATACAATGGATTTGTACAAGGGGATAATTAGTTTTGTTGAAAAGTTTCTGTAATCAAGGTTCACAAAGTTTCCATGGGCATGAACAAAGTTCAAGGCTAGGCCCCACTTCCACATTGCTCATCTGTCTCACTTTCACTTTTCTTTTTGAAAAAGTTTTAGGTTCCCCTCTATATTTTTTTGTTTTTAAACTTTTTAAAAGCACTCAACAGAAATAACTGACTCTCTAAAACTTCCAGGTTGTCTCCCAGGCAGCGCTTTCTTTAAAGCCATTAAGCTAGGCATAAAGTGCTCAAGTAATTGATCCACCCGGATCCCAAGGTATATCAGAGCCAATTTTAATTAACAATGATTTGTAATTTAGTAGTGATCACAAGGAAACATATATCATGCAATGACGAAGTCTAACTTTCTTCCTATGTGTCGGCATGTCATAAAAGAACAATTCATGCACATCAAGTAAAGGCCAATGCATAGTATAAAGAGTTTCTTGCAATTTTATCGTATTGGAAACATAGAGAGGTGGAGATGTAGTTCGTCTCTCATAGTAATTGCAATTAGGAGCAGCAAGCACAAGCATATTATATTCATCAAAATCATCATGTGTAATAGTAAAACGCAACCCATCAATGTAATCCTTAATAAGCGCAAACTTCTCCGATATAGTGTAGTTGGGAGAATTCAAAAAGATAATAGGACTATCATGTGTGGGTGCAATAGCAACAATTTCATGTTTAACATAAGAAATTATAGCAAGTTCATCTCCATAAGCATCATTCATATTGGCATCATGGCCACAAGCATAGCAAGCATCAAGTTCATCAAAAAGGGATATTTCAAACGAATCAAAGGGATCATAGCAATCATCATAACATTCATCCTTCGGTAAGCATGAAGGGAAATTAAACAATGTATGAGTTGAAGAGTTACTCTCATTAGAAGGTGGGCACGGGTAGCTAATCCGCTCTTCCTCCCTTTGTTCTTCGCTCTCCTCGTCATCTTTTTCATCTAATGAGCTCACAGTTTCAGCAATTTCTTCTTCCATAGGTTCCTGCAAAATATTAGTCTCTTCTTGGGTAGCGGAGACTTTCTCAATAAATTCATCAATATAGGCATTATATTCATAATTCTCATAGCAATATTTTAGTATAGCATAATTTTCAGATCTGTAAACAGCATCATCATAGTTTTCATACTTTTCAAACAAAGATTCAATTTCATAAGCACCCTTAAAAGCAACAAATTCTTCTCTTTGTTCCACATCATAGTAATCATATACACCATTAGCATAAGAAGCCAAGGTTTCATTATCATTAAATTTACATGAAAAGGGAAGGTGTGGAGCCTTCATCTTAGAGCAACAAGTATAATCATATCTTAAGCATAAATTCCGAGCATACCAATGCAAATAATCAATTTGATCCCATAAGAGTTTCCCTTTTTGAGACAAGTGATAATCCCTAAAGTATTCCCGTTGATCCAAAGTATATCCCATTATCAAGTTGAATGGAGATTTATCAGGATTATCAAAGTAGTAATTAATGTTTTCCACATAACCAGCATCGAGGGTTTTAGGAGGTTCCCCATCTCCATGAGTAGCAAGTACAACTAATTTTTTTGGTATTTCGTGTCCCATATCCATAACTAAAGATAGAGAATAACTTAGAATAGAAAATAAAAACTACTTAGTGGAACAGAAAATAAAAACTACTTAGTGATAAAGCAAACAAGCGCACACGAGAATATCAACCCCACGCTATTGATCCCCGGCAATGGCGCCAGAATAAGGTCTTGATAACCCACAAGTATAGGGGATCAGTTGTAGCCTTTCTCGATAAATAAGAGTGTCGAACCCAACGAGGAGTTAAAGGTAGAATCAATATTCCCTTCAAGTTCAATCGACCACCGATACAACTCTATGCACACTTAACGTTTGCTTTACCTAGAACAAGTATGAAACTAGAACTACTTTGTAGGTGTAGTAGGATAAATTTGCAAGGATAAAACTAGAAGTACTTAGCAAGAATAAAACTACAAGTAAATTGCAAGATAATAAAAGTTAATTGTTTAGTAGAAAGCTTTTGTAGAACAAGAAAAGGATTTGCCCCTAGGCAATCGATAACTAGACCGGTAATCATTATTGCAATTTTATATGAGGGAGAGGCATGAGCTAACATACTTTCCGTACTTGGATCATATGCACTTATGATTGGAACTCTAGCAAGCATCCACAACTACCAAAGATCATTAAGGTAAAACCCAACCATAGCATTAAGTAACAAGTCCTCTTTACTTCCATACGCAACAACCCCTTACTCGGGTGTAAGCTTCTGTCACTCTAGCCGCCCACTATAAGAGAATTATGAACGTATTTCAAACCCTACAGCGGGAATCCCTCACACTTGCGCGACACGGAGGGCACCATAGGACAACACCGAAATAAAACATACAACTCAAACCAATCACGATCATCAATCAACCCATAGGACAAAACGAATCTACTCAAACATCATAGAATTGCCACATATCATTGGATAATAATATATAGCATTAAGCACCATGTTTAAGAAGATATTACAGCGGGGAGAAGAGGTTTTACACCACTGCATAGAGGGGGAGAGAGTTGGTGTTAACGGCGGCTGTCGGTCCTAAATCCGGCATATCTCGTAGTAGGGGTCCTAAGCTAGGCGTCTTGGGGCGATGGTAACATGGATACAGAGTTTTACCCAGGCTCGGGCCCTCTCGAAGAGGTAATACCCTACGTCCTGCTTTTGATTGTATTGATATGGGGTATAGTACAGAGTACATGTGGCTACCACGAGATTGTTCTAATGAATATCAGATCATCTATTGACTAGCCTGGCCTCGGTTTATATATGCACCGGAGGCCTAGGGTTTAGGAGAGTCCTCGTCTTGGGCGCCAAGTCTTGTAGAGTCTTCCTTGTATGCGTCATGGGCTTCCTGAAGTGGCCCATTAGTGAACCGCCATGGGGGTCCTCGGCTCAACCCACCTGGTCGGGAGACGATGTGGTGAGTACCCCCTAGTCCAGGACACCGTCAGTAGCCCCCTGAACCGGTCTTCAAGTTGGGGACGCTCCTCGGTTCTTCTGAACTGTTCTTCGTCTTCGGTCGTCGGTCTTGAAAACTGGTTCAACAAATCTTCCCATCTTCGATCTTGAGGATCGCCGAGGTGTATCCGAAGAGTTCATACGTCGGGTATCCGAGGAGTCCTTTAAGTTCTCGACCTTTATCAATGCCGTGTCATTTTTACGCCACACCTCGGGCTCGAAGTGTTTCCAGTGCAGCGGTGTCCTCTTGCATCCGAGCTCCAACGCCGGACTGCATCCGAGGTGTCTTTTGCAGCCGAGCTCCAACGCCGGTCTGCATCCGAGGTACATTTTATCAGCCGAGCTCCAACGCCAGTCTGTATCCGAGGAGGCATAGAGTACCTCGTCTTTGAAAAAGTTTGAAGGAGGTTATCCAAGCTTAACGCCAAAAAAGTTATCTATGGAGCTAGCCACTCGCAGCCGAGCTTTATGCCGAACTGCTTCCGAGGTGGTGCACCACCTTGGCCGTGAGCTGGTTTTTTTGTGGATTAGTGCAATTTATTCTCTGCCGAGATGTATAGCCAGTAGCCCTCAAGGTGTGTGTCGACCTAAAATCCGAGATGCACCTGAAGGATAACATAAAACCGCTGATCCCAGTAGCCCCTGAGACTCAGGTCGATTCGCGAAATCGGCCTGAGGATCAACTCCTAGCTCGGCAGCATACTTAGGAACAGAAACACGGTGTGCATAGTCCTCGAGACTCAGGTTGGGTGCGTCCGACCAACCTGAGGATCATAATCTCCTCGGAAACTATTTCACACTTTTTTTTAAATTGTCTGCATTGAATAGGCAATGCAGTAGCCCCCGAGACACTGGTCGGGTGGCAACACCAGATCAGGGGATCGATGTAACCCGTTAATGGCTTTTACGTGAGAAGCGCGAAGCCCAGTAGCCCCCGAGCCTTAAGTTGGGCAAGGGTGGCCGAATTAAGGATCAATATCCGGAGTAAATTGATTTTAATCATAATTTATGTGTAATGATTCTATGTATTCAAGTACTTTACATCATTAATGCTCGGATCCGCATTGTACAAAACTTTGTTGACCGACCATCGGCTTCAACCTCCTCGGCCAGTAGCCAAGGAGTGTTTTCCTACTTTACAAAGCCTTTATAAGGGCAAAGATTTATGGAAAACAAGGCAATCCGGCCATATGGTTTTATAAACAAAGGTACACGGAGAGATATGTTATATTACTATTTAACGTAAGAAACATCTTCCAAAGAAAATAGTCCCACTATCGGTTCCTTTCTTTGGGTTGTCATGCTAAGCAGGATAATGTAACTTCACCTCTGATCTAAGTGGGAGAAAAATAGTGAAGATCAATTCTAAAGAAATTTCCGAAGTATGCGGCTTAAAAAAAACCGAGATTTTCACTTCCGTCGTTGCCGACCAATTATATTCTTGAGATCGCTAGCTTTCGGCTTCACCCAGTCTGAGGTACTAACCCGGATAACCCGATAGTATCAATCATAGAGGTGCTCCCTTTACCCCCTAGCCGAACAATCGGGAACATAGGGGGTAAGCACAGGAGCCAGGCAACCCAGCTTGGCCAGATCTCAAGTCAAATTGATGCATATTGTGGCTTTATAACGATTAATGGGAAGGCATCGTTCGTATATTAAAGACAAATGCTATATGTTATTTTGACTCCGTTGTGACTGTTTATAATCTGAAAGTGGCCCATCGTTGGCTTCCCCCCCTTTGTAGATGCTACGCAGGGTGTTTCCGCACTAACAAGACAACCCTTAGCCGACGTCTCGGTGCCCGGAGGCGGTTGTGTTAGTGGAAACGAGGCAATCAGATGTGTAGACTTTATAACTTTCACTTAGTCATAGGAGTTTAAAGTTGGCAGGTCAGTTACTAGCCCCCGGTTAGTGTTCGGCGTCAGCCGAGGTCAAACCATTAACACTTCGGCCAATTTTAAGAAAGGCCCACGGGGTAACCTCTATCGATCTATAGTTTGACACAGTCATCGGATCGCTGACCAGTTTGCGCTCATTGTGACAGTCAGTTTTCGGCTTTCTCCACTGAGGTACTTGACCAGTTAAATTGGAAGTACAATCGCAGTGGTTCTCCCTTTGCACACCTAGCCGAACAAAGCGGAACGTAGGAGGCAAGCACAGGAGACGGGCAACCCAACTATTGACCGAAGACACAATTCGAAACTGATGCATATAAAGCAATATCCGAGAACGTATGGCCGAGGACTCCATAGAGTACCTTGGCTTTTGGTGGGTTCGGCTCTAGTCGCAGCCCCCCGTTGATATTGTCGATGCTTTAAAGGTGTCCGGCATTGTACTGCGAGGCTTATGGTTTTGACAACGCCGAGGTGCAGCTCGGCAGGAAAGATGCCGAACTGCGGGTCAGAAAAGATTTCTCGAGCAAAACCATCACGCAGAACACCTCGATCAAGAGGATGTCCCGCCTCCTGAAAGGAAAACATACAAGCAGGTTAAAGGTGCCATAAGCTCGGGAAACCAAAAAACTTTACGTCCGAACTAAATCAAGTTTTTAGGTGCCAATCCGAAAAGTGGTCTTAAAATTAGTTTGTGCTTCCGTCGTGCTTTAACATGACACATCCGATCTCAAGACTTCAAGCGGGTCAGCCTTCGGCTTCAACCTCCAATTCCCGAAGGCGGAGTGCTTCTCAGGCCAGTTTAGCGATCCAAACTCGAGCGGCTTTAGAGAGAAACCAGGCTATCCGGCTATTGACCACACACTCGTGTCGAGAAAGGAGTGTTAGAAAAAGACTTTGCAACGACTTAGAAGAAAACACTTATTATAAAACAACTCGTATAAATTTAAGAGCCCCAGTTAACATGGGTAAAGGGAGTGTTTTTAACAAATATAGCTTTTGTATAACACAAATATAATGCTTGGTCGATCCGAAGAAAAATTAAAAATTGAAAAAGGTTAAGCATGAAAGCAACTTAGCTGGTTAATGTGCTCGGTGTTGATGACGTAGTCCGGGCTTGCAACGGGTCGAGATCCCAGCCCCCAAGCCGGTCCTGGGGTGGCCGAGCGAAGAGCTCGGCTGATGAAGTGGCAGCACAAAACTGCCGTTGTGCCGAGGCGAAGCCCCTGGTCCAGCCGAGGAGACAGAGTAGGTCGTCAGGGTGACGCCGGAGTAGGTCGATGAAGCGATGGCGAAGCCCCCGGTCCGGCCGAGGTGTCCGAGCGAAGAGCTCGGCTTGATGAAGTGGTAGTACGACACTACCGAGATGTTGAGGCGAAGCCCCCGGTCCGGCCGAGCTGACGAAGCTGGTCGGCTGGTGATGCCGAAGTCCCCGGAGTAGGTTGATGAAGAGATGGCGAAGCCCCCGGTCTAGCCGAGGTGACGGAGCAGGTCGGTAATGTGACGTTGCAGCCCTATGCCAGCCGAGGTGTCGAAGCAGGTCGGCGTGGTGGACATCGGCTTGAAGAAGCAATGGCACGGCAATGCCGACGCAGGTCGGAACTTGTGAAGCGGTCAATGCCGGCTTGAGAAGTGACCGCGCGGCGATGTTGGCGCGCCCGACCCGTACAATCCGTAAGGTGACGATGTTATCTTGACGATCATTAGGGAGAGCGGTGCCGAACTCTTGGTCGGCTCGCCGAGGTGATGATCCGAGGTGGTTGTCATCGGCTCGATGAAGCGACGGCGCAGTCGATGCTGGCGCAGGTCGGCAGTCATGGAGCAACATGGCCGGCGCAGTCGATGCTGGCGCGACGATGAAGATCGCCTCGGAAAAGGCTAAAAATTTGTGGGCACATGTTTGAGAACAACACATAATACCCTAGATAAGAATTTCCTTCAAAAAGGATGTCCAATATCCCGTTCGTGAAAGAATATGAACTCGGGTCGGATTCGTTTTCGTGCAGAAAACAGATCCGAAAATTGATGCACTCACCGGATGCTTCCCGGAGTTTGAACGGTCGGATCGATCTAAAATTTTGAGGGGTGGTAGATATGGGAATTCCGCAGCCGATGAACGGTTGGATCTTCCAAAGGACGTCCGAGCTGACTGCTGGACTCCTCGCCCTAAACTCGTCCAGATTCCCGTCCAGATTCGACAGGGCTCCGGTATATTGGAGATCGCCGGAGATTCCTCCATCGGAACGTGGCGAAATTTTGCAGGGTTGTTCTAGACTCAATTCCGCATAATTCCACCGAAGCAATCGTCAAAGCGACGCTCGAGGAGACGGGGACGGCGGACATGAATCCGCTGTCCAAAAAAAACTGCATGATCACGCGAGGGCAATGTTGACGTTGAGCCCCCGAGCACTATGGACGATTTTTCCATGATCCCGGATGAGATCGGAGTTGATGATGACGAAGACATCCGTACGAACTTGACGATCCGAAGAGAAGCCTAGTCCTCGGTCCAACCAAGGTGACCAGTCGGGCCGGCGACGAAGATGCCGACGCTGACGATGTAGCTCGGTTCTGACGCGTAGATCGCGGTGGAGCCGATCTGAATTCCAATCGCACCGCGGCGACTACCCAGCAGGCTCTCAATGAAAGCACCAATGTCGGTCCTAAATCCGGCATATCTCGTAGTAGGGGTCCTAAGCTAGGCGTCTTGGGGCGATGGTAACATGGACACAGAGTTTTACCCAGGTTCGGGCCCTCTCGAAGAGGTAATACCCTACGTCCTGCCTTTGATTGTATTGATATGGGGTATAGTACAGAGTACATGTGGCTACCACGAGATTGTTCTAATGAATATCAGATCATCTATTGACTAGCCTGGCCTCGGTTTATATATGCACCGGAGGCCTAGGGTTTAGGAGAGTCCTCGTCTTGGGCGCCAAGTCTTGTAGAGTCTTCCTTGTATGCGTCATGGGCTGCCCGAAGTGGCCCATTAGTGAACCGCCATGGGGGTCCTCGGCTCAACCCACCTGGTCGGGAGACGATGTGGTGAGTATCCCCTAGTCCAGGACACCGTCAGCGGCGAAGTTGTTGGTGTAGATCGTCGTCACGATGATTGCCCCGGCGGCGTTCCGGCGCCACCGGGAGAGAGGGGGAGAGAGCCCCCCTCCTTATTCTTCTTCCTTGGCCTCCCACCTAGATGGGAGGAGAGTTTCCCCTCTGGTCCATGGCCGCCATGGCTCTTGGAGGGGAGGAGCCCCTCCGAGATTGGATCTCTTTCTCTGTTCTCTTCTGTTTCGCGTTCCTGTTTTCTGGCCCTTCACCGTTTCTTAAATTCCCGGAGATCCGTAACTCCGATTGGGCTAAAATTTTGAGGGGATTTTTATCCGGAAATTATCTTTCTTGCGGCGAAAGAAGGGCACCAACTGCCTTACGGGGTAGCCACAAGCCTGCTGGGCGCGCCCAGGGTAGGGGGCGCCCCTCGAGCTTGTGGGCCCCTCGGGCATCGTCTTGCGTTGATTCTTTTTTCCCAAAAATCGCATATATTCCAAAATAAATCTTCGTAAATTTTTATCGCGTTTGGACTTCGTTTGATATGGATTTTCTATGAAACAAAAAACATGCAACAAACAAGAACTGGCACTGGATCAATATGTTAGTCCAAGAAAATCATATAAAATGTTGCCAAAAGTATATAAAAGTTGTAGAATATTGGCATGAAACAATCAAAAATTATAGATACGATGGAGACGTATCAATGCACAAGTAGTATCTCTACTTAGTACAGAATTTTGGCTAGCAAAGGATAGGGGGCAAGCACCACATGTTAGAGGATCCAAAACAATATAACTTCTATGTGAATATAAGCAAACATAACTCATTACGTTGTCTTCCTTGTCCAACGTCGACTATTTGACATAGAATATTTAATGGGGGCTCACAATCATAAAAGATGTCCAAGACAGTGTATTTATATGTGAGACCTCTCTTCCTTTATTACTTTTTCATGAATTGCAACAATGACCAATGCTATGTTTGTCAACTTCCAACAAGTTTTATCAATTATACTTCTTTTATGTGAAGTCATCACTCCCCATGGGATTAGCATATGATCTTTTATTTATTTATTTCTAGGATTGGATCAACAAAAGCAAAACACTCAACTCAACTACTCTTTATTATATAACTTTCACACACGATTACATAGATAGATCACAAAGCAAGCACTCGAAACTAAATCATACTAAAATTTTATTCTTCTAAATCATGAAATAACTAAGGATCGAACTAAGATAGATAATGATGATAAAAAGTGATGGTGATACGATACCAGGGCACCTCCCCCAAGCTTGGCACAAGCCAAGGGTGGTGCCCATACCTATGTACTCAAATCTCCTTCTTCGGTGATGGTGGTGATGAAGTGGTGGGCTTATCCTTCAAAATATTTAATAAGATATCCTTCAAACTCTGGACCTCCCGAAGCAACTGCTGAATCGCGGTGGCGTTCTTTTGCACTTCAACCATAATGTGCTTATTTTCCAGCCACCATGATCCCTTTCCTGCATCATTCTCACTTGGACAGGAAATATCCCAATTGGAAGGTATGTGCATGCGAGGAGTGTTTTCAACCCCATAATTGTGGACCAAATTATGAATTTTTTTCCGATGTAACCTGTGTAAGGGTCTCCTAGGAGGAAGCCCTTCTTGTACCTCTGGACTCCCATGGCTTGTAGTGCTTCTCACAGCTTGAGGAGGATTTGGAATTGTGGAGATGCCGACAAGGGTGGACCTCTAGTGAATCTCCATCATCTTCTTCCATGGTAACCACTCCTTCCTCCTCCCTCCTGAGTTCCATCTGCAGCAACCAAGCGTCGTCTCCCACGTTGTTGGAGGAAGAGGAAGACATGATGCCTGGCCTCGAAAGTTTGACAGAAAATAGCACGAAATAAGAACAGAGGAGAAACTTGCGATACGGTGGTCAAAACACCCGTGAGTATATATAATGAATTTTTCCCGTGCAGGACAAGTAATATGAAAGAAAAACGGAGTCAAGAAGGTCCACGAGGGAGCCACAAGCCTGGTAGGCGCGCCCCCAGGCTTGTCGCCTCCTTGTGCACTTTTCGGACTGTTTATTATTTTCCTAATTTTTTATATATTCCAAAATGGACAGAAAGTACTTTTATGGAAGTTTTGGAGTCGGTTTACTTACCGTACCACATACCTACTCCTTTTTAGGCTTCTGGAGCGTTCCGGAAGGTTTCTTCTATGTGCTCCTCCGGTGTCATTGTTTGAATAATATTAGTTTCAACATTAATAGGCAAACCTGAGATATAATGTTTAATTCTTTGCTCATTAAGCACTCACGAATTATTGCCCTCTGAGTTGTTTATTTTGATGGCTCCAGAGCGAAAAACTTCTTCGACAATGTATGGTCCTTCCCATTTAGAGAGAAGTTTTCCTGCAAAGAATCTTAAACGAGAATTGTATAGTAGAACATGATCACCTACTTTGAATTCCCTTTTTTGAATTCTTTTATCATGCCATCTTTTAACTTTTTCTTTGAACAACTTGGCATTTTCATAGGCTTGGGTTCTCCATTCATCTAAGGAGCTAATATCAAATAACCTCTTTTCACCGGCAAGTTTAAAATCATAGTTAAGTTCTTTAATTGCCCAATATGCTTTATGTCAGGCCCATTTCTGAGATAAATCACAGAATAGCCTCAAGTCACACCAGCCCCAAGGTCAGAACAACTGGTGGACTTCCTTGATACAGATATCCAGTACATACATAATATTACACAGGGTTGAGTCATAGCACTCAACAATTATTACAAACTTGCCAATATACTATGGTGGTGGAATAACACAGTGGTGTGGTGGTGGTACAACACTGGTACAATAAAATAAAGTCAAGCGTCAGTGTGAGGCTTGACTATTTTATTTGTGAAGCGGAAGCATTGCAGATGATACACGTGGTAGACTCCAAGATCACAGGTTGACTGACTGGGAACACCTCTAAGCGTCGGGCTCGCTAGCGCACTCTTCCTCCACAAGCTCGTCCTCCTCCAGGTCTGGCCAGTGAAATAGCCAGGGACAAGCCAGTGAGTACGTTGGAATGTAGTCGCAAACATTATGAACGAAAGATATACCGAATGCATATGCTCATGTTGGATTAAATGATATGCATATGTTGGCTGAAATTTAATTATGGCATGATAAATATTAGCATGTGCAGAGGTATGAGTAAATAAAATATTAGTGACAAACAAAGAAAGTTAAGGAAAATCAGGCGAGACAGGACCGCCCGAGAATCCAAAAAAAAGAAAAAAATATAACGTGGAGAATCGGGCGAGACAGGACGGCCGAGAATCCAAAAGAAAAATATAACGTGGAGAATCGGGCGAGACAAGACCTCCCGAGAATCCAAAAGAAAAATATAATGTGGAGAATCGGGCGAGACAGGACCGCCCGAGAATCCAAAAGAAATGCCAAACGGGTGTCTAAAAGCGACGCCTCGAGAGGTCTTGAAAAGAAATGCCAAACGGGTGTCTAAAAGCGACGCCTCGAGAGGTCTTGAAAATAAATGAGTATCCCGGGTAGTCTAGCCAGCCCATGAGATACTCAGAAAAGAAAATAAAACTGAGTGCCCGGGTAGTCTAGCCAGCCCATGAGACACTCAGAAAAGAAAAATAAAAACTGAGTGCCCGGGTAGTCTAGCCAGCCCATGAGACACTCAGAAAAGAAAAATAAAAACTGAGTGCCCGGGTAGTCTAGCCAGCCCATGAGACACTCAGAAAATAAAATAAAATGATAGGGTTAGTCCATAATAATCTTCATATCAACAATAATATTCATGACAATATCAGTAGTGGCAATAATTATCCTGCAAAATAATTCATGCTCAATTTAATTATTTCCTCCGAAGACCGACACCGGAACCGACACTTGACCCTTCCCAGCTAACGTCCTTGACCGCGGACACGGCTATTCGAATAGGTATAACTCTGCAGAGGGTGTACTCTTTACCCACGTGTATGAGATTTCTTTAGCCAGCACCGTGATACTGGCTAATTCCCATTACGGTCTTTGGGTTGAAAACACGCCTGACCAGCACACACCAGATTAACTTTCCGGATGCCAGGAATCACCCAAAGCATCGTTCAAGAAAAACTCTAAGTCAGGGAGACCAACGTCTCGACTAGCATGGGATCACTATTCATACGCGCGGATTACAAGGGGTGCCCCCCTCTCGGCCCAGCCGGATACACCCATGCCCCTGACCTGATGACTGGCATTAGTCCATGGCCGTGGAAACCCTCATCATGGCCCTCTATGTGGTGTGTACACGGACAGGGGTTAGCAACTTACTAAACCATACTTCCCTCGCGGGAAGACCCGTGGCTGCACGGTGTTTAGCTAGGTTTGACGGAACAAGACTCGATCTAGGTCCACTCAGGAGGTGTTGTTATTATGACTGACATGTCTCACATGCCACGGTGACACCGTCGTGTCAAAACGAGACCCGTGCCCACCGGCACGTCCCAAGGTAGGAGACACACTCCTGGTCTCTCACAATTCTTATCCATGGTGGTCAGATTCTTGAGTGGAATACAAGCAAGTGCAAAGATGATATGACTATGCATGCATGCATTTGTGACATACTACATATACGGTGCAATTCCAAACCGATGCAACCATGCTTGCAATTCACCATATCCCAAGTTCAAAAATGCTTGCCCTTATCAAAGTAGTCAGAAAGTGATCCCTCAAAATTCCCGGCAAAGTTCCCCTCTTCGTTTTCTGGAAAATTTCAAATTCAAATTCAAATTAATTTTTTTGCAACAGTACCAAAAGTTGTCTCAAAATATTTTCAAATAAATACTAAAAAAACTAGAGAGTAATATAAGAGTTTCAAAAAAAGAATCAACTCAAACAGAGTTGTGGTTAAAAAGTTATTAAACTTTTAAACCCAGGGGTCTTTCTGCAAAATGGCAGGTCCCTGTGTGTTTTAAAAAGAAAACGCTTCGGGCGGAATACGCCTTTCAGCGCAGAAAGCGTAAAACAGCAGAATATGCTTTCGCTTTAAACACAGAAAAAAAGAAAACGCTGACGGGTGGGGTCCCCCCGTCAGGTTTAAATTTGAACGCGCTCGCGCACGAGAACAGAGAGGCGGCGGTGATCACCGGCGACGATCGCCGGGGTTTTAGGAGGCGGCGATGGTCGGAGCGTGATCAGGGTGGACTTTCGCGTCGGTGGGTGGCGGTGGTGGTTGCCGGCGAGCACCAGAACGACGGCGAGGTCGGCGCCGGCGGACGGTGGTTTCGGGTGAGGTTGGATTTCGCCGGAAAGAGCTCGGGATGCCGAATTGAAGCGGGGAATCGATCACATGGTGGACAAGAGGGCTACTGGCGAAGTTTTAGGGGTAGAGATGGCCTAACGGCGTCGTACTGATCGGGGAAGGTGGCGGCGGATTGGTGGTTGGAGGTGGAGAAGACGACCTCCTCGAGGTTGAATGACTCTACTGGCGGTCGATTGGGATGGTGTGGAGGTGGTGTGAGTGATCTGCGGGGCTCAAGCGGGCCTTTTATAGGCGATCCGGGGATGGCCGGGGCAGAGCGGATGACGCCGGAGTTAATCCGGCCGACGAGGTAGCTATGGGCGGTGGTTAAGGGCGGTGAGGACTTTATGAGGATGGTGGAGTTCTCTTGAAGCTCCATCATGGACGAGCGCGAGCTCTTCGGCCTTATCCACGGCGAGGCCTCCGTGCGGGTGTGGCGGCGATGACCGACTCCAGCAACTGCTAGGCGGGGCCAGGGAGGTGTGGACGACGCTGCGGAGGAAGGTGACGCGTGGAGGAGAGGGTAGGCGGAGGGTAGCAGAGAGGAGAAGTGAAGGTGCCCAGGTCGAGCCGATCCGCTCGGTCGCCGCAGTCGAGGACGGTGGCCGCTGCACTGGCCACCTCCTGTTCTGTCGGTGGCCAGGCACTGACCGGAGGGGTCCCGACGGCCCATTTATGGCCATAGGAGGCGTGGAGGAGAAGGAGAGGCGATGGAGTGGAGTGCACGGCGACGTCTCCCTCTCTCTCTGAACAAATTCAGTTAACTGAATTTTTGACAGCAGTGAACAGTGCACCCACCATGTGTATGATGAAATGCCAGAGGGTGCTAGGGATTTTAGAAATTTGTGACAATTTTTGTGGTGAGGTGTTGAAGCATATAAGAGAGTCTGGCAAAGTTTCGGAATTTTTGGAGCAATTAAAAATAGGTTTTGGTCATGGAGTTTGAATCTGGTCCAAATTTGAACTGGATGGAATTTGAAAATTTTGAACTGTGGAACCCAAAGTTTTTGGTGAAATGGGTTGTGGGTACTGCTTAGTTGTTGGGGTAATTTTTGTGGGTGCAGAAGAATCATAGAAAATATGGTTCCTTTGTAAACCAAAGAAACTAGCATAAATATAAATTCCAACTTTGGAATTTATTTAAAATAATAGAAATATTTTTGTGGAGTGAGAAAGTATTGGACACTGTCATAGAATGTGAGAATGGCTTGAGGGATAATTTAGAAGTGACAGAAAATTTATTGGAGAAATTTAGAAGGGCTAGAAAGAAGTGAAATGGCCATTCCCATGGAATAATTTTAATTATTCCAAAAACTTTTCTAAATGAAAAATATTTTTGATCCTTTAAAAATAATTAGTCAATTAATAAACCATCCAAAATAGAACCATTTAAAATTTTGAAACCCAATTAAAAATTACGAATGGTTTTCAGAACAGAAGAAAGAGAAGGAGAAAAAGGGTCATAATAATTCAAAGCATTTTATTTTAAAGAAAAGATTTTAAAAATCCAAAAGAAATATTTTGGGGTGTTACAACACCTACCCCCCTTAATAAAAATCTCGTCCCCGAGATTTCAGCTGTCCCTCAAATAGGTACGGATATTCAGTCCTCAAGTGATCCTCTCTTTCCCATGTTGCTTCTTCCTCGGTGTGATTACTCCACTGAACTTTGTAAAATTTTATCATGCTCTGTCGGGTTCTCCGTTCAGACTCCTCCAAAATCTTTATAGGACGCTCCCTATATGTAAGATTTGGTTGGATGTCCAGGTCTTGATGTTGGACTTGCTTTTCTGGGTTACTGACACATCTCCTTAGTTGTGACACGTGAAATACATCATGAACATCCGATAATTCTGCCGGTAGCTCCAGTTGGTAGGCAACCTTGCCTCTCCTTGCAATTATTCTGAATGGTCCAATAAATCTCGGTGCCAATTTTCCCTTGACTTTAAATCTCTGTAGTCCCCTCATTGGGGATACTCTGAGATACACATATTCGTGTGGTTCAAAACTAATCTAACGGTGTTTCTGGTCATAGTAGCTTTTCTGACGGCTCTGAGCTGCCTTCAGTCTGTCCTGGATAAGTTTCACTTTTCTTTCTGCCTCTTTGAGAACCTCCGGGCCGAAGATCCGTCTATCTCCGGTCTCAGACCAATTGAGTGGGGTACGGCATCTTCGTCCGTATAGGGCTTCGAAGGGTGACATTTTTAAACTGGCTTGATAACTGTTGTTGTATGAAAATTCCGCATATGGCAAACTATCTTCCTAGCTGACTCCATAAGTAAGCACACATGCTCTCAGCATGTCCTCCAATATTTGATTTACCCGTTCAGTCTGTCCCCCTGTCTGTGGGTGATATGCTGTGCTGAATACCAGTTGGGTCCCTAAGGCCTGCTGCAGGTGATCCCAAAACCTAGAGACAAACTGAGTGCCTCTGTCAGAGACTATGGTCTTGGGTACTCCGTGTAAGTAAACAATTCGGGAGAGGTATAACCTAGCAAGTCTCTGTGTTGAGTATGTGGTTTTTACCGGAATGAAATGTGCCACCTTGGTTAATAAATCTGTTATAACCCAGATAACATCATTCCCGTGTCGTGACCTTGGTAATCCCACAATAAAATCCATTCCTATTTCATCCCATTTCCATTCAGGCACTCTGAGCGGCTGTAATAATCCTGCTGGCCTCTGGTGCTCTGCCTTTATACGCTGACAGGAGTCACACCGTGCGACATATACGGCTATATCCCTTTTCATCCCGTGCCACCAATTTTTTTCCTGTAAATCCTTGTACATTTTTTTTCCTCCTGGGTGAATGGAGTATGGGGTGGTATGAGCTTCTGCCAAAATTTGTTGCTTTAGCTCTTCCTTATTGGGCACGCACAGCCTTTTTCCGTACCATAGGATTCCCTGTTCATCAATGGTAAATTCGGAGGCTTTGCCTGAATTTACTTTATTTTTAATTCCTTCAATGCTGGGGTGTCCTTTCTGAGCTTCTTTGATCTGATCCTCCAGTGTCGATTTCACTTCTAAACGGGCAATGGTTCCTTCCGTGACTAGAACCATATTAAGTTTGGCAAATTCCTGGTTGAACTCGTGCTGTGAGAATTGCACACTGTCACTGTCGGTGCCTGGATTTTGGCTGAGGGTGTCTGCCACAACATTTGCTTTACCTGGGTGGTAATGAATTCCCACATCATAATCCTTAATTAACTCAAGCCATCGATGTTGTCTCAAGTTTAATTCTTGCTGGGTGAAGATATACTTAAGACTTTTGTGGTCCGTGTATATCTCGCATTGATTACCAAGAAGGTAATGTCGCCATTCCTTGAGTGCGTGTATTACTGCTGCTAACTCCAAATCATGGGTAGGGTAATTTTCTTCGTGTCGCCATAGCTGTCTTGAAGCATATGCCACGACCTTTCCTTCTTGCATTAATACACACCCAAGTCCCTTCCTAGAAGCGTCACAGTATATTTCAAAATTCTTGTGCACATCTGGCACGATCAGAACAGGTGCCGTGGTCAACCTTTTCTTTAATTCTTGGAAACTTTTCTCGCAAGCTTCAGTCCATTCAAACTTTTTATCTTTCTTGAGAAGCTGAGTCATGGGTTTGGCTATGGTATAGAATCCTTCGATAAATCGTTGGTAGTAGCCAGCCAAACCGAGAAAGCTTCTGACCTCGGTCATGTTGGTGGGTTGCTTCCACCCTAAGACATCTTTCACTTTACTTGGGTCCACTGCTATTCCATCCCGTGTCAGCACGTGTCCCAGAAAACCAACTTCTCGTAACCAAAATTCACACTTACTGAATTTGGCATATAGTTGATTTTTCCGTAATTCTTCCAGGACTATCCGAAGATGTTGCTCATGTTCTTCAAGCGTCTTGGAATAAATGAGTATGTCATCGATGAATACAACCACGAACTTGTCCAAATATTTCATGAAGACCTTGTTCATGAGATGTACAAAATAAGCAGGAGCATTGGTTAATCCGAAAGGCATCACTGTGAACTCATATAATCCGTATCTGGTGGTAAAGGCAGTCTTGGGTATATCTGACGATCAGACTCTTAATTGATGGTAGCCTGATCTGAGGTCTATTTTTGAGAAAACCTTGGCTTCTGCCAGTTGATCAAACAGGTCATTAATTCTTGGCAGAAGATATTTATTTTTGATGGTAACCATATTGAGTGCCCTGTAGTTAATACATAACCTCAGGGTCTCATCCTTTTTCTTAGCAAATAAAACCGGTGATCCCCATGGTGATGAGTTGGGTTGAACATAACCTTTTTCCATTAATTCCTTAATTTGTTTCTTCAGCTCAACCAATTCTGTCGGAGCCATTCGATAAGGCTTCTTGTAAATGGGTGCCGTTCCAGGTGCTAGTTCAATAACGAACTCAATTTCACGATCGGGTGGCATGCCTGGTAGCTCCTCCGGAAATACATCGGGGTATTCGCATACCACACGAACCTTGTTTAACTCTGTCATGTCTACTTGATTTAATTTTCCTTGCGAAGTAGAAATCTTCCTTGTCCAAATTTTATTGTCTCCCCTTGACAATTAGTGAGAGTCATTGTGCGGTTGTAGCAGTCTATGAAACCTTTATTTGTGGTCAGCCAGTCCATTCCCAAAATGACATCCAGATCGACTGCTTCCAACACAATAAGATTTGCTGAAAACTTCATCCCCTGTATTTCAATATTCACATCCTTGCAGTACCACTGTGTGCTTTGCTTTGATCCCGGGGACTGAATAACCATTGAATTTTGCAAAGGCGAAAAAGAAAACTGATTCTCCGAAGCAAATCTTTTGGAAATGCATGAATGGGAAGCTCCAGAATCAAATAAGACTGTAGCATTAATTGTGTTGAAAGGGAATGTACCAAACACGATGTCCGGTGCATTCTGCGCTTCCTCAAATGTCACGTGATTCACCCGTCCCTTCCTTTGATTGTTGTTGGGGTTGCTGTGTCGTGGGGCTGCGTTTGTACCGCGGCCAATGTTGTTGGGCTTCGGGACATTATTCCCCTGCTTTGGGCATTGCCTGGCATAATGCCCCTCTTCTCCACAGGCATAACAAGTGATGCCAGGATGGAACGTTGTGTCCTTGGTCCTGTTGTTGAAGGTGCTGCGGCTCTGTTGCGGTCGTGGTGTTGGAATTGCTGGTCGTGGTGCCACAGACCTCTGAAATTCATTGCGGGGCCTGTTGTTGCGAACCTGTACTGACTGGGTCATACGACGTTTGCGAATTTCATTCATGTTGCGGTGCTCGTTTTCCAATATAATCGCCTTGTCTACCAGTGTCTTAAAATCTGGAAAGGTGTGGACCACCAGTTGGCACTTCAGAGATGGAACAAGCCCATCAAGAAATTTCTCCATCTTTTTGCTTTCCGTCATGTACTCATCATTGGCGTACCGAGATAACTGAGTAAACTGATCCAGGTACCGAGTTACCGTGGTACCTCGCTGCTTGAGATCCTCAAATTCCCTTTTCTTCAATTTCATAATACTGTTGGGGATGTGTGCGCCCCGGAAGTTTTCCTTGAATTGTTCCCATGTCATATCTGCTCCATTGGGATGAGTGTGGCATATATTTTCCTACCATGATGCTGCTGTCCCAGAAAAATAGTGCGGAGCATATAACACTTTTTCCTGGTCCGTACACTGAGCTATAACCAATTTCCTTTCCATATCACGCAGCCAATCATCTGCCTCCAGAGGTTTGTCTGTGTGAGAAAAGACCGTTGGATTGGTCCTCTGGAGCTCAGATAATTTTGATCTGAGCTGATGCTGTCCTTGGTGATTCCCCATATTTATTAAGTGCTGCATCATTTCCTGGTGCTGCTGCTGGCTTTGTTCGTACAGACGGCATACTTGTGAAAATGCTGAATCATTGCTCTGCTGACTTGTCTGTCCTTGTGTGAAATTATTTCCCATCTGTGCAAAGTTGTCCTCTGGCGGACTGGGCATGGAACGTGTCCAGGGACGATGCATTTTCTTTCTAGGGTATTTGTATAACACCGATGAGAAAAGAATTTATAAAGGAAGGAAATAAATTTTTAAGAGACTGAAAATAATATCCCCCCCAAAAATGTAAGTGCATGGACGTAACAGGTTATAATACACATGCAGATTTAATTATACAAGCAGGATTAATTATACATGCAGGATTTAATTATACATGCATGGTTTAATTATACAACAAGCTTGCCGTAGCCGTATACTACATGACCACTTATTTAAACTAGTGCGCTACTCCGTCCACAAAGCACGCTGCGGTCCAAGTCTACTACTCGCCATCTTACAAAAAAGAAAAGAAACAGAAAATAAATATTTTACAACTGCGCTCTCATAAAGGTCAACTGTGGTGCTGACGTCCAGTCTGCTCTCACGGGGTGTCTGGAACGTCGTAGGCCCTGCTGAGGGTGAGTCCCAGACGAGGTGCTGAAGACTCGACCTCCTCCTCCTCCTCCTCCTCGGGTATGGTATCCAGTCGGGCAGCTGTCGATGCCACGCCTGCTCGTGGTGGCACCGTGCTCGTAGGCGGTGATGCTCTAACTGGAGTGGGTGCAGCCAAGTGACTAGCCTCATCACTCGGGGATGAGCGTCGAATCACGGGTGGAGTAGGGGGATCATATGGTGGAGTCGGAATGCGAGGAGCACGTGGTGACGGGGAACGGAACTCACTCCTGCGAGGAATCCTCGTACGAGCCAAGTCCATCCGTGCAGCGAGATGGTCGTCCACCAGTGAGGTGAAGACTGACTCCAGAGCCATGATATACTGAACAAGGGGCTCGATCGCCTCGTCCCTTTCTCCCGCGGTGCAGGAGAAAGCATAGTGACTAGTGTATGGAACATGGCATGGAAGGTAGTGATAGGGACGTGTCTGCATGACTGGAAGAATGTCCCTAAGACGAGCGATGGCCTCACGGGCAGCCATCTAGACAGCATGCCTCTCAGAGGGCATGACTCTCCCCACAAAGCGATAGTTGTGATATGACAAGGCACTTCCACCCCGAATATATACCGAGGCCTGGTACATAGTCAGAGTGTCCGTGATCCTGTCGGGGAAAACGGTGTACTCCGGACGGCTCGGAGATCTCATCGCATCTCTAGCGATGACGGCGAGAAGACGGGAAAATCCCACAGGCTCGTTGGCGAAAATCTGGGATGGACAGCTGCCGCCAGACATCTACAGCAGTAGACAAAAATCCAAATAGTCATGTCATAAGTATATGATGACCAAGGAAATTTGTTACAATGCATGAGATGCATGCTAAAAATGTTAGTACTGACTCTATTACTAGCGTTCGTGCCTAGGGCTTCCTACAGTCAGCCTGGCTCTGATACCAAGGTTTGTCAGGCCCATTTCTGAGATAAATCACAGAATAGCCTCAAGTCACACCAGCCCCAAGATCAGAACAACTGGTGGACTTCCTTGATATAGATATCCAGTACATACATAATATTACACAGGGTTGAGTCATAGCACTCAACAATTATTACAAACTTGCCAATATACTATGGTGGTGGAATAACACAGTGGTGTGGTGGTGGTACAACACAGGTACAATAAAATAAAGTCAAGTGTTAGTGTGAGGCTTGACTATTTTATTTGTGAAGCGGAAGCATTGCGGATGATACACGTGGTAGACTCCAAGATCACAGGTTGACTAACTGGGAACACCTCTAAGCGTCAGGCTCGCTAGCGCACTCGTCCTCCACAAGCTCGTCCTCCTCCAGGTCTGGCCAATAAAATAGCCAGGGACAAGCCAGTGAGTACGTTGGAATGTACTCACAAACATTATGAACGAAAGATAAACTGAATGCATATGCTCATGCTGGATTAAATGATATGCATATGTTGGCTGAAATTTAATTATGGCATGATAAATATTAGCATGTGCAGAGGTATGAGTAAATAAAATATTAGTGACAAACAAAGAAAGTTAATGGAAAATCGGGCGAGACAGGACTGCCCAAGAATCCAAAAGAAAGAAAAAAAATATAACGTGGAGAATTGGGCGAGACAGGACCGCCCGAGAATCCAAAAGAAAAATATAACATGGAGAATCGGGCAAGACAGGACCGCCCGAGAATCCAAAAGAAAACTATAACGTGGAGAATCGGGCGAGACAGGACCGCTCGAGAATGCAAAAGAAATGCCAAACGGGTGTCGAAAAGCGACACCTCGAGAGGTCTTGAAAAGAAATGCCAAACGGGTGTCTAAAAGCGACGCCTCGAGAGGTCTTGAAAATAAATGAGTATCCCGGGTAGTCTAGCCAGCCCATGAGATACTCAGAAAAGAAAATAAAACTGAGTGCCCGGGTAGTCTAGCCAGCCCATGAGACACTCAGAAAAGAAAAATAAAAACTGAGTGCCTGGGTAGTCTAGCCAGCCCATGAGACACTCAGAAAAGAAAAATAAAAACTGAGTGCCCGGATAGTCTAGCCAGCCCATGAGACACTCAGAAAAGAAAATAAAATGACAGGGTTAGTCCATAATAATCTTCATATCAACAATAATATTCATGACAATATCAGTAGTGGCAAAAATTATCCTGCAAAATAATTGATGCTCAATTTAATTATTTCCTCCGAAGACCGACACCGGGACCGACACTTGACCCTTCCCAGCTAACGTCCTTGACCGCGGACATGGTTATTCGAATAGGTATAACTCTGCAGAGGGTGTACTCTTTACCCACGTGTATGAGATTTCTTTAGCCAGCACCGTGATACTGGCTAATTCCCATTACGGTCTTTGGGTTTAAAACACGCCTGACCAGCACACACCAGATTAATTTTCCGGATGCCAGGAATCACCCAAAGCATTATTCAAGAAAAACTCTAAGTCGGGGTGACCAACGTATCGACTAGCATGGGATCACTATTTATACACGCGGATTACAAGGGGTGCCCCCCTCTCGGCCCAGCCGGATGCACCCATGCCCCCTGACCTGATGACGGGCATTAGTCCATGGCCGTGGAAACCCTCATCATGGCCCTCTATGTGGTGTGTACACGGACAGGGGTTAGCAACTTACTAAACCGTACTTCCCTCGCGGGAAGACCCGTGGCAGCACGGTGTTTAGCTAGGTGTGACGGAACAAGACTCGATCTAGGTACACTCTGGAGGTGTTGTTAGTATGACTGACATGTCTCACATGCCACGGTGACACCGTCGTGTCAAAACAAGACCCGTGCCCACCGGCACGTCCCAAGGCAGGAGACACACTCCTAGTATCTCACAATTCTTATCCACGGTGGTCAGATTCTTGAGTGGAATACAAGCAAGTGCAAAGATGATATGACTATGCATGCATGCATTTGTGACATACTACATATACAGTGCAACTCCAAACCGATGCAACCATGCATGCAATTCACCATATCCCAAGTTCAAAAATGCTTGCCTTGATCAAAGTAGTCAGAAAGTGATCCCTCGAAATTCCCGGCAAAGTTCCCCTCTTCGTTTTCTGGAAAATTTCAAATTCAAATTAAAATTAAATTTTTTGCAACAGTACCAAAAGTTGTCTCAAAATATTTTCAAATAAATACTAAAAAAAGTAGAGAGAAAAATAAGAATTTCAAAAAAAGAATCAACTCAAACAGAGTTGTGGTTAAAAAGTTTTTAAACTTTTAAACCCAGGGGTCTTTCTGCAAAACGGTAGGAATATGCCTTTCAGCACAGAAAGTGTAAAACAGCAGAATACGCTGTCGCTTTAAACACACACAAAAAAAAACGCTGACGAGTGGGGTCCACCCGTCAGGTTTAAATTTGAACGCGCTCGCGCGCGAGAACAGAGAGGCGGCGGTGATCACCGGCGACGATCGCCGGGGTTTTAGGAGGTGGCGATGGTCGGAGCATGATCAGGGTGGACTTCCGCGTCGGTGGGTGGCGGTGGTGGTCACCGGCGAGCACCAGAACGACGGCGAGGTCGACGCCGGCGGACGGTGGTTTCAGGTGAGGTTGGATCTCGCCAGAGAGAGCTCGGGATGCCGAATCGAAGCGGGGAATCGATCACATGGTGGACAAGAGGGCTACTGGCGAAGTTTTAGGGGTGGAGACGGCCTAACGGCATCGTACTGACCGGGGAAGGTGGCGGCAAATCGGTGGTCGGAGGTGGAGAAGACGACCTCCTCGAGGTCGAATGACTCTACTGGCAATCGATTGGGATGGTGTGGAGGTGGTGTGAGTGATCTGCGGGGCTCGAGCGGGCCTTTTATAGGCGATCCGGGGATGGCCGAGGCGGAGCGGATGACGCCAGAGTTAATCCGGCCGACGAGGTAGCTAGGGGCGGTGGTCAAGGGCGGTGAGGAGTTTATGAGGATGGTGGAGTTCTCTGGAAGCTCCATCGTGGACGAGCGCGAGCTCTTCGGCCTTATCCACGGCGAGGCCTCCGTGCGGGTGTGGCGGCGATGACCGACTCCGGCGACTGCCAGGTGGGGCCAGGGTGGTGTGGACGGCGCGCGATGCTGCGGAGGAAGGTGACGCGTGGAGGAGAGGGTAGGCGGAGGGCAGCAGAGAGGAGAAGTGAAGGCGCCCAGGTCGAGCCGATCCGCTCGGTCGCCGCAGTCGAGGACGGTGGCCGTTGCATCGGCCACCTCCTGTTCTGTCAGTGGCCATGCACTGACCGGAGGCGTCTCGGCGGCCCATTTATGGCCATAGGAGGCGTGGAGGAGAAGGAGAGGCGATGGAGTGGAGTGCATGGCAACGTCTCCCCCTCTCTCTGAACAAATTCAGTTAACTGAATTTGTGACAGCAGTGAACAGTGCGCCCACCATGTGTATGATGAAATGCCAGAGGGTACTTGGGATTTTATAAATTTGTGACAATTTTTGTGGTGAGGTGTTGAAGCATATAAGAGAGTCTGGCAACGTTTCAGAATTTTTGGAGCAATTAAAAATAGGTTTTGGTCATGGAGTTTGAATCTGGTCCAAATTTGAACTGGATGGATTTTGAAAATTTTGAGCTGTGGAACCCAAAGTTTTTGGTGAAATGGGTTGTGGGTACTGCCTAGTTGTTGGTGTAATTTTTGTGGGTGCAGAAGAATCATAGAAAATATGGTTCCTTTGTAAACCAAAGAAACTAGGATAAATATAAATTCCAACTTTGGAATTTATTTAAAATAAGAGAAATATTTTTGTGGAGTGAGAAAGTATTGGACACTGTCATAGAATGTGAGAATGACTTGAGGGATAATTTAGAAGTGACAGAAAAATTATTGGAGGAATTTAGAAGGGCTAGAAAGGAGTGAAATGGCCATTCCCATGGAATAATTTTAATTATTCCAAAAACTTTTCTAAATGAAAAATATTTTTGATCCTTCAAAAATAATTACTCAATTAATAAACCATCCAAAACAGAATCATTTAAATTTTTGAAACCCAATTAAAAATTACGAATGGTTTTCAGAACAGAAGAAAGAGAAGGAGAAAAAGGGTCATAATAATTCAAAGCATTTTATTTTAAAGAAAAGATTTTAAAAATCCAAAAGAAATATTTTGGGGTGTTACACTTTATGTTCTAGTTCAAGAGGTAAATGACATGCTTTTCCATATACCATTTTATATGGAGACATACCCATAGGATTTTTATAAGCAGTTCTATAAGCCCATAGTGCATCATCAAGTTTCTTAGACCAATTCTTTCTGGATCTATTAACGGTCTTTTGCAAAATTAATTTTATTTCTCTATTAGTTATTTCAACTTGACCACTTGACCGAGGATGATAAGGAGATGCAATTCTATGATTAACATCATATTTAGCAAGCAATTTACGGAAATCACCATGAATAAAATGTGAACCACCATCAATCATTAAATATCTAGGGACTCCAAACCTCGGGAATATAACTTCTTTAAGCATTTTAATATAAGTGTTATGATCAACACTACTAGTCAGAATAGCTTCTACCCACTTAGTAGCGTAATCAACAGCAACTAGAATATGAGTATATCTATTCGATTTAGGAAATGGTCCCATATAATCAAAACCCCAAACATCAAATAGTTCAATAACAAGTGAATAATTCATAGGCATTTCCCGACGTCTACCAACATTACCAATTCTTTGACATTCATCACAAGAGAGGATAAACTTACGTGCATCCTTGAAAAGAGTAGGCCAATAAAAACCAGATTGTAACACCTTGTGTGCAGTTCTGTCTCCCACATGGTGTCCTCCATATGCCTCGGAGTGACACTTTCGTAGGATTTGTTCCTATTCATGCTCAGGTACACAACGTCTAATAACACCATCTACTCCTTCTTTATATAAGTGTGGGTTATCCCAAAAGTAATGTCTTAAATCAAAGAAGAACTTTTTCTTTTGTTGGTACATGAAATTAGGTGGTATATATTTAGCAACAATGTAATTAGCATAGTCTGCATACTAATGTGTGTTACGAGAAGCATTTATGACAGCTAATTGTTCATCAGGGAAATCATCATTAATAGGAAGTGGGTCATCAAGAACATTTTCCATTCTAGACAAATTATTAGCTACGGGATTCTCAGCTCCCTTTCTATCAACAATATGCAAATCAAATTCTTGTAGCAAAAGAACCCACCTAATAAGTCTAGGTTTAGCATCTTTATTTTCCATAAGATATTTAATAGCAGCATGATCAGCGTGAATAGTAACTTTGGAATCAACAATGTAAGATCTGAATTTATCACATGCAAACACAACTGCTAAAAATTCTTTCTCAGTAGTAGCATAATTTCTTTGTGCACTGTCTAGAGTTTTACTAGCATAGTGAATAACATTCAATTTCTTATCAACTCTTTGTCCTAGAACAACACCAATAGCATAATCACTAGCATCACACATAATTTCAAAGGGTAGGTTCCAATCAGGTGGTTGAACAATAGGTGCAGAAATTAAGGCTTTCTTAAGTATTTCAAAGGCTTCTACGCAATCATCATAAAAAACAAATGGAACATCTTTTTGCAAAAGATTAGTAAGAGGCCTTGAAATTTTAGAGAAGTCTTTTATAAACCTTCTATAGAAACCAACATGACCGAGGAAACTTCTTATACCTTTGATATCTTTAGGACATGACATTTTCTCAATAGCATCAACTTTAGCTTTATCAACTTCAATACCTCTTTCAGAAATTTATGCCCAAGGACTATACCTTCATTCACCATGAAGTGGCACTTCTCCCAATTCAAGACAAGATTAGTTTCTTCACATCTCTGCAAAACTCGATCAAGGTTGCTCAAGCAATCATCAAAAGAAGTTCCGTAAACGGAGAAATCATCCATGAAAACCTCAACAATCTTTTCACAAAAGTCAGAGAATATAGCAGTCATACATCTTTGAAAGGTAGAAAGTGCATTACATAAACCAAAAGGCATACGACGATAAGCATAAGTTCCAAAAGGACAAGTAAAGGTGGTTTTCTCTTGATCTTCAGGTGAAACAGGTATTTGAGAGAAACCAGAATAACCATCTAAGAAACAATAGTGTGTATGCTTAGATAAACTTTCTAACATTTGATCAATAAATGGCAAGGGGTAATGATCTTTCCTAGTAGCTTTATTTAATTTCCTGAAATCAATTACCATCCTATAACCAGTTACAATTCTTTGTGGGATAAGTTCATTTTTATCATTAGGAACAACGGTAATACCTCCTTTCTTAGGAACACAATGAACATGACTTACCCATCTACTATCAGCTATGGGATAAATTATACCTGTCTCCAGAAGCTTTAATATTTCAGTTCTTACCACATCCTTCATTTTAGGATTCAGCCTTCTTTGATGATCGACAACGGGTTTAGCGTCTGGCTCCATATGAATTTTATGCTGACATAAAGTGGGACTAATGCCCTTAAGATCATCGAGAGTATATCTAATAGCAGCACGGTGTTTTTTCAGAGTTTTAAGTAATCTCTTTTCTTCATGCTCTGAAAGGTTAACACTAATAATAACAGGATATATCTTCTTTTCATCAAGATAAGCATATTTAAGTGTATCAGGTAATTGCTTTAATTCAAACACAGGATCACCCTTGGGTGGAGGTGGATCTCCCAAGATTTCAACAGGCAAATTATGTTTAAGAATAGGTGCTTGCTTAAAGAACAATTCATCTATTTCATTTCTTTTATTCATATTCAGATCATTCTCATGGTCTAGCAAATATTGTTCTAAAGGATCTGTAGGAGGCACAACAATAGAAGCAAGACCAGTAATTTCATCTTTATTAGGTAATTCCTTATCATGATGTTGTCTACTAAACTTAGAGAAATTAAATTCATGAGATATATCACCAAACTTAACTCTAACCTTCTCTTTAACACAATCAATTTCAGCATTAACAGTATTCAAGAAAGGTCTACCAAATATAATGGGACAAAAATTATCTTGTTGTGAACCAAGCACAAGGAAATCAGTAGGGTATTTGATTTTACCACACAAGACTTCAACATCTCTAACAATCCCAAGTGGTGTAATAGTATCTCTGTTTGCAAGCTTAATAGTAACATCAATATCTTCAATCTCAACAGGTGCAATGTCATTCATTACTTCTTGATATAAAGAAAACAGAATGGCACTCACACTAGCACCCATATCACATAAGCCATGATAACAATGATCTCCAATCTTAACAGAAACAACAGGCATGCCAACTATGGGCTTGTTCTTATCTAGCATATCTCGTTCATTTCTAATAGGTTTAGCAATTCTAGCAGCCTCATCGCAAAAGTAAATAACATGCCCATCAATATCATCAACCAAAAGATCTTTAACCATTGCAATATTAGGTTCAACCTTAATTTGTTCAGAAGGTCTGGGTGTTCTTATATTACTTTTATTAACCACAGTTGAAGGTTTAGCATGTTCCTTAATCCTAACAGGGAAAGGAGGTTTCTCAATATAAGCAGTAGGCACAACTGGATCAACATTGTAAACAATTGTTTCTTCTTTAACACTAACAGGTTCTTCATTTAATTCAATAGGTGGATGATATTTAAACCATTTTTCCTTAGGGAGATCAACATGAGCAGCAAAAGATTCACAAAAGGTAGCTACTATCTCAGAGTCAAGTCCATATTTAGTACTAAACTTATGAAAAGCATCAGTTTCCATAAAAGATTTAACACAATCAAACTCAAGATTTATACCTGACTCATTACCTTTGTCGATTTCCCAATCTTCTGAGTTACATTTAATTCTTTCCAGAAGACCCCATATGAATTCAATAGTTCTCTTCATAAAGGAACCAACAGAAGAAGTATCGAGCGTGGATTGATCATTATGAGAAAGCCGAGCATAAACATTTTGAATAATTCTTTCTCTTTAGAGCTCATGATTGGGGCATGTGTGCAACATATACTTAAGCCTCCCCCAAGCTTGAGCGATACTTTCTCCTTCACGAGGCGAAAAATTATATATATAATTCCGATCACGATGAACCAAATGCATAGGATAAAATTTCTGGTGAAATTCCAGCTTCAACCGGTTCCAATCCCATGTTTCAGTATCATCACATAGCCTATACCATGTCAATGCCTTTCCCTTCAAATATAAAGGGAATACTTTCTTCTTAACTCCATCTCCGGATAGACCTACAAGCTTAGACAATCCACAAATTTCATCCACATATATCAAGTGCATATCAGGATGCACCGTTCCATCTCCTGCATAAGGATTAGCTAGCAGTTTCTCTACCATACCCAATGGAATTTCATAATAAATATTTTCAGTAGGTTCAGTAGGTTGAGGAGCAACTCTCAATGCTTCCGGTCGAGGTGAAGATACCCCGAACAAGCCCCTCAAAGGATTACTTTCCATGGTGACAAGTGACAGTAAATTTCAGCACGTAATATAAATGTTTCCTTAGCAAATTCCACTCACCAAAGGCGCTTCACTCCCCGGCAACGGCGCCAGAAAAGAGTCTTGATGACCCACAAGTATAGGGGATCAATCATAGTCCTTTCGATAAGTAAGAGTGTCGAACCCAACAAGGAGCAGAAGGAAATGATAAGCGGTTTTTAGCAAGGTATTCTCTGCAAGCACTGAAATTGTAGGTAACTGATAGTTTGGTAGCAAGATAATTCATAACAAGTAACAAGTAGTAACGGTAAAAAAAGTGAAGAAAGGTGGCCCAATCCTTTTTATAACAAAGGACAAGCCGGAACGAACTCGTATAATAAGCAAAGCATTCTCGAGGACACATGGGAATTTCATCTAGTCACTTTCATCATGTTTGTTTGATTCGCGTTCGCTACTTTGATAATTTGATATGTGGGTGGACCGGTGCTTGGGTGCTGTTCTTACTTGAACAAGCCTCCCACTTATGATTACCCCCTCTTGCAAGCATCCGCAACTACGAAAGAAGAATTAAGATAACTCTAACCATAGCATGAAACATATGGATCCAAATCAGCCCCTTACGGAATAGTGCATAAACTAGGGTTTAAGCTTCTGTCACTCTAGCAACCCATCATCTAATTACTACTCCACAATGCCTTCCCTTAGGCCCAAAGATGGTGAAGTGTCATGTAGTCGACGTTCACACGACACCACTAAAGGAAGCAACAACATACATATCATCAAAATATCGAACGAATACCAAATTCACATGATTACTTATGACAAGACTTCTCCCATGTCGTCAAGAACAAAAGTAACTACTCACAAATCATATTCATGTTCAAGATCAGAGGGGTATTGAATATCATTAAGGATCTGAACATATAATCTTCCACCAAATAAACCAACTAGAATCAACTACAAGATGTAATCAACACTACTAGCAACCCACATGTACCAATCTGAGGTTTTGAGACAAAGATTGAATACAAGAGATGAGCTAGGGTTTGAGATGAGATGGTGCTGGTGAAGATGTTGATGAAGATTGGTCCTCCCACGATGAGAGGATCGTTGGTGATGTCGATGGCTTCGATTTCCCCCTCTCGGAGGGAAGTATCCCTGGCGGAATCGCTCCGCCGGAGAGCAAAATAGCCCCTGCCCAGGTTCCACCTCGAGACGGCGGTGCTTCGTCCCGAAAGTCTTCTTCTGATTTTTCCTAGGGAAAATGGCTTCATATAGCAGAAGGAGGGGGCCGAAGGCCTGCCAGGGGCCCCACAAGCTCGGGGGGCGCGCCCAGGGGGGTAGGGCGCGCCCCCAGGCTTGTTGCTTCCTGGTGGGCCCCCTCCTGTTGATTCTTTCGCCAGTATTTTTTATATATTCCAAAATAATTCTTCGTAAATTTTCAGGTCATTTGGAGTTGTGCAGAATAACTATCTCTATTTCACCCCTTTTCGGTCCAGAATTCCAGCTGCCGGCAATCTCCCTCTTCATGTAAATCTTGCAAAATAAGAGAGAAAAGGCATAAGAATTGTACCATGAAGTGAAATAATGATTAAAACATATTAATTAACAGTAGGAAATCATGATGCAAATTGGACGTATCATCGGCCTCGTCGTGCAACTCATGGGTGACAAGGTGAAGCTCCGCAACGAGCTCGACAAGAAGACGGAGGAGGCCGCCGGCTGGGAGAAGTTGCATGAGAAGAGCAGTGCCTCGGGGATGAAGCTGACAGCCCTCGTTGAGGAACTTATGGATGACTTGAAGAAGCTCCGCATCGAGCACGAGCAGATGGTGGTGGAATCCATGGCTGCTGTTAAGCAAAGGCATGAGGATGTGAAGAAGGTGACGGAGGAACTCCGCGCCCAGCGACCCATCGAGAAGTAGAGGGCAGCGACCCAGATCGTTGTATGCGTCTTCCTTCTTCTCTTGCCCCTGTGTCTTTCGGGTGTTGCCGCATGTGGCATTTTAAATTATCATGAATATGTAGGACAATTATTATCCGTTACCATTGTAAATTTATCATCGTATTTTTTTGTTCATATGAACATGTTCATGTATACGAGTTGAAAACAGGCTAAAAGGCGCGTTCTCAGCGAGGCACGAACAAAACAATGCTAACGTTGAGCGGGGCCATGGGATCACAAGCGAATTACCTTTATCCAGGCGCATTAACCGCATATTAAACACGGCTCGGCCACCATTAATGGAGAAGTTGGGAGCGAGGCGGGCGGCGGGTGGAGGTCAAAGGGCTCGCTTCCCGGTGAGCCAGCTGCACGGCGGACTGGTCACGCGCATCCGCCTGAGCGTACGCGGTGGACTGCTCGCACGTGTCTTGTCGAGCCTACACGGCGGACTGCTCGCACGCGTCCCGTCGAGCCTGCGTGGCGGACTGCTCGCACGCGCCCCGTCTAAGCAAACCTGCCCGCACGGCACCTCCTAGCCAATAAAAAAAGAGGGACGCGTGGCAGCACGTAAATGGTTAGTGGAACACCCACGTTTCAAATAATACAACCATTTGCGATAATAACGTGGCAGCTATTTGTGCCAAAATGCGTATGTTTGTTGTTAATGTGTGTGTCTTGTCTCAAATTGGTCATTTTTTTAAGATCAGAGATTGAAGAAGCAGCACGGCCGTTGGATTAGCATCCAACGGTCACCGTTACTAGAATCGTTTGTTGACTATAAGTTGACAAAGCCCTGCGTACGCGTCAACTTAGTAGGCCCACAAGTCAGCATAACATCTGTGGCGGACAGCATATAGCCCATTTGCTATTTTCCTAAATTTACAGACCATTTGCTAATTATTACGTAATTTATTGCAGCCCATATTATATTTTTTGAATACCTGACCATTTTCTCGCAAGGATAGGATTAAAAATTTCAGCGATATTTCATTGAAATTGCCGAACTATTTTTAATCCCAAAATTTCGAGCCCGATAAAAACTAAATTTAAAATATATTTAAATTATGTTAAAATCCAATGAAAGTTGAAATATCAAAAAATAAAAGGAAAATTCGTAATTTGAAACTAATTGCCCATTTTCTTTGTTTTTTTATATGTACAACCCATTTCATATTACTTATAACATTTACAGCCCTTTTTGTCTGGGCAGGCCGAATGTATCCCTCGTCGTCTTGAAAGATTTGCAGCCCAGCAGGACGGAGAAAAAGAAATCGGCCTGTGTAGGCTATTCTACGAAAAAAAAGTGGGCTAGTCATTTTCATCAAGAAAAAAAATAGTTGGGCTCGTCATGTTGTAAACATAAAATAAAAGCCTGGGCTAGACGGGCCACAGACACCGCACATCCCAGTTGATAACCTACTCCGTCTCAACAACAACAAAAAAAACAACACCAACAAAACTGCTCAAGCAACTGGGTCCCACGTGTCAACCGCTCCATGTGCAATTCTCTCGTTTATTGACTACGTTGACAATGTCGTAGGTCCCAGATGCCAGCAAACCATTAGGAAGAAGCATTTTTTTCATGTAATAAGGAGGAGCTTCCTTGCGTGCGAAGATGTAGCTGGTGGGTCCCAGCTGTCAGGGAGTGGAATCATTTTTCTTCCGCGTAATACGGAGGCACTTCCTTGCGTGCGACCATGGACCTCATGGGTCCCAGCTGTCCGCCTGTCCACGTACAGTCCTCTTCTGATGGTTGTCGTTCGTTGACCACGTTTACCAAGCCGTGCCAAGAGCACCAAGGCGGTGGACGACGTCGAGGCCTAGGGAGGGAATGACCCGGAGCTGGGGAAGACTCGGCAGTAGATGCCCACGCGGAGGGGAATACGAGGGTTTACTGGCTCGGCTGTGGTGTGAGACTGCCGTCGCCGGAGAATAACAGGAGGTGTGGGTCAGTGGAGGGATGGCCTGGCAAGCGATGGGAGTAGGGTGGGGTGGTGAGGCCTGTGCAGCAGCACAGCCGACCACAAAGGGCGGGAGCAGGCGGTCCCGCCGACGCTGGTTTGGGCGGCTGGAGTAGGAAGATCAGAGATTGAAGAAACACGCCGGCCGTTGGATTGACATCTAACGGTCTCACGCTAGTAGAGTCGATTTGTTGACTAAGTTGACATAGCCCTGCGTACGCGTCAACTTAGTAGGCCCACAAGCCAGCCTCCAAATCTGGTGGGACCCAACTAGCAGGGGGAGGAATTATTTTTCTTGCGCTTAATAAGGAGGCACTTCCTTGAAAAAGATGTAGCTGGTGGGTCCCAGCTGTCAGGGGGACGAATTTTTTTTCCGCGTAATAAGGAGGCACTTCCTTGCGTGCAAAGATGTCGCTGGTGGGTCCAACCTGTCAGGGGGAGGAATCATTTTTTTTGCGTAATAAGGAGGCACTTGCTTGCGTGCGGCCATGGACCATGTGGGGCCCTATTGTCAGCCTCTCCACCTATATCCCTCTTCCGATGACTGTCGTTTGTTGACCACGTTGACCACGCCGCGCCGAGAGCACTAACGTGATGGACGACAGCGAGGCCTAGGAAGGGAACGACCCGGAACCGGTGAAGGCACATCAGTGGATGCCCATGCGGAGGGGACTTGTAACACCCTGAGTGTGATCCTTCCTATTTTGTAACCTCAACTTTCTTGCCATGTATGTATTTGCCATGTTTGCCATAATAAATTGTTGCATCTTCATGATTGTGTTTCTTTTCTTTTCACTTGTGCATTTCATCTTCATATAAGTTGCCATGTGCATTGCATCCATCATATATGTTGTGTGCATGTTCCATATGTTTTGTGTGTGATCATCCCCTACCTTGCCATCTCCCTCTCAAGCCAATGTACACTACTTGGGAAAACCCTAGTAGTAGCGCGGGTCTGTGGCCTATCAGTAGCGCGGGTGCCAGCGCTACTTCTACGGCGCTATAGCTAATCTTTAGCAGTAGCGCGGGTTGGACCACCGCTACTGCTAACGATATGTAGCAGTAGCGTGTTTCCCTAAACCGTGCTACTGAAAATAGCTGCAGCGCGCACCGACATATACGTGCTACTGCTAAAGCCTCGCTGTTGCTACGCGCAGGCCCCGCACTACTGCTATTTTTTATGTTTTTTTTCTACAGCGTATTTCATTTCTATTTGTATAGGTTTTATACACAGAATAAAATCATCATATCATACACATACAAATAGTCTCATCAAATCATGTCATCATCATCCAACACAAATGATGTCTCTCATCATCATCGATCTCGAAATAGCAATACAAGTTATGATATGTCTCGAATATACACATGTTTCATCATCCATCTATATCATGATATAGAAGAGAAGAGCTATGACTATGAGCAAGAGCGGAATTATGCAGTACATGAGGCGCCGGTTCTGATTTCTCTTTCGCGCTAGCGTGAACCTCAAGTAACTAGCTTCCGCTTCTTGTCTGCTATCGAACCCTTTCTGGCTGCCGCCCGAGAACCCTGACACTTGGGCCTGACACTCTGGCCACTCGTCGTAAACTCCCGGAACCCTCCCTATGTACACGGCATAACACTTCTTCGCCATCCAGGACCTATGTACCTGTTAGAGATGCATGCATCTTCATCAAGCGAATTCAACGATATATAGTATGCAACATAATATACTTGAGCAACACGAAGAGAAAGAGTTAGCAAAAATATGAAACATATAGTAAACATAATCAACGCAGGTTCATCGTACCCAAACTAATTAACTACCGTTACACAAGTTCAGCGGGACCGTTTAAATAAAGTACTAATTCAACCGACACATCATCATCGGCATCGTGAATCACTACAAGTTCCATCCATCCATATCTGGGAGGATGCACCCTAGCTTGGTGAATGGCGTCAGGTCCTGACGTTGCATGCCTATGCGAGTTCTGACGTCAGCTCGTGATATAGGGCCGTGGTAGAACATCCCCTTCTCTTCGACGACCTCTTTAATGATGATCGATGCAATGTCCCTCTGGATGCGAAAGAAGTCATCTCTGAGCTTATAGTCCGGTTCGGCTCCTAAGTCTTGTGCCCATTGACGGATATGGTCATCGTTTCTGGTTGTCATGCGAAGATGTTGGCGGTCCCTTCTGAACTCCATCGTGAGATGGAGGACGTAGAATCCATCGTTGTGGCTTCCTGCCAGTTGATGGACCGAGCAGAACGTAGTTTTATGCGAGAAACCTGGCGCGCCCTTCCTTTGTTTCCTGATGTCGATGTGGCCACCCATCATGCTAAAGCCGTTGAGAGCACTATCCAGAATATTCATTATGTTGATGTAGTCTTTCTTCTCGAAGTTTCTTGATGAGTCGAAATACATGGCGTGGGAGACTCGCGGGAAAAGAACGATAAGGACGGCGCGCCTGTTGCTGCGGAAAATAAAGACACCTCAAATTAGCCACCATATGAGCGAAGGAATGATTGAAATGTACGAAAGGGTTTTCCGGCAATGACTTACATTGGATGATAAGGCAGGAGAACCGTATCCTTGTCCTTATTCATTATCATGAAGTTCTCGATGTACTGCCTAGCAGCTTTACGTTCAAATTCACTGAGACACAAGAAGGACTCATGCATGTAGTATGGATCCACAATCGAGATTTGATCGATTTGGTCTCTCCTGATGATGAAGTTCATATGTAGCACAAAAAGGCGGACGATCGTAAAATTGAGCCGCCTCGTGAGAAACATGTCAAATATGTGATCAAACTGTAGGAAGAACACATCCGCGGGGAGTGTGTCAATGTAGCACTTGGCCTGAGGCACACGAACCGCATAAAGCGGGTATCCTGGAGCCTTCGAGGCGAGAAGGCTTTTCTCTGTCGACAACACATGGTCGTGCAGTCTCCTGAGATCCCCTGATATACCCTCTAGTGGTTTCGGTGGTAGGATCGGCTGGCCCGCGACATGGATCATCGCCGCACCTTTGACCGGTACACGGCCTTCAAAATCGGTCGGCGGAGCTGACTGGCTGCTAGAAGCTTTGGCGGCAGGAGAGCCTCTCTTCCGCGGTCTCTTCCTCTGCTTCTTCTTGGGTTGAGGTAGTGAGCCTTCCAGGCCCTGTCTGACCCCCGCGACCAATGTGTTCGGGCTAAGCATTGCACGACCCTCGGCTACTTGAACGTGGGTTGAGGCGGCATCTGGAGGCGTCTCCTGTGAGGATTGCATGAAGAGAGACTTCTTGCAATCAACCCTACGACGTTCCTGCTCCGGCACATCATCCAACTCCTCATCCACATGCTCATAGCCCGAGTCACGTTGCTGACTCATCATTTGTCCATCATCATAGGCGCCGGTATTGAGGAACCGGAGAGGGTCCTCCTCCTCCACCTCATCATCCATTCCTTGTTCCACGGGGGCGACTACATCATCCACTATTGGACCCCCTTCCTCGCGTCGTCCGCCGCTCTCACCCAGCACGAGAGGCGCTGGTAATTGCGTAGGCGGGGTGGTGGTGTTCATACCTTGCTGATGTGTGGTCATTGGTGTGCTCTCGGCCGCCTCCAGACGAAGAAGATTCTTCGGCCACAACAGCATCCAACCCTTGCATTCTCCAAGCCGCATCGGGGTCTCGTCCTCCTCTCCCTCGTGGCCCGCTTTCACACTCGACAAGGTAACCCTGAAGGTGCCAACGGGGATCGGCTGGCCATGGAATGTGAGTTCCAAGGGCTTCGTTATCACTGCCTTTCCCACATCCACCTTCTGGCCGTTGATCATGTAGAGTACGGTGCACGGGGTTTCGTCAGCCTGTGAAGACATGTCTGCGGCGTAAGACATATGAAAGGCAACGAAAAATGGAAGATTATAGATATGTTGGTGCGACGTGTAATTACCGTGAGGGCGTAGAGGTCAGCCAAAGATGAAGGCCCGCCTAGCACGCCAGAGACAGAGGACGGGCTGCTATGAGTGGGTGCGGGAGCAGGTGTGGGTGCGGGACCTTGTGCGGTAGCGGCAGCAGGTGGTGGTGGTGCGATGTTCACCGAGTTGCTCCCGACGAAGCCGGGCATGGGAAAATCCTGTGCCGTCTTGTCTGGATTTTGCTTCATCCAGTCGATAATAGCCGGAATCAAGTTAGTAGCGAAATCATTTCTGCAGGCAGCTAAAGCTGCATTGACTGCCTGCCGGACCAACTCATTTCTGGTCGCTTCTGCGGCCTCAGCTGCTTTTTTCTCGGCCTCAGCTGCATTTTTCTCGACTGCAAGCTTCACCTTCTCATCGATGTTCAACTAACTGAACTTCTTTTTCAGATTTTTGGCCTCCGGGCCCTCGTTGTAATAGTACTTCCACGTGGCGCCGTCTCCGACGCCGTGCACACGTCCATATTGTGGCCGCTGGTCCAAAGGGAATCCCTTCTGTTAGTTCAAGGCCCGATTGAGAGGGGTGTCCCACTTGGGCCTCATCGACGACTGAGACGACGAGTCGGTTTCAGCCGCAAGCCTGTGTTGCTCCTTCTGCAAAAGGAACGTGAACCGTTTACAAATGTTACTACAACGTGTAGTCGACTTGATCAGAAGCTAAATGTAAGGTGGTAAAAGAATAATTACCAGTAATCTAATCAATTTCCTCGTGATCGGGTCCGTGTACCAAACCTTCTTTTCCTTGTCCCAGTTGTACTGGGCCCTGATGAAGTCACGCTCCTACGGGTCGGTAAACTCCGCGAAGGGGTCTAGGATCCCCGCGGCTTCACGTTCCGCATCCTCCTTATCCCATATGGGCCTCTTGCCAAGGTAGCCATGGCTTCCGAGGCGTTGGTTCCCCGTGTTCCTTTGCTGAAGCCCCTTGTATTTCTCAGACTTAAGCTTGGCTGCCTCGGTAGCGGAAGTGTCCTTGAACTTTTCGAACTCCTCTTCCATAAGTGTCGGATTGTCCGCCAAAATCTTGGACAGGGGTTCTTTAGCATCAATCGCTCATTTCACCCTCCCTTTCCAGGCGGCCAGATCATTGCTGAACATGCCCATGGCATGGTTGTTAATATTTTTCATGGCAAGATCATCCCACGGGTGTTCTATGCGGTCATCCCGTTCGGGGAACTGGAATCACTTGTGCAGCTTCGTTAGGAGCAAGTGCTCCATATGTGGTTTACTCCTTAAGTCATTGCCGTTGATGCTCGCGGTTTCCCGTAGGATGCATCCGACTTGGTTGCCGTAGCACTTGCGAGCTTCAACCGGCGCTATTGGCTCGAATTTGCCGGGGTGCATCTCTGTGACCAGCAGTCTTCCGATGCCAAGTTTGTTAGGGTGTCGTGTCCTCTGCTTCTTCTGCTTCTTCTTTTCGTTACCGGCTTCGGCGCCGGTACCTTCCGCGCCGGTCTCGGCGCCGCCATTGGTGCCGGTGCCATCGGTGTCGATGTTGGCGGCAGTACCATCATCCGCGATGACCAGGGCGCCCTGCAAACCTTGTGTTTGCTGACTAGACAAAAAGTCGAGGTAATCATGTTCACGGTCATATTGTATGTCGTCGGCAGCGTGGTCAGAAGCCCCGGTTTCGTCGTTGTTCGACCTGTTTCCTATGATTAAGTCTGCTCGTTTAATTCTTAAACCATAATAAAATGAGTAATGACATAAAAAAAGGCCTATGGTTTGCCGGAATGCCGTTTCATTCCCGTCCCAGCAAATCCCGGGCACTCGATATGCTTACTTTCTAGCACAAGTCATGCCGAAATTCACGGGAAATTTCGGCATGACCTTTGCTAAAAAGTGGACATATCGAGCGCCTGAAATTTGCCGGAATGGAAATGAATCAACATTCTGGCAAAACATAGGCCACTCAGATCATTTCCCTGCAAACAATTAATATAGGCCACTCCTCTCAAAAAAAGATATGATCATGCATGCTCTCACTGGCCACCATCTTCTTTGAATTAACTGAATTTCAATAAATATATAGCACGCAGATTTCAGAAAATAAATCGAATTTAAATAAATGGCAGCAGCACTAGAATTTGATAACTAGTTGAATTTACATTCAACAGGAAAAAAATTCCTACTGTCTACTTGAAGGTAACCTAGAATTTGAGGGGGGCCAGGGGGAATAGGGGGAAACCCTAGAAAAATCCCCCAATCACTAATGAACCCTAGAAAAAAAAATCATACTACAATTCCTACTGTCTACTATTTTAAACCTAGCTATTTCATCAACACACAATCATCACACATTAATCATTTCACCTAGCTAAGGTTTCATCATCATCACCTAGGGTTTTACAAAATTCTGAAAATTAATTTACTACAAATTAATTTAACTAAATTCATCTAGAACTAGTATCTCTGTAAACCCTAGAACTAGTATCACCTAGCTAGAATTTCTAAACCCTAGCTAGAACCCTAACCTCCACCGAGGCAGAGAGAGAGAGAGGATGGGTGGGGGCTTACAGAGGGGGTCGCGGGAGACGGCGGCACCGAGGAGGGTCGGAGGCAAGGTGGGGTCGGGGGAGACGGCGACGTCGAGGAGGCTGCAGGTGCGCGGCGATGTCGAGGAGGAGGAGGCAGGCGCGCGGCGACGTCGAGGAGGAGGCACGCGCGGCGAGGTCGAGGAGGAGACAGGCGCGCGGCGACGTCGAGGAGGAGGCAAGCGCGGCGAGGACGGGCTCCGGCGACGGCGCGATGAGGCAAGGGCGACGAGGGCTCCGGCGATGGCGCGAGGAGAAAGGGGATCGAATGGGGAATTGGGGAAGAAAGGCCCGCGCGGTGGGTTAAGTCAAAAATAGCAGTAGCGCGGGTTAACCCAACACGCGCTACAGATAAGTTAGCTATAGCTCCGGTCCAGACCCGCGCTACTGCTATAGCTAACTTAGCAGTAGCGCCTGTTTCTCTGACACGCGCTACTGCTAAGTTAGCTATAGCGCGTGTCCAGGGCCGCGCTACTGATATTCCTTTGATTTTTCTTTTCATTTTCTCCTTTTGCTTTTTCTTTTCATTTTATTTTTCTTATTTCCTTTGTCCTTTTTCATTTCCTTTTCTAATCCTTTCATTTTCCTTTTCATTTTCTTCTTTCCTTTCTCATTTTTCTATTTCTTTTCTTTTCCAAAAGACGACCGAGCCGGGAAGAAGGGGATCGGATACAATGTATATAACTCAGGCGACGATATATATTACACATCATTTGACTGACAATGATTAAGTGTGTACACAAAATAAATACATATATATATATATATATAAATGATGATTTCTCAGCGTCGATGTTTTCGTTTCTGAGTGAGCTTCTTTCCCTTCTTGTTCGCTGTCGAATAATTGAGCCCCTCGTTGTAACTTTTCCTTTTTCATGGAGTATGATCTTTCTTAGGTAATGTAGTATTGATTCTTCTTTTGACATATGCTTCATCGTCATCGTCATCTTCCCTCATCGGGTTGCCGTACTGGTCGTAGTATTCCTCGTTGGCGACTCCATCCATTCCGATGATGTTCCTTTTGCCTCTCCTCACGACAACACGACTGGGATTGCTCGGGTCGGTTATGAAGAAGCATTGTGTCACGTGCTTAGCGTGTACCCATGGCTCGTTTTTTGCGATGGCGTTCATGGTAAAGCTCTTGGCATCGGGTATAGACATGGTAGTGAAATACCGGTTTTCTCTTTCGACGTTCTTAGCCCATCTGACACGGAACATCTTCGCATCGTGCAGTCCAGAGTAGTCAAGTTCCCAGATCTCTGCGAACCTTCCATAGAATCTTTCAGTTGTGGCGTTGTCGCCGGTCATGCATTCCATCGTCACCCCTGATTTCTGAAAATCACTGTTTATATCACCGTAACCGAGATAGTCGTGCACCGTCGTCATCAGCGCGGCTCTGATACGTCTCCAATGTATCTATAATTTATGAAGTATTCATGCCATGTTTATTATAGTTTTGTATGATTTTGGTGCACTTTTATATGGCTTTTATATGATTTTTATGGACTAACATATTGACCTAGTGCCCAGTGCCAGTTGCTGTTTTCTGCTTGTTTTTGGTTTGCCAGAAAATCCATATCAAATGAAGTCCAAATGCAGCGAAACTTTTTGACGATTTTTTCTGGAAGGAAACAGACCCAGGAGGCTTCGGGGGAGCAGCAGAAGACCCACAGGGGCCCCACAAGCCACCAGGGCGCGCCACCCCCTAGGCCTTGTTGAAAAATCATATATATTCAGAAACCCCCGAAAGTTAACCTAGATGAGTTTTTACGCCGCCGCAAGCCTCTGTACCCCCACGATCTCATCTACAGCCCTTTTCCGGCACCCTACCGGAGGGGGGAAGCATCGCCGGAGGCCATCTTCATCATCCCGGCGGTCTCCATGACGAGGAGGGAGTAGTTCACCCTCGGGGCTGAGGGTTTGTACCAGTAGCTATGTGTTTTATCTCTCCCTCTCGTGTTCTTGATTTGGCACGATCTTGATGTATCGCGAGCTTTGTTAATATAGTTGGATCATATGGTGTTTCTTCCCTCTCTATCCTTGTTGTGATGAATCAAATCTTTTCCCTTTGAGGTTTCGTTATTGTTGGATTGAATATTTCAGATTTGAGAACACTTGATGTATGTCTTGCATATGAATACCCGTGGTGACAATGGGGTATCGTATTGATTCACTTGATATATGTTTTGGCACTCAACTCGCGGATTCCTGTGGTGACATTGGGGTAATCTATGCATAGGGGTTGATGCACGTTTTCATTATCTTTTCTCCGATAGAAACTTTGGGGTGCTCCTTGGAGTTCTTTGTGTGGATTGAATATTATGATTATGAAGTTGTTTGATGCATATCGTATAATCAACTCACGGATACTTGTGGTGACATTGGAGTGTCTAGGTGACATTCGAGTTGGTTGATGTGTATCATATGGTGTTATTTTAGTACAAACTCTAGGGCTGTTTGTGACACTTATAGGAATAGCTCAATAGATCGATCGGAAAGGATAACTTTGAGGTGGTTTCCTACCCTACAAACAATTTCTATCTTATGTTCTCCGCTAATAGGAACTTGGGAGTGATTGTTTATCGCACGTTGAGGGATGGTTATATGATCCAATTATATTAGCATTGTTGAGAGATTGCACTAGCGAAAGTATGAACCCTAGGCCTTGTTTCTAAGCATTGCAATACCGTTTATGCTCACTTTTGTTACTTGCTACCTTGCTGTTTTTTATTGTTCGCACTACAAAAACCTATATCTACTATGATGCAGGGTGGAACCCTAGATGGCGATCTTTCCACACTTAGGAGGGGGAAAGGAGCAAATCCAAGAAGAACACAAGAAGAACACTCAAATGACACAATCCAAATCACACATGCACTAGATCCACATACACATAGAAGAGATACAAGATCCAAAGTCAACACAAGAGGATACACGGTAGCTAGTTCATCCCAATCCGTAGAGGAGTTGAGGTCTTGAATCCGGAGTGGATCTTCTCACATGGGTCTCATGGAGGTCTTGATCTCCATGGGAGAGGTATGGATGAGCAAAGCTCTATCTCAAAGAGCCAACTACTTTGCTAACCCTAGAGGGAGGAGGGAGAGGTCCTTTTATAGTGCTAGTACAAGTTGGGGCGAGTGGGGAAGTACATGGGCCGTGGGCCGAAACGATCTGTGCAGACAGGGGCCGGATGTCCGGGATGGAGCCGGATGTCTGGCGGTTCAGGTGGGGGCCGGATGTCCGGGCTTGGGGGCCGGATGTCTGGCCGAACTTTGGTCAGCCTTCTGTATAGGGGCGCCGGATTTCTGGGGAGGGGGCCGGATGTCCGGGCTGCACGGGCCGGATGTCCGGGCTGCCGGCCGGATGTCCGGCGCCTGTAGCTTCTCGGTTGTAAGGCTGCTACTGCTCCCAGGGGCCGGACGTCCGGGCCAGGGGCCGGATGTCCGGGTCCTGTAGACCTTCGGTGACCTTCTTCTTTGGTCTTCTTCATCCGTGAACTTGGCGACTTGGTCTTCGTTCCGAGCATTCCCGAGGCGGTCTTCTTTATACCTGAACACACATAGCACTTCGGCTTGAGGTAGCAGCCATGTCTCACTCGAGTCGAATGTAAGTTCACTAAGGAGAGATGTCACCTCGGTTTCGAGAGCTCTTGCTCATGCTCGTGTCATTGGTCCTCTTGGTACTTGGGGAGACGTAGGTGGGTCCATGGGGATGACCGTAGGATGCTCCGCATCATCTCCCCCCCTTGGGAAAGATTCGTCCTCGGATCGGAATCCGCATCACCATGGAAAGGAGATAAGTCCTTGACGTTGAATGTGTCGCTCATGTTGTACTTGTCACGAGGGATGTCAATCTTGTAGGCATTGTTGTTGTAGCGTGCTAGCACCTTGAAGGGTCCGTCGGTTCGGGGTAGTAGTTTGGACTTGCGCTCGTTGGGGAAGCGGTCTTTGCGATGGTGTAGCCACACAAGATCTCCGGGGTTGAACACCATGGGCTGCTTGTTGATGTTGACCTTGGTCGCGAGTCGTTGTACTTGGCGCTCGATCGCATGCCTTGTATCTTCGTGCATCTTCTTGAGGTTGCTCGCTCGTGCACTCGCGTCCATGTCGATGCGCTCTTGTAGAGGTAGCGGTAGAATGTCCAATGGAGACAACGGATTGAAGCCATAGACGACCTCGAAGGGGGACTTGCCGGTAGTAGAGTGTCGTGCTCGATTGTAGGCGTACTCGGCGATGGGTAAACATTCCTCCCACTCCCTTATGTTCTTCTTGATCAACACGCGGAGTAGTGTGGAAAGAGTCCGGTTCGTGACCTCCGTTTGGCCGTCAGTTTGTGGATGATATGCCGAAGAGAAAAGTAGCTTGATTCCGAGCTTGGCGCATATGGTCTTCCAAAAGTAGCTAAGGAACTTGACGTCTTGGTCCGACACGATCATCTTGGGCACTCCATGCAATCTCAAGATTTCCCTACAAAAGAGATTTGCTACATGTGAAGCATCGTCTATCTTGTTGCAAGGAATGAAATGTGCCATCTTAGAGAAACGGTCGACAACAACAAATACGGAATCTTTGCCGTTTTGAGTTCGAGGCAAACCAAGCACGAAATCCATACTAATATCTTCCCATGGGTGATATGGAATAGGAAGTGGCATATATAGACCATGAGATTGAGCTTTGGACTTAGCTTTGCGGCATGTAGAGCACCGGTTGGTGTAGCGAGAGACATCTCGAAACATCTTTGGCCAAAAGTAGTTCTTGGAGAGCGTAGCAAAGGTCTTGTCGCGTCCAAAATGTCCCATGAGTCCTCCACCATGAGCTTCTTGCAAAAGTAGCAAACGAAGAGAAGAATCGGGAATACAAAATATGTTAGCTTTCATAAGGTAATCATCCTTCAAGTAATATTGCTCCCAAGTTTTATGTGGTTAACATTTGGCATAAGGAATCGCAAATGATGCATCATGCGCATACAAGTCTTTAATGTGCTCAAATCCTATAACATTCAACTCAAGTTGGGTAACCAACATGCACTTGCGGGAAAGAGCGTCCGCCACAACATTTTCCTTACCTTTGATATACTTGATAACATAAGGAAATGACTCAATGAACTCACTCCATTTAGCATGACGCTTATTCAATTTGGTTTGTCCCTTGAGGTACTTAAGCGTTTCATGATCCGTATGGATGACAAACTCACGTGGACGGAGATAATGTTCCCACACATGCAAGACTCTCACTAAAGCATATAACTCTTTGTCATAGATGGGGTAGTTAAGTTGCGCGCCGGAGATCTTCTCACTAAAATATGCAATGGGTCGCTTCTCTTGCATTAACACACCACCAATGCCATGACCACTAGCGTCACAGTGCACTTCAAAAGTTTTCTCAAAGTTTGGTAATGCAAGTAATGGGGCATGTGTAAGCAAGTTTTTAAGCTCATGAAATGCGGCATCTTGAGATGGACCCCAAACAAATGGTGCATTCTTCTTACTCAATGCGTGCAATGGTGATGCAATGGTTCTAAAATCCTTCACAAATCGACGATAAAAGCCGGCTAAGCCAAGGAAACTACGCACTTGAAGCAAATTTGTTGGTTGTGGCCAATTCTTAATAGCATCAATTTTAGTTTCATCCACTTGAACACCCTTAGAGGAGACAACAAAGCCCAAGAAAACAAGCTTATCAACACCAAAAGTGCATTTTTCCATGTTAGCATAAAGTCGCTCGTCGCGAAGAACTTGCAATACGTGTCTAAGGTGTTTGACATGATCTTCAAGAGTTTCACTAAACACAAGGATGTCATCAAAGTAAACCACAACACAAATGCCAATATATTTGCGAAGAACATAATGCAGCACACGCATAAACGTGCTAGGAGCTTGCGATAAACCCATAGGCATGACTAACCATTCATACAAGCCAAATTTGGTTTTGAAAGCAGTTTTCCATTCATCACCTTCTTGCATGCGTATTTGATAATAGCCACTTTTAAGGTCATTTTTAGAGAAAATGGTGGCTCCACTAAGTTCATCAGGCATGTCATCAAGGCGTGGGATGGGATGTCTATATCGAACGGTGATAGCATTAATGGGACGGCAATCGGAACACATGCGATAAGTACCATCTTTCTTAGGTACAAGAATGACCGAAACGACACAAGGACTTAAGCTTTCGCGTACATACCCATTCTCCATGAGATGTTGCACTTGCCTTCGGATCTCTTTCGTCTCTTCGGGGTTGACGCGGTAAGGTGCCTTGTTCGGTAGGGGTGCGCCGGGAATGAGGTCGATGCGGTGTTCGATTCCGCGAAGTGGAGGAAGTCCGGGAGGTAGCTCATCGGGAAACACGTCCGCGAATTCCTACAATAAATGAGATAATACCAAAGGAAGATGTTGTGAAGTATTAGTCCGCACCGCTTCATCTTTGCACACAAGCACAAAGTGAAGAACACTTGATGCGCTCTCACTCACATCCCTCAAATCTCTTTTGGTGGCTAAAAGAACTAGATCTCTTTTGTCGTTCATCGTGGAGTCACTCATATTTGGCTTGTGGAGCTCACTCTCTTTTTGGTGGTTCACGCGCTCACTTTTCTCTCCACGATGGGTAGATGCTTGCTTGTCCGCGATGACTTGACTTGGTGTCATCGGTCGAAGAACGAATTCCTTGCCCTTCATCTTGAAGCTATAGTGATTGGTCCATCCGTTGTGGATGACGCCGCGGTCGTATTGCCAAGGTCGTCCAAGGAGGAGATGGCACACGGACATAGGAACCACATCACACTCCAATGTATCTTCGTATGCTCCGATTTTGAAGGAGACTTGAACGGTGTGCTCAACTTGGATGGTGCCGGAGTCGCTTAGCCATTGGACCTTGTAGGGGTTAGGATGCTTCTTCTTGACCAATTGTAGCTTGGAACATAACTCATCACTTGCCAAGTTGTGGCAACTTCCGCCATCGATGATGACCTTGACGGAACGTCCTTGGATACCCGCTTTGGTATGGAAGATGTGGCAACGTTGGTCTTCATCTTGATGTTGTTGAAGTGTCAAGACCTTGGAGACAACAAGAACGGGGCTCGAATCATTGTCGCTAAACACTTGATCATCTTCTTCTTCATTCACTTGGCGGTGCATGGCCACTTGCTTGATGGCTTCCAGTTCATCTTCACTCATGGAATCGTAGGTGCCGTCGGCGTTCATGATCATAGTGCATCTCGTGGGGCACTCGAACGACTTGTGTCCTCGGCCTTTGCAAGTAAAGCACTTGATGTCACTTGTTTTGTCGGTGGCATTCAAAGGAGTTGTTGATGACGAAGCTTTTTGCTTGGAGTTGCTTGTAGTAGTAGGAAGATGACTCGAAGATGTCGTTGGTTGCTTGGAGCTTGACTTGTCGCCGGTACTTGGTGTAGCTCGATTCGTGGAAGGAGTTGTAGAAGTCGTTGAAGCTTGAGTGTATGAACCGTAGGTCTTGGAAGAGTATTTGGAGTACTTGTAGTCTTCTTGTACTTGTTGCTCCGCTTTGGTTGCTTGGTGCACTAGCTCGAGGAGGTTGGAGTACGGTTGGAAGTCCGCAATTTTCTTGATTGGATAGTTGAGGCCATTCAAGAAACGCGCCATAGTCTGTTCATCATCTTCCTTGACGTTGGCTCGTATCATTGCAATTTCCATCTCTTGGTAGTACGCTTCAACCGACTTGGTGCCTTGTTTGAGAAGTTGAAGTTTCTTGAAGAGATCGCGGCTATAGTGTGTAGGCACAAAGCGAGCTCTCATGACATCCTTCATTTGATTCCAAGTGGTGATGGGTGGTTCGCCTTTCTCTTGGCGTCGTTCAATCACTTGTTCCCACCAAATGAGAACATAGTCTTGGAACTCGAGAGATGCCATGGCAATCTTCTTTTCCTCGTCGTAGTTATGAAGACGAAATATCTTGTCGACTTTCAATGCCCATGAAAGGTATTCTTCGGGATCATTTCCACCGGAGAATTTAGGCATGGTGAACTTGAGCTTGCCGTAGTGCTCCTCATTTTGTTGATGGCGATGGCGATGACGCTCTTGCCGTGGAGGATTATCTTCTAGCTCTTGCTCCTCGTGCTCATCGTGATTGGCTTGATGTTGTGGTCTTGGGATACGCGCATGGTTCCTCATCTCTTGGCGCTCCTCAAGTCGTGCGGCTTCTTCTTGTTCGCGCACTCGGCGGTTTCGTTCGGCAACGTTGTGAGTTGCCTCGCGTAGGGCACGTTGAGCTTCAAGTGCTTGCTCCTCACGACGTTGTCGGTCTTGCAAACCATTGCCATGGAATGGGTTTCTTGTAGCTTGCCGATCGTCATGTTCGTGGGAGCGATGAGAGCATGCTCGTGGAAGACTTGCATCCGAAGAAGTGTCCGAAGGGGTTTTGCTCGAATGGCGCCATCTTGATCTTGAAGTAGAGGAAGTAGAAGAATCACGGTTGACCAACATGTGGCGAAATTCCTCCATTTGAGTTGATAACTTGTCATCAAGCGTTTGGCGAAAGTCGGAGGCGAGTTGTTCAATTCGTTCGCCCAATGCTTCGCTTTCTTGATGTAATGCTCGTTGGACGCCGAAGAGGTGAGCCTTGGTGACGTAGTTGTTCGGTTCGTCTTCATGTTCATCGAAGAGGGGGTTGATAGAAGTGCTCGGCCTATCCATGAATTTCAAACAAGTGTTAGTGGAAGAAAGAAACGAACTAGACCAGTGTACCTTATCCAATGTTGAAGATGGATCAATGATCACCCAATATGGTATTATGGAAATAGTGCAATTGGTAACGGATCGTGTCAATCTCACACCTACACAAGTAAAGCTTTTGGAGGAGTTTGGTTAGGATAGTGGCACAAAATTTCTGCAATTTGCAAGTAAGATATCAATAATGTTGAAAAAGATTCACAAGATTGCAAGTGTAACAAGTAGACCAATAGCAATAAGTAGTACACGGAAACACACGCACGGATAGATAAATGAGGTCGTGCAACCAAGGAATGAGCTCAAAATGTGGAATCCACGGAAAATGCTCTTGTTACACAACACTAGAGAGACGCTAGCACGATTGCTCAATAGGCGGATACGAACTTGTTGGTGCAATATTTGCCCTCTTGTGTTTTGGAGATTGTTGACAGAAACAGTCATGGACTGATTTGTTTGCTAGTGCACACAGAGAGAAATAGTCCATGCAGTACCGAAGAGAATGCTGTCTCCGGTGTCCAGTTCGAGGAACTTCACCGAAGAATATCTGTATAGCAGAGAATATTGTGCTGTATCCTTTGAAGTCTTGTAGACGAGAAGAATGATATGAAGGAATTGACCCCTCGAAAATTTACTGTTGACGCAAAGCAATTCATTTGGTGTCCGTCTGAAGAAATTGACTGCAGCGATGGAAGACGAACTGAAGACGTAGAATTCTTTTCGCTGTTCTTCTTTCATTTCATTTGAGTCAAAGGACCTCCGTACTATTAAGAGGGGTATAGGTTCTCGAAGCTTAGATCCGCTGTGATGCTTAGCCCAAAACCTATGCGAGTCTGAGAGAATTCTCTTTATGTTTCGAATGATTACCTGCCAGCAGAAGACGTTGTTCTTCGGTGCTGCAGGAGATATCTCTCGAACTGAGGAGTTAGCATTACTTGCTCCGCACGTAATGTTACCGTTGTGCTCAAATTCCGACCGTTGGACTCGTGTCGTTCGGCCGTTGGCTGCTCCACATGTCCAATTTGGTCATTTCCCATCAGGGAAGGCTGCGGCTATAAATAGCCACCCCGCTCCAATGTTGCCCGTTGGCTGCTCCGCTTAAAATTTCTGAGAAGATTGATTGAGCATCCCCTCTCCGAGTGATTTGAGTTTAAGATCCACCGAGAGAAAAATCAAGAGCCAAAACTTAGACAGTGGTTGAGCATCACAGTAATTCTGAGTTAGAGTTCTTTTACCTATTACTCTTGAGAGCTGCACACTCTCTAGACGGATAGGTGTCGGCTCGAGTGTCGAAGAGTAATTGTCTTCACCGAGCAAGATCTTCAGCAACCAAGAGTCATTGTGGTTCGCGAAGAAGTCTGTCGAAGGTTTGGAGATCACCGACAAGTATCTACCACGAGTGAAATCAACTGGAGTCTGATCACCTCCGTGTTGAAGGAGAATAGGGCGAGGAGAGTTTATCCTCTGTGTTAAATCACAATCCCTCCCACCAGACGTAGTCCTTTGGCAGAAGGGCGAACTGGTCTACCAAATTCTTCTGTCGCCATCGAGCACCACTGGTTCGCTTTACATTACTGCATTTCCTTCAGTAGTTTACATTCGTGCTTAGTGCCGATAGTTGTATCTGATCAATCATAAGTCATCAATTGTCTGTCGCATGCTCATCGTTCTTTTCCATCGTCTCAGGTTAATTTATTTCTCTTCGTATTACTGTATGTCAGCGTAATTATATTCAGTGTCCAATCTATTCACCTTGTTGCCACTTCCCGTGCATTTCCATCGTAGTTCATATCTAGTTTTTCCTCGTGTTTTTGCATCTGCTCATATATTGGTTTACCATCAAACCAGTCAATCTAGTGATATTCTTCGCTCGAAGCAAATTACCACTCTCATCTCTGATAGATTTGCTCCTGTGTTGCATGCTTGTTTAAATACTTATCTACCTAACCTTATTTCCGTTGCTGTGTCTGAGATCAGTTCAAAACATTCACAAGAATTTTTGAATCTCCCATTGAACCCCCCTCTGGTCGATATACTCTCGGTCCTAACAATTGGTATCAGAGTAGATTCTCCCTGTCTCTGGTTATTAAAGGTCTAACAACCTTGGAGTTTTGAGTATGTCGTTTGCAGGTAGATCCTCGCACTCTGAAAGGTTTCCTATCTTCGATGGAAATGATTATGTCTACTGGAAAGAGCGAATGAAAATCAGACTTCAAGCCATCAACATTGAACTTTGGCAGATTGTGGAAAATGGATACACCGTTCAGCACCCTGATGATCCTACCTCCGATGACAAAGCTAAAATGCGATTGAATGCTCAAGCAAAAGATATTATCTGTGATAGCATCTCAAAAGACATTTTCATTCGATTCCGAAAGCTTGAGTCGGCCAAGCAACTCTGGGATGCCATCAAGGATGTTCATGAAGAATCCATGGCCAGAACAGATCAACACACAGATATGCTTTGTGCCATGTTTGCAGGTTTCAAGAGTCTTCGTTGGGAAAGTGCTATGGAACTCACCGATCGGTTGACAAATATTGTTGAAAGACTTCATCAACAAGGAGTAACAGATATCACCGATAGAGATGTGGTCGACAAACTGCTGAGTGCTCTTGATGCAACCTTCGATCCAATCGTGACTGAAATCAAGCAAAGACCAGACTTTGAAGAACTTCACTATGTCGAGGTCATGACGCTATTGTCTATTCATGAAGAAAAGATGGAACTTGAAAATGGGCATCAAGAATCTTCTTCGGAAAGCGAAGGGAAAATTCTTTCACACTATGGCAGCTCACAAGAAGAAGATATCGAGAATCAACACTCTATCACACGAGAACTCGAAATGCTCACAGGAAGACTTGACGATCTCAGAAGACAAAATCTGCGTCTCACAAATGATGACGAAGTTGACTTGCCTGAATCTTCAAGAAGAATACCTCCGAATAAAATTAAGTGCCTCAAATGTGAACAATTCGGCCACTACTTCACAGACTGTCCTTACTGCTGGGAGCAAGATGAAAAACCTAGCAGCAGATGGATTTATCTTCACTGCTCTGGATTCACTCGAGTAGATCGTCACACTAAGCTCACGAAGAAAAATGAATCTGACATTTTTCCTTCAACGAGACCAGTCACTGACGTGCAAACTAGAGCGACCATTGAATCTAATATGAAGAGAATATCGCAGCTGACTAGAGTGTGTGCTGAAATGAATATGGAATCTGAAGATGAAACATCCAAATCAGAATCAGAAGACGAAGAGCTTTACAGAAGACAAGGAAGAAGAAATGCATTCGTCGCTTATGAATCATCCGAGAAGTCTCTCGAATCAGACACTGATGATAATGCTTCAAGTAATGATGAACCAATCGCACTCTGTCTCATGGCAAAAACCTCAAAGGATCAGGTATCAGCAAAACACCAAAAATCAATGACTGAATATTCCTCTGAATACATTGCCTATTCTATACTTGTTAAGATTGCAAAATCTCAACAAGATGAGCTTGAAAAACTTGAGTTGAATCTCAGGAAAACCGAAGGATTACTGGTCGAAGAGATGGAGAAGAATCAAGAGTTGACTGAAAAGCACAACGCTTTTTCTTCAACGATTGATGATCTTTCCGAACAATATGATTCTCTTACAGTCGACTACGAGAATCTATCAGATGAACTCCTTAGCAGGAATCAAGAACTCGAGTCACTAAAAGAGTCTTATAATGTACTCGCGAAAGAAAAAGCTTCTCTCTTCGCCGAGCAATCTAACAACCTTCCTGATGATTCTGTGCCTCCTTGCTCAAAATGCCTAGAATGTAGCAATGCTGATTCAAATGCTGAAATATCCAATGCTGCCATCGAGAATATTGCAACTACTTCGAATGAAATTTCTAACCCCTCTTCCGAGGAATTTGGTGCTATCTCTGATGAAAATTGCAGGCTAAAGAACTTGCTTGAGATAGGAATGCTAAAGAGCCTCAAAGGACATCAAACACTCTGTGATGTGCTCAAGAAGTCAATACTGCACAAAAATCCCCGAAAAGAAGGATTGGGTTTCGAAAGGAAACTCAACGTTGATGGAACATACCAGACTCCCGAGCAATATCCTCGAACAAGTTGGGTTCTAGCTAAGAGCAAAACCCTCGAACCTGTGCTCCTGTCTGGATATGACACTCCCATTCCTGTTATTTCTGACGAGTCTGATGACTCAAACTACAAACTCTTCAAACAACAGAATGGTAAGATTTTCGCTCGGTATGTTGGGACTAACTGCAGGTCTGGCTCACCCAAGAAGCAAATCTGGGTGAAGAAGTGCACCATTGAAAATTTATCTGTCACTGCTAACCTGAATATGCAGAGTAATTCTCTTTGAGGAAATAAAAATTCCTCGCAGTATGGCACTGAGACTTCCAATGGACATCAGCCAAACCTTCGACAAAAGGAGTACATTCGTATCTCCTCGAATCATTATGCTCATATCTCTGGGAATAATTTCAATGCTTACTCATATGATTACTCTCGAGATGCACAGGAGAACTACGGAAATCAATGAAGGAACGTCCCTGCTCAGTCAAGGCAAATGAGGTTTGCGCAGCCCACACAAGTGTGGGTTGCGAGAAAGAACTAACCCATCTGTTGGGGAACGTTGCATGGAAAACAAAAAAAATTTCTACGCACACGCAAGATCTATCCATGGAGATGCATAGCTACGAGAGGGGGAGTGTGTCTACGTACCCTCGTAGACCGTAAGCGGAAGCGTTAGAACAACGCGGTTGATGTCGTCGAACAACTTCACGATCCAACCGACCGAGCACCGAACGTACGACACCTCCGCGTTCAACACACGTTCAGCTCGGTGACGTCCTCGACTTCTTGATCCAGCAAGACAGCGAGGTAGTGGATGAGTTCCGGCAGCACGACGGCGTGGTAACGGTGATGGTGATGCTATCTCCGCAGGGCTTCGCCCAAGCACTGCGAAAATATGACCGAGGGACGGAACTGTGGAGGGGGGCGCCGCACACGGCTAAGACAATGTTGTGTCCTTTGGGGCGCCCCCTCTCCTCTATTTATATATGTGTAGGGGCTTGGAGTAGAAGGAATAGTGCCACGTGAACAGTAACTGTGAATAGTACACACGTGGACTTGGACTCCAAAGTCCAATCCTATTCCTACTAGGACTCTCCCTTTTTTTCTTCCCTAGATGCGTGGGCTTTTGAGGACTTGGTGTGCCTGGCCCAATAAGGCCAGGGCGCCTCTCCTTAGCCCATGCCAGCCCTTTGGGACATGGTGGACCCACTTGTGGACTTCCGGACCCCTCCGGAATCCCCCGGAACCTTCTGGAAGCTTCCCGGTACAATACCGAAAAAACTGCACCTTTTTCCGGAACCCAAAATATGACTTCCCATATATAAATCTTTACCTCTCGACCATTCCGAGACTCCTCGTGACGTCCGGGATCTCATCCGGGACTCCGAACAATATTTGGTTACCAATTCACATAACTCATATAACACTATATCGTCAACGAACGTTAAGCGTGCGGACCCTACGTGTTCGGGAATGGTGTAGACATGACTGAGACGCCTCTCTGGTCAATAACCAATAGCAGAACCTGGATGCTCATATTGGTTCCTACATATTCCACGAAGATCTTATCGGTTGAATCGCAATGACAACATACGTAATTCCCTTTGTCCGTCGGTATGTTACTTGCCCGAGATTCGATCGTCGGTATCTCCATACCTAGTTCAATCTTGTTACCGGCAAGTCTCTTTACTCGTTCTGTAATACATCATCCCGTAACTAACTCCTTAGTCACTTTGCTTGCAAGCTTCTTATGATGTGCATTACCGAGAGGGCCCAGAGATACCTCTCCGAAACACGGAGTGACAAATCCCAGTCTCGATCCATGGGAACTCAACAGACACCTTCGGAGATACCTGTAGAGCATCTTTATGATCACCCAGTTACGTTGTGACGTTTGATAGCACACAAGGTATTCCTCCGATATCCGGGAGTTGCATGATCTCATGGTCTGAGGAACATGTATTTGACATTCAAGAAAGCAGTAGCAATAAACAGAACGATCATATGCTAAGCTAACGGATGGGTCTTGTCCATCACATCATTCTCCTAATGATGTGATCCCGTTATCAAATGACAACTCATATCTATGGTTAGGAAACCTTAACCATCTTTGATCAACAAGCTAGTCTAGTAGAGGCTCACTAGGGACACGGTATTTGTTTATGTATTCACACATGTATTTAAGTTTCCGGTCAAAACAATTCTAGCATGAATAATAAACCTTTATCATGAACAAGGAAATATAAAATAATAACAACTTTATTATTGCCTCTAGGGCATATTTCCATCAGTCTCCCACTTGCACTAGAGTCAATTATCTAGATTACATAGTAATGAATCTAACACCCATGGAGTCTTGGTGCTGATCATGTTTTGCTCGTGGAAGAGGCTTAGTCAACGGGTCTGCCACATTCAGATCCGTGTGTACTTTGCAAATTTCTATGTCTCCATCCTTGACATATTCACGAATGGAGTTGAAGCGTCTCTTGATGTGTTTGGTCTTCTTGTGAAACCTGGGCTCCTTGGCTATGGCAATTGCTCCAGTGTTGTCACAAAAGATTGTCAGTGGACCCGATGCACTAGGTATTACACCTAGATCGGATATGAACTCCTTCATCCAGACTCCTTCATGTGCTGCTTCCGAAGCAGCTATGTATTCCGCTTCACACGTAGATCCCGCCACGACGCTTTGCTTGGAACTGCACCAACTGACAGCTCCACCATTTAATATAAATACGTATCCGGTTTGTGACTTAGAGTCATCTGGATCAGTGTCGAAGCTTGCATCGACGTAACCCTTTACGACGAGCTCTTCGTCACCTCCATAAACGAGAAACATGTCCTTGGTCCTTTTCAGGTACTTCAGGATATTCTTGACTGCTGTCCAGTGATCCACTCCTGGATTACTCTGGTACCTCCCTGCCAAACTTATGGCAAGGCACACATCAGGTCTGGTACACAGCATGGCATACATAATAGAACCTATGACTGAGGCATAGGGAATGACTTTCATTTTCTCTATATCTTCTGCCGTGGTCGGGCATTGAGTCTGACTCAACTTCACACCTTGCAAGACAGGCAAGAACCCTTTCTTTGACTGATCCATTTTGAACTTCTTCAAAACTTTGTCAAGGTATGTGCTTTGTGAAAGTCCTATCAAGCGTCTTGATCTATCCCTATAGATCTTGATGCCCAATATATAAGCAGCTTCACCGAGGTCTTTCATTGAAAAATTCTTATTCAAGTATCCCTTTATGCCATCCAGAAATTCTATATCATTTCCAATCAACAATATGTCATCCACATATAATATTAGAAATGCTACAGAGCTCCCACTCACTTTCTTGTAAATACAGGCTTCACCGTAAGTCTGTACAAAACCATATGCTTTGATCACCTCATCAAAGCGTATATTCCAACTCCGAGATGCTTGCACCAGTCCATAGATGGATCGCTGGAGCTTGCACACTTTGTTAGCACCCTTAGGATCGACAAAACCTTCTGGTTGCATCGTATACAACTCTTCTTTGAGAAAACCATTAAGGAATGCAGTTTTGACATCCATTTGCCAGATTTCATAATCATAAAATGCGGCAATTGCTAACATGATTCGGACAGACTTAAGCATCGCTACGGGTGAGAAAGTCTCATCGTAGTCAACCCCTTGAACTTGTCGAAAACCTTTCGCGACAAGTCGAGCTTTGTAGACAGTGATATTACCATCTGCATCTGTCTTCCTCTTAAAAATCCATTTATTCTCAATGGCTTGCCGATCATCGGGCAAGTCCACCAAAGTCCACACTTTGTTCTCATAGATGGATCCTATCTCAGATTTCATGGCCTCAAGCCATTTGTCGGAATCCGGGCTTATCATAGCTTCTTCATAGTTCGTAGGTTCGCTGTTGTCTAACAACATAACTTCCAGAACAGGATTACCGTACCACTCTGGTGCGGAACGTACTCTGGTCGACCTACGAAGTTCAGTAGTAACTTGATCTGAAGTTTCATGATCTTTATCATTATCTTCCTCTCTTATTGGTGTAGGCATCACGGGAACGGTTTTCTCTGATGAGCTACTTTCCAATTCGAGAGAAGGTACAATTACCTCATCAAGTTCTACTTTCCTCCCACTCACTTCTTTCGAGAGAAACTCCTTCTCTAGAAAGGACCCATTCTTGGCAACAAAGACCTTGCCTTCGGATCTGTGGTAGAAGGTGTACCCAATTGTTTCTTTAGGGTATCCTATGAAGACGCACTTGTCCGCTTTGGGTTCGAGCTTATCAGGTTGAAGCTTTTTCACATAATCATCGCATCCCCAAACTTTAAGAAACGACAGCTTAGGTTTCTTGCCAAACCATAGTTCATATGGTGTCGTCTCAACGGATTTAGACGGTGCCCTATTTAACGTGAATGCAGCTGTCTCTAATGCATAACCCCAAAGCGATAGTGGCAAATCGGTAAGAGACATCATAGAACGCACCATATCCAATAAAGTACGGTTACGACGTTCGGACACACCATTGCGCTGTGGTGTTCCAGGTGGCGTGAGTTGTGAAACAATTCCACATTTTCTTAAATGAAGGCCAAACTCGTAACTCAAATATTCGCCTCCGCGATCAGATCGTAGAAACTTTATTTTCTTGTTACGATGATTCTCTACTTCACTCTGAAATTCTTTGAACTTTTCAAATGTTTCAGACTTGTGTTTCATCAAGTAGATATACCCATATCTACTCAAATCATTTGTGAAGGTTAGAAAATAACGATACCCGCCGCGTGCTTCAACATTCATCGGACCGCATACATCGGTATGTATTATGTCCAACAAATCAGTAGCTCGCTCCATTGTTCCGGAGAACGGAGTTTTAGTCATCTTGCCCATGAGGCATGGTTCGCAAGTATCAAATGATTCATAATCAAGAGATTCCAAAAGTCCATCCGTACCCTCGTAGACTGTAAGCGGAAGCGTTAGAACAACGCGGTTGATGTCGTCGAACAACTTCACGATCCAACCGACCGAGCACCGAATGTACGGCACCTCCGCGTTCAGTACACGTTCAGCTCGGTGACGTCCTCGACTTCTTGATCCAGCAAGACGGCGAGGTAGTGGATGAGTTCCGGCAGCACGACGGCGTGGTGACGGTGATGGTGATGCTATCTCCGCAGGGCTTCGCCCAAGCACTGCGAAAATATGACCGAGGGACGGAACTGTGGAGGGGGGCGCCGCACACGGCTAAGACAATGTTGTGTCCTTTGGGGCGCCCCCTCTCCTCTATTTATATATGTGTAGGGGCTTGAAGTAGAAGGAATAGTGCCACGTGAACAGTAACCATGAATAGTACACGCGTGGACTTGGACTCCAAAGTCCAATCCTATTCCTACTAGGACTCTCCCTTTTTTTCTTCCCTAGATGCGTGGGCTTTTGAGGACTTGGTGCGCCTAGCCCAATAAGGCCAGGGCGCCTCCCCTTAGCCCATGCCAGCCCTTTGGGACGTGGTGGACCCACTTGTGGACTTCCGGACCCCTCCGGAATCCTCCGGAACCTTCTGGAAGCTTCCCGGTACAATACCGAAAAAACTGCACCTTTTTCCGGAACCCAAAATATGACTTCACATATATAAATCTTTACCTCTCGACCATTCCGAGACTCCTCGTGACGTCTGGGATCTCATCCGAGACTCCGAACAATATTCGGTTCCCAATTCACATAACTCATATAACACTATATCGTCAACGAACGTTAAGCGTGCGGACCCTACGGGTTCGGGAATGATGTAGACAGGACTAAGACGCCTCTTCGGTTAATAACCAATAGTGGAACCTGGATGCTCATATTGGTTCCTACATATTCCACGAAGATCTTATCGGTTGAACCGCAATGACAACATACGTAATTCCCTTTGTCCGTCGGTATGTTACTTGCCCAAGATTCGATCGTCGGTATCTCCATACCTAGTTCAATCTCGTTACCGGCAAGTCTCTTTACTCGTTCCGTAATACATCATCCCGTAACTAACTCCTTAGTCACTTTGCTTGCAAGCTTCTTATGATGTGCATTACCGAGAGGGCCCAGAGATACCTCTCCGAAACACGGAGTGACAAATCCCAGTCTCGATCCATGCCAACTCAACGGACACCTTCGGAGATACCTGTAGAGCATCTTTATGATCACCCAGTTATGTTGTGACGTTTGACAGCACACAAGGTATGCCTCCGATATCCGGGAGTTGCATGATCTCATGGTCTGAGGAACATGTATTTGACATTCAAGAAAGCAGTAGCAATAAACAGAACGATCATATGCTAAGCTAACGGATGGGTCTTGTCCATCACATCATTCTCCTAATGATGTGATCCCATTATCAAATGACAACTCATGTCTATGGTTAGGAAACCTTAACCATCTTTGATCAACGAGCTAGTCTAGTAGAGGCTCACTAGGGACACGGTATTTGTTTATGTATTCACACATGTATTTAAGTTTCCGGTCAATACAATTCTAGCATGAATAATAAACCTTTATCATGAACAAGGAAATATAAAATAATAACAACTTTATTATTGCCTCTAGGGCATATTTCCATCACCATCATGCAGGAATTCTATCTCAGGGATTCTTTTCGTTATCCTATGCCCTGAGATCTATATTGTTGGTGCTAGTTCTTTGTGTTTATTTGTTCTCAGTTTGTTGTTTGTCTTCGAGTAGCCGTGTTTGTGTTTCGTCCGATGAACAACTCACTCATAGCTCCTCGTTTGGTGTTTCTTCTCGTTTGGCTGAGTGTTTTGTTTCGGACCCTTTTATCCCTCTATTCTTTCTCTTCTAAATCTATGCTGTCCGTCGTAAGCATGCAATTTGATCTGAAGAAGATCTCTCTCCGACGTCCTTGGTCGCGAAAGGAATCAACTTCGAACTTCTATCCACTTTTGGCGTTCGGCCCTTCAATCCCTTCGATTTTCCGCTCTCTTCCCGAGTTTCGGGCAGAAAACGGTTGACACGTGCCCACGATCTCCACTATCATGATCGTGTCCGTTGAATGCGGAACGTCCCGCATCTGTGGGCCGTAGATTTTGGAGAGGAAGTTCTGCTCTCCTGCTATATATACCCCTCGTCGCGTCTTCTTCCTCAATCGCACAAACCCTCATTTCACCTTCTCCCGAGCCCGAGCTCGAAGCAACTCCGGCGAGAAGCTCCGCCGTGCTACTCCGGTGAAGTCTCGTCGCAGCTGATCACGCCGGTGCGGTAATCCGTCCTCCCGCATTGCCGTAGTTCATCTAAGTTGCCAAGTTAGGGCGCTTAGATCCGGAACTGCTCCTTTCCATCTCTCTGTTCTTAGGGCAGTTCTTACCGATGCAATTTTCTTCGATTTATTTCACTGCGGTAGATCTTTAGGAATCACTAGGATTTGACTGGAACGGTTTGTAGATCTTCCTCGTACTGGTCTTCTTCATCTTGGACTCATGTGTAATTATCCGAAATATTAGATGGTTATCAACCTGCCTAGAATTTCTCTGTGGCTAGCTCGTAATATCTATCGATGATATCTTTCTGCTTTACCATGCGTTCCTTGTTGGACTCCCTCAAAAATCATTTTCGTACAAAATACTTCTGTGCATGCTTATGACCCTACCTTTTTCCCTCGCATCTTTTTCTATTTCACAGGTTGGTCATGTCACAGAATTTGCAAGAGTATTCAGATTCTGACAAAGAATTGGCTCAGTTTCCATCAAAATCTGAACGAACAAGAATGACTGGAGGTGGAAAATCTTCGAAGCCATCCAAGGCCCCGAAGAAGAAACATGAGTCTGAGCACGAAGAAGATGATGAGGAATTTTGTTTGCCTTCACACCACCGTGGAATGACTGCATTGCCGAAAACTGCATTGGCCCCGATGATGAAAAAGTCAGACCACCTCTGCCTTCAAATGCTCACCCCGACTCCCTCAAAACGATCGCTGATTTTCCCGATGAAGTGGCTAAGAGGGCGAAGGCCAAAGCCTAGCGTGAAGCCAGAGAGGCTAAGAAAAACCAAGTTGAAGCGAAAAACGTCGCGCTGACCCAGCAAGACATACAGAAGAAGAAGGAAAGAAGATCTGAGAAATCTATTTCCCCTCGTGCACCTCGAAAGAAAACTCTCACCAAAAGAACCAAGAAGGCAGTTCCCGACTCGTCTGATGAGTCGTCCAGAGAAGATACCCCTGATGAAATTCCATTGTATGATCGTCTCGCCATTCTGAACAAGACATCCAAGAGCCCTTCTCCAGTGAAATCCTTGCCGTCTCTGAGAAAATCACCCAGGCATGCACCCATTCTGTCCACAGATAAATCTTCGGGTTCAGCAGCTCCGAGAACTTTGACAAGCACAACAGCGAAGAGAAAGCTGCACTCTGAAGAACAAGCAGATCTGGCTGCCAAGAAGACCAAGCTCACTGTTCCTGGCTCCACAGAGGAACAGAAGTATGGTTTCAATTTCATGATCGATGTGATTGATAGTGCTGCATATGATGCAAAAGCTGATGATGTGAGCGGTCTGGGACTACCTGATGATGTTGCCGAAATGGTAACTAAGCATTTTATCGAGCTGAGGAAAATCTCCAAGAAGCTGAACAAAGCTGTCAAAGACAAGCAAGCTGTCGAGAAAATAAGAAATGAGGCCAAGACAGAATCCGAAAGGAAAAAGAGGAACAAAGAAATTGTTGAACTCACCAAGGCTCTCAGTGTCTTGCGAAATGAGAAAATTGAGTGGCACTCGCGTCTGCACATGGATGTATCTCAGCTGTGTGACAGGAGAAACGAGGAGATTGACCGCAAGGCAGATCTCGCTCGAAGAAGAATTCAGGAAGAAAAACGTCAGAAGGCTAGAGCGAGAGTAAGCAAGCCGAAAACTATCAAAGGCCGCCATCTTCAGAATGTCACTACTGATCCCACACTGGATTCCCATGTACCCTTGCAGCAAGTTCCTCCATCTCCACCTCTCGAGGATGAACTCATGCAACAGGTTGGTGCTGAAGAGGTTATCATTCATGCGCCAGAAGCCCATGAGCAACATGAAGTTGTTGATATATTCCTTGAAAAGACTGATGAGGAAAATGCACCTCCTAAGCAGCAATCCCCATCTGATGAAGTTGTTGAAGAGATTGAAGTTGAGAAGGCAGATCCATCGCCACCAAGAACCGAGCAAGCAAAGCCCTTCGAACCTAATACGGAGGAAAATGACAAGATAAAGGGGGAGCTAAATGCTTCCCGAGAGAAAACACCCCCGGTCACATCATCTGGTGCCCCTACCCGGATAGATGTTGATCCTGCTCCTCTTATCACTACACCACAGGTGGTAGAGGAAGAAAAGAAATCTGACGAGCCGATGGCTCGAAAAGAAACTGTCCCACCAGCTGTGTCTCAAGCAACTGAGAAAGAAGTTGTCGTACCTCCCGCCGAGGAAAGAGCAATGACAGAAAAGGCCCTTGAGCCCAAAAATCAAAAGGATGCCGAAGGAATTCCGGCGAGCAAGAACAACAGTCAGTCATATTCCTCAAAGCCATCTGCACGAGAAAAATCAAAGAAGCTTCGTGCTCCTCTCAAGCCTATTGAGGAAGGTGTGCCTGCGCCTGATGATGTTCGGACCCAATCCATGGGCGATGTAGAACCACTGAGTAACCCTCTGGAAACTTATCCGTTGTTTCCTGTTGATGATGGCCCAAATGGTCCAGCTTTCAATGAGCAGTTTCATCATTCGAAACTTGCATTCTTTGGAACCAGCCCTTATGAAGGAGAAAGAACTTCCATGTCACAGAGATTCTGGACAAAGGAACAGGCCGTGTATTATGCTCGCATTTTGTATGGCAAGAATCGCATCTTCAAGCACAAGATTCTGGATTTCGCTGAGCTTGAAAGTTTACCCCGCTTCCATCACACCATCGAGCAGATTGAACAGGTCTTCCTGAAGAGTTTTCTTCGTTTCAATCATGGCTGGAACCGTGAAGTTATCCTTCAGTTCTACGCTACTCTTTATATCTCAGGAGATCTTGCAAAGAACAGTACTTGGATTCTCAAATGGATGACCGAGGAGGAAAAGATCAAATGCTCGGCTGACCAATTTTTGGCACTGATGAATCTTCCTCGGTGCGAATTTGATGCCTCACGTGAACACAGACTGCACTTCTGGGAAGTATCCGAAGCTGAACTTCACATGCTGATGGACCCCAAACTTGTTGGAGATGAGTGTACCGAGGCAAATCCTAAGAATTTGGCCTATGAGAACAAAGTTTTGTTCTATATCCTCTGCAACTCTCTCATGCCAACAAACCGGCCCGAAACCTTCATGGCATCGTGGCAAATGCTCTTCAGGCAATAACTCATGGCATTCGGTTTGACATTCCAGATCTTCTCATTCGCAACTTGGCCTATGCAGCTGATAGCCCTCAAGTCTTGAAGCCATATGCACCATGGATCATGTTCACCATTGTGCAACTTATCGAGAAAAAGTTCTTCTGCCCATATGTCCCGAAAGTTTTCATGCCACCCGTCCGAGACACTCTCCGAATTGTGAAGGACATTGGCAAAGGGAAGACACCTATTGATGCCACTGCTTCTACCTCAGCTAGAGCTCCGAAGGTCAAGAAGGTCACAGTAGAAATCCCTCGTGAAGAAAATCCCTCTCTATACGAGATTTGTCTTCGCACTCAGCAAGCCCTGGAAAGTTACATCAAGCTCGATCGCAAAGAAAAGCTGGCAATGATGACTGAGATAAATCTGCTTCACAATTATGCTCGTCAAGCTTTGCTGTATGAGAAAGAACAGAAGAAGCACTCGTGGACCCTTCTGCGCAAGCATTATTCTCGCAAACAACTATCTGCCAAGGGTATTGAGAAAGATTACGATCATCTGGATTTATTTGAAGTCCCTCGCATCCGAAGGCAAACTCCAGTGCTTCCTCAGCGTTCTGCCTCCACCGACCTACTGTTTGTTGAACCTGATGATGAACTTGACGACACATCAGGCACATTCATATACAAGCCTGATGCACCTCGCTCTGCTACTCCCGAAGCAGATCCCGAAGCCCGTGTTTCGTCTCCAACTCCTGTTTCGGCCTTGACCATCGCTCGTTCTGCTTCACCGAATAGCTTGAGTTCTAGGGATTCTTCGGACGAGTAGGTCCTCGCATGCATTCTCTTTCCTTTTTGACACTTGTTGACAAAAAGGGGGAGAAGAACATCGAGAAGATAGAAAAGCGGGTTATTTGCAGGGTGTTTCCATTCGCCATTTGCTCTTCTTTCGAACAATTTGCTTTTGGTACTCTTGGTCGTGGAACTTAATCTCACCGCTTGTGGTGATGGCATACTGCGTCGTCATGTACCGTTAATAACCCCTGCAATGCTATATCTGCTTCCAGTTATTTGTTTGCAGGTGCTATCGAACGCTTACTTCCTTGCAATGATTATCCTCGATACTTATCTATCGTGCAAGGATAATTGAAACCGCATATATCTTACTCCTATGCTTATCTTTTGCTATCTAACGATGCAGGAGAAGATAGGTTGCTTCTGAGCAGATTGCTCTGATTCACATGCTGTTTTTCCTCGCATATTTCTATTGTATCATCTTTGTTGCAGGAAAACCTCGACTGAAGCATATCCACTCCGAGCAACATACTTGTGAATCCTTTGCTCTGATTATTCATCGAATATCCAACTTGCAGGGAACTTATATCTCGTGTGGAATTAAACTGTGTTCTGAGAAAATCTTCATGGCGTATCCTTTGCCACAACGTTTTTCAAATTATCTTCACTATCTAACTAATCTATGTCAAAAGTTGTGTGTGGCAGGAAATACCTCAGACACCGTTGAGTGCATTGGATGAAACTTTGAATGAAATCATCTGCCAATGTCACTCATACGAAGATTCACCTCGCTACCTTTAGCATTATCTCCTATGCTCACTCCAATCAGAATGATGCATATCTTTAGGGGGAGCGTGTTTTATCTTCGTATTTATCTCTCATCTTTCACCTTCCTTCACATTCCATTTCATTCTAGTTTCTATCTTTCGATGTGTTCTGTTTTGTCAACAATCGTCCAAAAAGGGGGAGATTGTTGGTGCAATATTTGCTCTCTTGTGTTTTGGAGATTGTTGACAGAAACAGTCATGGACTGATTTGTTTGCTAGTGCACATAGAGAGAAATAGTCCATGCAGTACCGAAGAGAATGCTGTCTCCGGTGTCCAGTTCGAGGAACTTCACCGAAGAATATCTGTACAGCAGAGAAGATTGTTTTGTATCCTTCGAAGTCTTGTAGACGAGAAGAATGATATGAAGGAATTGACCCCTCGAAAATTTACTGTTGACGCAAAGCAATTCGTTCGGTGTCCGTCCAAAGAAATTGACTGTAGCGATGGAAGACGAAGACGAACTGAAGACGTAGAATTCTTTTCGCTATTCTTCTTTCATTTCATTTGAGTCATAGGACCTCCGTACTATTAAGAGGGGTATAGGTTCTCGAAGCTTAGATCCGCTGTGATGCTTAGCCCAAAACCTATGCGAGTCTGAGATAATTCTCTTTATGTTTCGAATGATTACCTACCAGCAGAAGACGTTGTTCTTCGATGCTGCAGGAGATATCTCTCGAACTGAGGAGTTAGCATTACTTGCTCCGCACGTAATGTTACCGTTGTGCTCAAATTCCGACCGTTGGACTCGTGTCGTTCGGCCGTTAGCTGCTCCACATGTCCAATTTGGTCATTTCCCATCAGGGAAGGCTGCGGCTATAAATAGCCACCCCGCTCCAACGTTGCCCGTTGGCTGCTCCGCTTAAAATTTCTGAGAAGATTGATTGAGCATCCCCTCTCCGAGTGATTTGAGTTTAAGATCCACTGATAGAAAAATCAAGAGCCAAAACTTAGACAGTGGTTGAGCATCACAGTAATTCTGAGTTAGAGTTCTTGTACCTATTACTCTTGAGAGCTGCACACTCTCTAGACGGATAGGTGTCGGCTCGAGTGTCGAAGAGTAATTGTCTTCACCGAGCAAGATCTTCAGCAACCAAGAGTCATTGTGGTTCGCGAAGAAGTCTGTCGAAGGTTTGGAGATCGCCGACAAGTATCTACCACGAGTGAAATCAACTAGAGTCTGATCACCTCCGTGTTGAAGGAGAATAGGGCGAGGAGAGTTTATCCTCTATGTTAAATCACAACCCCTCCCACCAGACGTAGTCCTTTGGCAGAAGGGCGAACTGGTCTACCAAATTCTTTTGTCGCCATCGAGCACCACTGGTTCGCTTTACATTACTGCATTTCCTTCAGCAGTTTACATTCGTGCTCAGTGCCGATAGTTGTATCTGATCAATCATAAGTCATCAATTGTCTGTCGCATGCTCATCGTTCTTTTCCATCGTCTCAGGTTAATTTATTTCTCTTCGTATTACTGTATGTCAGCGTAATTATATTCAGTGTCGAATCTATTCACCTTGTTGCCACTTCCCGTGCATTTCCATCGTAGTTCATATCTAGTTTTTCCTCGTGTTTTTGCATCTGCTCATATATTGGTTTACCATCAAACCAGTCAATCTAGTGATATTCTTCGCTCGAAGCAAATTACCACTCTCATCTCTGATAGATTTGCTCCTGTGTTGCATGCTTGTTTAAATACTTATCTACCTAACCTTATTTCCGCTGCTGTGTCTGGGATCAGTTCAAAACATTCGCAAGAATTTTTGAATCTCCCATTCACCCCCCCTCTGGTCGATATACTCTCGGTCCTAACAGAACTTGTGCACAACCTATAAGAGACAAAACGTATGGCTGTCTATCTCACTTATGCTATGTATGTATGATTCCAGGTGAACTTGTCACAATGATCCAAGATGATCAAATATGCTATGGAATGTGGCGATGCTATGGCTATTGCTTGCAAGCTTGTTGCTCTTTCTCTTTTGCTTAAAAGCTTCTCTTTCTTTTGATGGTTTCCTTTGGCCACTTATGCGAAATGCTCCTACGAAGATAGCAATGATGTATATGTGGGAATTTTTGTTTGGCACAAGAGATGATATGTGTATGTATGCACGCTATGATAGCTATGCGGATCGGTATCACTAAAGTGCACAAGTAGCGTTGCCTGACAATACTCAAATGGCTAGTCTCGTAGGAAAACTACGCAAAAGATGGTCTTGGGGTTTCACAATGCAATGGCAAGGATATGAACAAGTTGTCGTCGATGTTACCGTCCTTGCTTATGGTGAGGGTGTCACAATGGTGGAGATGGTGTTGTCGATGACGAGTTCCGTGGCGATTATGAGCGGCGGTGATGTCGATGTCGACCCGTTCCTAAGTAGCCGAAACATGTTAGGAAACGGAAAACCCGCGACTCAAAATCTCAAATGGCACAAAGTGGTGGTTTGCGGAAATCGGTGGTGGAGAGGCTCAAGTGGTTGCGGAAGAAACGGTGGTAAAAGGCGAAAAATTGAAGAAAGTGTGATTTGTTGGCATGCTGGCTCCCAGGGGCCGGATGTCTGGGCCTTCTGGCCAGATGTCTGGGGCACCGGATGTCCGGGCTGCTGGATCCGTGGAAGAACTCGAAGAACAAGTGGATAAAAGAAAATTTTGGAGCAAAATTGGGACGATTTTGTGGATGAAATTGATGGGGAAGATGGGGAAAATCTAGATCCACTCGAAACCAAGCAAATCCATGGATCAAAATCAACAAAACATCATCAAACCAACAAATCACAAAAAAATTGGTGTGGCTATTTTTGTGGGGAATTTTTGAAATTGGGCAAAATCAAACAAAATTGGGGCTAGAAAGTGGAGGGGAAAGACTCCAAAGTGTGAATCAACATGGCTCCGATACCAAGATGATGTAGGGTGGAACCCTAGATGGCGATCTTTCCACACTTAGGAGGGGGAAAAGGAGCAAATCCAAGAAGAACACTAGAAGAACACTCAAATGACACAATCCAAATCGCACGTGCACTAGATCCACATACACATAGAAGAGATACAAGATCCAAAGTCAACACAAGAGGATACACGGTAGCTAGTTCATCCCAATCCGTAGAGGAGTTGAGGTCTTGAATCCGGAGTGGATCTTCTCACATGGGTCTCATGGAGGTCTTGATCTCCATGGGAGAGGTATGGATGAGCAAAGCTCTATCTCAAAGAGCCAACTACTTTGCTAACCCTAGAGGGAGGAGGGAGAGGTCCTTTTATAGTGCTAGTACAAGTTAGGGGGAGTGGAGAAGTACATGGGCCGTGGGCCGAAACGATCTGCGCAGACAGGGCCGGATGTCCGGCGATTCAGGTGGGGGCCGGATGTCCGGGCTTGGGGGCCGGATGTCCGGCCGAACTTCGGTCAGCCTTCTGTATAGGGGCGCCGGATTTCTGGGGAGGGGGCCGGATGTCTGGGCCACACGGGCCGGATGTCCGGGCTGCCGGCCGGATGTCCGGCGCCTGTAGCTTCTCGGCTGTAAGGTTGCTGCTGCTCCCAGGGGCCGGACGTCCGGGCCAGGGGCCGGATGTCCGGGTCCTGTAGACCTTCGGTGACCTTCTTCTTTGGTCTTCTTCATCCATGAACTTGGCGACTTGGTCTTCGTTCCGAGCATTCCCGAGGCGGTCTTCTTCATACCTGAACACGCATAGCACTTTGGGTTGAGGTAGCAGCCATGTCTCACTCGAGTCGAATGTAAATTCACTAAGGAGAGATGTCACCTCGGTTTTGAGAGCTCTTGCACGTGCTCGTGTCATTGGTCGTCTTGGTACTTGGGGAGACATAGGTGGGTCCATGGGGATGACCGTAGGATGCTCCGCATCATACTATCCATACTACACTTGTATCACCATCTCTTCGCCGAACTAGTGCACCTATACAATTTACCATTGTATTGGGTGTGTTGGGGACACAAGAGAATCTTTGTTACTTGGTTGCAGGGTTGTTTGAGAGAGACCATCTTCATCCTACGCCTCCCATGGATTGATAAACCTTAGGTCATCCACTTGAGGGAAAATTGCTACTGTCCTACAAAACTCTGCGCTTGGAGGCCCAACACGAGTCTACAAGAATAAGTTGTGTAGTAGACATCAAGCTCTTTTCTGGCGCCGTTGCCGGGGAGGTGAGTGCTTGAAGGTATATATTTAGATCTTGCAATCGAATCTTTTAGTTTCTTGTTTTATCACTAGTTTGGTTTATAAAAGAAAACTAGAAAAAAATGGAATTGAGGTTGTCTCATATTATTCATCTTTACAATGTCTTTCTTGAAAATGATGGAGCGGAAATTTGTGCTCAATTGCTAGAAGAAGAATTCAATAAAATGTTTGGCATAAAATCCATGAATGATAAGCATGATTGCAATGTTTCTAGTATGAATTCTTTGAATATCTATGATGCTAATGATATGCAAAGCTACAAGCTTGGGGATGTTATGTTTGATGAAGATGATATTTTTAGTCCCCCAAGTTTTGATGAGAAAATTTATTATGATGAAAGTATGTCTCCTATTTATGATGATTATATTGATAAAAGTGGATTTAGAGAGGTCATGAATTTATTTAGTGATGATTCCACTATTTTGGAAGAGGTTTCAATTGACTATGATAACAAAGTTGCTATCTATGATGATTATTGTGAGGACATGTATGCTATAAAGAATAATGATAACCATGAAACTTGTCATCATGACTTTTATTTTCAATTGGATTATTCCAATCAAGTATCACATGATATTTATATTGTTAAATTCTTTCATGATGCCACTGAAAATTATTATGAGGGAGGAACATATGCTTGTAGGAGTTGCAATAATATCAAGTTTCCTCTCTATGTGTTGAAAGTTTTGAAGCTATACTTGTTTTGCCTTCCTATGCTAGTTGATTATTATTCCCATAAATTGGTTGCTCACAAAATACTTATGCATAGGAAGTGGGTTAGGCTTAAATGTGCTAGTCATATGCTTCATGATGCTCTCTTTGTGTTTCAATTCTTTACTTTTATGTGAGCATCATTGAAATCATCATGCCTAGCTAAAAGGCATTAAGGAAAAGCGCTTGTTGGGAGACAACCCAATACTTATACCTTCTGTTTTTGTGTGTTCACATGATTAAGCTACTGTGGTAATCATGTTTTATATGTTTTCTTTCAATAATGTGCCAAGTAAAGCCCTTAGAATAGTGTGGATACTTGTTGATTCGATTCTGTGCAAAAACAGAAACTTTTGCGTCCAGTGCTGGAATTTCTATTCTGTACTGGAGCATGAGAAAATTCTGAAATTTTTACACAGTATTGGGTTACAAATTGTTTACGTTTTCCTAATGTTTCAGAATTTTTGGACATACAGAAGTATGGTTTTTAAATCGCTTACTACACGCTGTTCTGTTTTTGACAGATTCTGTTTTCGGTGCCTAGTTTGCTTGTTTTAGTGTTTCCATAGCTTATATTGAGTAATATAAATTGTGGAAATGATAGAATACAGTAGGCATTATGTGATAACAATTATGAATCTTGTCTTGACAGTACCTAAGTGGATTATTTATTTTTATCATACTAACCTATCTCACGAAGTTCTGTTAAGTTTTGTGTGATTGAAGTTTTCAAGTTTTGGGTGAGATATCGATATGAGGAGAATAAGGAGCGGAAAGACCCTAATATTGGGGATTCCCAAGGCACCCCAAGGTAATATTCAAGGAAGACCCAAGCAACTAAGCTTGGGGATGCCCCGGAAGGCATCCCCTCTTTCGTCTTCAACATTATCGGTAACCTTACATGGAGCTATATTTTTATTCGTCACATGATATGTGTTTTTCTTGGAGCGTCATTTTATTTTGTTGAGATTTGCTTGCTGATATCAATAATCATGTTTTGTATCTTTTAGTTCAATAAAATGCCAATTATAGCCTTTACCATGCTCAGTTTGCAAGTTTATGTGTTGCTGTTTGAAAGCACAAAGTTTTCTGTTATGTCCTGATTTTTTCTGAATTGTTAGAACATGATAAAAATCTGAAATTTTTACACAGTAAGCATGCATGAGTTCTCTGTCACGTGATTATTGTTCAGAATTTTTGGAGTTAGGGAAGTATGAATTCTTATTCACTCTTTACAGACTGTTCTGTTTTGGCAGATTGCTGTTATAGTTGCATTGTTTGCATATGTTTGCTAGTTTAATGTTTCTATTTGTGGATAGGAGTATTAAATATGCAGAGGCATTTAGTATGCAATGTTTAATTACAATTTTTGTGATTTGCTACAGTAGAGAATGTTAAGGTTTTGAGTTGATTTATACTAACTTATCTCACGAGTTCTTGTTGAGTTTTGTGTGGATGAAGTTTTTAAGATTTAGGGAAACTGTGATATGAGAGGAATTAAGGAGACACAAGAGCTCAAGCTTGGGGATGCCCAAGGCACCCCAAGATAATATTCCAAGAAGTCTCAAGCAACTAAGCTTGGGGATGCCCCGGTCGGCATCCCACCTTTCTTCATCAACACCTATCGGTTAGCCTAAGTTTTTACTTCTTCACATGATATGTGCTATTCTTGGAGTGTCCTTTTATTTTCATTTTCTTTGATGTTTTAATAAAATACTTAAGATCTGAAATTTTTGAATGAGAGAGAGTCCTCACATAGCTACCTATTTACTTAACTACTCATTTGTTCTTCACTTATATCGTTTTGGAGTAGTTTGTCATTTACTCTTGTTCTTCATTTATATCCCATGAGTAAATTGTTGAATGAATTGAAAATCATAAAGTTGAAATTATATGTGCTTCATATGCTTGTATCATGTCTAGTAGTAGTTTCACATTTGGGTTAGAAAGTGAAATCTATTGAAGCTTGACAATCACAATATTGGTCATACAAGCAATTCATGAATGATTAGTATAAGGAAAAGAACTTTCACATATAAATATATTATCTTGGACATCTTTTATGATTGTGAATACCCATTAATTATTTTCAAACTTGAGCAAATTAGTTGAAGTTGGACAAGGAAGACAACGTAATGAGTTATGTTTGGGTATATTTGCATAGAAGTTATATTGTTATGGATCCTCTAACATGTGGTGCTTGCTTAGGATCTTTTGCTAGCTAAAAATTCGTACTAAGTAGAGATACTACTTGTGCATCCAAAAACCCTTAAACCCAGTTTCTTGCCATGAGTGTCCACCATATCTACCTATGGATTGAATAAGATCCTTCAAGTAAGTTGTCATCGGTGCAAAAAGCAATAAAAATTGCTCCTAAAATATGTATGATCTTTTATTGCAAGGGAAAATAAGCGTTGTACGAACTTGTGATGGTAAAGAAATAAAAGCGACGGACTGCATAATAAAGGTTGCTATCACAAGGGGCAATATAGCGTGACGTTCCTTTGCATTAAGGGCTTGTGCATCCAAAAATAAAAAGCGCATGACAACCTCTGCTTCCCTCTGCGAAGGGCCTATCTTTTACTTTTATGCATTTACTTTTATGTATTCACTTTTATGCAAGAGTCAATAAGTATTCATTCGCATTTCAACCTCAATTATTCTCTAGTTGGCAAGCATCGTGTGGTGGGGAAAGATCCAGGCACATATGGCCAGTCAAATATATTTGATCATGAATTATTATTGTTGACAATTATCTCTATGATAAATAAGTTGGGAGGCGAAACATTAAGCCCCTATCTTTCTCTGTGTTTGATGGATGCCATTTGTTCTAAAAATATGCTTTGAGTACTAGCAATCATAGAAGACTATATGATAATTGAGTATGTGGAGCTCTTACTTAGACTTTGTTGAAGATAAGTTGAATTGCAATTGTTTGGTGACTAAGAACATAGGTTGTTAACTTTCAAGAGAATGCACTGTTTGAACCATAACATGTGAATTGATTGCTACTTTATCATGATGAGTTTTATGAGAAAAAGTTGCTGTTATGATGCTAGGAAAAGTGATTGAAATTATCATTGATCAAAGTTATGCACTATGCTAGCATTCACACTTCATAAATTCTTTCTTTTATCATTTATCTACTCGAGGATGAGCAGGAATTAAGCTTGGGGATGCTGATACGTCTCCAATGTATCTATAATTTATGAAGTATTCATGCCATGTTTATTATAGTTTTGTATGATTTTGGTGCACTTTTATATGGCTTTTATATGATTTTTATGGACTAACATATTGACCTAGTGCCCAGTGCCAGTTGCTGTTTTCTGCTTGTTTTTGGTTTTCCAAAAAATCCATATCAAATGAAGTCCAAATGCAGCGAAACTTTTTGACGATTTTTTCTGGAAGGAAAAAGACCCAGGAAGCTTCGGGGGAGCATCAGAAGACCCACAGGGGCCCCACAAGCCACCAGGGCGCGCCACCCCCCAGGCACGCCCTGGTGCGTCGTGGGCCCCCTGTGGCACCTCTTTGCGTGATTCCAACGCTGAAAAATCATATATATTCAAAAAACCCCGAAAGTTAACCTAGATGAGTTTTTACGCCGCCGCAAGCCTCTGTACCTCCACGATCTCATCTACAGCCCTTTTCCGGCACCCTGCCGGAGGGGGGGGGGAAGCATCGCCGGAGGCCATCTTCATCATCTCGGCGGTCTCCATGACGAGGAGGGAGTAGTTCACCCTCGGGGCTGAGGGTTTGTACCAGTAGCTATGTGTTTTATCTCTCTCTCTCTCTCGTGTTCTTGATTTGGCACGATCTTGATGTATCATGAGCTTTGTTAATATAGTTGGATCATATGGTGTTTCTTCCCTCTCTATCCTTGTTGAGATGAATTGAATCTTTTCCCTTTGAGGTTTCGTTATTGTTGGATTGAATATTTCAGATTTGAGAACACTTGATGTATGTCTTGCATATCAATACCCGTGGTGACAATGGGGTATTATATTGATTCACTTGATATATGTTTTGGCACTCAACTCGCGGATTCCCGTGGTGACATTGGGGTAATCTATGCATAGGGGTTGATGCACGTTTTCATTATCTTTTCTCCTATAGAAACTTTGGGGGTGCTCCTTGGAGTTCTTTGTGTGGATTGAATATTATGATTATGAAGTTGTTTGATGCATATCGTATAATCAACTCACGGATACTTGTGGTGACATTGGAGTATCTAGGTGACATTAGAGTTGGTTGATGTGTATCATATGGTGTTATTTTAGTACGAACTCTAGGGCTGTTTGTGACACTTATAGGAATAGCTCAATAGATCGATCGGAAAGGATAACTTTGAGGTGGTTTCGTACCCTACAAACAATTTCTATCTTATGTTCTCCGCTAATAGGAACTTGGGAGTGATTCTTTATCGCACGTTGAGGGATGGTTATATGATCCAATTATATTAGCATTGTTGAGAGATTGCACTAGCGAAAGTATGAACCCTAGGCCTTGTTTCTAAGCATTGCAATACCGTTTATGCTCACTTTTGTTACTTGCTACCTTGCTGTTTTTTATTGTTCGCACTACAAAAACCTATATCTAATTTCCATACTACACTTGTATCACCATCTCTTTGCCGAACTAGTGCACCTATACAATTTACCATTGTATTGGGTGTGTTGGGGACACAAGAGACTCTTTGTTATTTGGTTGCAGGGTTGTTTGAGAGAGACCATCTTCATCCTACGCCTCCCATGGATTGATAAACCTTAGGTCATCCACTTGAGGCAAAATTGCTACTGTCCTACAAAACTCTGCGCTTGGAGGCCCAACACGAGTCTACAAGAATAAGTTGTGTAGTAGACATCAGGCTCTCATATAGAAATACTCGCCTTTGCTGGCGTCCCATGTCTTGGCCGGTGTTTTCCATAATGTGTCTAACTCCTCTTGAAGTAGCCCCAGATACAGATTAATATTATTTCCCGGTTGTTTCGGCCCTTGAATCAGCATGTTCATGTGTATGTACTTTGACTTCATGCACAACCAGGGGGGAGGTTGTACATCCATACAAACACGGGCCATGTGCTATGGTTGGTGTTCTGGTTGCCAAATGGATTCATCCCATCGGTACTCGCACCAAGCACGATGTTCCTTGCATCACCTGCGAAATATCGACTGGCTTGCATCCGCGAGGTGTCTCAGCTTCGGATCATCTCCATCGTCGGGCTTCACCCTCTCCGCGTGCTAGCGCATGAGCTTTGCTTCCTTAGGATCTACGAAATAATGCTGCAGACGGGGAGTGATCGGTAGGTACCATACAACTTTTTGGGGGGATTTCTTTCCGGCCTTCTTGTATCGAGAAGCATTGCACACCGGACAGTTGGTTTTTTCCGCGTGCTCCTTCCGATAAATGATGCAATCATTGATGCATGCATGGTATCTAATGTGCGGCAGATCAAGAGGGCACACGATCTTCTTGGCCTCATCGACACTAGTAGGACACAGGTTCCCCGTGGGAAGAACCTTCTTTAGATACTTGAGAAACTCATCGAGGCTTCTGTCGGTCCATTTGTTTTTAGCCTTCATCTTTAGAAGTTCGAGCATGAAACTCAAGCGGGTCACCTCGGGGTCACAACCATCATACAATGGAGTCTTCGAGTCTACCTCCAGTTGCTCCAGCTTGGCCTCCTCTCTAGAAGCAGCTCTGTCGCTACTCGTCTTCTTGCGAAGCAGGTCTCGAACATGAGGGTCCCGCATGATTGAACTTAGTAGCGACGAAGGCTGCGGCGTGTCCACATCTTCTTTGGCGCCATTTTCGGCCTCTTCTCCGCCGCCATTTCCGGCCTCTTCTCTGCCACCACCATGTTCGGCCCCTTCTCCGCCGCCATGTCCGGCCTCTTCTCCGCCGCCATTATCGGTCATCTCTTCGTCTGGCCCCATGTCGTCCTTGGCTGCCCCGTCGGCGTCCTCATCCTCATCATCTTCACTTATCCACCAAGTATAGCCATCCATGAAACCAGTCATGAGCAGGTGCGCCTTCAAATGACCATCCTTATAGGGGTCGAGCCAAACTCCTCCTTTGCATCTTCGACACGGACATAAAATCTCTGTCCGGTTATTTTCATACATGTCCTGCACCGCCGATCGCAACCACCTTTCCACCATCGTTCCACTCACCATCATGATCGCTTGCGCGGTAATAATAAGCAAAATGATTATAAAAATGCATGCATGCATCAAAGTCATACAAAAATTCGGCATGACCTTCCCTAAAAATAGGACATATAGAGTTTGCCCGAAATTCGCCGAAACGGAAATAAATCGACATTTCGGCAAAACATAGGAAGCTCACCCACAATTCAGCGGCAACTCATGGCACATGCACAATTTCCATCATATCGCCCGATTTAGGTCATATCGCACACACACACCTCTAGCTAGCTAGTGATCGAAAGTGGACAAAGATTACTTCTTCAATTAAATGGATAGATCTAGTTGGGGAGGTAGAAAGGTCACTTCATTAAATGGGTAGATCTACATAGCTAGTTGGGGAAGGAGATGGCTCTAACTAGTGGAGGGGGTGGAAAAGTGAGGAAAAGAGAAAGGGGTTGCATTAATGGAGGTGTGGTGTAGTTAGGGGCATTAAAGAGAGAGAAAGAGAGGTAGAAGAAGAAAGAGAGTAATGGGGCGAGAAGCAAGGTGAGGAAGAAGCAAAGTGAGGGAGAGAGGAGGGGGGAGGGCAAAGTGAAGGGAGAGAGGAAGGGGGAGGGAAGAGAGGGTTGAAAAAGGTGGCTGCTGCGCCATAGCAGTAGCGCGGACCAGCAAATGGCGCTACTGCTAAAACGTTAGCAGTAGCGCGGTCCTGCAGGCCGCGCTGCTGCTAAGGGGGGCCCACCATGTGGCACAGTACAACATTAGTTGCAGCGGTGGGTCTGCAACATGCGCTACTGCTAAAGTTTTAGCAGTAGCGCGCTTCAGGCGGACCGCGCTGCTACTATACATAGCCTGGTGGCTAATGGGGGGCTCACATAGCAGTAGCGCCTGTGCAGTGCCCGCGCTACTATAAATTAGCAGTAGCGTGTTCCACAAAGCCGCGCTACTGATAAGCCTCCACCTATAAGGTTTTCCCTAGTAGTGGTATTTCTCCCGTGCATAATCATCTCCATCATCATCATCATCTTCTTCTTCTTTTCAAGTAATTCATGTGGTCATTATTTCTGTCCCAAATTAATGTCCACTGTCTTCCTATAAATCCTACACCATGTCCTTTACCTCTCTGCCAAATTTCAGCTTATTTGGACTTGATTTGGTTGGATTCAAAAATGCATCAAGTACTACATACATCCAGCTGTCCAGAGATATTTTTATATATCTCTCAACCCTTCCCATACCCTTTGTGATTTTCTCTCTTCATTTCTGTTTGAAGAAACAAGTTTAAAAGGGAAAAAACCCAGCAGAGGGAGAGTGGCAGCGGCCAAGCAGCAGCCCAGCCTTCCAGCGCAACCCACCTCGCTCTCATGCTACAGAGTCATCTCCCCTGTACGACAGCTCATCTACAGGAGCCACGTCGACGCCCCGGTCGATTTGACGGCCGTCCGACGCCCTAGAGCCCTATATAGCATGTCCAAACCCTACCCCGGCCTCTCCTCTAACCATTCAGCCCCTCTCCTGCCCTCGCCGCCGCCAGGTAAGGTAGCCACGCGCACGCCATCGCCATGGCCACCGTGGCCCGAGCGAGCACGAGCTCGACCTCGGGCTAGACCCCTTCGTCGCCTCCCTCCTCCGACCTCTGACGCTGGAAGGACCACCGCGACGCACACGCATTCCCACGCCCACAGACGCGATCACACAGCCTCTGGATCGACCTCCCCGACCTCGTCTCCTTCCTCTGATGCATCTGCTTCACGGAACAGAAGGCCCGCCAAGTTCAGCGAGTCACCGTCGTCTCTCCGTCGTCGTTTCGGCCACGCCTACATGTCCCGTGGACACTAGGTGAGCCGCGCCTCCTCCCTGCCCTTTCTTGTTGTCAATAACGTCCAGTAGGAGTCGCTCCGTCCATGCCATGCTCGCGTTCTCCGTGCTCCGGCCAAAGCCGTGTTTTGTTGTTGTTGTTGTTGTTGTTGATGTTACTGTTGTGGCTGTCCTGCTCCCGGCGCTCCAGTTTTTCCCTCGCGCATATGCCCGCTCGGCCGCAGCCTCCTGCCTCGCCCCACTTCGCAGCCATGGAAGCGAGCTTCGTTAGCTCCTCTGCTCGGCCCCTTGCACACCACACCCGCACTTCTATGCATGCATGCGAGCACCCACACATGTTTCCGCAGCCCCGCCGGTGCACTGCAGCCGCAACAGCTGTTGCTGTTGGCTCCCGTCGCCGGCCATGTCCATGGTGAGAAAGGCCTGGCCTTTGTGTCACTTCAAGAAGAGCAGCGCCCTCCTTTAGTTCGAGCACCCACATCAGCGCAGTGGTAGCGCCCCTGAGCTCCTTCCCGATCGACCTGGGTTCGAATCCCAGGCCACCCAAGTATTTTTTCCCTTTGTTTTACTCCTCTGTCTCTATGACAGATGGACCCCGCTTGTCAAACACACGGACGCACCCCCTCCTTTTTTCATCTTTTTTTTTATCTATTCCGAAATTCCATTTCTGGAAAGTGCCCATTTCCAAATCGGGCAGTGTCCAAATCTGGACATTCCAATTCTAGCATATTTCCATTTCTGGAATATTGCATTTATCCAATTTTGGCAGTGTGTATATGTGCAATTTTGAGCATTTCATAAATAGGAACATATGCATATTATATATGAAATTGGGGTAGAAAAATCCAACAAATCCATCTGTGGCATTGGTTCTGTCATTTGAGCAAGTTTATGTGCATGTCATTTTATCATAATATGCCATTTTGTTATTTTTGTGTGAATTAATGCTTTTGTCAAATGAACATCTTGTCAACATGAGTTTGGAGCATTTTCATGTCATGTTGCTGTTAGTATTTTTTTCATACAATGATATGCCACGATAAGAGTGCCACAAGCTTGTAAACATGTCTAGTCAATGTTGCTGTTTACACTTGTTGAAATAATGCCAAGTCAAATCTGCCTGTTATAAAAACTTGCCATATTGCCTTGATGGTTCCCACTAATCCATAGCTATTTTGAACATGATCAGTAAACATGATTTGCTCTATGTTACTAGTACTTTCATGCCATGCCTTTTGATGCCATGTAAAACTCCTGTAGCATGACTTAATGTTGCTCTATACATGTCATGTCACTGTATCAGTTTGCTGTCAACAATAAGTTGCATCTTGTGAGATCATTCGTGATTAATCTATGCTTCCTATGCATTTGTGTCAATGTAATGAAATGATCTATGCCATGTATACTGTAGGTGCATACCAATTTCTTGCATTTTGGAGTTGATTTGCCTGCTGTAACATCCATGCGAATACTGCCTATCATTGTTTCTGTCAGCATATACTGTTATTTTATCTGTAACATTGTCTTTGCATTTTGTTGTCTTCATTCCAATTAATCTGTGATGCTAATGAATTTGAACCTATGGGATGAATTGTTGTGCATTTAGCATACTACAGCCACATATCTTGTGTGAGCATTTTAGAGTATTGTAGCTTGCTGTTTTGATGTGTGTAAGTTGCCATGTTGCTGTTAATGACAGATTGCATTGCATATTTGTTTTGCTCACCATTTGAGTTCTAAGCATCCGTTCTTCATGATCTTTATATCGATTTCATGCAAAATATTCCATTCTTTCCAGTGGCATACTTGGGTTTCCAAGATCTTGCCCATATCCATCTTTTCCTTCGCCGTTCACATCTCGTTACCATTTCTGTCGTCCTGGTAGCACCGTTACTCCATTCCTGCATGCATCTTTTGCTCGTGCATTTATGCCATGATTGTTTGTTTATTTCGGTGCTTGTTCTTTCTTGTGGGTAGTACCGAGAGACGAGTCCGAGTTCGAGGATCCTGTTGAGAATGTGTTCGAGGAGGAGAGTTACTATCCTACCGAAGAGACTTCAGGCAAGATGATCATTACCCTTGATATCACTACTATCTTTGCTTGCTAGTTGTCTCGTTGCTATCGCTATGTCTCGCTACCTACCACTTGTCTGTCAGCCTCCCATATGCCACGATACAACCTCTAACCTCCACTACCCAACAAACCGTTGTTTGGCTATGTTACCGCTTTGCTCAGCCCCTCTTATAGCGTTGCTAGTTGCAGGTGCAGTGCAGGTTGTTCCATGTTGGGACATGGATATGTTGGGATATCACAATATCTCTTATTTAATTAATGCATCTATATACTTGGTTGTGTGTGGAAGGCTTGGCCTTTTTGCCTGGTGTTTTGTTCCACTCATGCCGCCCTAGTTTCCGTAATACCGGTGTTATGATCCTTGATTAGCGTTCCTAACATGCTTAGGGGTTATGGGACCCTCTTGACAGTTCACTTTGAATAAAGCGCTTCCTGCAAGACCCAACTTTGGTTTTACCATTTGCCTAATAACAACTAAAATTTGCATAGGGAGTAATTAACCTGAGGATTCTTAATCAACAACCCCGGGCCAGTGCTCCACATGAGTGTTGGTCCAAACTAGAGCCACTTGTGGTGCCACCCAGTTACCTGGGGTATTCGGTTGCCATATGTAGTGTTCATCTGAACGTGGCCTGAGACGAGATACGCGCGGCTCCTATCAGGGTGTCGGCACATCGGGAGGTTTTGCTGGATTTGTTTTACCATTGTCGAAATGTCTTATGCACCGGGGATTCCGAGGATATTTCGGGCTGACTCAAGGTTGATTGGGTTTTCTTGAGGTTGAGGTTTTTCCACCGCGGCTTGTGTTGGTTTGTGATGGACTAGATTGGAACACCCCTGCAGGGTTATATCTTTCGGAAAGCCGTGCCCGCGGTTATGTGGTGACTTGGATATTTAAAACCTCCAGTTGTAGAGAACTTGACACTAATTCTAATTAAAAACACATCAACCGTGTGCGTAACAGTGATTGTCTCTTTTCGAGGGAGTTTGGAAAGAGAACACGGTGGGGTTATGTTTGAACCGTAAGTAGGTGTTCAGGATCACTTCTGGATCATATTAAATTTGCACCCGTTTATGCGTAGAACACTCATCTTATTCTTGTACTCGTAAGTTAGCTAGATATAAACATGCTTAGTGCATGCTGCAACCTCATCACTTAACCATACCTCACCCATTAAGCTTTGTTAGTTTTGATACCTTGGGTAATGAGATTGCTGAGTCCCCGTGGCTCACAGTTTACTACAACAACAGCTGCAGGTACTTCTGAGACAGACACATGTGATGGTACAGAGCTCCAGTGGGAGTAAGACGAGGAGCGTGCTCGTATGTACGTGTCATTCCCAGACGATCAGTAGTGGGTCCTAGTCGGTCGATCTGGGGATAATAGCAGGGTGGTGATTTTATCATTTGATTTCGCCCGTAGTCGGACTCTGCTTTCATTTGGATGACTGTATGCATGATGATATGTATTTAATGCTGTAGCATGTGGCGAGTGTAAGCCTTTATCTGGTACTCTCATCTTTTCAGTATTGTATGTGTATGAGAACCACCTTGCTATGCGTACAAAATGAGGTTCTGCCCCAATCACGACTTCACCACGTGATCGGGATAGAGCTTCATCTTGGGCATTACAAGTTGGTAATCAGAGCCATACCGACTATAGGTGCCCCTTGATTGATCGAACCGTTGACGAGTCTAGAAGGAAAACTGTTTTGAGTCCTAGCTATATATCGGAGAGTAGGACTTCTTTTTATTCCTTATCCCCTTTGTCGCTCTGGTGAGGAATTGTGATGTAGGTGTTTTGATTCTACTACTCTTCTCACTCAATTTTTTTAGGATCACGCGGGTATTTTTGGAATCGTTGCGATATCGGTGTGACAGAATTCTGTTCTTGGTGCCTCCTGACCGTATGGATTGGACCAGGGGAGTTGAGCTCTAAGGGGTTCTTGTCACATTCGCTATAGTTTCAGTTCCTGAATACCAGAGGTCGCCGACATCGAAAAGACTCTTCTATCTTGTTTGTGGTGAGAGTAGTTTGGCGCCACCCAGTACTGGGGCGAGCGATCAGATGTATTGCCACGGCTAGCATAGCGGATGTTCTTTCCGAAGGTCTGAGTTACACAAGTTTCCGAGGTTCTCAGTTATGTGTTGATGGAGGAGGTACATTTGGAGCGTAGAAATCTGCTAGGAGTTGTGTGTTGATATTTTCTCCTTGTACTCGTTGCACCGGATTGCATAACCAAGAATGTCGGGAGTTCCTAGGTGGGAATTCAAGTATTACCTAGGACATCTTTTCCAACAGACACATGATACGATATGGGGTCTATCATATGTTTGTTTTCACCTCATTACCTTGTTCAATCATTCTAACGCATTTCCAAGTGGCTTCTCAATCTTTGGTGTATCATCTACCTTCAAAATGCATTCGTACATTTTCTGTTCGGATGCTAGCTTGTGAAGACTTATGTTGCAATATCTATCCATTGATTTAGCTTTTAAATTGTCTCATTGATGATTCTAACAGTTGTCATCTTCTTCAGGATGGCTCCGACAACCCGTGGGAATCCGACCTGTGATGATGGGGAGCAGTCAGACCCTCCACCTCCGCCTCCGGAGGCATGGCAAGCTTTGATGGCAGCCACCACCGCCAATACTCAGATGCTGCTTCAGCTCATGCAAGGGTATCAGGCGAACCAGGGCAACCAAGCAAATCAAGGCCAGGGGCATTTCAACAATCAACCTCAATATGCTACTCTCAACCAGTTTCTCAGCAACCAGCCCAAGTCCTTCAGTTCGTGCACTCAGCCTCTCGATGTTGACGATTGGTTAGTGGACATCAACAAACACTTCGAGTGCAGCAACGTCAGACCTGAGGACTATGTCAAGTTCGCTTCTTTCCAGCTCAAGGACCAGGCAGCCGAGTGGTGGCAGCACTACAAAGATTCAAGAGGTGGTCGAGACATCACTTGGACCGATTTCTGCCATGATTTCCGAGCGCATCACATTTCGTCAAGTGTGTTTGCAGAGATGCGTGAGAAATTCAGAAACCTCAAGCAAGGAAGCATGTCTGTCTATAAATATAACACCGAGTTCCAGAATCTCGCTCGATATGCCAAGCAAGACATTCCAGATGACAAGAGCAAGATCTACCAGTTCCGAGGTGGTCTCAGAGAGGACCTACATCTTGCTCTCATCCAAGTCGATCCGCCTGAGTTTGATCAGTTTTATAACATGGCACTCAAGCAAGAATCAGCCCAGATCAAGTTTGATGCTTCTAAGAAGAGAATCAGAGATGCAGTTCACTCTTCTTCCTCATCTCAAGTGGTTGCCAAGCAGCAGAAGTTCTGGTTACCTCCTCCTCCTCAGTTTTGTCCTCAACATCAGCAGAAGCAGTTTGGTGGTCGTGGTTCTTCCCACCCGCCCAACCCAGTGTACCAGCAGAGATCTCAGGCTCCCAGGACAGGCGGTCCTCCACCTCAGTTTTCTCGCCCGCTCTCAGAGGTTACTTGTCACAAGTGTGGGCAGCAAGGGCACTTTGCTAACAAGTGCACTCAGAGGCGCCTTCTGCCTCCTCCTCCTGGCAGGCATCCAAGCAATGCTATGGCCAAGCATAATCCCAAGTATGCGAGAGTGAACATGGTGAACTCAGCTCAAGCAGAGGAGTCTTCTGAAGTAATCCTGGGTACTCTCTCAGTTAACTCTATTCCTGCTAAAGTTTTGTTTGATTCTGGAGCATCGCATTCTTTCATTTCAGGACCTTTTGTTGCTATGCATGATTTGGTTACGGAGAAGATACCTAGGCCATTAAAGGTTGTCTCTCCCGGTTTGCAAATGACATCAAATGTGCTCATTCCTAATGTCAATATCAAGATGGGCAATTATTCTTTTCTGGCTGATCCGATGGTCCATGGGAATTTTGATATTGATCTTATTCTCGGCATGAATTGGCTCTCCAAGCACAAGGCTTATCTTGATTGTGCGGCCAAGGAAATTCAATTGACTCATCCTTATGAAGATGTTATTATCTTTGCTGCTCATGACGACACCGTTCGGTTATTCTCCCTCAATGAGAAAGGCGAAATCTCTGCAATATCTCAAATTCCAGTGATATGTGAACATGAGGATGTTTTTCCAGAAGAGTTTCCAGGAATGCCTCCTCACCGGCCTGTTGAGTTTGTTATTGAACTCGAGCCCGGCACAGAACCCGTATGCAAACGCCCCTACAAGCTTGGGCCAGAAGAGCTGAAAGAATTGAAGAAACAGCTCGATGAACAAGAGCATCTGGGTCTGATCAGACCGAGTTCATCTCCTTGGGGTTGTGGAGTTCTCTTTGTCAAGAAAAAGGACGGCACGGAAAGACTTTGCGTTGATTACCGCCCTGTGAATAAGAAGACAATAAAGAATAAATATCCACTCCCCAATATCAATGAATTATTCGAGCAGCTCAAAGGTTAAAAGGTGTTCTCCAAGCTCGATCTTCGTATGGGTTATCACCAAATCTGAATTCGCGAGGAAGACATTCCCAAAACAGCTTTCAGGACAAGCTTTGGTTCATATGAATACACAGTGATGTCCTTCGGCCTTGCAAATGCCCCTCCAACTTTCTCCCGTATGATGAACTATGTTTTCAATCCATACATCAATGAGTTCATTCTTGTCTATCTCGATGACATACTGGTTTTCTCCAAGTTGAAGGAAGAGCATGCAAAGCACCTGCGCTTAGTGCTTGATAAGCTCAGGGAGCATCAGTTCTATGCTAAGTTCTCTAAGTGCGAATTCTGGTTCGATGAGGTCCTCTACCTCGGTCACATTATCTCTGCCAAGGGAATCTCGGTAAATCCTGAAAAGGTTGAAGCTATTGTCAACTGCAGCCCCCTCAAAATGTCAAGCAACTTCGAAGCTTTCTCGGGCTTGCAAGTTATTGCAGAAGATTCATGGAGAACTTCTCCAAGATTGCCAAGCCTTTGTCTAACCTCCTCCAGAAGCATGTCAAGTATTCTTGGACTCCTGAGTGTGATGTTGCGTTCAAGACACTCAAAGAGAAGCTCATTTCAGCTCCAGTTCTTACTCCTCTCGATGAATCCAAGCCCTACCAAGTGTTCTATGATGCTTCTCTGCAAGGTCTCGATGGAGTTCTAATGCAAGAGAAGAAAGTGGTGGCTTATACTTCGCGGCAGTTGAAGCCGAACGAGAAGAACTATCCCACTCATGACTTGGAGTTGGCAGCAGTGGTCCATGCCTTGATCACGTGGAGACATCTCTTGTTGGGCAGGCAGGTGGAAGTTTTCACCGATCACAAGAGCCTCAAGTACATTTTCACTCAGCCCAACCTTAATCTCCGTTAGACCCGATGGGTGGAGATGATTCAAGAGTACAACCTGAGCATCGAGTACACTCCAGACAAGGCTAATGTTATCGCTGATGCTTTGAGTAGAAAAGCGTATTGCAACAGTCTTATTCTCAAGCCGGTACAGCCTGATCTTTGTGAGGCTTTCAGAAAGCTCAACCTCCAATTTATCCCACAACGATTTCTCGCCAACCTTTAGATCACTCCCACATTGGAGGATCAAATTGGCAAAGCTCAGCTTTTAGATGCCATGGTGAAGAAGGTGAAACACGGCATTGCAAAGAGCATTTCCAAATATAAGTGCTATCGAGTTGATGACAAGGATACCTTATTCTTTGAGGACAGGCTAGTTGTGCCAAAAGGTGATCTCAGGAAGGTCATAATGAACGAAGCACACAATTCCCTCTTGTCCATTCATCCAGGCAGCTCCAAGATGTATCACAATCTCAAGTCAACTTACTGGTGGACTCGTATGAAACGTGAAATCGCTCAGTTCGTAAACGAGTGCGATGTTTGCCGCAGAGTGAAGGCGGAACACCAGCGTCCAGCAGGACTCCTTCAACCTCTACCTATTCCCGAGTGGAAATTCGATCACATAGAGATGGACTTTGTCACCGGTTTTCCCAAATCCAAGAAAGGGAATGACGCTATCTTTGTGGTCATTGACAAGCTCACTAAAGTTGCTCACTTCCTCCCAGTCAAGGAATCTATCACTGTAGCTTAGTTGGCAGAGCTGTATACTTCCAGAGTGGTCTCCTTGCACGGTGTTCCTCAGTTGATCTCCTCAGACCGTGGAAGCATCTTCACTTCCAGGTTTTGGGATTCCTTCCAGCAGGCCATGGGCACAAAGATTCGTTTCAGCACTGCCTTTCACCCTCAGACTAGTGGCCAAGTCGAGAGAGTTAATCAAATTCTCGAGGATATGCTAAGGGCATGTGTCATCTCTTTCGGCATGAAGTGGGAAGATTGTCTCCCATTTGCCGAGTTCTCCTACAACAACAGTTTCCAAGCAAGCTCGGGTAAGGCCCCATTCGAGATCCTCTATGGCAGAAACTGCCGTACTCCCCTCAATTGGTCTGAAACCGGTGAACGCCAACTTCTTGGCAATGATATGATTTCTAAAGCTGAAGAGATGTGTCGTATCATCCATGAGAATCTTAAAGCAGCGCAGTCGCGCCAAAAGAGCTATTATGATAGCAAGCACCATGACTTGGCTTTCGAGATTGAAGACCATGTCTATCTCCGTGTTTCTCCCATGAAAGGTGCTCAACGATTCGGTATCAAAGGAAAGCTTGCTCCTAGATATGTGGGCCCTTTCAAGATACTTGGCAAAAGAGGCGATCTAGCCTACCAACTCGAGCTACCTTCCAACTTCTCAAATGTGCATGATGTGTTTCACGTGTCACAATTTCGCAAGTGCTTCAAGACACCCGAGCGCACCGTTGACTTCCAAGATATCGAACTCCAAGATGATTTGTCCTACCGAGAGCATCCCGTTGCCATTCTTGAAGAAACTGAGCGCAAGACTCGCAACAAGTCTATCAAGTTCCTGAAAGTGAAGTGGTCACATCATTCCGACCGAGAAGCTACTTGGGAACGTGAGGACCACCTCCGTTCCGAATACCCCGACTTCTTCTGTTCCTAGATCTCGGGACGAGATCCTTTCGTAGTGGGGGAGAGTTGTAACACCCCGAGTGTGATCCTTCCTATTTTGTAACCTCAACTTTGTTGCCATGTATGGATTTGCCATGTTTGCCATAATAAATTGTTGCATCTTCATGATTGTGTTTTCTTTTCTTTTCACTTGTGCATTTCATCTTCATATAAGTTGCCATGTGCATTGCATCCATCATATATGTTGTGTGCTTGTTCCATATGTTTTGTGTGTGATCATCCCCTACCTTGCCATCTCCCTCTCAAGCCAATGTATTTCTCCCATGCATAATCATCTCCACCATCATCATCTTCTTCTTCTTCTTTTCAAGTAATTCATGTGGTCATTATTTCTGTTCCAAATTAATGTCCACTATCTTCCTATAAATCCTACACCATGTCCTTTACCTCTCTGCCAAATTTCAGCTTATTTGGACTTGATTTGGTTGGATTCAAAAATGCATCAAGTTTGAATTTAATTCAAACTTGGTATATTTTTCTTTCTCTAAAAATTGCCAAGTCAATTTATTCAAATACTACATACATCCAACTGTCCAGAGATATTTTTACATCTCTCTCAACCCTTCCCATACCCTCTGTGATTTTCTATCTTCATTTCTGTTTGATGAAACAAGTTTAAAAGGGAAAAAACCCAGCAGAGGAGAGTGGCAGTGGCCCAGTAGCAGCCCAGCCTTCCAGCAAGCAGCCCAGCCTTCCAGCGCATCCCACCTCGCTCTCACGCTACAGAGTCGTCTCCCCTGTACGGCAGCTCATCTACAAGAGCCACGTCGACGCTCCGGTCGATTTGACGGCCGTCCGGCGCCCTAGAGCCCTATATAGCATGTCCAAACCCTACCCCGGCCTATCCTCTAACCATTCAGCCCCTCTCCTGCCCTCGCCGCTGCCAGGTAAGGTAGCCACACGCATGCCGTCGCCATGGCCACCGTGGCCCGAGCGAGAACGAGCTCGACCTTGGGCTAGACCCCTTCGATGCCTCCCTCCTCCGTCCTCCGATGCGGGAACGACCACCGCGATGCGCACGCCTTCCCACGCCCACAAACGCGATCACACAGCCTCTGGATCGACCTCCCCGACCTCGTCTCCTTCCTCTGCTACATCTGCTTCACGGAACAGAAGGCCCGCCAAGTTCAGCGAGTCGCCATCGTCTCTCCGTCGTCGTTTCGGCCATGCCTACATGTCCCGTGGACACTAGGTGAGCCGCGCCTCCTCCCTGCCCTTTCTTGCTGTCAATAATGTCCAGTAGGAGTCACTCCGTCCGTGCCATGCTCGCGTTCTCCGTGCTCCGGCCAAAGCCGTGTTTTTTTTTGTTGTTGTTGATGTTACTGTCGTGGCTGTCCTGCTCCCCGCGCTTCGGTTTTTCCCTCGCGCATATGCCCGCACGGCCGCAGCCTCCTGCCTCGCCCCACTTCGCAGCCATGGAAGCGAGCTTCATTAGCTCCTCTGCTCGGCCCCTTGCACACCACACCCGCACTTCTATGCATGCATGCGAGCACCCACACATGTTCCTGCAGCCCCGCCGGTGCACTGCAGCCGCAGCAGCTGTTGCTGTTGGCTCCTGTCGCCGGCCATGTCCACGGTGCATCCATGGTGAGAAAGGCCTGGCCTTTGTGTCACTTCAAGAAGAGCAGCGCCCTCCTTTAGTTCGAGCACCCACAGCAGCGCAGTGGTAGCGCCGCTGAGCTCCTTCCCGATCGACCTGGGTTCTAATCCCAGGCCACCCAAGTATTTGTTTTTCCTTTTGTTTTACTCCTCTGTCTCTATGACAGATGGACCCCGCATGTCACACGCACGCACCCCCTCCTTTCTTTATCTCTTTTATTTTTTTTATTTTTTTATCTATTCCGAAATTCCATTTCTGGAAAGTGCCCATTTCCAAATCGGGCAGTGTCCAAATCTGGACATTCCAATTCTAGCATATTTCCATTTCTAGAATATTGCATTTATCCAATTTTGGCAGTGTGTATATGTGCAATTTTGAGCTTTTCATAAATAGGAACATATGCATATTATATATGAAATTGGGGTAGAAAAATCCAACAAATCCATCTGTGGCATTGGTTCTGTTATTTGAGCAAGTTTGTGTGCATGTCATTTTATCATAATATGCCATTTGTTATTTTTGTGTGAATTAATGCTTTTGTCAAATGAACATCTTGTAAACATGAGTTTGGAGCATTTTCATGTCATGTTGCTTTTAGTATTTATTTCATGCCATGATATGACATGATAAGAGTGCCACAAGCTTGTAAACATGTCTAGTCAATGTTGTTGTTTACACGTTGAAATATTGCCAAGTCAAATCTGCCTGTTATAAAAACTTGCCATATTGCCTTGATGGTTCCCACTAATCCATAGCTATTTTGAACATGATCAGTAAACATGATTTGCTCTATGTTACCAGTACTTTCATGCCATGTCTTTTGATGCCATGTAAAACTCTTGTAGCATGTCTTAATGTTGCTCTATACATGTCATGTCACTGTATCAGTTTGCTGTCAATAATAAGTTGCATCTTGTGAGCTCATTCGTGATTAATCTATGCTTCCTATGAATTTGTGTCAATGTAATGAAATGATCTATGCCATGTATACTGTAGGCGCATACCAATTTCTTGCATTTTGGAGTTGATTTGCCTGCTGTAACATCCATGCGAATACTGCCTGTCATTTTTTCTGTCAGCATATACTCTGTTATTTTATCTGTAACATTATCTTTGCATTTTGTTGTCTTCATTCCAATTAATCTGTGATGCTAATGAATTTGAACCTATGGGATGAATTGCTGTGCATTTAGAATACTACAACCACATATCCTGTATGAGCATTTTAGAGTACTGTAGCTTGCTGTTTTGATGTGTGTAAGTTGCCATGTTGCTGTTAATGACAGATTGCATTGCATATTTGTTTTGCTCACCATTTGAGTTCTACACATCTGTTCTTCGTGATCTTTATATCGATTTCATGCAAAATCTTCCATTCTTTCCAGTGGCATACTTGGGTTGCCAAGATCTTGCCCATATCCATCTTTTCCTTTGCCGTTCACATCTCGTTACCATTTCTGTCGTCCCGGTAGCACCGTTACTCCATTCCTGCATGCATCTTTTGCTCGTGCATCTATGCCATGATTGTTTGTTTGTTTCCATGCTTGTTCTTTCTTGTGGGTATTACTGGGAGACGAGTCCGAGTTCGAGGATCCTGTTGAGAATGTGTTCGAGGAGCAGAGTTACTATCCTACCGAAGAGACTTCAGGCAAGATGATCATTACCCTTGATATCACTACTATCTTTGCTTGCTAGTTGTCTCGTTGCTATCGCTATGTCTTGCTACCTACCACTTGTCTGTCAGCCTCCCATATGCCACAATACAGCCTCTAACCTCCACTAGCCAGCAAACCATTGTTTGGCTATGTTACCGCTTTGCTCAGCCCCTCTTATAACGTTGCTAGTTGCAGGTGCAGTGCAGGTTGTTCCATGTTGGGACATGGATATGTTGGGATATCACAATATCTCTTATTTAATTAATGCATCTATATACTTGGTTGTGTGTGGAAGGCTCAGCCTTTTTGCCTGGTGTTTTGTTCCACTCATGCTTCCCTAGTTTTCATAATACCGGTGTTATGATCCTTGATTAGCGTTCCTAATATGCTCAGGGGTTATGGGACCCTCTTGACAGTTCACTTTGAATAAAGTGCTTCCAGCAAGACCCAACTTTGGTTTTACCATTGCCTAATAACAACTAAAATTTGCATAGGGAGTAATTAACCCGTGGATTCTTAATCAACAACCCCGGGTCAGTGCTCCACATGAGTGTTGGTCCAAACTAGAGCCATTTGCGGTGCCACCCAGTTACCTGGGGTATTCGGTTGCCGTACGTAGTGTTCATCCGAATGTGGCCTGAGACGAGATACGCGCGACCCCTATCAGGGTGTTGGCACGTCGGGAGGTCTTGCTGGATTTGTTTTACCATTGTCGAAATGTCTTGTGCACCGGGGATTCCGAGGATATTTCGGGCTGACTCGAGGTTGATTGGGTTTTCTTGAGGTTGAGGTTTTTCCACCGCGGCTTGTGTTGGTTTGTGATGGACTAGGTTGGAACACCCTTGCAGGGTTATATCTTTTGGAAAGCCGTGCCAGCGGTTATGTGGTGACTTAGATATTTATAACCTCCGGTTGTAGAGAACTTGACACTAATTCTAATTAAAAACACATCAACTGTGTGCGTAACCGTGATTGTCTCTTTTCGAGGGAGTTCGGGAAGAAAACACAGTGGGGTTATGTTTGAACCGTAAGTAGGTGTTCAGGATCACTTCTTGATCATATTAAATTTGCGCCCGTTTATGCGTAGAACACTCATCTTATTCTTGTACTCGTAAGTTAGCCAGATATAAACATGCTTAGTGCTTGCTGCAACCTCATCACTTAACCATACCTCACCCATTAAGCTTTGTTAGTTTTGATACCTTGGGTAATGAGATTGCTGAGTCCCCGTGGCTCACAGTTTACTACAACAATAGCTGCAGGTACTTCTGAGTCAGACACAGGTGATCGTATAGAGCTCCAGTGGGAGTAAGACGAGGAGCATGCTCGTATGTACGTGTCGTTCCCAGACGATCAGTAGCGGGTCCCAGTCGGTTGATCCGGGGATAATAGCAGGGTGGTGATTTTATCGTTTGATTTCGTCCGTAGTCGGACTCTGCTTTCATTTGGATGACTGTATGCATGATGATATGTATTTAATGTTGTAGCATGTGGCGAGTGTAAGCCTTTATCTGGTACTCTCATCTTTTCAGTATTGTATGTGTATGAGAACCACCTTGCTATGCGTACAAAATGAGGTTCTGCCCCAATCACGAATTCACCACGTGATCGGGATAGAGCTTCATCTTGGGCGTTACAGGAGTACGAGGGTTGACTGGTTCGGCTGCGGGATGAGGCTGCTGTTGCCGGAAAATAACAGGAGGTGGGCCGGTGAGGCCAGCGTTGGGAGTAGAGTGGGCCGGTGAGGCCTGCGCGGCGTCACAGCCGGCCACGGGAGGAGGGAGCAGGCAATCCCGCCGGCGCTGGTTTGGGCGGCTGGAGCAGGAAGATCAGAGATTGAAGAAGCACGACGGCTGTTGGATGGACATCCAACAGTCACTGCTGCTAGAATCGTGTGTTGACTATAAGTTGACAAAGCCTTACGTACGCGTCAACTTTGTCGGCCAACAAGCCAGCCTCGAAATCTGTGGCGTGTACAGCCCATTTGCTATTATTTTTACAATTTACAGCCCATTTGCTAATTCATATGGAATTTATTACAGCCCATTTGCCATTTTTAGAATTGCTACCCATTTTCTGGTCAGGACCAGGGTTAAAAATTTGAACTAAAAAATATGCGAAATTTTCGAAATTTCGCATATTTTTGCTGGGGTCCGAACTAATTTTAATCCCAAAATTAGGAGCCAGATTAAAACTAATTTAAAAAAAGTTAAAATCCAATGAAATATAAAATCTCAATGAGAAAAAAAACAAAATATGAAACTAATTGCCCATTTGCTATGTTTTTTTACATTTGCAGCCCATTTCATATTACTTTTATGATTTACTGCCCATTTTCTGGCTAGGCCGAATGCATCCCTCCTCGTCTTGAAAGATTTGCAGCCCAGCAAGTCGGAGAAAACAAATAGGCCTAGGTTGGGTATTCTTCAAAAAAAATGTCGGGCTACCCATTTTCCCAAAGAAAAAAAGCTGGCCTTGTCATGTTGTTAGACGGGCCACAGACACCGCACATCCCAGTTTATACGTTGCTCTGTCTGAACAACCAAAAAAACTGCTCGAGCTGCTGGATCCCAGGTTTCAGCCGCTCCTCGTGCAATTCTGTCGTTAATTGACTATACGTTGACAATGATGTGGGTCCCAGATATCAGCAAGGTGGATCTTAGTAAAAAAATTGAGGGGTGGATCTGAGTAGTAAGGAGGCACTTGCTTGCGTTCGGCAGTGGACCTGGTGGGTCCTACTGTCATACTCTCAAGTACAGTCCTCCACCGATTCACCATGTTGACCATGTTGACAAGGCCGAGGACGACGACGAGGCCTCGGACGGGAATGACCAGGAGCCGGGGAAGATGCGGCAGTGTTGTCGTAGGTGACGGGGAGTACGAGGGTTGACTGGTTCTGGTGTGGGGTGGGCTGCCATCGCCGGAGAAAAATAGGATGTGTGGGGGAGTAGAGGGATGGCTTGGCCAGCATTTCATGGTACGACAGGGCGGTGATCCGGGCACAACACCGCAACCAGCCGTGGAAGGTGGGAACAGGCCGTCCCGCCGGCGCTAGTTTGGTTTTGGCGCTTGGATCGGTCAGACCCAAAAACTCAGCATGCTGGATTATAAGAATTAATTTTATATGGCCACAACTTATTGTAAAATGAAGCTGAGCACTTTTTTTTCTTTAGGTGTGAAGCCGAGCACATTCAGAAGCCCTGGGATAAAGTGGTGTCGCCACATGCGTTGGGCTGGGCTAGGCATTCTTATTGAAAAATAATGTTGGGCTGGAACTTTTTATCATGAAAAAAAATCTCGGCTTGTAAAAAAACTTGTGGTACTTGGGATTTGAACGGGAGACCTGGGCAGCACAATCCATAAACATACAAATGCAACAGAAAAAATTGTGATATTTATTATAACTTGCCACTAATAATTGTTAGATGTTGACCACATTGACTATGATTTGCATCGGCTTCAACCTGGTGGGTACCAGATAACAGTCCGCTGGTTGCAGGAAGAAAAGGGTGTGAGAAAAAAGACTGGTCCCTATCTTTGCCTAAGAATAATATCGACTGAATGTAAAGATACTCTCATAGGAAAATAATATCCTCCTGTTAAAATCATACTTTTCAAATCGTAAATTTAAACAACCTGTGCATGAGCATTTAGCTTTATTTTTTTATTTAGGGGAGCATGAGCATGTAGCTGGGCCGGATTCATGTGAGAGCCTCCCTCCCAGTTAATTATGGGCTCTTCTATTGGGCCTAAATCACTGGGCTGCATGTCCTCGACAAGTGGAAGATTTGTTCCCTAGAAAAAATAGTATCTTCTACGTACGGGGCACTAAAGGATCGGAGCGTGCAACGACTTCCAAAACATTGTTTTTATCATTCTAACACCACTATTTATTCAACCAACAGACAAAATATATTACTGATTGTACATTGAAAACACCAACAACATCCATGGCTCTATATTGTTTTAGTAAAAGGGATTTGCCGCCAATTTTCCGTTAATAGAAACCACTAGAGGTACACAGCAAACTAGAGCCCTACAAAGGAGCCTTGGGATTGAAGATACCACCAGGGGTGGGGGTGCAACAGAAGCAATAAGCAGGCCAGAAGAGTAAAGGCGCAGCTCTTCCTTCCAACCAAACATCAACCAACATTACAGAAGGGCTACACAAAAAAACCAAGTGTATGCATCAAACTTAATAAAGATCCTACTACACCAAGTGTACGCATCTAACTAACTGGCTCAGTTAGACGTTACTATTTATTAAGCTATGGAGATTGGCTGAAGGCTTGAACCAGATGGGTGCCTGGCAGAAGAAATTCCAGCTAGCAGGTCGAAGTCTGATACTTGTGACTGTCTCTCCTACTTTGGCCGCAGAGCGTGGCGGCACATATCAGGGTATGGTGCATGGAGAGACGCATGGTACATTGTGTACACACAGTTTTGCTTGATGAACGAAACCGCGCTGCCATCAGGATCCTTGACGTTGGTGATCTCCTGGTTAATTGGATAATTCAGTACGAGAAACAAAGGGCGTGTGCCGAGGCTACTTACCGGCCTCCAGTCAAAAATTCCTGAAGGCCCAAAGAAGCTGGGATCCTACTCAAAGACCATGCAGTGACTGTGATTGTATTCCGCAAAACAACACGTCCGATACGTGCAAACGATCATCAATCATTCACCGTCGTCTGATTGAGCCAGGAACCACCTGCAACTGCCATGCCAATTTTCTTTGAAAGGTTCTGGGATTAGGAAGGGTAGGGACACTAGGCGGCCTACAACATCATATCAAGTTGGAGTCAAATAAAAATGGGCTGGTACTGTAAATCTAAGAACAACATGTTCAGAGCATGAATATTTTTTCAGTAAATGTTGACAGTAATATAAGCATGGGAAGGATGATTTGATTTCAACAAAATTCTAATACATCTGATCACCAATGTGGGACGTTTTGGCAGTTCAAATTAAACTGTCAAAATGTCCTATGTTACTGAATAGAGGGTGTATTTGACAGCGTGGTGTTAATTTCTAACAACAATGTCATGATTCTAACTCTTCTCAAACTATACTCTGACAATAGGAAGCAAGTCATCATGATATCATAGGAAATTGGGAGTAACATACTGCTGTAACAGCCATTTGTAGCGATGACTGAAGTAGGCCAACAATATGTCCAGCCAAAGAAGGAGTCCATAGCGTAAATGAAGCCCTTGTGTTCAATGGCATCAGAGAGCCATGGAGGATGTATGATCCTGCGATGGACATGGAGATTTATCCACTTATCGTAGTGACCTGTCAGATAGGCGAGACCGCGATTGAAGAACGCGATTAGCCTGAAGTCTTTATAATTCACAGATCTTGTGGGCACTTGGCAGATTACAACCTTGAGCAAATCAAACTTGGTATCATGTTGGTTACTGTAAGATTCCGAGTATTCTGGGCTGCGGTGCCAAAGCAATGCAGTGTTAATCGAAGGAAGGGGTATCAATCGCTGGGTGTAGACCTCCATGAGCATCCACCTGCCGCGTCCGTCGACGAGAACCATCCAAGACGTGTTCATGCCGACCCAGTACATACCGGTAATGTAGTTGAGGGTGACGGGGATCGGATCGCAGTCGACGGGGTTGATGCTCGCCACCCTAGGATCCTTATGCCGTGTGACACGCCGTTTCTGAAGATCAGACGGCATCAGCAAGCAAGGAGCTGGCTTAAAAAGCTCCGGCCTGAGGGCTTTGAGTAAACGGTACAGCCCCGACGAGCACGCGGCGAGCGGCATGGTATTGAGATTGTCCACACGCGAAACAATGAGTTTCATTACCTCTGTGGGGAGCGAATTCCAGCCACTCTTTTGGCGAACGCTGCTCGGTTCTGCCATTGTTAGTGCTTGAGTTTCGGAAGAGGGGGGAGGCGCCTAGCGAGGATGGAGAAGCGAATACGTGCTGCGGGAAGTGGACAGGTGATGATGACAATGTAACACTAGCACGCTGCTTGACTTACGAGACACATCCCAACAGCGTAGGGTCATATCGATGCCAGACAACTTGACTGATTACAGTACTACAAAAAATATACAGTACTATTATAAACTACAGTACCTACTATAGTGGAGTAGGACTCTGCTCTTCCGGAGTTGTATAGTAAATAGTACAAATTCAATGCCCGAGCGTGGAATGACTACGAACCACCATCGGTGCTAACGCCAATCCCCATGAAACATTCACTAGGAGACATGGCAGTTGCAAATGCCCGCGTCGCAGTTACATGTGTAAGGGTGGCAGTTTTGTCAAATACCATGGGCTTAGAAAAAAGGCCATCGTCGGATGGAAATCTGGCGGTTATGTAGGCGTTCGTCAGGATTGGGCTCGTGGCGAACGTTCACCAGATATCATTACTTAAAAAAAGGATAAAACACCAGGGGCTAGAACTTGCACCGGCTGACCACTAACATTGATACTAATAGTTGTAAAATGGTACTACGTACTCCGTGTTTCTGGTCAGCGAGCGTGTCTACATGGTGTTTGGAGTTATATGCAAACTAAAAAGAAATGGAGGGAGTACTAGTTAGTACTACGTACGATCTACCGCTTCGTGTGCTACTCCTGCACTCCATGCGGCGGGCGCGACGTCCCCTACAGCTACTCTGCTTGTCGCGGAGGAGGATGGCAGCGTCTTCCTCTTGGCCGTGGGCACCGGCAGGGCCCGCGTAGGTCGCCTCCCCGTCTCTGTCGTGTGCGTCAGGGGCAATGATACGTCTCCAACGTATCTATAGTTTTTTATTGTTCCATGCTATTATAGTATCAATCTTGGATGTTTATTATGCAATTATATATCATTTTTTGGGACTAACCTATTAACCTAGTGCCCAGTGCCAGTTGCCGTTTTCTGCTTGCTTTTGTTTTTCAGGAAATTAGTACCAAATGAAGTCCAAATGCCATGAAACTTTTTGACGATTTTTTTCTGGACAAAAGAGACCCTGGAAGCTTCGGGAGGATGCCAGAAGACTCACAAGGAGGACACAAGGCAACAGGGCGCGGCCCCAGGGAGGCGCGCCCCTGATGCCTTATGGGCCCCTCATGGCTCCTTTTGACCTAATTCCACTTCTATAAATTCTCAAATATTGGGAAACCAACAGAGAGCCCCACGAAATAACTTTTGCGCCGCTGCAAGCCTCTGTTCTTCCGTGATTCCATCTGGAGGCCTTTTCCGGTACTCTGCCGGAGGGGGAATCGATCACGGAGGGCTTCTACATCGACCTTGCTGCCCCTCCGATGATGTGTGAGTAGTTTACCACAGACCTACGGGTCCATAGCTAGTAGCTAGATGGCTTCTTCTCTCTCTTTGATCTTCAATACAATTTTCTCCTTGATGTTCTTGGAGTTCTATTCGATGTAATCTTCTTTTGCGGTGTGTTTGTTGGGATCCAATGAATTGTGGGTTTATGATCAAATTATTCATGAGAAATATTTGAGTCTTTTCTGAATTCTTTTATGCATGATTATTATAGCATTGTATTTCTCTCCGATCTATCCATTTGGTTTGGCCAACTAGATTGATTTATCTTGCAATGGGAGAGGTGCTTTGTGATGGGTTCAATCTTGCGGTGTTCTATATCCCAGTGACAGAAAGGGACAAGACACGTATTTGTATTGTTGCCAATAAGGATAAAACGATGGGGTTTATTCATATTGCTTGAGTTTACTTTGTCTACATCATGTCATCTTGCATAAGGCGTTACTCCATTTTTATTAACTTAATACCCTAGATGCATGCTGGATAGCGATCGATGGGTGGAGTAATAGTAGTAGATGCAGGCAGGAGTCGGTACTTGTCTCGGACGTGATGCCTATATACATGATCATTGCCTTGAATATTGTCATAACTATGCGCTTTTCTATCAATTTCCCAACAGTAATTTGTTTACCCACCGTATGCTATGTGTTCGAGAGAGAAGCCTCTAGTGAAAACTATGGCCCCCTGGTCTACTTAAATCATATAAAAAAACCTAAAAATACCTTGCTGCAATTTTATTTTATTTATTTATTTTGTATTTTATTTTATCTATCTATCACTATCATAATTAATCCTTGCAAGTAACCTCCAAGGGGATTGACAACCCTCTTGTTTGCGTTGGGTGCAAGTATTTGCTTTTGTGTGTGTAGGTGCTGCTAACGAGGTTCAGCTTGGTTCTCCTACTAGATTGATAACCTTGGTTCTTAACTGAGGGAAATACTTATCTCTACTATACTGCATCATCCTCTCCTCTTCGAGGAAATCCCAACGCAGCTCACAAGTAGCAGGCAACGCCGCCGACGCCAACACGAGGCCGCTGTACAGGTGCGTGCTCACTGTTGATGCCCCTCGGCGTACGAGGGCGACTGATAACCCACAAGTATAGGGGATCGTTTGTAGCCTTTTTTGATAAGTAAGAGTGTCGAACCCAACGAGGAGCTAAAGGTAGAATTAATATTCCCTCAAGTTCTATCGACCACCGATACAACTCTACGCACACCAACGTTTGCTTTACCTAGAAACAAGTAATAAAACTAGAAATACTTTGTAGGTGTAGTAGGATAAGTTTGCAAGATAATAAAGAACGTGAAAATAAAAATTAGGTGCTGTTTTAATAAAAGTACAATTAAGTTAGTATAGCGAGTGTGGAAAAGTGGTGGTAGGATTTGCGGAATTGTCCCTAAGCAATTGGCTAAGTTACTAGACCGATAGCAAGTTTTTATGTGGGAGAGGCCACTGCTAGCATGTCATCCCTTACTTGGAATTATATGCACTTATGATTGGAACTATTAGCAAACATCCGCAACTACTAAAGTTCATTAAGGTAAAACCCAACCATAGCATTAAGATATATTGGTCCCCCTTCAATCTCGTATGAATCAATTTCTATGGTAGGAAGAAGCTTCTGTCACTCTTGCCCTCCAATGCATAGTCCTATCAACATACAACTAACCCTATGGTGTGATCCACGTGCGCACTCATATGATGGGCACCAAAGGATAGCAACATAACCACAAGCAATTTAAACCAATCATAGCAATTCACCGACTACCCATAGGACAACAAAAATCTACTCAAACATCATAGGATGGCAACATATCATTGCAAAATAATATGAAGCATAAAGCACCATGTTCATTTAGGGGGTACAGCAGGTTGCGGGAGAGTGGACCACTGAAAATTATGAGGGAAGGTGATGGAGGTGTTGATGAAGATGACGGAGTTGTTGGAGTAGATCGCCGTCACACGATGTTTGCCCCGGTGACGTTCCGGCGCCACCGGGAGAGAGGGGGAGAGAGCCCCCCTCCTTCTTCTTCTTCCTTGGCCTCCCCCCTAGATGGGAGGAGGGTTTCCCCTCTGGTCCTTGGCCGCCATGGTTCCTGGAGGGCAGGAGCCCTTCCGAGATTGGATCCCTCTCTCTGTTCTCTTCTATTTCGCGTTCTTGTTTTCTGGCCCTTCACCGTTTCTTATATTCCCGGAGATCCGTAACTCCGATTGGGCTGAAATTTTGAGGGGATTTTTATCCAGAAATTGTCTTTCTTGCGGAAAAGAAGGGCCCCAACCGACATACGAGGGAGTCACAAGGCAACACGGCGCGGCCACCCCCCTAGCCGCGCCCCGTTGCCTTGTGGCCACCTCGGGCACCGTCTTGCGTCGATTCTTCTTCCCAAAAATCACATATATTCCAAAATAAATCTCTGTAAAATTTTATTGCGTTTGGACTTCGTTTGATATGGATATTCTGCGAAACAAAAAATATGCAAAAAAACAAGAACTGGCACTGGGCACTGGATCAATATGTTAGTCCCAAAAATAATATAAAATGTTGCCAAAAGTATATGAAAGTTGTAGAATATTGGCATGAAACAATCAAAAATTATAGATACGACGGAGACGTATCTGCATCCCCAAGCTTAATTCCTGCTCGTACTCGAGTAGGTAAATGATAAAAAGATAATTTTTGATGTGTAATGCTACCTAGCATAATCTTGATCATTGAAAGCACATTTGCTCCCTTGGTGGTTTTGGTAATCAATGTCAACATACATGTTGTTGGACTAATGCTTTTATCTAGTATATTTCAGATAAGTTCAACAATGGCATGGCAAGGACAAGAAGATGTGGAATCCCTCAAAATGTCAAGAACAAGTTTGGCATCCACAAGACTCTTCATTTTCATTTTTGTGATCCAAGATCACATTGAGCCCCTTAGGAAAGCCAATACTATTAAAAGGGGATGAGGTGTTAATGATGAGGTTGTTGCTTAAAGTGCTTAGTGGTATTGCTCCAAAATCCTCAGTCACTTTCCCAAAACACATCTGCCCAAACCCTAATTCATCATTTCGGTCCCACCGATATCACCTACTCCGGATCCACCGAGATGATCATTCTATTGCCACAGCCAAAACCCTAGCAAATCGGTTTCACCGAAAAGGATCTCGGTCCCACCGAGATGGCATGACCAAGTTGCTGTAACGCCATTATTTCACTTTGGAATCACCGAGTTGAAATAATCAGAATTACCGAAACTGAGTCTGCCCTAGCCATTGCACTTTCGGTCTCACCGAGTTGTTCCCGTTCGGTCCCACCGAAAAGCCTAACGTTCATATCTTTTACATAGATCGGTCTCACCGAGAATTATGATCGGTGCCACCGAGATGGGTCAAAAGTGTGTAACGGTTGGATTTTGGGTGAAGGCTATATATATAGCCCTCCACCCTCCTCTTACCTAGTAAGAGAGCCATCAGAACGTGCCTACACTTCCACCATACATTTTCTGAGAGAGAACCACCTACTCATGTGTTGAGATCAAGAGATTCCAATCCAACCATTTAAACCTTGATTTCTAGCCTCTTCAAGTTGCTTTCCACTCCAATCCTTCTCCTACCCAAGCCAAATCTGTGAGAGAGAGATTGAGTGTTGAGGAGACTATCATTTGAAGCACAAGAGCAAGGAGTTCATCATCAACACACCATTTATTACCTTTTGGAGAGTGGTGTCACCTAGATTGGTTAGGTATCACTTCGGAGCCTCCAAGATCATGTGGAGTTGAACCAATGAGTTTGTAAGGGCAAGGTGTAACACCTCAACAGTGATGCCTACCATATTGTAACCTCAACCTTGTTGCCATGTATGGATTTCCATGATTGTCATAATATATGTTGCATCATCATCTCTATTTTCCATGTCATTTCATTTTTGCTTGCATATGAATCCTTGTGTTAATTATGTGCATTGCATTCATCATAGATGTTGTGTGCTTGTTCTATATATATTGTGTGTGATCATGCCATACTTGTTATCTCTCCCAACTTCATTGTGGTGCCACTCATGCATAATCATCTCCATCAGCATCTTCTTCTTATTTTTCAAGTAATTCATGTGGTGATTATTTCTGTCCCAGATTAATGTCCACTATTTTCCTATAAATCCTACACCATGCCATTTACCTCTCTGCCAAATTTCAGCTCATTTGAAAGTGTTTTGGTTGGGTTAAAAATGCATCAAGTTTGGATTTAATTCAAACTTGGTTTATTTTTCTATCTCTAAAAATGTCCAAACCATTTTATTCAAATAGTGATTAAATAAAGGTCTCCAGGGATATTTTCATATCTCTCACACCTCTCTCATAACTCCCTGCACATTTCTGTCTATTTTCTGTCTGAGGAAATTGAAAGAATAAAGGAAAATGCAGAGAGAGGGACAGCAACAGTAGCAGCCCAGCGCAATAGCAGTTGCAGCCCAGCAACACCGGCCCATAAGCTGCGCTGGCAGCCCAGCTCTCCACCCGCGCGCCTCCTCCCTGCCTTTTCTCACCCACGCGCCCGCACACCCCCACTAAGCCGTCACCACGTGGCCTACCCGGCCCCGCCTATCGGCCTCCCGCTACAGTCACCCCGCACCCGCCTTTTCGTCGAGCTCGCGCCGCGCCCATGGGGACCGCGAGCACGAGAGCGTCGCCGCTGCGCCCCGACGCCTCCGGCCCCCTTTTAAGCCCTCCTCCTGTCCTAGCCCTCTCTTAGGGTTTCCCTCCTCGTCCTCCGCCTCCGCCTGGTAAGTTTAACCACCAGATCCGCTGCTAGAGCTCCGTTCCAAACGAATCCGGGAGCACGTGCTCGTCGCCGGCGTGCTCTCCGTCGGAGCCAGCAGCCAGGACCGTGTCCTTCTCCTTCCCCGATGTCGTATACGTCCTCTACGCCACTACCATGCCGTGGGACGCCAAGTACGCGTCGTCTCCTTCCTCGACGTCCACTACGGCCACCGCACCTTCTCCGACAGATTTTGGCCGACCCCGTCCTCCTCTCGCCCAGCCGAGCCCTTAGCCGTGATCGGGGTGAGCATTCACGCCGTCCCAACCTTTCTTTCTCCCTCGATTTCGTCTCTGTCGCCATTCGCCATGAGTGCCCGATCTCGCAGTCATCGGACCTCGCTTTCGGCGAGTGCTCCGACCCCCTCTAGTCCCTTACGCGCGTCCTTCATGCTCGCCGTCGTGTGTAGGGTCGTCTGCGCCATAGTAGTTCCGTGATCGCCGTCAGGTTGGACCTATTCGAGCTCGCCGTTGCCGCCTCTGTCACACGTCGTCGGCGACGCCTCCCTCATCGTTGGGTCGCGTGTGACACACGCGGGAGCGTGGGATCTCCGTGCGCTTCGGATGGGTTCCTCCGCCGCTGCTTGGGTCACCGGAGGCAACTCCGGCGAGCCCCTCTGCCGCGCTGTGCCCGCGCCAGCGAGCGCCCTGCTTCCCCTGCTTTGCTCTGCCGCCTCAGCCGCTGACCGCCTGGGCCCGCTGTCAGCCACATATACACCTAGGCCCACCTGTCATGCACACACACTCACGCCCTGTCGTGTGGGTCCAGGGACTCACCAGTCAGCCACTGTGACTTGGAGTCCCCGAGTGCATTTAACATTTTCCCCATCTTTTGTCTTATTCTGTTTCTGGCACTTTCCAATTCTGGCATGTTTCCATTTCTATCGCATTCCATTTTAGGCATATGCCATTTCTGGAATATCCATTAATTCCTATTTTGGCAGAAATACTTATGTTGCATTTGTGAGCATTTTAATATTGGAACATATGCATATTATATATCAAATTGGGGTAGAAAAATCCAACTAATCCAACTGTGGGATTAATTCTGTCATTTGAGCAAGTATTGGTGCATGACATTTTCACAGCATATTGCATTTTGTCAATTTTGTGTGAATTAATCCATGCATCATATGATGAGACTTTGTACATAACTTTGGAGCATTTTCATGTCATCTTGTAGTTGGTATATTTACCATGCCATGATAAACCTGTTAAGGCACTGTTACAAGCTTGCAAACATGCTATGATAATGTTGCTGATTCCACTTGCTGAAATATTGCCAAGTCTTGATCTGCCTGTTATTAAACTTGTCATTTTGTCTTGATGAATGCCACTAATCCATAGCTCATATGGCCATGCTCATTAAACATGTTTTGTTCTATGCCATCAGAACTTTCATGCCATGCTATTTGATGCTATGTAAAACTCCTGTAGCATGTCTTTATCTTGCTCTAAACATATCATGTTACTACAGCAGTTCTGCTGTTAAAAGGAAGTTGCATCTTGTTGTTTTCATTCCAATTAATCTGTGATGCTAATGAACTTGAACCTGTTGGATGAATTGTTGTGCATCTAGCATACCACAGCCACATATCATGAATGAGCATTTTAGCATACTGTAGCTTGGTTTTTTGATATGTGTAAGTTGGCATGTTGTTGTTTGTGGCAAATTGCATTGCATATTTGTTTTGCTCACCGTTTGAGTTCCATGCATCCGTTTTCGATGATTTTTATATCCATTTCATGTAAAATTTACCCTTCTTTCCAGTGGCATGCTTGGAATGCCAAGATTTTTCCCATTCCTATCTTTTCATCACCGATCCCTTTCTGATACCGATTCTTTCGTTCCGGTAGAAGCGTATCTCCGATCATGACGTTCTTTATATGCATTTGTGGTAGAATTGAGTGTAGAATGTGTTCATTGCCACGCCATGCATCATATTTATCACCATGTGTATGTACTGTCCAGATTGCATTTCTCACCTTAAATGAGCATGAAGTAGTTGCTTGAATCACTCCTAGGTGGCTCAAGGCTTCATTTAATATTGCCATAAGTTCATGCCATGCTAACAACATTTAAAATGTCATGCATGCATCTTGCTTGCACATAATTGCCATGCTTGTTTGTTTACCGTGTTGTTTGCTTCTTCTCGTTAGTTCTTGTTGCGAAGTGTGAGGATTCGTTCGACTACTCTTGTCCGACTACTTCAAGGATTCGGTCTTCTTCCTAGCGGGATTCCAGGCAAGATGACCATTACCTTGGATATCACTACTATCTTAGCTTGCTAGTTGTCTCGATGCTCTCGCTATGTCTCGCTACCTACCACTTGTTTGTCAGCCTCCCAAATTGCCATGATACAACCTCTAACCTTCCATCATCCCAGCAAACCGTTGTTTGGCTATGTTACCGCTTTACTCAGCCCCTCTTATAGCATTGCTAGTTGCAGGTGCAGTTGTAGGTTGTTCCATGTTGGGACATGGACATCATGGGATATCACAATATCTCTTATTTAATTAATGCATCTATATACTTGGTTGTGTGTGGAAGGCTCGGTCTTTTGCCTGGTGTTTTGTTCCACTCATGCCGCCCTAGTTTCTGTAATACCGGTGTTATGTTCCTTGATTTGCGTTCCTTACATGGTTGGGGTTTATGGGCCCCCCTTGACAGTTTGCTTTGAATAAAACTCTTCCAGCAAGGCCCAACATTGGTTTTACCATTTGCCTAATAACAACTAAAACTTGCATAGGGACTTTCCGGACCCCGAGGATAATTAATCAACAATCCGGGTCAGTGCTCCTCATGAGTGTTGGTCCACCTACCTAGCAGTCGGCGGTGCCACCTCGGGGCAACTCGAGGTCTCTTGGCTATCGTCCACTATGCATAGACAGTTGTGTCCTGAGAACGAGATATGCGTGGCTCCTACCGGGGCGTCGACATACTGGGTGGTCTTGCTAGTTTTGTTTTACCATTGTCGAAATGTCTTGTGCACCAGGATTCTGAGGATACTTCGGGCTATCTCGAGGTTGATCGGGCTATCTCGAGGATGAGGTCTTTCCAAAGCTGATCGTGAGAGTTTGTGATGGACTAACTTGGGACACCCCTGCAGGGTTAAATCTTTTTGAGAGTCGTGCCCGCGGTTATGTGGCGACTTGGAAATTTATAACCTCCGGTTGTAGAGAACTTGACACTAAATCTAATTAAAATACACCAACCGCGTGCGTAACCGTGATCGTCTCTTTTCGAGGGAGTTCGGGAAGAGAACATTGTGGGGTTATGTTTGACTCGTAAGTAGGTGTTCAGGATCACTTCTTGATCATTACTAGATTGCGCCCGATATGTGTAGTTACTCTTCTAATTCTTGTACTCGTAAGTTAGCCACCATACAAAGCTTAGTGCTTGCTGCAACCTCACCACTTATCCATTCCATACCCATTAAGCTTTGCTAGTCTTGATACCCATGGTAATGGGATTGCTGAGTCCTCGTGGCTCACAGTTTACTACAACAACAGGTGCAGGTATAGGTAAAGCGATGATTTGACGTGAGAGCAATGCATGTTTGCTTTTGAAGTTCTTCTTCTGCTTCTTCTTCTTCGTCGATCATAGGATGGGTTCCCGGTTGGCAGCCTTGGATTAGCAGGGTGGATGTCGTTCTCCTTTTTCATTTGATTTCATCCGTAGTCGGATCCTGCTCTTCTGTATGATGATTGCTATGTATTGATGTATTCATGTATTCATACTGTAGCTTGTGGCGAGTGTAAGCCTTTATCTAGTATTCTCATCTGTTCAGTACATGGTATGATGTAATGATATCCACCTTGCGAAGCGTCTCCGATATGCGCTTCTACCCTTAGTGGGACCTTCGAGTTCCTTGAGGATAGGATCGCATATTGGGCGTGACAAGTTGGTATCAGAGCCTCTGCCGACTGCATGAGCCCCCTTGATTGATCGAACTTGGTTGTGTTGAGTCTAGAAGAAAAACTATTTTGAGTCTAGTTATATATCGGAGAGTAGAAATTCTTTTTACTCCTTATCCCCTTTATCGCTCTGGTGAGGAGTTGTGACGTAGGTGTTTTGATTCTACTACTCTTCTCACTCAAATTGTTTTTAGGATCACGCGGGTATTTTCGGAAGCGTTGCGATATCGGTGCGACAGAATTCTGTTCTTGGTGCCTCCTGGCCGTATGGATTGGACCCGGGGAGTTGAGATCCAAGGGGTTCTTGTCACACTCGCTATCGTTCCAGTTCCTGAATACCAGAGGACGCCGACATCGAAAAACTCTTCTATCTTGTTTGTGGTGAGATAACCTCGACGTCACCCAGTACTGGGTAGATAGTTCGGGAGTACTGCCACGGCTAGCATAGCGGATGTTTTTTTGAAGGTCCGAGGTAGACAAATTTGTGGAGTTTCTCGGTTGTGTGTTAAGGGTTGCGGATGCAGTTGTAGCTGATTAGGTTGTTGTTTGCTATGAGTAGGTTCCTGGACCCGCAACCTGATCGCATAACCAAGAAGTTTCGGGAGTTCTTAGGTGGGAATTCAGGTAGTTACCTAGGATATATTTCCGTCAGATGCATGATATGAGATTGGGGTTCGACGTCTAGTGGTCCGCCTACTCACGGTTGTTTTTACAGCGGTGCTCGTTGCGTCTTAAAGAATCATTGTAGCTTCACTATGATTCGGGGACGCTTCATAGTCTCGTACACTACCTTGTACGGATGGCCACTGTAAGATTGAGCCCATGTGGGCCCCACCATGAAAATTTCAGACGAAATCTCTATCATATGTTTGTTCCGGCTTATTCTCCAAGCCAAATCCTTTGTTTTGTTTTGTTGTGGTATTTGAGTTGCTTCGAAGTCAAGTGTTGATTCCATACCTTTCCTAAGCGGTGTTCTCATATTTCTATGGGAGTGCTAATCCTTTTGATCATCGAGATTGTCATGACAATTCTTTTCAACCAGTGTGCTTTTTTCCTTCAAGCTAATCCAATCCTTTCAACATTTGCAAGATCAATTCTCGGCTTTCTCAACGGCGTTCGTTTCACCCATCCCAAGTTGTCTTTATTTTTCCCACCCTCCCACCCTTTTTCTTCACGGAGTCAGAAATCTTAAATCAAGTATCCATTGTATTCATGTGAAGTCTCTTCATTCTTTTCTTTCAATGTTCTTAGTCGGTGATCTCTCGTGAAGATGCTCAGGAGCTACAAGTTCATCATTCTTTCATTCTCGTTTTCTTCTCCGGTGTTCTAAATTCAAGCTCTCGGTTTTCATCATATCCTTTTCTTTTGTACAAATGCTTTCTCATGTTGGGATTTCTTACCCAAGCCTCTCTTGTTTATTCACCTCTCTCTATTCTTCCCCGGAGTGCCAAAATTATCTCAGAAGATTCGTCTTTCCATTCAAGATCCGTTCGAGCTATTTCAAGGTTGTTACCTCATTCAAGTCTTTCAATCAACCGGTGCAATCCCTCTTTCAAACAATCGGTGTTTATTTTGAGTGGGCCCATAACCCACAGGTCTTTTCCCAGCATCTTACCTGACTCTTCTAATATTTCCGGAGTTATTCTCAAATTCTTTTCAAAGTTGATGTCAGGATGAATTTCATCAGTCAGATGCCTTCTCCAAAGATCGCTTTCAATTTCTTGTAATCTATGGCTCAACCTTTCTATTCTTCATTATTCTGGAGTATCTCACAACTTCTTCATGGTGGTTCGCGTCGTCATTCTCAGCTTGAAGACCGAAGAAGAATTTCTCTTAAATCTTGCTCCGTTCTGTTGAAGATTCGTGGTTCTAGCTGCATGCAATCCTCACGATTGCTTCGATCGTGAGCAATTCTTTTCGTAACCATCCAAAGATTTTCATGAGTTCTTTCAAATTTTGATTCTCCAAAGGCCATCATTTCTGAAGATATATTCGTTTTCAACGTTCAGCTCTCATTCCCTAATTCTTCCGGTGCATCATTCCAGTATTCTCTAATAAGCTCGTGATCGCTTCGTTCTCTCGTATCTAAATTCCCCCAAATATCTTGTTCGTTTTCTAATTCTTCCCGACGATACATTTCCTTTTCTTCGTTTGTTTTCAATTTTTCCGGTGGTTCATTCAAAGATTTCTCTTCCTTTGTTATCGTATCAATTCATTAATTCTTTCCAAAATCGCACCGGTGGTTCGTTGAAGATTTTCCCAAGTTTGTGCTATATCTCTCATCAATTCTTGCAAGAAGAATAAGTGGCATGCAAATCCATTGCTTGTCATCAATTTAAGTTGATGAAGGGTATGCATGACATAATTCTTATTCTTATTTCATCGAGGTGATTTAGTTCCTTCTTCCGGAGATCGTTCTTGATATCAATTTGTCGGTCCTAAGTTGTTCATCTTTTCTATTCCGGAGTTCCAAGTTTTCGCGATCATCTCGTCACGAAGCTCCATCTAAATCATTGCAAGGCTTCAATCTTATTCTTTTCAACCTTCACTTCATTTCTAGCATCCTTTCATTTCCGAAGTTCTTCCAAAAGGTTCTTCATGGTGGGTTGTTAAGGATTTCATTCATTCTCAAAGTGTTCATCAAGATTTTGTTGGAGGAGCCCAAGTATTCTTCTTCTTGCATTTTGAAGTGCAATTAATTCTCCATTGTCTTGAGGTGCTGTTTCGCATCTTTTCATTCCTCTCAACAAATCAATTATTCCGTTCGTGGCAGAAATTCACCTCAAGCGTTGAGATGTTTTCCATAAGCCCACGGGAATCATATCTTTTCATTGTTTCATTACCCATCAACTCCGTTCTAGCATTTCACGTAAGCTTGCTCTTTCAAGTCCCTTGTGGTAGAAGATGTTAGTTTCTCTTCTCCGTTCTTTTATTAAACTCTTTCATTTGTTTCGGAGGCATTGTGTTGTTGCTCTCTTCGAGACATCATCCCACATCGTCAAGTTCCTATTCTATTCTTCGTTTCCTCTTTTCTACCGGAGTGCTCTCTATTTTCATTCGTCTCCATTGTGTTCTCTCCATTCTTGAAAGTTTTCAACATCCAAGGCTCGTTGGTTTCACTCATTTATCCTAGAAGCAACTTAGTTTTACCTCTTCCTCTTCTCGTTCCTAGATCTCGGGGCGAGATCCTTTCGTAGTGGGGGAGAGTTGTAATACCCCAAGAGTGACGCCTACCATATTGTAACCTCAACCTTGTTGCCATGTATGGATTTCCATGATTGTCATAATATATGTTGCATCATCATCTCTGTTTTCCATGTCATTTCATTTTTGCTTGCATATGAATCCTTATGTTAATTATGTGCATTGCATTCATCATAGATGTTGTGTGCTTGTTCTATTTATATTGTGTGTGATCATCCCCTACTTGTTATCTCTCCCAACTTCATTGTGGTGCCACTCATGCATAATCATCTCCATCATCATCTTCTTCTTCTTCTTATTTTTCAAGTAATTCATGTGGTCATTATTTCTGTCCCAGATTAATGTCCACTATTTTCCTATAAATCCTACACCATGCCATTTACCTCTCTGCCAAATTTCAGCTCATTTAAAAGTGTTTTGGTTGGCTTAAAAAATGCATCAAGTTTGAATTTAATTCAAACTTGGTTTATTTTTCTATCTCTAAAAATGTCCAAACCATTTTATTCAAATAGTGCTTAAATAAAGGTCTCCAGGGATATTTTCATATCTCTCACACCTCTCTCATAACTCCCTGCACATTTCTGTCTATTTTCTGTCTGAGGAAATTGAAAGAATAAAGGAAAATGCAGAGAGAGGGACAGCAAGAGTAGCAACCCAGCGCAGCAGCAGTTGCAGCCCAGCAGCACCGGCCCATCAGCAGCGCTGGCAGCCCAGCTCTCCACCCGCACACCTCCTCCCTGCCTTTTCTCACCCACTCGCCCGCACACCCCCGCTAAGCCGTCGCCACGTGGCCTACCCGGCCCCACCTGTCGGCCTCCTGCTACAGTTGCCCCGCACCCGCCTTTTCGTCGAGCTCGCGCCACGCCCATGGGGACCGCGAGCACGAGAGCGTCGCCGCTGCGCCCCAACGCCTCCGGCCCCCTTTTAAGCTCTCCTCCTGTCCTAGCCCTCTCTTAGGGTTTCCCTCCTCATCCTCCGCCGCCGCCTGGTAAGTTTAACCACCAAATCTGCTGCTAGAGCTCCGTCCCGAACGCTTCCAGGAGCACGTGCTCGTCGCCGGCGTGCTCTTCGTCGGAGCCAGCCACCAGGACCGTGTCCTTCTCCTTCCCCGACGTCGTATACGTCCTCTACGCCACTACTGCGCCGCGGGATGCCAAGTACGCGTCGTCTCCTTCCTCGACGTCCGCTACGGCCATCGCACCCTCTCCGGCAGATTTCGGCCGACCCCATCCTCCTCTCGCCCAGCCAAGCCCTTAGCCATGAACGGGTGAGCATTCACGCCGTCCCAACCTTTCTTTCCGCCTCGATTTTGTCTCTGTCGCCGTTCGCCATGAGTGCCCGATCTCGCCACCATCGGACCTCGCCTCCGGCGAGTGCTCTGACCCCCTCTAGTCCCTTCCGCGCGTCCTTCATACTCGCCGTCGTGTGTAGGGTTGTCTGCGCCATAGTAGTTTCGTGATTGCCGTCAGGTTGGTCCTGTTCGACCTCGTCGTTGCCGCCTCTGTCACACGTCACCGGCGACGCCTCCCTCGTTGTTGGGTCGCGTGTGACACACGCGGGAGCGCGGGATCTTCGTGCGCTTCGGATGCGTTCCTCCGCCGCTGCTTGGGTCACCGGAGGCAACTCCGGCGAGCCCCTCCGCCGCGTTGTGCCCGCGCCGGCGAGCGCCCTGCTTCCCCTGCTTTGCTCTGCCACCACAGCCGCTGACCGCCTGGGCCCGCTGTCAGCCACATATACACCCAGGCCCACCTGTCATGCACACACGCTCACGCCCTGCCGCGTGGGTCCAGGGACCCACCAGTCAGCCACTGTGACTAGGAGTCCCCGAGTGCATTTAGCATTTTCCCCATCTTCTGTCTTATTCCGTTTCTGGCACTTTCCAATTCTGGCATGTTTCCATTTCTGTCGCATTCCATTTTAGGCATATGCCATTTCTGGAATATCCATTAATTACTATTTTGGCAGAAATACTTATGTTGCATTTGTGAGCATTTTCATATAGGAACATATGCATATTATATATCAAATTGGGGTAGAAAAATCCAACTAATCCAACTGTGGGATTAATTCTGTCATTTGAGCAAGTATTGGTGCATGACATTTTCACAGCATATTGCATTTTGTCAATTTTGTGTAAATTAATCCATGCATCATATGATGAGACTTTGTACATGACTTTGGAGCATTTTCACGTCATCTTGATGTTGGTAGTTTTTCATGCCATGATAAACCTATTAAGGCACTTTTACAAGCTTGCAAACATGCTATGATAATGTTGCTGATTCCACTTGCTGAAATATTGCCAAGTCTTAATCTGCCTGTTATTAAACTTGTCATTTTGTCTTGATGAATCCCACTAATCCATAGCTCATATGGCCATGCTCATTAAACATGTTTTGTTCTATGCCGTCAGAACTTTCATGCCATGCTATTTGATGCTATGTAACACTCGTGTAGCATGTCTTAATCTTGCTCTAAACATGTCATGTTAGTATAGCAGTTCTGCTGTTAACAGGAAGTTGCATCTTGTTGTTTTCATTCCAATTAATCTGTGATGCTAATGAACTCGAACCTGTTGGATGAATTGTTGTGCATCTAGCATACCACAGCCACATATCATGAATGAGCATTTTAGCATACTGTAGCTTGGTGTTTTGATATGTATAAGTTGGCATGTTGCTGTTTGTGGCAGATTGCATTGCATATTTGTTTTGCTCACCGTTTGAGTTCCGTGCATCCGTTTTCGATGATCTTTATATCCATTTCATCTAAAATTTTCACTTATTTCCAATGGCATGCTTGGAATGCCAAGATTTTGCCCATTCCTATCTTTTCATCACCGATCCCTTTCCGATACCGTTTCTTTCGTTCCGGTAGAAGCGTATCTCCGATCATGACGTTCTTTATATGCATTTGCGGTAGAATTAAGCGTAGAATGTGTTTATTGCCATGCCATGCATCATATTTATCACCATGTGTATGTACTGTCCAGATTGCATTTCTCACCTTAAATGAGCGTGAAGTAGTTGCTTGAATCACTCCTAGGTGGCTCAAGGCTTCATTTAATATTGCCATAAGTTCATGCCATGCTAACAACATTTAAAATGTCATGCATGCATCTTGCTTGCGCATAATTACCATGCTTGTTTGTTTACCGTGTCGTTTGCTTCTTCTCATTAGTTCTTGTTGCGAAGTGTGAGGATTCATTCGACTACGCTTGTCCGACTACTTCAAGGATTCGGTCTTCTTCCTAGCGGGATTCCAGGCAAGATGACCATTACCTTGGATATCACTACTATCTTTGCTTGCTATTTGTCTCGATGCTCTCGCTATGTCTCGCTACCTACCACTTGTTTGTCAGCCTCCCAAATTGCCATGATACAACCTCTAACCTTCCACCATCCCAGCAAACCGTTGTTTGGCTATGTTACCGCTTTGCTCAGCCCCTCTTATAGCATTGCTAGTTGCAGGTGCAGTTGTAGGTTGTTCCATGTTGGGACATGGACATCATGGGATATCACAATATCTCTTATTTAATTAATGCATCCATATACTTGGTTGTGTGTGGAAGGCTCGGCCTTTTGCCTGGTGTTTTGTTCCACTCATGCCGCCCTAGTTTCCGTAATACCGGTGTTATGTTCCTTGATTTGCGTTCCTTACATGGTTGGGGTTTATGGGCCCCCCTTGACAGTTCGCTTTGAATATAACTCTTCCAGCAAGGCCCAACATTGGTTTTACCATTTGCCTAATAACAACTAAAACTTGCATAGGGACTTTCCGGACCACGAGGATAATTAATCAACAATCCGGGCCAGTGCTCCTCATGAGTGTTGGTCCACCTACGTAGCAGTCGATGGTGCCACCTCGGGGCAACTTGAGGTCTCTTGGCTATCGTCCACTATGCATAGACGGTTGTGTCCTGAGAACGAGATACGCGCGGCTCCTATCGGGGCGTCGACACACCGGGTGGTCTTACTGGTTTTGTTTTACCATTGTCGAAATGTCTTGTGCACCGGGATTCTAAGGATACTTCGGGCTATCTCGAGGTTGATCGGGCTATCTCAAGGTTGAGGTCTTTCCAAAGCTGATCATGAGAGTTTGAGATGGACTAAGTTGGGACACCCCTGCAGGGTTAAATCTTTTCGAGAGCCGTGCCCGCGGTTATGTGGCGACTTGGAAATTTATAACCTCCAGTTGTAGAGAACTTGACTCTAATCTAATTTGAATACACCAACCGCGTGCGTAATCGTGATTGTCTCTTTTCGAGGGAGTTTGGAAGAGAACACAGTGGGGTTATGTTTGACTCATAAGTAGGTGTTCAGGATCACTTCTTGATCATTACTAGATTGCGTCCGATATGCTTAGTTACTCTTCTTATTGTTGTACTCGTAAGTTAGCCACCATACAATGCTTAGTGCTTGCTACAACCTCACCAGTTATCCATTCCATACCCATTAAGCTTTGCTAGTCTTGATACCCATGGTAATGGGACTGCTGAGTCCTTGTGGCTCACAGTTCACTACAACAACAGGTGCAGGTACAGGTAAAGTGATGATTTAACGTGAGAGTGATGCATGTTTGCTTTTGGAGTTCTTCTTCTGCTTCTTCTTCTTCATCGATCATAGGATGGGTTCCCGGTTGGCAGCCTGGGATTAGCAGGGTGGATGTCGTTCTCCTTTTTCGTTTGATTTCATCCGTAGTCGGATCCTGCTCTTCTGTATGATGATTGCTATGTATTGATGTATTGATGTATTCATGCTATAGCTTGTGGCGAGTGTAAGCCTTTATCTGATATTCTCATCTGTTCAGTACATGGTATGATGTAATGATATCCACCTTGCGAAGCGTCTCCAATATTCGCTTCTACCCTTAGCGGGACCTTCGAGTTCCTTGAGGATAGGACCGCATATTGGGCATGACACAAGGAGATCGCCTACTTCATGAAGATCTACCCCGAGTGAGGCTAGTCCTTCATGGACGGAAGCCATGGTGGAATAGGCAAGGTTTCTTCTTTGTGGACCCTTCGTGGGTGGAGCCCTTCGTGGACTCGCACAATCGTTACCCTTCGTGGGTTGAAGCCTCCATCAATGTGGACGTACGATAGCACCACCTATCGGAACCATGCCAAAAACCACCGTGTCTTCATTGCGTTTGATCTTCTTTTCTCTACCCCATTACTTTCTGCACATTTGCATGCTTTACTATTTCCATTGCTCTATCTCTAGATATGCATGTGTAGAAAGTCTTGGTGATATCTTAACTAGTGCCAAAATCTGCCTAAATTCCATGAGAACTAAAAACTGCATCTTTGGTTGGTTAAGAGTCTATTCACCCCACTATAGACCTATCTCCTCGACCCTACAATTGGTATCAGAGCTTTGGTCTCCATTGCTTTGGTTTAATCACCATTGGTGGGATATGGATGTGTCTACTTTGGGGAGTCTTAGACATAGAGTGCCTATTCTCAATGGGGAGTATTATCACTTTTGGAAGGATGAGATGCTTGATATCTTTGCTGAATTTAACTTGAGCAAGTACATTCATAATCCTTATGTGCCTCCCATTGATCCCTTGCATCCCACTTATGAAGAGGAAATTGACATGCTTCATAATCTTAGAACTATCAATCTTATCATTAGAGGATTACCTAAAGTTTTGCTTGGTTGTATGCAAAACTTTGAGTGTGCCTATACTCTATGGAATGACTTGGAAAAGCGATATCCCAACTACTCTTTAAAAACTCTTGATGAGATTCTTCATAAGACTATTGCTTTTCACAAGATGAAGCCTAGTGATCCTAACTTTGATGATTGCTTTTTCGAGCTTCGTGATCTTATGCGTGCTAAAGGAGATGTTAGAACTATTAGCAACATTATCACGAAAGCCATTAGAATTCATAAACTTGAACATTGTCATGATCATGAAACTAACGAATTCATTGCCCTAGGTGATGATCACATACATGGTGATGATAATATTGAGCATGGCTACTATGATGAGGACGGGGAATTTGATATCGAATATGAGAAGACTATGAGGAATCTTATTCTCATGGCAAATCTTTGAGATTATATGGCCGGAGGAAAAGAGTGGATTCTTCATAGTGGATGTACCGATCACATGACCGGAGATAGAGACATGTTTCGTGAGCTTGCAAAAAACGATGGTCCACTCAAGTATGTGACTTTTGGAGACAACTCCAAGGGTAAGGTACTTGGCCATGGTAAGGTGGCCATATCCAATGATAGCTCCATTCAAAATGTTATGCTTGTTGAATCTCTTGGTTACAATCTTCTTTCCGTATCTAGACTAGCCGACTTTGGTTTCAATGTTCTATTTACCGAAGTAGATTGCCAAGTGTTTCATCGAGATAATCATAATATGGTCTTTACCGGCATTCGTAGAGGTGATCTATACATTGTTGGTTTCACTAAGAGAGCCCAACCTCGTACAAGTTTAATTGCTAAATCTTCTAAAGGATGGTTATGGCATAGAAGGCTTGGACATGTTGGCATGCGTAATCTTGATAAACTTGTTAAGGGAGATCATATTCTTGGTGTGAAAGATGTTATCTTTGACAAGGATAGACTTTGTAGTGCTTGCCAAGTAGGAAAACAAGTTGGAGGAAGTCATCCCATGAAGAACATTATGACCACAAGGAGACCACTCGAACTACTTCATATGGATCTCTTCGGTCCCAATGCCTATAAAAGTCTTGGTGGTAACTCCTTCGGTTTGGTCATTGTTGATGATTTTTCCAGATTTACGTGGGTGTTCTTTCTCGATGACAAATCACAGGTACAAAAGATCTTCAAGAATTTCGCTAGGAAGGCCCAAAATCAATTTGAAGTGAAGATCAAGAAGGTTCGGAGTGACAACAGAACGGAGTTCAAGAACGCTAATGTAGATACCTTTCTTCATGAAGAGGGCATTTCACATGAGTTCTCGGCTACGTACACACCTCAAAAAAATGGAGTTGTTGAGAGGAAGAACTGGACTCTTATTGAGATGGCAAGGACAATGCTAGATGAATAAAAGACGCCAAAACACTTTTGGGCGGAAGCGGTTGAGACAGCTTGTCATGCTACAAATCGACTTTATCTTCACAAGATTCTTGGAAAAACGGCGTATGAACTACTCACCGGTAACAAGCCACAAGTTGGATACTTTCGAGTATTTGGCTCAAAATGTTACATTCTTGATAAGCATCATCGTTCAAAATTTGCTCCTAAATCTCATGAAGGTTTTCTACTTGGTTACGGATCGAACTCTCACACTTACCGTGTCTACAACAACTTCACTCGAAAAGTTGAAGAGACGGTAGATGTGAAGTTTGATGAGACTAACGGCTCGCAAGTCGAGCAATTGCCAATTGATGTAGGAGATCAAGAAGCATCGGAAGCAATCCAAGACTTGTCTATTGGCAATATTCTCCCCTTGGAGGTGAAGGAGAGTACTTCGTCCATTCAAGTGGAAGCCCCAACCTCACGTCAAGGTGAACCACAAGTTGACGTGGACGCATCCACAAGTGGAACACGTCAAGACGAAGGGAATGAGGAAGTGCAACAAGATGATCCACCTCAACCTCCTTCTCCACCTCCACAAGCGAACAACGACAACAACAACGATGAGGAAGAGAATGATGATAATGATGAGGAAGCCTCACCACAACCCATGCTAAAGCTACCTCGAGTTAGAGCAAGAATTGACAAGAATCATCCCGTCGAACAAATTCTTGACGACATCAAATCCGCGAGAATTACTCGCTCTAAATCTTGCTTACCTAACTTTTGTGAACATTACTCATTTATCTCCAGTGTTGAACCTATGAAGGTAGAAGAAGCTCTCAAGGACCCCGACTGGGTGAATGCAATGCATGAGGAGCTACACAACTTCAAGAGGAATCAAGTTTGGATGTTGGTTGAGAAGCCTAAGGATGAGCAAAACATTATTGGAACAAAATTGGTGTTTCAGAATAAGCAAGATGAAGATGGAAAAGTTATACGCAACAAGGCTCGTCTCGTAGCTCAAAGTTACACACAAGTCGAAGGTATGGACTATGGTGAGACCTATGCCCCCGTTGCTAGACTTGAGTCCATTCGCATTTTACTTGCTTATGCCAATCACCATGATATCACTCTTTACCAAATGGATATCAAAAGTGCTTTCTTAAATGGTGAAATTGAGGAGGAAGTTTATGTTAAACAACCTCCCGGCTTTGTTAATCCCAAGAAACCTAACCACGTTTACAAACTTCGTAAAGCTCTTTATGGTCTCAAACAAGCCCCTAGAGCTTGGTAAAAATGCTTGACAAAGTTTCTTCTTGAAAAGGGTTTCGAAATTGGGAAAATTCATTCAACCTTGTTCACTAAGAGGGTTAATGGAGAACTATTTGTATGCCAAATATATGTTGATGATATTATCTTTGGATGTACTAATCCCTCTTTTAGTGAAAAGTTTGGAAGGTTGATGTCGGAGAAGTATGAGATGTCCATGATGTGTGCACTCAAATTCTTTCTTGGTTTGCAAATCAAGCAAACTAAGGAGGGTACCTTTGTTTCTCAAACAAAGTATACCAAGGACTTATTCAAGAAGTTCAACATGCAAGAAAGTAAAGGTATGAAAACTCCCATGCCCACGAGTGGACATCTTGACTTGTATAAGGATGGCAAACCGGTTGATCAAAAGGTTTATCGATCTATGATTGGTTCATTGCTATATCTATGTGCCTCCTGTCCCGACATTATGCTAAGTGTGTGCATGTGTGCACGATACCAAGCGACACCAAAAGAGTGTCACCTTAAGGCCGTGAAAAGAATTGTGAGATACTTGTTACATACACCAAACTTTGGCATTTGGTATCCCAAAGGATCCTCTTTCAATCTTGTTGGCTATTCCGATTTGGACTATGCCGGAGACAAGGTTGATAGAAAATTCACTTCGGGTACATGTCAATTTCTTGGTAGATCTCTTGTATCTTCGTCCTCCAAGAAAAAAAAACTCGGTATCTCTATCTACCGCCAAAGCGGAATACATTGCCGCGGGATCATGTTGTGCTCAATTACTATGGATGACACAAACTCTTAAAGACTATGGTGTGCATGTGAGACATGTTCCACTACTATGTGACAATGAGAGTGCTATTCAAATTGCACACAATCATGTGCAACATTCTCGAACTAAGCATATTGACGTTCGTCACCATTTCATTCGAGATCATGTTGCTAAAGGTGACATTGACCTCAAGCATGTTCGTACCGACAAACAATTGGCGGATATCTTCACTAAACCTCTTGATGAGAAGGTATTTTGTCACTTGAGGAGTGAGTTGAACATCATTGATGCTTCAAACGTGAACTAGAGTTTCAATTGGATGCATGCAAGAGCACGAGCATTCTTGACTAATCCTTGATACCTCTATGATTATATTATATCTTGGACACTTTGCTCCCTTGTATTGCATCTAACCTCTTGTAGGTACTTGGTTGAACATCACTCCATAAAGTTGCTCACAAATTCCTACTTTGAGCAAGGAAATTGGACCAAGTATCTAAATCTTTTGTGTGCCAAGGAACAAGACAACTCAAACATATCCTTTGACAAAATTTGAATTTATGCTTCATTCTTGTCACTTTGGATACACATGTTGTTCCTTGCAAATCTAACCCATGTAGGAACATGAACTACAAATGATAGGATTGCTCCCAACTTCACTTCATGAGCATCCACCTCAAGTTCAACTACATGATGAACATCACCACCAAAACCCCAATGTAAGTTCTCACACCTTAGAGAAGCTTTACTCAAAGAGATGAGCTAAAGCAACTCAACAAGATGTGAATACATTGAAATGCTTAAATGAAAATGGTAACCCCATTTTGAGCTCAACGATGAGTATGACCTATGATCAAGTGTTCTTACTTGACTCCTAAGTCAATATACTCTAACATAGGTGACCTAGTCGCCGACCCCTCTAGATGAAGTTCTCTAGTGTTTTTCTTGTGTCTTTGAGTTTCTCTTTTTCAAAAAAAAAACCTTCATCTAGATGTTTCTTTGTTTCTTTCTTTTCCGAGTTCTTCTCTCTTAGCTAGTCTCTTAGTAAGTTCTTTGCAAATCTTTGTGAAAATTTCTTGCCTAGTGAGCTGAGTTGATAGAATTTTTCTCTTTGCACTAAACTTGGTCACACCGAATTGTTCTAACCAGGAGTCACCGACTTTGTTGCTCAAAGAAATTTTCAGTCAAATTTTCTTGTGCGATTTCTGCTCCAGCTCCACTCAATGATTCTTTCCCTCTGCTTGCATCTGGAACTACTCAATGGCTCGTTGTGTTTCTCAAGGACCACACCCACTTGACCAATAACCTTGAAGTTATCCCTTCTTGGAAATTGATGCCAAAGGGGGAGAGAGATGCACATCAAAGCTTATCACCACAATCTCTTCCATATCAAAATGTATATCCTAAGGGAGAGTGATGCAGTTTATAAGAGGAGAAAATGTTACATGTTTCTAAGAGGGGAGAAACATGATATGTCTTCTGGTTTTTCCATTTGCTCTAGTTTACTCACCCTACCTACTCCCAATATCCAATGTCAGATTTAGGGGGAGAGGTAGTTCTCTTAAGGGAAGTTAACTATTCTAATTCTATTTGATCTTTCTTTTGGGGACATGTCTGCTTCTGACAGAAGTACTCACTCAGTGATACTTTCTTCTACATGTCATCCCAATCTTGGTTTCTTGTTGATCTTGTGTCTTTTCTTGGAGAAATTATCTTGTGTTATCTAACCTTGTTTTCTCACATGTATTTCTTCAGGTATATGATCAAGAACATCAAGGTAAGTATGTGCATCATACTCATGTGCATGATGACTTCTTGCTTTTATACATATTGTTTGCAAGAAAATAGTCATGGACATGAGGGTACTTCAACTTCATTTTGTTGCTCTGATGCATATAGCCAAGATACATGTCACTTGTGTATTTCCTTCACTTTGTGCTTCTACTTTCCATAAGCTATCATCATTTACTAGCTGCACATCTTTAGGGGGAGCTCATACATGTTACATGTTTCCTTCAAAGCTCTCATACAATCTTCTATTACATCTTTATTTGAAGCTTTGATGTATCTTGTCATCAATTACCAAAAAGGGGGAGATTGAAAGCACATTTGCTCCCTTGGTGGTTTTGGTAATCAATGTCAACATACATGTTGTTGGACTAATGCTTTTATCTAGTATATTTCAGACAAGTTCAACAATGGCATGGCAAGGACAAGAAGATGTGGAATCCCTCAAAATGTCAAGAACAAGTTAGGCATCCACAAGACTCTTCATTTTCATTTTAGTGATCCAAGATCACAATGAGTCCCTTAGGAAAGCCAATACTATTAAAAGGGGATGAGGTGTTAATGATGAGGTTCTTGCTCAAAGTGCTTAGTGGTATTGCTCCAAAATCCTCAGTCACTTTCCCAAAACACATCTGTCCAAACCCTAATTCATCATTTCGGTCCCACCAATATCACCTACTCCGGACCCACCAACATGATCATTCTATTGCCATAGCAAAAACCCAAGCAAATCGGTTTCACCGAAAAGGATCTCGGTCCCACCGAGATGGCATGACCAAGTTGTTGTAACGCCATTATTTCACTTCTGAATCACCGAGTTGAAATTATCGGAATTACCGAAACTGAGTCTGCCCTAGCCATTGCACTTTCGGTCTCACCGAGTTGTTCCCATTCGGTTTGATGACCCACAAGTATAGGCAATCGTAGTCCTTTCGATAAGTAAGAGTGTCGAACCCAACGAGGAGCAGAAGGAAATGACAAGCGGTTTTCAGCAAGGTATTTTCTGCAAGCACTGAAATTATCGGTAACGAGTAGTTTGATAGCAAGATAATTTGTAACAAGTGACAAGTAGCAATAGTAACAAAGAGTGCAGCAAGGTGGCCCAATCCTTTTTATAGCAAAGGACAAGCCAGAACGATTTCTTATAGTAAGCAAAGCGTTCTCGAGGACACATGGGAATTTCATCTAGTCACTTTCATCATGTTGGTTTGATTCGCGTTCGCTACTTTGATAATTTGATATGTGGGTGGATCGGTGCTTGGGTGTTGTTCTTACTTGAACAAGCCTCCCACTTATGATTAACCCCTCTCACAAGCATCCGCAACTACGAAAGAAGAATTAAGATAACTCTAACCATAGCATTAAACATATGGATCCAAATCAGCCCCTTACGGAATAGCGCATAAACTAGGGTTTAAGCTTCTGTCACTCTAGCAACCCATCATCTAATAGCACATTGTCCACCGGGTTGGAATAGTGTCCAATTGGGGTCTGGAATCGACGAGGAGGCAACTGCTGCTGTGGAACCGGCGTCTGATGCTGAGTCGTCCCCCTTTGCTGAGTCGGCTGCCGCAGCGGTGGCCCTCCTGGGGACATAACACCAACCCCCGGGTTCACCGGAGCCCGCGGATCATTCGGCATGGTAAACAACCGTGTTGGCTCGATCTGGGCCGGAAGCCGGCTTTGATGCCACCTCCGGTGGATAAATTCTGACTCAGCCTGCCGGCGGCTCAGATAGAGGGCTTCCTGTTCCAAGCGCTTGGTCTCTTCAACAAGCCGGGCTTGTGTCTCCGCCATGCGGGTATTTTCTGCATTAACATCCTCTTCGATCTTGGTCAACTGCTCGCGACACTTCGTGATCTCTGCATTGCGTGCCGCTGCATTTTCCGCAGTCACCGGCTCTACTAGCAGAGTCGCCAAGGTATTCATCATCTCCGCGAGCGCCTGCGCCATGGTCCTTTGCGAGCCGGTAGTAGCCATGCCGGCTCCACCTGAGCCGGCACGGGTGAGATTCTGCCCTGCCGCTGGATCTGCCAGGTCGTGAAGGGGAGGTTGATCCTGCCTGCCTGCCATGTACACCGCCGTGAACCGAGGCGGCTCGAGGGTTTCAGGAAAGACTTCATCGGTGCATCTTTCGAGCCTTCTATCATACAGCGGACGGATTGACTCGGTTTTGTCCCATCGATGACTCGCCATCAGATTGCACAAGCGTCTCATCTCCAGACAGCAAATTTTCCGATAGGGCCACCCCTTGAGTAAAGCCCACACACGACAGATGCCCTTGTGAAAGGACTTAGGGATGGAGCCATCGCACGAAGGTGGAAGCTTAACGAGGTTGATTGGGAACGAGAAGACACAGGATTACCCAGGTTCGGCCCCTCATGATGGAGGTAAAAGCCTACGTCCTGCTTGATTGTATTGCTTTGGATCTCGATTACAAGGGTGCGGATTCGCTAATCTGGCTCTTGAGAGATTGCAACTTAGTCTTTCTGCCTCAGGTGCTCCCCTTTATATAACAGGTTGAGCCCTAGGTTTACATGAGAGTCCGGGTTGTAATCTTAACCCGCATCCTACTCTTATTCTAATTAACTTGTTCTTCAAGGTAATCTTCCTTATCTTGCCTTTCTTCTCAAGCCGGCCCACGCACTAAGCCGCCTCTTCCCACCGGGCCTTCTGTCAAGCCGGCCCATTGGGAATCTTCAAGGCCCAGCAGCGAGATAACCCGCTGAGCCTTATAGCTCTATGGCCGGGTCATCTTCCTGCCGGGTCTCCAACGCTGGGAAATATCCCCAACAAGAAGCATATGTCTTACCTTAAGAACTGAAGCCCTAAATCCTGACTTTGGGATGTTGGATTCTGCTCTACTAGATGTCTCAGGAAAATATTTCGCTTTAAGAGCATGTCCCAGTAAGCTATGTGGTTGTTCTGCAATTCTCCAAGCTGATGAAAGAATGAAGCTTTTATTAATTGCTTGGCTATTTCTGATTCCAAGCCTCCTTCCATTTTTGGAGTGCAAATGTCTTTCCATGCTTTGAGACAAAGAGTTTTCTTGGAAGGTTCCTCTTTTATTCTTGTCCACCAAAAGTTTCCAATAATGGAAGTAAGCTTTGTAATTAGTTTCCTTGAGAACAAAATATTCGAGATCTAATATAAAGGAATGGATGCAAATACTGAATTATTTAGAGTTAATCTCGTTGCATGTGAAAGTTTATTAACTTTGTATTCCATGAGTTTCACTTTAATTTGTCAAGTACAAATTCATAAGAAGAAGATCTATCTTTAGCTGGGAGAATTAAAGGATGCCCTAAGTAAATGAATTGCTACTAATGTCTTAGACAAGTAAGATTCTCTTAATGTTTTCCTTTGTGTTGTTATTGACATTTCTACTAAAAATTATACCAGATTTACTCTAGTTTGGCATTTGGCCTGACAGGTTGCAAAATCTATTAAGAATTTAAACATGTGAGTAGCCTTTGTTGTAGTGGCCTATCCACAAATCAATATATCATCCGCAAACATTAAAGAATTGACAGGAGGACATGTAGGGCCTAAGACAGTTCCAGTCAATCTTTCAGTGCACATGGCTTCCTATAGAGCAATAAAGTTCATTAATGGCAAGGGCAAACAAATAAGGTGATAGGGACAACCTTGTCTGGAACCTCTACCGCCTTGAAACCGACCATATGACTCGCCGCCGTTGATGATAACAAAGAATGTAGGGCCTACTATGCACGCGTGCATGAGATTTATGAAATGACCATGCAGACCTTTGCGTGAAAGCGTTTGAACATTGAAATTCCACTCGATTATATCAAAAGCCTTAACCAAATCAATTTTAATCATAAAAGCGGGTTTGTTTCGGTATTTGAGATTGAAAGAGTGAGTGATTTCCTAGGAAATGATAATGTTGTTACTAATTATTCTACCTTCTATGAATGCTTGCTGAGATTGATGAAAGTGCTCAGGCAAATGAGCTTTGAGTCTATTGGCTAGGGTTTTGGCTATGATCTTTTAAATGACATTGCATAAACTTATGAGTCTAAAATCCTGAGGAATCAGGGAAGCAAGTTTATAAGGGATTAAAATGTGTGTGTCATTTATATGGTTTGGGAGAGTACCTTGAACATAGAAGTCTGTTACCACCTTGGTAACATCATCTCCAATCCATTCCCATGCGACAAGATAAAACTCAACGTTGAAGCCATCTAGTCCTGGTGAAGCATTCCTCTTCACTTCCTTCAAAGTGTCCAAAATCTCCTTCTTGTTAGGGATGTTGTAAGTGTAGTCATGTTCTTCTTTTTGATACAACGGGTGCATATAGGGCTTGCCATATACAATATTAGAAGAGGAAAGGAGCTTTTTAAAATAATTAATGAAAGTATTGGCAATAGCCTAAGGTTCTACTTGAACAGTATCATTGTCATCTTTCATTGAAGCAATTCTATTCTTTCTTCTTCTTTTCAGAACAACAAGATGAAAGAAAGTAGTGTTTCTAGATCCACTAACGGTCCAATGTTTTTAGCTCTTTGTCTATAATACTCGGTGAGCTTTGTCATGTTTTGTTCATATTTGAAAACTAGAGAACTGTCAAGTGCATAGTTTTGTACCTGGGTTGGTTGCATTTGAATATTCTTAATTTGCTCACCTACGTTGTCCAATTCCTGCTGAATTGGCTTCTTCTTCTTGCATCAAGCTCTCAAGGCACCTGCCTGATTGTTAGTCCTGTTATGGAAAGTTTTATTTCAAGAATTGATCCAAATGTTTTTAGCATGTGCATTCAAATCACTTCCAACATCCACCAATTCTCAAATTTGAAATTTCTTCTGGGTTCCAACCAAAAACAAAGAACTATGCGGCGGGAGCCCCAACTGCCCGATCAAAAAGTTCCCTCCGTCGAACCGACTGTCGCTGTGGAAGGCATCTCCGTCGCCGCCACCGACCTCACCGCTACTCCCACCACACCCGCAGTCGTCCCTTCCATGGTTCTTGCCGGTGATGCAACAAGCAGAAGGCCATCCACCGCTAAGGGCTTGCGCCACCACGAACCTTCGGCACGGCCGGCGAGGAAGCACCTAAGGACCCCACCAATGCCAACAAGGCTCCCCCGCAGGTGAAAAAGGCTGCCAGGAAAAATCGCCGCGAGATCCATCGGACATAGCCGCTGCCCGCGAGAAGAAGAAGGCAACGATGACCCTCTCGCCACCGACACCAATCCCTTCCACAGTGGCAATGATTCCTCCGACACCGCCTAGGGCCTCCCCCCACTACACGAGGACGAGCCAACGTCACCCGCCGCCACAATGGCCGGCGTCCCAACATGTTCCGTGAAATGACCATGAGATACAAAATTTAGTTTTCCATTTTCATTGATTTTTATGGGATTTTACATTTTGTATGCAATTTTGATGTGATGTGTGGGGTATTTCCTTCAAATTTGATGTATGTAGTGTGGATGTGAAACTTCTTTGATGGTGGCATGGATGACAATGGAAAACAATTGGTGGCAATGGGGAGAATTGATGAGTGGTATTTTACACTCATTTACCCTTTGTTTAAACTGAGATATTTCATTAAAACTGAGATATTTGCTTCGATATTGCCACTAATGACTAATGAATGCGACAGATTCCACAAATCCTCTCTTTGATGTGTTTCCACATGAAATGGGCTGAAAAGGGAAGAAATCAAGTGTGAATATGCAAAGGAGTGAAGAAGAAGATAGAAGAAATCAGGAGGAGGCGCACCAGAAGAAACAACACAAAAGACGGCATTACATACAACCGCGGCCGCTCGCATGAGCGGTCGTATGGCGTGGAAACCGAAGCAGCTCGTCCACCTGAACAACTTTTATGAAGGGGACTAGGTCGAAATGTGAACAGAACATCCGCGAGCGAAGCCGGAATAGAGTCATCCTCACCCCCCTTCATCAACCCTAGACGCCGCCATTTCCATCTCCATAGCCACCATCACCACCATACTTCATCTTCCTCTAGTTCATACTTGTAATCGTGCATCGCACAAGGCATCCATTGTAAGACATATTATCAATCAATCAATCTTCGTGATGTGTTCTTCAATGTGTTCTTCGTGTGATCTGATCTCCATGTGTGAATAGTTTGGTAAGGTATGGGTTGAGGCAAAAGCCTTGCAACCCTCTGTATTTGTTGTGGGGATCAATGGAAGTGCTTTGAATTAACGTCCCGTATGTGTGAAATAAAATTGTTTCGTAGGTGTCTCTTGTCTCGTCCGCTTTCTTCATCACTGCAGGTACCCAGGATCATGGAGAGCAAGCCACGTAGATAGAGGCTAAGATCAGGGAGAACGTGAAGTGTTATTCTGAACACCAGTGACAGAAGGGTTTAGTACGGTAACACGGATCCAATCTCTGGGGATTCAAGAGGGGTAGTCATTAAACACCCAACGTTCTTGTCTGATTATTATAATCTTAATTATCGAGGCAACCCCACACGACAGATAGGGCCTTCAGTTGGACAACTGATTCTTGATGCAGGACGCGTGCTGGTCAAGATGTTATTTGGACACATCCCCCACTTCGGTTCGTAACAAGCACATCTTGATGGGTGACTTCCAATGCACAAATTAAGATCATATCTGGCCCCAACACAAATGCATGGTTGTAAGCATAAAGACCTCATACCCGTACCTCTTTTTATTATAAGTGTTTTATTCCAATTAGCTTGATTTGATCCAGTCACAAGCTGGAATTAATTCTTTGACAGAAGCTTGCTAGAGACCATCGCTTCAAGGGAACCTTCCTCTCGCGGGTTTGATAACCGAGGGTCACCTCTTGGGGAAATAGGTGCGGGATACTTTATGTTCCATTACCGGATCACTAAAAGGAAGTATCAAGCCCTTTTTCTGGCGCAGTTGCCTGGAGGAGTTGAGTGTTCCTAGTCTTTGTGTTTAGAGTTTTTGTTAAAGTTTAGTTTCAGTTTTTTGTTCTTGTTCTAGTTTTATTTTTGTTGTAAGTCTTGTCAGTTGAAAAACCCCAAAAGGATTACCATGGCTTGTAATCTTGGAAGTTTTGCTACTCCCAGCAATAACTTCATGTGTGAACCCATAGCACAACCTGAGGTTGCAGCCGCTGAGTATGAGATCAAACCGAACTTAGTTTCCATGGTTCAATAGAACCAATTTGGAGGCTCTGCTTCTGAAGATGCTGGTATGCACTTTGCATAATTTCACTGAATTGTGCAACATGACACGCATTAGACATTATGACCCAGACGCTTTGAAGTTGCATCAATTTTCTTTCTCTCTGAGTGGAAAAGCAAAAGAATGGCTTCTAGCTTTACCTAGAGGCAATATAACTTCTTGGGCAGATTGTTGCAGCAAATTTTTATGTAAGTTTTGTCCACCTGCAAAAATTATGCAACTTCGTTCTCAGATTATAGGTTTCAAGCAGGAAGAACATGAGCCACTAGCGCTTGCGTGGGATAGAATGAAAGAAGCCATAAGGAACTATCCTAACCATGGAATGGAGGAATGGTTAATCCTTCATATGTTTTATAATGGTTTAAACCATATGTCAAAAACTATGTTTGATACATCTGCAGGAGGAACAATCATGGGAAAGCCCATAGATGACGTCAAGAGACTACCTGATGATATGCAAGAGAACCATGCCCAATGGCATGTTGAAAGAGCTACCACCAAAAGAGTGAATGCAATTGAAGAAAATAATGTGGAGTTGACAGCCAAACTTGATGAACTCATCTCCATCATGAAAGGTAAAGAAGAGGTAAACGTAAATGCCATCACTAATGAAGAAGTTAGTGATGTGAATTTTATTGCTCGCAATAGCTATAATCCCAACTGGGAAAATAATGGGTATGCTCCTAGATTTCCTTATCCTAATAATAATGGAGCACCAAATAATTTTAATGGAGCAAGTAGCAACAATAGAAATACTCTTGAAGATACTCTGAAAAGTTTTATTGCTAGTCAAACTTAGCAGAATGAAAACTTCAAAAATATTTTGAAGAATCATGATAACTTACTTGGTCAATTGACCAGTAAGATTGTTGGACTAACAAATGATGTGCAGATGCTTGATGGAAGATCCAAGAATATGGAAGCACAAGTGGCTAAAATTGCAGAGAGCCAAGCATTGATCCTAGCTAAGTTTGCAGGTAAACCAGAACTTAACCCGATTGAAGATGTCAAGATGGTAAGAAGCAATTAAGAGAAGACCGAAGAACTTGACATAAGCCATGTGCCAGAATATAACTATAGCATTGCAGCCTTCATAAAGATGATACCAATGAAGTACCCACTACCCGAGGTATCTAACAACGAGGCATACAATGTATTTGTTGATCACGTTGCAGCCAAGGTACGTGAGTTAGATGATGAAAGAAAGAAACTATACAGTAAGTTACTAGCTAAGCGAGAAGATGCTTTTGAGCCTACTATACAGATTGAGATTGGTTTGAATAAGTTCAATGCTTTATGTGATCTTGGGGCTAGTGTTTCCACTATCCCTAAGTCTGTTTATGATACTCTCAATCTAGGTCCTTACGCTACTACTGAGATTAGATTAAATATGGCTAATTCTACTTTTACTCAGGCAGTAGGAATTAAGCATGGAGTTATAGTTCAAATAAATGATTGCCCTATCATGATTGATCTCGTGATAGTTGATATGCCTAAAGATCCTATTGCTCCTATAATTCTCGATAGACCTTTTCTAAGGACTATCAAAGCCGTGATAAATGTGTTTGAGGGGAAAGTAAGATTTGACTTACCCGCAAAAGATCCTTTTGTGAAACATTTCCCCAGGAAAAAGAAAATGAAGACCTACACTGAAGAGGGCATTATTGTCAATGCCAGAAGCTATGGTCTCGGTGTGTTTGCACCACCATGATCACCACTATGGTCGAGCTAACCGACCGAAAACAAGCGCTTCGTGGGAGGCAACCCACGTGAATAAAGTAGACAAGTAAGTTTTATTTTTGTTTCAATAAAAAGAGTGATTGAAGTTCTAGACAAAGAAGTTGAGTTTGGAAGAGTTGTTCTAATGAAAGCTTTGCTATGTGCAATTAAATTATGTGTTGTATTGACGTTCGAATGCCTGTAAATATGTCTATGTATTGTGTTGGAACTAACCCCACAGGGAAACAAAGAAAAAGAGTAGTTTGGGAAGAAACGGATCAAAAGACGGCCTCTCAGGCGACCACCTTGGTCGTTTGGGTGGTCGTATGACTCCTTGGCGGTTCCAGCACAGAACAACCGGAGGCAATAGGACAAATGATGGCATACCATGCGGATGCACGCGCTCGTATGGGCGGTCATTTGATATCTTCGCACAAACACAGAAGAAGACCAGAGCATTTGACGGTGTTTCATACGAGCGCGAGCGCTCATTGTCGTGGGAAAACGACGATCTATGGGATCGAGAGGATCCCTTTGCGGTTCGGAAGTGGGATCACAATACTACAAAGCGCAAGGCTAATAGATATGAGCACAATCAACAATTATCCAGGTTCGGGCCCCTGTGAGCGTAAAACCCTACTCCTGTTCTGGTGGTTTGATTGTATGTGAGCTCAAGGGTTACAAAGAGCGCAGCTTGCTGGCAAGGTGCGCGGGAAGTGCAGCTACAGCATGTAGTTGAGCTAGGAGTCGACCGTTCTAAGTGTAGCCGTGGGCCTCCTTTTATAGGCCAAGGGGTTACCATAGAGGCTAACATGGTCATTACAGAGTATGAATAGTAACTTGCACCATCACCACATCTATCTCCAGACGGGGTAAGACAGGCGCATTAAATGCACCATTAGGTGCTACGTCGGGGAGGCGAGGCTTTGGGTAAAAGATCTGTACCACCGGTCCTGGCACCCTCTTGTCACCTTGACACGTCCCAGGGATGGGTGTCATTAAAGTTAATCTTGGTGTGGCATGCTGACATGTGCCTTGGCCAGCTGTGTTGACTGCCTGCCTTCTCGACACCTATCATGCATGCTTATCTAGCCGATGATGAGGTGGAGCGCTAATGGGACAGAACGAGCTTGCCGACGCGGAGCTTGCCGGGCCGTTGCTTTCCGGTAACCATAGTCTTGGTCTTCACCTTGTCGGTACAAAGCTTGTCGGCAAGGGCAATCTTGATCTTCAGTACGAGAATGGTACTTCTCGATGACCTGCCTTGAGGTCTTCTTCACGGTCTTGTTTAATTTGAGTCTTGAGTCATAGTTATTCTTCGTCAAGCCCTTGCCGCGAGGAAGGCTACAACTGCCTGTGCACAAGTAAGGGTACGAGGGCACCCATGCTTTAGTACACCGACAGGAGCCCCTGGGCCTGGGCCACATGAGCATGCGTGGCGTCGTTGGGCTAGGCCCGAACAGTGCATAGGCACGCGTGGCAGAGGATAACTGTCATAATCTTCTCTGTTACCATGCCCCCCACGATGCGCATTAAATGCGGGCGTGGGAGAGGTGGAATGGAACGGGCACGGGGAGGTAGTGCGTCTGAAAAGCGCAGCCACGTAGGATGGAAAAGAGCCAGCCCCCGCGCCTTCCCCATAAAAAGGAATCTGTGAGGGGCGCTGCTCATTTACCCCCCTTCTCCCAATCTCGCCATCGCCGCCGCCTTTTTCCCGCCTCCCTGCGCCTGACTCCATGCATTTCCTTCCTCGATTCCTTCTATTGAAGAAGCTGAAACGGCAGGGAGAGTGACCCCCTACGGTGCTATAGAAAGGGCAGGGGGGATGGTGACCTCCCTCACTCATTCTCAACCCTTGCTTCTCTCCTCTTCCAACCTTTCACCCATCCTTGCTTTCCCCAAGGTCCACCACCGTGATGGCGAGGGGTGGAGGTCGGGCCTACGCATCTGCTGCTACCACGAGGGCCCCCCTTTGGGGCCGAACGCGTTCCTCGGTGGCTGCCGCGAAGGCCAGCCCTAGCGCCCGTGGAAGGGTCGGCCCCCGCGGCCGTGGGGGGCGCGGCGTTCGTGGTCGAGGCGGGCATGGCGGAGCGGCCGCCCCTCCCCCTCAGGCAGAGGCCCACACGGCGGTGCAGGCGAAGGCCCACACGGCGGTGCAGGCGCACGAGTTCGTCGTGGGACTGCACCGTCGGCCCCGCAGTTGGCTCCGGCTCCCGGACTCCTTTGCGAGGGCGATGAAGGACAGCAGGCCCTTGGGCCTGTGGCTACAGGCGGATGGCTGCTGCAACGGCCCCTCCTGGGTGGTGGCTGAGTTCTCCACCGCCGGCTTCTTGTTCCTGACACGGGGGTGGAAGTCGTTCGCCCGCTCCCGTGGTCTAGGGTGGGGGCATCTCCTCCAGTTCAGGTACGATGGGGCCGCCACACTCTTTGTGAAGTTCTTCGGGGTCTCCGGTGGCCGTATGGAGTGCCGCACGGAGAGCGAGAGCAGTAGTGGCACCAATTCCCCCAGCGGGAGCAAGGGCACTGACTCCACTGGCAGGAGCGGAAGCGACAACAGCTCCCCAGGCATCAAGAGTGAGGGCGAAGATTCTGACTAGGCGCAGGCAGCATCCGAGTCGAATCTTGAAGACGAGCCATGCTCCGCCTAGGTCCCTCTCTTTTGCTCCTGTATCAGAATCAATGTACCCCCGTGGGGGCGTGGAAAATGACCTTTGCATTTAAGCGCTTAATGGTTGTTGTAATCTGTGTTTTGGATGAATGTATGCATGCTATCTCCCTTGTCTTATTCTGTCTTTGCATGGTTTTTGTACCCTACGCTTGCCGGAAACTTGCCGGTGCGCGCACTCTTGCCGCGAGCGCTTGAGGAACGGGTCCTTACCAGCTTGCCGAAAGTGCCGCTGCCAGCAAGGGTATACTTGACGATCACAACGCAGCTACTTAAGCTGTCGAGCGGACTCGAAACAAAGTAAGAGCGCAGTCGATCACAACAAGGTTCCTTAGCGTGCAGGTTTCTCATACAAAGGCCAAAATCGTTCAAGGAGAAGTTGCAACTACAACAAAGAATTTACTTTAAAGTTTTGCAACTTAGCTTTTTCTTTGCTGTGCTTCTTGCCGTAGGACGATATCTTGAATGTCATTCGGTATCCATACCATCACTCCCCCCAGGAAACTTGTACGCGAGGAACCCTTCTGTCCTTTGAGAAAAAAAATAAGAGAAACGAGGAGGCTGGAACCTTGATGGTTCGTTAATCATCCTATGCAAGGGAAAATGTAGCACAAGGCTGCCTGCAACATATAAACAAATATGTACTTGGACAAAGAATTGTGAAACACTTATCTTTATTTATGTGCACGGGATCTGCGCCCGGCTCTGTACAAAGGTTTACATGCCTTTCCAGCAAACTTGTACCAAAGAGGTTGTCGGGCAGCCCGGCAACTGCGCCTTAAGGGTAAAACTTGCGAAGATGCTCAATATTCCATGAGTTGAGCACCAGAGTGCCATCTTCGGTCTCTAGGCGGACTGCGCCGGGCCTAGTGACTCGTACCACCCGGTAAGGGCCCTCCCACTTCGGCATCAACTTGTTTTGACCCTTCGTGGACTGAATCCGACGAAGAACAAGGTCGCCTTCCTCAAGATTCCTGGCGTTCACTTTGCGGCTATGGTAGCGGCGCAAAGCTTGCTGGTACCGTGCAGCACGGACAGCAGCCCGGAAATGATCTTCCTTAAGGAGCGTGGCATCATCTTGACGCAGCTCATCTTGATCCTCCTCATCGAAGGCCAAGACTCGAGGTGACCCGTATTTGAGCTATGTGGGGAGCACCGCCTCTGCACCATAAACAAGGGAGAAGTGTGTCTGGCCAGTGGCTCGACTTGGCGTCGTTCTGATCGACCAAAGAACCGCCGGCAACTCTTCCACCCAGCGCCTTCCACACTTGTGCAGCCTGTCGAAAGTCCTGGTCTTGAGACCACGCAGCACTTCTGCATTTGCCCTCTCTACTTGCCTGTTGTTCCTTGGGTGAGCAACAGACGCGTAGCAAATCTTATTTCCAAGTTCTTGGCAATATGCTGTGAAGGCGCGGCTCGTGAATTGGGTGCCTGTCGGTGATGATCCTGTTGGGGACACCAAAAGGGGCACCCAATCCTTTGAGGAACTTGATGGTTGACTGTGCCATCACCTTCCTCACTGGCTCCACCTCAGGCCACTTTGTAAACTTGTCGATTGCAACGTACAAGAATTCAAAGCCCCCGGTATCACGGGGGAAGGGGCCGACGATATCGAGCCCCTAGACCAAGAAAGGCCAGGAGAGAAGGATGGTTTGGAGGGCTTGAGCTGGCTGGTGAATGTCCTTGGAGTGGAACTGGCATGCTTCGCATCTGATAACAACCACCAACGTGTCTTGAAGGGCTGTCGGCCAGTAGAATCCTTGACGGAATGCATTGCCGACAAGCGCGTGTGACCCAATGTGAGAGCCACACATCCCTTCATGCATCTCTTCCAACAGCCTCTGTCCATCTTCCCAGCAGATACACTTCAATTTCACCCCATTTGGTCTCTTTCTGTAAAGAATGTTGTCAACAAACTTGTACATACTTGATTGATGGGCTACTCTTTCTGCATCCTCTTGCTCATCGGGAAGATCTACTGTCTGAAGGAACTGGACAATTGACTGTGCCCATGCCGTAGCTTGTGGCTCGACGACAAGGACTAAAGGCATTTCTTCCTCTGCGGGAGCGCTTGCTTCGACGGCAAGGATCTGGCTTGCCGGAAACTGCGGCTCACCGGCCAAGGGTATCTTGTTGGCGGTATCTGCTTTCTTGGCGGCTGCCGGCAGCTCTACCAGAAGTAACCACCAACATCTTGCTTTCTCTTCTTCGCCAGCCTTGATGGTGTAACGGATGGCTGAGTCAGATGGAGCACAAAAGTTCCTGGTTCCACAGGCATCTTTTGGGCGGCAAGCTTTGACAGGTTGTCGGCAATCCAATTCTAGGCACGCGGAACATGCTCTGCTTGTAGACCGTCAAAGTGCTCTTCAACTTTCTCACCTCATCAACGTACGCCTCCATCAAAGGGCTCTGGTAATCCTTGTTGACTTGCCTCACCACTAACTGTGAGTCGCCTCTGATAATTAGCTTCCGAATACCAAGGTCGATTGCAATGCGCAGACCGGCAAGCAATCCTGCGTACTCAGCAGTGTTGTTGGTGGCCTACTCCCGGGGAAAGTGCATCTGAAGCACGTACTTGAGGTGCTCTCCGGTGGGTGCTATAAGCAGCATGCCGGCACCGGCGCCTTTCAGCGTGAAAGCACCGTCAAAGTACATGATCCAATCATCAGCAGTTTCCTTGCCGGGGAGAGAGGTCTCCGGAACTTCTTCGTCTGGCGTTGGGGTCCATTCTGCAGTGAATTCTGCCAAGGCTCTGCTCTAAATTGTTGAGGTACTCTCAAACTTCAAATCAAAGCTCGACAGCTCCAATGCCCACTCCACAATCCTGCCGGTTGCCTCTGGATTTCTCAAGATGCGTTGCAACGGAAAGCGAGTGAACGGTGACTGGGTGTGCTTGAAAATAATGGCGCAGCTTTCTTGAGCCCATGAGAAGGCCAAAAAGCAACATTTGCACACCAGAGTACCTTGACCTAGCCCCTTGCAGGAGGGAGCTGACAAAGTAGACTGGGCGCTGCACCATCTTCTTCTTCACAACTTGCTGATCTGGCTAGCTGGCTTGCACAATCTCTGGCTTGTCGGCGCCTGACCTTGTCGGAGAAGATTCCAGTTCGTCGGGTCGTGGCTCTGCGGCTGCTACCTCCTCCTCATCTGCCTCTCTTTCAGCCACAAGTGTAGCACTAACCACTTGATTCATTGCCGTTAAGTATAGCAGCAACGTCTCTTGCGGCCTAGGCGCAACTAGGACTGGCGGAGAGGACAGGTACTCCTTCAAATCTTGGAGCGCGGCCTCCGCTTCCGGAGTCCAGTTCACTGGACCTGCCTTTTTCAATATCTTGAAAAATGGCAAGGCACGCTCTGCCGATTTGGATATGAACCTGCTGAGGGCGGCAACGCAGCCAGCAAGACGCCTGACATCCTTGACACATCTCGGGGCTTCCATCTGCTCAATTGCTTTGATCTTGTCGGGGTTGGCTTCAATCCCTCTCTGAGACACAAAGAAACCAAGAAGCTTGTCGGATGGAACACCGAATACACACTTCTCGAGGTTGAGCTTCAAGTTGAGCTTGCACAAGTTCGCAAACGTTTCTTCCAAATCCTGACTCATGGTTGACTTGTCTCTGGTCTTGACCACAATATCATCCATGTAGGCTTCCACATTTCTGTGCAGCTATGGCTCAAAACCGATCTAAACTGCTCTGGCAAAGGTTGCCCCGGCACTCTTCAATCCGAAAGGCATACGCAAGAAGCAGTATGTGCCACATGGAGTGATGAATGCAATTTTCTCCTCATCTTCCTTGGCCATAAAGATCCGATGATAACCAGAATAGGCATCAAGGAAAGAGAGTAAATCACAGCCGGCAGTGGAGTCTACAATCTAGTCGATGCGCGGCAAAGGGAAAGGGTCCTTTGGACAGGCTTTATATATATCAGTGAAGTCTATACAAAGCCTCCACTTCCCGTTCGCCTTACGCACTACAACTGGATTGGCTAACCACATAGGGTGTAGCACTCCTCTGACTAGACCTGCTGCTTCCAACTTCTTGATCTCTTCGGCAATGAACTCTTGCCGCTCCAAAGCTTGCTTCCTGACCTTCTGCTTGACGGGTCTTGCATAAGGGCAGACAGCAAGGAGGTGCTCAATTACCTCCCTAGGAACACCGGGGATGTCAGATGCTTGCCAAGCAAACACATTGACATTCGCCCGTAGGAAGGCAACAAGCTCGCTTTCCTATTTGTCACGGAGAGTGGCGCTTACAGAAAAAGTGCCACTCATCCCATCCTCTCTCGCAGAAACTTGCTTGGTCGCCGGCGTGGAGGCCTTGGCTTTCCTGCTCTTGCCGGTAGAGCTCTCTGGTATGTCCTCGACGGGCGTGCTGCACTCTAAAGTGCGCTTCCCGGAGTCCGTATCAGGGGTCTTGCCGGACTTCTTCTTCTTCTTTCCTCCCCCGGGAACTTTGTCGGCAGGAGCAGGTGCCTTGTCGGCAGATGTTGCCACTGCCTCCTGGTAGAGCTTGTTGGCGCATATGATTGCGTCCTTGTGGCTCGACTTGATGGTGAGGACCCCCATCGGCCCTGGCATCTTGATGACATTGTAGGCGAAGTGCGACGCGGCCATGAATTTGGCCAGCGTCGGACGGCCCAGAATGCCATTGTAGGGCAGGGGCATCTTGACGACGTCGAAGACGATCTTCTTCATCCTGTAGTTGAGGTCGCTGCCGAATGTGACCGGCAGCGTGATCTGGCCCTTCGGCTTGTTCCTTCCTGGACTGATCCCTTGGAACTTGCCGGTCTCCTCAAGATCCTTGTCAGGCATCTGCAGCCTCTTGATCACATCGGGAGAGATAAAGTTCAAGCTGGCCCCACCGTCAACCAACATCTTTGTCACCCTGAGTGTCGGTGTAAAAACCGGCAGACCTCGGGGTAGGGGGTCCCGAGCTGCGGATCTCAGATCGATGGTAACAGAGACAAAGGAGACGATGTTTTACCCAGGTTCGGGCCCTCTTGATGGAGGTAAAACCCTACGTCCTGCTCTTGTTTATATTAATGGAGATGTATCGAATACAGAGTAGATCTACCTCGAGATCGTAATATGTGTCTAACTTCTAAGGCTAGGTAAGTAATGTTGCGTTGATGTCCCCATTACGGGCTAAACCCTATGGCTTATATACACGCCAGGGAGGGTATCTAGGGTTACAAAGTCGGTATGCTAGGAGAGAGGCGGCAGGAGAGATCTTGGAGTACACGTCAAGTCTTCGGTAGAAACAGCCTTGATCACTCCTCCCACGTACAGCCTCCGGAGTCCATCTTGGTTATGTGCGGGGTATATCGGCCCAAGTGAGAAGATAGGTCGGCCCGGTTAGCACCCCCTATTCCAGGACACCGTCACTAGCCCCTGAACTGGTCTTCGATGCCGAAGTCGTCGCCCTTCACATTCCGGAGTCTTGGCTCGACAGACAAGTTCCCGTGCTTTCATTTTCCGAACGAAGTTAAAGACCTCGGCCGACCTTTAGAATTCGCCGAGAGCTCAATATCAAATGTTGAAATTCGTGCCACTTAGGGAATTGGGCCCCTTTATGGGAAAAACGTCAAAGCGTCAGCCCTTTCTACCCTTACTTAATAGACGCTCGACCCTTGCTTGTGGCTGTACGCCCTTGCAACCGCAGCGAGAAATTCCCCCTCCCTCCAGCCCCAGCTTAGGAGCCCAAAAAATGGCGAGCGGCGAGGGATCGTCAAGGCGTCCTCACGGACCGGATAGGGGGGACTGGGGGAGCTGCTCCGTCGCGTGCCTTCAACTGGAGCGTTTGGCGATGCAGGGATACCTGCCGGATGCGGATCTAGCCGCTACCCGCCCCGGACTAACATCCATCGAGGGTCAAGCCCACGCCGAAAACTACCCCTCGCCACAAGGGGATAAGCGCGTATGCTTCGTACCTTTCCTCCTCCACGGCTTAGGGTTTCCAATCCACCCATTCCTCCGCGGCTTGCTGGAGTTCTATGGGTTACAGCTACATCATCTTTCTCCGAATTCGGTGCTACATATTGCGGGGTTTGTCGCGCTCTGCGAGCTACACCTCGGCTGTCAGGCACACTTCGGATTATGGCGGAAGTTCTTCTGCATCGTGCCCCTCTCTTCGACCGACAAGTTATTCGAGGTCGGAGGAGCCGAAGTCTGCCGAATCGACAAGACCGGCTACTGGACTTCCGAGTGGTTCTATATCACCGACGTCCTATTATACGAGCCAGTCCGGCCAGGCCTTCCACCCTTTTCCTTAGATCCGCCGAGGAAGTGTTACAACTGGAGGCCACTGAGTTCGGCTCAAGAGGAAGACGAAGTCGTGACTAGGCTAGCGGCCAAGGTAAAGCTCCTGTCAAGCGCAGGTCTCACCATCATTGATGTGATGGCGGTGGCTCTAGACCGGAGAGTCCAGCCTCTTTGGCAGCGCCGGCATTTATTGTGCGAGTATAACGGGTCCGAGGATGCCTCTCGATCCATCAAGGGGGCTTTTATGGACCAAATGACCCTCGGAGCTGTACTAGCCAGTATGTATCAAGGGTCAGCCGAGGAGTTTGGCAAACGCCAGTTCCAGGACGGGTTGTTGTACTACAACCCAGCCGACATTGTAAGTCTTTATTCCGGGTTTTCTTGTTTTACCTCGGAATCCTTATCATTAATCCTTTATATATTGGTTGATCAGCAGTGGAGGCGTTGGCTCGAAGGGCTGAGCAGTCCAGCTCCAGAACCGGAGTCACACAGTCGCGCAGAAGATCCTCTCTATCACGAGGACGAAGACCTGGGGCTTATCTATGAAGGGAAGAGCTTTTTCCTGGAGAGCCTTGACGGCTCAAAGGTAGCGGTCGTCCCTGATACGCCGGGGACAAGACCAGCCTCATCGGTAACTCTCCCTTCCTCTAAGCGAAAGAGAGCCCCTAGTCCCTCAGTCTCTAGTCTTCTGACTTCTCCTCCAAAGGGGCGGCGCTCCCAACGCCTCCGCAGAGAAACGGCTCCACTGGCAAGGGCTCAGCCAGAAGGTCAAGAAGCTCCGGCGAGGGCAAGCGAGAGTGTTCCATCTGTCATTAGGTAACATTTAGCTTTATGTCATAGAAAAGACATTTCGGGTTCTAACACTGCCAAATATTTGCAGTCAGCCTCCACTTTCCACCGCACATGTGGAGGCCGAGGAAGGCGCGGCCCCGCTCAAGAAGGCAGAGGTCCGAAATCCTGCAAGGGTTGACCCCGGAGCCGCCCAGCCCGAAGACTCAGCGACATCGGCCACTCCGTCCGAAATTCAATGTGCCATGAATTATCATCGGCGAAAGGCTTCCTTGAATAATCCCGCCTTTTTGGACAGGGAGCAGAAGGCTCTTAGCGCAGTGGACGCATACCTCGGGGCGACCCGAGGTGCTTTTGACGAGTCGCTGGATGTGCTGGCGCGAGGGCTGCGGGTAAGATTTTCAAAGACGAATATGACTACCAAGTATAGTAGTAGCCCCTAAGGCTTGATACGAGCCCCTGGGGTCGGATCAAGACTTGAATAGTAACCCGCGATCACTGTTTTAACAGGAAGCTCGCTTGAAGAACGAGCAATTGACCTCGGCGTTAATCCAAACAAAGGTGCAGCTTGACGTGGCATTGGCCGAGGTTGAGCAGGTGAAGAAATTCACTAGAGAGGCGCACGGTAAGTGCTTACCCCTTGAAGTGGGTAACTTTAAAAAAGCAGAGCTGACGCCTAGCATTGCTTATAGCAGCGGAGGCCCTGGGCCATCTCGAAAGAGATCTGAAGCAGGCCCGTGAAGATCTGGCGTATGCGGAAGCGCAACGCCAGGCAAGTCAACATGTGGGCAACGTGAATGCGCTTAGGGCGGAAAATGCTCGGCAGGCCCAGGAAATTGAGAGCTTAAAAACTCGCCTGGCTGCTACAGAGGCCAAGAATCGGCGAGCGGACGATATGATTCATGGTAAGTTTAGAAAGCACGAAAGACAGTCGTCATGCAATTTGTCCAGGGAAATGTATCATTCGAAATGTGCTGTTGTTTGACAGGGTGCTTGACTGGCCTTCCTCCGGAGTCGCGGGGTCCGATGTCCGAAGACATGAGCAATCGTCTGTCCGAGGTGCATGAAAGAGCTCGAAAAGCGATGAAGGATGTGCACCAGGCGTTATGGCCCGAGGTGACGCGAGTCCCCGAGGACATGGCCGCGCTAGCCGAACGTCTTAAGAGAGCGCGGCGCCGGATACAAGCGTGGAAAGTATCAGCTTGCCGAGAGGATGCCAGAGAGGCCTGGGCCATGGTGAAGACCCATTACACCGGTTTGAGGACAACAGAATTAGCAGAGGTAGGACCCCTGGGGCCGGATGGGGGAGAGATCCCGGCCAGCCAGGCATACGATAGTGTAATGCCCGCCGCCCGATTCTCGCAAAAGGATTGCGCACTAGACACCTTAATAGACGGGTTAGACCGTGCTTGAAAAGTGTTGTATGACTTTATGTACCGAGGTATTCTATGTCAAATAATTCCGCCCGTGTAACCGAACTCTATCAGCCAGCCGTCGGCTTCCGCCTCCTCGGACAAAGTCCGAGGAGTGTCCCATACTACTAGCCAAAGTTATCGAACCAGATACGTCAAGGGACCAGGCAATCGGGCTATACGGCTCGAAAGACAAGAGGGTAACGGAAGGTTATGTTATATTACTGTTTAACGTAAGAAACATCTTCCGAGGAAAATAGTTCTTCCAACAGTACCTTTCCATGGGAATGTGTCGAACACGCCTGTCCGAAGACGGATGACCTCGGGGATAAAGCCCCTGGTCGGGGCTTGAAAAGACCCTTGCCACGTTAGTCCTATGTCATAGCTGACCAATTCGCATTATAAGACCGCTAGCTTTCGGCTTTATCCGTCTGAGGTACTACACCGGCTGACCTGGGAGTAACAATCACAGCGGTGCTCCCTTTGCCCCCTAGCCGAAATATCGGGAACGTAAGGGGCAAGCACAGGAGCCGGGCAACCCAGCTTGGCCAAATCTTAAAGCGAATCGATGCATATAGTGGCTCGAAAGACAATAGTACATAAGGGGCAGAATAGCTATTGTTTTGAAAAGAACCAGCTAGATTGTCCTCGGGTCGCAAAAGAACTTTCCGAGGTGAGAAGATAAGAAAGAACAAAGGTTAAATCGAAAGAAAATGCACAAGTTATTTACACAGACCGTATACTCGAAGTTATGCATAGAAGCGTCGGAGGAGCGCCGCGTTCCACGGGTGGGGCTCTAATCGACCGCCCTCTGGATCTCGGATTCGATAAGCTCCTCCGATGAGCACTTGGTCAATGATGAACGGTCCGTCCCATCTAGGGGAGAGCTTGTGTTTTTGTTTTTCGGGGTGCAATCTCATTACGAGATCCCCGACGTTAAATTCTTTAGCATGGACCTCTCTACCGTGGTAGCGTCGAGCCTGCTGTTGATAAATAGTAGAACGAGCCCGTGCGACATTGCGCTCTTCCTCGAGAGCGTCTAAGGCGTCTTGCCGATCGAGTTCGGCCTCCAACTCCTCGTACATGCGCACCCGAGGTGCGTCGTGTATGATATCGGAGGGGAGGACTGCTTCGGCGCCATATACCATAAAAAATGGGGTATACCCGGTGGATCTGTTCGGTGTGGTATGCAAGCCCCATAATACGGAATCGAGTTCCTCAACCCATTTACAGTCGGCTTTTTTAAGGGAGCGGACAAGCTGTGGCTTAATTCCGCTAAGGATGAGTCCATTGGCTCGCTCCACTTGGCCATTGGACTGCGGGTGGTAGACGGATGCGTAATCGAGCTTGATGCCCATTTTCTTACACCATGCCTTGACCTCTTTCGCCGTGAAGTTGGTCCCGTTGTCTGTGATCAGACTGTGGGGGACACCGTAATGGTGAACTACCCCGAAATGAATCCGATGACTTGGACGGCCTCGGCCGAGGTGACTGGTTTTGCTTCGATCCACTTAGTGAATTTGTCTACCATGATGAGTAGGTATTTGTTTTTATGTGATCCTCCCTTGAGTGGCCCGACCATATCCAGCCCCCAGACCGCAAAGGGCCACGTAATGGGGATGGTGCGCAGGGCCGCGGGGGGCATGTGGCTCTGATTGGCGAATACCTGGCAGCCTGGGCAACGTTGTACTAATGCCGAGGCATCGACACTTGCCGTTAGCCAGTAGAAACCGGCGCGAAAGGCCTTGCTGACCAGGGCCGAGCAGCGGCATGATGTCCGCTCATGCCGGAGTGTATCTCGCGTAATACGAGTTTTCCTTCTTCCTTGGATATGCATCTCTGGAGGACGCCCGTTGTACTCATTTTATAGAGTTCCCCTTCATAAACCTTGTAAGCTTTAGATTGTCTTACAATCCGGCGGGAGTCGGCTTGGTTATCAGGGAGCTCTTTTTGGAGTAGGTATGCGAGGAATGGCTCGGTCCATGGCGCGATGACTGCCATGACCTCGTGCGCTGAATCGGTCTTCCAGATCGTTGATCCGCCTATGATACCGTCGTCCTCTTCGGGCGGGGCATGTTGCCCGACATCGGTTGAGTCCGGTGTTCCTTTGCTGTCTAGCCAGACTACGGATGGCTTAAAAAGCCGCTCGAGGAAGGTGTTCTCAGGAACCTTGTCCCATTTTGCGCCCATACGAGCGAGTACATCTGCGGCCTGGTTACTATCTCGGGGTATATGGTGGAATTCCAGCCCCTCGAACATGGCCGAGATCTTTATGACGGCATTGCGGTAAGCTGTCATCTTTGGGTCTTTGGCGTCAAATTCGCCATTAATTTGTGAGATAGCGAGGTTGGAGTCACCTCGGACCTCGAGTCGTTTGACACCCATGGAGACTACTATCCGAAGTCCGTGTAAGAGGGCTTCGTACTCAGCCGCGTTGTTGGAATCTGTGTACATGATTTGCAGTACATATTTAATGTTATCTCCCATGGGGGAAGTGAGCACCACGCCAGCCCCTAGGCCGGCAAGCATTTTGGAACCATCGAAACACATCGTCCAATGCGAGTAGGTACTGTATTCGCGGGGGAGTTCGGCTTCGGTCCATTCGGCGACGAAGTCCGCCAACACCTGGGATTTAATGGCCCAGCGTGGTTTGTAGGTGATTTCATAGGGTAGGAGCTCTATAGCCCATTTGGCGATGTGCCCCGTTGCGTCTCTATTGTTGATTATGTCGCTCAACGGGACGTCGGATGCCACCGTCATCGCGCACTCTTGAAAGTAGTGTCGAAGCTTGCGCGATGCCATGAAGACTGCGTAAGCCATCTTTTGATAGTGAGGGTAGCGTGTCTTGCAGGGGGTTAAGACCTCGGACACGTAGTATACGGGTTTCTGGACCTGGAACTTATGACCTTCCATGTCTCGTTCGACCACGAGGACTGCGCTAACCACCTGGTTTGTGGCCGAGATGTACAATATCATCGGTTCACAAACACCTGGTGCTGCCAGGATAGGATTAGTGGCGAGGAGGGCATTGATGTCTTCCAGGGCCGCCGCAGCCTCCTTAGTCCATGTAAATGTTTTAGTCGGTTTTAACAGCCTGTATAATGGCAAGGCTTTTTCTCCAAGTCGTGATATAAAGCGGCTCAGTGCTGCTACACAACCCGCCAATTTTTGTACGTCCTTGAGCTCCGTTGGAATCTCCAAACGATCCAAAGCTCGGATTTTAGCAGGATTGGCTTCAATTCCTCGATTAGATACAATGAAGCCGAGGAGTTTACCAGCTGGGACTCCGAAGACACATTTCTCCGGGTTAAGTTTGATTTGATACTCTCGTAAGCTGGCAAATGTGTCGCGAAGGTTGTCGACCAACTGGTCGACGTGTTTAGTTTTAACAACTACATCGTCTACGTAGGCCTCAACGGTCTTTCCGATGTGTTTTTGTAGGCATGTTTGAATCATGCGCTGGTACGTGGCGCCGGCGTTCTTTAGTCCGAAAGGCATTGTGTTGAAGCAAAACGGCCCGTAGGGCGTGATGAATGTTGTTGCTGCCTGGTCCGACTCCTTCATCTTTATCTGATGATATCCTGAGTAGGCGTCCAGGAAGCACAATGCGTCGTGGCCTGCAGTGGCGTCCACGATTTGGTCAATACGGGGTAAGGGGAAGGGGTCTTTGGGGCAAGCTTTGTTGAGGTCTTTGAAATCGACGCACAACCGCCAAGACTTGTCCTTTTTCGGCACCATGACCAAATTAGCCAGCCAATCCGGGTGTTTTATGTCCCTGATGAATCCCGCTTCCAACAGCTTTGCCAGTTCTTCGCCCATTGCTTGACGCTTGGGCTCGGAGAAACGCCGAAGAGTTTGTTTAACGGGCTTATAGCCTTTCAATATGTTTAGGCCATGCTCTGCAAGCCTATGGGGTATCCCAGGCATATCGGATGGGTGCCAGGCGAATATATCCCAGTTTTCTTTAAGGAAAGCGCGTAGGGCCTCGGCCACTTCCGGATCGAGGTTGGCCCCCATGGACGCCATTTTAGCAGGGTCCGTTGGGTGAACCTGGAATTTGATTATCTCATCGGCCGGTTTGAAAGAGGTAGGCTTTGATCTTTTGTCGAGAATGATATCGTCCCGGTCGACCTCGGCGCGCAACGCGGTCAGCTCTTCGGCCGCGAAGGCCTCGGCAAGGGTCTCGAGGGCGAGGGACGCAGTTTTGTTTTCGGCTTTGAGCGCCCTATCCGGGTCACTTGAGATAGTGATGATCCCTTTCGGGCCCGGCATCTTGAGCTTCATGTAGCCATAGTGTGGCACCGCTTGAAATCTAGAGAAGGCGTCCCGTCCGAGGATGGCGTGGTATCCGCTCTTGAAAGGCGCGATGTGGAACGTAATCTCCTTGGAGCGATAATTATCCGAGGTCCCGAAGACTACGTCTAGGGTTATTTTTCCACTGCAGCGTGCCTCTCGTCCGGGGACTATTCCTTTAAAGGTGGTGGTGCTCCGTTCTATGTGCGATCTATCAATGTGCATTTTGTCCAGGGTGTCCTCGTATATCAAATTCAGGCTGCTGCCTCCGTCCATAAGGACCTTGTGGAGGTGACAGTGATCCACAATGGGATCGAGGACTAGCGCGTCAGGGCACCTGTCCGGGGCAGACCTCGGCTGATCCTTCTGAGTGAAGGAGATCGGTGTGTCTATCCACGCATCCCGAGTTAACCTCCCGCAGGGCCCGTTTGCGCTGGTTTTTAGACGTAAATGTCTCATAAATCATTAGGACCTCGTCTTCATCCGAGGTCCGTCCAGAGTGGCTGGAGGCGCCCGCCAAGAGGGCGGGCCCCCCTTTGGCCACTTGCCTTAGCACCCAGCAGTCCCGAAGGCTGTGCGTTGGGCAGGAGTTAACTAATACGGCGTGGATCGGGCATGGTTTACCCAGAAAGCCGTTCAGGGCCGTTCCGGGGTGATCGGAGGTTTTCTTCTTCTTCCGGGGTTGATCACCCGAGGTATCGCATTTGTGATTTTCGCGCCGAGGCGCAAACCGGTCGCGTTCCGGATAGTCTTCATGGATCGAGTCCGTATTCTCCTTGGTTCGCTAGGCGTCTTCAATGGCGCAAAATCGCGCTACCAAGTTGGTTAATTCAGGGAGTGTTCGGACACAACGGCGGGCGAGGGCGTTCAAGACGCCTTCATCCTTGCATCCGTGCTCAAAAGCGGCGATTATATCAGAGTCTTGGTACTCTAGTATCTTGCTCTTGACGATCAACAACCTGGCCCAGTATTGCCGGATCGGCTCACCAGGGATCTGCCGTACGTAAGCTAAGTCCCAGATGTCGGAGGGGGCGGAGTCGTCGGGGCGATATTCTATACAAGAGGTGGGCGGACTAGATCCGGTCTCTAAAGACCGCGGGCTGAAGACCTCGTCCCGTTCACGTGATGGTGGATCCGTAGTTATCGGTTTAGCCGATTCGATCTGGGAGTCAGTCATCAGGGGGTCATCGTCCGATCCAATCTCCAGGAAGTATCTTACCCCCTCATCGGCGAGGGGGGTCTTCGTTGGAGCCGGGGAAGGGTCTCGATTCCTCTCCACGTTACGTGGGGGTGTCTGCGAGACCAACGCTTCAGATGTGGAGCCATGCTCCGTGGGTTTAAGGCCGTTGACTAGCGATCCCATCGATCCCTCCGGCGATCTCACAGCGGAACTCTCAATGAAAGCACCAGTGTCGGTGTAAAAACCGGCAGACCTCGGGGTAGGGGGTCCCGAGCTGCGGATCTCGGATCGATGGTAATAGAGACAAAGGAGACGATGTTTTACCCAGGTTCGGGCCCTCTTGATGGAGGTAAAACCCTACGTCCTGCTCTTGTTTATATTAATGGAGATGTATCGAATACAGAGTAGATCTACCTCGAGATCGTAATATGTGTCTAACTTCTAAGGCTAGGTAAGTAATGTTGCGTTGATGTCCCCATTACGGGCTAAACCCTATGGCTTATATACACGCCAGGGAGGGTATCTAGGGTTACAAAGTAGGTATGCTAGGAGAGAAGCGGCAGGAGAGATCTTGGAGTATACGTCAAGTCTTCGGTAGAAACAGCCTTGATCACGCCTCCCACGTACAGCCTCCGGAGTTCATCTTGGTTATGTGCGGGGGTATATCGGCCCAAGTGAGAAGATAGGTCGGCCCGGTTAGCACCCCCTATTCCAGGACAACATCACTGAGGTTGCGGATTGTTGGCGAAACCAACAACGGCAAACACCCGACTGCAGTGGTGCGATCAGGGTGATCCTCGACGTCAAAGACGATGGGCGTGTGCGACCACTTGAGTGGCTTCTGCGCTTCCATCATGGGCTCCGCGGCATTCACCTCGCAGATCCATTGCTTCAGTTGCCGGTGCGAGGAGTGCAAAGATGCGCCTCCGTCAACACACATGGCATCTACTGCGTTCTGGAACTCCTTGTCGGACTCATCTTCGTCCTCATCATCATCATCTTGGACTTGTGCAGCCTTCTCTTTCGGCTGCTTGGCCTTGCCGTGGTGGCCCCCTCGGCCACCACGGTTCTGCTTGCCGGACCCACCGGCACCATCCTGGCCCTTCTCCTTGTCACGCTTCTCGTACTCTTGCTTCTGCTTCTCGGCAAGCTGCTCTACTTGTCGGCACTCCTGGAGGTCATGGCCCTTGGTATGGTGGATCTTGCAGTAGGGCCCACCGGTCTTGCCGCTCTTGTCGCCCGCTGCAGCCTCCCGGCAGTCAGCTCATCCGGCAACTTCCTTGCCGGGGCTTTCTGCCTTGGACTTCTTGGCGGTGTTGGCGTCACCGGGGCTCTCCACTGCCATCACTGTCTTGCCTTTGCGCTTCCGATTGCGCTTCTGGCTCTTCTTCTGCGGGGTCGATGCGTCATCTGCGTCGTCGTCTTCGGAGTCGACTTCGGCACCAGCATCTTCCCCAGGGAGTCGCCTCCCTTCCTCAGCACGTGCACACTTGTCCGCCAAGGCATACAACTCATTGATGGTCCTGACCTTCATGACATTCATCTCAAACCGCATTCTGCAGTTGCGTACATTTGTGTGGAATGCGATGCAAACAGCTGCGGGATGAACATCAGGAATGTTGTGGTGCACACGGCTGAACCTCTGTATGTACTTGCGGAGGGTCTCACCATCTCTCTGGGGGATCACGTGCAAGTTGCTCTCCTGACCAGGGAGCTTGTGGCCACCCTGGTAGGCACCCACGAATTGATGGCACAGATTCGCCCAAGAGGAAATGGAGCCCTCCGGCAAGTTCATCAACCACGATCTGACATTGGGCTTAAGCGCCAACGGAAAGTAGTTGGCTAGAAGCTTGTCATTGCGCCCCCCGGCAGCCAGTACCACAATGGTGTACATGCCAAGGAACTCTGCTGGACTGAGCGTGCCGTCGTACTTGTCGGGCAGCTCTGGCTTGAAGGGATGGGTGGACGGCCAGCAAGCCTGCCACAGCTCATGGGTGAATGCTGGGCAGCCTACCTCGTAAGGTAAGCACCCAGGGTACCCTGGCACTGGCACGTACGGTACCGGTCCGGCACGGTCGTCTGACCAACGACATGCCTCCCGGCACCGCTCAATCTTCGTGCGGGTATCCTCATCGCGCCGCTCGTGGAGCACTTGGCATTGGTCTTGGCAGCCCCGCGGATCCGATGACGCCATGGACATAGTGTCCTGGTCATCCGATCGGCGAGCTTGCGGCCACTGTGGTTGTTGACGTGGAGGCGACTCCACTGTGGGTGCACCATCTCCGGCACGGCAGCCAGTCGGTCCTACTGGCACTGCTAGTGGTCGCCTGGAGGGGCCCACATCCTGCGTTTTGCCGGGATCGGCAAAACTGATGAGACTCTGGATAGTGGCCCTTCATTCTTCCATTTTGTCTGGGGCTGGCGAGAAGTTCAAAAGCATTTAAACTCGCACCATAGCCTCTGCCGCCGTGGTTGGCATGGCGGGAAACACAGAACAGGACGGCGTTCGACTCCTGGCAGGGCCAGGAGGGATCTGGTCGCGTACCTACTGCCGCGGCGCATGTTCACCAATGGGTTGGCGTGGTGATGGTAGAACCTGAGCATCGTGAGGACGATGCTCAGGGCCGGCTTGTGTTGGGGAACGTTGCATGGAAAACAAAAAATTTCTACGCACACGCAAGATCTATCCATGGAGATGCATAGCTATGAGAGGGGGAGTGTGTCTACGTACCCTTGTAGACCGTAAGCGGAAGCGTTAGAACAACGCGGTTGATGTCGTCGAACAACTTCACGATCCAACCGACCGAGCACCGAACGTACGGCACCTCCGCGTTCAGCACACGTTCAGCTCGGTGACGTCCTCGACTTCTTGATCCAGCAAGACGGCGAGGTAGTGGATGAGTTCCAGCAGCACGACGGCGTGGTGACGGTGATGGTGATGCTATCTCCGCAGGGCTTCGCCTAAGCACCGCGAAAATATGACCGAGGGACAGAACTGTGGAGGGGGGCGCCGCACACGGCTAAGACAATGTTGTGTTATCCTTTGGGGCGCCCCCTCTCCTCTATTTATATATGTGTAGGGGCTTGGAGTAGAAGGAATAGTGCCACGTGAACAGTAACCATGAATAGTACACACGTGGACTTGGACTCCAAAGTCCAATCCCATTCCTACTAGGACTCTCCCTTTTTTCCTTCCCTAGCTGCGTGGGCTTTTGAGGACTTGGTGCGCCTGGCCCAATAAGGCCAGGGCGCCTCCCCTTAGCCCATGCCAGCCCTTAGGACGTGGTGGACCCACTTGTGGACTTCCGGACCCCTCCCGGATCCTCCGGAACCTTCTGGAAGCTTCCCGGTACAATACCGAAAAAACTGCACCTTTTTCCGGAACCCAAAATATGACTTCCCATATATAAATCTTTACCTCTCGACCATTCCGAGACTCCTCGTGACGTCCGGGATCTCATCCGGGACTCCGAACAATATCCGGTTACCAATTCACATAACTCATATACCACTATATCGTCAACGAACGTTAAGCGTGCGGACCCTACGGGTTCGGGAATGATGTAGACATGACTGAGACGCCTCTCCGATCAATAACCAATAGTGGAACCTGGATGCTCATATTGGTTCCTACATATTCCACGAAGATCTTATCGGTCGAACCGTAATGACAACATACGTAATTCCCTTTGTCCGTCGGTATGTTACTTGCCCGAGATTCGATCGTCGGTATCTCCATACCTAGTTCAATCTCATTACCGGCAAGTCTCTTTACTCGTTCCGTAATACATCATCCCGTAACTAACTCCTTAGTCACTTTGCTTGCAAGCTTCTTATGATGTGCATTACCGAGAGGGCCCAGAGATACCTCTCCGAAACACGGAGTGACAAATCCCAGTCTCGATCCATGCCAACTCAACGGACACCTTCGGAGATACCTGTAGAGAATCTTTATGATCACCCAGTTACGTTGTGACATTTGATAGCACACAAGGTATTCCTCCGGTATCCGGGAGTTGCATGATCTCATGGTCTGAGGAACATGTATTTGACATTCAAGAAAGCAGTAGCAATAAACAGAATGATCATATGCTAAGCTAACGGATGGGTCTTGTCCATCACATCATTCTTCTAATGATGTGATCCCGTTATCAAATGACAACTCATGTCTATGATTAGGAAACTTTAACCATCTTTGATCAACAAGCTAGTCTAGTAGAGGCTCACTAGGGACACGGTATTTGTTTATGTATTCATACATGTATTTAAGTTTCCGGTCAATACAATTCTAGCATGAATAATAAACCTTTATCATGAACAAGGAAATATAAAATAATAACAACTTTATTATTGCCTCTAGGGCATATTTCCATCAGTCTCCCACTCCTGGATTACTCTGGTACTTCCCTGCCAAACTTATGGCAAGGCACACATCAGGTCTGGTACACAGCATGGCATACATAATAGAACCTATGGCTGAGGCATAGGGAATGACTTTCATTTTCTCTATATCGTCTGCCTTGGTCGGGCATTGAGTCTGACTCAACTTCACACCTTGCAAGACAGGCAAGAACCCTTTCTTTGACTGATCCATTTTGAACTTCTTCAAAACTTTGTCAAGGTATGTGCTTTGTGAAAGTCCTATCAAGCGTCTTGATCTATCCCTATAGATCTTGATGCCCAATATATAAGCAGCTTCACCGAGGTCTTTCATTGAAAAATTCTTATTCAAGTATCCATTTATGCCATCCAGAAATTCTATATCATTTCCAATCAACAATATGTCATCCACATATAATATTAGAAATGCTACAGAGCTCCCACTCACTTTCTTGTAAATACAGGCTTCACCGTAAGTCTGTACAAAACCATATGCTTTGATCACCTCATCAAAGTGTATATTCCAACTCCGAGATGCTTGCACCAGTCCATAGATGGATCGCTGGAGCTTGCATACTTTGTTAGCACCCTTAGGATCGACAAAACCTTTTGGTTGCATCATATACAACTCTTCTTTGAGAAAACCATTAAGGAATGCAGTTTTGACATCCATTTGCCAGATTTCATAATCATAAAATGCGGCAATTGCTAACATGATTCGGACAGACTTAAGCATCGCTACGGGTGAGAAAGTCTCATCGTAGTCAACCCCTTGAACTTGTCGAAAACCTTTCGCGACAAGTCGAGCTTTGTAGACAGTGATATTACCATCAGCATCTGTCTTCCTCTTAAAAATCCATTTATTCTCAATGGCTTGCCGATCATCGGGCAAGTCCACCAAAGTCCACACTTTGTTCTCATACATGGATCCTATCTCAGATTTCATGGCCTCAAGCCATTTGTCGGAATCCGGGCTTATCATAGCTTCTTCATAGTTCGTAGGTTCGCTGTTGTCTAACAACATAACTTCCAGAACAGGATTACCGTACCACTCTGGTGCGGAACGTACTCTGGTCGACCTACGAAGTTCAGTAGTAACTTGATCTTAAGTTTCATGATCTTTATCATTATCTTCCTCTCTTATTGGTGTAGGCATCATGGGAACGGTTTTCTCTAATGAGCTACTTTCCAATTCGAGAGAAGGTACAATTACCTCATCAAGTTCTACTTTCCTCCCACTCACTTCTTTCGAGAGAAACTCCTTCTCTAGAAAGGACCCATTCTTGGCAACAAAGACCTTGCCTTCGGATCTGTGGTAGAAGGTGTACCCAATTGTTTCTTTAGGGTATCCTATGAAGACGCACTTCTCCGCTTTGGGTTCGAGCTTATCAGGTTGAAGCTTTTTCACATAAGCATCGCATCCCCAAACTTTAAGAAACGACAGCTTAGGTTTCTTGCCAAACCATAGTTCATATGGTGTCGTCTCAACGGATTTAGACAGTGCCCTATTTAACGTGAATGCAGTTGTCTCTAATGCATAACCCCAAAGCGATAGTGGCAAATCGGTAAGAGACATCATAGAACGCACCATATCCAATAAAGTACGATTACGACGTTCGGACACACCATTGCGCTGTGGTGTTCCAGGTGGCGTGAGTTGTGAAACAATTCCACATTTTCTTAAATGAAGGCCAAACTCGTAACTCAAATATTCGCCTCCGCGATCAGATCGTAGAAACTTTATTTTCTTGTTACGATGATTCTCTACTTCACTCTGAAATTCTTTGAACTTTTCAAATGTTTCAGACTTGTGTTTCATCAAGTAGATATACCCATATCTACTCAAATCATCTGTGAAGGTTAGAAAATAATGATACCCGCCGCGTGCTTCAACATTCATCGGACCGCATACATCGGTATGTATTATGTCCAACAAATCAGTAGCTCGCTCCATTGTTCCGGAGAACGGAGTTTTAGTCATCTTGCCCATGAGGCATGGTTCGCAAGTATCAAATGATTCATAATCAAGAGATTCCAAAAGTCCATCCGCATGGAGTTTCTTCGTGCGCTTTACACCAATATGACCTAAACGGCAGTGCCACAAGTATGTTGCACTATCATTATCAACTTTGCATCTTTTGGCATCAATATTATGAATATGTGTATCACTACGATCGAGATTCAACAAGAATAGACCATTCACAAAAGGTGCGTGGCCATAAAAGATGTTACTCACATAAATAGAACAACCATTATTCTCTGACTTAAATGAATAACCGTCTCACAATAAACAAGATCCAGATATAATGTTCATGCTCAACGTTGGCACCAAATAACAATTATTGAGGTCTAAAACTAATCTCGAAGGTAGATGTAGAGGTAGCGTGCCGACGGCGATCACATCAACCTTGGAACCATTCCCGACGCGCATCGTCACCTCGTCCTTAGCCAATCTTCGCTTATTCCGTAGCTCCTGTTTCGAGTTACAAATATGAGCAACCGAACCAGTATCAAATACCCAGGCGCTACTGCGAGCATTAGTGAGGAACACATCAATAACATGTATATCAAATATACCTTTGCTCACTTTGCCATCCTTCTTATCCGCCAAATACTTGGGGCAGTTCCGCTTCCAGTGACCAGACCCTTTGCAATAGAAGCACTCTGTTTCAGGCCTGGGTCCAGCTTTGGGTTTCTTCGTGGGAGCGGCAACTTGCTTGCCGTTCTTCTTGAAGTTCCCCTTCTTTCCCTTGTCCTTTTTCTTGAAACTAGTGGTTTTGTTAACCATCAACACTTGATGCTCCTTCTTGATTTCTACCTCCGCTGATTTCAGCATCGCGAAGAGCTTGGGAATTGTCTTCTCCATCCCTTGCATATTATAGTTCATCACGAAGCCTTTATAGCTTGGTGGCAGTGACTGAAGAACTCTGTCAATAACACTCTCAACCGGAAGATCAATTCCCAGCTGAGTCAAGTGGTTGTGGTACCCAGACATTCTGAGTATGTGTTCACTGACAGAACTGTTCTCCTCCATCTTATAGCTAAAGAACTTGTTGGAGACTTCATATCTCTCAACCCGGGCATTAGCTTGAAATATCAATTTCAGCTCTTGGAACATCTCATATGCTCTGTGGCGTTCAAAACGCTTTTGCAGTCCCGGTTCTAAGCCGTAGAGCATGGCACACTGAACTATCGAGTAGTCATCAGATCGAGCCTGCCAGGCGTTCACAACGTCTGCAGCAGCTCCTGCAGCAGGTCCATCACCTAGTGGTGCATCAAGGACATAATTCTTCTGTGCAACAATGAGGATAATCCTCAAGTTACGGACCCAGTCCGTGTAGTTGCTACCATCATCTTTCAACTTAGCTTTCTCTAGGAACGCATTAAAATTGAACGGAACAGTAGCACGGGCCATTTATCTACAACATAGATATGCAAAGAAACTATCAAGACTAAGTTCATGATAAATTAAGTTCAATTAATCAAATTACTAATGAACTCCCACTTAAATTAACATCCCTCAAGTTAACTAAGTGATACATGATCCAAATCAACTAGCCCATGTCCGATCATCACGTGAGATGGGATAGTCATCAATGGTGAACATCTCCATGTTGATCATATCTACTATATGACTCATGTTCGACCTTTCGATCTCCAGTCTTCCGAGACCATGTCTGTACATGCTAGGATCGTCAAGTTTAACCCAAGGATTCTGCTTGTGTAAAACTGGCTTACACCCGTTGTATGTGAACGTAGAATCTATTACACCCGATCATCACGAGGTGCTTCGAAACGACGAACTTTAGCAACGGTGCATACTCGGGGAGAACACTTTTATCTTGAAATTTAGTGAAGGGATCATCTTATAATGCTACCGCCGTTCTAAGCAAAATAAGATGCATAAAGGATAAACATCACATGCAATCAAAATATGTGACATGATATGGCCATCATCTTGTGCTTTTGATCTCCATCTCCAAAGCATCGTCATGATCTCCATCGTCACCGGCTCGACACCTTGATCTCCATCGTTGCGTCGTGGTCTTCTTGACAACTATTGCTTCTACAACTATTGCTAACGCATAGCGATAAAGTAAAGAAATTACATGGCGCTTGCATTTCATACAATAAAGAGACAACCATAAGGCTCCTGCCGGTTGCCGATAAATTACAAAACATGATCATCTCATACAATAACGTATATCACATCATGTCTTGACCATATCACATCACAGCATACCCTGCAAAAACAAGTTAGACGTCCTCTACTTTGTTGTTGCAAGTTTTACGTGGCTGCTACGGGCTTCTAGCAAGAACCGTTCTTACCTACGGCACAAAACCACAACGGTAATTTATCAAGTTTGCTGTTTTAACCTTCAACAAGGACCGGCCGCAGTCAAATTTGATTCAACTAAAGTAGGAGAAACAGACACCCGCCAGCCACCTTTATGCAAAACAAGTTGCATGTCTGTCGGTGGAACCGGTCTCATGTACGTGGACATGTAAGGTTGGTCCGGGCAGCTTCATCTTACAATACCGCCGAACCAAAATAAGACGTTGGTGGTAAGCAGTATGACGATCACCGCCCACAACTCTTTGTGTTCTACTCGTGCATATCATCTACGCATAGACTTGGCTCATGATACCACTGTTGGGAAACGTTGCATGGAAAACAAAAAATTTCTACGCACACGCAAGATCTACCCATGGAGATGCATAGCTACGAGAGGGGGAGTGTGTCTACGTACCCTCGTAGACCGTAAGCAGAAGCGTTAGAACAACGCGGTTGATGTCGTCGAACAACTTCACGATCCAACCGACCGAGCACCGAACGTACGGCACCTCCGCGTTCAGCACACGTTCAGCTCGGTGACGTCCTCGACTTCTTGATCCAGCAAGACGGCGAGGTAGTGGATGAGTTCCGACAGCACGACGCCGTGGTGACGGTGATGGTGATGCTATCTCCGCAGGGCTTCGCCCAAGCACAGCGAAAATATGACCGAGGGACAGAACTGTGGAGGGGGGCACCGCACACGGCTAAGACAATGTTGTGTTCTCCTTTGGGGCGCCCCCTCTCCTCTATTTATATATGTGTAGGGGCTTGGAGTAGAAGGAATAGTGCCACATGAACAGTAACCGTGAATAGTACACACGTGGACTTGGACTCCAAAGTCCAATCCTATTCCTACTAGGACTCTCCCTTTTTCCTTCCCTAGCTGCGTGGGCTTTTGAGGACTTGGTGCGCCTGGCCCAATAAGGCCAGGGCGCCTCCCCTTAGCTCATGCCAGCCCTTGGGACGTGGTGGACCCACTTGTGGACTTCCGGACCCCTCCGGAACCTTCTGGAAGCTTCCCGGTACAATACCGAAAAAACTGCACCTTTTTCCGGAACCCAAAATATGACTTCACATATATAAATCTTTACCTCTCGACCATTCCGAGACTCCTCGTGACGTCCGGGATCTCATCCGGGACTCCTAACAATATTCGGTTACCAATTCACATAACTCATATAACACTATATCGTCAACGAACGTTAAGCGTGCGGACCCTACGGGTTCGGGAATGATGTAGACATGACCGAGACGCCTCTCCGGTCAATAATCAATAGCGGAACCTGGATGCCCATATTGGTTCCTACATATTCCACTAAGATCTTATCGGTCGAACCGCAATGACAACATACGTAATTCCCTTTGTCCGTCGGTATGTTTACTTGCCCGAGATTCGATCGTCGGTATCTCCATACCTAGTTCAATCTCGTTACCGGCAAGTCCCTTTACTCGTTCTGTAATACATCATCCCGTAACTAACTCCTTAGTCACTTTGCTTGCAAGCTTCTTATGATGTGCATTACCGAGAGGGCCCAGAGATACCTCTGCGAAACACGGAGTGACAAATCCCAGTCTCGATCCATGCCAACTCAACGGACACCTTCGGAGATACCTGTAGAGCATCTTTATGATCACCCAGTTACGTTGTGACGTTTGATAGCACACAAGGTATTCCTCCGGTATCCGGGAGTTGCATGATCTCATGGTCTGAGGAACATGTATTTGACATTCAAGAAAGCAGTAGCAATAAACAAAACGATCATATGCTAAGCTAACGGATGGGTCTTGTCCATCACATCATTCTTCTAATGATGTGATCCCGTTATCAAATGACAACTCATGTCTATGGTTAGGAAACTTTAACCATCTTTGATCAACGAGCTAGTCTAGTAGAGGCTCACTAGGGACGCGGTATTTGTTTATGTATTCACACATGTATTTAAGTTTCCGGTCAATACAATTCTAGCATGAATAATAAACCTTTATCATGAACAAGGAAATATAAAATAATAACAACTTTATTATTGCCTCTAGGGCATATTTCCATCAGTTTGATGCCGTCCAGGACCGCTAGCGCCGCGGGGAAGCGTGGTGTGCCCATCTTGCGATGGTCGCTGCACACGTCCCGCCGTAGCGTTGTTGGACGTCGCCGCTCCATCACTGGACGTTGCGACGACGGGGTCCTGGTTCAAACCGGTCCGAATTGTAATACTGGGATGAACAGGGTCACCAGCGTGTTGTTGGAGTTGGCCGTCTGCGCCGTCTCCGGTGTGGTGGTTGGGTTCGCCGGCATGGTGAGGATGCTGGACACCCACACCGCCGGTGCCTCCTGCACCGGCCATCCCAACCGTAGCGCCTGCACCGTCTCCGGACGCCTGGGAAGGCAGCTTGGAGGTGGTGGGAGCCGTCGTGGCTCCGGTCTTCTTCTTCGGCGCCATCGGTGAAGGTGATGGAGCCGGTACTCAAACTACGAACACTGAGCCGTAATACGAGACCCCCTGCCTGGCGCGCCAAAGATGTCATGGGAAAACGACGATCTATGGGATCGAGAGGATCCCTTTGCGGTTCGGAAGTGGGATCACAATACTACAAAGAGTAGGGCTAATAGATATGAGCACAAGCAACGATTTATCCAGGTTCGGGCCGCTATGAGCGTAAAACCCTACTCCTGTTCTGGTGGTTTGATTGTATGTGAGCTCAAGGGTTACAAAGAGCGCAGCTTGCCGGCAAGCTGCGCGGGAAGTGCAGCTACAGCGTGTAGTTGAGCGAAGTGTCGACCATTCTAAGTGTAGCCGTGGGCCTCCTTTTACAGGCCAAGGGGTTATCACAGAGGCTAACATGGTCATTGCAGAGTATGAATAGTAACTTGCACCGTCACCACGTCTATCTCCAGACGGGACAAGCGCATTAAATGCACCGTTAGGTGCTACGTCGGGGAGGCGAGGCTTTGGGTAAAAGATCTGTACCACCGGTCCTGGCGCCCTCTTGTCACCTTGACACATCCCAGGGACGGGTGTCATTAAAGTTAATCCTGGCGTGGCATGCTGACACGTGCCTTGGCCAGTTGCGTTGACTGCCTGCCTGCTCGACACCTATCATGCATGCTTATCTAGCCGATGATTAGGTGGAGCAGTAACGGGACAGAACGAGCTTGCCGGCACGGAGCTTGCCGGGCCGTTGCTTGCCGGCAAGGAGCTTGCCAGCAACCATAGTCTTGGTCTTCACCTTGCCGGTACGGAGCTTGTCGGTAAGGGCAATCTTGATCTTCAGTACAAGAATAGTACTTCTCGATGACCTGCCTTGAGGTCTTCTTCACGGTCTTGTTTAATCTGAGTATTGAGTCATAGTTATTCTCCGTCAAGCCCTTGCCGCGAGGAAGGTTACAACTGCCTGTGCACAAGTCAGGGTACGAGGGAACCCATGCTTTAGTACACCGACACTCGTATAAGCAGTCGTATGACACCCTCGACCAGAAGAAGAAAAGGATCAGAATATTCGATGGCGTTCCATACGGGCGCTGGTGGTCGTTTCAGTGGTCGCATGAGGTATGCATAGACGCGGGTAAGCTATCAGGGTGAACGACGGCCTTTCATTCGGGCGCTCCCGCTCGCATGGATCCCTGGCGGCCACATAGAGCCCGAGGAAGGAGGTATTTCACCCCTATCTCTCTCTTTTCTTCTTCTTCTTCCTCCAAACCTCTCCAAACCCTAGCAAAACTTTGCCCGATCTCTCTACTCGTTCGATTTCGGTTCAAATCCTTCCGTGTGATTGATCTACGGTACATTTCTCCTCCGATCCCCAATTTATTTTTCACGAATCCATGTTCTACATGCCTAGCATTGCCATGTCTTGGAAATGCGTATTTTTTATCCAAATTTGAGTTTGGCTTGGATTTGATGGTGTTTTTAGAGGAGTATGATGTTGTAACTACTGTAGGATCAATATTGTTTCATTATATTGGACTGAAAAATTGTTTTGTAGATGTCTACGAGGAGGTCCACTCGCGTACGCGGTGCTTCTAGTTCGTCTACCGCACCACCATAACAAGTTTTTACTGGGGAATCGTCTTCACCGACCGTGAAGCAAGGAAGAAATTTCATAAGCTTAGTGCAAGGAAGATCAAAGTAACCAAGTGGGCTTGCGAGTCAACACTCGCCAAGATAGGTATTACTAATGATTTCAATTTGTTTTGTGATAATGTCAGGTTGCACCATTTTGTTTATCAGGGATGTGAGACATATGAATGCATGACGCTTGAGTTTCTTAGTACTCTCTCGCATAATGTTGGGCTCATGCCAAATACATATAAGGAAGAGCGGATCACTTTCCGTCTCTTGGACTAGAACCTCAACATCACTCTCAATGAGTGGTGTAATCACTTTGGCTTCCCCAACAACGATGATGGCATCTGCTATGTTTACGAGTTTACTAATCCGCACCCGAGGCAATCCTTTTACCAAATGAGTTGTCATGGCTCTAGGCAAAGAGCTAGTTGCATTGAAAGCCCTGCTATATGTTATTTAGATACATTATAACTGAACACTTTTCCAGCCCTCTCAGCTTATTAGTGTTTTCAGCCATCCGATCATCAGTTTGGGGCATTTCTTGCCATCGGATTTGTCGTGAATCGCATCTAATGAGGCGTTCGCTGTTAACGAGCGCAAACCGTCATGGGCTACTACTCTGGTCGCATTTTTCCGCGTCGCTGGTAAAATTTGGCCTAATGGGCCTTTAGTATCTCCCTTAAGGGCCTGTAGCAGCCTCCCTATGTGGTTTCCCTAAAAAAACATGATGAAGCTGTCGTTTCGTTCAGAAAATCGCACGCCTCCCACCCCTTCGCATGGCAGCTCTTCCCATGGGCCACAACCGATGCCGGAGCGACGGATCCATGGCGACAGCGCTGAGTTCGGGCAGCGCCGCGACGGCACGGGGTCGGCTCGATTGCCTCGGTCCGTTCGCGGTTGCACGGTACGGCGGGATGGTGTGTGGCGGCACCGTGGCAGCCGTGCATCCTTTGAAGTTCTATCGCCAATCCAAGTATCCAACCATGATTGACTAAACCGCCCCCATGTTAATTATGGCGTCGCTCCTCTCTAGCTTCCCTTCGTCCCTTCAATGTTTTCATAACGAGCGCAAACCGTCATGGGCTACTACTCTGGTCGCATTTTTCCGCGTCGCTGGTAAAATTTGGCCTAATGGGCCTTTAGTATCTCCCTTAAGGGCCTGTAGCAGCCTCCCTATGTGGTTTCCCTAAAAAAACATGATGAAGCTGTCGTTTCGTTCAGAAAATCGCACGCCTCCCACCCCTTCGCATGGCAGCTCTTCCCATGGGCCACAACCGATGCCGGAGCGACGGATCCATGGCGACAGCGCTGAGTTCGGGCAGCGCCGCGACGGCACGGGGTCGGCTCGATTGCCTCGGTCCGTTCGCGGTTGCACGGTGCGGCGGGATGGTGTGTGGCGGCACCGTGGCAGACGTGCATCCTTTGAAGTTCTATCGCCAATCCAAGTATCCAACCATGATTGACTAAACCGCCCCCATGTTAATTATGGCGTCGCTCCTCTCTAGCTTCCCTTCGTCCCTTCAATGTTTTCATCATCATGGTCACCACCATCTTGATTTCAATTACCCCGGTGGGTGGAGGAGGCGTTACCACAATGCCTGGTAGTTCAGAAAAAAAAATCGGGCTGCCCAGATCCTTCCTTAATCAAGGATATAAATAGCTCATTCGCCGGCTTGTTCAAGTTCCACTTCCTTCTCTTAGTTTGTTTGTTTTTTCCATTCCGATGCTTTATTGATATGTGTTAGGTTCTACTCTATTTGTTGGTGAGCTCTCTTTTTACATGCAGGAATTGTGGAGGTGATCGATCGCCTAGGTTGCGGCAGGCCTGATCGAGGTCTATCCATGGCTCCTGGACAGGTCAATGTGTGTCAATGTGTCAATTAATTGCTTTTGGCGCTTGCACTGCTGAATATTTGACAACAAAGTATGGGGGATCAGTCCATCAGCAGGTTATTGGATTTGTGAACTTCAGGTTTATTCTCTGATTGTGAATCCGTAGGTACCTTGTGGAGTTCAAAGGTAGATGAAGACACTTCCGAAGCACACATGTTAGTGCAGGTTGGCTCTGATGGATTGTTTGCTAATTGATACATATGCAGTGTCATAGATACAGTTCCATGAATCAATTTGCTATATCACCATTTTTCTTGAAACCTTGATATCTATATATATGCTATGCTATTCAGGCTTGTGGTATAGGGCCTTAAATCATCGATCCTCTCTGCATATTATAGAAGAGAACTTCATATATCATAATTACATGTACTTACGCTTTCTTTGGGATGTACTACTGTTGCTAGATATGTTTTTGCTTGCATTTGTTTAGGCATGGTGATGTTTTACTTAACGATTTGGTAATGCTTATGTTTAATCTGGTGCACATGCTGACATTTAATTAATGATCAAGTCATGTTTATTTTCTTCATTGTTCTGCAGATTATAACTTTGCATCTTCCTTTTTGCCTGCAGCTTTATACCATCAGGCCATGTGCATACCTTTGTTGATTGGTCATAGTTTCACATTCTGGCTCTCCTAGGCACAAGTCTTCGACTAGCAAGCCTTGCACTGAAAATGTGCCATTCATCAGATACATACTAGATGTACTACATGGATGGATAGACCTACAAGAAAAATACACATTAGCTAATCAATATTGTTTTCTTTAATACCATTAAAGTTGTATGCTTTCTGTTCCTGCGGTATTTACTTGCTGTTCTTATGTCATGCACCTTAGCTTTGGTCCAGAGTGGATGTGCCCAAATGTCGGTGTTGTTTTGGCTAGCTGAAAACAGATAGTATGTGCTCCATGGACAAAATAATCCTTGTGCTCTTTTAGATCAGCAGACCATCAGTGCTTAGGACAACATCTCAAGGTAAAAGTGGGTTGTACTGTTCGCTAATGCTGTTATTCTTCATTTTCAAAACATTTATATTTACCAGATGTTGTTTTCTTGTTTCGTATTTTCTTGAATCCCCCAATTTATTTATTTGTACAAGTGGTAGTTAGAAGAGCTTTGTTTACGTAACCTGTATGTTGTTGTAAACATGAATATTTCTAGGCAAATTGTGAACCTATTCTATTGGATATAATTCCAGATAAAGATGGTGTATTCCCACAAAACTCAGTCCCAAAGATCATTGAGCTTATTTTAATTCTATGTTCTCTTAAGATACTTATCCTCTTTCACTAACTGTATGTATATTTCTCTTAGATTTCCTGCCATATTTCTTAATGCAAATTTTGTTCTTCATCAGTTCATGTATGTACTCTAGGAAAAGGCTAATGCACGAGATAGTTTTTTTTCTTAGTATAGGCTATCATACGTAGATATGGTTCTATGCTATAACTGCGTAGTCTGTGTTAATTTGACCCACACTGTACATTTCTCATGCTATTTGACTATGTGTGTCACTTCATAGTTCAGTGTTTATTAACTACAATAATTATCATTGTTTTTTTTTGCATTTTTATGGCAAAATTAAGGTAGTTCTCTGCTAGCTACTCAACTAATCTGGAGTACACGCAGTTTCAAGTAGATGTCATTTCCTTGAGCAATGGATCCAAAATTTATCACATGTGTACGGAAATTGGAGAGAATTTAAATTGGAGACATCCACTCAAAAAAATGACAAGTTGTCGGAAAGGAAACCACTCTAGCTTAGTGAGAAGAGGTAAGATGTGTAGATGAAATTGACTAATGTTTAGAGGCATAAATAAGTTATGGTAACAAAAGCATGCCAGATAGGCTGAGGAATGTATATGAAATTAAAGACGGTGCTGATTGCTTACATGGTGTTAAAGGATAATGCGTACCCACTACTGGAATGTATTGTATCTCCTTTTGAGTAATTTGTTTTTCCCATGAAACTAAAATGAGTCTGACGAAGAAACACAATATTATTTAAGCAGTCTTTTCTTTACACCTGAGCAGAACATTTTGATGCAAGATGAGTTGGAACACCTGCCTCTAAATAATAATGTCACAGTTGTTATTTACCTTCTTGAAGTTTGAGGACATGTTTTTTTTTTGTCAAGTGATATGAGATCCTTGGTTATGTGCAGTTTCCATGGATTCAAGCAAAGGGGATGTTTATCTTAAACATTGGGTACATATGTATTGCTGAACTCGTTATACAAATACAAATATGATCCTATATGTATGAGTAGAGTTGGATGACCATCCATTTGGTAAGATTACATAATTGCCGTGTTCTATATGAACGTGTTATCTCGAGCACTAAAAGTTAAATTTGCATGCCGCCATATATTATGTAAATTTCTATGGGTCTATTGTAAAAATTGACGGGCACGGCAATGCACGCCATCGATGATCTAGTTTCTGTTATGTTATCACTAACTTGTTGCAGGCACGAGGAGAAGTTTCTAAAGTGAATGATGAGAACATGCTAGTTCTCAAGAAAGCAGTAAACCTTGACGTCGGTTATTCGCCCAACCTAGGGGCAATACTTTTGCTACACCTCACGCATCAAGCAAATCATGCACAAGGAGATATCGTGTGTGGAGGAGTGATAACCCACACGTATAGGGGATCAATTATAGCTTTTTCAATAAATAAGAGTGTTGAACCTAACGAGGAGCTAAAGGTAGAATTAATATTCCCTTCAAGTTCTATCGACCATCGATACAACTCTACGCATACTTAATGTTTGCTTTACCTAGAACAAGTATGAAACTAGAAGTACTTTGTAGGTGTAATGCTAGAACTACTTTGCAAGAATAAAACTACGAGTAAATTGCAAGATAATAAAAGTTAGTTGTTTAGTAGAAAGCTTTTTGTAGAACAAGAAAAGGATTTGTCCCTAGGCAATCGATAACTAGACCAGTAATCATTATTGCAATTTTATATGAGGGAGAGGCATGAGCTAACATACTTTCCGCTTGGATCATATGCACTTATGATTGGAACTCTAGCAAGCATCCGCAACTACCAAAGATCATTAAGGTAAAACCCAACCATAGCATTAAGTAACAAGTCCCCTTTACTCCCATACGCAACAACCCCCTTACTCGGGTGTAAGCTTCTGTCACTCTAGCCACCCACTATAAGCGAATCATGAACGTATTGCAAAACCCTACAGCAGGAATCCCTCACGCTTGTGCGACACGGAGGGCACCATAGGACAGCACCAAAATAAAACATACAACTCAAACCAATCACGATCATCAATCAACCCATAGGACAAAACGAATCTGCTCAAATATCATAGGATGGCAACACATCATTGGATAATAATATGTAGCATTAAGCACCATGTTTAAGTAGATATTACAGCGGGGACAAGAGGTGTTACACCGCTGCATAGAGGGGGAGAGAGTTGGTGTTGACGGCGGCGAAGTTGTTGGTGTAGATCGTCGTCACGATGATTGCCCCGACGACGTTTCGGCGCCACCGGGAGAGAGGGGGAGAGAGCCCCCCTCCTCCTTCTTCTTCCTTGGCCTCCCCCCTAGATGGGAGGAGAGTTTCCCCTCTGGTTCATGGCCGTCATGGCTCCCGGAGGGTAGGAGCCCCTCTGTTCTCTTCTGTTTCGTGTTCCTGTTTTCTGGTCGAAAACCGTTTCTTATATTCCCGGAGATCCGTAACTCCGATTGGGCTAAAATTTTGAAGGGATTTTTATCCGGATATTATATTTCTTGCGGCGGAAGAAGGGCCCCAACCACCTTACAGGGGCGCCACAAGCCTGCCCGGTGCGCCCAGGGTAGGGGGGCGCGCCCCTCGAGCATCGTCTCGCATTGATTCTTTTTCCCAAAAATCACATATATTCCAAACTAAATCTTCGTAAGTTTTTATCGCGTTTGGACTTTGTTTGATATGGGTTTTCTGCAAAACAAAAAACATGCAACAAACAGGAACTGGCACTGGGCACTGGATCAATATGTTAGTCCCAAAAATAATATAAAATGTTGCCAAAATTATATGAAAGTTGTAGAATATTGGCATGAAACAATCAAAAATTATAGATACGACGGAGACGTATCAGCATCCCCAAGCTTAATTCCTGCTCGTCCTCGAGTAGGTAAATGATAAAAAGATAATTTTTGATGTGGAATGCTACCTAGCATAATCTTGATCATATAATCTAATCATGGCATGAATATTAAGACATGAGTGATTCAAAGCAATAGTCTATCATTTGATATAAAGACATCAATACTCAGGCATACCAACAAACACTCATGCCTTTCAGAATAAAAATGCTAAAGAACGCTATCCCTACAAAATCATATAGCCTTGTCATGCTCCATCTTCTTAACACAAAATATAAATCATGTACAACCCCGATGTCAGCCGAGCAATTGGTTCATACTTTTTAACGTGCTTCAGCTTTTTCAACCCCCACGCAATACATGAGCGTGATCCATGGACATAGCACTATAGGTGGAATAGAATGCGGTGGTAGGGATCAATAAGGAGAAGTCAAAAAGGGAGAAAGTCTCGCATCAACTAGGTGGATCAACGGGCTATGGAGATGCCCATCAATCGATATCAATGCGAGGAGTAGGGATTGCCATGCAACGGATGCACTAAGAGCTATAAGTGTATGAAAGCTCAAACTGAAAACTAAGTGGGTGTGCATCCAACTTGCTTGCTCATGAATACCTCGGGCATTTGAGGAAGCCCATCATCGGAATATAAAAGCCAAGTTCTATAATGAAAAATCCCCACTAGTATATGAAAGTGACAACACAGGAGACTCTCTATATGAAAAACATGGTGCTACTTTGAAGCACAAGTATGGAAAAGGATAGTAACACTGCCCCTTCTCTCTTTTTCTCTCATTTTTATTTTTTTTCTCTTTTTTTTCTCTTTTTCTTATTTTTCTTTTTTTCTCTTTTTTTCATGGGATCTTTTTGGCCTCTCTTTTTTCTTTCTTTTCTTTTTATTTATTTATTTCCTCACTGGGACAATGCTCTAATAATGATGATCATCATACTTCTATTTACTTACAACTCAAAATTACAACTCGATACTAGAACAAATATGACTCTATATGAATGCCTCTGGCAGTGTACCAGGATGTGCAATGATCTAGCGTAGCAAAGATATCAAAAAACGGACAAGCCATGAAAATATCATGCTAGCTATCTTACGATCATGCAAAGCAATATGACAGTGAATGCTCAAGTCATATATATGATGATGGAAGTTGCATGGCAATATATCTCGGAATGGCTATGGAAATGCCATAATAGCTAGGTATGGTGGTTGTTTTGAGGAAAATATAAGGAGGCTTATGTGTGATAGAGCGTATCATATCACGGGATTTGGATGCACCGGCGAAGTTTGCACCGACTCTCGAGGTGAGAAAGGGCAATGCACGGTACCGAAGAGGCTAGCAAATTGCGGAAAGGTGAGAATGCGTATAATCCATGGACTCACATTAGTCATAAAGAACTCACATACTTATTGCGAAAGTTTATTTGCCCTCGAAGCAAAGTACTACTATGCATGCCCCTAGGGGGATAGATTGGTAGGAAAAGACCATCGCTCATCCCCGACCGCCACTCATAAGGTAGACAATCAATAATAAATCATGCTCTAACTTCTTAGCATAACGACAGACCATACGTGCATGCTTCGGGAATCACAAACCTTAACACCAATATTCTTACTAAACCACAATCATTCACTAGTACCTCCCACATATCACCATCTTAATATCGCAAAACTATTGCAAGGAATCAAACTTATCATATCCAGTGATCTACAAGTTTTATGTAGGATTTTATGACTAACCATGTGAATGACCAATTCCTATTGACTCCCTAAATAGATATAAGTGAAGTATGAGAATTTAATTCTTTCTACAAAATACTTGCCCATGCTCTAATAAATATAAGTGAAGCAAAAGAGCATTCTACAAATAACGTTTTTCTATATGTAGAGAAACAGGCATCCAAACTTCAAATGATATAAGTGAAGCACATGAAGCATTCTATAAAGCCATACTCAAAAGATATAAGTGAAGTGCAAAGAGCATTCTATAAATCAACCAAGGACTATCTCATACCAGCATGGTGCATTATCAAAAGAAAAAGAAAAAGCACACGACACTCCAAGAATTTACGCATATCATGTGAACAAAACAAAAACCGAGACATACCGATAATTGTCGAAGAAAGATGGGATGCCTTCCGGGGCATCCCCAAGCTTAGACGCTTGAGTATCCTTGAATATTTACTTGGGGTGCCTTGGGCATCCCCAAGCTTGAACTCTTGCCTCTCACTTATTCTCCTCATATCGATACCTCTTCGTTCTTCGAACACTTCATCCACACAAAACTTAACCGAACTTTTTATTAGAGGGGTTAGTACATATAATATCAAATCCCATCATGTCCTGCTGTAACATTATTGTATAATTATAATTAAACATTACCCACTGTATGCTATCACAATTCTATGGCTCCCAAGTCAATGGGGCTCAACAAGATTTCAAACATACGCAAATAAAGAAACTATAACAGCAATCTGTGATAACAGGACAGTCTGTAAAGATGCAAATGAAACATATACTTCTGTAACTCAAAAAAAATTCTGAAAAATTAGGACAAAATAAAAAATTTGCATTGCAGTACTGTGTAAAAATTTCAGAATTTTTGCATGTTCCAGTAAAATATAGAAATTCAAACACTACAGCAAAAGTTTCTGTTTTTGCACAGCACACACCAAACAAGCAATTTAAACATCCTGAAGGTAAATCTTGGCACATTATTTTTATAATACAATGGATTTGTACAAAGAGATAATTATTTTTGTTGAAAAGTTTCTGTAATTCAAGATTCACAAAGTTTCCATGGGCATGAACAAAGCTCAAGCATATCCCCCACTTCAACGGTGCTCGTCTTTCTCACTTTCACTTTTCTTTTTGAAAAAGTTTTAGGTTCCCCTCTATATTTTTTGTTTTTAAAATTTTTAAAAGCACTCAACAGAATAAAATGACTCTCTAAAACTTTCGGGTTGTCTCCCAGGCAGCGTTTTCTTTAAAGCCATTAAGCTAGGCATAAAGTGATCAAGTAATCGATCCACCCGGATCCCAAGGTATATCAAAGCAAATTTTAATTAACAATGATTTATAATTTAGTAGTGAGCACAAAGAAACATATATCATGGAACAACGGAGTCTAACTCTCTTCCTATGCATCGGCATGTCATAAAAGAACAATTCATGCACATCAAGTAAAGGCCAATGCATAGTATAAACAGTTTCTTGCAATTTTATCGTATTGGAAACATAGAGAGGTGGAGTTGTAGTTCCTCTCTCATAATAATTGCAATTAGGAGCAGCAAGCACATGCATATTATATCCATCAAAATCATCATGTGCAACAGTAAAACTCAACCCATCAATATAATCCTTAATAAGAGCAAACTTCTCCGATATAGTGTAGTTGGGAGAATTCAAAAATATAATAGGACTATCATGTGTGGGTGCAATAGCAACAATTTCATGTTTAACAAAAGGAACTATAGCAAGTTCATCTCCATAAGCATCATTCAAATTGGCATCATGGCCACAAGCATAGCAAGCATCAATTTCATCAAAAAGGGATATTTCAACCGAATCAAAGGGAACATAGCAATTATCATAGCATTCATCCTTCGGTAAGCACGAAGGGAAATTAAACAATGTATGAGTTAAAGAGTTACTCTCATCAGAAGGTGGGCACGGGTGATCAATCCGCTCTTCCTCCTTTTGTTCTTCGCTCTCCTCCTCATCTTTTTCATCTAATGAGCTCACAGTTTCATCAATTTCTTCTTCCATAGACTCCTGCAAAATATTAGTCTCCTCTTGGACAGCGGGGACTTCCTCAATATATTCTTTAACATAAGCATTAGAAGCATAATTTTCATAGCAATATTTAAGTATGGCTAAATTTTCAAATTTGTAAAGAGTAGCATCACACTTTTCAATCAAAGAAGCAATTTCATATGCACCCTTAAAAGCAACAAATTCTTCAATTTGTTCAATATCATAGTAACTATAAACACCTTTGGCATAAGAAGATAAGATTCCATTATCCTTAAACTCACATTGGTACTGAAGGTGTTTTTAGGGTCTTCAGAACAACAAGTAAAATCATGTATTTCGCATAAATTCCAAGCATAGCATTCCAAACAATTAATTTGATACCTTTAGAGTTTCCCTTTTTGAGACAAGTGGTGTCGCACAAAACAAGCATGCTCATCTAATGATTTTCCCTCAACTAAGCTAGTTGGGTTTTCAGCACGAGCATAAAGGGATCGAAGATGATCCAAGTAGAAAGCTTCAGTAGTATGAAAGATTTTGGGTGGTTCTTCAACCATTGGTTTAGCAAGTACAACTAATTTTTTTGGTATTTTACGTTTCCTACCCATAACTAAAGATAGAAAACAAGGGCACAACATAAAAACTACTTAGTGATAAAGCAAACAAGCACACACGAGAATATCAACCCCACGCTATTGCTCCCCGACAACAGCGCCAGAAAAAGGTCTTGATAACCCACAAGTATAGGGGATCAATTTTAGCTTTTTTGATAAATAAGAGTGTCGAACCCAATGAGGAGCTAAAGGTAGAATTAATATTCCCTTCAAGTTCTATCGACCACCGATACAACTCTATGCACACTTAACGTTTGCTTTACCTAGAACAAGTATGAAACTAGAAGTACCTTGTAGGTGTAATGCTAGAACTACTTTGCAAGAATAAAACTACGAGTAAATTGCAAGATAATAAAAGTTAGTTGTTTAGTAGAAAGCTTTTTGTAGAACAAGAAAAGGATTTGTCCCTAGGCAATCGATAACTAGACCGGTAATCATTATTGCAATTTTATATGAGGGAGAGGCATGAGCTAACATACTTTCCGTACTTGGATCATATGCACTTATGATTGGAACTCTAGCATCCGCAACTACCAAAGATCATTAAGGTAAAAACCAACCGTAGCATTAAGTAACAAGTCCCCTTTACTCCCATACGCAACAACCCCCTTACTCGGGTGTAAGCTTATGTCACTCTAGCCACCCACTATAAGCGAATCATGAACGTATTGCAAAACCCTACAGCGGGAATCCCTCACGCTTGCGCGACACAGAGGGCACCATAGGACAGCACCAAAATAAAACATACAACTCAAACCAATCACGATCATCAATCAACCCATAGGACAAAACGAATCTACTCAAACATCATAGGATGGCAACACATCATTGGATAATAATATATAGCATCAAGCACCATGTTTAAGTAGAGATTACAGCGGGGAGAAGAGGTGTTACACCGCTGCATAGAGGGGGAGAGAGTTGGTGTTGACGGCGGCGAAGTTGTTGGTGTAGATCGCCATCACGATGATTGCCCGGCGGCGTTCCGGCGCCACCGGGAGAGAGGGGGAGAGAGCCCCCCCTTCTTCTTCTTCCTTGGCCTCCCCACTAGATGGGAGGAGAGTTTCCCCTCTGGTCCATGGCCGCCATGGCTCCCGGAGGGCAGGAGCCCCTCCGAGATTGGATCTCTCTCTCTCTGTTCTCTTCTGTTTCGCGTTCATGTTTTCTGGCCGAAAACCGTTTCTTATATTCCCGGAGATCCGTAACTCCGATTGGGCTGAAATTTTGAGGGGATTTTTATCCGGATATTATCTTTCTTGCGGCGGAAGAAGGGCCCCAACCACCTTACAGGTGCGCCACAAGCCTGCCCGGCGCTCCTAGGGTAGGGGGCGCGCCCCTCAAGCTTGAGGGCCCCTCGAGCATTGTCTCGCGTTGATTCTTTTTCCTAAAAATCACATATATTCTAAAATAAATCTGCGTAAGTTTTTATCGCGTTTGGACTTCGTTTGATATGGATTTTCTGTGAAACAAAAAACATGCAACAAATAGGAACTGGCACTGGGCACTGGATCAGTATGTTAGTCCCAAAAATAATATAAAATGTTGCCAAAAGTATATATGAAAGTTGTAGAATATTGGCATGAAACAATCAAAAATTATAGATACGACGGAGACGTATCAAGGAGTGATCACCATGTTGGCCAACTCCCTTGGTCTCAACTACAATTACCTTCGCCCCATTGTCGGTAACAACCTTGTTAATATTTGTGTTCTTACTAGCGCTGGAATGGTAGTAGTTAGTCGTGTTCGTCATTGCATCAAAATTCTTGGAGTGGCATACTTGTTGCCTACTCCTATGCCTAACCGTTTCTCCATAGAACATGGACAATTGCATTATGTGCCGCGGGAAGGAGATGCAGCTTTTGACCAAGAAGGCCCGAAACCTGAACAAGTAGATGAAGAAGAACTTGCCACCGACGAAGAGGAGGAGCAGCCCCAAGAGCAGCCACAACAAGAAGCCTACACCACCTACTCGAACCTCTACAGTCTTCAGGGCTCCATCAATGATGTGAGCCGCCTTCCTGTGTCCCTTCGAGACACGTCCATCTACATGAGTTCGAGCTTCTCCAACTGGAGCCAAGGATGGGCTCCTGACCAACCGCCACAATGACCCCGCCGGTTTGGGCTTGTAAAAGCTTAAGCTTGGGGGAGGTCACTACCACGTCTACATCAAGATGTGGCGGTATTATTTGAATAAATTGTAATGAGGTAGTACTTAAGCTCGAGGAGCTTCAAAACACTCGTGTTGGTCTGTTCCAACACTTCGCTTTTTATTTGCTTTCATTTTTCTTTTTGCCGTTGCGATTTTTTGTTTGCAATTTAGTTTTCAAAAACCCGAAAACCAAAAATAGAATAAGCTTTGCTTTGTTCTTTCCTTTTTGCCCCTTGGATTTCGTTTGCATTTTTGTTTTCAGAGGAGTTGATCTACGCCGGACAACGAGGAATGCAAGCATAAGGAAGAGAAGAGTGTAAATTCACGACCGTGAAGGTCTGTCCTACGACTCTCATCTTTTGCACTTGAAACACTTAGAGTAGATGTAGTAGTAGTAGTATGTGTGATGTGTGCAAGAGGGAGTAAGTATTGATAATTAAAACAAAGGTTTTGTTCTAGTAGCTGAAATATTTTTGTAGCCTTTGTTCTATTTAATCTAAATAACCAAGACTTGCCGTGGGACTGTTTTTAAAAGAAATTGATCATGATTAAGAATAACCATGCACAAGAGAAATTCTTCAAAGACCTGGGTATTGAGAAAATTATAGAGAAGATGATGCTAGAAATGCTCAACCCCATGTTGTTAATTTTAATAGTCTTGATAGCACCTGTGGATTAAATTGTCTAGAGAAACTTAGTTGAAGGGTGAACGAGATTATGACAAAAATCTGTGTTGTATCTCTTACATGGTGCTTCAGCTTCTCGCTGGTGCCATGGCCCTGCTACTATATGCACGTGTACGTGTGTAAATGTGGCTTCGTCACATTTCTTGATGTTATGTTGAGGACTTCGTTGGCCAATGAACGATCCACCAAAGCTATGGCTCGGATTTCGGCTATGAGTTTGTTACCATACGTAGTAGTGACAACACTACAAACGAATATTATTCGGCTTTCTCTTAAATGGGTGTGTATGTGGTAAATAAAGGGGACTGATCAAAAGAGCTCGAAAGACACATACATCAAAGGTCCATAGTTCCCAAAAATTAAGTCACAACAAAACTCTATGCATGATCACTTATTTGGCACAATCTCTTCACGTGACAACCAAAGTTTCAGCAAATAATGATTAAAATAAAGTGGTTGAGAGCCTTGAGGATGGGATAATTGTGGTTATGTTTATGAGCACTATAGCATCATGTTTTTCTACATGCCTTTCACTCCATAACTTATGTTTTTATGGCTCCATCAAAGAAAAACTCTTCCGTGCTTCCCGGCAAGCAAGTGTTGTCTAGAATAAATAGAATTGAGTGTTGCAAAGTTGTTTTATCTAGTGGATCAAAAAATTTGAGTTGATTATCTTTGCTTCACTAACACTTGCATAATAACCATGCCACCGCTATAGCTATACTAAGATTTCAGGTCAAGAAGTGGAGAGCTATCTAGGCGTACCGATCGTAAGTGAACCAAAAGTTTCTCGTTATTTCTGTTTAAACAACTGAGTTCCTTATGATTCGGATTTCTCTCTATGTTACTCGAGGACTTTAACCTTGGGGGGTTGATGAGTGATATTTTTACACTCAATTTTTCTTTGTTTAAATCGAGATATTTCATTAAAACTAAGATATTTACTCTAATAATGCGACTGGTTCCACAAATCCTGTTTTTGATGTGTTTTCACGGAAAATGGGGTACTTATAACATGGTAATCGTGGAATAGAGAAGAAGACCAAATCTCAAGGCACCAGTTTTTGTCCGTTGAAAAAGCAAAAACTTTTCGAGGCGGCCAAAAATCTTCTCTCCACCCCTAATTCCTAAAGCCGGGAATCTGATCCCTAGCGTTTCGTCAGACTAGTCCATAGCCATAGGATTAGTGGCACACAAGCCGTTAGATCCTGCTCTCGTCCTAGTAGCCAGTTAATTTGTACGAGCCTTGCTTCTTAGAACCAAGTTGTCTAGACTGCTTCTGCGTCCATCGTTCAATTAAGCAAGGATGTCTCATATGATACTAGTAAAGTTTCATACCTTTTTATTTTTAGAAGAAACATATTCTTTGATTTTTTGGATCCTACTAGTAAATTTTTTTAATTGTCCGATGTAAGGAAAACTTGTATCCAGTGGAATTTATTTTTATTTCCAACACAATAAAAAAATGTTCCCACCAATGACACAATTTGCGTCTGTTGCAATCCAACAACAAAATTGCGTCCAAGAACCATGCTTCCATGTAACAAAAAATTGCATCTGAGAATTATTTTTTTGATATGGAAAAACAATGACTCCCATGAATTTTTATTATGCTTCCACCGCAAGAAAACTTTGCTTCCATCCACTACAAAAGTGTTTCCATCACAAAAACTGATTTGCTTATAACGAAACATAAGTTAGTTTTTATACTTCGTCCGTTCATACAACATGTTTCAGATGCGCCACAAATTCTTACTTCCTTCAAGTCACTGATAATACAATGCTTCCTAAGTTCATATCGTATGTTTCCGCTTCCCTTCATATAGAAAATGGTCGTCTTCATTGTGAGGTAGATCCAGTTGTCGCCACGCTTCTTAGTGCATGCACCAGGTGACTCCATATAGACTTGTATCGTCGGCACATCTTGGCCCTGAAGGGGCAGCACACAATTGATCGAAGCATACAGTGGTTAAACATGATGCATACATATCAAATGTAGGACCCAACAATTGGTCTTGCATGTAAATTATAATACTGATGAAGCAGAGAATGTTTACATTGCATCGGTGAAGACAAATGGGAAAAATAAACCAAAAGAAATTGTATGCTAGAACTATGGAAGCAAAAAACCTAGAGGAGAGAAATATATGTAGTATAATATATGATCATGGCATGACAAGAACAAAAATTGTAAAATAATACGTGGGTAGGATGGAAGTAATCCACATAAACGAGGAAAGCATAGATGGAAAACGAAGAAATCATGAGTGTCACTGTGTGCAGCCGAACATCCATACAGAAAAAGCGTAAGTGACAAACAAACAAAGCATGATTATCGTTGTGTGAAACAAAATGTATATAAAACGGAAGCATATATGCTAAATAAAGGAAGCATAACTAGCTAGGAAAAAAATTATAATGCTATCACAACGGATGTAGCAAACAGTTGATACATACACTGTTAATACAGAAATTTGAATATACAAATTTACTAGCTTGTCGCAAAGTAGGGTAAACAGATTAATGGTTGGTAAACCAATTCCTTCAATCTGAATTTGATTTGAGTAAACATGAGCTTTCAGCTAAAAAATTAGTTAAAGCACATACAATCAAACCAGATCACTTTTAAATCCTTGAGCTGATATGAACAAGGGTTACTGTTAATGTGAACTGAGACAAGAATAGGAAAGGAAAAAGGTATGGAAGCACGCCATAACTTGGCATAAAAAAGCTAAATCCATATGCAATATTACATGAACTTAAAAGCAAAATTTGGCAACCTAAATGTATCATTTGAAAAAAGGAGAAAGATGGTGCATGCATCCTTTGCAACATCTAATTGCGAGAAATGTAGGAAGCAAACAACTAATTTGGTGACCCGACTGTACCCATTGGAAACAAGAAAATCCGGAAGGTGTGGGCTTGCATTATAAGCAACATGTATGAGAAATGTGGGGAGCATGATGACAGCGCGTTTAGACAGAAACAATGCTCTTGACAATGTAACAACAAGTAGAAAAATTAGAAACATTTTTCTGTTGCCGCAAATTATATGGACAGATACAGAAAACTTATGAAGCATAGATATTACAAGGCATCGATTTTTTTTGCTATCTCAATGTAACTCATACATATTGGAAGCATATAATTTTGAAACTGAAAAATAAAATGCATGGTGCCAACATGTGTGTGCATCCATCATTTGTGATGTCAAAAGTAATTTTCATCAATTGAGGCAAACAAACTGGACCAGAGAAGCACATACATGATGCTCAGCATGGTTCTACTAATGCAAATAAACTGGACTGGAAAAGCACATGTAGCATGCTTAGGAAGCATGGATATTGGGAGAATCAATTTTAAGCCATCAAAACATAGTATCATTCGGAAGCATAGAAAATTCAAGATAGACAATATATAAGAGTAATGGTAACCTAGGCCAGTTAATGAACTGTCGTTGCTGAAGCTGAAGGACGATGGCAGTAACCTTCTGCGATTCTGGCGCTGCTGATACTAAATGGATGCAGGTGAGCATAACCGTCAGTCCATCACCCCCACCCTACTGCGCACCACGGCCACCTACAGAGGCGTGAACGATGTGGCGTGTTGGAACAACAGAGGCAGTGGCCGCCTAATGCTGGGATGGCGCACATGCGAGGTGAAATCAGGGCCATCGAGGAGTGGTGCTGGGTAGCTGTTCAATCTGGGCGGCGCTCGCGGGGTGAGTCAGAAGCGGGGAGAGGCACGAGGAACTCAACGGCGAGGTGGGTCGGAACTCGGAAGCAGGGCGAGATATGGGATCGAAGCAGAGCGACGGCGAGGTCGGTCGGAAGCAGGGCGAAACACGGGATCGAAGCAGGGCGGCGCAGGATGAGCTCGGCGGCTGGTGGGGCGAAGCAGGAGAGAGGAGCGAGGCAGTTAATTGGGGATAGAGGAGATTATGGAGAGCGGTGCGTGATAACCGGGACGTTTGAAGCGGATTTTTGGAAGAAAAAAAAGAGCATTTTTGCACGAGATCTCGGCCGTAAGATGGTACACGAATGAATGGCCAGCAATTGGTCTGACGATTGCTTCTTATCATACGTACTAGATCGGGATCGCGCCTTGACGCGAGGGTGCCGGTCAACGTTTTGGTCAAGCAGGTAATGCTAAGTCAGTAGTAATCCAGGTTTAGCATATGCATTCATACAGGATAACAATACAGTGAAGAAGAAACATTCAATTGTGATAGAAGCGAGACATAATGGTGCTCAATATCGGCATGAGACTATAAAGCAGAATCAATTTCAGTGCGTTCATAAGACCACAAAAAATAGCCACTCGACAGGAAGTTTGAAACCAAAGTGCAGCCACTCGACACGAAGTTCGAGACCAAAAGCGCAGCCACTCGACATGAAGTTCAATACTACCTCCGTCCGGGTTTATTAGGTGTAACATCCCGATGTTCGGAATGTTTTAGAAAAATAGTTTTCCAAAAAGTAGGGCCAGAACATTTCATTTGTTTTATTTTCTAACAAAGCTTAAATTGAGTTTTATAATTTCGGAGGATTTAATTTGAACTAATGTGAACCTAAATTAAAATTTGTGTTTAGTTCTTTTCTTTTAATCGGATTTTATTTTCTCTTCTTCGGCATATTAATTGTGCGCCTTTGAATTTTATTTGGTTGTTTTCGTTCTAAAATTCCTTTGTTTGGGCTTCTTTTCCTTTTCTAGATTTTCCTAAGAGAAAATCAATTTCTTTTCCTCTATCAAACTCTGGATCGAAATCCCTAGGCTGAATCTATCTCCTCTCTTCATCTCTCTCTGTTTGTTTTTCTCACATGAATGAGTCAAGCCCATCTGTGTTTTTTTCTCTCATGCTCTCTCCTGGGCCGCAGCCCAACTTCTCTCTCCCTCTATTTTTTCTGCTTTCCTTCCTTCCTCATGGGCCGCCGACCTGGCCCATTCTCCTAGCTAGTGAATGCCTCTTCTCCTCCTTTCCTCTTTACGCTCGCAAACCTTAGAGCGCTCGCCGTTCCCCTTATAGGAGAGAGGGGCGATTTCTTGAGCGTTCCAGAAAGGAAGCCGATTTTTCCGCCGGTGGTGCGCCGGCCCTCGCCATCTCCGCCGGCTTCGCCGGTGTGGGAGGGTGGGATGGCCATGCTCCACCGGTCGGATGTGTATATATCATAGTGCTAGGGCTTGTAGCTAGGGTATGGTTGTCCGGCGCTTCGACCCTTTCGGTGGTGGCGGTGGCGGCGCTAAATAAGTCCCCCCCCCCCCCCCCCCGATGTCTTCTCTGGCTCCGGCGGCAGCAAGGCTCATGGATCTGGCGAAGAGATTGGGGGGATGGAGTTGTTCGGCCGCTACGTTGGTGTGGCGGTGTTTGGTGGCCCTGATCCGTCTAGCGTTGCGGTGGCGCTGGTCGGGAGAGGGATTTTGCTTCCAGGGTCTCCTCCCCGCCTTGCTGGTGCTGCGTTAGGCGCCGGCGAGAGGATCCTCGAGTTGTTGTGCTGCTTCGGAGGTGCGTGTCGTTCATCTTCCTCACGGATCTGGTGGTCCGGTGAGTTTTTGTCCGTCTGCTCTCTGTCCGGTGATTCGGCTGTTTCAGCGGTGGTGGCGGCGGAGATGAATAAGGTGGCCCCGGTGTCTTCTCCATCTCCGGTGATATGCGTGGATCCAGAGCTGGCAAGGATATGGGGTGCTCTGTTGTGTCTTCCCCGACTGGTCGTCGAGGCGGCGTCGGCGTTCGTGCCATGGGTTTGTTGTCCCCTTTCCCCTCGTCGTTGTGCCGGTGGTGGTGCAGGGGTTGGGTTGGTTTGTTTGGTCTGTATGTTGCTGGTTGTTTGGTGGAGCTGCAGGTTTGAGCCCTTCACAAGAGACGCTGGTCTTCTTCTTCCTCTCCGGTCTCGTTTGGATAGCGTGGTTCTCTCAGTGTGTGTTGCTGCTGTGGATGGCCCTTATTGTCGTTGCCGATATGCGTTCATCGATATGAGATCCCGCCTGGCGTTGGGTGGCTCATGCGGCGTTAAAACCTTGAAGGCGGGGGTATTGTTACCCCCAGGGCGACAAGTGGGCTTGGCGTCGTCTTCAGCTTCGGTGTGTTCTAGGGTCGGCGGCAGTGTTCTGTGCGATGTCTGGCGATGTTCTGGGAGTAGCCCGGTTGTGTTCACTGCTATATTTTCTTCCTTTTTTGAGGGTGTATGTAAGCTACTGTTATGAATAGAGCAGCTCTTTTCTCTCAAAAAAAAAAACCTACTACATAGAAAAGAAAGGTCAACAGCCATGATTATTCCTCTCCTTTTAATTCCCATAAACCCATCGGTTTCCAAAACTGAAAGGCCTTATCATGCGCCTCCACCTCCTCTTCCACCTCGATCCCTTCGTCTGCTTCCTTCACCCACGCCGCTTACATGCGCACGCAGTACACAGAAGAAAAACCTACAGCCATGAAGGAAGCCCCTCCTCTAATTCCCTTAACTCTCAACCGTTCTCAAATCCGTGAGTATATAAACGTGTGCCTCGACCTCCTCTTCCAATTCCCGTAACACCTCTGCCCTCTCCGGTCCTAATTCTCCCAAGAACTCCCTCCAAAGGAATGGTGCTCCATGGACGCCGGCGCTCGATTCCGGTGACATAGGCCGTCTCCATCAGCACCCTTGCGCCCTAAGGTTTCTCTCCACACCACGAATCCATTCAGAGAAGAAAGAACGCGATCCGTCGATCACACGCGAAGAATTTTACATGTCCGTCAACACTGTTCGTCGAGTTCATCGCATCGTATCTTCATGCTCGGTGAGCAACTATCCAATTCCTTTTGTGCGCCTTCCAAATATCACTCAAGTTATCTCCTAGACATCTTGGTTCCGCCTATTTTTGTCGTTGGGCACGCCGATGCCGCCGTACGCATGAACCGAATAATTTTCAGTGGCATATTCATGTTTCTGTTGTTTTTGTTCACCGTTTGATCTCGGGCACAATAGGTGAAACGTTTTATATGGTTGTAGCAACCCTGTGGTGGAGTTAGATTACTTGTTTGGTTAATCGAGTTCATATTATAGATTTTATTATAGTCGTTTTTGGGCATGATCCAATGTGGTTGTAGATCGGTGAACTTTATGTTAATATTCATGACATGCCTAGGAATAACTCATATTTACCTTTTAATTTTTAGTAGTAGCATGTGAGTTACTAAATTTATTTGTAGGATTGTTTAAATTATTAGAAATTTGTTTTACATGTTGTCGCAAGTTGATAATATATTTTTGTACTATTTATTGTCTTGTGGTAGACACGTGTATAGATTTTAATATAGTTTTGTATGGTTTCATGTAGATAATTTTGTACATAATGTACAAGTATCGTGTGTCTCCGTACTTCTTCTTATGAATTATTATGATGTATAGGAGTTGATTGGTGTATTGGATTATCATCGCTCATACATGCTTGGCGCGTGCTATTATTTTGATTTAATTTGGAGCATTGTTAGTGTAATCTTATTATTATTATTATTATTATTATTATTATTATTATTATTATTTTAGTAATGATTGGTATTATTTATTGTTTTACGATGATGACGTGTAAATAATTGTGGTGAATGTTCATCGTGCTTATAATTCTTTAGAATTGTTCTAAGTGTTGATTTACTTATCTATCTAGTCATGAAATACTTCATGTCTTGATTATTTAATTTTGTTTAGCATGGTGATATCTTAGATATAATTTAAATATTCATTTCCATCCATGTCGCATATTTGTTTTATTGGTTTGAAATCATTTCCATGTTTACGATAGGTATTTATATATTTTTAGTATAGGTTGTTGCATAGCTTCGTTATGCTAGGTTATAGATGTTAAATGAAGTGCTATGTTACTTTAGAACAATTCCATTATAGTTTCCTGTGGCATAACACATTTGTGTAGTTGTTCCTCTGGTTTCGTACATGCCCCATCCCAGATTACATGGTTGGTTCCTTTATGTCATGATTTAGGTCATAGTGCTATATAGAATTTGTGCTTGTGGCGTAGAACTTAGTTTATTACTTCTTCGTAATTATTCATTTACTTACCTAGGCAGTAGCTATGCATGATTAATTGTTGTCATATTATTTTAGCACCTTATCAAAGTCATGCATGTTCTATTGTATGCTTTACATGTGTTATATGATTGCTAGTTTGTACTTTATGATCGCACATATGGTTAGCCTTTGCCTGTTAGAGATACGTGTTACCAGTGTATGATCTCATATGACTTAAGTTTGATGCTTGATCAATACCCCGCATGATGATGCGACTGTTGGAAATATGCCCTAGAGGCAATAATAAAATGGTTATTATCATATTTCCTTGTTCATGATAGAGGTTTATTATTCATGCTAGAATTGTATTGACCGGAAATTTAAATACATGTGTGGATACATAAACAAATACCGTGTCCCTAGTGAGCCTCTACTAGACTAGCTCGTTGATCAAAGATGGTTAAGGTTTCCTAACCATAGACATGAGTTGTCATTTGATAATGGGATCACATCATTAGGAGAATGATGTGATGGACAAGACCCATCACTTAGGTTATCATATGATTGTTCTGTTTATTGCTACTGCTTTCTTGAATGTCAAATACATGTTCCTCCGACCTTGGGTGTTAATCACATGGCAATGTGAACTAGATTATTGACTCTAGTGCAAGTGAGAGACTGATGGAAATATGCCCTAGAGGCAATAATAAAGTTGTTATTATTTTATATTTCCTTGTTCATGATAAAGGTTTATTATTCATGCTAGAATTGTATTGACCGGAAACTTAAATACATGTGTGAATACATAAACAAATACCATGTCCCTAGTGAGCCTCTACTAGACTAGCTCATTGATCAAAGATGGTTAAGGTTTCCTAACCATAGACATGAGTTGTCATTTGATAACGGGATCACATCATTAGGAGAATGATGTGATGGACAAGACCCAACCGTAAGCTTAGCACCAGATCGTTTAGTTTATTTGCTACAGCTTTCTTCATGTCAAGTATCTGTTCCTTAGACCATGAGATCATGCAACTCCTTGACACCGGAGGAATACTTAGTGTGTATCCAAACGTCACTTCATAACTGGGTGATCATAAAGGTGCTCTACAGGTATCTCCAAAGGTGTTTGTTGGGTTGGCACGAATCGAGACTGGGATTTGTCACTCCGTATGACGGAGAGATATCTCTGGGCCCTCTCGGTAATACAACATCGTAAAGAGCTTGCAAGCAATGTGGCTAATGGGTTAGTCACGGGATCTTGTATTACGGAACGAGTAAAGAGACTTGCCGGTAACGAGATTGAACTAGGTATAGAGATACCGATGATCGAATCTCGGGCAAGTAACATATCGCCGGACCAACGGAATTGCATACGGGATTAACCGAATCCTTGACAGCGTGGTTCAACCGATAAAAGATCTTCGTGGAATATGTAGGAATCAATATGTGCATCCAGGTCCCGCTATTGGTTATTGACCGGAGAGGTGTCTTGGTCATGACTACATGATTCCCGAACTCGCATGGTCGCACGCTTAACGTTCGTTGATGCTAGAGTAGTATTGGGATATTTGATGATTGGTAACCGAATGTTGTTCGGAGTCCCGGATGAGATCTCGGACGTCATGAGGAGTCTCGGAATGGTCTAGAGGTAAAGATTTATATATGGGAAGTCATATTTTGGGTTCCGGAAAAAGGTGCAGTTTTTTCGGTATTGTACCGGGAAGCTTCCAGAAGGTTCCGGAGGATTCCGGAGGGGTCCGGAAGTCCACAAGTGGGTCCACCATGTCCCAAGGGCTGGCATGGGCTAAGGGGAGGCGCCCTGGCCTTATTGCGCTAGGCGCACCAAGTCCTCAAAAGCCCATGTGGCTAGGGAAGGGAAAAAAAAGGGAGTCCTAGTAGGAATAGGATTGGACTTGGAGTCCAAGTCCTCTCCCCCTTGGCTGCGCCCTAGGGCTTGGAGGGGCTGTTCCCCACGCCCCTCCACCTATATATATAGAGGAGGGGGCGCCCCAAGAGGACACACCAAGCCCTTGGCGCCCCTCTCTCTCCCGTTACTACGTAGCTCCTCCGTCCTCGTTCTAGTAGTGCTTGGCGAAGCCCTGCTGAACTAGCTCCACCACCACCATCACCACCACGCCGTCGTGCTGGTTGTGATCCCATCTACTTCTCCGCCTTCTCTTGCTGGATCAAGGAGGAGGAGACGTCATCGAGCCACACGTGTGCTAAACTCGGAGGTGCCGTCCGTTCGGCACTAGATCGGTTGGATCGTGATCGGATCGCGAAGAGTATGACTACATCAACCGCGTTATATACGCTTCCGCTTTCGGTCTACGAGGGTACGTAGACACACTCTCCTCTCTAGTTGCTATGCTTCTCCTAGATAGATCTTGGGTGTTCGTAGGAAATATTTTGATTTTCATGCTTCGTTCCCCATCAGCGACTGCATAACTAGATTGCATATCATGTGTGTATCAGTTCATGTATTATATCATGCCTAGTGGTGTATCTTATGTCTTTGCAACTATGGATTGTAACAAATAGAAGTGCATGCCATTTCCACTCAGCCTAGTATGGTACATTGCTTGATATCATGATCTGGTTGTCTAACTTGCCAAAATGCTTAGTATGACATGTCCATGTGCTTATATGAGATAACTAGTATGTAAGGTTGTGTGCTCTTGTCATTCTTGATGTTCATGTTAGTTGATATCAACTAAGTTATCTCATTGTTGTGAGTTGTATTCTATTAGTATCATACTTTAGCATATCATGTGATGATCATTCATACTTAGCGTTATACATTTGTATCTAGTTGTCGCATTGTCGTATATCTAGATGTCGTTCATGCAAGTGATCTTTCATGTCTTACGATGTTCCATGTGTTATAGTTGTACTTGTGTTTCTCTCATATGATTGACTTGTCTCATGTTAGTATTATGAGTGTTGTATACGTGTTGCAATAGTTCACATGCTTAGACTAGTTTACCTTCATGTTAGTTGAGTTGTGTTGTGCTGATATTATAACTGCTAGTGGTTATTGGTATTAGTCGTTCTTTAGTAATAAGACCATGTCCTAGTTTAGTATCTTCTCTTGATAACTCGTATGTGTGATGCTTGTGTTATTAGTTAAGACATCTTTATGATCCTATACTCACATGCCTTGTGTGAGATGTGTGTTATTATTAAGTTGTTTAATTAGTTTCTACCATAGTATTGGTTTGTCTTTTATTATAGAAATGCTTGCTATTATTTGTTATGATTGATGTTTAGTCTTTACTTGTTGTTAACCATTATAATTATTTGGATTCATCCAAATAATTACTTGTGATTAATATTACCTTAATCATATCATGTATAGGATAGTTGTTCATCCATTTGTTCCATGTGTTGTACAGTTTCTTATTAATTGAATGGTTTGATGAATGAATTGGTTTGATATAATAGAGTTGATCCTATTTTATTTTAATAATGTTTTAGGGCTAGACCTAGATCAATTCAATTCACGTTGTTGTTTCATTGCTTAACTAGTATGATTTGTAATGTTGGTTTGAATGTCTTATGGAACACTTGCTTTTGAATTATTATATAGTTGTTGTATATGTTTGGATGCTATTGACCATTACATTAGATTTTATCTAAATATTTATTTGTGGTTAACTTTTACCTTCATCATGCCATGTTGTGATTGTGCAAGTAAGATGCATAGGATGGTTCCGTTTTATGTGTGTTGATGCCAGTACGTTTGTTATACGGTAGTTTCCTATTAGCCGAGATGTGTAGTGGGCGCTATTAATGGTTACTTACATATTTCATATCGGAACGTTAGTCTTGTCAAGCCTTCCTTAGCCATGTCAACTTGAACCCCACAAATTCATTGGATCCTATCTACTTACGTTCCTATCATGCCATCTCATTTCGGAATCTCCATCTTGATTAATATCTTGTTTCCAATCCACTCTTATTCTTGTCTTGGCTATTATTTGGAATTTATTGCTTTGATATTTTTTTTTCATTTGCTATCGTTACGATGAGTAGGGAGTGGCGATGTTGGACATGGACAGAAACAGGTTACCGAAGAAGGACTCAACAACGAAGGCATGCCTCCTTCTTTGATCATTCCTATCCTATGTTTTACAAAATTGCATTGAGTTTTATGGTTACAATATGCATGCTTTTAATCTCATAGTTAGCGTGTTGATTGACACATACCTTGATCCGCTTGTCGCCTATTCACTTGACACCTGAGTAGAAGTATATAGTATTCTGGTAGAGTAGAAATGCTTAGCCATGCTTATCACGCTATATGTGCTTTGTTGAATGATCTCTGAGTTATTGACAGTTGAAACTTATCGCTGAGCTAGGCCAGTTGGCCTTTGTTGACCTTCTCTATCCTCTTCTACTCTGGGTGAAACTTACCATCTGAATACTGGCACGGGCGACAGCTGAATCAAGAATTGAAGGAGCGATTGGCTGCCCTTCATAAGCTGAAGGGGGCAATTAGTCGTCCGTGCCGCATGAGGCCTAATAAGTCTTGGATTTGAAGATTGTGTAAATAGTACAGCCACATGCTATATGGGCACTGGCTTGGTTAAGTAAGCTAGTCAGCCTTAGGTGTCGACGTCCCCGTACCGCAGATGGGATAGCTGCCCTGCGGGGAGTATCCTCGGCACAGATGGGGGAACGAGACAACTAGCAAGCAAAGATAGTAGTGTTATCAAGGGTAATGATCATCTTGCCCGAAGTCTCTTCGGTAGGATAGTAAGACTGCTCCTCGAACACGTTCTCAACCGGTTCCTCGAACTCGGACTCGTCTCCCGGAACTACCCAAAAGAAAGAACAAGCACCGAAATAAACAAACAACCATGGCAAAAATGCACAAGCAAAATGATGCATGAAAGGGCATGGTGAAATGATGAGCATGACATGAATGAAGCATCGGTGCTACCGGGACGATGGAAATGATAACGAGATGTGACGGTGAAGCAAAAGATGGATATGGGAAAAATCTTGGCAACCCAAGTATGCCACTGGAAAGAATGGAAGATTTCGGTTGAAATCGATATAAAGATCACGAGGAACGGATGCACGAAACTCAATTGGTGAGCAACACAATATGCAATGCAAAACTGCGGTTAACAGCAACATGGCATCTTATGCACATCAAAATAGCAAGCTACGGTACTCTAAAATGCAAGAAATTGGTATGCACCTACAGTATTCATGGCATAGATCATTTCATTACATTGGCACAAAATCATATGAAGCATGGATTCATCACAATGGAGCTCACAACATTGCAACTTAATGTTGACAGAAAACTACTACATGGACTAGGCAAGTTTACAAGCTTGTGGCACTCTCATCATGGCATATCATGGCATGGAGAAATTACTAGCAGTAAGAAGACATGAAGATGCTCCAAACTCATGTTGACAAGATGCTCATATGACATATGCAATAATTCACACAAAAATGACAAAGTGACAAATCTTAACAGATTTCTGCAGTAACATCAGGATGCACTTTTGCAACAGATATTATGACATGTAGATGGATCCTAACATGAATGCAACAGCAACCATCATGTAGAGCACGAAGAGTAGATTATTTTACATATATAGATCATCATCATAGGACCAACATGCACAAAGTTACAGCCACTCAAACATGCTAATGTGATGATTTTTCAGACACGAAAACAACCTCGGGTTGAGTAGGATGGAGTGGTCCGGGGACGAGGGAGTCCAACCGGCTCGTTTGGAAGGAGGGCTCGGGGTGGACGAGCCGGATCTGGACGGGGCCGTCCCGGCGGCGGGGTGAGGCCGAGCTCCGGCGACGGCGGGGCGGCGCGGATCCAGCCAGATCCAGGTCGGAGGCGGTCGCGGGCGATGTCCGGGCTCCGGCGCGGGTGGCGGCTTGCGAGGCGGCGCGGGCGGCGGCTTGCGAGGCGGCGCGGCGAGGCTCGGGCGGCGGGGTCGCCGAAGGCAGGGCACGACGGCGAGCAGCGGCGAGGTGCGGCTGCGCGCGCGAGGCGGCGGCGCAATGCGGCGGTGGCGCGACGCGGCTGGAGCGCGGGGCGCGGGCGGCGAGCTGCGCGCGGGAAGGCGGAGGCGCGATGGCGGCGAGGTGCGGCCGGAGGGAGGCGCCGGCGAGGCCGAGGCAGTGGCGGCGAGGCGGCGGTGCGGCGAGGCAGGAGGAGAAGGCCGGCTCCCGGGCGGCGCAGGGACTGCGGGCGCGCTTGGGCTCGTCTGGGCCCAGATGGGCTCGGGCGGGCCACGGATGGGCTTCCCTGGGCCGCGGTGGCTGGTGGGTGGCTGGTGGCGACGTGGCGCGCTAGGAGTGGCTAGAGGCGGCGGTCAGGTGGCGGCGCGGCCTGTGGCTCGCCGCCAAGTGACGAGGACGGGCGGGCCAGCGCCGGAAAACGAGGAGGAGGGTGGCGGCGGCTACAGGAGGAAGGTGGGGGTAGGTTAGGGTTCCATTTTTGGGCAGAAAGGCTGTCTATTTATAGACAAGGGCTAGAGGAGGGGTTTTAGTCCATTTTCGGACCGTTCGATCGCCATCGGACGGTCCAAAGCGGAGGGGGTAGCTAGGTGGGCTAGATGGGCTGCGTAGGAGCGTTGGGCTGCTGGGCTAGGATGCTGCTGCTCCTCCTTTTCCTTTTTCTTTTCTATTTCCCCAGACAGAAATAAAAGAGGAAATGCAGAGGGAGCATGGAGAGAGCTGTGAGAGATATAGAAATATCCCTGGAAACTAGAAAACATGTAGTATTTGAATAAAATGGTTTGGGAATTTTACGGGAAGAAAAATAATTCAAGTTTGAATTAAATTCAAACTTGCACCATTTTTGAACCCAACCAAATCAATTCCAAAATGATGAAATTTGGCAGAGAGCTTAAGGACATGTACTAGAGAATTTAGGAATATGGTGAACATTAATTTGGGACAGAAATAATGACCACATGAATAATATTGGAAAAGAGAAGGATTGGAGATGATGAAGGGGAGGTGGTGTGCATGGGTGATACCTCAAGAGTTGGGTGAGAAAAGAAAAAGGGAAGATGCTCACACAACCACAATGCATACAAGATGAGCACAACAAAAATTAAAATGATGGATGCAATGCACATGACAAAAGAATGGCATGAAGATAAAATGCAAAATGAAAAGAAGCAAAACACAACATGAGAAGAACCCATCCAACAAGATCATCATGACAATTCCATATATGGCAATGTTGGGGAGTACAAATATGGAAGGAGCACTCTGGGGTGTTACACCAGGGGCCCCACAAGCCACCAGGGCGCGCCTGGGGGGGGGGGGGGTGGCGCGCCCTGGTGCCTCGTGGGCACCTGGGTGGCCCCCTCTGGTAGTTCTTTTCTCCAGTATTTTTTATTTATTCCAAAATAAATCTTCGTGAAATTTCAGCTCATTTGGAGATGTGCAGAATAGGTATCTCTGACATAGCTTTTTCAGGTCCAGAATTCAAGCTGCCGGCAATTGATGTCTACTACACAACTTATTCTTGTAGACTCGTGTTGGGCCTCCAAGCGCAGAGTTTTGTAGGACAGTAGCAATTTTCCCTCAAGTGGATGACCTAAGGTTTATCAATCCGTGGGAGGTGTAGGATGAAGATGATCTCTCTCAAACAACCCTACAACCAAATAACAAAGAGTCTCTTGTGTCCCCAACACACCCAATACAATGGTAAATTGTATAGGTGCACTAGTTCGGCGAAGAGATGGTGATACAAGTGTAGTATGGATAGTAGATATAGGTTTTTGTAGTGCAAACAATAAAAAACAGCAAGGTAACAAGTAACAAAAGTGAGCATAAATGGTATTGCAATGTTTAGAAACAAGGCCAAGGGTTCATACTTTCACTAGTGCAATCTCTCAACAATGCTAACATAATTGGATCATATAATCATCCCTCAACGTGCGATAAAGAATCACTCCCAAGTTCCTATTAGTGGAGAACATAAGATAGAAATTGTTTGTAGGGTACGAAACCACCTCAAAGTTATCCTTTCCGATCGATCTATTGAGCTATTCCTATAAGTGTCACAAACAGCCCTAGAGTTCGTACTAAAATAACACCATATGATACACATCAACCAACCCTAATGTCACCTAGATACTCCAATGTCACCACAAGTATCCATGAGTTGATTATACGATATGCATCAAACAACTTCATAATCATAATATTCAATCCACACAAAGAACTCCAAGGAGCACCCCAAAGTTTCTATCGGAGAAAAGATAATGAAAACGTGCATCAACCCCTATGCATAGATTACCCCAATCATACCTGGTCAAATGGGCCAGCCCGGCCCTGCATGGCACGACCTGGGTTAAACGGGCCAGGCACGGGAAGTACTCGGGACGTGCCGGGCCGGCACGCGTGCGGGCCTGCGAGGCCCAAGCACGCCCCCTGGTTAAACGGGCTGGCCCGTAGGCATGTCTGGCACGAGAAGCACAACTGGCCCAAGTAGCACTGCGACGAGGCACGAGCGCAGGCGCGTCGTTCGTCGTCTCACTCTCGTGCCAACACTGCGGGCATGCATGCACGTCTGGTCGTCTGCATGGCTCACTGAGTCACTGCTACGTAGCAGCAGCCAGCAGTAGCACACAAACGCCCAAATTTTTTTAATTGAACTAGCACGTAGCATAGCAGTAGGCAGTAGCAAACTAGCATGTTTATTAGTCCCCCGTAGACCCCCTGCGCAGGAGCATGCAATGGCCGGCCCCACCTCGAAGTCTCTCGCATGTGCATGCAAGTATGCAATGGCCAGCCCCACCTCAAAGTCACTCGTATGCGCATGCAAGCATGCAACGAGCCAGCCAGCCAGCGCATGCATGCAACGAGCCAGCCAGCCAGCGGCCAGCGCCTGCGCGCGCGAGACGTTCAAATTTGGCCGCTCCCGCCGTCCCGCGCGTCGCGTGCCGGGCGTGCCGTGCTGGGCGTGCCCACTGACTAGGCATGCCGGGCCGGGTTGGCATGCGTGCCCAGCCTCGCGGCCCAGGCACGGCCCTAGGTGGGCCATGTGCCGGGCACGACCTGTTTAGCCACGTGCCGGGCCGGCCCATGACGTGTCGGGCACGCGGGCTGTCGGGCCGGCACGCTAAGGCCGGCCCATTTGGCCAGGTATGACCCCAATGTCACCACGGGAATCCGCGAGTTGACTGCCAAAACATATATCAAGTGAATCAATATAATACCCCATTGTCACCACAGGTATTCATATGCAAGACATACATCAAGTGTTCTCAAATCCGAAATATTCAATCCAACAATAACGAAACCTCAAAGGGAAAAGATTCGATTCATCACAACAAGGATAGAGAGGGAAGAAACACCATATGATCCAACTATATTAACAAAGCTCGTGATACATCAAGATCGTGCCAAATCAAGAACACGAGAGAGAGAGAGAGATAAAAGACATAGCTACTGGTAAAAACCCTCAGCCCCGAGGGTGAACTACTCCCTCCTCGTCATGGAGACCGCCGGGATGATGAAGATGGCCTCCGGTGATGCTTCCCCCCCTCCGACAGGGTGCCGGAAAAGGGCTGTAGATGAGATCGTGGAGGTACAGAGGCTTGTGGCGGCGTAAAAACTCATCTAGGTTAACTTTCAGGGGTTTCTGAATATATATGATTTTTCAGTGTTGGAATCACGCAAAGAGGTGCCACAGGGGGCCCACGAGGCACCAGGGCGCACCTAGGGGGAGGCAGGCGTGCCCAGGTGGCTCGTGGGGCCCCTGTGGCTCTTCTACTGCTCCTCCGAAGCTTCCTGAGTCTGTTTCCTTCCAGAAAAAATCGTCAAAAAGTTTCACTGCATTTGGACTTCATTTGATATGGATTTTCTGGAAAACCAAAAACAAGCAGAAAACAGCAACTGGCACTGGGCACTAGGTCAATATGTTAGTCCATGAAAATGATATAAAACCCATATAAAAGTGCACCAAAATCATACAAAACTATAATAAACATGGCATGAATACTTCATAAATTATAGATACGTTGGAGACGTATCAGCATCCCCAAGCTTAATTCCTGCTCATCCTCGAGTAGGTAAATGATAAAAGAAATAATTTATGAAGTGTGAATGCTAGCATAGTGCATAAGTTTGATCAATGACAATTTCAATCACTTTTTCTAGCATCAATATATATCATAATCAGTAGCTCATCTCATAAAACTTCTCATGATCAAGTAGCAAGCTATTCACATGTTTAAAGTATAGGCCATAAACTTTCTTGAAAACTAACAAACTATGTTCTCAGTCATCAAACAATTGCAATTCATCTTATTTTCAGGAAGGGTCTATGTAAGAGCTTTGATCTAGCAAATTCCACATACTCAACCATCATTTAGTCTTCCAAGATTGCTGACACTCAAAGCATATTTTTAGAACAAACCGTTTTAGTCAAACACATAGGAAGATAGGGGCTTAATGTTTTGCCTCCCAACTTATTTATCTCATGGATAATGTCAACAATAATAACTCATGATCACCTATATTCAACTGGATATATGTGCCTGGATCATTCCCTACCACATGATGCTTGCCAACTAGAGAATAATTGAGGTTGAAACGAGAAGAAATAATATTGACTCTTGCATAAAAGTAAATACATAAAAGTAAATGCATAAAAGTAAAAGATAGGCCCTTCGCAGAGGGAAGCAGAGGTTGTCATGCGCTTTTTATTTTTGGATGTCAAGCCCTTAATGCAAAGGAACGTCACGTTATATTGCCCCTTGTGATAGCAACCTTTATTATGCAGTCTGTCGCTTTTATTTCTTTACCATCACAAGTTCGTACAACGCTTATTTTCCCTTGCAATAAAAGATCATACATATTTTAGGAGCAATTTTTATTGCTTTTTGCACCAATGATAACTTACTTGAAGGATCTTATTCAATCCATAGGTAGATATGGTGAACATTCATGGCAAGAAACTGGGTTTAAGGGTTTTTGGATGCACAAGTAGTATCTCTACTTAGTACGAATTTTTGGCTAGCAAAAGATCCTAAGCAAGCACCACATGTTAGAGGATCCATGATAATATAACTTCTATGTGAATATAAACAAACATAACTCATTACGTTGTCTTCCGTGTCCAACGTCAACTACTTGATCAAGCTTGAAAATAATTAATGGGGGCTCACAATCATAGAAGATGTCCAAGATAGTATATTTATATGTGAAATTTCTCTTCCTTCAAAATTCTTTCATGAATTGTTCAAGTGACCAATGCTATGTTTGTTAACTTTCAATAAATTTTACCACTTATACTTCTTGTATGTGAAGCCACTACTCCCCATTGGACAAGCATATGAAGCATATAAATTTCAACTTTATGATATTCAATTCATTTCAGCAATTTACTCATAGGATATAAGTGAAGAACAAGAGTAATTGACAAACTACTCCAAAAAGATATAAGTGAAGACCAAATGAGTAGTTAAGTAAATAGGTAGCTATGTGAGGACTCTCTCTCTCATTTAAAAATTTCAGATCTTGATAAGTTTATTCAAACAACAAAGAAAACAAAATAAAATGACATTCCAAGAATAGCACATCTCATGTGAAGAAACAAAAACTTAGGCTCAACCAAGACTAACCGATAATTGTTGATGAAGAAAGGTGGGATGCCTACCGGGGCATCCCCAAGCTTAGATGCTTGAGACTTCTTGAAATATTAACTTGGGATGCCTTGGACATCCCCAAGCTTGAGCTCTTGTGTCTCCTTAATTCCTCTCATATCACGGTTTCTCTAAATCTTAAAAACTTCATCCACATAAAACTCAACAAGAACTCATGAGATAAGTTAGTATAAATCAACTCAAAACCTCAACATTCTCTACTGTAGCAAATCACAAAAATTATAATTAAACATTGCATACTAAATGCCTCTGCATATTTAATACTCCTATCCACAAATATGTAACACCCCCCAATGGTTAGCTACAGTAATCCCCCATGATCAATGCCAAGTCACCATCATTATGCCCTAAGAAAAACAATTAAGAAATATTCCAACTTCAAATTCAAAATACAAAAGTAAGTCAAGATAAAAATTATCCAAACAGCAAAACAAAAGTGTTCATATTATTACAAAAATTCCCAAAGCTATTATAAAAATAAAACCAGCATTAATAAAATTCCCAAGTTGACCCTAGCTTCCAAAAACAGTACCAAAACAGCAATATTAAATCCATTTCCACCTATGCAAATTTCAAATGAATTCAGATGGGACCCACACTTTTAGTGGCAGTACTATATAATGCATAGTATTTGTTTGGACTATTACCACATTTTACAAAAATCAATTGGGGGCCTATCATTTTGCAAACAGAAAGAAAAAGGAAAGGCAGAAACAGAAAATGAAAAACGGCGCCGTGGCACTGGGCTCTAGTCCACAGTGCCAGGCCCAGCCCACCACCTGTCCTCTCCCTCCTCCTGCTCACTCCTGCGCCACTGTTACCATGTGCGCGCTCGCCGCGCCGGCCCCCCTCTCCTCTGGGCGACAGCGGCCTGCTACAGCGCTCGCAAAGGGGTTAAGGAACCCTCCTCACCCCCATGGATGAACCCTAGCCCCTCTTCTCCCTCTCCCTCGCTCTCTTCCCCTTCGCCCGAACGCACCCATGGCCGCTCCTCCGTAAACCGCGCGGCCACCGTACCCTCCTCGCCGCCCCAGCATGTCCAGGAGTACCCGCGACCTCGGTTACGTCGACCACGAGCAACCGTTCGAGCGCTGCGCATCTGCATCGCCCGGATCCCTGTCTTCTTCAACCTCGGATCACCGTCGTTCGTCGTCGAACTCCGGCCACTCCGAGCCTTCCCCGAGCTCGCTTTGCACCTCTACAGGCTCCTCGTGAGCTCTCCTTCCTTTCCCCTCTATTCCCGCGCTTAGCTCGTAGCCATAGCTACCATCCCCGTCGTGCCCGAGCCCGCCTCCGTGTGAGCTCGTCGCCGGCATCCTTCCGGTGAACAAATGGTCACGCGCCGGTGTCCGTTGAGGTCGCACGCACGCGTAGGTTTCCCCTGGCCCTTTAGCTTGAGCCGTTGCGCGCTGCTGCCACTGTTCCCCTTCCACCCGAACGCCACCGCCGCCACGGCTCGTCGCCGACGTCCATTCAGGCCACCCCAGCACCCACGGCCACCACCATTGGATGCGCGCGAGCGCCAGCAGCCCGTAACACCTCTCCGCGCGCCGATCCGTGGCCCATAGCCGTTTTTCGGTGACGACCCGAGCCCGCCGCCGCGTTCCTGGCTCGCCGGGGTAACTCCGGTCGCCGTGCTGACGTGGGCGCCTCTGGGCCCCACGGCCCAGTTGACCCGGTCAAACCTGCTGACTAGGCAGCTACTGTCACTGACAGGCGGGCCCCGCGCGCTTAATTATCTAATTTGGAATTAAACTTAATATGTTAATTGAATTAGTCACTGACATGTGGGCCCACTGCCACTATTTAGGATTAGTTTAAAATAATTAACTCTGTTAACTAAATATTCCACTGACATGTGGGTCCCGCTAGCAAATTAACTTAATTAGATAAATTAAACCTCTGTTTAATTAAAACAATCAATGACACGTGGGACCCACTGGTCAGTTTGACCAGTCAACTGGTCCACGTTGATTGCTGACTGGGTAGTCAACTAGGACCCACCTATCAGTCTAATGGGCATTCTGCTGGGTACACTTCTGTGTACCCGTAGCAATTTAATCATTTATTTTTGAATTAAAAATAAATACAGAAATTCCAGAAAATCATTTAAAACTTTGAAAAATCATAGAAAATAAACCGTAGCTCGGATGAAAAAGTTTTCTACATGAAAGTTGATCAGAAAAATGAGACGAATCCGAATATGCCCTCCATATAGCTGTCACATGCCCACAACACTGCAAACATGGAATCTACCCCTCCGGTTCATCTGTCTAACAGATGCCTAAGGCCGGGAAAATATCCCGAGATATTTTCCCGCTCCGTCTGTAACGTGTAGTGCTGCATTATGTCACCCCTAGCACAGCATATTGCATTGCCATGCATCTATGTTGCATTGTTTGCTTTCTATTTATTGTTTCTTCCCCCCTCTTCTCTTCGGTAGACCCTGAGACCGACGTTGCTGCCGGGTACGACTACGCCCCTGACGACCAGCCCCTTTCAGCAGAGCTTCCAGGCAAGCAAACCCCCTTGATCATTCCAATATCGCCTATTCTTTCTCTCCATGCTTGCATTAGAATTTGCTACTGTAACTGATTGCTCCTATTCTGATGCATAGCCTATTTTTGTAACTTGTTATTGATACCTTACCTGTTGGCCTATATGCTTAGTATAGGCTGGTTAGCGATCCATAAGTGGCCCTACACCCTTGTCCCTGTTGCCCCGCTTTATTACTAGTGCCCCGATCATTATGATCGACATGCAGAGACCGACACATCACCGGCACACCCCCCCTTAGTTGTACGACTCTGCAGAGCCACTATCGAGTGACGAGGGTGATACCTCATACTTCACTTCTGATGATGGCTCTGTAGCATAGCTAATCGGTTGTGGCTATCGAGGGTGATTCCTCTTTCACCACCTCCGATGACGACTCTGTCGTACAACCTTTCAAGTGAGAATCCATCGAGGGTGATTCCTCGGATTTCCCCCTTGATGTTACCGGACACACTGTTACTTTTCACAGTCGCCCCCTGTTTACTGTTGATTGTGGGACTGAAGGGACAGGCGGTACCACCCCGGTTGAGGTGGACCTGAGTTCCCGATAGTCCCTTGTGGAGTCGGGTTGACCTGGAGGGTACCCGCGAGATAATTACAAGGCGCGGCCGGGTAGGCAGAGACCGCCCCAGGAGAGGGATGGGCCTGGCCCTTGCCGCAAGTCCTCGAGACGGGGCGACAGGAGCACTGATCATCACCGCGAGCTCCCAATGCGCTTAACGGATTTGGGTATTTGATCTGAGTTGGCCACTGGCCTATACGCACTACCACCACGCGGGATAATGGTTTAATGGGGCCCTCGGCGCCGTATGTATGAGCCGAAAGCTCTGTCAGATGTCCAGTTCAGCATTGTGGGCCTGTCGGGCCAGTGCCATCCAGGATGAGGTGGTTCTCGTCCCCGCTCATCACATAACGACTCGGAGTGCAAAGGGCGATGGGCCCAAGACCCCTGAGCACTTAGGATGTAGACCGGCGGGGACCTCTCTGCTGAGCCTAGGTAGGACTACGTCGTGTTGATCAGCCGAGGCCGGGCATGACCGGGAAAAGTGTGTCCGGCCAGAGTTAATCAAGCGTGTTGGGTAACAGTAGTGTACCCCTACAGGGAAGTTATCTATTCGAATAGCCGTGTCCAGGGTAACAGGACGCTCAGTGGTGTATCCCGATCTACTACAACTTGAACTGGATACATGTTAATTAATTGTAAGCTCCGGGATTGCTTTCTCGCAGGGAGTCGAGGAAGGACCTCTAGGCTTTGCTACTACGTGCTTGTTATTTTATGTTATGCTGCTAATCTGCACTCTTCTAATGCTGCAAGACGCTGAAGATGCTAGTCTTCGATAGGCTAGACCTTCTCTCTATTCTGGCATTTCTGCAGTCTAGTCCACAGATACAGCCTCCCCTTTGATACCGATGCATAATTAGTATAGATCTGATGTAAGTCTTGCGAGTACTTTCGATGAGTACTCACGGTTGCTTTGCTCCCCCTTTTTCCCCATACCCGTTTGTTGCGATCAGATGACGGAGCCCCGGAGCCAGCTGTTTCCGCCGACTACTACTACCCCACCGGTGGAGCTTACTACTACGTGGAGACCGACGACCAGGAGTAGATAGGTGGCTCCCAGGCAGGAGGCCTGTGCCTTTTCGATCAGATGTCGTTGTATTGCTCAGCCTTCTTAAGGCAGACTTGTTTAACTTTATGTTTGTACTCAGATATTATTGTTGCTTCCGCTAACGCTTGTACGCAAGCTTATGTATTCGAGCCCTCGAGGCCCCTGGCTTGTAATATAAAGCTTGTATGACTTTTATTTGTGTTTAGAGTTGTGTTGTGATATCTTCCCGTGAGTCCTTAGGCTTGATCGTGTGCATTTGCATGTATGATTAGTGCACGGTCGAGTCGGGGGTGTCACAAGTTGGTATCAGAGCCGACTGCCTGTAGGAACCCCCCTTTCCAACTCCTTGGCCGAAGTTGAGTCTAGTCTTCGAAAAATGATTTTTCTAACATGGCTGTGTGGCTTACGGGCCCACGTCGCCAATGGGTGGTATTAGGATCTTTTATTCCTCTTCCGTACTCTGGGATTCTGATTCCTCTTCTTTTCGGGTTAAATGATTTTACTAACTCTGACATTAGGATCTCGTGTTCACATTCACCCGGAGAGCTGGATTATCTGCAACCATTCCATTCAAAGTCACATAGGCTTCTCACACTATCTTTGACATCTCGCACTCCCTTGTTTCAGATGCGTCCCGCAAGACAGCTCGTACGCCAGACTATGGCTGTTAATGCGACTGGGTTCCCTGCAATTCTGGTCGATCTCTTGACTAGGCTGGGGTATCGCTGGTACCCCGAGTATGCTATTTACAAGGATTACCGCGAGTTCAACCAGGAGCAGTACCGCATTGTGGTTCGAATCTTCGATCGGCAGAATAACTCCATCACTGAGTTGCACACCTTTCATGGTGTTGGAGTGACTGTTGACATGGCAGTTCATGATGCTGCCTATACTGTTATTGCCCATCTCCATAGAGAGCACAGCCGCTTGGAGGAGACTGGGTTCAGATACATCCCGTATGCCCCCGCTAGGGACGAGACTGGATACTACACTGATGTCTGTACTCCTTACATGCCGCGTCGTTATGACCCACAGGTTCTGGTTCAGTACACACAGGCTCTGGATCGCACTGCTCGAGTTCTTGCCGTCGAGTTGTGCGCCACTCGTGCTCGTCTTTACGACGCTCTGACGCAGTTGCTGCCAGCAGTCAGCGCAGGGATGCATCCAGAGTTTATCCTTTACCCGTGCAGGACAGAGATGCCACGAGGTCTTGAGTGGCCTGCTGTTGGAGGTTGTACTCCTCCACGTGGCCCTCTTCTTCCAGTTTGGGACCAGGTTCTGCACCAGAGTGTTCACGGATCGCAGGATCCTTATATCGAGGGCACCCTACGTCATCACTTGCAGTTGCCTGGCTCCATTGGTCCTTTCCAGCGTTGATGTAGCTATCGCTATGTCCCGTTGTTGTATCCCTCCACCGCGTGCCTGCGTGCCGCCTAGTTTGTCTAGCTTTCCTTTCCGTTGTTGTAACGCTGGCTTGTAACCGAATCTATGCATGGATCTGTATGTCATGTTTGATTATGATATTGTATCTATTGCACTTACTTTGTTGTGCGTGTTACTTCATGAATGATTCTATACAACTGCAATACTCGTCGCTAAACTACCCTCTGTTAATCTTTAGCAGAATGGTTAGACCAGCAGGTCGCGGTCGTGGCCGTGGTGCCAACAATCCACCACCGCCTGACTATATGGCTGCAATGATGCAACAGTTTGAGCTGAACCGTCAATTCTTGCAAGGGGTAATGGATCAGTTCCCGCATCCGAACATGAACCAGCAGCCAGCCCCAATTACCTTGCAAGACTTTGTTCGCCTCAACCCTGTTGTATTCCGCAACTCTGTTCAGCCGCTTGATGCTGATGACTGGCTCCGCGACATCACTTATGAGACGGAGTCTGCTAATGTGGCCCCTGCCAACTATGTCACTTTCGCATCCTACTTTCTGAAGGGTCCTGCAGCTCAATGGTGGGACAGTCACAGACATACCCTAGCTGCTGGAACCATTATCACTTGGGTGGAGTTCCAAGCTGCTTTCCGTGCCTGCTACATTCCCCAGGGAGTCATGGACCAGAAGAAGCGTGAGTTCCGCAACCTTACCCATGGCAGCAAGACTGTGGAAGTTTACCAGCTGGGGTTCCTTGAATTGTCTCGCTATGCTGAAGAGGATATTGCTACTGATGCTCACAGACAGGAGAAATTCCGTGAAGGGCTCAACCCTGACATCAAGCTAGCACTGCTTGTCCAAGACTTTGCTGACTTCGCCACCTTGGTGAACAAGGCCATTCAGGTTGAGACAGGTCTGAAGGAACACAAGAATGCTCTTAAGCGCACCCATGATGCGGACTCATCTTCGGGCTCGTCATCGCAAAAGCGCCGTATCTGGATCCCTCACAGCATGTACCGCCTAGAGGCACCTGCTCCAATGCCGTATAATGTTGCACCTCGTCTGCCTCCTCCACCTCCGAGGCAGCCAAGACCTCAAGCTCCTGCTTTCCGTCCCAATGATGGGCTCTGCTTCAAATGTGGCCATCCAGGTCACCGTTCCAGAGAGTGCCCTCAGAATCAAAATCAGCTTGCACTCCCTTATGCTGGCCGTGGTAACAACCCGCCCTGCAACAACAATGTCAGGCCTTCTTATGGTCGTGGTCAAGCTTACCATGTTGATCTGAATGAAGCTCAAGACCAGCCTACTACTGTGATGGGTACTCTTCTTGTTAACTCAGTACTAGCTTCTGTTTTATACGGTTCAGGAGCATCGCATTCATTCATGTCAAAAGTTTGAGCATTCCCGCGTGTCATTAGATGTGAGCTGTTGCACAAGCCGTTAATGGTAAATACTCCCGAGGGCCAATACCAAGCCTCCTTAGTATGAATACCCCGATCTTTTCCCTTCTACCTCTTAATTCTCGGGACGAGAATTTCTTTTAGAGGAGGAGAATTGTAACACCCCCCAATGGTTAGCTACAGTAATCCCCCATGATCAATGCCAAGTCACCATCATTATGCCCTAAGAAAAACAATTAAGAAATATTCCAACTTCAAATTCAAAATACAAAAGTAAGTCAAGATAAGAATTATCCAAACAGCAAAACAAAAGTGTTCATATTATTACAAAAATTCCCAAAGCTATTATAAAAATAAAACCAGCATTAATAAAATTCCCAAGTTGACCCTAGCTTCCAAAAACAGTACCCAAAACAGCAATATTAAATCCATTTCCACCTATGCAAAATTCAAATGAATTCAGATGGGACCCACACTTTTAGTGGCAGTACTATATAATGCATAGTATTTGTTTGGACTATTACCACAATTTAAAAATCAATTGGGGGCCTATCATCTTGCAAACTGAAAGAAAAAGGAAAGGCAGAAGCAGAAAAAGAAAAAGGGCGACGTGGCAGTGGGCTCTAGTCCACAGTGCCAGGCCTAGCCCACCACATGTCCTCTCCCTCCTCCTGCTCACTCATACGCCGCTGTCGCCGCGCCCCCCCCTCTCCTCTGGGCGACAGCAGCCTGCTACAGCGCTCGCAGAGGGGTTAAGGAACCCTCCTCCCCCCATGGACGAACCCTAGCCCCTCTTTTCCCTCTCCCTCGCTCTCTTCCCCTTCGCCCGAACGCACCCATGGCCGCTCCTCCGTAAACTGCGCGGCCACCGTACCCTCCTCACCGCCCCAGCGTGTCCAGGAGTACCCGCGACCTCGGCTACATCGACCATGAGCAACCATTCGAGCGCTACGCATCTGCATCGCCCGGATCCCCGTCTTCTTCAACCTCGGATCGCCGCCGTTCGTCCTCGAACTCCGGCCACTCCGAGCCTCCCCCGAGCTCGCTTTGCACCTTTACAGGCTCCCCGTGAGCTCTCCTTCCTTTCTCCTCTGTTCCCACGCTTAGCTCGTAGCCGTAGCTGCCGCCCCCGTCGTGCCCGAGCCCGCTTCCGCGTGAGCTCGTCGCCGGCAGCCTTCCGGTGACTAAATGGTCACGCGCCTGTGTCTGTTGAGCTCGCACGCACGCGTAGGTTTCCCCTGGCCCTTTAACTTGAGCCGTTGAGCGCTGCTGCCGCTGTTCCCCTTCCACCCGAACGCCACCGCCGCCACGGCTCGTCGCCGACGTCCATTCCGGCCACCCCAGCACCCACGGCCACCACCATTGGATGCGCGCGAGCGCCAGCAGCCCGTAACAACTCTCCGCGCGCTGATCCGTGGCCCGTAGCCATTTTTCGGCGACAACCCGAGCCCGCCGCCGCGTTCCTGGCTCGCCGGGGCAACTCCGGTCGCCGTGCTGACGTGGGCGCCTCTGAGCCCCACCCTAGTGTCGCTGCCACTAGGCCCCACGGCCCAGTTGACCCGGTCAAACCTACTGACTGGGCAGGTACTGTCGCTGACAGGCGGGCCCCACGTGCTTAATTATCTAATTTGGAATTAAACTTAATATGTTAATTAAATTAGTCGCTGACATGTGGGCCCACTGCCACTATTTAGGATTAGTTTAAAATAATTAACTCTGTTAACTAAATATTAGACTGACATGTGGGTCTCGCTAGCTAATTAAATTAATTATATAAATTAAACCTCTGTTTAATTAAAACAGTCAATGACACGTGGGACCCAGTGGTCAGTTTGACCAGTCAACTGGTCCACGTTGACTGCTGACTGGGCAGTCAACTGGGACCCACTTGTCAGCCTAATGGGCATTCTGCTGGGTACACTTATGTGTACCCGTAGCAATTTAATCATTTATTTTTGAATTAAAAATAAATACAGAAATTCCAAAAAATCATTTAAAACTTTGAAAAATCATAGAAAATAAACCGTAGCTCGGATGAAAAAGTTTTGTACATGAAAGTTGATTAGAAAAATGAGACGAATCCGAATATGCCCTCCATATAGCTGTCACATGCCCACAACACTGCAAACATGGAACCTTCCCCTCCAGTTCATCTATCTGACAGATGCCTAAGGCCGGGAAAATATCCCCAGATATTTTCCCGCTACGTCTGTAACGTGTAGTGCTGCATTAGGTCACCCCTAGCACAGCATACTGCCTTGCCATGCATCTGTGTTGCATTGTTTGCTTTCTATTTATTGTTTCTTCCCCCCTCTTCTCTCCGGTAGACCCTGAGACCGACGCTGCTGCCGGGTACGACTACGCCCCTAACGACCAGCCCCTTTCAACAGAGCTTCCAGGCAAGCAAACCCCCTTGATCATTCCAATATCGCCTATTCTTTCTCTCCCATGCTTGCATTAGAATTTGCTACTGTAACTGATTGCTCCTATTCTGATGCATAGCCTGTTTTTGTAACTTGCTGTTGATACCTTACCTGTTGGCGTATATGCTTAGTATAGGCTGGTTATCGATCCATAAGTGGCCCTACACCCTTGTCCCTGTTGCCCCGCTTTATTGCTGGTGCCCCGATCATTGTGATCGACATGCAGAGACCGACACATCACCGGCACCCCCCCTTAGTTGTACGACTCTGCAGAGCCACTATCGAGTGACGAGGGTGATACCTCATACTTCACTTCTGATGATGGCTCTGTAGCATAGATAATCGGTTGTGGCTATCGAGGGTGATTCCTCTTTCACCACCTCCGACGACGACTCTGTCGTACAACCTCTCAAGTGGGAATCCATCGAGGGTGATTCCTCGAATTTCCCCCTTGATGTTACCGGACACACTGTTACTTTTCACTGTCGCCCCATGTTTACTGTTGATTGTGGGATTGAAGGGACAGGCGGTACCACCCCGGTTGAGGTGGACCTGAGTTCCCGACAGTCCCTTGTGAAGTCGGGTTGACCTGGAGGGTACCCGCGAGATAATTACGAGGCGCGGCCGGGCAGGCAGAGACCGCCCCAGGAGAGGGATGGGCCTGGCCCATGCCGCAAGTCCTCGAGACGGGGCGACAGGAGCATTGATCGTCACCGCGAGCTCCCAATGCGCTTAACAGATTTGGGTATTTGATCTGAGTTGGCCACTGGCCTATACGCACTACCATGACGCGGGATAATGGTTTAATGGGGCCCTCGGCGTCATATGTATGAGCCGAAAGCTCTGTCAGATGTCCAGTTCAACATTGTGGGCCTGTCGGGCCAGTGCCATCCAGGATGAGGTGGTGCTCGTCTCGGCTCGTCGCATAACGACCCGGAGTGCAAAGGGCGATGGGCCCAAGACCCCTGAGCACTTAGGATGTAGACCGGCGGGGACCTCTCTGCTGAGCCTAGGTAGGTGTCGGTGTAATGAGAACCAGGGTCTCATCAACCTTCTTAGCATGGGTCATTCCCGTCCAGGGTTGTTGCCTGGCAACCCCGACAAGGCCAAGCTTCCCAGCGAATACCATATCTGGCAAGCATTATATTAACAAGCAAGAACAAGAGCTCGTTGGGGAGAAGCTTCTTCCCAGCGGCATGATCTCCTAGCAAGACAAGACCCGGCAAGGCTTGCCGGGGGACAGCTGGGAACAAACACAATATTATCAAGAAGGCGTTCAAGCTGATGATCAAAAGACAGAAGACCGAAGGCTGGCTTCCCGGCAAGATCTTGCCGGCAAGGCTCGCAAGGACCCGGCAAGGACTCGCACCCGGCAAGATCCCTCCGCCCTGCCACCGCTCCAGCGCAGCGACCAGCCTGTCATTTAGGGCTTGTCCTCCTGGGTGCGTGTCATGGCACTAGCGGTGAATGGGATTAAGCGGTGCTGATGGGACGGGCTCTTTTTCCGTCCCCAAGAAAGTAAGGGACACCTAAGTAGAGCATTTAATGCGCTTGTCCTAAGTCGTCAGTGGTAATCATGTAACACTGTAGCAACTTTACACCTCTTATACTTACTGTTCGCCACTGTTGGTGACCCCTTGGACATATAAAAGGAGGCCCAAGGCGAAGCTACAGAGGGAGGAGGACCTTCTGGCCCATTCTGCATGCGTAGCTGCTTCTTGAACGTACTGTTCATCGAAAGCGCTCCGTGTATTTGAGCTGAAGAACATCCACAATAAACAACAGCAGGAGTAGGGTTTTACGCTTCTCAGCAGCCCGAACCTGGGTAAAAGATCCCCACGTTGATCGTTGGATCCGCTCTTTGTGCAAATATTTTCCCCCGCCGAACCGTAAAGGGATCCCCCCGATCCCATAGGTGTCGTATGCCGACATCTTTGGCGCGCCAGGTAGGGGGAGAGGTTGCGCGAACCCGATCTAGCGGTCGGCGCGTCAGTTTTTGATCGTCTTCATCGTCATGGCGCCCAAGAAGAAGCGGGAGCGGCTGAAATTCCTTGCGAAAGCTAAGTCCTAGAACTTTAATTACTTTTTGCTATTTAGTCTTATCCTCGATGATATTTTTGTACATAACCTGTGCGCGAAGGAGCGCTCTTGAAACATTCTGCGCTTCTGGTTGCTTTGGGTCCGCCCAGCAATACAGATGCAGTTGCGATTGTTTCTAAAGCGTTAAGCTCCCGAAGAGGCGGCGTTCTCGATAGGCTGCTAGACAGGACCCGATCCTAAGCGCCATTGACCAGGACGTGCGCATTCGGGGAGCATTCCGGCAAACGTAGGGACTCATTGTACAAAAATGCAATCATTTAAGGAAAGGGCTTAGCAAGTTTTATTTTAAGGTTTCTGCGTAAACCCGTATGCTAAGGAGCCTTCTCAGGGCTAGTTGCGCTCCTTGTCGCCTCGAGTCCGCTCGGCGATGTGAGCAGCTGCACTAAAGCTGGGAAGGAAAAACCTTTTTCGGGAGGCGGCGTTCCCGGCAAGCCGCTAAGGACCCGCTCCTCAAAGCGCTGCTGACTGGATCGTGCGCACCGGAAAGTGTTCCGGCAAGCAAGGGAAGATTTGGCAAAAGTCAAAATTACAACAAATTAGTCATAAAGCCAGAAGCTAATTAATTTGTTGTGTTAAAACGCTGTCGTGGCATTACATGTCCGAATCAGTGTTGCAGGTATACAGGTGGGCGATTACTTTGCAGCCTTCCTGGCAACATCCTTGCCGGAGGCCGGCATCGAGAACGTCAAAGTTCTCTGCCGAAATCGCAAACTTTTCCAGAAAATATTCTTCCGCGAAAGAATAGCAAACCTTGTCGTTGAGCCACCCGCTCCGACAAGGGGGCTTAGAACCTTGTCGTCGAGTCTTGCGCTCCAACAAGGGGGCTTTTCGCTCTTGTCGTCGAGCTAAGTGCTCTGACGAGGGCGGAAGCGTAGCAAGAACCTTGTCGTCGAGTCATGCGCTCTGACAAGGGGGCTTTCAACCTTGTCGTTGAGCCATGCGCTCCGACAAGGGGGCTTTTCGCTCTTGTCGTCGAGCCAAGTACTCTGACGAGGGCGGAAGCGTAGAAAGAACCTTGTCGTTGAGCCATGCGCTCCGACAAGGGGGCTTTTCGCTCTTGTCATTGAGCCAAGTGCTCTGACGAGGGAAGAAGCATATAAAACTTTGGGCATGGCAGTCATGACCCATGCCGAACTTAGCCCCACCTCCAGCATCGAGATCTTTGGATTCTCTGCTGAAGGCGGGCCAGGGGGCTCCTGTCGGTGTAATGAGAACCAGGGTCTCATCAACCTTCTTAGCATGGGTCATTCCCGTCCAGGGTTGTTGCCTGGCAACCCCGGCAAGGCCAAGCTTCCCGGCGAATACCATATCTGGCAAGCATTATATTAACAAGCAAGAACAAGAGCTCGTTGGGGAGAATCTTCTTACCAGCGGCATGATATCCTAGCAAGACAAGACCCGGCAAGGCTTGCCGGGGGACAGCTGGGAACAAACACAAGATTATCAAGAAGGCGTTCAAGCTGATGATCAAAAGACAGAAGACCGAAGGCTGGCTTCCTGGCAAGATCTTGCCGGGAAGGCTCGCAAGGACCCGGCAAGGACTCGCACCCGGCAAGATCCCTCCGCCCTGCCACCGCTCCAGCGCAGCGACCAGCCTATCGTTTAGGGCTTGTCCTTTTGGGTGTGTGTCATGGCACTAGCGGTGAATGGGATTAAGTGGTGCTGATGGGACAGGCTCTTTTTCCGTCCCCAAGAAAGTAAGGGACACCTAAGTAGAGCATTTAATGCGCTTGTCCTAAGTCGTCAGTGGTAATCATGTAACACTGTAGCAACTTTACACCTCTTATACTTACTGTTCGCCACTGTTGGTGACCCCTTGGATGTATAAAAGGAGGCCCAAGGCGAAGCTACAGAGGGAGGAGGACCTTCTGGCCCATTCTGCATGCGTAGCTGCTTCTTGAACGTACTGTTCATCGCAAGCGCTCCGTGTATTTGAGCTGAAGAACATCCATAATAAACAACAGCAGGAGTAGGGTTTTAAGCTTCTCAGCGCCCCGAACCTGGGTAAAAGATCCCCGCGTTGATCGTTGGATCCGCTCTTTGTGCAAATCTTTTCCCCCGCCGAACCGTAAAGGGATACCCTCGATCCCATAGGTGTCGTACGCCGAAAGTAGGACTACGTCGTGTCGATCAGCTGAGGCCGGGCATGACCGAGAAAAGTGTGTCTGGCCAGAGTTAATCGAGCGTGTTGGGTAACAGTAGTGCACCCCTGCAGGGAAGTTATCTATTCGAATAGCCTTGTCCAGGGTAACAGGATGCTCAGTGGTGTATCCCGATCTACTACAACTTGAACTGGATACATGTTAATTAATTGTAAGCTCCGGGATTGCTTTCTCGCAGGGAGTCGAGGAAGGACCTCTAGGATTTGCTACTACGTGCTTGTTATTTTATGTTATGCTGCTAATCTGCACTCTTCTAATGCTGCAAGACGCTGAAGATGCTAGTCTTCGATAGGCTAGACCTTCTCTCTATTCTGGCATTTCTGCAGTCTAGTCCACAGATACAGCCTCCCCTTTGATACCGATGCATAATTAGTATAGATCAGATGTAAGTTTTGCGAGTACTTTCGATGAGTACTCACGGTTGCTTTGCTCCCCCTTTTTCCCCATACCCGTTTGTTGCGATCAGATGACGGAGCCCCGGAGCCAGCTGTTTCCGCCGACTACTACTACCCCACCGGTGGAGCTTACTACTACGTGGAGACCGACGACCAGGAGTAGATAGGTGGCTCCCAGGCAGGAGGCCTGCGCCTTTTCGATCAGATGTCGTTGTATTGCTCAGCCTTCTTAAGGCAGACTTGTTTAACTTTATGTTTGTACTCAGATATTATTGTTGCTTCCGCTAACGCTTGTACGCGAGCTTATGTATTCGAGCCCTCGAGGCCCCCTGGCTTGTAATATAAAGCTTGTATGACTTTTATTTGTGTTTAGAGTTGTGTTGTGATATCTTCCCGTGAGTCCTTAGGCTTGATCGTGTGCATTTGCGTGTATGATTAGTGCACGGTCGAGTCGAGGGTGTCACAAGTTGGTATCAGAGCCGATTGGCTATAGGAACCCCCCTTTCCAACTCCTTGGCCGAAGTTGAGTCTAGTCTTCGAAAAACGATTTTTCTAACATGGCTGTGTGGCTTACGGGCCCACGTCGCCAATGGGTGGTATTAGGATCTTTTAATCCTCTTCCGTACTCTGGGATTCTGATTCCTCTTCTTTTCGGGTTAAATGATTTTACTAACTCTGACATTAGGATCTCGTGTTCACATTCACCCGGAGAGCTGGATTATCTGCAACCATTCCATTCAAAGTTATCATATGCTTCTCACACTGTCTTTGACATCTCGCACTCCCTTGTTTCAGATTAAAATTAATTCCAGGAATTTCAGAAAAATGTTTAAAACTTTGAAAAATCGTAGAAAATAAACCGTAGCTCGGATCAAAAAGTTTTCTACATGAAAGTTGATCAGAAAAACGAGACGAAACCGAATATGCCCTCCGTGTAGCTATCACATGCCCACAACACCGCATACATGGAACCTTCCCCTCCGGTTCATCTGTCTGACAGATGCCAACAGCCGGCAAAATATTCCCAGATATTTTCCCGCACCGTCTCTTACGTGTAGCATTGCATTAGGTCACCCCCAACACTACATATTGCCATGCCATGCATCTGTGTTGCATTGTTTGCTTTTATTTATTGTTTCTTCCCCCTCTTCTCTCCGGTAGACCCCAAGGCCGACGCTGCCCCTGAGGACTGCTACTCCACCGACGACCCCTCTTTCCTCGCAGAGCTTCCAGGCAAGCAAACCCCCTTGAACATGCCTATACCACCTATTATTTCTCCCTCATGCTTGCATTAGAATTGCTACAATTGTTGTCCCGATATTACCTATTCTGATGCATAGCCTGTTTTTGTAACTGCTATTGATACCTTACCTGCTATCCTAAATGCTTAGTATAGGTTGGTTAGTGAATCATCTATGGCCCCTCCTTGTCCTAATTGCCCCGCTTTGTTAACAGTGTCCCGATCGATGTGATCGACGGGCTGAAACCAACACTTCACCACACACACCCCTTTAGTTGCACTACTCTGCAGAGCTACCATCGAGTGCCGAGGGTGATACCTCTTACCTCATTCCTGATGTTGCCTCTGTAGCATACCTAGTTGGTCGTGGGTTACCGAGGGTGATTCCTCTTTCACCACCTCCGATGAAGCTTCTGTCGTGCAACTCCTCAAGTGTGAACCCATCGAGGGTGATTCCTCCGAGTTCACCTTGACAGATACATCGAGTGGAATCCAACGAGGGTGATTCCTCGGATTCCTTCTTGGTGTGTTGGACACACGGTTACCATATAATTATTTCAGTCCCTGATTAAAAGTCGGGTCGGCCCCGAGGGGTACCCGCGAGATATGAGAAATCGGGTTGACCGTGAGGGTACCCGTGTGATAATTACGAGGCGCGGCCGGGCAGGCAGATTGCCTCAGGAGAGGGAGGAGAGGAATTGGGACTGGCCCTTTCCGCAAGTCCTCGAGACGGGGCGACGGGACCACAGATCGTGGAGCACTGATCGTCACCGCGAGCTCCAAACACACTAATGGGTTAGGGTATGTGATCTGAGTAGGCCTCTGGCCTTTTCGCACTAACCACCACACGGGAATAGTATGGGCACTCGACGTCGTACGTATCAGCCGAAGTTCTTCAAACGTCAGCGATTGAGCGGCAGACGCCCGGGTGGACCACGAAAGTCTGCGTGTGTATACAGGGGCTAGGTCTGGTCCCGGCTGCCCACACAACACGCAGGAGTGCAAAGGGCAATGGGCCCAAGACCCCTGAGCGCTTAGGGTGTAGACCGGCGTGTTGACCTCTCTGTTGAACCTAGGTAGGGCTACGACGTGTCGATCAGCCGAGGCCGGACATGGACCGAATAGGTGTGTCCGGCCAGAGTTAATCAAGCGTGTTGGGTAAGTTGGTGCACCCCTGCAGGGAAGTATATCTATTCGAATAGCCGTGTCCACAGTAACAGGACGCTCGGAAAGTATCCCGATCTACTACAACTAGAACTGGATACTTGAGAATCTTAATTGATAAGTTAGCTCCGGGATTGCTTCCTCGCATGGAGTCGAGGGAGGATCTCTGGGCATTGCTACTATATTACTTACCACTATATTTAGGTACTAATCTACACTCTTCTAATGCTGCAAGACACTAAAGATGCTAGTCTTCGATAGGCTAGGCCTTCCCTCTATTCTGGCATTTCTGCAGTCTAGTCCACAGATACAGCCTTTCTTTGGTACCGATGCATAAGTAGAATAGTTTTGATGTAAGTCTTGCGAGTACTTTGGATGAGTACTCACGGTTGCTTTGCTCCCCTTTTTCCCCCATACTCGATTGCTGCGACCAGATGACGGAGCCCCGGAGCCAGCTGCCCCAATCGATGACTACTACTACCCTACTGGTGGAGCTTACTACTACGTGGAGACCGACAACCACGAGTAGATAGGAGGCACCCAGGCAGGAGGCCTGCGCCTTTTCGATCAGTGTCGTTGTTTTGCTCAGCCTTCTTAAGGCAGACTTGTTTAACTCTGTGTCTGTACTCAGATACTGTTGTTGCTTCCGCTGATGCTTGTATGACTCGAGCTTATGTATTCGAGCCCTCGAGGCCCCTGTCTTGTAATATAAAGCTTGTATGACTTTTATTTGTGTTTAGAGTTGTGTTGTGATATCTTCAAGTGAGTCCTTAGGCTTGATCATGTGCATTTGTGTGTATGATTAGTGCACGATTAAGTCGGGGGTGTCACAAGTTGGTATCAGAGCCGACTGCCTGTAGGAACCCCCTTTCCAACTCCTTGGCCGAAGTGAGTCTAGTCTTTGAAAAATGTTTTACTAACATGGCTGTGTGGCTTACGGGCCCACATCGCCAATGGGTGGTATTAGGATCTTTTATTCCTCTTCTTTACTTTGGGACTCTGATCTCTCTTCTTTTCAGGTAAAAGATTTTGCTAAATCTAACGCTAGGTTCTCGTAATCACATTCACCCGGAGAGCTGGATTATCTGCAAATATTTCCTTCCAATACTACCATATGCTTCTTACAGTGTCGTTTGACATCTGCACTTCCTTGTTTCAGATGCGTCCCGCAAGACAGCTCGTACGCCACACCATGGTTGTTGATGCGATTGGGTTCCCTGCTATCCTGGTCGACTTCTTGACCAGGCTGGGATATCGCTGGTACCCCGAGTACACTGTTTACGAGGATTACTGCGAGTTCAACCAGGAGCAGTACCACGCTGTGGTTCGTATCTTTGATCGGCAGAACAACTCCATCACTGAGTTGCACACCTTTCATGGTGTTGGAGTGACTGTTGATATGGCTGTTCATGATGTTGCCTTTACTGCTATTGCCCGTCTCCATGGAGAGCATGGTCGCTTAGAGGAGACTGCTTTCAGATATATCCCGTATGCCCCCGTTGGGGACGAGAGTGGATATTACACTTCTGTCTGTACCCCTTACGTGCCACGTTGTTATGACCCGCGGGTTTTGGTACAGTACACTGAGGCTCTGGATCGCACTGCCCGAGCTCTTGCTGTCGAGTTGTACGCCACTCGTGCTCGTCTTTACGACGCTCTGACACAGTTGCTACCAGCAGTCAGTGCATTGATTCATCCAGAGTATATCCATTACCCGCGCAGGATAGAGTTGCCACCAGGTCTTGGGTGGCCTGCTGTTGGAGGTTGTACTCCTCCACGTGGTCCTCTTCTTCCAGTTCGAGACCAGGTTCTACACCAGAGTGTTCACGGAGCGTGGGATCCTTACATCGAGGGTACCCTGCGTCGTCACCTGCAGCTGCCTGGCTTCAGTGGTTTTCTCCGACGTTGATGTAGCTATCGCTATGTCCCGTTGTTGTATCCCTCCACCGCGTGCTTGCGTGCCGCCTAGTGTGTCTAGCTTTTCCTTTCCGAACTTGTACCGCTGGCTTGTAACCGAAGTTATGTATGGATCTGTATGTCATGTTTGACTATGATGTTGTATCTATTGCACTTTCTTTGTTGTGCGTGTTACATCATGAATGATTCCATACACCTGCAATACTCATTGCTAAACTACCCCCTATTGACTTTAGCAGGATGGTTAGACCCACAAGTCGTGGCCGTGGTGCCAACAATCCACCACCGCCCGACTATATGGCTGGAATGATGCAACAGTTTGAACTGAATCGCCAATTCATACAAGGGATTATGGATCAGTTTCCCCGTCCAAATGCCAACCAGCAGCCAGCACCAATAACCTTGCAAGAGTTTGTGCGCCTCAATCCAACTGTCTTCCGCAACTCAGTGCAGCCGCTTGATGCTGATGACTAGCTCCGTGACATCACATATGAGATGGAGTCAGCCAATGTTGCCCCTGCCAGCTATGTTACCTTCGCATCCTACTTCCTGAAGGGTCCTGCAGCTCAATGGTGGGACAGTCACAGGCTTACCCTAGCTGCTGGAACCATCCTCACTTGGGTGGAGTTCCAAGCTGCCTTCCGTGCCCGTTACATTCTGCAAGGAGTTATGGACCGGAAGAAGCGTGAGTTCCGCAACCTTACCCAGGGCAGCAAGACTGTGGAGGTCTATCAGCGGGAGTTTCTTGAACTACCTCGTTATGCTGAAGAGGATATTGCTACTGATGCCCGCAGACAGGAGAAGTTCCGTGAAGGGCTCAACCCAGATATCAAGCTCGCACTCGTAGTCCAAGACTTCGCCGACTTCGCCACCTTGGTGAACAAGGCCATACAGGTTGAGACTGGTTTGAAGGATCACAAGGACGCGCTCAAGCGCACCCGTGAAGCGGGATCATCTTCGAGCTCGTCTTCCCAGAAGCGCCGTATCTAGATTCCTCACAGCATGTACCGTTCAACTGTACCTGCTCCAAGGCCATCGTATGTTGTACCTCGTCTGCCTCCTCCACCTCCGAGGCAGCCGAGACCTCAAGCTCCAATGCTTCGAGCTCCTGCTCCCCGTCCCGATAATGGGTTGTGCTTCACATGTGGACGTCCAGGTCATCGTGCTAAAGATTGCCGTCAGAATCAGAATCAGTTGGCACTTCCATCTGCTGGCCGTGGTAATGGCCGTGGCAACAATCAGCCTCGCAACAACAATGCCAGACCTTCTTATGGTCGTGGTCAGGCTTATCATGTCAACATGAATGAAGATCAAGACCAACCAGCTACTGTGATGGGTACTCTCCTTGTTAATTCAGTACCAACTTCTGTTTTATTTGATTCAGGAGCATCGCATTCTTTCATATCAGAAAATTTTTGCACGCATGCATGACATTAAATGTGAAGAGCTGCACCAATCGCTAGTGGTTAACACTCCCGTGGGCCAATGCCGAACTTCCATGTTTAGTCCCAATGTCACCATTGAGATTGAAGGGTTGGACTTCCATGCATTTCCCATTATTTTGAAGTCTTCCAAAGTTGACCTCATTCTGGGAATGGATTGGTTGAAGGCTCATACCGCCTTAATCAATTGTGCCACTAAAGCCGTCCAACTCCTGCACCCCTCGGATGAGATAGTAAATTACCATGCTCATATCGTTCAAAATGCCAAGGCTCAGATTTATGCCTTGAATGCGTTGAACGCTTCTCCTCTTGAGGGGATCGAAAATGTTCCAGTCGTTTGCGACTTCCAAGATGTCTTTTCAGAAGAACTTCCAGGAGTACCCCCAGTTAGAGCTGTCGAGTTTGTCATCGACTTAAAACCAGGCACCACTCCTATTGCGAAGCGTCCCTATAAGATGCCGCCGCATGAACTCCTTGAGCTTATGGAGGAAATCGACAAATCACTCCGAAAATGTTTCATACGTCCAAGTTCCTCTGTCTGGGGAGCACCTTCTCTCTTTGTTAAGAAGAAAGATGGTATGAACCGGTTGGTCCAAGATTACCGACCTATCAATCAGGCAACCATTCAGAACAAATATCCACTTCCCCGGATCAACGATCTGTATGATCAACTTGCTGGATCTTCAGTATTCTCTAAACTCGACTTGAGGTTGGGTTATCATCAGATCCGCGTCCGTGAAGAGGATATTCCCAAGACTGCCTTCGTTACTCATTATGGTTCATACGAGTATACTGTCATGTCATTAGGCTTAACTAATGCTCCAGCAACGTTCTCCTGCCTGATGAACTATATTTTCATGGATTACCTCGACAAGTTCGTCATGGTTTATCTGGATGATATCCTGGTATATTCCAAGAATAAGGAAGAACACGCTGAACATCTTTGTCTTGTTCTGGAAAAGCTTCGAGAGCATCAACTATATGCCAAATATTCCAAGTGTGAATTCTGGTTATCTGAATTAACCTACCTTGGTCATGTGATTTCCAAGGATGGCATTGCTGTCAACCCAGAGCGAGTTCAGGCTATTCTTGACTGGACTCCCCCGAAGAATGTTAAGCAAGTCAGAAGTTTCCTCGGACTTGCAAGCTATTGCCGTCAATTTTTCGAGAACTTTTCAAAGATTGCCAAGCCTCTGACTAATCTGCTTCACAAAGGCGTTAAGTTTGAGTGGGCAGACAAATGTCAGGAAAGTTTCCAGACCCTCAAGGACAAGTTGACTTCTGCACCAGTGCTTGATCCTCCAGATTCTCGCAAGGAATTCGTCATTTATTGTGACGCCTCTCGTCAAGGTTTAGGCTGTGTCCTGATGCAAGAACGCAGAGTGATTGCTTATGCCTCGTGACAGTTGCGTCCTCATGAAGAGAACTACCCAGTGCATGACCTTGAACTAGCTGCAGTTATCTATGCACTAAAGTTATGGCGACATTACCTCCTCAGTAATCAATGTGAAATATACACTGATCACCAAAGTCTGAAGTATTTGTTTACTCAGCCAGATCTCAATCTCCGCCAACAACGATGGTTGGAAACAATTACAGACTATGACTGCGGCATTTCTTATACCCCTGGCAAGGCTAATGTAATGGCCGATGCTTTCAGGCTCAAGTCATATTGCAACAACCTCATGGTTCAGCGAGCTCAACCCCTTCTTCATGAGGAACTACGCAAGTTGAACCTTCATATCATTCCACAGGGTTCTCTCAATACCCTTGTTTTATAGCCAGATCTTGAGAAAGCTGTTAAGTCTGCGCAAGCAAAGGATGCTGAAGTTGATTAGATGAAAAGAGATCTTGACCTTGAAAAGGCCAGAGATTTCTCGCTTGCTGAAGATGGAACCTTGTATTTCAGAGACCGCATTGTGGTACCTCGGTTCGAGCTTATGACCGACAAAGTTATGAAGGAGGCACATGATACACCACTGTCTATTCACCCAGGTAGCACCAAGATGTATCGTGACCTCCGTCAAAGGTACTGGTGGTCTAAAATGAAGCAGGACATTGCTCGCTATGTTGCCGAGTGTGACGTTTGCCGTCGCGTCAAGGCAGAACATCAGAAGCCTGCTGGAATTCTGAAACCGCTCCCTATTCCTGAATGGAAATGGGATAAGGTTCAAATGGACCTCATTACTGGCCTTCCCAAGTCGCAGAAAGGCCACGATGCAATTCTTATCGTCATCGATCAACTCTCCAAAGTTGCACACTTTCTGCCAGTCAAGGAGACGATCACTGCTAGTCGGTTAGCAGATTTGTATATCTCCAGAATTGTATCACTCCACAGTATTCCGAAGGAGATCAGTTCAGATCGTGGCAGCCTATTCACCTCAAAGTTCTGGGCAAGTTTCCAAGAAGCTATGGGAACTCATATAACTTGGAGCTCTGCTTATCACCCCCAGTCCCAAGGCCAAGTTGAACGAGTGAATCAAGTGCTTGAAGATATGCTGCGTGCTTGTGTCATTTCATTTGGCAAGAAGTGGGAGGAATCTCCCCCGTATGCTGAATTCTCGTACAACAACTGATGGAAATATGCCCTAGAGGCAATAATAAAGTTGTTATTATTTTATATTTCCTTGTTCATGATAAAGGTTTATTATTCATGCTAGAATTGTATTGACCAGAAACTTAAATACATGTGTGAATACATAAACAAATACCGTGTCCCTAGTGAGCCTCTACTAGACTAGCTCGTTGATCAAAGATGGTTAAGGTTTCCTAACCATAGACATGAGTTGTCATTTGATAACGGGATCACATCATTAGGAGAATGATGTGATGGACAAGACCCATCTCTTAGCTTAGCATATGATCGTTCTGTTTATTGTTACTGCTTTCTTGAATGTCAAATACATGTTCCTCCGACCATGAGATCATGCAACTCCCGGATACCGAAGGAATACCTTGTGTGCTATCAAACGTCACAACGTAACTGGCTGATCATAAAGATGCTCTACAGGTATCTCCGAAGGTGTCTGTTGAGTTGGCATGGATCGAGACTGGGATTTGTCACTCCGTGTTTCGGAGAGGTATCTCTGGGCCCTCTCGGTAATGCACATCATAAGAAGCTTGCAAGCAAAGTGACTAAGGAGTTAGTTACGGGATGATGTATTACAGAACGAGTAAAGGGACTTGCCGGTAACGAGATTGAACTAGGTATGGAGATACCGACGATCGAATCTCGGGCAAGTAAACATACCGACGGACAAAGGGAATTACGTATGTTGTCATTGCGGTTCGACCGATAAGATCTTAGTGGAATATGTAGGAACCAATATGGGCATCCAGGTTCCGCTATTGATTATTGACCGGAGAGGCGTCTCGGTCATGTCTACATCATTCCCGAACCCGTAGGGTCCGCACGCTTAACGTTCGTTGACGATATAGTGTTATATGAGTTATGTGAATTGGTAACCGAATGTTGTTCGGAGTCTCGGATGAGATCCCGGATGTCACGAGGAGTCTCGGAATGGTCTAGAGGTAAAGATTTATATATGGGAAGTCATATTTTGGGTTCCGGAAAAAGGTGCAGTTTTTTCGGTATTGTACCGGGAAGCTTCCAGAAGGTTCCGGAGGATTCCGGAGGGGTCCGGAAGTCCACAAGTGGGTCCACCACGTCCCAAGGGCTGGCATGGGCTAAGGGGAGGCGTCCTGGCCTTATTGGGCCAGGCGCACCAAGTCCTCAAAAGCCCACGCAGCTAGGGAAGGAAAAAAGGAGAGTCCTAGTAGGAATAGGATTGGACTTTGGAGTCCAAGTCCACGTGTGTACTATTCACGTGGCACTATTCCTTCTACTCCAAGCCTCTACACATATATAAATAGAGGAGAGGGGGCGCCCCAAACAAGACACAACATTGTCTTAGCCATGTGCGGCGCCCCCCTCCACAGTTCCGTCCCTCGGTCATATTTTCGCAGTGCTTGGGCGAAGCCCTGCGGAGATAGCATCACCATCACCGTCACCACGCCGTCGTGCTGCCAGAACTCATCCACTACCTCGCCGTCTTGCTGGATCAAGAAGTCGAGGACGTCACCGAGCTGAACGTGTGCTGAACGAGGAGGTGCCGTACGTTCGGTACTCGGTCGGTTGGATCGTGAAGTTGTTCGACGACATGAACCGCGTTGTTCTAAAGCTTCCGCTTACGGTCTACGAGGGTACGTAGACACACTCCCCCTCTCGTAGTTATGCATCTCCATGGATAGATCTTGCGTGTGCGTAGAAAATTTTTGTTTTCCATGCAACGTTCCCCAACAGTGGCATCATGAGCCAGGTCTATGCGTAGATGATATGCACGAGTAGAACACAAAGAGTTGTGGGCGGTGATCGTCATACTGCTTACCACCAACCTCTTATTTTGATTCGGCGGTATTGTAAGATGAAGCGGCCCGGACCAACCTTACATGTCCACGTACATGAGACCGGTTCCACCGACAGACATGCAACTTGTTTTGCATAAAGGTGGCTGGCAGGTGTCTGTTTCTCCTACTTTAGTTGAATCAAATTTGACTACGGCCGGTCCTTGTTGAAGGTTAAAACAGCAAACTTGATAAATCACCATTGTGGTTTTGTGCCGTAGGTAAGAACGGTTCTTGCTAGAAGCCCGTAGCAGCCACGTAAAACTTGCAACAACAAAGTAGAGGACGTCTAACTTGTTTTTGCAGGGTATGCTGTGATGTGATATGGTCAAGACATGATGTGATATACATTATTGTATGAGATGATCATGTTTTGTAATTTATCGGCAACCGGCAGGAGCCTTATGGTTGTCTCTTTATTGTATGAAATGCAAGCGCCATGTAATTGCTTTACTTTATCGCTATGCGTTAGCAATAGTTGTAGAAGCAATAGTTGGCGAGATGACCACGACGCAACGATGGAGATCAAGGTGTCGAGCCGGTGACGATGGAGATCATGACAATGCTTTGGAGATGGAGATCAAAAGCACAAGATGATGATGGCCATATCATGTCACATATTTTGATTGCATGTGATGTTTATCCTTTATGCATCTTATTTTGCTTAGAACGATGGTAGCATTATAAGATGATCCCTTCACTAAATTTCAAGATAAAAGTGTTCTCCCCGAGTATGCACCGTTGCTAAAGTTCGTCGTTTCGAAGCACCTCGTGATGATCGGGTGTGATAGATTCTACGTTCACATACAACGGGTGTAAGCCAGTTTTACACAAGCAGAATACTTGGGTTAAACTTGACGAGCCTAGCATGTACAGACATGGTCTCGGAACACTGGAGACCGAAAGGTCGAACATGAGTCATATAGTAGATATGATCAACATGGAGATGTTCACCATTGATGACTATCCCATCTCACGTGATGATCGGACATGGGCTAGTTGATTTGGATCATGTATCACTTAGTTAACTTGAGGGATGTTAATTAAAGTGGGAGTTCATTAGTAATTTGATTAATTGAACTTAATTTATCATGAACTTAGTCCTGATAGTCTTTGCAAATTATGTTGTAGATCAATAGCTCGCGTTGTAGCTCCCCTGTTTTTGATACGTTCCTAGAGAAAGCTTAGTTGAAAGATGATGGTAGCAATTACACGGACTGGGTCCGTAACTTGAGGATTATCCTCATTACTGCACAGAAGGATTATGTCCTTGATGCACCGCTAGGTGATGGACCTACTGCAGGAGCTGCTGCAGACGTTGTGAACGCGTGGCAGGCTCGATGTGATGACTACTCGATAGTTCAGTGTGCTATGCTCTACGGCTTAGAACCGGGACTACAAAAGCGTTTTGAACGCCATGGAGCATATGAGATGTTCCAGGAGCTAAAATTGATATTTCAAGCTAATGCTCGGGTTGAGAGATATGAAGTCTCCAACAAGTTCTTCAGCTGTAAGATGGAGGAGAACAGTTCTGACAGTGAACACATACTCAGAATGTCTGGATACCACAACCACTTGACTCAGCTGGGAATTGATCTTCCAGTTGAGAGTGTTATTGACAGAGTTCTTCAGTCACTGCCACCAAGCTATAAAGGCTTCGCGATGAACTATAATATGCAAGGGATGGAGAAGACAATTCCCGAGCTCTTCGCGATGCTGAAATCGGCGGAGGTAGAAATCAAGAAGGAGCATCAAGTGTTGATGGTTAACAAGATCACTAGTTTCAAGAAAAAGGGCAAGGGAAAGAAGGGGAACTTCAAGAAGAACGGCAAGCAACCTGCCGCTCCCATGAAGAAACCCAAAGTTGGACCCAAGCCTGAAACTGAGTGCTTCTACTGCAAAGAAACTGGTCACTGGAAGCGGAACTGCCCCAAGTATTTGGCGGATAAGAAGGATGGCAAAGTGAACAAAGGTATATTTGATATACATGTTATTGATATGTACCTCACTAGTGCTCGTAGCAGCGTCTGGGTATTTGATACCGATTTAGTTGCTAATATTAGTAACTTGAAGCAGGAGCTGCAGAGTAACGGAGACTAGCTGAGGGCGAGGTGACGATATGTGTTGGAAGTATCTCCAAGATTGATATGATCAATATCGACACGCTCGTAATACCTTCGGGATTAGTATTAAACCTAAATAATGGTAATTTGGTGCTTGCGTTGAACATAAAACATTATATCTGGATATTGTTTATTGCAAGACGGTTATTCATTTAAGTCAGAGAATAATGGTTATTCTGTTTATATGAATAATATCCCTCGTGATCATGCACCCTTGTGAATGGTTTATTCTTGTTGAATCTCGATCGTAGTGATACACATATTCATAATATTGATGCCAAAAGATGCAAAGTTGATAATGATAGTGCAACATACTTGTGGCACTGCCGTTTAGGTCATATTGGTGTAAAGCGCATGAAGAAACTCCATGCTGATGGACTTTTGGAATCTCTTGATTATGAATCATTTGATACTTGCGAACCATGCCTCATGGGCAAGATGACTAAAACTCCGTTCTCCGGAATAATGGAGCGAGCTACTGATTTGTTGGAAATAATACATACCGATGTATGCGGTCCGATGAATGTTGAAGCACGCGGCGGGTATCGCTATTTTCTAACCTTCACAGATGATTTGAGTAGGTATGGGTATATCTACTTGATGAAACACAAGTCTGAAACATTTGAAAAGTTCAAAGAATTTCAGAGTGAAGTAGAGAATCATCGTAACAAGAAAATAAAGTTTCTACGATCCGATCGCGGAGGCGAATATTTGAGTTACGAGTTTGGCCTTCATTTAAGAAAATGTGGAATTGTTTCACAACTCACGCCACCTGGAACACCACAGTGTAATGGTGTGTCTGAACGTCATAACCGTACTTTATTGGATATGGTGCGTTCTATGATGTCTCTTACCGATTTGCCACTATCGTTTTGGAGTTATGCATTAGAGACAGCTGCATTCACGTTAAATAGGGCACCGTCTAAATCCGTTGAGACGACACCGTATGAACTGTGGTTTGGCAAGAAACCTAAGCTGCCGTTTTTTAAAGTTTGGAGATGCGATGCTTATGTGAAAAAGCTTCAACCTGATAAGCTCGAACCCAAAGCGGAGAAGTGCGTCTTCATAGGATACCCTAAAGAAACAATTGGGTACACCTTCTACCACAGATCCGAAGGCAAGGTCTTTGTTGCCAAGAATGGGTCCTTTCTAGAGAAGGAGTTTCTCTCGAAAGAAGTGAGTGGGAGGAAAGTAGAACTTGATGAGGTAATTGTACCTTCTCTCGAATTAGAAAGTAGCTCATCAGAGAAAACCGTTCCCGTGATGCCTACACCAATAAGAGAGGAAGATAATGGTGAAGATCATGAAACTTCAGATCAAGTTACTACTAAACCTCGTAGGTCGACCAGAGTACGTTCCGCACCAGAGTGGTACGGTAATCATGTTCTGGAAGTCATGTTGTTAGACAACGGCGAACCTACGAACTATGAAGAAGCTATGATGATCCCAGATTCTGACAAATGGCTTGAGGCCATGAAATCTGAGATAGGATCCATGGATGAGAACGAAGTATGGACTTTGGTGGACTTGCCCGATGATCGGCAAGCCATTGAGAATAAATGGATTTTTAAGAGGAAGACAAACGCTGATGGTAATATCACTGTCTACAAAGCTCGACTTGTTGCGAAAGGTTTTCGACAAGTTCAAGGGGTTGACTACGATGAGACTTTCTCACCCGTAGCGATGCTTAAGTCTGTCCGAATCATGTTAGCAATTGCCGCATTTTATGATCTGGCAAATGGATGTCAAAACTGCATTCCTTAATGGTTTTCTCAAAGAAGAGTTGTATATGATGCAACCAGAAGGTTTTGTCGATCTTAAGGGTGCTAACAAAGTGTGCAAGCTCCAGCGATCCATCTATGGACTGGTGCAAGCATCTCGGAGTTGGAATATACGCTTTGATGAGGTGATCAAAGCATATGGTTTTGTACAGACTTACGGTGAAGCCTGCATTTACAAGAAAGTGAGTGGGAGCTCTGTAGCATTTCTAATATTATATGTGGATGACATATTGTTGATTGGAAATGATATAGAATTTCTGGATGGCATAAAAGGATACTTGAATGAAAGACCTCGGTGAAGCTGCTTATATATTGGACATCAAGATCTATAGAGATAGATCAAGATGCTTGATAAGACTTTCAATGAGTACATACCTTGACAAGATTTTGAAGGAGTTCAAAATGGATCAGTCAAAGAAGGAGTTCTTGCCTGTATTGTAAGGTGTAAAGTTGAGTAAGACTCAAAGCTCGACCACGACAGAAGATAGAGAGAGAATGAAAGTCATTCCCTATGCCTCAGCCATAGGTTCTATAATGTATGCCATGCTGTGTACCACACCTAATGTGTGCCTTGCCACGTGTCTGGCAAAGGGGGTACAAGAGTGATCCAGGAGTGGATCACTGGACAGCGGTCAAAATTATCCTTAGTAACTAAAGGACTAAGGAAATGTTTCTCGATTATGGAGGTGATAAAGAGTTCGTCGTAAAGGGTTACATCGATGCAAGCTTTGACACCAATCTAGATATCTCTGACTAGCAAACCGGATACGTATAATGGAGCAGTCATTTGGAATAGCTCCAAGTAAAGCGTGATAGCAGCATCTACAGTATGACATAAGGATTTGCAAAGTACTCATGGGTCTGAATATTGCAGACCCATTGACTAAAATTCTCTCTCACGAGCAAAAGATGATCACACCTTAGAACTCTTTGAGTGTTAATCACATGGTGATGTGAACTAGATTATTGACTCTAGTGAACTCTTGGGTGTTAATCACATGGCAATGTGAACTAGATTATTGACTCTAGTGCAAGTGGGAGACTGATGGAAATATGCCCTAGAGGCAATAATAAAGTTGTTATTATTTTATATTTCCTTGTTCATGATAAAGGTTTATTATTCATGCTAGAATTGTATTGACCGGAAACTTAAATACATGCGTGAATACATAAACAAATACCGTGTCCCTAGTGAGCCTCTACTAGACTAGCTCATTGATCAAAGATGGTTAAGGTTTCCTAACCATAGACATGAGTTGTCATTTGATAACGGGATCACATCATTAGGAGAATGATGTGATGGACAAGACCCATCACTTAGCTTATCATATGATTGTTCTGTTTATTGCTACTGCTTTCTTGAATGTCAAATACATGTTCCTCCGACCTTGAGATCATGCAACTCCCGGATACCGGAGGAATACCTTATGTGCTATCAAACGTCACAACGTAACTGGCTGATCATAAAGATGCTCTACAGGTATCTCCGAAGGTGTCTGTTGAGTTGGCATGGATCGAGACTGGGATTTGTCACTCCGTGTTTCGGAGAGGTATCTCTGGGCCCTCTCGGTAATGCACATCATAAGAAGCTTGCAAGCAAAGTGACTAAGGAATTAGTTACGGGATGATGTATTACGGAACGAGTAAAGGGACTTGCCGGTAACGAGATTGAACTAGGTATGGAGATACCGACGATCGAATCTTGGGCAAGTAAACATACCGACGGAAAAAAGGGAATTACGTATGTTGTCATTGCGGTTCGACCGATAAGATCTTCGTGGAATATGTAGGAACCAATATGGGCATCCAGGTTCCGCTATTGATTATTGACCGGAGAGGCGTCTCGGTCATGTCTACATCATTCCCGAACCCGTAGGGTCCGCACGCTTAACGTTCGTTGACGATATAGTGTTATATGAGTTATGTGAATTGGTAACCGAATGTTGTTCGGAGTCTCGGATGAGATCCCGGATGTCACGAGGAGTCTCGGAATGGTCGAGAGGTAAAGATTTATATATGGGAAGTCATATTTTGGGTTCCGGAAAAAGGTGCAGTTTTTTCGGTATTGTACCAGGAAGCTTCCAGAAGGTTCCGGAGGATTCCGGAAGTCCACAAGTGGGTCCACCACGTCCCAAGGGCTGGCATGGGCTAAGGGGAGGCGTCCTGGCCTTATTGGGCCAGGCGCACCAAGTCCTCAAAAGCCCACGCAGCTAGGGAAGGAAAAAAGGAGAGTCCTAGTAGGAATAGGATTAGACTTTGGAGTCCAAGTCCACGTGTGTACTATTCACGTGGCACTATTCCTTCTACTCCAAGCCTCTACACATATATAAATAGAGGAGAGGGGGCACCCCAAACAAGACACAACATTGTCTTAGCCGTGTGCGGCGCCGCCCTCCACAGTTCCGTCCCTCGGTCATATTTTCGCAGTGCTTGGGCGAAGCCCTGCGGAGATAGCATCACCATCACCGTCACCACGCCGTCGTGCTGCCGGAACTCATCCACTACCTCGCCGTCTTGCTGGATCAAGAAGTCGAGGACGTCACCGAGCTGAACGTGTGCTGAACGCGGAGGTGCCGTACGTTCGGTACTCGGTTGGTTGGATCGTGAAGTTGTTCGACGACATCAACCGCGTTGTTCTAACGCTTCCGCTTACGGTCTACGAGGGTACGTAGACACACTCCCCCTCTCGTAGCTATGCATCTCCATGGATAGATCTTGCGTGTGCATAGAAATTTTTTGTTTTCCATGCAACGTTCCCCAACAACAACAGCTATCAAGCTAGCTTGAAGATGGCCCCCTTCGAGGTACTATATGGACGTAAGTGTCGAACCCCTCTGAATTGGTCAGAAACTGGGTAACGGCCGCTCATTGGTCCGGATGTTATCCAACACGCTGAAGAGCAAGTCCGTATTGTTCGGGAAAATCTTAAGGCGGCTCAGTCTCGCCAGAAGAGCAATTATGATCATAAACACTAGGGATCGATCTATCAACCTGGTGAGCAAGCTTATCTGCGTGTCACTCCTATGAAGGGCACTCATCGCTTTGGAATCAAGGGCAAGTTAGCTCCTTGCTACATTGGTCCCTTTCGCATTCTCGCTAGACGTGGACATGTGGCATATAAATTGGAGTTGCCACCGCAATTCTCTCATCTCCACGATGTCTTTCATGTGTCGCAACTTCGCCGTTGCTTCAAGGATCCGCACCGAGCAGTGGATCATGAATTGCTCGAATTGCAAGATGACCTATCTTATAAAGAGCATCTGATCCACATTCTTGATCAAGCTGAACGTCGGACCCATCAGAAGACAACCAAGTTCCTTAAAGTGCAGTGGTCAAATCATACTGAAGATGAAGCCACTTGGGAACGCGAGGATCGTCTTCGCGGGGAATTCCCCGATCTTTTTCCTTCTACCTCCTGAATTCTCGGGACAAGAATTTCTTTTAGAGGAGGAGAATTGTAACACCCCTCTGTAATGAGCAACAGTGATCCATAATGATTATGCTAAGTCACTGTGATTTGCAATGCTTGATCATATTGGATTAATATCTCATTTCAAATTCCACCACTGAATTCAATTCAAATCATAAGTGAAATTTGAAGTTGCACAAAAATTGCTGAAAAATAGTTCATCATTTAGCAAATATTCCAAAACAAATAGTTGTTCAGGAAAACAACATCACCATCAAGCTAAATGTGGATTATGGCAATTAAAACAGTGCTAAAACAACAATTTAAATGCCTTTTCATTTATGAAAAATGCAAATGAATTCAAAAGCCTTCCAAACTTTTTGTGGCAGTGCAGTATATTGCTATATATTTTTGTGGTTATTTCCCACATTTTACAAAAAGCATTTGGCAGCTCATTTTAATTGCAAACCTTTCTGTAAAAAGAAAACAGAAAAGAAAATTGAAAAAGGCCTAAACAACTACTGTGAGCTGGGCCTAAGTGCACAGTGGCACCGGCCCAGCCCACCTCCCTCTTTCTCCCTCCTCTCGCTTCTCTCTCCCCGCGTGTCACCACGCCCGTGGCCGCGCCGGCGCGCTCCGGCGACTGGGCGACACGGCGCCGCTACAGGAGCCGTTGAGGGGATAAGGTCGTCACCCTCGACCTCCCTGGCATTCCTATCCACTTCTCCCCCCTCTCCTCCCTCGCTCGCCACTCCCCCTCTCCCTCTCCAGTAGCCGCCGCATTCACCAAGGCCGAATGCATCGCCGCCATTGAGCTCGCCGACGTGGCCACGCTCGCCGTCGAGCTCAACCGAGCACGGCAACGTGCTCAGCGCGCGCGTAGGAACTCAACACGCTAGCTAGCTCGCCTTGCCGTGCCCTGAAATGCCGCAACCAAACTCAGCCGATTCCGGCCGTCCGCCGCGCTGCTCGCCGTCGTCGTTTCCGGCCATCTCCGGTCGCGCCACCGCCACAGATCGACGCGGCGTCGTCTCCCCGTTCGAACGCGCCATCGCGCGGGCCAAACGGCCTTCTGTAGGCGAAATCCGACGCCTCCCGTGGCCCTCCGCCGCGTTTGGAGGTCGCCGGCCACCGCCGACGTGGCACGACTGGGGTCCACCCTGGGTCACTGACCAGTGGGCCCAGGGGCCCCACTTGACTGGGTTGACCAGTCAACGTGCTGACTGGGCAACCCCAGCCACTGACAGGCGGGCCCCATGCGTTTAATTAAACTAATTTGAATTTAAACTAATCTGTTAATTTAATTAGACACTGACAGATGGGGCCCACCTGCTAGTTAATCTTTTTAGTTAATTTTAATCTCTGTTTAGCCACTGAGCCACTGACATGTGGGTCCCAGCCGTCAGGTTTGACCTGGACCGGCTGGGTTGACCACTGACGTCACCCTGATATCATGCTGACGCAATAAAGCTTTTTTCTAATTAAAATTAATTCCAGGAATTTCAGAAAAATGTTTAAAACTTTGAAAAATCGTAGAAAATAAACCGTAGCTCGGATCGAAAAGTTTTCTACATGAAAGTTGATCAGAAAAACGAGACGAACCTGAATATGCCCTCCGTGTAGCTATCACATGCCCACAACACCGCATACATGGAACCTTTCCCTCCAGTTCATCTGTCTGACAGATGCCAATAGCTGGGAAAATATTCCCAGATATTTTCCCGCACCGTCTCTTACGTGTAGCATTGCATTAGGTCACCCCCAGCACTACATATTGCCATGCCATGCATCCGTGTTGCATTGTTTGCTTTTATTTATTGTTTCTTCCCCCTCTTCTCTCCGGTAGACCCCGAGGCCGACGCTGCCCCTGAGGACTGCTACTCCACCGATGACCCCTCTTTCCTCGCAGAGCTTCCAGGCAAGCAAATCCCCTTGAACATGCCTATACCACCTATTATTTCTCCCTCATGCTTGCATTAGAATTGCTACAATTGTTGTCCCGATATTACCTATTCTGATGCATAGCCTGTTTTTGTAACTGCTATTGATACCTTACCTGATATCCCAAATGCTTAGTGTAGGTTAGTTAGTGAACCATCAGTGGCCCCTCCTTGTCCTAATTGCCCCGCTTTGTTACCAGTGTCCCGATCGATGTGATCGACGGGCTGAAACCAACAGTTCACCACACACACCCCTTTAGTTGCACTACTCTGCAGAGCTACCATCGAGTGCCGAGGGTGATACCTCTTACCTCACTCCTGATGTTGCCTCTGTAGCATAGCTAGTCGGTCGTGGGTTACCGAGGGTGATTCCTCTTTCACCACCTCCGATGAAGCTTCTGTCGTGCAACTCCTCAAGTGTGAACCCATCGAGGGTGATTCCTCCGAGTTCACCTTGACGGATACATCGAGTGGGAATCCAACGAGGGTGATTCCTCGGATTCCTTCTTGGTGTGTTGGACACACGGTTACCATATAATTATTTCAGTCCCTGATTAAAAGTCGGGTCAGCCCCGAGGGGTACCCGCGAGATATGAGAAATCGGGTTGACCGTGAGGGTACCCGTGTCATAATTACGAGGCACGGCCGGGCAGGCAGATTGCCTCAGGAGAGGGAGGAGAGGAATTGGGCCTGGCCCTTGCCGCAAGTCCTCGAGACGGGGCGACGGGACAACAGATCGTGGAGCACTGATCGTCACCGCGAGCTCCAAACACACTAATGGGTTAAGGTATGTGATCTGAGTAGGCCTCTGGCCTTTTCGCACTAACCACCACGCGGGAATAGTATGGGCACTCGGCGTCGTACGTATCAGCTGAAGTTCTTCAGAAGTCAGCGATTGAGCGGCGCGCGCCCGGGTGGACCGCGAAAGTCTGCGTGTGTATACAGGGGCTAGGTCTGGTCCCGGCCGCCCACGCAACGCGCAGGAGTGCAAAGGGCGATGGGCTCAAGACCCCTGAGCGCTTAGGGTGTAGACCGGCGTGCTGGCCTCTCTGTTGAACCTAGGTAGGGCTATGACGTGTCGATCAGCCGAGGCCGGACATGGACCGAATAGGTGTGTCCGGCCAGAGTTAATCGAGCGTGTTGGGTAAGTTGGTGCACCCCTGCAGGGAAGTATATCTATTCGAATAGCCGTGTCCACGGTAACAGGACGCTCAGAAAGTATCCCGGTCTACTACAACTAGAACTGGATACTTGAGAATCTTAATTAATAAGTTAGCTCTGGGATTGCTTCCTCGCAGGGAGTCGAGGGAGGATCTCTGGGCATTGCTACTATATTACTTACCACTATATTTAGGTACTAATCTACACTCTTCTAATGCTGCAAGACGCTGAAGATGCTAGTCTTCGATAGGCTAGGCCTTCCCTCTATTCTGGCATTTCTGCAGTCTAGTCCACAGATACAGCCTTTCTTTGGTACCGATGCATAAGTAGAATAGTTCTGATGTAACTCTTGCGAGTACTTTGGATGAGTACTCACGGTTGCTTTGCTCCCCTTTTTCCCCCATACTCGATTGCTGTGACCAGATGACGGAGCCCCGGAGCCAGCTGCCCAGTCGATGACTACTACTACCCTACTGGTGGAGCTTACTACTACGTGGAGACCGACGACCAGGAGTAGATAGGAGGCACCCAGGCAGGAGGCCTGCGCCTTTTCGATCAGTGTCGTTGTTTTGCTCAGCCTTCTTAAGGCAGACTTGTTTAACTCTGTGTCTGTACTCAGATACTGTTGTTGCTTCCGCTGATGCTTGTATGACTCGAGCTTATGTATTCGAGCCCTCGAGGCCCCTGGCTTGTAATATAAAGCTTGTATGACTTTTATTTGTGTTTAGAGTTGTGTTGTGATATCTACAAGTGAGTCCTTAGGCTTGATCGTGTGCATTTGCGTGTATGATTAGTGCACGATTAAGTCAGGGGCGTCACAGAAAACATGATGCAAAATGGACGTATCAATTCCCTCTTTGCCCCTATTCTTGAAACCTATGAAGAGTGTGAGTTGATCGAGGATCCTCACTTGAAGAAAGTTATTCTGGAGATAAAACATGTTTTCATCTAAAACTGCTTTTGTCCAACTACTATGTATTTCAAACAAAATTAGCTTTTATGCAAATGAGCCATATAGCCTTTCTTTGAAGCCACGTGTAGCTATTAGGACCTTCTCCGAAGGAGGCATGTTGTGTACGTAATGTACTCATGGCAATAATTTTGTTGAACAACAGAGTTCCATGAAGACGAAGGTGATGACTACGACTACTATGGCGATCCGTAGGAGTGAGGTCACGTGGACTACATCGACTGCCTGTGGCTGAGATGGAGTCGCTACGCATTTTACTTTCCGCTGTTTTCTGATTGTAATAAATGTCATGATACATTTCACTAGGTATGTTATTCAAATAAAGTTTAAACTCTACTTCCCTACCTTCTTCTTTATAGTATATGAAACCCTTTCCCCCGCCCATGGTGTTTAAAAGTCAGAAGTTTCACAAGATGTGCCAGCATTTCAACACAACTTCAATCCATGAAGCTCCGAGCGGTAACAATTTGCCAAGAGAAGACACCTCGAGAACTCAAGAAGTCAACGACCGCCGATTATGCTTCAATCGTCAGTGTTGAAGATCTGCACCAAGTTATGATGTGACCTGCCATATAGGTTTAGGTTGGTTAACACCCTTGTAGTGGTAGAACTCGTAGCTTGTAGATGCAAAACCTTTTTGTGTGAGTATCGTCTGCATACTTTTCTTCTGGCATTTTTCCTATGCAGTCATACTAAAACCCAATTTTGCCAAAATGAGTTGCTTTGGAGTTTTATTTGGATAGCTTCATGGTTATCTCGGTGTTATTTTTTGTTTATCTTCTGGGGTATTCCGCCTTGTTTAGGATACTTGTACTTCTCTTATGCTCTTTCCCTCTTCGCTATAAACCCTGGAGGACACTTCGAGAGGAAGGTAGTTGCAACATCATGCTTCGAGGTCTATTATCAAAGTGAACCCTATGGAAAAACCTCTTTTAAGGGGGGTAGTAGATGGTGATTAGTGGCGAGATTGAAGATTGAAAGATCTTCATTCGCAAAGCAGATGAAAACTTGAATACCTTCACTACACCTACCATAAAGCTCAATGTGAAGGAAGGATCAATAAGTCTAGATGCACTAAAGCCTGACCCACAGAAGAAGGGCAAGACCGAAGAGTGTTCAACCACTCACAGAAGCTATCAAATTGCCATCAGCAAGATCGAAGGATTGTTTACAAGCCTTGATCAACTCAGAATGAATTTCGACAAGAGAAGTATCTCCAATCAAGACCTAGAACCGCCTATCACCAAGTTCAGAATCAACCATGATTCCACAACATTCTGAGAAGAACTGTGCCGAAGACGAAGCTAACCCAAACCCATTCTCTTAGCCAGCCTGAATCTCGGGGACGAGATTCCTTTTAAGGGGGGTAGATCTGTAACATCCCGATGTTCGGAATGTTTTAGAAAAATAGTTTTCCAAAAAGTAGGGCCAAAACATTTCATTTGTTTTATTTTCTAACAAAGCTTAAATTGAGTTTTATAATTTTGGAGGATTTAATTTGAACTAATGTGAACCTAAATTAAAATTTGTGTTTAGTTCTTTTCTTTTAATCGGATTTTATTTTCTCTTCTTCGGCATATTAATTGTGCGCCTTTGAATTTTATTTGGTTGTTTTTGTTCTAAAATTCCTTTGTTTGGGCTTCTTTTCCTTTTCTAGATTTTCCTAAGAGAAAATCAATTTCTTTTCCTCTATCAAACTCTGGATCGAAATCCCTAGGCTGAATCTATCTCCTCTCTTCATCTCTCTCTGTTTGTTTTTCTCACACGAATGAGTCAAGCCCATCTGTGTTTTTTTCTCTCATGCTCTCTCCTGGGCCGCAGACCAACTTCTCTCTCCCTCTATTTTTTCTGCTTTCCTTCCTTCCTCATGGACCTGGCCGACCTCGCCCATTCTCCTAGCTAGCGAATGCCTCTTCTCCTCCTCTCCTCTGTACGCTCACAAACCTACATAGAAAAGAAACCTCAACAGCCATGATTATTCCTCTCCTTTTAATTCCCATAAACCCATCGGTTTCCAAAACTGAAAGGCCTTATCATGCGCCTCCACCTCCTCTTCCACCTCGATCCCTTCATCTGCTTCCTTCACCCACGCTTACATGCGCACCCAGTACAGAGAAGAAAAACCTACAGCCATGAAGGAAGCCCCTCCTCTAATTCCCTTAACTCTCAACCGTTCTCAAATCCGTGAGTATATAAACGTGTGCCTCGACCTCCTCTTCCAATTCCCGTAACACCTCTGCCCTCTCCGGTCCTAATTCTCCCAAGAACTCCCTCCAAAGAAATGGTGCTCCATGGACGCCGACGCGATTCCGGTGACATAGGCCATCTCCATCAGCACCCTTGCGCCCTAAGGTTTCTCTCCACACCACGAATCCATTCAGAGAAGAAAGAACGCGATCCATCGATCACAAGCGAAGAATTTTACATGTCCGTCAACACTGTTCGTCGAGTTCATCGCATCGTATCTTCATGCTCGGTGAGCAACTATCCAATTCCTTTTGTGCGCCTTCCAAATATCACTCAAGTTATCTCCTGGACATCTTGGTTCCGCCTATTTTTGTCGTTGGGCACGCCGATGCCGCCGTATGCATGAACCGAATAATTTTCAGTGGCATATTCATGTTTCTGTTTTTTTTGTTCACCGTTTGATCTCGGGCACAATAGGTGAAATGTTTTATATGGTTGTAGTAACCCCGTGGTGGAGTTAGATTACTTGTTTGGATAATCAAGTTCATATTATAGATTTTATTATAGTCATTTTTGGGCATGATCCAATGTGGTTGTAGATCGGTGAACTTTATGTTAATATTCATGACATGCCTAGGAATAACTCATATTTACCTTTTAATTTTTAGTAGTAGCATGTGAGTTACTAAATTTATTTGTAGGATTGTTTAAATTATTAGAAATTTGTTTTACATGTTATCGCAAGTTGATAATATATTTTTGTACTATTTATTGTCTTGTGGTAGACACGTGTATAGATTTTAATATAGTTTTGTATGGTTTCATGTAGATAATTTCGTACATAATGTACAAGTATCGTGTGTCTCCGTACTTCTTCTTGTGAATTATTACGATGTATAGGAGTTGATTGGTGTATTTGTCGGAGATCGGGCTCCGGGGACCCTAAGGTTCGAACACTGGGGTGAGCTCGTTCCTACCACCCCGTCCCGTACCACAGCGAAACTACGGCGAAGCTACGGCGAGAGCGCGCAAGCGGGAGCGGGCCGGAGACACAGCGGTTTACCCAGGTTCGGGCCACCTTGCGGTGTAAAACCCTATTACTACTTGGTTGTGATTTCTCTCGCGCGAGAGTACAAGGTTTGGGGCGAAAGAATCGATCCCCTCTACAGCGGCACCCTGCCCTCCTTTTATATCTGCCTTGGTGCTCTTCCCCCGAAAACATTGGCGGGAAGGGTTGCCACACAACGACAAGTTTAAAGGGGGACAGGGGCGCAGTCTATCCTGATTATCCATGACGCGCCGGTGGGCTCGGTGGTGACCTCCGCCCTGCGCGTCCATCATCTTGGTCTTCTTTCACCGATCGGGCAACCTTTGGGGGTTGCTTTGGGAAACGGACTGCTGGCCTTGCCCCCTTAGCGCAAAAGGGGAAATCCTCTTCATCTGCGCCTGCTGGTGCGGTCTCTATCGTCATTCGTCGCCGCGCGCGTCACCACGTGGTGGGCACGAGAAAGCGCGACCGAGCCAAACAACACTTGCCTTGCATACCTTCGGGAGGGTGCCTCGGGAGGCAACCTCGGGAGGCCGCCTCGCGAGAGGGCCTCGCGAGGCTCTCGGTGGAGTCATGGCTGAGTCTTGCCTGCTTGCTCCTGGAGGAGGGGTCCTCAGGAGGCCACGGCCTCATGAAGGGTCTTGCTCGAGGTGCCCGCTGATGGGCCACCAATTGAGCCTCCGCCAGGCGTCGCATCCTGGGCTGCAGGCAAACGGGCCGAGATACCCTGGGTTCCATGGGCCCGACAGTAGCCCCCGGGCCCGCGGCGCGCACGTTCCCGCCTATTCGGGGGCGAAACGATGCGGGTCCTAACCGCCTGCGGGCCAGGCGCGACGCGTGGCGCACGATGTGACGGGGGACGCCCCCACTTCTCCCACGACGCCTCGGTAACTGCCCGCGCTGACATAAAGCCTGCCCGCGCACGACGCGAGACCATCATTGCCTTCCTTCGCGCATTCCGTCTCCCCGCGTCTTCCTTCTTGCGCACAGCTGCTCACGACCCCATCTCCGAGCTCCGCCTCTTCCCCCGCTTCCACTCGCGACCCCATCGCGCATCGATGGCGCCCGCCGGCAAGAAGGGAAAAGCGGCGGCCCCGGCCCCAAGCGCGCCCGCCATCGGGGTGGCGTTGCAGCGCTCCACCATCATCAAAAGGGAGGGCCTGGACAAGGTGCTCCCGCTGGTGGCCAGCGACCAGAATGAGGGGCAGGCGACCAAGATCTGGCCGGGTTCACGCGCGCGGCGCGACCTGGGGGCGACGGCCTACCCCTTCTTCCTCCACAGCGTTTATGCCGGGTTGGTGCCGCCATTCTTAGACTTCTTCTACACCATCCTTTCCCATTATCGGATTCATGCCCTCCATCTTCAACCCAATTCCATCCTCCTCCTGGCCATGTTCGCCTTTTACTGCGACACTTTCGTGGGCATGATGCCTTCGATGGCACTCTTCCGCCACTCTTCAGCCTGCGGCTGACTGCGGCGGACCAGCGCTCCGGATGCGCCTCGTTCCTCGCCATCAAGGAGATGGAGCGCAACATCATCAACCTGAAGGTCGTGAAGAAGGTGGAGGGCTACCGGCAGCGCTGGGTCTATATGGACGCGTGCCGGACCAGCCCGCTCCTGATGATCCCGACGGACCCGGCTGAGAAGAACTCCGGCTGGGGGCACGAGAAGCTCACCGACCCGAGGATGGAGCCTGTCTTGGAGCGGATGGCCGCGCACCGGACCGCGTGCCTGTCGAGGGCGACGGTCGTCAAGGAGTACTTGCGGTGGCGCATCGCTCCGCTCCAACAGCGCTCGCTCCCTGTGTGGGAGTTCACCGGCGTGAGGGACTCCATGAGGCTAAACTTCGGCAACCTGAAGCAAGACATGTTGGACGGAGCCCTGCCGACTCTGCTCAGCAGCCCCGCTGCGGATCCGCCTGAGGATGCGCTCCCGCTGTTCCGCTACCAGGATATGGCAGAGCTGGTCGCCGAGATGCCCCGCTTTGACCGGTGGGGCCTCGTGCCGGAGGGCCACGTCGGGCCACGCGAGAACCCTCTCGTGGTGGCGCTGGACTCCGGAGACAGCGGCGGCAACGAAGACTCGGGGGAGGCCACGGAGGAGGACGCCGACCGGGCGCCACCGCGCACCACCGCGCACCCGCCGTCAGCTCCTCAACCTCGAGGATGATGACGCTGACGTCATGCAGCCCGCGGCGGCGCCCTCCCGACCAGCTGGCGCGGGGGAAGAGGGAAATTCCGGTGCCGCGGCAGATGGGTCGCGCGCGGCGGAGGCGGTCCTCAGCCGGGAGGCGGTCGAGCCCCCAGCGGCAGAGGCCCGTCCGGGAGCCGAGACTTCCCTGGCCCTCGAGAAGGGCGACAACGCGGTCGAGATCACCGCGGCCCGCTCCAGGGGCGATGCTTGAGGGTGGCGGCGTTGACCCGCCTCTCGTGGGGAAGAAGAGGAAGTGGACCGCAAGCGACGAGTAAGTCCCGTGTCTATCCCAGCGTTTTATGTTCATATTGCCTGTTCGAGCTCGGAGGCTGAGCCACCGTTTTGTAAAGGGGGTCCGCCAGCGACCAGAAGAAGAAGAAGAAGAGGACGGTGAAGATGAAGATGGCCCCCAGCCCGAAGGGGGGCACCAATGCCTGCCGCGAGTGCCGGTGGGCATGGAGAAGTCGCCCGCCGCCCCAAAGCTGAGACGGGGCGCACGGAGGAGGAGGAGCAGGCTATCCCTCCAGAGCCGCGCGTGGGCGTGGCTCCTGAGGCCGAGACGGATGAGCCTAGGGCGGCTGCCTCCGGAGGTGGGGGCGCGCCCCTCGCGGACCCCGTCGTGAGAGAAGATGCAGCGATGGGGGAGGTCGAGGCGCCCACTCCCCCGCCAGATGCCTCCCTTAACGCGGGGCGCGCCGCAGCGAGCTCTCAAGCTGCACCCGCACGTGAGGCTCCCGTGGTGGGCATGGCGAGCCCCCGCGATGTGCCGCCGCAGCCGAACGCGAGGGAAACCTCGGCGAGCCCCCCGCTCCTGGTGAACGACGCCGGGGCCTCCCCGGCCATGCCAACGGAGGGCAATGAGGAGCCCGGCCCGGACTGGGCCCTGGCGCTCGTGAGCAACCGCACCTGCTCAGGCGCGGAGCCTTGCGTGACACCAAGGCCGCGCTCGATCGGCTCGGGGCAGAGTTTCAAGACGCGGAGGCGCGCCTCTTCGAGGAGCGCCTGAGGCTCGCTGAAGGGTGGTGCCGGCTTAGCGTCGCCGTCAAAATGGGTCAGCGCCAGAATGAGGCTGCTCGTGCGAAGGGTGAGAAGGATTTTGCCGAGGCGAAGGAGGCCTGTGCGAGCGCTCTCAGGGAGGCTGAAGCGGCCGTCAAGCGTCGCGAGGAGGCGGAGGTCCGCCTGAAGGAGCTCCAGGATCAACATGCCGCGCAGGCGCAACTGTTCCACACGAGGGAAAGTGCCATCATTACCCGTGAGGGGGAGCTCACGGCCTGCGAGACGGACCTTGCGACTTGCGAGGGTGTCGGCTGAGCAGGCCACGGAGCGCGGGCGCCTGGAGACGCTGGGGCGCCAGGTGGCCGACGCTCAGGATGCCCACGCGAAGCGTGTGGATGAGGCTAACGCCCAGCTGGAGGCTAAGGAGAAAAAGGCCCAGGAAGACGCCGACGCGAAGATAGCGGCGGAACGCCAAGCGCTCGCCGAGGAACACGGCAAGGAGCTGAAGCGGCAGGAGGACCACTTCGAGGCAGAGCGCGAGGGGCTCCGACAGGAAATTACCAGCCTTAAGGTGGCGCTGACTGAATCGAAGGCCTGCCGGGAGACCGCGCTAACGGCCCAAGCCGTCGTCGAGGCTGAGTTGGCCTCCCTCCGTCTCCAGGCGAGGGGCGCCACCAGCGCCGTCGAACGGGCCAGAGGTGAGGCAGATCAGGAGCAGGAACGGCAGCGCGAACGCGCCAAGACGTTCCACCTCCTCGAGCTCCGAGCCCGCAGTGCCCTGAGCTCCATCTATAGGGAGAGGCTCGAAGCCCCCCGTGAGCCCCATGACGCCGACCACATTGGTTTCTTCACCAAGCTCGTGGAGCGGCTCGAGGACGGAGCCAGGAAGGCGGACGGCATCTTCGAGGAAGAGTGCCGCGACCTCTTTTCTCAGGCGGCGACTCGCGTCTTCAGCCACCTCCTTCACGCCGACCCCAACTTTGATCTTGATAAGGTAATAGCCCCCGTCCCCGAGGAGCTCCGCAATGGCCTCGCGAAGGCGGTGGAAGGCCATGTGGACGCACTGCTTGGGAAGTTCTCTCGTGACAGCAGTGAGAGCTCCAACGAAGGCGGGGACGACCACGATGGCGGCGACGACAGCGACGGCGACAACGACGGCGGCGTGACTTCTTAGGATCCCCTTTCCTTCGTCATCCTGCACTAGATCGATGTGGCCCCGTGGGGGCATGAAGACAATGCCTTTGTGTTTAAGTACTTTATGATTTGCTATGATGTATGCTTGTGCCCTCGTGAAGCTTTCCCTCGAGGCCTATTTTCTCTTTTTGCTTGCCTTGTGTGCTCTACGTTGTCAGGGCCCAGCCCCCGAGCGGGCTACAGCCGCCGCTGGTATGCTAGGACTCATGCCTGAGCAAGGCCAGGAGGTGTAGGGCACCGAGGGCGGTAAGTGCTCCCGAGGCGCGATGCTCAGGGAGCCCCCCTTTGACGTGCAAGCGGCTCGCGGAAGGAGAAACGCCAGCGCTCAGCGAGGTTGCTAGAAGGGGAAGCTTGGGAGATGGCGAGGGTGGCTCGCGAGGTAGTTAGACTTAGCTTTCGCGGAGGGTAGCGTCCGGTGAGCCGCCACTTGTAGGGTGTGCCTTGTGAGGTTTTCGCTCACGAGATCTCCTGCTGAGATGGCCGTCGTAGGTTGGCTCCCGAGGCAGGGCCTGCAAAGCTTCCTGAGGCTCAAGGGAGCGTCTTGCCATTGGGCCACCTCGCGAGGCGTCGCTCGCGAGGCCTTCCAGGTGACCTGTTCCAGAGGTAACTGCATACAGAAAGTCCCACAACAGGGGAGCAGCGTACGCTCGCCGGCTCGCTCATGGGCGTTACGCGAGGAGATAAGACACCAAGGACCTTGGTGAGGTGGCGTGCACAGGAGCAGGCCCGCGAGCCAGAGCTTGGTTGCTTGGGTTTTTCAGCGCTGCTGGGACTAACCCGAGCACAGACACCGTGTCCAGCCCCCGCTCGCGTGAGGCTCATGAGGGAGGCCGTGAGCGTGCACGGCTCGTGAGGCAAAGATATGACGAAATACACCATGTATGAAAACTGAAGCTTTACTGATGCAAGATAATGGATTCCATTACACAACCAAAAAGAGATGCGGCTGCCGTGTCCGGCACGGGTCAGCTTGAGGTTGGTGCAGCCCGTGGGGCACCCTTAGTTACACACCCAAAAAAGAAAAAGAGGGGCTGCCGTGTCCGGCACGGGTCAACTTGAGGTTGGTGCAGCCCGTGGGGCGCTCTCAGTTGATTGTTCCGCCAGAGCAGAGTATGGGGCTTCCACCGGGGTGTGGGTATGATCGCGGCTCGATCGTTCCGCCAGCGCGGAGCATGGGGCTTCCACTTGGGCATGGGCGGGAGCTCTCGCGTGCCCGTCAGGCGAACGCATTGAGAGTCTCCAGGGCATGTACAACCCCATTTCGTTCGTACGCGTGAGGGTCATGGGTAGAACTTGCGGAGGTGTTGGATGTTCCAGGCGTTAGGCACAGGAACCCCGTCCCCCGTCTCCAGCCGGGCGGCGCCGGGCCTGGAGACATGAGCAACCCTGAAAGGGCCTTCCCACACGGGTGAGAGTTTGTGAAGCCCCTCCCCGTTTGAGGCCCCGGTGCGAGGCGCATCAGCCTCCGGAAGGTGGCGCTGGCGTTCCTCAGGCCGAAGGGCATGCGGGCGTAGCCGGTGGTGGAGTCCGCGCCCTGGCCGGCGCGCGGCAGCAGAAAGGGGTCCTGAGGGCAGGCCTTATTGAGGCTCGTGAAGTCGACGCACATATGTTCCTTGCCGCCCTTCCTGGGGACGATGACTGGGTTGCCGAGCCATTCGGGATGGCGCACCTCACGGACAACTCCAGCTTCTTGCAGCTTGTGCACTTCTTGAACAATGAACTCTTGCTTCTCGGGCGCCTGGCGCCGTGCCTTTGGCTCGACGGGGCGTGCTTTGGGGCACACCGCTAAGTGGTGCTCGATCACCTCTCTCGGTACACCGGACGAATCAGATGCTTTCCAGGCGAAAACATCTGAGTTTGCCCAAAGGAAGGCGACGAGCGCGCCTTCCTATGCAGGAGAAAGGCAGGTGCCAATGGTGAAGGCAGGGCCTGAGCAGCTGCTGTCCACCGACACCTTCTTCGTCTCGGCGCGGTCCTGAGAGAACAGCTGCTTCTTCTTCGCGGGCGCGGCCTCAGGAGGCTCGGCCGCGTCCTCGTCGGCTGGATGGGCGGTAGCAGCAGCCTTGTAGGTGTGTTCAAGGGAGCAGATCGCGTCCTTCTCGTCGCAAGAGACGGTGATGATGCCACTGCAGCCAGGCATCTTGAGGATGTTGTAGGCGTGATGAGTCACCGCCATGAACTTGGCGAGCGCGGGGTAGCCCAAGATGGCGTTGTAGGGCAGGCCGAGGTGGGCGACATCGAAGTCGATGAGCTCAGTGTGGTAGTTCTTGCGGGGGGCGAAGGTGACAGGGAGGCGCACCTGCCCCAGAGGCAGCGTGGAGCCGTCGATCACACCCGAGAAGGGCCTCGTCGGCATGAGTTGCTCGTAAGGCACCTGGAGCTGCTCGAAGGTCACGATGGAGAGCACGTCAAGGCCCACGCCTCCGTCGATGAGGGTCTTGGTGACCGCGACGTTGCTGATGGTGGGAGTGCACAGCATGGGGAGCGCGCCCGCGGTGGCCGTGGACTTGGGGTGGTCCTTGGAGTAGAAGGTGATGGCGTACTGCGACCACTTGAGGGGCCGTGCATCCTCAGGCTTTGGGAGGGCGGCGTTCACCTCGCGAGAGAACTGCTTGAAGTGGCAATTGGACGCGGGAGCCTGAGCCCCACCGAGGATGCAGGCAACCGCGCGAGGCTCCTGGTAGCCCCCAGCGCCCTCGTCAGGCTGGTTGACGTCGTTCCTCCGGGGTGGCGGCGGCAGCGGTGGAAGAGCGGCGTTGGCCTGAGGGTTTGCCTCACGAGGCTGGTCACGCCAGCCTTGGCGGAAGTTGCCGTTGCCGTTGCGGCTGTCCCAGCGGTTGCTGCTGCGGCCACCTCCTCGGCCGGCGCCGCGGTCGTTGTGGTCGCCTCGGCGGCCCAGGCGCTCGTCGCGGAGCAGCTTGAGCTCCTGGCAGTCTTCGGTGCTGTGGGAGTGCACGTTGTGGTAGACACAGAGCGGCCGGCCGTCCTTTCTGGGCTTGTCACGGTCACGGCCGCGCTTCTGCTCGGGCTCCGCCGCAAGCACGACAGGGCCCTTGCACTTGACGTCCTTGCCCTTGGCCTTGGCGGCGTCGGGCGCCGCATCGAGGTCGTTGTGGATGAAGAGGCGACCTTCTTCAGCCTTGGCGCACTTGTCGGCGAGGTCGAACAGCTCAAGCACCGAGTCCAGTGCATCGTTGATGGCGAGCTTCTCGCGCATCTTGACGTCCGCGACGCCGGTGGAGAACGCAGAGATGACGGCCGCGTCGAAGGTACGCGGGATCTTGTTGTGCACCTGGCTGAAGCGCTGGATGTACTTGCGGAGGGTTTCGTCCGGGCGCTGCCGCACATGCCGCAGGTTGTTGATGGTGAGGGAGCGGTCGTGCGTGCCCTTGAAGTTGGCGATGAACTGTGTGCAGAGCTCGCCCCACGACGAGATGGACGCCTCGGGGAGATTCATGAGCCAAGAGCGCGGGCCGTCCTTGAGGGCCATGGGGAACCAGTTCGCCATGACCTTGTCGTCGCCGTTCGCCGCCTCGACGCTTAGTGCATAGAGCTGAAGGAACTCCGCGGGGTTGGGGGTGCCGTTGTAGCACGGAGGCAGGCCCGGTTTGAACTTCGCGGGCCACACCACCTGACGCAGCTCGCGGGTGAAGGCGCGGCATCCCACGCCGCTTGAGGGAACACCGCCGGCGAGAGCGGCGCGGTTCTGGCGCTCGGCCGCCGCGACCTCCTGGACGGTCCAGTCTTGGCGTCGGCGCTGCTGCTCGAGGAGCACACGCGCATCAGGCGGCGCGCGGCGGACGATTTGGCAGCTGGCCTCGTCTCGGACCGGCGAGAACGCACCGTAGGACGGCTCACGCGCCCGCGCGTTGCGCTGGTGCCCGGCGAGCTCGTCGCGCAAAGGAGGTGGCGGGGGAGCGCCATGCGCTACATCCCCAGCGAGACGGTTGAGGGCGGAGCGAGTGGGAAGGCGCCGGAGCGTCCCCGGCGGCGTTGACGAGCTCGGTGATGCGACCAAGCCAGGCGTCGTAGCCGGTGTCAGCTGGACGGTAGCAGAGCAGCCCACGCGCCATGAGCAGCGCGGCCTGCGCGTTCGGCGGCCCACGGCGGGCGAGGGAGGAGGAGGCCGTGGCGGTGCGGCCGTCTGCCTGCACGGAGGGGTGCAGGGAGGAGTCCTGCTGCTCCCGGGCGGCAGGGTCGGTGGCGGCAGCGGCCTCGACGTGGCGGCGGCGGTTGCCGCAGCCCACCGGCTCCGTCTGGGCCACGCGACCCACCCTGCGCTCCGCGCGCTCGCGGCGAGCGTCGGCCATGAAGCTGGTGGAGTGGAGAACAGAGCGGAAGAACAGTAGCGCACCCCTACTTGGCGCGCCAAATGTCGGAGATCGGGCTCCGGGGACCCTAAGGTTCGAACACTGGGGTGAGCTTGTTCCTACCACCCCGTCCCGTACCACAGCGAAACTACGGCGAAGCTACGGCGAGAGCGCGCAAGCGGGAGCGGGCCGGAGACACAACGGTTTACCCAGGTTCGGGCCACCTTGCGGTGTAAAACCCTACTCCTGCTTGGTTGTGATTGCTCTGGCGCGAGAGTACAAGGTTTGGGGCGGAAGAGTCGATCCCCTCTACAGCGGCACCCTGCCCTCCTTTTGTATCTGCCTTGGTCCTCTTTCCCCGAAAACATTGGCGGGAAGGGTTGCCACACAACGGCAAGTTTGAAGGGGGACAGGGGCGCAGTCTATCCTGACAAAAGGTGGTCTTCGTCTGTAAAGCGATTATCCATGACGCACCGGTGGGCTCGGTGGTGACCTCCGCCCTGCGCGTCCATCATCTTGGTCTTCTTTCACCGATCGGGCAACCTTTGGGGGTTGCTTTGGGAAACGAACTGCTGGCCTTGCCCTCTTAGCGCAAAAGGGGAAATCCTCTTCATCCGCGCCTGCTGGCGCGGCCTCTGTCGCCATTCGTCGCCGCGCGCGTCACCCACGTGGTGGGCACGAGACCGCGCGACCGAGCCGAACAGCACTTGCCTTGCATACCTTCGGGAGGGTGCCTCGGGAGGCAACCTCGGGAGGCCGCCTCGCGAGAGGGCCTCGCGAGGCTCTCGGTGGAGTCGTGGCTGAGTCTTGCATGCCTGCTCCCGGAGGAGGGGTCCTCAGGAGGCCAGGGCCTCATGAGGGGTCTTGCTCGAGGTGCCCGCTGATGGGCCACCGATAGGGCCTCCGCCAGGCGTCGCATCCTGGGCCGCAGGCAAACGGGCCGAGATACCCTGGGTTCCACGGGCCCGACAGTATTGGATTATCATCGCTCATACATGCTTGTCGCGTGCTATTATTTTGATTTAATTTGGAGTATTGTTAGTGTAATCTTATTATTATTATTATTATTATTATTATTATTTTAGTAATGATTGGTATTATTTATTGTTTTATGATGATGACGTGTAAATAATTGTGGTGAATGTTCATCGTGCTTATAATTCTTTAGAATTGTTCTAAGTGTTGATTTACTTATCTATCTAGTCATGAAATACTTCATGTCTTGATTATTTAATTTTGTTTAGCATGGTGATATCTTAGATATAGTTTAAATATTCATTTCCATCCATGTCGCATATTTGTTTTATTGGTTTGAAATCATTTCCATGTTTACGATAGAAATTTATATATTTTTAGTATAGGTTGTTGCATAGCTTCGTTATGCTAGGTTATAGATGTTAAATGAAGTGCTATGTTACTTTAGAACAATTCCATTATAGTTTCCTGTGGCATAACACATTTGTGTAGTTGTTCCTCTGGTTTCGTACATGCCCCATCCCAGATTACATGGTTGGTTCCTTTATGTCATGATTTAGGTCATAGTGCTATATAGAATTTGTGCTTGTGGCGTAGAACTTAGTTTATTACTTATTCGTAATTATTCATTTACTTACCTAGGCAGTAGCTATGCATGATTAATTGTTGTCATATTATTTTAGCACCTTATCAAAGTCATGCATGTTTTATTGTATGCTTTACATGTGTTATATGATTGCTAGTTTGTACTTTATGATCGCACATATGGTTAGCCTTTGCCTGTTAGAGACACGTGTTAACAGTGTATGATCTCATATGACTTAAGTTTGATGCTTGATCAATACCCCGCATGATGATGCGACAACATAACTAGATTGCATAGCATGTGTGTACCAGTTCATGTATTAGATCATGCCTAGTGGTGTATCTTAAGTCTTTGCAACTATGGATTGTAACAAATAGAAGTGCATGCCATTTCCACTCATGCTAGTATAGTACATTGCTTGATATCATGATCTGGTTGTCTAACTTGCCTAAATGCTTAGTATGACATGTCCATGTGCTTATATGAGATAACTAGTATGTAAGGTTGTGTGCTCTTGCCATTCTTGATGTTCATGTTAGTTGATATCAACTAAGTTATCTCATTGTTGTGAGTTGTATTCTATTAGTATCATACTTTGGCATCTCATGTGATGATCATTCATACTTAGCGTTATACATTTGTATCTAGTTGTCGCATTGTCGTATATCTAGATGTCGTTCATGCAAGTGATCTTTCATGTCTTACGATGTTCCATGTGTTATAGTTGTACTTGTGTTGCTTTCATATGATTGACTTGTCTCATGTTAGTATTATGAGTGTTGTATACGTGTTGCAATAGTTCATCACATGCTTAGACTAGTTTACCTTCATGTTAGTTGAGTTGTGTTGTGGTGATATTATAACTGCTAGTGGTTATTGGTATTAGTCGTTCTTTAGTAATAAGACCATGTCCTAGTTTAGTATCTTCTCTTGATAACTCGTATGTGTGATGCTTGCGTTATTAGTTAAGACATCTTTATGATCCTATACTCACATGCCTTGTGTGAGATGTGTGTTATTATTAAGTTGTTTAATTAGTTTCTACCATAGTATTGGTTTGTCTTTTATTATAGAAATGCTTGCTATTAGTTGTTATGATTGATGTTTAGTCTTTACTTGTTGTTAACCATTATAATTATTTGGATTCATCCAAATAATTACTTGTGATTAATATTACCTTAATCATATCATGTCTAGGATAGTTGTTCATCCATTTGTTCCATGTGTTGTACAGTTTCTTATTAATTGAATGGTTTGACGAATGAATTGGTTTGATATAATAGAGTTGATCCTATTTTATTTTAATAATGTTTTAGGGCTAGACCTAGATCAATTCAATTCACGTTGTTGTTTCATTGCTTAACTAGTATGATTTGTAATGTTGGTTTGAATGTCTTATGGAACACTTGCTTTTGAATTATTATATAGTGGATGTATATGTTTGGATGCTATTGACCATTACAAATATTTAGATTCTATCTAAATATTTATTTGTGGCTAACTTTTACCTTCATCATGCCATGTTGTGATTGTGCAAGTAAGATGCATAGGTTGGTTCCGTTTTATGTGTGTTGATGCCATTACGTTTGTAATATGGTAGTTTCCTATTAGCCGAGATGTGTAGTGGGCACTATTAATGGTTACTTACATATTTCATATCGGAACGTTAGTCTTGTCAAGCCTTCCTTAGCCATGTCAACTTGAACCCCACAAATTCATTGGATCCTATCTACTTACGTTCCTATCATGCCATCTCATTTCGGAATCTCCATCTTGATCAATATCTTGTTTCCAATCCACTCTTATTCTTGTCTTGGCTATTATTTGGAATTTATTGCTTTGATATTTATTTGTTTTTCATTTGCTATCATTACGACGAGTAGGGAGTGGCGATGTTAGACATGGACAGAAACAGGTTACCGAAGAATGACTCAACAACGAAGGCATGCCTCCTTCTTTGATCATTCTTATCCTATGTTTTACAAAATTGCATTGAGTTTTATGGTTACAATATGCATGCTTTTAATCTCGTAGTTAGCGTGTTGATTGACACATACCTTGATCCGCTTGTCGCCTATTCACTTGACACCTGAGTAGAAGTATATAGTATTCTGGTAGAGTAGAAATGCTTAGCCATGCTTATCACCCTATAGGTGCTTTGTTGAATGATCTCTGAGTCATTGACAGTTGAAACTTATCGCTGAGCTAGGCCAGTTGGCCCTTGTTGACCTTCTCTATCCTCTTCTACTCTGGGTGAAACTTACCATCTGAATACTGGCGTGGGCGACAGCTGAATCAAGGATTGAAGGAGCGATTGGCTGCCCTTCATAAGCTGAAGGGGGCAATCAGTCGTCCGTGCCGCATGAGGCCTAATAAGTCTTGTATTTGAAGATTGTGTAAATAGTACAGCCACATGCTATATGGGCACTGGCTTGGTTAAGTAAGCTAGTCAGCCTTAGGTGTCGATGTCGCCGTACCGCAGATGGGATAGCTGCCCTGCGGGGAGTATCCTCGGCATAGATGGGGGGGGGGGGGTTGAGGACGTACTCTCAGTTCCGTGCGCCAGACCCGGTGGGCATGTCACATCTTTGGGGGATCTAGTCCAAAGACCTCGTCACAATCTCCCTACCGGTATACCAAATGGTGTACTATACCAGCGGCCACTGGTGGCAACAAGACGGGATTGTGTCGTGTGGGTAAAGTGTACAACCTCTGTAGAGTGTAAAACTATTCGAATAGCCGTGTCCACGGTCATGGACGACACATGAATCTTTCTTGACATACGGGACCTGTCTTGCTTATTCCCTCTTTGCCCCTATTCTTGAAACCTATGAAGAGTGTGAGTTGATCGAGGATCCTCACTTGAAGAAAGTTATTCTGGAGATAAAACATGTTTTCATCTAAAACTGCTTTTATCCTACTACTATGTATTTTAAACAAAATTAGCTTTTATGCAAATGAGCCATATAGCCTTTCTTTGAAGCCACATGTAGCTATTAGGACCTTCTCCGAAGGAGGCATGTTGAGTACGTAATGTACTCATGGCAATAATTTTGTTGAACAACAGAGTTCCATGAAGACGAAGGTGATGACTACGACTACTATGGCGATCCGTAGGAGTGAGGTCACGTGGACTACATCGACTGCCTATGGCTGAGATGGAGTCGCTACGCATTTTACTTTCCGCTGTTTTCTGATTGTAATAAATGTCATGAGACATTTCACCAGGTATGTCTTGTGACAAATATACTACTTGTAATACTTTTACATATTGTGCAATGATACCATTTCGCTGTGTTGTCAACAATGATCCTGGGGTTGACAAATATACACAGGAGGGTCTGGAAGTTAATTCCGGGTTCTCACGTTAGGCCTCCTTTTATTTTGCGCCAAAGTTTGACCATAAATTTGAACTTATAAAATGTAAATTATAATTCGTAATAATTATACCATGGAAAACCTCTCTGAAATACAAATCCATCAATATAGTTTTTATAGCATATGTTTACATTTTTTTACTCAAATGCATGGTCAAAGTTGGACCCAAAATATAAGGGGGCCTAATAAACCCGGACGGAGGGAGTACCAAGAGCGATATAATAGGAGAGAGGGAGTAATAAGAGCAGGAACATAATAAAGGAGAGACAACTACCAAGCCATAACTACTAAGCATACTAATAGGTGTCTTCATTCAACTGCCTTGTCGTTAAACTTCATAGGCGCCACTTCACACGATCCTGATGCAAACAACTTGTGAGATATACGACATATCATGATTTCTGTATAGACAGTGCACTTAGCGATTCTGTACCCTACCCTTCTTAAATCCTATGCAAAATACAAGAGCCGAAAACAGGAACGGCAGACCGCATAAAACCACAATCCAGCAAGAAAAATTTAGATACACCAGCAGACCACTGTATGCATTGTACAAAGAATAATGGCCAAGGTAACCGTATTTACAATCCATCGTGTACTGCAAAGGAAATCCCAAAGACAATCTATATGCAGTTGTACTTAGGCATCAACCCTAGTATCTTGAACTTCAATAGTAGGCTTATCAGAATCAAAATGGCCTAAGTAAGCACTGGCCCTTATCCAATACATGAAATCCACAACATAGAAAGCATCACAGGAGAGGTAAGGTGGTACACAGAGGAATGCATACCTTTGTCAGCCGAGCAACCAGATTTAAGCAAAGTCAGAAACGCGCCTTGGCACGGGGTGCCTGTCCCAACGATGTGGCCAAGCAGGTCAAGATCAAACAATATGATGTGTTAGTAGGAAGGCAAGTTTAACACGTATATTCAACATGACAACTTATTTCTGGTTAAAGAGAAAAAGAAGAAACATGCATGCAACATGACAACTAATTTTATTTTCTGGTTAATAAGAGAAAGAAGAAATCACCTCTATACCAGAAGCATGACATCATCAGGTTTTAGCACGGCCATGGGATTATAAAAGCTAATCAGTCCCAGAAGCAAGGCAATATCGAGTTCAGTATGGTCATGAGATTATAAAACCTAATTAGCTGACATTAATTCAGTACTAAGAGCAGAAACATAAAAGAGCAAAAGCCAGACACAATGGCAGTGGAGACGGTAAACTACGAAGCTATAGTTGGCATAGTAATAGATAGCTTGGTGCCTCGGTTCAACTGCCTTGTTGATTAAATTCATGGGTGTCATTCCATATGAACCTGATGTGAATAGTTTGTGAGATAGATGGCCATAAAATGGTTTTTGTATAGACAATGCACTTATGATTTTATACCTTAGCCTTTTAAAGTGTATCGGCATACAGAGTGCGATGGTTTTCCCCCCTTTTAATTTTGGAAGGCGAAGGCGCATATCTAATATTCTTCTATTTCTTTCACCTTGACAAAGTCTGACCAATTTGTTGTTATTGTGGCCCTCTTTTCTGTACCCATCATCATTCAAACTTGTCTCTTAGCACCTCCAGTGTTGAGTTTGATCATCATGCCAGAGACTGGTACGAGGGGGTGCACAAAGGCTCAAAATGTCAAGACTAATGCAATGCAGCACAACGAATCATTATTTTTAAGACAAGACATGCACTTGTGTATCACAGGAAATACTAAAGTGTTGTCGGAGGATAGGTAGCGCGCCAGGGCGCGCGTTGCCTATTTCAACCCTTGGTCCAGCGCACCAAATCCAAAACAAATAAACTTAGTACACATTTCACCAAGAGCACGTAGTTGGTTCAGAATTCAAGTTTACATCGCCTCAATCTCACAGAAAGAACACATAATAAGGATCTTAATTTTCAAGAGGCATCCCTTCAGTCATCATGTTGAGCAACGACCAGTTGCAGCTACACAATCAATAGCACTTTAGACTACCAAACCTTAAGCCTGAAAATCTGCATCTCCATACATAACACAACAAAAGAAAAAAAATCTATAAATAAGTGGTCAAATTCACTATTGAACTACTATCTTCCAGAGAGGATCAACAAATTATCTCAGATCCCAGAGTGAATGCCTACATCACGGTCACTATTTAACTACTATCTTTCAGAGAGGATCAGCAAATTATTCTCAGATCCCAGAGTGAATGCCTACATCACGGTCACATGCAATGGGCACAAGCATCCGCTTCTCGTTCTAGGTGAATTGAAGGCCCATGTTTGCACCTAAAGTCAAGCAAGTGCTCAGACTCGAGCTCCGTACCAGGCAAAGGTTGTCCATGATTCGCAAGCACGTCCTTTAACTTCTTGATCCATAATCTGGTCGGATGCAACAAGCTTGTCAGCATTTATCTATTTCATATCTGAAGAACATACTCTTGAGGTTTTGTTTTTTTGGAGTTGAATACAGATTCTAAGGAGACTTACTTAGCCGAAGTTGCTAAACATGTCCTGAGCTTGTTCGTCCTTTGGTTGTTCTCACTAAACTCTCATGGTTGAATACCAGGATCACTACTGATTTCTGAAATGAGAAGTGCCAACTACAAACAACACCAAAATCACTTATAATCACAGAGATGGGCTGTAATCAGAAATCAAAGAGATCAACAAAGGACCATTGAAACAGAGTAGAAACCTGCATATATTTGTGAAACATAAGCTGTAATCAGAAATTAAAGAGATCAACAAAGAAAAAGGATTGAAAGTCTCATTATTTTTGGAAGTCCTATTTTATTAGGGACAGGGAGCAGATGAGATTCTTAATCCATCCTAGTGAGGCTAGAATATCCATGCAAAAGAAAACCAAGGGAAAAAGGAGGAAGTAATTCCTTTTAAGAATCACAATGTAGTACCAGAGGCGAAATAGAATAACATAGAGATTGCAATAAGGTTTTATGATATATAAATGGTATGTGATTAACACCACAACTTAATATTTTTTCATGTATCCTGTCATCACGTGCATTTTTTCATTTTAGTACTTAGTAAACAACAAAGTTAAGAACAACATGAATGGATAAAGTAAGAGGAATAAAATTAAGAACCCGTATTGGAGGGGCTACTACTGTTGTATTATATTATATATAAACGAAAATCTACATCGAGTAATTCTAACCTCTTAGCTGACCACAATCTGGATGTCAGCATCCATACACAATCCCCTTTAATAACCTAAAGACACCATGCCCCATGAGCAGAAGACAAATAAGATTAGAATGTTAAGTTACTGAATCATAGGATGAACACCTCCTGAACCTTATTTTTCGAGTAGGGGCCTCACCTTGCTATTTTAGCCTATAGGTTGGCGTTGCTTGGGGAGACAGCAGTTGAGGCGTAGATGAAGAGGCCATGGATGTGATTCTCCGGTCGCAGGCACCGATGGGCGATGCAGCACGCCACCGGGGGCTAGCGGTAGCTCGCCTCTTCCTCATCTGTTTATGTGGTGACGGCCATGCCTCTCCTTCTCCTGAGCGCTGAGTAACAGGGGGGAGCACGACACCAATGAATCTCGATTGCAAGGAAGAAGGAATCAGTGAGGCGAGAGAAGCAGGGGGTGAGGGCAAGGCATACAAACCTGTGTTGTGGGGCGGTGGCGAGGGCGACGACGGCATCGGCAGCGGTGGTCGTGTCCGGTCACCGGCAACCATGGTAACCCCCACGGACGCCTCTCTGCGGGTCAGCAACGCGACCGACGGCCTTCACTATCGTCCTTCACAATGATGTAGGTGAGAGCAACATATCAGTCACTTGATACTTGAGCAGCAAACTGGTGATATAAATCATGTCCATCCAAAGGAAATTACAGTACTCTTACAGGACCAATGAGTTTAGTATAGATAACAAAGGCAGAGATATATCAAAAGCAAAGAAATTGGGTATATTAAATCAATAAGGATAATTAACCCGGGCTAACTATTTAAGAAAGACTATCGTATGCAAGGGACACGAAGATGATTAATTTAGATGTTCGCACAGCACAATGATTAGACAACATGTGGTTTACGTGGGATGGTAAACAACCAGTTACAATGCCAGAAAGAGCTTGAAATTAACTCTACTACTATGCTTCAGAGACATCAACTCTTCAATCTACCGTAGCTATCGCGGAGTTTACATGAGCAACTATCACACAGGTACAGGGAATCTTACCTTAAATGTTTTGCACAATGACATCCAGCTATCAAGGCTAATCTCAAAATATCTTAGAACACCAACGTTATTTCCCTTAGTTCACCCGTTCCTGCAACATCCATGAAAAAAACACGAATTTTCCCTTTGTTCATATAGCATGCAACTTGCTCTCGCACTGAAACCGGAATAAGATTTTGTCAGCAAATATTATGAAGTAACAAAAGAAAACACAAAATCCAATCATGTTAATAGAGCACCAACAGAATCTCTAATATCATTTGGAGACTAAAAGGAATAAGAATAAATGACATATGAAATCAGTATTTTAACTTTACATGTTTGATAAAGAAAATGCTACAGTGGGCCATGAGAAGCAGAGTTCACCTGACTTGTTCATGAAGAGTAAAAAGATCACGCGGATCTTCTGTTGAAAGAGAATTTCCTGTAAAAGTGAAAACGGAGCCATGAGAAATCAATGTACTTGGCTGTTTGAAGGATAAAAAAAAGCAAAAGATCACTCTATGTACTTGATCCTGCATTTTGTTGTTTGCTTGTTCCTGATGAATAACTTTCTGGAGGCATTTTTTTGCCATTTGACACTGATATACCTATAGATGAATGTGGCATATCATATTGTCAGTAGAAGAAAGTAACCGGTAACTCGGTATTTCTTCGCTAGATAATGTAAAAAAGTGAAAAGACATGAAAAATACAAGATCTGCCTGACTACCGCAAGCCATGTGGACGCAAACACCACAAGACAAGAGCAGCAACACGTCCTACTATTTGGGCATTATGCATTCTAGGCGCAAATCGCAATCAAATAGACAGATAACTCCATACAAAACAACTGCATTCTGCAATGTTGAACCATGCCCAAATAGATGCTCCAGGACTAAATTTCCAAGTAAAACATATATGGCAGCAGTTGCCAAAAGAGACTTATACTATGCTCAATATCACATAGAAACGTTTCAACGAAAATAAAAGAGCTGCTACAGGCATCAAACTATCATGGCATTAGCATTTCACAAGACATGCCATCTCAGTTTCCAGTCCACTCCCAATCTGCAAAATAAGAGAAAATCAAGATTGAGAGAGAGATGGACCTGCAGGTCATCAATAGTCACTTCGATGAATTTTTTTCATGGAAGCCATCGTCACATGCCCGAGAAAGCTAAAGTTCTGGTGTAATATCGGAACTTACAAATACAGAAGATCGACTGTCACACATCATGTTACTGAATTAAATTCAAAAACTACATAAAGTATGACTTCCAGTTTAAGGGTTCTATCCTTACAATCAATATATCATCTGGACCAATCCCCTGTATCAAATAATTTAAACTTCTAGCTAGAGAGCGGTCATCACTTATCATATCACCACCCTTACAAAACAGAGGGATGAAGCAAACAATGACGGTAGACAAAAAAGAAACATTGAGGCACAATAGACTTACAGTGTGTGGAGCATCCAAATCCTCCATCAGTTAATGATTCAATCTGGTTAGATCTGACATAAATCAGTGTAAACTAATTAGCACTAAATGACAAATTGCACCACTAGAATGAAGAGATGTAAAAAAATAATCTAATTTGCAGGGATATGTGTGTGAGGAGAAAAGAAGCGAGTGGGAAGATGAACTGGGGTGATCCGTCGATCTGAAACCAGCGGATCTGGACTGGATTTGCGCTGCCGCGACAATAGCAAAGAGGAAACTGTGTAATTTGATTTCAGATTAACAGCATATGCGGGTTATTTGTCTGACTCATTACAACCACATGTCACTATAATTAAACTTTCTAAATCACAATAAAGAATAATAATCCACAACGATGTGGATAAATATGAAATTTTACATTCCCATGATCTAGCTACCTTTCGATTCAATAATGCAGTTCAGTGCAAAGGGATAAGCAACTTTTCCAGGCTTAAAAATCAACATTTCTGGATTTATGGTTTGGCAAGATATATATTTGCACCAATTGATAAAAGCCAATTTCTTCACGGAACAGATGATGCAATTGTCTATATTCAGGAAAGAGAAAGGAAAGGTAAACAAAAAATTATTTCCTACTATGGAAATAGTGTATCAATTTTCTATATTCAAAGAACAAATGATCTCTTTGTCTATATTGCAACATATACAAACAAGCTCCTGGCCCATGCCCCCATGTTATAGACTTATAGTTCAATAAAAAGTAATTCAGTAAACTAAAACAGAACCTAAAATGGAAACTGAAATGAACATCAAAGGCATAGTTCAGCAATCAGCACCCCAACACAATAATCATAACATGCACCTGTTGGCAAAATAAGAAAAACCCTTATTTATCTGCATTATTACAGTTCCCTTCTTCAAGATTTCAATAAAGAAATTTTCTGACAAATAATATTAGAGGACAGGAAACAACTACAGTTATAGTCCTTAGAAGCATAACTCAATCACTAGGTCAAATCTACAATTGGTGATAATTGTTTTGGATTGAACTAAATCAACTACGAAGAGGAAAAATAAAGTCACAAACTTTAGTGTTGGCAACCTCTACAGAATTACACGCTTTCACCTCCACATCAACTCTCACAATGTATAAAAAGATCGAAAAGCATGTGTAAGTACAGAAAATTCAAACAGTAAAAAACTTGTTACTTGCCACCGACTTTATTAGAAAGCTTGAGGCCAGATGCAATAATTAAATTGACTGTTTTTCTGACCTAACATTTTGATAAATATTGACAACAACTATAACTCTACATCATCGAAGAAAACATTTTCTCTGGTATGCATCACAAAAACTGAGTCTTAACGAACATGTAACAGTTGCACTCACCTAAGATGAAGTGCAGCATGCATACATATGCTCCATTCAAATGCTTCAAGGGCTCCAATCCTGCACAGACCAAGGTCAAAAGGTTCAAGTCAGCTTACCGCATCACCAATAAGAAACAAACAAAGATTTTGTTCCCAAGAACACGAGTGAAAAAATGATCTCAATTCAAATGCCATCAGAATATCTTGAGTAATTAAAATGTCGGCAATAAAGAGGAAGAAAGAGCAGATCACCACTCTCAAAATTCCATCGGCGCTTAACATCAAACTCTGACGTGGTTAGTTGGTTACCATTCACTGATTTGAAAGAAACCCTTCCCAAGCAGATGGTTAGCATCCCATGTCCTGGATCTGCCCCCCATAGCTCCTCCTTCACCTACATATGACTGGATGCTGGCATTTACACCATGGTTCTGACATTAGTTAGGCACTGAACTATGTTCATCCAAAACTTACATCCTACAGACATAGTTATGCTAATCCACCATCCAAGATTACGCCACAACGCAAAAGAAATTACCTATAGCATGCCTCAAATTGCCTTTATTTTGGATCCAGCAGCTCTGGAGGACTGCACCTCTCCCCTTGGGATCCATCCCCCTGCAAGTGCAAAAACCCAACTCATTGCAACAAGATCATAAAGAAAGTGAACTCCTTTGTCTGAAAGATAAAAGAAAGTGATATGCTTCTGAAAACACTCATGCCATTATTCTCCAGCAGAAATGAAGTATGTATACATCTTAATCATGAAATAAACAAATATTTATCTTGACGCACTAACATAATAAACACTTGTTATTCTGATCCAATATAGGCAGAATAATTATTTCGTACTTGGTGTCAATTGCTAATGTTAAACTATATGAATTAACTCGGCATATACATGAGATAAAATGCTCTCTTTCTCACTGTTGTGATAAAAGTCAGTAATTATACATAGTGGCAGAAAACATACTTATGGAGGCCGTCATTAAGCATCTGTAACTCAGGGTATGACCACTCCACAACCATTGGACCTCCATACTTTAGGCTCTGGCTAGAATCAGGAATCATGTTGGGTGAAGCAGTGGATACAATCGTCGAAGGTGTAGTGTTCAACATTGCCAGATTACCATTTATCCCACTGGAAGTGTCCAGGCAGACCGGCATGGCTCCCGACCCATAGGTGATTGCACTCGTCTGAAATGAAACCACATGTTGGTCGAAGAATGAATGCGGAAACACGCCGTAGTGGGTAGGATCTGTTGACATCTGCATGCCAGACGAAATTTGGTGGTCCGGCTACAGCCTCACAAACACTTGACCAAGTTAAGGACGAACGCTTGATTTTGCTACCCAACTTTCTTCTGCAATGAGGGGACAAATGGTATAGCACAAGTTACATCTCCACAATGGCGCATCAATGGTGAACTCGGCATCCAGGGCTCCACAAACACATGAGAGTAACCATGGATGCCATCCAAACTACAAGATAATGTCCAAAGCTTTACTGAAAAAGGCCACTCCTCTTCTACAAACAATACCCAGATTTGAGAAGCTTGCAGACTACACTTTCTGCAGAAAAAATGAAGGGATCAATCTTATTATTATTGCTTCTACATAATACAGTAATACACAAAACTACATGAAAGTCAAACTAATGCAATAAAAAACTTTGCGCTTGGAATGGTAGTTAGTACAACAAGGAAAAAACTTCCAGCTGCATGCTAACCGCACAAGAAAAGGAAGCTAACAGCCTGGAGAGTAGCACAGAACGACCAGTCATCTATTTTGAATTAAAGCTCAACTCAACTATTATGTTCTTATTATATTTAACAGCATGTAGAAAACTTTGATGTGACGATGACAAGGAATGCATGACCAAAGTCCAAATTCTTGTTACAAAACTTGAGGTCGTCAGATATCTAAAACCAGTGATGGAGCAGCATCTCACGGTCACGGCAGAGATAAAAATTACTTGCGCAACACAGACAATGGGAATTATCCAGCAGCTCTGGAGGACTGCACCTCTCCCCTTGGGATCCATCCCCTGCAAACAAACAAATCGACATATCTAATCGAATCTCGAGCGGATGAACAGAGAAAGAGAGAGAGAGAGAGAGAGAGAGAGAGAGGAAATGGGGGAAGTGGAGATAACGCTCACCGCTGTCCTCACACGGTGGATCTGAGGCGGCACATCTCGGTTCGTCTTCTTCACGGACGCGCACGGGCACGAGGACGACGGTCTGGCGCCCATCCGGGCAGAGCAGCAATTCATCTCCTCCCGATGATGTGACACGCTTGACGGGGGCACGGCGGCGGGCGAGGGAGAAGATCTGGTCGCCGAAGGGGCGCCGACGGCTCCTGCGCTCCTCCCGCTCCTCCCATCGATGGGGATGCTCCAGGCCCGTCGGTCGCTCTCCTCCCGATGACGGCAACTGCGAGCTCGCCGCCCTTCATGGACGTGAGAGGCTGGCACAAGGGAGGGCAGGTCGCGATCCTGTGTGGAGGAGGAGGGAGGCGGAGAGGAGCAGCGGCTGCTCGTGCCAAAGAGAAGGAGCGACGGGTGCGCGAGAGATGCGAGGGAGAGAGAGAAGTGAGACGGGGCGACAGAAAACCCTAGCGACTCGCCGATTGGGGACGAGGCCACGAATCAGTAGAAGCCACGAGGCGCGAGGCTATGCGAAATCCCAATATTGCCCTCGGCGAGGCACGGGAATTTCGGCGGTGGCACGAGATCTTTTACCTTTGGAGGGCGCCGACGGGCCGCACGGGATGCGCCCCAGCCACAGCAAATGACATGCGGGGCCCACCAGCTAGGGGACCCCACGCGTCAGCGAGGACCGGACGATTCAGCGGAGTAAGCGATAGCGCGGGGGAAGAGTTACTATTCATTGCTACAGGAGCGCCGCTTCGATCCGACGGCCTGCGTCCTCCGGCGGCTCGATCCGATGGCGCAGATCTCATCAAGCAAACCAAATGGACGGCCGGATCTTTCAAATCGCTGAGAGAGCCCAGGTTCTCCCATGGTTCTTGTTTCTGGATGGACGGCAGGATCTTTCAAATCGCTGAGAGAGCCCAGGTTCTCCCATGGTTCTTGTTTCTGGATGATAGGAAGAGTTTCCCATTCCTAAACACCAAATTATTTGGGCTGCTGGTGCTCTATCCACTCATGCCGTGCGTGCCACTCGGCCCAGTCAATCCCCTCTGCCTCCTCGCTTCCCCACCCGAATCCATCCGCCTACGCACGCGCCCACCTCCCCGCCGCCGGAGCGGCAGCGATGGACGTCACCGAGTCACCGGACCTCCAGGCGCAGCTGGCCGCGGCCGTGCACGCACTTAATCACGCCTCGCATCCCTCCGCACGTCTAGCCGCCAACCAGTGGCTCCTTGGCCTGCAGCGCTCGCCGCAGGCGTGGGCGCTGGCGGTCTCGCTCCTCGCGTCCGCGGATCATCCGGCCCCTTCCGCCGATCTACTCTTCTTCGCCGCCCAGATGCTTCGCCGGAAGATCCAGTCACCCGACTACCCGCTCCCGGACAACGCCGCGCAGCTCCTCGACGCGCTCCTTGTCGCGGTCCGCCGTTTCTGCCTTGCCCCTCCCCGGCTGCTCACGCAGATCTGCCTGGCCCTCGCGGCGCTGGCGCTCCGCGCGGAGGGAGGGGTAGACGGGCTTTTCGCTCGAATGCCGCACCTACCCGACCCCGCCTTGCTGGAGCTACTCACCGTGCTCCCCGAGGAGGTGGCGCAGGATGAGAGCGGCGACACGGGGGTCGACTCCGCCACGCGGTGCAGGTTCACGCGTGAGCTGCTCACGCACGCGCCCGCCGTGCTTGAGTTCCTGCTAGCGCAGTCTGAGAAGCCGGCCGCCGCCGACGGGGTGCCCCTCCACGAGCGCAGCCGTAGAATCCTGCGATGCCTACTGAGCTGGGTATGTACGGTCCTTGCTTGCTTCACCCTCAACTCAATATTTCAATTGCGTTCGTCTCTCGCTCTCCCTGTGCTAAGAGAAACGGCAATGTTGTAGGTTCGCGCGGGATGCTTCTCGGGAGCGCCGGCATCCGCCCTCGCCGCACACCCACTTCTGACGTTCGCGTTCAACTCCCTGCAGGTGCGAACAGTGTACCCACTTCGACCAATTGGTTGTGCACTCATCACGTCCTCACATGTTGTTTCGTTCCTGTGTGGCTGATAAAGGCGTTCTTCTCGTTCGATGTGGCCATAGAGGTTATGACCGAACTTGTCAGCCAGTACCAAGTAAGTTCCGTTCTTCTGTACTGCATTAGTAGTAACATCTACTGTTGAATTGTTGTATGAAATAGTGCTTGAAATGGACCCTGTACCAACTTCTCTGTGTACTACTTACTTTTCGTGCAGTGCATTTCTTTCAGTTAAACTGTATTTATCTTTATGAAGCATCATGAAATAATCTGGGTCTGGACATGTCAGTTGATTCCAGTTCCGTTCTCTTTTCACGTGCAACACATGCATTTTTGCTTCTCTTTGCACGTGCAACCACTGCATTTTTGCTGCTTCTGTATGGTTGGTGGGCTAAGAAGCTCCGTGTCATGGTATGAAGTAGGAGTACATAGCCTGAGTTGATGAATTGAATGTTCCTTATTTTTCCTGTTCAATTATGTGTTGTTTTGCCTATGTATTGCCCAGTCAAGTAGTTGTCATGCAGTGTTGTTGACTATGCAATGGTACTGTAAAGTTATAAAATGGCGGATGTTGTGCCCCCTTTTGTTTCTGTTTCTTAGAAAAAGCCACTGTCCTTCTGTTGAGGTTGCTGACTAGCAAAGCACCGTTCAGCAAATGTGCTTCCAATTCATAATGAATGAGAATTCTGATGTATGCTGGTATGGTTGTAGGAATTACCGCAGGCATTTCTAAGCAAGATGCCATACATCAGAGAGGTTCTTCTTTTACCAGCTCTAGCCAACAGAAGTGAGAAGATTATTGCTGGTCTTACTAGTTTGATGTGCGAAGTTGGTCAAGCAGTAAGTTTTTTCTCACTTGTAAAGTTTTTTGTGTTTTAGCATGATGTGCCACCTGTCCATCAAGGCTAACCTCAAGGCCCACCTGTCCATCAAGGCTAACCTCCCCCCCTCGTGCCTAGTAGTACTGAAACTGCACCTCATGTACTCAGTTTTAGTTCTACTAAGCTTAAAGCCTTTCGATTCCAGAGTTTGTCTCCATAGTTCTAATATTCTATTGATCCCCGCCCGACTATGATCGACTAGCAGCACATCATCCGCAAAGAGCATACACCATGGGATATCTCCTTGTATACCCCTTGTGACCTCATCCATCACCAAAGCAAAAAGATAAGGGCTCAAAGGTGACCCTTGGTGCAATCCTATTTTAATTGGAAGTCATTAGTGTCGCCATCACTTGTTTGAACACTTGTCACACCATTATCGTACATGTCCTTGATGAGGGTAATGTACTTTGTTGAGACTTTGTGTTTCTCCAAGGCCCACCACATGACATTCCGCGGTATCTTATTGTAGGCCTTCTCCAAGTCAATGAACACCATATGCAGGTCCTTCTTTTGGTCCTGTATCTCTCCATAAGTTGTCATACCAAGAAAATGACTTCCATGGTCGACCTTTGAGACATGAAACCAAACTGATTTTTGGTCACGCCGGTCATTCTTCTTAAGCGGTGCTCAATGACTCTCTTCCATAGCTTTATTGTATGGCTCATCAGCTTAATTCCATGGTAATTACTACAACTTTGAACACCCCCTTCTTCTTGAAGATTGGTACTAATATACACCACCTCCATTCTTCTCGCATCTTGTTTGCCCGAAAAATGAGGTTTTAAAAGCTTAGTAGCCATACTATCGCTATGTCTTTGAGGCCTCTCCAACCTCAATGAGGATACAAATAGGGCCCATCGCCTTGCCTCCTTTCATCATTTTTAAAGCCCCACTAACCTCATTCCTGGATTCGACGCACAAAATGCCTACTGGTATCATCAAAGGAGTTGTCCAGCTCAATGGTAGAGCTCTCATTCTCTCCATTGAATAGCTTGTCGAAGTACGCCCGCCATCTATGTGATCTCCTCGTCCTTCACCAGGAGCTGATCTGCTCCGTCCTTGATGCATTTGACTTGGTTGACATCCCTCGTCTTCCTCTCTTGGATCGTGGCCATCTTATAGATGTCCCTTTCGCCTTCATTCGTGTCTAAGCACTGGTAGAGGTCCTCGTACGCCCAACCCCTTGCTTCACTCGGCCTTCTTTGCCACCTTGTACTTTTTTTTTGCCACCTTGTACTTATCTATGTTGTTTGCACTCCTATTCAGGTGTAGGCGCCTGAAACCGTTAATAGCCTTCTGGACATCTATTTCCACCACTAGGTATCGTTAGCTTCGATTCTACTTCCCCTGGTCACCCCAAACTCTGAAGCCACCTTACGAATGCAAGTCGCCATCTTCATCCACATTATTTGCATCACCTCCTTCCTCCCAAGGGCCCTCCTTAATAACCCTCTCCTTGAAAGCCTGAGCTGCCTCCCCCTTGAGCTTCCACCACTTCGTTCTAGCGTCTTTGGCGCGCCTATCCCGCTGGACACGAATCCGAAAGTGGAAGTCAGCCACCACAAGCTTATGTTGAGTGACAACACTCTCTCTTGGTATCACCTTACAATCTAGGCAAGCACGCATGTCTTCTCTTCTCGAGAGGACAAAATCAATCTGGCTAGAGTGTTGACCACTACTAAATATCACTAGATGGGATTCTCTCTTTTAAAAGAGGGTGTTATCTACAATCATGTCATAGGCTAGAGTAAAGCTCAATACATCTTCTCCTTCTTGATTCCTGATGCCATAGCCGAAGTCCCCATGCGCCCCTTCAAAACCCGTGTTAGATGTACCCACGTGGCCTTTGAGGTCTCCTCCTACGAAGAGTGTCTCGCCAATAGGTACACTCCTAACCATGCCCTCCAGGCCTTCCCAGAACTCCCCCTTGGTGCTCTCGCGCTGATAACATTGAGAACTAAGTCCCCAACTACTAGCTTGACCAGGATAATCTAGCCCCCTTTGCCACTTGACGTCTACCACTCCATACTTGAGGCTCTTGTTGATCAAGATGCCTACTCCATTTCTGTTTGTAGTTGTCCCCGTGTACCACACAGCTTGAAGCCGGTATACTCCACCTCCTTCGCCTTTTGTCCCCTCCATTTGGTTTCGTGGACGCATGGGATATCAACACCTCTTCTCACCGCTGTATCAACTAGCTCCCGTAACTTACCTGTCACGGACCCTTTGTTCCAACTACCTAAGCGGATCCTACTAGGCTCGGCGAGCTTCCTTACACTTTGCACTCGTCGAGTCAAATGCGAAGACCCTAGCTCATTTTCACTACACCCAGGCGTTGATGTAGCGCGCCACTAAGGATGCAACGACCCGATCCTTGTTCACCCATCACCATATCCAAATCAAGATACGGCGTGCCACCAAGGGCGTGATGGCCCGTCCCTTGCCCATTTAACACCACACCCGGGTTCCGATATGGCGCGTCGCTAAGAGGATGCCCCAACGATGTTCTTCTGGGTTTCATCTCCATAAGAGTGGCCGAGTTTTGACGTTGGCTCGCCAAGCCTATCACAACCCTCCTCCTTTACTCGGGCTTGGGACCGGCTATGTTGAGATAACATAGCGTTGCAGCGGGACATCTAGTAGATTTTTAAATGCTATGAACACTTTGGTTTCAATGGAATCATTAAAATGTTTTCCTACTAATGGAGTACTGATATATTTTGGATTGTTCGCATTCTAATCTAATTCGATATTGCTATAAAAATTTGGCACGTGGTCAAGTACACACTAAATAGGAGAGAACCTATGCGATTTGTTTTGTGAAGATTGATCATATTGCCATATGCCGTCGGACATCCGTTCTATATACAAGAATACTAAATATGAATTGCTAAACACGAGTGTTTTTCATAAGAGGCAGATGTTGGAGAGGAGGTTTAATTTTGCAAGCTGAAGATTGAAGTAACAATTGTCATTCAGTAAATAGTGCAGAAGGGTAGATACATCAAGCAAATGAAATTAGTTTCTAGTGATGGACCAACTTCTTAATATTGCTTCAAAAAGTATTATTGCAAGTAGGCACAAACAAACCAAAACAAGCTACTAATTCTAGCTTGTGAGTTTTGGGTGAAAAAAATACTATCATATATAATCATATTTTCTTGACCTAACTAGTGACCACAAATGAGATTTTTAGGCTACCCACTGAATGTAGTTCACAGCCACCAGTGATAGCAACCTCTAGAGATCTATTTAGTCTTTCCTAGATGATGAATGCGATAAAAATCATCTCAAAAGTGAATGGGACAAAAAATTGAATTGGATCAACACCTTATGCAAGATAAATTAAAAAAACTCTCGAGATGGAAGGAAAAAATTCATAGATTTGTCATACATAGTTAAATCGAGCTATGATGCAACTAATAATAAGCAGGCAACTATAGTTGGTCTATTGATCTCCACTCTGGTTGAATGCTGGAGAAATTTGGAAGCGTAAATTGGACTGAGATACAAAGAGACCACTACTACTGAGATTGGAGAGCGTAAATTGGACTGAGGTACAAAGAGACCACTACTACTGAGATTGGAGATTTGGAGGTGACTAAAGCAGCACAAGGTCGTGGAGGAGCAACTCCACCTTGCTGCTACAAAGTGTACAACACAAGTGTTGAAGGAACTACTTAAATGTATTGCGCTAGATATCGCTCTAGAGGCGAATATAGGCCGATATGGCAGCATGAGTTCAATCCGAAACTCCTAAAGCACGAGATCTAGTCCAAAATCTTAGATAAGAACACCAAGTTCTATTATAGGTAGTGGGGTATGTAGTCTGGTTACAAATTAGAGGTGATGGCCTGTATTTATAGGGCTTTGGAAGCCTTCACATCCCACTTCTACTTATAGCTGGAACACTCTAGAAAACATTACTCAAGATTCACCATTCTACTCATAGCCAAAAGACTCTAGAAAACACACTAGGTAGGGTTAAGAAAAGAAAAGAAATACTAGACTAGAGTAGAAGTATCTGGAAGTAGCCAAACAGATTTGACATATGTTTTTCCCCCTCTATTGTTCCTCATCATTCTCCCCTGGCTGTTTGGAACTCGACCTCCAATTATCTTCATGGAGTGCTTCTTATGGGTGATAGAGAGTCAAGTCCGCAACATTGAATGTGTTGGATATACCCATCTCGCTTGGAAAACCTATCACATAACCATTATCATTTATCTCCCTCATAATAGGCAATCTTTCTTTTCAGAGGTAGACCATCACCTTATCACCAACTTCTTCTTTTGAAGTCAGCAAGTTGTTTATATTTCTGATTTTGTGCATCCAGAACACCACGAATTTCTTCAAGTAACAGTGTAATTATCTGCAAAGGACAATGCTGATTTTGAGTTTCCCCTTGATGGTAGCTTCACCAGGTCCACCACATGTGTTGGACCTTTAGTGTAGACAATGGAAAAAGGACTCCTTCCTGTGGATCTATGCTTGGAGTTATTGTAGGAGAACTCCGCAAGAGATAAACCAAATCCCATTGTACCTTTCTTTCACCACAAATGCAACGGACCAGATTACCCAAAAATTTGTTCACCACTTTCGTTTGTCCATCTGTTTGTGGATCGGCTGTGCTAGAAATTTTTAATTCCGTGTTGAATTGCTTCCACAAAGTGAGCCAAAATCCAGCAAAAAACTTGCTATCACGGCCTGAGGCGATGGACCTTGGAAGGCCATGAAGTCTGACCACTTCTCGAAAGAATAGGTTTGCCACATGATGAGCATCCGTTGTCTTGTGGCATGAAACGAAATGAGCCATTTTAGAGAATCTGTCCAGGACCACAAACACAACATCACTCCCTCGTCTTGTTCTTGGCAAACCCAAGACAGTCCAAAGATACATCCTCCCATGGAGCAACATGCAAAGGCATGTATAACCCTGTGTTCAGGACTTGGCCCAAAGTGAAGCGAACAAGTTGCTTTTCACTGTGGAGCTTAGAACTCTCCAGCCTTTTGTCCGCCAGGACTGGTTGCTTCCGGGTGACTTCATCTTGATCACCAAGGTCACCGACAAGAACAAGCTCAACATCAATCGTCTTATAGGTAAATTTTGCGCTGCTCTTGATTTTCTTTAGCTTAAGGAGGTCAAGTTAAATGGTCGTATGCAATATGGACTACTAGACCAATACTAGTACTCCTTAACACCCCCTCCCTCCAAATGCAAAGCGCATCATTGCATTTGAAGAATTGTAACACTACTAGCAAAAAAATAATAATCCAAAATCTGCGTCTTGAGAGTGTTGTCATGGCATGGAGTCTTCAAAACTTGCCAAGTCAAGCCAAAGGGGATAATGAGAAGATGGTGCATGAGCGGAAGACACAGGAGGCAAACGACATTGTTTTTTTTATAGAATCACGACGGAAGCCTAATCACAGAGCTCGCGTCAAACAAAGCTCCTTGTACTAGCACGGACCAATCATGCGTAAGCCAAGTGCTTGTGGCAGGGAGAGCAACAGGTTCGCTGCAGTAGTGCACAAGCAAACACGCGCACGAGAAGCATCAAGCAAGTAGATGTGGGAACCATGAATGGAGCCGCCGGATGGAGGCAAGGAACAGGCGCTCGACAGATGGTGACAGGTTGTCGGATCTCCGGCAGATAGGGAGCGGCGAAGCAGGCGGGGAGGCAGCGTCCTGGTGTAGGCTCGATCTGAGCTGGCAAGCAACGTCGAGGCGTCGCGGGTTGCGGGAAGGGAGTTTGCTGGGAGTCGGTGCCTGGGTGGCGGTGGTCGAAATGAGCAGCAGTCGGTAAGCTTCATCGTGTGGGAAGAGGCGTGCGGCTTCTGGGAGGCGAGATGGCAGCTGGTTAGGCGGCAGAGGCATCCGTTGTGGAGGCGCAATGACAGATGGGGTGCTACGACATGCATGCGTCAAGTGTCAAGCAACGATCAGTTGGGAGCGGCACGACCTGATCCAGTCGGGTGGAGCGAAGCGATTTGTGCAGGCTAGAGATGCAGGAACGGCCGGGCTGCACAGAGGTCGAGCGGCGGGCGCTCAATCCGGAGGATGCGTCGATCTGAAAAATCCCAATGATGGTGTCATCAATCGATCAAGGAAAGAGGAGACCGAGGAACTCGATTGAATGAGACCGGAAAAAAAATCGATCGAGAGGACGAGCTGCAGCATCCGAAATAATCTCTAGACCTAGGTTCATGATACCATGTTATGGCAACTTATCTCTATTGCATAGCCCAAGGGCCATATATATTACACAAGACTGGGGGTACAAGGATGAAAATGTAGATTAATACGGATTCCTAGACCAATACTAATACTCCTTAAAAGCTCTTACCTTATGACGTGGTGGACATGGACCTCCTCCGTGCTTCCATGACTATCTCCATCGGCGGCAGAAAAAAAAATGCCTCCTTGCACGACAACTGGTTCGACATGGGATCCCTTCACCATCATTGCCCTCGGCTTTACGGCATTGTGACACGTAAGCACAAGACGGTGCACAACAAGCGGCACGACGACAACTAGATTCGTTCAGTGGCAGGTCTAAACACACTGGGTAGTTACGAGAATTCATTGCTTTGGCATCCATCATTGGCTCGGTGACCCTTCACCCCCAAAGCCGGACACCATCACTTGGCTATGGAACTCTAGCGGACAGTACCCCTCGAGCTCGGCCTACATGACCCAATTCATCGGTTCCCACCATAAGTTCTTGGTGGAGAAAGTTTGGAAAGCTAGTGCGGAGCCGAAATGCAGGTTATTCTCCTAGCTTGTCCATCACGGGAAGGTTCTGTGGATTGGCTGCCCCAAAAGGGGTTGGCCTCATGACCCTGTCCGCCAACTTTGCCTTAGGCCCCCCCAAGACCATGCTTCACCTTTGCAAGTACTGTCCTTTCATCTCCGCGGTTTGGCTGTTCGTGGTTGTAGTCTCTAGTGGCGATGAATGAGCTCAGAGACAAAGGAATTTGCGCAGCGTAATGTGTGCTGCTTTTCTGTTTCTTCCTCTTTTTATTCTGAAGAAAAACGAATATGCCGTGATGCCTGCCCCATCTATTGGTTCGTGCCATCCCATGACCATGAGCACGCAGCCACGGAGTGCCTACAACTTTGCCATGGGCCGCACAGACCGCGTCCTGTGGCCAGCTCAAACTAAAACCCTGAACAACCGCTAACAACCACAGTGCTGCCATGGCAACGAATGCGAGCCTAAAATGGTTGCCATGGCATGAAAACAGAAACTGCGCCTATTGCACTTAATAACTGAATAAACAGCTAGACTATTCCAACAGTGATGCTTGGGTGGATGACCACATTACCTCGGGCTCGACAATCACCTTCCCGTCGATTGACGCATGATGGGATGGGGCCTCGAGAGGTATAGACAACAACCACAAGTGGTGGCGTAGTGGGTTCCTTATCTACATCATGTGGAACGCCTGGATTGAGAAACCGCCACATCTTCAACGGTACGAGATTGATGTACATCGAGGTGGCACACCTTGCATTTGAGGATATCATGCAGAGGGCCATGCATGGCTTTCCAGCCAAGAGTTAACCAGAACCAGGAGTACTTGGCATGAGGAGTTGTTATTAGGGGTTTTGGTGTGCCCCCGTTTCAGAACATGTCCACTTTGGAAATATTCTTCTCCTTAATGAAAAGGCAGAGCTCGCCCCAGTTGCTCGAGAAAAAAATGACTCCAACGCGCATATGGTCATGTTTTTTATTCATCTCCAAAATGCAGTTTTTTTTGTTTGAGACTTTGTTGAACAGAAGCTGATAATTATTTGATTTTCTAGGCACCTGGTTTGGTTGCAGAAGGGAGTAATGAAGCACTTTCTCTTTCAGATGCACTTTTGAGGTCAATCTATTGCACTGCCAATGTGGTACTTTTCCCTGAGTTATGAAATTATTGGCTTTAACACTTGATGCTAATGCTACACTGTAGTCTAGTTCACTCATTACCTCTTATGATCCTGAAGGACGTTACTCTCAGTTGCAGATGTATAGCTTTTTCTAGTGAAGACTGGGAGATCGCAGAATCCACCTTGCAATTTTGGTAAATTCCCACCTATTTTCATGAATCACAAATGTCTTCCTTTCCTGGGTTGGGGTTAGCAAGTAATACACATGTACTTCGGAACATCTCTCTCTCTCTCTCTCTCTCTCTCTCTCTGGTGTGTGTGTGTGTGTGTGCGAGCAAGTAATACACATGTACTCCAGAACATCTTTCTCTCTCTCTCTCTGGTGTGTGTGCGCGCGCGCACACACACACACATGGAATGAAACACCTGCTGGTTGCTCTAGCTGTGGCTTACTGTTGCTTATATGAGCATCGATTAGTAGGCAAAATGTTAGCTTGTATTTGTCTGCAGATTTGAATATCATTTCCACAACTGTTTTTCTGAAGTGAAGCCAAGTTCTTAATCAATGAATTATTTATACACACAGTACCGAAATTTTGTAGGTGCAGTTTGGCTCATTGTGTTCTTGGAATCGATGAGCAAACATCCAAAAGGAATGCCACACAAGAGTTGTTTCTCCCTGTTTTTTCTTCACTGCTAGATGCTCTTCTTTTCCGTGCTCAGGTTTGTCTCTTTTCCCTCAATATCATTTCCAGTTTGACCTCTCTTTATACTAGAAAATTTCCTATTGCCTCTCATATATTCGACATTTCTCCTATATCCGGCGTTTTTGTACAGAAGTTCTAGAGATCCAACTATTTTCTTATGCCTTTTAAATTATGGTAATTCACAGATTATTGATATTGATGAGCATTGCACTGGCGGAGTATCTTCCATACCTGATGGACTAGTACAGTTCAGGCTGAACCTGGAGGAGCTTCTTGTTGATATTTGTTTGCTTCTAGGTGCTCCTTCATACATTAATAAGGTATGTCTGTTTTGCTAAAAGGTGGCATTACCTCCCATGGCTACTCTGCTTCTATCAATGCATCAAAACACAAAGCTTTTGCATTTTCCTGAAAAAAAATCGTCTTGTACTGTCCAGATAATGTGCCCCGCTCACGGGTGTAGCTCTATAGAACCTCTATTGATTCCTTGCTAGGTAATTGCCCGTGCGTTGCAACGGGAGGCACAAATATTTTACTGGTTTTTCTTCAGTACAAATACTTACTGAGTTAATGTGATTGTATAGACAAAAAATGGGTTTTAACGGCCAATTGAATCATCACTTATTGACTTAATAAAAAAAAGTGATTATGTTTGGTTGGGTGGTTGGAAAAACCGCTGGAAAAACCAATGATGGGAGGGGAGGGGGGGGGGGGATGGGGAGAAGGAAGAACCTACCGCTATTTCCTAAATCAGTATCCACCGGCATAGTATCTACAATATTTGGCGGTCTGTATGTAAGGATTTCAAGAGGAATGAAGGAGGGAAACGAGAACATTATTCTTTTTTAAAGTATATATAGGTGATTGCCAGTGCATTGCCATGGAATAACAAAATTAGAAATAAAAATAACAAAATTAGAAATAAAGACAATGATCAATACATCGTTACAATTTACAAGAGATCTCAATTTACAACGTGCACGTCACATGGGGCTTATGATTGTGTTGCGATAAATATCGCATTATACTCATATTAAGTACTCCCAACACTCTTATATTTCTTTACGGAGGGAGTACAATTTAGGTGACTCATACTTAAATGTCAAGTGACATGTTTATCATCATGATCCAGTTTAAGAAAAAGTGTAGACCGTTGGTCTTTGACCAAATCTCCGAGGAAAAGGCGCCCGTGCATTGGTACAAAACAACATGTAGTATTTCCGTTGATCGAATTTTTGTTCTTTCTTATCAACCCACACATCAAGCACAACATCCATGTGGTGCTTCCATAACCAAATCAGGCAGTGTGGTCGTTAAAACATATCTCTTATAGCCCACTATAAAGTACCTCATGTCACCTGAGAAGATTCCATAAGCATGTGTATGTGATCGCTGCGAGTCATATTTGTCTGTCCAGTTGCGGACTGCACACTGCTACTGCTTCATTGCTATTTCCTTAGCTCAATTGTACTCGCGATTCCTCTGTAAAATAAGCTTCTCTTTGAATTGGTGTCATTTAGAAGTATCTATCCCAATTCCCAAACATGATACTCCCTCCGATCCATATTAATTGTCGCTAATTTAGTACAAAATTGTACTAAATCGGCGACACAATTAATATGGATCGGAGGGAGTATTATATCACAGTACATCTGAAGAGAGCGCAATTCTATTATATTGTGGGAAACCGCAAAATTAAAGGTCGTGTACCTGTGACTGACGGATGAGAAGCAAATGGGCTGATATTTGGCGCGGGCTGCTCACCCAGAGTCATGCGAGCCAGCAAGGCTGACTGGCTGAGTATCCAGAGTTGCCTGCCCAAATATGAACATAATAGATTATACAAGCAGAGAATTTGCAAGTTAATGCATTGATCGGAATTATTTCTTCACACATGGAGATTTGGACATACAAAGATACGAGATATAGCTGATTGAAATGAAAGCTTAGTTCAGTTCAGATTATAGAGATATAATTTTAAATCTTTACTCGCATTAATAGCAGGATTCTTAAGCCATTCTTTTTCATATACTATTGCAGTTCAATCATCACCATGATCATGTGTTACCGAAAATATGAAAGTATATATGGTATATACTATTGTTCATGTCTTGTTAAAGAAATAAACTATATGGAGTATCAAGGATGCCATCCAACTAACAAAAACTAGGTGATACCCCGCACCTTGTTGCGGGGATTTTGTAGAGGAGGCTTGATGCAATGATAAATATTAAAAATCACGAAGGTAAATATATATTTCTTGATTGGAACCATGTATGGAATTATGCATTATTATTTAATGATTTGAACTGGAACTGTTGTCGGTGTGCTGGATGTACCCCGCGCGTTGTTACGGGAGATGGTTAGCTATACATGCACGACATTAATTAATTTATCTAGGTGACATGATACTAGGTTAATAATACGATAGTTGGATGCTCAAATATATCAGACCATAAAATGGAGTGAAAGGTTTGGCGATTACTTCAACTTCTGAATGTAAAAAATGAACAACTAAATGCAAACTTAATCTTGACATTTTTCATGCATTGTAGTGGGGAGAGGAAGGCCATCTCATTATACATATGGCACATTGTTTGATATATATGACAATTTGATCTTGTAGCACGTTTATGAACAAACAATGATGTTAGTCCTCTTGTTTAGTATATGCTACTTTAAAAAGAAAGGTAGCAGGGCATATGACCATCAAAACCGATAAAACTTACTATATAATCTACAGGAGTAATGAGGGTAAAAACTTCTTTTACATATAATTACTTGCTAACAAAAAGCTGTAACTTTGCTCATTCATTGAAGGACAACAATTTAGATACGAATATCTTCACTGCAGCCGCATGAAACAAAAATGCAAAACTGTTAGTAAGATATTTGCATAAAAAACAAATGAAACTTTATAGTGCCTACCTGTCTAAGTGCTTCAGAAAAGATGTATAATGGGAGGCTAGCTGCTAAGTATCAGCTCGAAACAAAATTGAAACCAACGGAGGCAGGCACTCCTGACACAGTGATAGGCCAATCCCTATGATAGGCTCATTAGTAGTATGGATGGAACTCATGAAGAAACACATAACTTTTCATTTGTAGTGTCAGATCACAGGTGGATGTGGTGAACTGGCAACCGGCAAAAGCTAATATACTCAGACACACATATAGATACACCGAAAAAGAAAGAAGATCAACATTATCATTAGTAAAAAAACAATTTGTGTAAGCATGTATTACATCGAGTAGCAATTAAAATATCTGCTAAATATTCTCTTCAATAACATGCAATGAAAAAAAAAAAATCAGTTTTCTACATAGCACTGTCCGTGCAAGGGGGGTAATCAGTTTTCTACAGAATAAAGGTGATTTGATAATATAAGTTGCCCAACTTTAGGAAAGTCCATATAGAGTTCCATGATACTTTTCATTTTTCAATAGCATGCAAAAAAATTATAACCTTACCCCTGGCCTTTTTTCATTCAGTTCATCAGGCAGGCAGAGCTAGTGTTCTCTCTTCCCCATCTTGGACAAACTGCGTATGCCATATTTAGAGGTTATTAAACTCTAGCATTGACAGAAGCCAAGAAATTGAATAGTTTAGAAAGGCAGGCAGAGCTGCTACAGTTCTCTCTTCCCCCATCATGTTGTTAGAAATGAATATAAAGCAATCGTACATGAAACACATACCTATCATAAAATAATATGGGAACCGAGAGAATTCGGGTGATCTTTTTCATTGATGAGCGAAACACCTCTAGATCCGGAGCGCAAGCTGACAAATTAAAAAACCTTGAGCTCGGGGATAGGAAAAGCGGACGATGGCTGAAAATAGGTAGTATCCACCTACAGAGTTGAGGGCTGGAGGCTGGCTCGGAGGGTAGCTTCTGTAGTCGATGACGTCCCTTTAAAAACTGCGGCTGGTTGCATCTGCAAGGTAATGGAGAACGGGGTAATGAGGGGTAATGAATGTTGCTGTTTTCATCTGTATTAGTGGCTGCCGTTTCACGTTGAGCGGAAGAGAGAGCGGCAGCGTTCAGCGGAAGAAAGAACGGCGGTGGCAAGCGGAAGAGGAAGGCGAACCCTCGGCAACTGACCGCGATTAGTTAGATGGGCTAGCAGGCCAGCGTTTTACATAGTAGGATGAAAAATCACGAAGAGCAGCTAGCTTGATGTGTACAGGCCATGGTTTACATGGGCTAGCACGAAGAGCCGAGTTAGTTAATTGGGACATACGTTATTGGGTTGGGTTATGACCCGAACGTGCAAAACATAATAATTCTACCGCATGAAAATCATGTTGGTGCGGACGCAGCGGAAAAGCGGTGTGCGGGAGATTTGGTGATGACATGGCTTAAATTGTGGAGATGTAAGGCTGCATGTTGATTGCTTATGTGGATAGCTTGCATGTTAAGAGAAATAAGGTGGTGGAGGGCTCCTATTTAGATATAGTAGATACCAGAGTATCTATTCCACTTCTACAGCCGATTCTCCTATGCAACTTCATAATAGCACACTAATCTCCTAAAATTAAACACTTTATTATCTTTGATATTGGTCTATCTTTCCATAGCAGTTTGGACAAAAACAAAGATCCTGATGTGCAAAAAAACAGAAAATGCTGAGATGGTGAGAATAGATAGGAGCACTACAAACACGCAGAGAAACATGCACTCTCATGAAAAGGATCAAGAAGACCAGAACCAACAGAAAAAGAATAGTAATACACGCATGTCCGTTCCCTTGCAGCATAGATCCCACTGTCTACAAGTAGTTGAAGTTAATGCAGTGAGATAGAAGACAGCGAGTGCCTGTGGTTCCTGCCTCATATGTGTCCGGCTGTGAGGTAAACCAACAGAATAGGAAGACAGAGGGGACTGACAAGATGCATACACATTGTAGGGCATCTCATCACCGGCCGCGGGGGGGGGGGGGGGGGGGGGGGGGGGGGGGGCAGCGGCCGCAGCTGGATGGTGTCCTCTGCTCTGCAGACTGCCTTGGCGTGCAAAGCGCTGCTCGACCGACTGTGTGGTTGGTGAGCGCGTGGAGGAGGGGCTGGGCGGATGGGCTGATCACCTCGCGGCGCCTGCCGTCCAGGGTGATGGCGAGAACGGGCTCGATTCGTTTGGCGACCTTGGCGGAGGCAGCGGCGCAGAAGGGACGGACGAGCGTGGGCGTGAGGTTGAGAGGGAGGCGGCACACAGCGTGCACCGCGATCGCCATGTTTGGTGGTGGGAGAGGATGCATGGTTGTTTGTGGTGGTAGTCCATGGTGTAGTCGAGCGATACGACTTATGCCGAAGCACTTCTGCTGGCGGCTAGGGTTCGTGAGGCCAAGATGGGCAGGGTGGAAGAGAGACGGTTTGTGTACCGTGGTCACCATGGCTGGTGATGGGAGAGGATGCATGGTTGTTTGTGGTGGTAGTCCACGACGTAGTCGAGCTATATGACTTATGCAGAAGCACTTCCGCCGGCGGCTAGGGTTTGCGAGACCAAGATGGGCAGGGAGGAAGAGACGGGTTGTTCTTGTTTTTCGAACATGAGACGGGCTGTTCTGAGGGATCACGCAAGGGAATTAAACCGTGGTGGGGCGGACGAAAAAAAAACGGTGAGAGAACGGAGGGCGGACGAATGTTGGGCAGAACGCGTTCTGTCTCGCAGGAAAGGGAACCTTACGTTCTCTTTAGATAGTAGAGACAATGTTTCTGTCATGTGGGATCACTGAATCTCTTCTGTGACAATTGTTTTAATGTTTTTTCCTATCCTCTACTCCTTTTTGTGTGTTCATTATGTGGATTACTTTCATTCTCATACCTTTGCATTTTACGTAGCTTCTTTCTAGCGGATGGGGACTGGCTAGCCAATCAATACCTTGGAAAGAGGTAGAAGTCAGAATGTACGCACTTAGCATGGTAAGTGTGCCACATCTATTTGGTAAACTTGATTTATAAGTTTCTACAGAATGCACATGATCATTTTGTTGTTGTTAGGATGTAATGTAATTTGATCCTGACGTTGATTATGCTGACCTTGATATGCTTATCCACTAGGTCCTTCCGTTTACTTGTTTCAAATGTGGATTAGTCTTGATCGCTTACCATTAATTTGGTCTCTAGGATGATATGATCTGTTCGGAGGTGCTTATGATTATTTCACAAGTCTATTAGTCCATTGGCAGATAGCCCCCTTTAAGCTTCTCACTACAAATACAAAATGATTTTAATCTGCAAGAAGCAAATAATAATCTTGCTGGGGGTTTATTAGGCTTTTTCAGAGCACCGCTAGAAAAGCGGTCTACTTTGGGGATGCCTGATTTTTTCTCCTACTGAAACAGTGTCATAAGAAATAGGCATTATGCAGAAAAAACCACATGCTTTGAAAATGACCAATACTACTACTACTATGATCTCGTCTTTTTAGCTTTTAGCTCTATTGGTGATGTACATGAATGATGATCATATCAATCTTGTGATCTTATCTTGAGTAAAGAGTACACTCATCTACTTGCTTCCTCGTGTTCTGTTTTGGACTCTTGTGCTATCGATTCATTTATGAGTTAAAATGCCTTACCTTTTCCATTTTTGTTGGTTGGCATATGCACCGTCCTGTAGTGTTAGATATAAGCATACAGAACCGTATACTAGTCTGCTGGATCTACATGGCATTCTCATAAGTTACCAAATTTCAGGTTGCTGACACAATTTTACAAGATGGAAGCCCCTTCGATTTTTCAGTTGTAATGCACTTTGTGAACATTCTGTCCAGCAGAACACCTGCTGAACTGAATGGATGCCAGTTCTTGGTAAGACTTCCTCAATATGCTTCCTAAGATGATCGGATATTTCTTGATCGTATCTTGTGAAGCTAATGTTCTCTTGTATATTTTCCTATTTGTTCTAGGTATACAAATCGTTTGGTGATGTCATTGGTTCTTATTCAAAGTGGTTATCATCTTCCAAAAGTAATATTAAGCCTTTACTGTAAGTATTTTCAGTATGTATTGAAGTTTAACATCAATTTTATTTATTTTCCATACATGCTTGAATATGTTTTGCCACCATGGACAGCCTATTCTGCGCTTCAGGGATTTCAAAATCCATATCATCAAACTCTTGCTCCATAGCTTTACGTAAACTTTGTGAGGATGCTTCGTCATTCATCCACGAGCCTCCGATTCTAGAAATTCTTTTCTGGATTAGCGAGGTAAACATACTTCTATCATAGTGAATTTAATCTGGCATGATATTTTGATGGCTATGGTCCAATGCAGTTCATGCAAAATGCCTACAGTTCCATGTTTTAGCTCTGTTCCATGAATATGGTCTACCACTTGCCATGGCACTCTGCCTTATCAATTTAGCATATACATTCAATTTGGGCTCTGTATAATGTATCCAATGTAGTATTCAAAGAACAGTGTTCTTTAGGGTATGGGCGAGGGGAACCTGCGGATAGAGGATGAGGAAGAGATCATTAGTGCAATTACACATGCTCTATGTTCTATTCTCGACAAAGAATTGAGGAAAACTTCACTGGCCAGACTACTTTGTTCAAGCTACTCAGCAGTTGAAAAGATTGTATGTTTTCTTCCCCTAGCAGCCTTTCTTGGATGGTTGTCTGGAATTTATATTTTCAATTATATCTTGTCACATTATGTTCATTTATGGGCTCATAATCTTATAACCACATACAAGATTCTTTGTTTTCTTTCCCTAGTGCAGCCTTTCTTGGAGTGTTGTCTGAAGTCTATATTTTAAGTTGTATCTTCTTCATTTGGAGGATCATAATCTTATAACCATATCCAGTATGTTGGCGGATCCCACCAGATGCTAGTCTTTGTTTGCGCCTGCTAGTTTGTGTTGGTGAATGTGTAGTTGTGTACGTTATGATAACTAGTGACATGTTCATGAACAGATTTACTTATATATGTTGAGCATATCTTCTCTAAACTCACTCTTGTGAAGTAATCCGAACAATTTCTTTTTGAATTTGACTATTTGAGCAGCATATTTTCCCAATCCAAAAGCCAAAAAGTTTGAATTGCTATTTTTTGAGAGAAAGCATGCTGGGAATTTATTAAGACTCCTTGGACATACATTCCGTGCCTAGCATGTCGGCAATACAATCTGGTGGGAACCTAAGCCAAGTGGTATACCTTTTATTTATGTAGCCATACTTTGCTAACTTAATGAGCTACCTCATTCGCCGATCTCCTAACTGGACATCGATCTCCTGAAAGCCACGCAGCAAACCCTTAACCCCCTCGGCCTGTGGACCATGCGAGGACCTGACCCTCTCTTGTAACACCAACTTCACAGCAACGCCGGTACTATTTGTCTCCAGGACGAGCCTTGTGACCCCAACCTCCTCTGCCAAGTTCAAAGCTCGTGCCGGTATGTGCTCTACACACTTTGGTTCAGCCAATGAGCTAAAAAAAATGGCATGCTCCTGCATGGAAATTGTCATGATGGTCCCGTGGAACGACCCCACTGCCTCCTGTACCGTCCGACACTATGAAGCTCCATCCGTGCTTGCCTTGGTCCAACTCTCATCTGGTGGATGCCATCTTCCCTTTGGCTAGGCATGGCTGGATGGCTTATCTTTCAAGTTCTGCCACTCCTCAACCAAGGTGAGTGCCTTCGCTGCAAACGCTGCCAGGTCTTCGATATGATAGTGTCGCGTGCTTGAAGACCACCTGGAGGACATCTTCCCGTTGAGCACCGATCCAGTCCAACATCCACATCCAGAAATCCCGAGCTAACATTAGGCTAGCCGACGGTGGCTTTGAGGCCTGTTTTGTCACTCACCTCCTTCCAACTCCATATCACATGTGGGCAATTCCAAAACCTGTGGATTACATCTTCCCTTACGCACGCCACATACCCGACTTTATCCTTCTTCTCTCTAGCTCAAAGCCAGCGCCAAGCCATTTTTCACAAGTCTCTAGATATGGACTTTGATTTTTGGAGCAAGTCAACACCCCACAAAGCCAACCATCCTTTGTCATAAGTACATGACGATGTGCTACTTGCGACTTCACTTGCATTACGCGTTAGCTCCATTTTCAAATGGTAGGCAGCTTTCACCGTGAAGCAACCATTCTTCATGTACTTCCATGCCAGGTGGTCATCACGTTCTGACCCGCCTACTTGAACTTGCTTAATATCATGGACATTGCAATCAACGAAAATAGGCTATAGCTCCCCATCATCCCCGCTATTGCTACCCTCCCCGAGCAGATCTTGTACCCATTTAGAATCCGTGTCAGCTCGTCGGATGAGGAGAACTAGCTCGGAGATCCAGCTATCACTCCAAGAGTCCACGCTTGCTTCGCTGCCAATGCACCAACTAAACCTGATATGGGGTGAACCATGAGGGTGGCCTGATCTTCATGAATAGGAGGTGGTTTCGAGGAAGAATGGGGGAAAACAAGGAGCAGAAGACTAAGGAAAAATCACACGGGAAACAAGGGGATTCACACAGGGAGGGACAAGAATCACACATACATCTCATAACCAATATCAATACAAGCAGTTTGATTGATGCCACAATTCCAAATGAACAAGGTAACAAAGGAAAGATAGTGACGGCGCCATGCCCCTCGGGTGTAGTTACGGAGGACAAAGAGGCCCCATGACAGTAGGGAGGCCCAAGCCCATGACTCGACGTCCATCGACAATCAGGAGCTCATCAGCACCTTGGGGGACAAGACGAAGACTCCTTCCCATGCTAGGCTAGGAATCGTCTGTATATGGCACGTAATAACCGACCCTTGTTAGCTACCAAACGTAACATAGGATAACTCCTTAACCGACTCAGGACCTATAACCCTGCCTCATCCACCTATATAAGGCTTGATAGGCACCTTATTCTAGCAAGACATCTGAATCTTCAGCCCCTAGATGATCTCGCGATCGACCTCCTTGTAAACACAAAACCCTAGTTCTCATATGAGGCTAGATCATCAACACGACAGGCATGAAGTAGGGCATTGCCTCGATCCAAGGGCTTGAACCTAGGTAAATCTCCTTGTGTGCACCGTCCAGATTTTTGAAGCGTCCGCTATCCTCAGATGGGTATTGTCGGGAAATTACCACGACAGATAGTTCATCCCTAAATCCCAAGAGATGGAGGGTTTGAATTCCAAAGAGGAATATTCTCCACAAGTAGGGGTCTTAATACTCCTCGGAATCTTCACCTCACAAGGTGGCCTTGGATCTCCACGAGGAGCTTCTCCAACATGGAGGAGTCCTGCTAGGGGATGTAGGATGAGCTAAGCTCTCAGTCCAATCTTTATTCTATGCTTAGTCCTAATTGCTAGGGTAAGTTGGGGTAGGTGAGAGAGGGGACATGGGCCCGTGGCCCTTTTAATGCACAGGCAGTGTGTTGGACAGCCCGACAGTAAAAAAAGCCCAACAATTCAGGGTTGATGCTTGCACGACTTCCAGTCGGCGTTGGCTGACGAAGGAGCACGGCCGGACAGTCCGGGGCGAATATGATCAGCCAGCTTTCGACCTGCTGTAGGTAGCTGGGCGGCCATAGCCCGGACATGTCCCGGATAGTTTGGCGCGTTGTCCAAAGGCTCTTGGTCTGTGCCGTGGAGAAGTCCTTTGACTGTCCAGCGCATTGTTCGAGGGCTCTTGGCCTCATTGTCGACACTGGGTCGGACAGTCCGGCTGCACAACTCAAGCAGCAGCTTGACCTTAGTCTTGTGCTTCTTTTGTTGTCGCTTCCATGCCTTCTCTCGCGGATGGTGTAGACGCTTTCTTTTGCTTGAACTCCTCGGCATGACACTAAGCTTAAACCTAAATGCACACAAGGTAGGATGGTCTAGTAGTGTACCCTCCTCGAAAGTAGCAAGTAGAGGATTCACCTTTGTATGTATGATGCACGTGCCCCTTTACGATGGGGCACTTGCCATGGTGATGTCCGAAGATTCTAGCTGTTCTAGCCCCTCTCATAGTTGTTCTAGTCTGAAGATAATACTCCGCCATGTGAAGGACGCTCTCCTGGCCCTGTTTGAAGAAAATCTGAATTTTTGTAGTAGCGACCACGCAACACCAACACACAAAGGGACTCTAGATTGGTGAGCTCGCGCCACCCTTGCTTGGCTAGTAGAGCTTGATTGAAAGCCTCGAAATCATGGAACCCTATTCCACCATCTCTTTTACTTACTAACATCTTGTCCCATCCAAACCAATGAACCTTCCGGCTACCATCAGTTGCTTTGCCCAAAAGTTTGAAGAGATCAAGCTCATATTCATGCACAACTTTTTGGGAAACTAGAAGCAACTCATCGTGTAATTTGGAAGAGCCTGGACCACATATTTGACAAGCACCTCTCTCGCTGCCTTTGATAGACTTTGCCCTTTCCACCTTGCTACCTTGGCCCATGCGCGTTCACGAATATTTTTGAAGCAACCCTCCTTAGACCTGCCTACCATCGTTGAAAGGCCGAGCTATTTCTCAGTTAATGCTTCGTTCTCGATGCCTATGCTTACCATCAGCTGATCCGGAATCTCAGAGCCACAACACTTTCCGAAAAAGATGGATGATTTTTGCAAATTCGCATGCTTACCCAAGCTCATCTCGTAAGCCTGGCCGCAGAGAGGCAAGTAATTGTTGACTTGCCTCCAAGAAGACGATGATGTCATCGGTGAACAGGAGGTGTGTGATATGCGGTCCATCGACACCAAAGCTCACCCCTTTTAATTGCATATCCCGCTGTGCTTGCTTTAATAGTGACTACAAACCCTCCACACAGAAGATAAAGTGGTATGGCATGATAGGATGACCCTGCCTCAATCCCTAGAGGGGTGAATATGTCTGAGGTCGCACCACTAAGCTTCAGCGAGAAACGAACTGAGCATATGCATCTCATAATCATTTGGATCTACTCCGAAGCGAAGCCAATGCACATCATCATCTGCTCAAGAAATATCCACTCCACGTGGTCGTACGCCTTGATCATGTCTAACTTGACCACACAGAACAACATCTTCGTGTCCTTGTTCTGATTGCATGAACACTCACATGCTATGAACACATTGCTAGTAATGAGGCGTCAAGGTACACATGCACTTTGTGACGAAGAACAATAGAGATAAGGAAATTAAAAATAAAATCAGAAGTCAAATCCATTTGACTTCTTCTAGATACTTCTACTCCAGTCTAGTATTTTTCTTGTTTTCTTAGCTTTAGCTACTGTTTTCTAGAGTCTTCTAGCTATGAGTGACATATTGTACTCCCTCCGATCCATGTTACTTGTCGCTCAAACAGATGTATCTGGACGTATTTCAGTGCTAGATACATCCATCTGAGCGACAAGTAATATGGATCGGATGGAGTATCTTAAGTAATGTTTTCTAGATTGTTCTAGCTATAAGTAGAAGTTGAGATGTGAAGGGTTCCCAAAGCCTATAAATAGAGGTCCTCACCGCTATGTTTGTAACCAGACTATGTACCCCCACTACATATAATAAGAATTTGGTGTTCTTATGTAAGATCTTGGACTAGATCTTGTGCTCTAGGAGTTTTGGATTGAACTTCTGCTGCCATATCGACCTATATTCGCCTCGCGACACGTTAAAGTAGTTCCTTAAACACTAGTGTTGCGCACTTTGAAGCATCAACGTGGAGCTGTTTCTCCACATCCTTGAGCTGCTCCACTTTGCTACTCGGAGATCAGGATGGGAAGGATTCTCTTTAGTCTATTCGCCATCACCTTCGACGGTATCTTGTAAAGAGCGTTGCTAGGCTAATAGGTTGAAACTAGGACAACATCAATATAGTATCATTGAGTTAAGCTGGATAGACCGCTCAAAAGATCTTGCACGACGCAATAGACATCTTGCTTCAATGGGGGCCAGTGTCTCTGAAAGAACATAGCCAGGAGACCATCTGACCCTAGAGCCTTGGTCGATCCCATTTGAAATAAACCCTCTCTATCTCGGTATTGATGAAAGCTGAAGTCAGCTTCACATCCATCTTCCTGGATATGAAGGAATTGACCCCCTCAAGGATCATCTTCATGTTGCTCGCTCCCTCCAAGGTGTACATTGTTTGGTAGAAGGCCCGTGCCATCTCCCGCATCGCCTCATCATTTGTGCACCACTCACCATCAGCCTGACGCAGGAGTCAAACAATGTTTTTTCGTATCGGGTGAGACACACGCTGCTGGATATATCGTGTTGTGGTCGCCAACTTTCAGCCACTACCTTGAGCGCTGCTTATACATGACCTCCTTGCCATATGCACCACTCAAATGCTGTTCAATTGATCGGACCTCCAATGAGGAAACTTCTTTGCGAAAAGCATTAGATCTATTATAGAAGTTCACTGGAAGTACAAAGTATCTGAAACATAATAAAAATTACATTGAGATTCCGAGACCACCGAACGACTACTACTGCTGCCAGAACGAGCAGCTGCCGCGCCGCTGTCGCCGCTCCCCTATCGGAGCCGGCTTGACCTTGTCGTTGACAGTCGAGAAGTCTTCGTGCACGTGCCCCTAAGGAGCAGCGCCCTGGAGCCGCAATCATCGCCATTGAACCCTTGCATAGATCTGAAGTACCTGACACCAAATCTCGCCACATGCCGAGAAACCCTAACCTCACCACCCCAAGGAGACGACATGAATCTATGTCGGAGCTCCGTCGACTACGTCCAGACAGACGAACTCGAGGAGGATCGAAGCCCGGAAGACAAACTCGAAGAAGCGCCACCATCCGCCCGACCGCCGCACCTACGAGGACTAAAAACCCTAACCTAACCAAGTGAGGAACTGATTGTTGCATTTCTACTCGAGCATCCTTGAGCTTGGCCTTCAATGCCTTGATTTTCTTTCCTACAGAATCGGACACATTAAAGTTCCTGTGATGCACCTGCTTCGTAAAATCGTGTAGTTTGCTCCACAAACCCATCAAGCCTATGTCCCCTGTCGTGGAGGACCATGATTCTTTCAAGACGTCTTCGTACTGATCGTGCTTTGTCCAGATCTCGTATTGGAAGCCCCTCTAACTTGCTGGTTTAGGTCTCCCCTGCTCAACTGCCACTCGTTGAGCAACGCCATATAATCGAATCCTTTGGTGGTGAAATGTGGTACAAAAAACATTGGGAAACATGAGAACTTCGACGTCTAGGTCGCACGGTAAAGCCGAACCTTCATGTTATCGTCCCCTCCTGCTTATTGTCCCACGTAGGTACATCCTTCATAGCCCATGTCGCCCAATTGGCAGTTAGAAAGGCACTGCCGGAAGCCTAGAACTGCTCGTTCCTACCATGCTGCTCGCCCTACCACAAGATCTCATTAAAGTTGCCCGTGCACAACACGTGAGATCGTCTTGGGACTTGAGGTATCGTAGCACTTCCCATATCTTCCATCTGAGCCTAGTCCAAGGCTCGCTAGAGATTCTAGTGAATCTCCAGCTGTTGTACATCTTATGTTATGGGGCAGAGGGATTAGATAATACCGACACCAAGGTCATACTGAGACATCCACTCCATCCCTCCTCGGAGGGCCAAGCTCCCACTCCTCCAATAGCAATCCACCGCCACACCATTTCTAAAGCCCAAGCTCCACTTCATATTGTGCATCGCTCTGGTCCCTTTCTTCGTCTCACAAGAAAATACCATTGCTAGGTTGTAGGGCCGTACCTGGTCATGGAGTTCGCCAACTATCGAGTCCAACCAAAACCCTTGACAGTTCGAAGGTAGGGGCTTCATTGTTCCCAGCGGCCCCTCTGGATAGGCCGTCAATCTTTCCTTTGGTTCTGAAATCCCGTCAAACACCGACCCAACCTTTTTTCTCCTCCCACCCCCATTCTGATTCGCCCTAGGGTTGGACCACACATCACCCTTCACCACAAACATTTGTTTATGCTTCTTTTTTCTTTCGGGGCTTGATGTTGTTGGTTGTGCAGATTGATCCTGCTCCCTCTCCATCTTCTGAGGCCGTCGAGAAAAAGTTCTAGGCCCCCTCGGAGTACCTGTTTTCTTTTGAGCACCGTTTGACTCATCATGCACCTCCGGACACTTGGGCATATCTCTCTTGTCACCCGCATCCTGCACCCTGTGGTGTTTTAGTGGGCTAGTGGTATCCTCCATTTCTTTGGTGCTACCCCTGCCAGTGCGAGAGCCACTCGAAGTCGCTTGGTCTCGAAACAAGTTACTGCTCAAAGGGAGATCATACATAGTCGCCCTTGCTTTGCCTTAACCATCACTCTCCCTAAATCGCGAACTACTAAAGCTATAGCTGTCGGATAAAGATGGCTTGTGTGCCGCATCGACAGGCTTCTTATTTCTTTCGGAGGAAGCACGCAACACTCTCCCCGTGCATTGTACAATGACCGCATTTAGGGCCTCGCATCGATCATTAACATGAGCTAACCGACCGTAGTCAAACCATAAGTGTGTAACCTTCTCATACTAAAAGTCATAGAAGTTCCTTCAAGACCTTTTGGTGAAGATTTGAGCCTGAATCCTCGCACCAACGGCTCATGCACATGCATTTTATTTCATGTCGAACCATGCTTTCTCCACATCAACTGTTGCAATCTCTTCCAACCAATCTCCAAGATGTCTTGCAAATATGTGTGTTATTTTATTCAACAGCAGGTCCTTAACCCGCACCCATACTTCCAAGTAATCAAACACCGTCGAGGACAGTTTCGTTGCCCCATCAAAGTTCTTCAAGATAATGGCATGGAAATCAAACTACCAGGGGTCATTATTCATCGCATGCTTCAGTCTCCCTCTCCTCCAAATTGGACCATGAAGTGTCTCCAATGTCCCATAATTGAGCCGCATAATGTAGCCCCCACGCTCTATTTTTCGCTCTCCCCAACATATAAATATCAAGCTTTCGTGTTGACCTTGCCAACAACATCCCATCTAAGGTTCTTGTCCTGTACCGGACCGATGACTCGTCTTCAAAGATAAAACCAGCCTTTTCCTTCTCTGTCAAGATCAGTCCACCCAGCGTTGCCGAGAGGTTAGCGTCAACCTCCTCAACATTCTCCTCGTCGGGGACTGAGATGGGATCCTATTCGGAGATCCACCTTTCGTGCGCTCCTTCTGCCGACAGGCCATTAACACCCAACCGCTCCTCCACAAGCCGAACATCACGCATGCACCGTAGGGCCATCTCGAGTCGGCTGATGATAGCAGTACATGTTCAAAGTCCCCTCGCCACTAGAGAAAGCTACCCTCGCTCGAGAGAAACCCTAGTTACTTGATCGCGCAACCGCCTCTAGCATAACTCCCGGGTGTGGTGGACCCACTTCAAACCGTTTGCTTGGATTTTTTCTATTTTTAAACTGCTGTTAAGGTTGAAAGCAATGTTCAGGATATCGGTAACTGGTAACATATCGGTCGGGGGCTGAGAAGGGATTAGTCGGTGAATCGGCCATTTAACTGAATACTCCCTCCGTCCCAAAATAAGTGTCTCAACTCTAGTACAACTTTATACTAAAGTTAGTACAAAGGTGAGACACTTATTTTGGGACGGAGGGAGTATATCGGTAACTCATTTATCGGTCAGGGGGAACTATGGCCATATCTGTATATACTTAGGCAGTTAGGCTACATAGCAACAGGCATTGTACTCGATGTCTAAATATGCAATCCTAGGCTACATGCAAGGGCCATTTCTATATATGCTCAGGCAAGGGATGGCTCCAATGGCTGCTGCTCGTTGAGGGGGAACCTGCTGCTGCTCGGGGAAGGGGACAGGGAACCTGCTGCTGCTCGGGTAGGGGATAGATCCAGATGCTGCTGAGGGTCAGGGCCGGCGGAGGCTGCTGGTGGAGGGGACACTGCCGGCAGATACTGCTTGGAGAGGGGCGTCGGCTGCTCCTCCAGGAGCGGGAGGGAGCAATAGATCGAGCGGGAGGGAGGACTGACCTAAACCTAATGCGGTGGTGGCTGTGAAAACTGAAAAGTAGGGAGGGAACGGGCCAGATTTGGGCCAAAATATGCTGCCCAGTTAATCGGCCCAGCCGATAATTTGGCGTGACAACCGATAAATCGGCTTTTCAGACCGATTAACTGGGCCTCCCAGTTAATGGGCCGAATAGGCGGGGGCCGAATATCAGTTAACTGCTCATATTGTCAGTTAATCGGACGATATTTGTAACAATGGTTGAAAGTGCATCTTAATTCACTTGGTGGATTTTGGTAATTAATGTCAACTTATCTGAAGGAACTATCAAGTTTATCTCAGGTTAGTTCCAAAAGGTTGCAACAAGGAAATGACTGGTAACCCTCTCAAATTTCCATGAAGATAAGTGTTGGCCAAGCTAAGGACTTAGATTTTCCGTTTTAGTGATCCAAGATCACATTGAGTCCATAGGTATGCCGATACTATGAAAAGGGGAATGAGGTTGCTAAGCTGAGTTTCTTTCATTTCTCCACTATATCTACCTATTTTCACTCCTTTGGAGCCTCCGAGCTCTTCCATTTTGGATCCTTCGAACAGTTGTCCAGATATAGCGGTGGCAAAACCCTCGTTGCTCGGAGCTCTCGAACGATTCTACATAGAACGTACTCTTCTGCGTCCTCTTTTGAACCTCCGAACATACGTGCTCGAAATTTTCGAAGGCATTACATAGGCATGTGCAAGTGTGACGTTGGTTAGTCAGACACTCCGAACAATGTCTGGTCAGACCTTTCGAGTAGTTTGAATGTTGTCACCTTTAGCATCATTCGGTGATTCCGAGCTGATCACTCGGAGCCTTCGAGCAGTGTTAAAAAGTGTATAACAGTCAAATTTCCAGTCCTTCCAATTTATACCCCTGCCCATCCCGTTAGTTCACTCAAAACAAACTCTACTCCCATCATACTTTCTGAGGGAGAACCCACCTCCTTGTGCTGAGTTCAAAGGGCTTTCTACTAACCATCAAGCCAAGCCTTTGATCCACTCCTACCTCCCCAATCTAAAGCCATATCTTGAGAGTTTTAAGTGTGAAGGAGATTATCTTTTGAAGCACAAGAGCAAGGGATTCATCACCAAGCAACTTCCATCAACGTGGAGTAGGATAGTGCCAACTATCCAAACCATGGTTAAAAAATCTTCATCCAGCCACCGCGTGTTTGCATGACTCCAACTCTACCTTTACTTCTACTTGTGCAAGTTGTTGCCTTTCGTTGGTATACTCTATTAGACTTCCATGTGTAGGGTGTTGGTAGACTACCAATAGAAAAACATAAAATTGCCAAGGAAACTTAAAATTGGGAAACGTCCCTTTGATTTGCTTCCCCCCCCCCCCCCCCCCCCCCCCTCCCCCCCAATACTAAAGGATCCTACAAAGGTCAAGTGAAGCGGTTATGTTACTGTAATTTAATAGCGAGTCAGATATTATAGGCGGTTGAATCATTTTTTCATTGATGGGTCTGAAGGTTTTTATGGTACTATTCTATGTGAAATATTTTGAAGTGTCTTTCTGGCTATACAATATAAAATGTTGCAGTTCTTACTTTATATGAGGCTTTCATGTGAAATGTTTTTAAGCATATCTTTCCAACTTAAAATATAAATGTTCAGACATTGATTTTGGCTCTGGGGAGCATATCCTCCCTAATGAACAGTAAAATCAAAATAAATAGCAAATAAATTTTAAAAATTCTGATTTTTTTTTGTAGATGTTCATATTAGTGTAGCAAGTGTGCTTGACAATTTTATGCCATATGGGATAGCAGTGCTTCGTTCGTGAAAAAAACAAAATTAAGTGTAACATTTGGAGGTAACATTTGGCGTTTGACTTGTTTTTTTTGCACAGGTTGAAATGCTCAAGTTTTTCCCCTGGAAATTTGCATGTACCATTTGGGTGTGACAATGAACACATCTATTTTTTTTCAATTTTTTTGACATTGGTAAAATCCATTTTTGGCACGCAGGAGCATGTGCTCCCTAGAGCCAAAATGGATTTCCGAATGTTCAGCTCTTAGTTTATATGAGGTTTTCTCCATATGCTTACAAGTTTGATACGGGGCAAAGCTTAGGGGTGGACTGATCTTCACCAATTGGATGGGGATTTGAGGAGAAAACACAAGAGAATGGAGAACTAGAGGGGAAAAGCACTAGGAATGACACAAGGGAAGCTAGATGCACCACCAAGTACTCATCTCATAAAGCAAAAGTCAATACTAGAGGTGCATCTTGTATCCAAAGAACAACAAAGGGAAAAGGCAAACAAGATATAGTTCATCTCTAGGAGGTCTTGAATGCCAATGGAGGAATCTTGTCCACAAGGGAGGTCTTGAACTCCAATGAAGTCTTCTCACATAAGAGGGAGGCCTTGCCCCCCTTAGGGAGATGGATGAGCAAAGCTCTAAAGTTTAAGTTGTGCTAAAGTTCAAGAAAAGAGCTTTGTCTTGCAATGGACCCAAGTAAAAGGCATATCCTTGTTTGAAAGAGGATGCAAAGTTAAAGCAATAGTGCTAAAGTCTTTGACTAAACAATGGTAAAATCCGGCGAACCCAAGGAAACTACCAACTTGCATCACATTCATGGATTGAGGCCAACTTTTAATCGCGTCGATTTTAGATTCATTGTCTTCAATGCCATTTGAGGAAACAACGGATCCTAAGAAAATGAGTTGAGTTGTGCAAAACGTGCATTTTCAAGATTATCACAAAGTTTCTTATTTCTTAGCACCTCAAGAACTTAGGCAACATGCATAGGATGATCATCAATAGATTTGCTATATATCAAGATGTCATCAAAGTACACAACAACTAATTTTCTTGTAAGGTGTCTAAGCACATGATTCATGAGACACATGAAAGTGTGCATTAAGCAAATCAAAAAAGCTCAAATTCGGTTTTCAATGTCATTTTCCATTCATTGCCAAATTGCATATGGATTTGGTGATAACCACTCTTCAACTCAATCTCGGATAAACTAGTGGCACCAGTATGGTCATCTATGTCACGTCATAGGGTATTGGACCCAGCCGAATATGTTTCCTTGGTTTCCCAAGTCTTGTTAGTTTGGATTCTGTTTAGGCCTTTCCTTGTTAGTGGAGTCAGTTCAAGTCTTTCCTACATTACTGCCAAGCTGCCTTATAAAGCAAAGGCAGTTCACATGTAATCAGGCATCAAAGCAATAAACAGAGAAATGGGATGTTTACCTCCAGAACCAATTTATTCCCCAGCTGTCACGGCGCCCAAGCCTACCCCCCCTGCCCTCCTACCACCCACGGCTGTTAGAGTAATTCAAACATGTGCTAGTTATGATTAGGTAAGTTTAGGTATACGTGCTTTGATTGGCTTGCATGCCATCTTGCTTTGATTGGCTTGCATGCCATCTTGCAGCACAGATGTGGTGAATCCAGTTAGGATTAGTAGTGTGATCAGCGTTGTCGGTGATTAGATTAGGGAAGCAAAGTTGTGTATGTACGAGTACTAGTCCAGGTAGGCTTTAAGTTAAGAGTCCGTGTACGTCTAGGTTATTTGAGTCGGTCCGTGTCTCGTTGGTAGTCTGGCGACGTGTGTGTATATATACATATGTATAGGGCTCCAATATTGTATCGTGGAAAAGAGTAAATGAAATAAAGAAAAAAAGGACACGACAAGGGCCCTTGGCTACAAGTTTTTGTGTGCGCGTTCGTCATGTTTTTGATGTGACCGATCCCGAGGGTGAAATTCCAACAACGACTATCCCCTATGTAATCTAGGTTGTGACAACTTGCTATCGACGTACTGATCCTTGGCCAATCCCCGCCACCATCCTCCATGGCCACCATCGCAGAGACCAACAATCTTTTAGATGAGAAGCTGTCTGCCCACCAGAAAGAACTTCTGGATGAACTGAAGGGCGCTGTCTTCAAGAAATTTGAAGAGGACATTGAAGAAGTTAGTGAGCAAGCAGCAGCCAATCGCCTGGCCATCGGGTGTCTGGAGCAGGGTGACTTCGGCAAGGGCCAGTACATGGACGAGCATGAAGATGGACACCACAAAATGACCTTCCCACAATTGAATCTGGCGAGTGGAAACCCAAATTTCACAAGCTGGAGTTCCCAATCTTTGACGGCTCTGAAGACGCAGTTGGTCGCGAAGGCCCGGATGAGATCCATTTTCCCTAGACATTGTGACACTAAGCAAGGTGTGAGCAGCTAAATGGAAATGAAATATACCTAGTTACTTCTTTCCGATGTATTCGAAGGCCTCACAATTGTCATGGAAATGAGCGGGGCTTGGTTATGAACCTTGTATGAGAGCTCACACACCTAACACAAGGCATATATATGTAGGCAAAAATCAAGCAAAATGAAGTTCAAGATATTGTAAAGATTGGGGATAAACAACAATGAACTGGGATATATGGGCCACGACCCTGTTGTAGGCTAAACCGTATGTTCGATTCGCAATCTTTCTATAAACATAGCTCATGGCCAGTCATTTCGCTCTCTTTTCCCCTTTCTCTCTGCTACAGTAGAGAGAAGCGAAAAGGGAGGCGACCTCTTTTCCTCCGCTGGCTGCGCTGCAGAGAATAAAGCTTCCGGAGCTCCAGCCCCACCTCGATGGCGGTGTCCCCGGCGTTGAGGAGCTCGCGGATGGTTTCTTCTGTCGGTCCTGGGGTCCGACAGATCTGGTGTTCTACCGGTCGAAGTCGTCGCAGCGGCGGTGGCGACCTCGAGGCGGTCTTTTGTGCTCCGGTTCCGCCGCCGCGGCGACGAGCGCTCCGACGTCGCTGCGGAACCGTTGGGCTTGTACAGGAGCTCGAGTTGGCGATGGCGGGTGGGCTGGTTTGGCTTGTGGATTGCTGGCGGCGGCTGCGTCGTTTGTTCTCTGTCGTCTTCGACAGGAAGCGGCGTTGCTGGGCTTAGCGAGGTTGTGGGGTGTGTCCCCACCGGTGCTCCTTATCGGACATGTGCTCCGCCGGGCGCGGCGAGCCTCAGGTGAACGCCATAAAGCAGGTGATCTGCGAGGGACCTCGGCTGAGCTTTGGTTTGCTGGAGCTTGTCCTTCTCCGTGTCGGGGTGCTATCGGCGGCGGGATGCGGCGAGCGACGGATCAGGCGGTTGCAGGGACCTGGAGGAGCTTTCTGTTCTTTTTCTATTTCCCAGGGCTGTTTCTGCTTTTGTTCCAGTCTCCCGGCTTCGCTAGGCGTTTCGAGTTGGTGTCGGCGTGTTGTGTTCCTGTAACTTCTTTGCTATCTTATTAACACGCTGATGTTCTCAAAAAATCTTTCTATAAACATTTTTTGGACTCTTTTGTTACCAAGCAGTAGTGCATTAATTGCCAACCTATTTTGCAACAAGTTACCATGTGGCAACTTTACCACCAATACAATGACAACCTTTTTAAGTGGTCGGACCCTCCCCCGGACCCTTTCTAAGCGGGAGCTACGTGCACCGGGCTGACCTTTTTACAGTGTTAACTTTAAAAATCATTGGGTGGCAGCTTTAAAAATCATTGGGCTGCAACTTTTAAGTTGAATTTTTTCGCTAAAACATACACATGTGATCTAGTATCGAAGCCCTCGTCGTGGAAAACCTGACCGTGAAGACGGATCTCTTCACGGATCGTAAATTGGATTTGTGGTTTGGGAGTTTTTTTTTCTTTTTTTGAAATTTCAAGTTTGGGGTCACATGATGACATCATCTGCCTTGTCCTCACATGCATGCAATTGAGGAGATTTTGTGGTCGCACAGTGCTGTAGGGCTCACATTTGCTCTCTATTAAAGTCCTTATCTATAATCACAATGCATTTGTTTTCCTCTTATGCAGATTGACATAGACAGAGATGAGTTGCTAAGGCAAAATCCTAGTGCTTACGCACAAGCATTGAACATCGCAGTTCGTGGACTTCACAGGTGCTTACAATGTTTGACTCTTATATGCTCCGCCCTGGTGTTCTTTTTTAGATTTTACTAGAAATGATACTTCATGCGTGCCACACTTTGCAGCGCTCCTGCTACCAGTTTGATGTATTATTTTGAGCATGGTCCAGTTAATGGTGGCTCGAGTTCGTTTGCCATTTCAAAGTGATTTTTTTTTTGTTTGAAGAAATGAAAATCATATTTATGTGGGTACAATTATGGTTTGCATCAACAAGTTATAGACTAATGTACTTATAAGCTGTGCAAATGGCACACGTTGATAAGATCTAGATGCTTGAAAATATATGGTGGGCATTGGTGTGTACTTAAAGGAGTAGTGTGTTTTCTCGCTATCATCAAAAGAAAAGTTACTGTAGACATGCGGGCAACTTTGTTTGTAGAAACTAAAACCAGTTGAGATTAACAAGTGAAGAACAGAACAAGAAAGTGGAAGAGCAAAAGCATGGTAGCAGGCATCTCGTGATGGTCAAGAATGTATGCTCGGTCATTCATTGAAGTGAAATTGTTGAAATGCAGAGATAGAATCTCCGCTAATGACCATAGCTAAAATTTGTATCATGGGAAAGTGGGCATATTCAACTAACGGTCATTGATAACTATCAGAGGCAGTATTGATATAATTTGACTAGATCGAACATGAGAAGGGGTATTACAGTTAAAGTTCCTTGCTACTAATCTAGCATATTTGTTACCACTTGTTGGCAATATGTTGTAGGTTCTGTTGGTTCTCTTCTTAACAGAAATTTCATGCAAATCTTTTGCATGCTCTCTCCAAGTCCTCTTTTTGTAAATTCGATATGATCTACACTATAAGCAAATATACTTTTATGTTTTCAGAATGGGTGCATTGTTCAGTCATTTGGCGACGTCAATTACATCTGGTCTAATTGATGATGATACGATTTCGGTTCTTTTCGGTATATTCTGGCCACTCCTTGAAAAACTTTCCCAGTCATCTCATATGGTGAACACTAGTTTATCTACAGCTGCTTGTCGTTCTCTTTCTTCGGCCATACATTCTTGTGGTAAGTTCAACTGATCTCTAAAATGCTAAATTTCAAGCTTTATGGTATATAGATCATTATGCTGATCAAGCATTTTGCAGGACAACATTTCCAAATTTTGTTACCTAAAATTCTTGAATGCTTATCTACGAATTTCTTACTGTATCAAAGGCATGACTGCTTCTTAAGAACAGGTAACGGGTGATACTTTATTCACAAGGGGGTTTGGCTTGCAATTTGCACCTACAACTACAAGAATAAACTTAGCTGTCCTGCATAATCCTGTCTTTAGTTAGAGCATCCATGAAGATCAATGGCTACCACTTACTACTTCCTTATGCCCCTACCTATGTTCTCTTGATTACTTAAACGACTATGCCATGCTCATAGGATTTCATTTTGACCCACTTTATAGTTTTACATTGTAAAAGAAATAACGATGCCATACAATAGGCTGATAGCACCCAAGTGTACTTCCTACTGCAGCACCTTGTTCCAATATATCTCGAAAGTCTACTCTACATTGACATTATCGACACTTTCAGCTGCCAACATGATTGAAGAATTTGGCCACAAGGAAGAATACAGTATTGTATGTGTCAGAACTATTGAAACGTTTAGCTCTGCAGCTTCACTATCAAATTTGAATTCTTCTTACGCATGTGATCAAGAACCCGATCTAATTGAAGCCTATGCAAACTTCACATCTGCATTTATCCGCTGCTGTCCAAAGGTTCCATTTTATATTATGTTAAGGTTCTTCGTTCATTATTGTCGCACAATATGGATTGACAGTACGGCACTGATTCTTATGTTGATTGCATGATTAATTAAGGAAGCTATTGTCACATGACACTAATTCTTCTGTTGATTGCATGATTAATCAAGGAAGCTATTGTCGCATCTCGCTCGCTGCTTGAGCTGTCATTTCAAAAGGCAGCTATATGCTCTACAGCAATGCACCGAGGAGCAGCACTTGCAGCAATTTCATATATGTCATGTGAGTCCCACTTGACCACATTTTGTATATGGCCTTCTGCTATATATCAGTTGAATGTTCGTATTACTCCCATAGTTCGTTAGATAGGTGTACAATGAATAAACTTGCCGGTTGCATTCGAAAGAAGAGTGAGAGATACGCAGAATGAGGGAGGATTGATGCTTTGTGCAGAATAAACTAGTGCGTGGGCTGTCGAGCTGGTAGAAGAATAAGCTTTACAAGTTAGTGTATTTACTGCGAATGTACGAGTACAAGAGACAAGTAGGGACAGAGAGTGTTTTTGGAATTGTGAACAATGAAGTAGTGCAAGGGACAGACTGCTGGTAGAAGCACAATTGTGTCAAGTTAGTGTTTTTACTTCAAGTGCACAAATGTACTTCTGTCTAGTTTCTATCCCTCTTGTCTTCTGGATAGCAAAGCCAATTTGTATAGCAACAATAGGGCATCATTTAATCACATTTAGTAAATTATTCGTAGTACTTTCAACTATGCACAGGATTTTTGCGAAGCAAGTTGGTATATCACTTAGAGCTTGGAAAGCACCTTGGGTAGTTTTCTTTTTTTGTGTGAACTTTAAAAATCTATTTGTACATGCTGAATTATTCGTGTTCAGTGAGGATCATTGACTGATGAAGTCCTTATGACATGCTATTGCGCTTAACATGGTGTAACACTTTTTTTGTTGCTAATTCGATCACTTCAAATTAATATTTGGAAATACACACCTGCAGGTTTTTTTGATGCTAGCCTTACTGATGTGCTGGAATCTCCAGAATGCCCCTCTGATGAATCACGTGGTGTGGTGCTGGTTCAAATTTTGGCACGCTGTGGTGAAGGTCTTATGTCTAACGTATTTTATGCTCTACTTGGTGTATCAGCCTTGTCAAGGGTAGGTAGATTTTGAAGAATACTTTTTCGAGTTGCTTTTGGCACTATTGGTCCTCATTCAGTTTTTTTGCTATAACTCACCATTTTGTTATGTGAGGTGTCAAAACTGTGGCCATGGTGTTATGCTTGCACCTCAAAGCCTTTCAATAAATTCTGGAATCTGGAGCTTATCTGCATTTTCCTGTGGCATAAGCTAGCATACTGATGCTCTTGTTGTTACTAAGTCGACTATTAATTCCTTAGCATATTGATGATGCTACTTATAATAACTTGCTTCTGTTCTTCTTCCATTTTAGTACTACAGCCATACTTATGATTTGATTGTTGTTCTACATACTACATATTTCTTAATTTTGCTCTAACCAGAGATAAATTAGGTGATAATAGAAATGTTTCAGAATATTGAATTTTTTCTTCAACAGGTACATAAATCTGCAACAATGCTGCAGCAGTTGGCGGCATTGTGTAGCCTCTGTGAGAGAACAATGTGGAAGGGGATACTTTGTTGGGATTCCCTTTGTGGGTGGCTGCAGACAACGGTACCATTTCCATGATCACTGTTTTGCTGTAATTATGCTAGGCATGCCTTCATGCTTTTCTCATCTTCGTTTTAGTTCCATAACTTTGAAAATATCATATGCTGTAATCTGTGCCATCCGCTTACCGTACATTTGTCTCTTCCAGATTGGAAAGGTTTAGCAGCGCTATTCTTGCAGACTATGTTTCGTAACTGCTTCTAGTGTTTACTGTTTAAACCACCAAGGGTGTTCAATACTTGACATCTGATGCAAGGAGAATCTGTCGATGTAGTCATAGAATGTGGTCATGTTAGTCTAGTCGCATGCTGCAACTTGGCACTGAAGATTTTTTGCTACCTTCCTGAGTTCTTGTGTTATATAGAGGCTATATGTGTTGTAATAATACTTCTTACTTGTATATTTGCTGCTGAAGCTTACTTTTGTATATCTGTTTCATTTAGCTGAACGTTTTAAAACTTGATCAGGTGAGTTCTTTGTCCTCAGAGTACCTAAGGCAAGGGGAAGCCGAGATGATAATTCCATTATGGCTCAAGGTGCTTCAGGATGCCGCCTCGGACTATCTTCACAGCAGGACTGGCGACAATTGCAGAAACCATCCTGGTTACATGCAAGGAAAAGGTGGAAGAACCCTTAAACGCGTAATTCGAGATTTTGCAGAAAGCCATCGAAATGTTCCCACCCCCTATATTGATAGCAGGTGGAGCTGCCGTCAACAGTTCAGTTAAATTTGTTGAAGTTTGACGTAACCGTTTGGAATAGCTTCCATGAGATAAAGAAGGTCCTTGCTTTGATGTGGAATGCAACAGCTCGCTTTGGTGGCACAGTACAGAATGTTGATCCCTAGGTTTTGTCTCTGCATTATCCATCTATATTAACTTTAAGGAGGTGTTTGGTTCAAGAATGGTAACGCAAACGTAATCGTAATGGGGTTACAGGGGCACTGTAAACGTAATGAGCAAAAGTCCAAACGTGTTTGGTTCAAATCTGAAATCGACGGTAACCAATTACAGCAAAAATTCGCCTCAGAAGAAAACTCATATTTCTGAAAGAATCAAAGGAGAAACAAGGGGTACAAGAACAGAAATTGCATCAGCCTGACTCGGAAATAGTCGGCCGTGGCTGGATCCCTGCTCCTCGCCCCCTCCCCCGGCATCTGCTGCGACGGCGGTCCCAGCTCCTCCTTCCCCTGCTCATCCTGCGGCGGGCAATAGATCTCAACTGGAATCACGGGTGCCCGCGCTACCGGCAGTGGCACCTCTGTTCACATGGCGCCACCGCTTGCCAAGGTTGATAACGGGGGCAAACACCGGCGTCGGCGCTGCTGCAGGGGAGGCCGGGAGGGGTAGCCAGAGGAGATCCAAGATGGAGTGAACAGGGATGGAGGGATGAGTTTCCATGACTCGAGGGAGAGATTGTGGAGGTGGCGGCGCTGGACGATGAGCAGGAGGGAGGAGATCTCGGGGGAAGAAGGGAGTCGTGGGGGGAGGAGATCTCGGGGGAAGAAGGGAATCGTGGGGGGAGGAGGGATCGTGGGTTGTAAACTGGTAACGCAACCCTTACCGGTGGAGGGTGGGCGGTATCCATCGAGAGCTGGCCTGGACCCGTTTACGGAGGAACCTGATTATGGAGGCAAGTAACCAAACGTAGGTAACGTTTTCTGTTTACAGTGTAAACAGGTGACGGACAGAAATTGTCGAAACAAACACCTCCTAAGGATGATAGGTGTTATTCAGATGTGATGGCAGGGTTAGGAGCTGACCTGCGTTCTATACCAATGAAGTGAAGTATGAGAGGTCAATCAAGAATGGTCGTCCCGTTGACTGTTCTTTAAGTTTCAAAAAATAAAAAGCAATCCATAGCCTCATGCCACCTAGTGCTGATGAGCAGCTACGGCAACACTTATGCTGAGAAGTTTGAAATAAGAAAGTGGAGAAGGTAGATGTGATAGTTGTGCATATTATTCTTTTACAGTTGGGGCGCTTTACAAAACATTTATCTGCATTTTTTACTTCTGAATTTATGGTAGGAGGTTGGCATCCATGTGCACATGCATGTGCGTGCACCGCTACACCCAAGATAGTTCTCACAATGTTGATATCTATACCTCGAATTTTGAATTTCAGGGGGCAAAGTGGCATTTAATAAAATCACTATTTGGTCGATTTAATTAGAGGTGACATTTTGAGGAATGCATGATGCGGACATCTCTAGCTCTGCCATCTTCACCTCATGGCGCACCAGGACAGCCTATGATAGGTAAGAGAAAAAAAAATCTAAGATTGCACCATGATCGATTAAAGGAGAGAATAGAGCATGCAAACAAGATGTTCCGTTTTGGACTCGGATCGACTATTGGGAGGTCCAAATTTGAAACGTTGCAAAAATCTAGGAGATCCAAATTTGGAACGTTGCAAAAATCTAGGATTGAGGGAGAGGGAACTGGGGGTATTGGAAGTGGACAGATGATCACCAATTTGGAACTTTAGAAGTAGTGAAGATTACATAGGACCAACAGATGTCGGGATCCCCTAGGGTTTTCCAGTCCTCTCGACGGTGGCCGCCGTGAGCCCCCCTGTTGACCAGGACGATTGGTGGACTTCCCTCTAATCTACAACCACCCTCCCTGCTTCGCTAGGGTTTCCCCAAGCCCTAGGTGGTGCCTCGGGTCATTGAGATTGGAGGTTTTTTGGGAGACAGGCCCCGGAAGGATCGGGGTGGAAGGGCCTAGTAGTGGAGGATCCAAGCAAGCTTCTAGAGAGATTGTACTTACATGATGAAGAGATTGATGAACTGATCTGGGAAGATGAGGTTGATGCGACGGAGGAGAAGCCCAAGTGGCTAGCCTAGCAAAACTTTTGACGAAGAAAAGTTTCAGTCAGAGTGCGCTAATTGGTGACATGCGTGCGACATGGAACCCGCTCAGGAGGTAGTGTGGAGGAGGATAAATTCAAACCTCTTTTCAATACAATTTTACTACCTGGCGGGCTGGAACAAGGTCATGCATCAAGGACCATGGGATTTCAAAGGTTGTGCTCTATTGGCTGAATATGATGGGTTTACAAACCCTGAGAGAGTCAAGTTGAATCCACTTGAGACATGGTGCTAGATCCATAAACTCCCCAATGGAGTCTTGAAGAACAAACCCTTTCTGGAAAACTTGGCGAAACATATAGGGGAAGTGCAAGAAGTTCAAATTACACTCCCTGATGGATTCGTAGGCGAGTTCATCCGAATCGGAGTAAAACTTGATGTTAACAAGAAACTCACACGTTTTGTGGGTTCACAGTAAAGGGCGAGATTGAATTCTACCAAGTTAAATTTGAGAAGCCCCGGGTGCTTTTTCACACCTATGGGAAGATGGGACATTGGCATGAGGAGTGTGGTACGGGAGAACACGACGAATAAATTTGAATGGGGTCCCTTTATTCTTGCTCCGAGAAGGGGGCGAGGCAGTGGTCATGGTGCTAGTGGTGGTCGTTCATCGGGTGTTGGCCGTGGAGATATGAACAGGAGAGGGGGTGGACGATCAGGTAGAGGCATGGATGGAGGATTTGGTGAAAGAGCTTGCCGATGGAATTATGAACCTGCGAAGAACCCATCTGATCTAGAGGGTATGGACCTGGATGGCTCTGGAAAGGACGGGGACAAACTGAATGATGGTACATCAATGGTGCTAAGATATATACAAAAAAATCAAACTTTGTAGGGCAAAAGGCAAGCTGATGACAGAACAACTGTACCCCCAACCACAGAAACACTTGAAGTGGGTGGGGTGGCGGCGAATATGTTAGTTAAATTTGAACCTCCCCTTACAGTGGTTGCTGCGGGAAAAGGTGGTGCGAGTACTCCACAGAAAGATAAGAATAAGAAGAAGCCAAGGACAAGGAGAACGGTGAATATTCTTCATCGGAGCAGGTGGGAAACGAATCGAAAAATCAAATGATATCGGCGGGCTCGGATGTCGAGGCTGACCAAAAGCAATGAAAATCCTAAGCTACAACTATCGTGGCCTCATTGGGGCCACGGCGGTCCGGTTGACGGAGCTAAATCCGGCAGATCTCGGGTAGGGGGTCCCGAGCTGGTGATCTTGGCTAGATGGTAACAGGACGAAGAAAAGACACAATATTTACCCAGGTTCGGGCCCTCTCAAAGAGGTAAAATGTCACGCCCAATATGCGATCCTATTCTCGAGGAACTCGGAGGTCCCACCAGGGATAGAAGCGCATATTGAAGACGCTCGCAAGGTGGATATCATTACATCGTACCATATACATGACAGAAGGGGATACATACAAATACATACAATCATCACATGAATACATCAATACATAGCAAACATCATACAAAAGAGCAGAATCCGACTACGGATGAAAACAAACGAAAAACTCGAACGACATCCACCCTGTTAGCCCAGGCTGCCGACCAGGAGCCTATCCCAAGATCGACGAAGAAGAAGAACTCCAAAAGCAAACGTGCATCGCTCTCACATCAAATCATCGCATTACCTGTACCTGCATCTGTTGTTGTAGTAATCTGTGAGCCACGAGGACTCAGCAATCCCATAACCATGGGTATCAAGACTAGCAAAGCTTAATGGGTATGGAAGGGGTAGGTGATGAGGTTGCAGCAAGCACTAAGCATTGTATGGTGACTAACTTACGAGTACAAGAATAAGAAGAATAAACTACGCATAAACGGTCGCAATCTAGTAATGATCAAGAAGTGATCCTGAACACCTACTTACGAATCAAACATAACCTCACCGTATTCTCTTCCCGAACTCCCTCGAAAAGAGACGATCACGGTTACGCACGCGGTTGGTGTATTTTAGTTAGATTTAGTGTCAAGTTCTCTACAACCAGAGGTTATAAATATCCAAGTCGACACATAACCGCGGGCATGGCTTCGCGTAAGATTTAACCCTACAGGGGTGTTCCAACCTGGTCCATCACAAACCAACACAAGCTGCGGTGGAAAGACCTCAACCTCAAGAAAACCCGATCAACCTCGAGTCAGCCCGAAGTATCCTCGGAATCCCGGTGCACAAGACATTTCGACAATGGTAACGCAAGTTCAACAAGACCTCCTGGCGTGCCGACACCCTGATAGTAGCTGCGCGTATCTCATCTCAGGCCACGACCGGATGAGCACATCGTACAGCAACTAAGACCCGAGTTTCCATGGGGGAAGCCGCAAACGACTCTGTTTTGGACCAACACCATCGGCACTGGCCCACCTGTATTATGTTGAATTAAGAATCCCCGGGTAGCGCTACGGAAACTAAGGCGACATGAGTGGAACAAAATAGGCAAAAGGCCAAGCCTTCCACCCAGAACCAAGTATATAGATGCATTAATTAAATAATAGATATTATGATATCCCATGATATCCATGTCCCAACATGGAACAACATGCACTGCACCTGCAACTAGCAACGCTATAAGAAAGGGGCTGAGCAAAGCGGTAACATAGCAAAACAACGGTTTGCTGGGTAAGGGTGGTTAGAGGCTGTATCATGGCATATGGGAGGCTGACAAATATGTGGTAGGAAGCGCGACATAGCGATAGCAACGAGACAATTAGCAAGCAAAGATAGTAAAGATATTCAAGGTCATGATCATCTTGCCTGAAATCCCGCTCGGAAGAAGATCGAGTCCATGAAGAAGAGGAACACGCGTAGTCGAACGAATCCTCACAATCGCAACGAAACCGGAACTATCGAGAAGAAGCACAACCGGAAAGAAGCAAACAACATGGTAAACACAGAAGCATAAACATGGCATGATGCACAATCAAATATGATGCATGACAAGATTAAATGTTGTTAACATGGCAAGAGATGAAGCATAAGCAATCCATACAACTAGGTAAGTTTAAATGAGGCCGGAAACACAAATAACAATTCCGGAAGGTCCCCATATACAAATTTCGAAATTGGTACTGATCTGAATTAAATACAATGTTAAAGTTGTTAAATAGCAAGTTAACATGCATCATGATAATCTACACGTTTTCTAATCGAGTTACATACGTAGATCATTTAATTCGGAGCTACGGTCTAGAAGATATGAGCCACACAAGTTTAACATGTCAATAATGCAAAATGCATGCAAACATCAACCACAAACACTTAAATCAAGGATGCAACATGACATTATGAAACTACACACAAATCTAAGCAAGTTTCATATAGGGCATGATCAAAACGGAGCAACAATTCAACAAATACAATCAACACAAGTTATAATAGTAATCTGCCTAAAACAGCAACATAGCACTTTGCAAGCATCAAAACAGCAAGCTACAGTAACATGATGGGCACAAACTTGATATGCACTTAAAGTAGACATAACATACTTCAATTTATCTTAAAGGTTCAGGTTCATAGGCATCAACGTTAAGTCAATATGATCCATGCAAAATGCAATGTTCTGCTACAGATTATGACTTAGTGAAAAACAGAGCATATGCATGAGCAGAGTTAATATGATGGCATGTTGGAGACAAGAAACAAACATGCTACAGCAAGATTACATGGCAACCAAGGACATGACATCAAAGTACACATCACATAGGCCAAATCACATGAAGGAACCATATGCATATGAGGTCTAGATTAGTGGCAACCATCAAGCAAAGTTGGCAAGTTTTATCACAGACAGTTTTGACTTAAAACAGCAACATTGACTAGGCATGTTTACAAGCTCATGGCAGTCACATCATAGCATATCATGGCATGAAATAAATACTAACAGAAAGAAGACATGAAAATTCTCCAAAGTCATGCTGACAAGATGCTCATATGACATTTGCATTAAATCACACAAAAATGACAAAGTGACAAATCTTAACAGTTTTCTGCAGTAACATTGGGATGCACTTTTGCAACAGAGATTATGACATGTAGATGGATCCTAACATGAATGCAAATGGCACCATCATGTAGAGCACAGAGAGCAGAACAAATTTCACATATGGATCATCATCATAGGATGAACATGCACAAAGTTACAAGCTCCACAAAATGCATACATGAAGTTGAAAACTGAGGACTTAGCCGAAAACACTAAGTCTGGAACTGGGCGCAGGATAACTAAATCGTGCACTGGGCGCAGGATAGCGGCTGACGCTCACCTTGGGCCCGTGGGCCGCCTGGACGGCGCGAAGCGGGATGGTGCGGTGCAGCGAACGGGGAGGAGCCGTTTGGATAGAGGAACGGCGCGATCCAAGGACGAAGCTGGACGACGCGGAGCCGGGACGGAGCGGAGCGGGACGCAGATGGATGGCGGGGTGCAGGCGCTCCGTTTGGATCGGAGGACGAGGCGGAGCAGGGACGAGGTGGTCCAGGTCGGGGTAGGCCATGGCGGCGGCGAGGACGACGGCCGGCGAGGCGGGACGGCGCGGAGACGGCATGGGACGAGGCGGATCCACCGCATGCAGGCCGGATCCCACCAGATCCGTGGCCGGAGCGGGGCGGTGACGCGAGCTGGGCGGCGGAGGTCCACACGGGCGGCGGCGAGCTCCTACCCATGGCTGCTACTGTCCAAAGAGGAGGGTTAAGGAGGAAGCAGAGAAGAGAAGGAGGAAGGAAAGAGAGGTAGCGGCGAGGTGCTGGCCTGGCCGGGCGTGGAGGCGAGGCGGCGGCGGCCGTGGTCGCCGGCGAGGTCCGGTGACCGGCGAGGATGCGGGGAGGCGGCGAGCGGGCGCAGGGCGAGGGGTGCACGGGGCAGACAGGCTTCGCGGGCGGCGGCGGCGGGGTTCCGGGCCCGGGCGGGCCTGCGATGGGCATGGGCGGGCCGGTGCGGCTGGAGACTGGCTGGGGCGCGACGTGGCAGCCTCTGGTTGGCCTTGGGTGACGGCGCAGGTGGCGGCGCGGCCTGTGGCGGCGGATTTCGAGGAGAGAGGGAGAGGTGGCGGCGGCTGGTGGGTGCGAAAAACGAGGAGGAGGGCTAGGGTTTGACAGAAATGGAAGGGGAGGACGTCTATATATAGAAAGGGGGCTAGGGTTGAGGTTTGAGGGTGGTTTCGGAGCCCTTCGATCGCGATCCGACGGTTCCGGTCGGAGGGGGGACTAGGCTGGGCTAGGTGGGTTGTGTATGAGGGTGTGAGATGAGAAGAGAGGGAGGATGGCAGCCCGGCACGGTTTTCGGAACACCGAAAACGTCCGACGTTTTGACCGGCTATAGTGCCGCTATAGGTTATCCGTTGGGGCATCAAATGACCTCCGAATGGAACGAAATTTGCCAGGCGGTCTACCTACAATATAATAAGACCACACGCCAACTTTCAACCCATTCCGAGAACATTTAATCCCACTTATAAAATAATATTTCGGAGGTGCCGCGGGCGCGTGCGAGTGTGTCGGGTCTCGAAACAGACAACGGAAGGAATGGGGAGGAGCCGGCAACTACGAACGTATGCAAGTTTTATGAAAAACATGCGGATGAAATGCACATGACGACATGGCGAAGTGCAACAAGCAAACGAATCACACGGCACTGACGGAAATAAATGGAAGGCATCTGGAGCATCGGTCTCGGGGCGTCACATAAAACCCTACGTCCTGCTTGTATTGTATTGATTGTGGATGGGGTACAGAGTACATGTTGATCTACCTCGAGATCGTATGTGTGAATGAGTCTACCTCTACGATCTAAACCCCTCGGCTTATATAGACACCAGGGGTACCTAGGGTTACACCTAGGTCGGTTACATCGGGGGGTAAATATGCCGAGGATTACATCGTGCCTTGGAGTGTGCGCCAAGTCTTCGGAAGATTCCATCTGGAGTACGCCGTGGGTCCTGTCAAACGTGGCCCACTTGGTTGATAGTTTGGGGGTCCTCGGCCCAGCCCACGCTTGGGGGCCGATGTGCTTAGCACCCCTTTATCCAGGACACCATCAGTAGCGCCTGAACCGGTCTTCCAAGCCGAGGACAATCCTCATACGATTTGTTCTCCTTCATTGGTCTTCGGTCTTGCAAACTGGTTCAACTTCCTCCAATGCAACCATGGCTTTGTGTTCGAGGAGTTATATACCTCGGACTTCCGAGGAGCCCCAAACGAGCTCTTCTCGAGAAGTATTTTTATTATTATCGGATCCAAAGACCCTTACCTCGTCTAGTTAGCTTAATGACGAAGTCTTCCCACAGAGAAGTGGGCGCGTCGGTTGGGTTAAGTTCTGACAATTTTGACCAAACTCGAAGCGCCACCATATACTGTAGAACCGAAAGGTCCCATCAGTAATCATTATGCCGTGTGTAGCGCAGCTCGAGGCCGTTGATCCATGTGCGCACGTAACACACGTCGCGTTGGGAACTTGCGAAATTACTGTCGTGCAATCCGTCCGTTGGGTGTTTTTACCGTATTATAAAAGGCAAACGATGGATTCAACCCATTTTCACGCCTTCGCTCTTGCTCTCTGCTCCTGCAATCCCCAAGCTCCAGCGCCCAGAGAACAGAGCCCAAGCACAGTCTTTCAATCCCCCTTTTCTCCCTTCCCCATCTCCATTGATGCCCGGGAAGGGAAAGCGTACCATGGCGGCGGCGGGTGAGGAGGAGAAAGCGTCGAGCCAGAGGGGGTTCTGGCTCCCCTCGACTGTCTCCGCCGGCGACATTACCGAGCTCCAGGCGCTCGGTTACCTTCCACCATAGGATGAGGTTAAGTGTCGTTCCCCTCTCGTCGGGAAGACCATCCGTTCCGTCTCTCGGGTTCCAGAACCTCCGGAGGGTGAGCGCGTCATATTCATCTCCCACCTCATCCGAGGTCTGGGGTTTCCGATCCACCCCTTCCTCCAGGGCCTCTTATACTTGTACGGCCTCCAATTCCACCATCTCGCCCCCAATTGCATCCTCCATATCGCCTCCTACATCGTCTTTTGCGAGGCCTTCCTCTGCATTGAGTGCCACTTCGGGCTCTGGATCAAAATTTGGCAGCCATATCACGGAGTGCAGAGGCGCCATGGTCAGCAAGATCCATGGCGTCAAATGGCTGGAGGGCAAGTTCATTGAGACGGTGAAGCAGTGGTAGGAAGAGTGGTTCTACATGGCTGACGCCATCTGGTGACAGGGAAGGAGTCCCTGCCTTCTCGGCCGCGCCACTGGATCGGCTCCACTCTTGGACGACCATGAACCTCGGCTGGGGGAACACAAAGGAGGTCGAAGCCCTCCAAGATCGGGTGGCCTTTTGTGTCTACGGGGGCGTCACTCTTGTGGACATGATCCACGTCATGCTCTATCGCAGGGTTCAGCCCCTCCAAGCCTGAGCATCTCCTCTATGGAGGTTTGTCCCCGGTTGTGTGTCCTCGGTCATCCGAGGCTTCTACAGGGGAAAGGACATCGGCGGGATGCAGACGCTTTTCCTCAAGACCAAGGGCCAGACCTTCCAGACCGAGTGTGATGACGTCGGCTACTGTAGGACACGCCGAGCCCGTGAGGTTTGTTTTCCACTTTTCTGGATTAAGCTCCATTTTTATCAACCTCGGCCGAACGACTGAATCCGTGTTGTGTGTTACAGGATTGACGTACTTTTGCCAAGTCGGACAGATCACCGACTCCTCAATGTGGGGAGCCTGTAAGTGCCGATTTGGAAAAACTGCTGACCGTGGACCCATATGAGGCCCCGGTCAAGCCGAAGAAGACCGAGGGGACCAAAAAGACTAGAGCCTCGAAGAATCTGGTCATCTGAGATAGTGTCCCCGAGCTCCCTATTGGGAGCCAACAGAGCTCGGGACTCGGCTCCAACGCTGGAGTGCAGCAAGAGTCTAACGGGACTCCACCGCTCCGAGGTAGGAAGAGGGCTCGGGTGGTCCTCTCAGAGGACATCGAGTCGTCCCCCTCCAAGGCGGTCAGGCGCAAGACGATGCTCGATTTTGCGATGGCGGGGCAGTCCTCGGCACCAAGCGTCCATGCTCTTAGGTCGGACGCGTCCTCGGAGTCCTGGCCTGAGGGTCGTCCCCGCCATGTCCGTCCTCGTCCCGCCAAGTAAGTTTTTTTTAACAAACTCACACTTTATGGCCCTTTTCATGTTTGGAATTTCACCTTATTCTTCTCAGGCCACAACACGACGAGGTGGATGAGCTGGACGAGGAGGGCGAGGTCACTTCTGGCCTGTCGGAGACCTCACCACAGGCAAGTGCGAGAGGTTCTCCGGCCTGCTCGGAGGTGAGGGTCAACCCCTCCAGCCTTCAGGCTGAGGTGCCAGAGGCCTCGCCGCCTCCCCTGCCTCCAGCGACCAATGTTGGGGGCGGGGATAATTCGTCTACGACCAAATGTGAACAAGGGGGAGAAATCCCCCTATTCTTGAAGAACAGGTGGGTGCCAGCCCGGCACCCTCTAGCCATGTGGTTCCAGACCCATGTGGGCATCTGGAGACCGCTCCACCTCCTGCTGCAAATAGTGAGGCGCCGATGTCTTCGGCCCGAGCGCCAGGGGCCTCTGAGGCCGATCTGGTGGAGTGCCGACGAACGGCGGAGGAAGCTTTGCCGAGCCCCTCTCTTCTCCCCGACTAGCGTGCAATCTTCGGCACCGCCATAGGCCAGCTTCGGTCCGCCGAGGCTAGCATCATGGAGGTGTTCCTCAGTCTTGCAAAAGGCTTTGAGGTACGTCTATCTTATTCCTCTTTTTTTTAGCTTAATACCAAGCGCTTAAAACATGCCCAGTAACCCTCATAAAGGATGTCAAAGCATCGTCTGTGGACACGAAAAAGTACTTTATTTTGAAGGAATGATCTTTTATGTTGCTTAGTCCAACACTAGGTAGAACTGCAATTCCCAGTAGCCCCCAAGCCTCAAGTTAGTTAACCCAAGTGGTTTGAGGGTTGAACTGTAGCTTAATGCCGATCTTTTGCTCAAATTTGATGAACACGAATATCCAGTAGCCTCCGAGAATTGTGTTAGTTCCCAAAGGAACTAACATGAGGATCGAATCAAGTCGGACATGGGTTCTGTATTTACGTTTTTATTTTTGTGCATGCCTCTACCTCCAGTGCCTCGGCCAGCTCCTCGGAGTTGGAAGAGGTGAAGCGCCGGCTGAGGCAGGATGCCGAGAAGGCAAACGGTAATTTTTTTAATTTTGCCTTTTAGCCTTTTGCCTGAATGACCAAGTATGTATATGTCTTACTTGTATTTCCGTGACTTGCAGTGGCAGATCAGTGTGTGGCCGATCTCTAGGACGAGCTTGAAAAAGCTTGGGCAGAAGCCGGGCTACAGAAGTCATCGGCGCAGAAGAACGCCGACCTGCTCGTCGAGGAGTAAAAAACCCGTCAAGCCGCCCAGGCTCGGGTTTCAGTGGTGGAGGGGGAGCTTTTGGGTTGCATCAATGAATGCGACATGCTGAAGGCTACCCAGACGAAGGATGCCACCGAGATCCGGCGGCTCGATCTGGAACGCTGAGAGGCGACCTCGCGGGTGACTACAGCAAAGGAAGAGCTGCTGCAGGCTATGGAAGTTGCTTTCGGTAAGCCTTATCTTTCTTAGTGTATCTTCGGCCGACGAGTCTTCTCCGAGCTGACGAAAGTGTGGCGTGTGTCAGACACTTTCTCTGATCTTCCTCGGAGCATTGAGGAGGTGTGCCAATACTACGGCGCCAACATCGACTCGGCCGCCGAGCAGCAGAAGATGCTCTGGCTGTAGTTCCAAGACCCAGCGCGCCCCCAAGTCCTCGGTGACAAGCTGAAGCAGGTGGCGGACCTGCAAAAGACTGCTCGGCCGGCCATGGAGGATCTCTGCTGGGCAATTTGGCCGAAGGATCCTGTGCCGACCAGCTACTTCAGGATGGTGTGCCGCCTTCAAGAGGCTAGCGCCAAAGCCGACTTGTGGAAGAAGTCGGCGTGTACCTGATAACCCACAAGTATAGGGGATCACGACAGTCTTCAAGGGTAGTATTTCACCCAAATTTGTTGATTCGACACAAGGGGAGCCAAAGAATATTTATGAGCCTTAGCAGTTGAGTTGTCAATTCAACCACACCTGGGATATAATATCTCTGCAGCAAAGTGTTTAGTAGCACAATAGTTTGATAGTTTCAGTAATAATAGTAATAGTAACAGGAACAGTAACAGAAGCAGTTTGTGATGATTGTAACAGCAGCAGCAGTAGTAACATAGCAAAGATCAATATGAGAAAAGCATAGGCATTGGATCAACGATGGATATTTGTGTTGGATGACATTCATCATGTAACATTCACAACCTAGAGCGATACACGATAGCTCCAATTCATCAATGTAATGTAGGCATGTATTTCGTATATAGTCATACGTGCTTATAATAAGAACTTGCATGACATCTTTTGTCCTACCCTCCCGTGGCAGCGGGGTCCATAAGGAAACTAAGGGATATTAAGGCCTCCTTTTAATAGAGAACCGGAACAAAGCATTAGCACATGGTGAATATATGAACTCCTCGAATTACAGTCATCCCCGGAGAGTATCCCAACTATTGTCACTTTGGGGTCTACGGATCAGAACAATAACAAGTGCATATAACTAGCAGATAGGATCAAGAACTCAAATATATTCCTGAAAACATAAAGGGTTCAGATCTGAAATCATGGCACTCGGGCCCTAGTGACAAGCATTAAGCATAGCAAAGTCATAACAACATCAATCTCAGAACATAGTGGATACTAGGGATCAAGCCCTATCAAATTGACTCGATTGCATGACAAATCTCATCCAACTCCATCACCGTCCAGCAAGCCTACGGAGGAATTACTCACTCCCGGTGGTGAGCATCATGAAATTGTTGATGAAGAAGGGTTGATGATGACGACGGCGACGAATCCCCCTCTCCGGAGCCCCGAACGAACTCCAGATCTGCCCTCCCGATGAAGAACAGGAGGTGGCGGCAGCTCCATATCGTAAAACGTGATAAAACTTTTTTCTCTGATTTTTTTCTCCGCAAGACGGTACTTATAGAGTTGGATAGGGCAAACAGAGGCCTGTGGGGCCCACGAGCTCACAGGGCGCGCCCTGGGTGTGGGCGCGCCTCCTGAGCTCGTGGCTCCTGGGTGGCCCCCTCCAGTAGATCTCTTCGCTAATATTTTATATACATTCCAGAAATATTCTCCGTAAATTTTCAGCCCAATCCGAGAACTTTTGTTTCTGCACAAAAACAACACCATGGTAGTTCTGCTAAAAATAGCATTAGTCCGGGTTAGTTTCATTCAAATCATGCAAATTAGAGTCCAAAACAAGAGCAAAAGTGTTTGGAAAA